>OZ010789.1:537907197-540421900 GCA_963932465.1 Maratus speciosus
GAATGTGAAGGAATTTTCCAGACATTCTCAATAGGAGCCAATATACATGATTCAACCAATTGGAGTTCATAGACCGTTCTTGAAAAACAGCGAGGATGTTCCGTACAACACATACCTGCTGAAGAAATACAACTGACACATTAATGTCGATTTTTTATTGAGTTGAACACCAAGCTAATTTTAAGCGATCTTAGCGCGTTCTTCCCTGCTGGTACAAACTAAATTGGTTTCATTCCTCTTAAGCTCACTATTTTGGCTAGAAATATTATTAGAAGGGACATTTTAAATTAGGGTTACTAATTGTAATTGAATGAGTATGAGGCAATTATATCAAAAATGTTAAAAATTTATTGAAACCATAGTTTAAATATCGCCCGTAGTCTGTAATATAGCCCAAACCATCGAAAATATTTATGTGTCTCTGTAAACTCATTATAAAAGATACTTGTAAGATCAGTACACTGCCCGAATCCAGTTTGTAAAATTTCGGTATTTCGGACGTTTTCATGTTGGGACGTTTTGCATGTTTTGCTTTTGTGTGCTCTTATAAATGGACTAAAGAGCTGTATATTTGGTTAGCTAGTCCATTAACAAATAATACTGCCCCAATTAGATTTAAACTGATTCCATGTTTTTACGTTATCGTGATCGCAAATTTTGCATTTTTTTTATAACACTTTCCAAAGTGTTTATGCATTCGGTTTGTCTGGCCGTCTGTCCGTTTTTCCACGCTCTAACTCCCGTAAATATACTCGGATTTTCATGAAATTGATAAAGGTTATTTAGGGTCACCGAAGCATGTTTGGTATCGTATATGAAGTATGTAGGCTTAATAGTTGAATTACAGGGGCACTCAAAAGTATTCTATTACATTATGGTATATGTGGAAAAATCATTTGTAGAGTATTTTAATGACATTACACTAATTCAAATGTATTGAAACTGATATAAATCACTGAATTTTACTATGATCAAATTAGAACAGGGCATTCATGGCATTTTTTATTCATTTACAGGGACACACAAAAGAAATCGGTTACAGTACTGTCTTTGAGCAATAATTGCTGGAGTGTACGGTGCGGTTAGTGCGGTTTAAAATTTGGTATGCGTTTTTAAATTTAATTATTTTTTTGTATGTTACTCGTCATATATAAATTCTATACCTCATATATAGGGCTGCAGAAAAGTATTCACGTACCATTCTCCTTATTAGAGGAAATTGCTGAAGGGAAATTTTCAACTGAAGTATATGTATCTTTTAAGTGAACTAAATTTTGGCATGCATGTAGTTAATAGATACAAATATATGTATCCTATACAGGGCTGCTAAACAATTCGGTTAATTTTCCGATTGTAGATGGGAACAGCTGATATTGAGTTTGAAATGTGATATGCATTTCCATATGGTTGAATTAGACATAATATTTTAACTTATTAAGCGGTGCAATTTTGTTACATTATTCTGAATGTGTTGGAAAGTGTTTCATAGTCTATGCTTGATGTATGATTTTTTCTTCTTTCTTGTTTTTAATATTCCTGTAAAAAAATATACGTGCTACATACAATATTTGATTGAAGAACTTATCCAAGATACTTGCAAGATCAATACATTGTTCCAGTTAGATTCTATTCTCAACAGGTTCTGTATTAAGGAGTTACCGTGATCACAACTTTTGCATGCTTTTATTTGCTTTCATTGTTGCTGTAAACAAACTATAAGAGTTACATTCTTAGTTAATGAATTTATCCAAGATACTGGCAAGATTCATATATTGTTCTAATTAAGTTTGAATCGGTTTAGTATTTTGGACATCATATTGATGACAAAATTTGTATTCTATATATAGATAGATAGATTTAAATGAAGTGATTGCATTGATAGGCTTTCAAGTAAATCAACATTAAAATCTCGATTGAGTTTTAAAAAACAAAACTGCACAATTTTAGACTTGACATGGATATAAAAACAAAACAAGAAGGAAAAATATTAATAAAAATGTTAGCAAAAATATATTGTGAATAATGTATTGTGAATTTCACTATTACGATTTTAATATTTAGTTTGAAACGCATCATTTTCGAAATTTAAAGCAACAAAAATCATTATATATAAATTTTTCTGTTTTAAGAAATTAATTATTTTGCTATACATTATATCAAAGAAAAACGGACATGTTTCCAATTGAATAAACACTTTTCAGGTCAAAAATGGAACCATAATTGTTTGGTTAGTTAATTGAGGTTTAATGGCACAAAGTCTCTTTAGGAACACAGTGCATCAAGACAAAATTTTAAAAAAATAAAAGCTTTTCAAAAAGTTAGATTTAAAAACGTCATAACATTAAGATACAAAAAATGCAATTTAATGAAAACGATAATATGATATATATTATTAAAACAATTTAATAAAGTCATAGCCAAAAGACACAAAGAAAATCATTGCAATCAAAATCTGCAAAAGTTGTGAGGCAATGCTTGTTCAAAAAAAAAAAAAAAAAAAAAAAAAAAAGCATAAAATGTCGCCTTAACACTGCACAAAAACAAATTTAAAGACCACAGATTATTAAAATACAACAGCATATCATTTAGGCGCAAACTCTTCAAAAACAGTCTTTTATTCATCTGCACTTGAGTCATAAAATTCTGATTCCATAGCCTCTTCCACATAGTTTTGCAGCTGTTTGGGATCCTCCATATTAGTAGGACTAAGACATGATTTCTTGTTTTTTTTCTCTTCACAGTTTTCCACTGTGGAGAGGCTTGAGTTGGAATGGAAATGGAACCTAAGACCTTTGGCTTAAATTGCCAACGCTCTGCCTATTAAGTTACCTGCACCGAGAACTGTTCGACACAATCTCAGAGAATCTTTTGGCAATAGCATCAGGTCGGAAACTAACATGCGGCATATTCTGTTGAATTTTTTTAGATAATAGACCAGATGTTATTGAAATAAGGTTATCTAAGTGAATTGTGTCGGCCCGTTGTCGGTACAGGTAGCTCATTAAACAGAGCGTTGGCAATTTAGGCCATAGTTCATTGGTTCGACTCCCGGCCTGCACAATTTTAGACCCAGTTAGAAAAATTTCAATAAGTATGATATCTATATCAAACAGTTTTATTGTGTTAAAAATAATAACAGACTGAACATGATAGACGAGAGCGCATTATCCACGAATAAATACTGTATATTTCTTTGCATCACATAATATATTATGTACATATATATTTATGTAACATAGTATGTATCAAAGTTCAGTAAAAAATGGGCATACTTGCGCATGCGTAAAATTAAAGCTAGAACCTGCTTAATTTTAGAGTAAAGTAGGAGCTAACCAGTTAGACCTGTGGTCAAAGGCTTCCGTTTAAAGCTGTGAATCTCTGTAGAGGACGCGAAATCAACTCCGACGCCCGGCATAATGATTTCTGCAACATTTTTGGCGGTAATTCATTTCAATAATGTCATATTTTATTTCAGAAGTCATATAATTTGTATTTTTTATTATTATTTCCGAATGCTTTATAATTAAATAAATTTAACGCTCAACAATATTTTTAAAAAAGACTAATTTTATATTAAAAACATTTTAAGCTAAAATATTTTAGAAGTAATTATCAGTTAAATCAATTGAACTGATCTACAATTTTTCCTATATTTTCTAGCCATTATCAATAATATATATGTTCGTGTGCACAAAGAAAAGTTTGTCATTCTTTTTGGTAAAAAAAGAAATATAGAAAGCAGAAAGAAAGTAAAATATTTATATAAAAACTACAAAAGAAATCACTTTGATATCCATAATTTAATAATTAAATAACGCATGAAAATGTAAAATAAAATTCAAGTAACTAATAACTATATATTATAAACTGTTAGCTACTAGCATGAAGTTTTAGGTTTAGGGGTTTAAAATGAGACTGAGAAAAATAAAGTTAATGAAAGCTTTTAACGGTCGAGTAATTAAAAGCAAATTAGAAAATACTAAATATTTTTATTTTCTTCAAAAAAATTGAAACTGTAGTAAGTAAAAATAAAGGATCTCCCCGATATTTTTATTTAAACTTCTGATAAAAAGAAAGTATAATTGGTATAAATTACAAACTTAAAACTCTTTCACTTCATTGAGTAGGTTAGAGTGACAAAACCATTTATCGCGTTAAATCTATAGGAATCACATACACCAGGGATGGCAAACCTATGGCACGCGTGCCGAACTTGGCACGTAAGAAAACTTCTCTGGCACGCGAAAAAACTTATACATTATATTTAATTTATGGAGAACAATCCATTTTATGTTTTTTTTTACAAAAAGTGCGGTTTTGTGTGACAGGTATATAATTTACTTAAAAATAATCCGTTACTTTTGAATGAATTAAGGTATTATAAATCTCAAGGATAGCGCCCTGTAGCGTCATTTTCTTGCCAAACCATTCAATATACTAGTAAATCTGCAGATCAGGAACCTCAACGTCATCTTTGCAAGTCATTGTTTTTTAACACTCATTGCGTAATATTCAACTTCCTACAAATCGCTTTTTAAAGTTTTCAAATTACATAAATATTTATAAGCATACAAGATACTTCGTAAAGTTTCAGAAATTAAAATTGTTAAACAACTGGTTATACACTGATGTTCTGAAATTCTGATGAGCTACTTATTCTGGTAACTTTTTAAATCAAAAATTGAATTTCTTCAGGGGGGCAGAGCCCCTCTGAACCCCCCGTAGTCTATTTAAATTTACATTCGTAATTTTTTATTGATTGTGCGGATGGTTATAGTATATCTTACGTTAGATTTTTTTTACGCAGTGATTTATAAGGATAAGCATAAGTTTTTTTTTATAAATTAATAAAATTTAAATTTAAAATAAAATATTCATGTTAACCGTACACAGACAATAAATCTTGAAGTGACGCCAAAAATGAAACCCTAAAATTCGCTACATTCGGCACAACACAACGACGTGCTTAAAAAAAAAAACAGAATAATATTTTTAGTAATACAGTTTTTAATTCATTATACAATGAAATGCTACCTTAGAATGCTTATTGCTTAAATATAAGCAGATCATTTTCATTTTACAGAAAAAATGCACGGATGAAGTCAAAGAATTCGGTCCCTGTTCCTCGTGCTTGTTTTGTTTGGGCCGAATGAGGGCATTTAAATATGAGCGATAACGCACATCGTATTGCAAACTGTTTTTACGGCATACTGCATCTCCATCTATCTCTTTCCTCCGTGAATAATAGTTAATTTTATTTTACCCGAGATCTTTTTATTCCAGCATTTTTGTTTTCGATAAATGACGTCTAATTCACCTTCTATGCGTACTTACTCAAAACTTTTCATCTTGTTATATTAAGAAATACTCGAGAGTTTTCTTTTTATTTCCAATATGCCGCCATATTAATTTTTCTATTCTTAATTTTATTTTTCATTTTCCTGTTTCACGACAAAACATTTCGATTGAAAATTGCTTAAAAGAAAATATTATTCCGGGTTTTGACTTTCTTGGCAACAATTAAAGAAATATTGGTAAATGTTATGGAAAAATTTTACGTTATTATCTATGAAAATAATGAACTTTTGTATTTTTAAGCAAAATATTTGAATAAAATAAATAAAATAAATGAAATATTGCCTATTTTTATTTCTGGGCTAAAATCCATCTATATGCAAAGATACAAATGCATTAATTCATCCATTTTGACGTTGGCTTTACTCAAACATTATACACGCAATTATACTAGTATTATTAGGACCAAATACGTTGCTAGGCAACAGATGAAAGAAAAGAAAAAAATGAAATATGCATTATGTCAAATTGATAAAACAAAATCCTTTATATTATTGGAAAACATGCATAAAATTCCCCCAATATTATAAACCTAATTAAAAAAATCTCGCAAATATATTGACAAAATTTCAAACTAATTGGAATAATTTAATAATCTTATTTAAAAATTTCAGCATCAAAAATTTACCATTTAAATCCATTTTTCATATGAGCCATTTCTTTCAACAAATGAAAATCTGAAAATCGTCTGACTTGCCATAGAAAAGCATTATAGAGCAAAATAATATGTTCCATATTTCCCGAACGAATGAACCAAATTTAACCAAAAACTATACAGCTAAGTCCGGGTACCTCATCAACATGCCTAGTGAATTTCAAGCCGATCGGATACTTTTTGCGGCAGTTATCGCGGAACAGACAGACAGACTAACAGACAGACTAACATACAGACTAACAGAAACCAAAACTTTTCGTGTCTCCACAGTAAGCCTTCACTGACGTTTCGGCAATAATGTTTTCCAAATCATTCTGCTTCTCTATCAAATTTCAAAGGTTTCGTTTTCGAAAATTGAATTTTAAGAGATAGTTTGCACAGTAATATACCTAATTGTCATTCTTCTACTTCATATTAGATTTTACTTTATTTGGGTTTAAGATTTTAAGTTAGATTTTATTTTATTTAGGTTTTAATTTTGAAAATTGAATTATAATTGTTAGTGTAAATAATTATGTATCTATTGAACGTGCTTCTACCTGAAGAACTAAAAATGATCTGATTCGGAAGTGTACAATAAAAGGAAACTCATTTATAGATTATTAATACTGAATTCGATATGCAACGAGTAAACATAGCATAATAAATAAGTTAGGAATCGAATTTAGTATAAGTATAAAAATATTTAACTAAAAATTATATCAAAATTAATTATTGATTTTATATAAGCTAAAATGTTTCCAGCACGTTAGAATGTTGGTATATAAAAATTTTGAAATTTTTGGCACGCATCATCAAAAAGGTACTCCATCCCTAACATATACTATATATCAGTTCATCACTTATACAATTTATCATACTTAATTAATATAAAAACAACTAATTAAAAATTCCAGCGTTTTTGTAATGAAACATTCAAGTTGTTTACCATCAAAATTTGACGGGTGCTATTTAGTGACTTATTAATTCAAACTCTGTGTATGAGTATTTTGCCAGCTTCTTATCCTAGAAAGAGTTTCAGCCGGCGCATAATGTTTCTTTACCGACAGACTTCTTAATACAATGCTTAAGTCTTCCTTTTAAGAAAATTTCTTGTGCCTGTACTGCCAAAAAAACTCATCAATATACAATAAATTATTCCTCCTTTTTTTTTTTTTTTTTTTTTTTAACAAACTAGGGGGCTCTGCCCCCTAAGAGCTACGCTCGCTAACCCCCGTTCTGACACCGCAAACTCTAAAAGCCCGCTAATTTGATCGGCTTAAAAATTTTTTCGGAAGAATGAATTATAATTAAAAAAAAAACAGTGACTATCTCCTGTTAACGGGTTGTTTTCGTCTTTGGTTAAATCAGATCAGTAAAACATGTGAAAATAAGCTAATATAAAATGATTTAAGTAAACATAGTCTTTGTCTCCCGGTATTTTTTAACAACGCTACATAAGAAAGTTTTTTTTATTTTTAAATAAGATATCTTAAATGTATCGTTTTAAATCTGACGTAATTTTCACGAAAGTTTCCTTACTTTTTTTAATATTCATGTGAAATTAGTTTTGTTGCTAGAAAAGAAATATTATTTGCGCTGCCTTGTAGGCACTTCAGTAACATCTGCATTGGTTCATTGGTTCAAAATATCTCAATTTGTTGATTTTCTGTAAGCAAGTAAACCCTATTAGTTTACAATAGAAGTCTATGAAAATTTGGCGAAATATTAGAGATATCGCCGAGTTGGCGTCACTTTTGGTGACTAATTTGGTTTCCAAATTTGGCCGAATTTGGCGACAGAATAAGGTCCTCCCTTTGGTAACCCCCCCCCCTTATAGGTATGGAGATGCATTAAATGCTGTTCAATATATAAGATAGATAGATTAGTTTTAAATGATTATCTCAAAATATGAAATAAATGCCTCGCGCAAGTATATTTTTTTAATTTAAACTGTTTGGCAATATTATGGTTTCGCAATTATAAATAGGACTTAGTTTCCTCCATTTACATCTTTTAACGCATATTAATGAATTTATTATTTTACAATTTTCTCCCTCTTTTAAAATTCATGTGTAAATATAGTTTTTATGGCGCAATTATCAATATTTTCCTGCTTTTAATACGCAGTCATTTAATTCTCATTTGAAAGTTTTTTTCTGTTTATAATAGTCATGTGTAAGTAATAGTCCCCGAGCCAGGTGCAAATTTCATCAGTTATTTTCTCTCAGCCGATAATTTGTAAAATGCTTCAGAGAGTTGTATCATGAAGCTCCGTGAACGTCAGCTGCGGTTCCGTGGGCAGCGGTAGCCTATCAAACGTGTAAAAAAAAAAAAAAAAAAAAAAAAAAAAAAAAAAAAAAAAATCAGTCTTTTCCTCCCGGTTCAAAATTTGTCAAATTATAGCTAATCCAATATCTTGAAGAAAAAAAAAGTCAGCTGATTATAAAGTGGTGGTTAATATGTCAGCTGGTCACAAGAACATGAAAAAAGTATACAGGGTGCAAAGGAAAGTCCCTTTAACCTGAAAATACTTGCGAACGGAAAGAGCTACAGCTATGGAAGTGAGGTAACGGTATAGTAAAGTGACTACGCCCGATTTAATGCAAACGATGGCAGCGCTTCTTAGTGGCGAAATTTGGAAGATAGCTATTGAAAATCGTAAATGAAAAGAAATAGAACAATCAGATATAGATAATCAGATGACTTTTTTTCTTCTTCAAGATATTGGGTTAGCTATAATTTGACAAATTTTCAACCGGGAAAAAATGACTTTTTTTTTTTTTTTTTTTTTTTTTACGTGTTTGAAAGGCTACCGCTGCTCAACCCACCCACGGAACCGCAGCTGACGTTCACGGAGCTTCATGATACAACTTTCTGAAGCATTTTACAAATTATCGGCCGAGAGCAACTTGGTCATCAAAATCTGTCGCTGGATCGCGGACTATAAGTTTTTAATTTGAAGGATAACTTTGCTTTTTTTTTTTTAAATTGGCAGCAATTTAAAATAATACCCTTTTCTAAAAGTTGTAAAAATCGCTATGAAAATGCTAAAAAATTGAATTTAAAATAGAAATAATACCTCAAATAATGAATCAAATTAAAAAAAAATAAATGTAGTCTGTACACCGGGAACTTCTAATATATAAAATAATCTAAAAATGATTAAATTCCTATATATAGTTTTTGCTCCTATAAAACTTTTTTAATGGAACGATTTTGTCCTACTTTAACATTAAATATCTCTTAAAATAATTCTTCGATTTGAAAACTCTTTGCATCAGCGTGCTTATTAAACATTTCTCTATAATACCACAGATTATCATATTTTTGTATGCAATATTTTTCTTAATATTAACGAAGAAAGACCTCCGTCCACCAAAAATTCGAAACCGGTGACGGCGGCGGTGACAGCGTTAGTTACTTTTTTTTTTTTTTTTTTTTAGAAAGAGAGATAATTTCCGTACTTCTAGAAAATATGTTTGTCCCGTGAATTCTTCCGCGAAGTCTGAAAAAGAGTGAGAAATTTCGTTCATTCCCAGCACGTATGCGTATTGGTTCTATTAATATTAAATCCGAATTTATTTTAAAAATGAAACACTAAAATTTCTATATATTAAGATTTCTAATTTAATTAAAAAAGAAAAAAAAAGTTTTCGAATTTAAAAATAAATAACAATTACTTTTCTCATTCATTCAAAAGTACTCACAATTTATTTTTTAAAGTTGAATAAGTTGAACAAAATTAAATAAAGTTGAATTTGTAAAGTTGTTTATAAATAAATATTCGCATTTAAAATATGTTTTTAAAAAACACATTTAAACGAATTTTAATTAAAATATTAAATGAAAAAAAAAATCGATATTACTCAAAAGAAAAAAAAAATCTTATCGAATAAAAATATAATATTCATATTTTACATCTAGCAATCTGCCTAAAAATATTTTTAATTCATTATTTTTATCATATATTAATACTAAATTATTAAACCCCCAGCCACAGTCTCATTAAACACGAAATCTTCCCGAAATTAACTTAAAAATTTAAAGTCCTTTAAAGAAACTAGGGGATCGTACCCGGGCTTCCCGGGTTAAAGAATATAGGTGAAAACATTTTTTTTAAATTGAAAACTAATAATTTTGTTATATGCAATAAATTTTTTTGATTGCCCACTTACATTAAAAAAGCTTTTTTCATATGGAAAATACGAAATATACAATCGAATATATTTTTTTTAATTTATGAAAAGGATATTTTCTTATTAGCCGCATGCTAAGAGTTATTTGACCAAGATTTTGCTACTTATGGCATCCTCTTATGTTCGGATAATTTCAGAGCTTATACATGTCTGTTAAATTTGTGTTTTATTTTTATTATTTTATTTATTTATTCATAGGGAAGTTTTTTTAATGGATATTAGCCATAAGAAAATGATGAACTCTTTATTTGGTTTTAAGGGCAAACGGATTAATATTTCGTAATCGAGGTCCGCGCGATATAGATAAATTAAAAAATATTTCATGCTTTATAATTGTTTTTAAAACCATAGACAATCAGTAAACTGAGATGAATTTTGCAAACTAATTCCATCTGAAAAAAAAATCCTATTTGGTGGTCTAAAAATTTAAATTGTACGATCACAAATATGTTAGATTTGCGTTTTTTCAATATTATTCTTTTATTTGTTTATAAAAGAAGTATTAATTTCGTTAATTTGTCTTTCACAAATATGTTAGACTGGTGCTTTTTTAATATTATTCTTTTATTTGTTTATAAAGGATGTATTAATTTCGTTATGCAAAAATAGTCAGAAACAAATGCTGAAAAATGTTTTTTGCTTTATGTGCAAAATGTTTATTATTATTATATTTTGAAACCGGCACGTGATAAGATAAACTTTAACAAAAATCATTCTTAAAAATGATCTTAGAAAACATAATACATCAGTCAATTAAGATACAGTTTTTAAACAAATTGCGTTTGAAAGAAAATTTTTTCCCTATGCGGCGAAAATTGAAAATGTACGATGGTCAGAAGGTTAAAAAATTGCAGTAGCGAAAATTTCAAGGCCGAAATTTGATCGTGAAGTGTTGCCATTCGCAAAATGACGTCAGCGTTACGCACAGATACGTTTGTTCTTTATAATATAGATACTTATTCAGTAAAATATAATAAAGATCTGTTATTAGGATGTGGTTAGCAATTGAAGCTCTTATGCTTGGTATTCCGGAATGAAAAACAGCAATTTTCCCGTTCTCAAAATTTGCATACGCACTTCTCATATCCATTTTCCTCATTTTTAAAAAATTTGTATTTTGTTTTATCATTTAGAAATCATTTAGAAATCATTTTAACTCAAAACTTGAAGTCACGATTGTCAGCAACATCTTTTATGTGAACAGGCGCACTCATAGCTTGAGATTCTAATCTCAATTCCGGAGAGTAAAAATTTCCGTAATTTATGTTTTTTAGACGCATTTGTGTTAAAATGTTTAGTTTTATCTAAGAAAATGATCGTTTTCTTTAAAATATGACTTCATTTTCACTTAAATAAGCATTTCGCCTAGTGTCTGAAATTTAGTATCACTACACATGCAGAAGGAAAAACAATATAGAAAATTTATGAAAAAAAATGCGTGTTTTCAAAAGAAATATGTCATTTTTCGTTATTATGCCCCTAATATAATATTCTGCTCCTAATGGGATTTTGCGACACTAAACCCTATACAACAATTTTTATCAACAATTTTGTATTTTTATCAGAAAATAGCATGAATAAAGGTAAAAATACCTCATTATTTCTCTCTTGTTTGCAATAATGAAAGCTATCTAATTTTCACCATTTTCAAGAAATTTTATAAAATGCTTTTAAAATTAAAATATAAAAGTGGGGATATTAAAAAAAATAGCTAGTGCGATCACATCTACAAATGAACAACTTTCAGTTTAAAAAAATTATTAGTAAAATTAGTTCGGCAGAAAGATGAGGGCAGATGACTAAAAAACAAATTTCTGTTTTAAATATATAGATTATGAAAAATTATGAAAAATTAAATTAAGCAAATTATGTTATTTTGATAAAATGATAGTAGAATGTCCTAAAGAATAGCATTTAAATTTTATTATTCGAGAGAATTTTGGACAAAAAATTCAGGAACATGATATTATTTTTAACCACCAATTATTTGTTTCCTTGTCTAACTTGGCGAAGCAAATCCATCCAGGCGAGAATCATCAATTTCTGTAATATAAATCACTATAATTTGCATGTCACCTCTCTTTTATAAAGATACTCTAAGTTTTTGTAAAACATTGCGTTTTATTAATGTGTGATTTCGATTACATTATTTTCCAAAGTGAAGCATTTTCACCTGTGAAGAATTTCAAAGCAGCTGGGTTGCGAAAATGACGCACTTCTACAAAACATAATTCAGGTTTAAGAATTAAAATACACGCTTTTTTATAAAACGACGTCATTTACATCCGCTAAAGCAATCCAATCTTAAACTTCGTCTATAGAAAAGTATGCATATGATGTCATTATCACGGAATAACAGACAATATTCTTGACGTAGCCCATATTTTAATTTCAACTTTTTTTTCAGGTTTTATGAGAGAATGGCAATAAAAAGATACAGTATCTCCTATTTTCGACAATTTTCAGTTTACTTTCAATGATTTTCAATAGAAATGAGGTAGTTTTGTTGTCACGATAAGAAAAATGGTATTAAAAACTACAAAAAATTAATATCTCAAAAACAAATTGAGGTACAGCTTTCAAACAAATTTCATTTAAAAGAGCATTATTTTCCTTATACGACGGTGTAAAAATTTAAAATGTGCGATGTTTAGAAGTTTAAAATTTTGCAGTAGAGAAAATTGCAGAACCAAAATTTTATTTCAAATTTCAAAGTGTTGCCATTCGTATGCGTTACGCACAGATATGTTTGTCCTTTATAATATAGATTGATCATGCCATACCCATCTGAAGCAAACAACTTACTTCAAAGTGTTTCGCTACTGTAGGGTAAAGTGCCCATATTTCATCCCCCAGTCCCTTTAGGCCCTAAATGTTGCAATTTTCAGTGAAAATCCACTAAATTTGAATTTTACATAGACTAACTACACTCGCACATAGAAACATAGGCAAATATCGTACAAAAAATTTTAACAATGCAAAAAATTGTTTTTTCAAAAGTATCTAAAAAATGCAAAAGAAAAAATGGTCCCAATTTTGTACCCCCAAAAAATCCAATACGCTGAGGCTTAACTTATAACTAAATCAAAATTTATTTCTAAATGAGTAAGTAATTTAATTTACATTTAAGTAAGGCACAAAGAAATGTACTAATTATCAGTGGAAGAATAACATCCAATTAGCCATCCAAACATGAGGAAAAAAATTTAAAAAAATTTCATGAAAAAGCATTCCTAATTTCGTCGCCGCGACGAAAATAAAAATTGCAAGGGGACGAAATTGGGACCACGCTACTTCCCAATATGACGGAGCTTCAGTTCCCGTAAGATGAACTGAGCGTCCTAAAACTCACTATATGCTACTGTCAGCATCTTACCTACGTAAAATACATGCAATGAATAAGAAATAAATACTTACAGTACAGTGAATAACGTTCTACAAACGACGTAATAAGAACTCAGGTCTTCTAAAAAAAAAGGAAATTCGCCGTCTTTATTTTATGTATGCGTCTTGGCGAATGAAACTTTCAATGCTGACCCCTTTTACCTTCCGTCCCCTGTGCCTTGCGTCATAAGTGATGCCACTTTCGCAGCAACGGAGACGTTAAGGGAAACGAAATTAGCCTTTTCCCGTGGGCTTCCAATCCAGCATAGAGTTCTTGTGACGGGCTGTTTGTCTCGCGGGGGTCCAAAATACTCAGCCTCGTTTCTCTATAAAAGATTTCTGAAGGGAGGAAATTACAAGAGATTTCTCCTCTCTTTTCATTCTTATCAGCAGCTTCTGTAATGCACCCTCTCTAATTCTACACCAGTTGGGGTTTTGTAGTCTTCGCGACCCAATTGAAAATGATGCTTTTTGAATAAAAAATAAGGTTTTGATAAATCCTTAGGAAAGCCTTTTTTTTTAAAGCATTATTTGTAAGTTTTAATTCCCACAATTCTAAGAATTTTTTCAATTTTATTCTGAAATTAAAAAAATTAATTAAATATAATAAAATGATTCGATAAAAAGAATAGATTAGTATTAAAATGGACAGACTTTTCAATCTATATTCCAGCTTATTGCCAATGTAAATTGAAATTCCTTGAAAATCATCTTTTTAGATTTTAAACAAGAATAAACAATAGTGTTACGAAACAATACGAAAAACAAGTGCATTGTCAGAAATGTCCTGTTAATATGCCTTTTAAATAATTAGAAATTGCATGTACATTTTCCGCATACAAATGTCTTAAAATTTTATAATACGAGTTTTTCTTTCAGGGAAAAAAAAATAAAACACAAACACAATAGTATTATTGTTACTGTTGTTTCTCATTATCGCTGATTTTCTTTTAAAATTTGCTCTGACTATTGAAGAAGAGGGCTCCTTTTATGAAGCCTTGAAAAATCTGGATGTGACCCCCCCCCCCCCTTTCAAATTAAAGATCCTATGTGCAGATAGACACACTGGGGGAAAAAAAAACCTTACATATTAAATGCCTTATACTCACAACTTCAATAAGAATCTGAAATGTAGATATTTATCGGATACTAAAATAATAATAGTAAGAAAAAATAGTTTTTTAATTGCTTATATAAATTGCATCCTTAATATTGAACAATTTATTTCGACATTCACAAAAATACAATTATCGGTTTAAAAAAAAAAAAAAAAAAACTTACACATTGAATGCCTTATAGTCACAACTTCAATAAGAATCTGAAATGTAGATATTTATCGGATACTAAAATAATAATAAGAAGAAAAAATAGTTTTTTAATTGCTTATATAAATTATATCTTGAATGTTGAACAAATTATATCTACATTCACAAAAATACAATTATCGGTTAAAAAAAAAAAAAAAAAAAAAAAAAAAAAATCAATTGCTATTATCTTTTTTAGATCATAATTATTTCTTCTGTGTAAACAAATCAGTCCCTCTCATTCTTCCTCTTTTCTTTCTTTATCCCTCCCCCCCCCCACCCCCGCTTGCGGAAAAAAAATAAATAAAAAAATAGGATAGAGAATTTCCACAGACGTTTCATGATATTAATCTAAACACACAACCTACTATGTATATACACAGGGCTTAATGCGTAATAAAAAAAAGAACAACAACAACAACAAAAAAATACTCTAATATTTTGAAATAATAATAAGCGTAGCGCATATACACCCTATCTCTGCCTCTTCGCCCCGTATATTTTGTTGTTCATACATTATCTCCATTTTTTTTAAAATTTTAATTGGATCTATATAAAATTATATATATATGATCTAATAAATGAACAGCGTAATATATATATATATATATATATATCAGGAGTGGGGAATTTCCAAAAATCACACTGTAAACTGTAATGTCTGAAATTCAGACACTTAAGTGTCTGAAACGTAGTGTTCAATTTTCAGACGTTTTAAAATGTCTGAAAATTTTCAGACACTTCTTACGTCTGAATTTCAAACACATAAGTGACTGAAACTGGAGTGTTCGATTTTCAGACGTTTTAAAGTGTCTTAAAAATTTTAGACACTTCTTGCGTCTGAATTTCAGACATTTCAAGTGTCTTAATTGCAGCCATCTTTGAGCCCCTTTTTTTTGCCAATATGAAGCCATCTTTGACCACTTTTCTTTCTAAGTCATATACGCAGCCATATTTCACCACATTGAATCATTTTTTATAAATGAGAATAATTTGTTACCATAAAGCAGAGCTAATTGCAGCGTGGTAAAACTAGGATGCTTCTCTGCCCCCTGATTTTAGGGTACCCCAAATTGGGTACAAAATTTTTATAAAGCTGATATTTTATATCAGTTTTGACTTTATTATGATCGTAATCAGTATTTTGTAGTTTTAGAATAGGATAATATATATAAATATATTCACCTAAATATGTATTTATGTGATTTCATGTATGCCCTACGGTATCAAAAATGTTTATTAAATTAATTCCAGTCCAAAGACCTAGTATTTATTCGCCCCCCACCACCACCGCCACCTTCATATATTGCTACAAAAAAAAAAAAAAAAAAAAAAAAAAAAAATTAAGGCTGCTTGATGCCATCAAATACATATTTGGATAAATATATCCTTTTCTTTAACCTAATCATATTCTAAAAGTACAAAATATTTATTAAAATAAGTATAAGATCAAAACAAATTTAAAATATCAGCTTTATGGAAATTTCATACCAAATTTGTGGGCCCGTAAAGCTAACGTCCCATAGAAAAAGCCCAGTTTGTCCATGCTGCAATCAGCTCTGCTTTATGGTAACAAATTATTCCCATTTATAAAAAATGATTCACTTCTTCGGAAAGAATTCCCACAATTTTTTTCTATTTAAATTAGATATTCCCAGTCAATTAGTTTAAGCATTTTTTGGATTTTTATTTCTGTGTTAAATAAAATCTAGCACTAGATTTCACAAAATTATCAGCATATGAGATCCGAACATTAAAAAAAATTTGAGCACAAAACACTTACTTTTCCTTATCCCCCTTCGTTTTTATTATTATACTATTTATCATTACCAAGAAATGCTTAAACATTTGACAACCGCACATTGGCGCCTGAGACGAGCAGTAGTTATAAGATTCTGGATGGACTTCATGTTTATTTGGCTCTTTTGAAACGATAAATAATATAGTAAATATCAATGGACACAGAAATCCTTCATTATGATTTGAGTACCCTTCATTTCTGCTCCCCACGTTGCTTGCGATCACACAAGCAGTATCAGTCGCAAAAGCGATTTCTTATCCACATGATTGGAACAGTCGTCGAAAAAAAAAATAAACACCTCCTACTAACTCTGCAACTAGAAGACAACAATAATAGAAGAAAGTTACTGGTACCAATCGTCTGGAAATAAAGTCTACTTTTAAATGATGTATTTAAAATTTGCATAGGGGCCATCTACAAATCAAAATTAGACCAAACTTTGTTGTTTTTTTTTTCCAATGGATGCACCCAATTTTGACACTATATTTTAAATCTTCGGTTCAAACTATGCCTAGAAACGAAATTTCTAGTCATTTGAATGATAAGTTTTTGAATTATAAGCATTCAAAATTTAGAGCTTCTTATGTTAAATTGCATTTTCATATTTTTATTAATATCTCCTGAAATTATAATCCTAATATGATAATTTTGTATGTGGTTATAATACTAAAAAACCTAAACATATATAAAAACATTGAATTCGTAAAATTGCATACCAAATTTGGGGCCACAAAAATCGATGGGAAGGTGAGGGGGCAGGGCCGCGGATTAGTTTCCATGTTTTAATCAGGTCCTGCTTCTAGAAGAAACACTACCCCGCTTTATATTTTTCTAAATAGAGCTGTCCGCTATTCGGGAGTGACCGGTTATAGAAGATTTACTGTATGCTTCAGTAATAACGGACATTCTCGAATAGCAGACACCTATATAGCGATCACTTTTTTCAATCCACAACATTTGTGGATTGAAAAGCAGATTAATAATATATTGAAGTATATTTTGTGTAATTTGTACTCGGTATGCTGGGTATTTGTACACTCTGGACTTTTTTTACATATGAAAATAAAACCTCTAAATAGCGGGCAAATTCTACGGTCCTAGGGTGTCTGCTATTGAGAGGTTTTATTTAATATATACAGTTATAAATATATTCTAAAAATGTTAGATTTTTTTTTTTTTTTTTTTTTTTTTTTTTTGACAGTATAGGAAATGTGGTTCTAATAACTTCCAGTACCAGCGGCTTACATTCATTACCCCCCCTCCCTTCCCCCTACTACATATACAGCAACAAAAATTTAAACACATTGATGACTTAATATATATATACATATATATATATATATATGAACATGTAAATATATGTTTGGATAAATATATCCTTTGTCATTAACTTCATCCTAATCTAAAAGTATGCAATATGATATATAATAAGTAAAATAAATTGCTTTGCGCAAATGGATGCATTCTCCGATGATAATAAAAAATAATCCTATAAAAAATCAGAATAATTTTGACGTTGAAAGTTGTCAGAAAATTTCTGTCTTAAAATTTAAATATGTTATACAGATGAAACACAGGAAATACATATAAATGTAGTTATTTTACTTTGAACAAGTTTCCATAGTCTAAAAAAAATTCTTTCATCGTGCAATTAAATACTGTAGAAATTTCGAACTTTTTAATAAAGCGTTACAAAGGAACAATTTAAAATGTATTTATAAAACATTAAAAATTTCACGATAACTCCGATTCTGATGCTTTTATAATTATTTTTCAAGTTTTATACCCACCACTTGAAGCAAAAATGTTCATAGCATTTCCTATACATAAATTTAATTTTGTTACATGAAAACATTAATTTCGAAAATGTAAAAGAATTAAATGATCTGTCATTAAACATAAAAATTCATATACGAAATCATGTTAATATTATCTGTAACTAGAAATTACAACAGAAGGGTTTATTAATAACAATATCATTTAATAACTTGATCTTTTTAATTATATTTTGCCATGTAGGCAATTTCTTTTACATATAGCATATGGTAATCACCAGAGCTACTAAGCTATCTTTAAAAAGTTAAACATATATATATTTTTAATAACATGCAAGAGAAATAACATCTAATTTCAAAACTTATTTTGCATTAAAAATATATATTTAATTGTTATTTCTGTATCTTTTATAAAAATGAACAAACGTTGAAAAAAAATCCCCCCAATTTTATATGAAAAATGCAGTAAAATATGAAAATAAAGTCTTTCTTCCGTTCTAAATCTGTAATTTCTTTTTAACAATCAATAAATCAATATTAATAAATTTTTCAATATCTGAAGTTGTACAAAACTTAAATATAATTTTAAGCAATTAAACAAAGTAAATAATGATTTATTTCCTTACTTATTTTATTGTAAATCATTATATAGCTATTATAGAAAAATATTTTTAATAAAATTAACTATTAAAAAAATGGCATTATATTAAATGGCTAATATTTACTGACATTTTTATAGTCAGATTAATAGCTTGTATCCACAACAAAAACTATATAGTGCAGCAACTGCTTTTTTTTTCTTTTTTTGGACAAAAATATAATACTAAAAATGTTGACAAATTTGGGTGTCAATGTACACAAGCAATAACTTTTATTGCTTAAGCAATGGTTTAAGCAATGATGATATTATTTTATATGAAAAACATTTATTTATAAATCGAATACTTTAAGAATTATCAAGCAAGTTAGTTAATTAATCCTGAAAATGAAATAAATTTAGTCGAAAATAATAAAAACACTGTAACACTGAAAAATATTTATTCTATATAGAAAGATACAAATATGATAAACACATGTATTCTTTAAAAAGTGATTTAAATAATTAATATTACATAATTAATATTGTTCAAGGAAAATTTCTATTTCCAAATAAAATTTATATTTTTGTAAATAATCACATTCTTACCTTTTTAGTATTTCCTTAAATGTAATAAAGTAAATCCATGCAATATAAACAGAAACACAAAAATATGGACACTTTCTTCTTACATATTTCACTAAATATTCAGATGAATGCTGATAATTGAAAAACATAACGAAGACATTTTTTTTTCATTATTCACCATATTTTTTTCATAATGATATAATTTAATATAATGCAGAATTTAATTCAATTCGCTTTTTCGAATCACATTTCACTCGCACTTTCTTATTCTCCAATCTCTCAAGTACAATTATTGAAATTCCAAAAATGCACTTTATAAGCTGTGTATTAGTAAGCTGCATATACATTTATGTGGATGGCACAATTGCATTACTCAACGTATCATTTTTATAATAATCGCATATATTATTCCATAAATGAATTATTCCAAAAAACTGTTCCAGCTATGTATATGTCACAGTCACAGAATATAAATAATGTTACACATAAAAAAATTGCGGGCAACTTTGTTAAACAAGGAACTACCTCATTGAAAGCATTGAAAGAACCGTTTTAATGCGCCAGTTGCCAACGGTCGAATTTGAACAAAGAGAAATAGGCGAAATCAGCATTTTAATTACCACTGCAGTCGCTGATCTCAGCCTACTGTTTATAAACCGTTATAAAGTGCTTGATGAGCTCATTTGAACTTTTTATCAGCGAGAAATAAATCATTGAATAAGAAGAAATAAGAAAAGTTTTATTTTCTTTATTAGGTGTTTTTCTTAATGTGTTACATTTATTTGAGTATAGTTTTTGCAGTTTTTTTATTTTTAGACATATAGAAAACATACTTTAAATAAAGATTTTATTGTAAAACTAGAAAATAACATATCGAATTTTCGATGGTCATGAAGAGAGCAATTGTCCATCCCTGAAATTTGATGAATTATATTTTCTATACGTTTGATTATTTAAAAAATACTTTTTTCTCTTCCAAATAGCAATATATTAATTAAACGCTAAGAGAAAATGCTGCTAAGAATATTTCTCCAGAGGAGCCCCTTCCCCCCATTAACTTCTCGTAGAAGATGATTTTAATTCTGTTCTTCTGTTAGTGTTCATATATATCAAATTTATCTTTAACTAGCAAACCCCGCGGCTTTGCTCGCGAAATATTTGAAATATGCCAAGTGATATTTATATGTCTAATTTTTATTAAAGGGTACTAACTAATTTTTTTTTTTATTAAAAGGTAATATTTTATTTTATTAAAGGGTTTTTTTTATTAAAAGGTACTTATTACTTTTAGGAATAATTCAAAAATTACTATTTAAAACACAGTTTGATTACACATCATTATTACACTGCATTAGGCAGAAATGAGACTTAAATTAATAAAATGAAATAAAACTAAATAAATGATAATTTAGAAAATATTTTGAAACTTTTATGCTCAATTAATACGCTCATTTCAGTATTCATTTGAAGTTTTGAATTTTTTAGAAAACATCTTCTTACATCTTAAAATTAACCATCATGTCGAATTCCAAGTCCTACCACCTCTCTGTACATAAAGGGCTATGTTGAAATAGGAACAGTCACCATTAATTTGCCAACATTAAATTTGAAATCGGTTTGTTATTTCCTAATATTCCACAGAAACGTAATTTAAAAAGCTTTTAAAGTCTTTTTTTAGAACGTTTGTTGTTCCTTTGAACCCCAGGTTGTAGAATCACCGGCATGAAATATAGCCTGTGTAGGATCAGAGACTGTTATCATTGATTCGCAACTATTACTTTTATAATCGGTTTATATTCCCTGAAATTGCATAGAATCGTAATTTAGAAGTTTTTTAGAATGTTTTAGATCCTCCCCTTCGCTTCACCCATTTTTAATTCGAATTTATTTTCGACGTTCCTTCGAGGGCATTTATATTTTATAAGTAACTACCATGTCACATGTAAAGATTCTAGCCTTTTCAGTATCACAGAAATCGCAATTTAGAAAGTTTTTAGCTCCTGCAACCCTCTGGTGGTAGTGGAACAGACATAAAATATAGCTTATGTTTGAGCAGGTTCTATCACCAAAATTTGTCATCATTATTTTTTTAATCGGTTTGGTAATTTATAAGTTTGCTTTAAAATTGTAATTTATAACGCTTTTCACTCACTTAATTTTTTAAAATTTGGAATTTTCTTTCGACTGTTCTTAGAAAGAAGTTGCATCTTGTAAGTAAATACCGTGCCATACTTCAAAGTGTTAGACCCCTCAGTTGTGTAAAAAAGGGAAATTAAAATATGTTTTGCTTTTGCAACCCTCAGATGGTAGTGACAGCAACATAAAATATAACCTATGTTATAGCAGGGACTGTCACAATTGATTTGCAACCATTACTTTTGAAATAGCTTCGGTATTTCCTTAGATTGAGTAGAAATCGCAATTTAGAACGTTTTTAGGTCGCTTTTCGCGCATTTTCACCCCTTTTTAAATTTCCAATTTTTTTGAAACTGTTCTTAAAGATCATTTATATGTAATAAATATGTACCTTGCCTAATTTTAAGTTGCTAGCCCCTAACGATCACAACAATCGAAATTTAGAACGCTTTTTTGCTCCTGCAACGTCTTGGTGATAGTGATACCGACATAAAAGAGCGTCTATGTTAGAGCAGGGGCTGCCAGCATCAATTTCCTACCATTAAGTTTGAAATCAGATTCATTCTTCCCGAGATATTGCCGACAAATCGGCATTTAGAACGTTTTTAGAACGCTTTTCGCGCATTTTGCTCCTGCATCTCCTCTGGGGTAGGGTAAACATATATAAAATATAGCCTATCTTGGAGCAAGATCTGTCACCATCATTTTTACACCATTACATTTGAAATCGGCTCAGTACTTCCTGAGATTACATAGAAATCGCAATTTAGAAAGTTTTTTTACAACGCTTTTTGCGCATTTTGACCCCTTTTATAAATTTCGATTTTTTTAGGAAAATGCCCTTAGAGATCATTGATATCTTATAACTAACTACCATTCCAAATTTCACGATTCTAGGCCCTTCCGTAACGCAAAAGTCGCAATTTAGAACGTTTTTCTCCTGCACCCCCTTTGGAGTAGTGGCAAAGACATAAAACATCACCTATGTTGGAGCACGGGTTGTCACCATCATTTTGACGCCATTATTTTTTAGATCGGTTTGATATTTCCTGAGATTGTGTAGAAACCACCATTAGAATGTTTTTTTAGAACGCTTTTCGCGCATTTACACCCCTTTTAAATTTCGAACTGTTTAAGAACTGTTCTTAGAAATCCTTTATATCTAATAAGTAGCTAATATTTCAAATTTCATATTTCTAGGCCCTTCGGTAACGCAAAAATCGCATTTTTAGAACGTTTTTTGCTCTTGCAACCCACTTTCGGGTAGTGGCACCGACATAAAACATGACCTACGTTAGAGCAAGGGTTGTCACCGTCATTTTGACATCATTATTTTTTTAATCGGTATGTTATTTCCTGAGATTGTGTAGAAACCACCATTTAGAACGTTTTTTAGGGCGATTTTCGAGCATTTTCACCCTTTCAAATTTCGAATTGTTTAAGAACTGTTCTTAGAAATCCTTTATATCTAATAAGTAGCTAATATTTCAAATTTCATAGTTCTAAGCCCTTCAGTAACACATAAATCGCATTTTTCATAACGTTTTTTGCTCCTGCACCCCCTTTGGAGTAGTGACACCGACATAAAACATAGCCTATCTTGGAGCAAGCGTTGTCACCATCATTTTGACACCAATATTTTTTAAATCGGTTTGGTATTTCCTGAGATTGTGTAGAAACCACCATTTAGAACGTTTTTTAGGACGATTTTCGAGCATTTTCACCCTTTCAAATTTCGAATTGTTTAAGAACTGTTCTTAGAAATCCTTTATATCTAATAAGTAGCTAATATATCAAATTCATATTTCTAGGTCCTTCAGTAACACATATATCGTATTTTTAGAACGTTTTTTGCACCTGCACCCCCTTTAGGGTAGTGACACCGACATAAAACATAGCCTATCTTGGAGCATGCGTTGTCACCATGATTTGGATACCAATATTTTTTAAATTGGTTTGGTATTTCCTGAGATTGTGTAGAAACTACCATTTAGAACGTTTCTTAGAACGCTTTTTGTGCATTTTCACCCCTTTTAAATTTCGAATTGTTTAAGAACTGTTCTTAGACATCATTTATATCTTATAAGTAACTAATATTCAAAATTTCATATTTCTAGGCCCTTCAGTAAGGCTAAAATCGCATTTTTAGAACGTTTTTTGGTCCTACACACCCTTTGGGGTAGTGGCACCGACATAAGATATAGCCTATGTTCTAAGTTGGACTAACACCATCATTTTGATACCATTACTTTTGGAATCGGTTCGGTAGTTCCAGAGCTTACCTCCTACAAATAAACAATTTTTTCCTCTTTATAATAGGAGTATAGATATAGATGAGGAGGGGCAGTTCAAAAAAAAAAAAAAAAAAAAGACAGAGAGAGGAGAGAGAAAAAGAAATCAGTTCTCCATTGTGAAAAATATCGTTAGAAACTTATTTTTAAACGATTAATATTTCTTAATTTTTAAATTTCTTAAAAATTGTCTTACACGAGGAGTTCTGGCATAAATTCTTAGTTTAGCCTACTTCATGTTTATATTCTGCATTTTACAAAAGCGGACTGGGCTGTGGACCTCAGGCATATACAGTAAAATCTCTCTGTGCGACCACCTCTCTGAACGACCATTTTTTTCATGGAATGAAACTTATTCCCATAGGCTCAATACTAATTTTACCTCCATTCAGAGACCATCCCAGTTGAACTCCCTCCATGAGCGACCCATTTCTTTGAAGAAAATGAAACAAATCCCGTTTCTTCCTGGTCGCTTGAAGAAGATTTTATTAGAAAAATAGTTCCGGAGTGCGCATTATTCATTAAACTTCTAAACTAAGTTTAGATTTTTTTTTTTTTTATTCCTGTAACTTTTAAATATTTAAACCCCTAGTGCCTTTTTAGGTAATAAATTGGACTCTGATGACAAATTAAGAATGACGGTCGATAAACTCCCCTGCCCTATTTTGTCGGGAAACTCTCAAAGAAATACATAATTTAATCAAATCGTCTTTATTTGTTCCCGTCAAAAAAGAAAAAAAAAACGCATTTATTGACTGGACTTTGAAAAGACTTGGAAACAAAAGTTATAAAATATAAAACCGTAAAATCAAAGCAAACGTCAATGTATTCATTTTTTAAACTCTGCAGTAATTAATTTATATAATTAACTTTTGTTTTGATACTTAAATTTTTATAGTTTCTTTTACTAACGTGAAAAATAAATTTTAGTAACATTAATTGTAACCTTTTTTCAAAAATTAAAATCTAGATTTAAACATGACCTCCATTAAGAGACCACCTCTCGGATCGATCACTTTTCATTGGTCGCTTTAGGGAGGTTTTACTGTATGTTCTAAAATCTTGCTCCTCAGTACGTTTCTTTCTCCATCTACTCATAACTCTTAGTATTTAGGTGAGCGATTCTCCCAGTATACGATCATGATAACAAGTAATTTTTGGAAAACTTTATATTTTGTGAAAAGCAATTATTTAATTATTTATTGCGCCAAAAATAACTTAGCTCCAAACCTTAGTAAGCGAACTTTTCTAATTTTCTCAGATGTCCCATGATTTCTTCATTTATAAATAAATACTAAATTAAATGGATGAAAGAGTATTTCAAATATCTTTCATCCATTCGGAAATATTTTCTGATAGCGCTGATATACATATTGCAATACAATTATACGTAAAGTCATCACTCATATGATACATTTGTATCGCATTCAGACACTTAAGTGTCTGAATTTCTAAATGTCTTAATTTCAGACATGTCACTATTATTCAGACATTTTTCTCCGTTCATTTATAACATGATCATAGTAAGACACTTATGTGTCTTAAATTTAGACATCTATGATGTCTGAAATTTCACATTTAGACACTTAAATGTCTGAATTACTTTTTCAGTCACATATGTGTCTGAATTTAAGACGCCTCTATTTGCAGTGCACTATCCGCAAAATTTTCATTTTCGGATAAATCGTCCCACCTTGCGACAATATCTTCTATGTCTTTTTGAGACAAAATTTTCCTCTTTTTCGACATTTGGTAATCCAAATAAAACTTAAAAATATGTCTAACTAAATATGTCTAACTAATGTAAACTTAAAAGAAAGGCACTAACAAAAAAATAACATACGCATAAAAGAGAACTATTACCTCAACTGGCGTGTGATTGAAAGGGGAATATCTGGTCATTCTGTACTGGGCGCGCGAAGTCATTACTTAGAAGTCATTACTTAGTCATTACTTAGTCATTACTTAGTCATTACTTAGTCATTAGATTTGACACTTTTACGACACTAATCTCCGTCCTCCTCCACTTTCGTTTTCTCTAGCCCTGTTCCAAGAGAAAGTGTCACGAGTCCCTCAGAAGATCCTTTTCTTTCTGGACACATGCTGTCACAGCCCCCGAGAATAGGTTAGGAGAGGGGACGAAATATGGGCATTTTACCCTACCGTATGAACTGATAATCACAGTCCAAAATGTGACGCGTCAAGTGCATACTGCTGAAGCGTATAATGCAAACTTATACCACTTTTGTTTGATGTTATCACATTTACAACAAAGGTGAGAATGTCCGTTGAATGTTTTATTATAATACACTTCAGTTTTCTGGAAGTTAGAACTGTCAACCCAAATTGAAGAAATAAGTATTTCTGAGTGTGTAATGTAGAAACACATTCCTCTCTTCAGAGATCAAACTGCGTTCCTCCCTAATAGCTCTAGAAAAAATGAAGAAAATAACTCGATTTACACTATCAAAGTTATATTTTGTAGTAGCTAACGTCTTAAAAACCTCTCTTTCTGTTTCTATTTCTTTAATATAATTTAAATGCAAAAGCTAGACAATTATTTTGACATAGAAGGAAAAGCATTTTAAAATGATTGGAAATGTACTGGAAATTTCAAAAAAGATATCAAACATAAAGAGAAGGTAATAACATTACTTCTTATAAATTAAAAACATTTCCATGTTTCTCTCACTACCGAATGAATGACTTGAACAGTATTTATAAACTCCATGAAAATGCGGCTTTTTAAAATAATTGTAACATGTTTTGCCGAACATAACAAAATATATTTTTAGTTTGTGTATCTGCATTATAATTTCGTTTTTCATGTTTATTGATATAATGCAAAATACATAAGCGTTAATACTATTTATTCAAATCGAGATGAGTAACATCTTTATAAGCCACTACTGGAAGAAAAATAATACCTTCCATTTGTAAGAAGCCTTTCAAAATTTAATGTGATAAAAACCTCAATGTTTTGTAGAAACGGATTTGGGATATTTTGTGAAAGCCTTTTGTGAACGGTAAGTAATTTCTTATTCGCTAGGGATAACATGTTGCGTAATGGAGCACTATTTAATGAATATTAAAGAAAATTTATAATACATGTTCGCGACAGCTACAATATTAATTATAGTTGAATTAAGAAACTGATTTTAAGAAGAAAAATATTCGGATATTGCCAATCGGTGCAGAAAACAGTCGTAAACTAAAAATATATTAATACATGGAAAATATTCCAGAGAGAAACATTCGCCTTGGATACAATATTTCAAATGAAAATCAAATTTCGAAGATTTTTCGAATTTCGATTTTCATTTGAAATATTGTATCCAAGGCGAATGTTTCTCTCTGGAATATTTTCCATGTATTAATATAGTTTCTATCGATGCTGGATTTATTATGTTTCGTGTTAGCCCCAGGTCGGTGGCTCACGATAAATATTCCATCTAGTGCTGCGTTTGTAGCCTTGCCAACATATAATAGTGAGAAATTTTCCGAGCTGTGTATCGTTCCAAGTGGTTTAGTCGGTAGAACGTCTGTGCGCTATACTCATGGCCCGGGTTCGAGTCCCGGCTTGGAATCTTTTTCACTGTGTTGGCCTTTGCGCCTTTTAAGCAATTTCTTCGAAATTTGATTTTCATTTGAAATACAGTAAGCTAAAAGGTTTACGTTAACCGGTAGAATCTACAACAAATTTTACCTATTGACCACAAGTTCAGTTTAATATTTATTTTATGGTACTGTTACAGCTTTTCACAAATACTGTAAATCGATAATTTAAATTCAAAATAATTAATATTATACAATATAACTCTGTATCATATAATAACATAAGCATTCAATTAGAAGAATTTAGCGAACATACATTTATCCCTAAACTTAAAATTACACTATGTGCAAATTACTTAAAAGATGGAAAAATATTTAAAAAGGTGTTAAAATACTTTAATACTTCTTAGTACTTTCAACTATGTACGTAAGCTTTCGTCAGAGAATACAAATTATCAGTATTTATTAGCTATTAGCAGTATTTTTGCATTCTCTAACGGAGGCTATGCATATAGTTGAAAGTATTAAGAAGTATTAAAGTAATTTAACACCTTTTTAAATATTTTTCCATCTTTTAAGTAATTTGCACATAGTGTAATTTTAAGTTTAACTTTTTAAAGATGAATTTAGCATTCTATTTATTTATTTGCATTTATCCCTTATCCCCAGATTAAGTGTTTATATTAGAAGTAGATTAAATTAAACAAGAATAACTTGGTATAATAATTAAGATAAAACTCCCATTAAAAAGAATTCACATATATGTATCTCCTTAATAATTAAATTCGAAGCGCTTAAATCTCACAGTGCAACACAAATGAATCTTTAGAGAAACGCACTAATTCATCTCTTTAAAAGATACTCCCGGGAGAATACTTTCATCCTGTCGGCTAAACAAGACAAACATCACCGCATATTAAATGTAATTTTCCCTCATACATTATTAAATTCATAACTGTCACCACACGCAAATTATCGGACAGAGATCCTTTAATTCTAGAAAATTAAATTATGGGAGTTCGAGAGGGGAATTTGCATAAGGAGTATAGTTTATTCTTCAGATTTTTCCTGGAAGCAATCTGTTAGCATTTATTTCCATGCAATCAATATGTTTATTAAATTTAAGAGAACATACAAATTACTTCATTCTGGTGGTAGGATTTGGAAATTTAATTAGCACATTTTAAGAAAACATAAAGCTGCTTCTGTAAGATTCAATATAAATAAATTTTTGTTCCTTTTAAAACAACAGTTATGTATTGTAATATTTGTTCTGAAATGTATGAAGTATAAATGAACTTCCCAAAAAGTTTTAGAACAACAGAAATGAATCATCAGGAGTTCTACAGGGTCTGTCCCTAAAGTAATGAGACTGATTCCAGAAAGTTCGTTTATTTGGAGATAATTTTACAGACACTTAATATTCCTCAAAATAGCCACCTCCTGCAATAATACAACATGGCCAACGATTCTGCCATCCATTTGTACCCGTCTTTAAGTCTTCAACTGGAATGCTGTTCAGAACGCACGTTAAGTTTTTCTGCAAGTTCTAAAGATTGTCAAAATTATGACCTTTTTATTAACCGCAGGGTCAAAACTAAGGGGGAAGAGGGGGCATGTGCCCCGGACGCCAGAACGAAGGGGTGCCAAATGAAGAATTATACCTTTGGAATGGATCAGTTTCTTCTGATGAACTAATAGATTCCATTATTATGAAACAGCCATTATAAACGAAGTGTTAGGTGAAGATGAAAGAGCAGTCATAAAAATTTAGAACTCCGATTTTCTGGTCAGAATGAAGGACAAAATGGTCAATTTTTTTTTTAAATTATGGCTATTTTTTTCCCCATTCTGAGCAGGAAATCAGAGTTCTAACTTTTTACGGCTGCTCTTTCATCTTCACCTAACACTTCATTTATAATGGCTGTTTCATAAAATGGAATCCATCTGTCCATCAGAAAAAAATAACTCGGTTAAAGCGGAAACTTGGTTAAGCGAGACTCGAATAATCGGGACTCTGCTGTATATTTAATTTTTAAAATGATTTTTAGAATATTTTTGTTGGTGTTCCGAGGTGGGTCCTGACCCCCGTAACCTTCCGCTTGGATCCGCTATTGTAGATTACGTAGTTCAGTATTACATATTTTAAATTTTAAAATAAGTCGACTATTAGAAAATTAGTAAAATTCTCATTGTAAATATACTTTGCGGAAGAGGGAGGGAGCGCCAAAATACGTGTTTTCTCCGGGTGCAAAAAAGACTAGTTTCGGCCCTGATTAACCGCGGGAATAGAAAAAAGACCGGCGGTGACAGATCGGGCTGTACGGTGGTTGAGGCAGCGTTGCGATGCTGTATTTTGTCAGGAACTGAGTATGAGTCACTTTGTAGGATGTGTTGGAACCTGCTTGGCACAAATTCTCCGTATTTGAACTTCTTCCGTGACAATTTGACGCACAGTCGATTTTGTAATTCTCAATACCCCAAGAGCCGACAGCACAAAAACCTATGTTATCAAGCACAAGAAAAAAAACCTTTATTTTATGGAAGAGTAGAAGTAGGGAATCTAATGATCCACCTCTGCCGGCAGTGAAGTGGTGCATAAGCCAAAAATTGATACCACCGGTGGTTCACTCGTAGGTTTTTCATTGAGTTTGTCCTACAAACAAAGGTATGAAAACAGGGAGGACTGAGAGCAGGAAAACACAATGATAAACCTACGAGTGAACTACTGGTGGTATTAATTTTTAACTTATGCACCACTTCACTGCCGGCAGACATGATCATTAGATTCCCCTACTTCTACTCTTCCATAAAATAAAGGTTTTATTCTTGTGCTTGATAACACAGGTTTTTGTGCTGTCGGCTCTTGGAGTACAACGTCTCCGCAATCATTCGGGCACTCATCCGACGACCTGAGTCCAAAAGTGGTTTAATTTTAGTCATATTGTCTGAAGTTTGAGAGCTTGATGGATACCCAGCGCTTTGTTCATCTTCGACGTCCTCTTTTCCGTCTTTGAAGGATTTGTGCCACCAAAAGACTTGAGCCTTGCACAAAGAATCCTTTCCGTAGGTTTCTTGTAACATGGCAAGCATGTCAATAGCCGATTTGTTTAGTTTTACACAAAACATTATGGCGTATCACTGCTCGACACTCTGCCGAATTCTAAAAACCCAACAGCCCTTTAAACAGGTATCTGCTTCAGGAGCGATCAGTGCAAGTCAAAGGCTCAAGGCCAACTGACTTCCGCCAGACTCTGCAGCTAACAGTCCCCCCACCGCACGTACCACCCACAAACTCCGTCCCTTTGGCCTTCTGCTTGGTGCGAAAAATTCAGTCTCATTACTTCCTGGACAGACCCTGTATGAATAAAAAAAAAGGAATTTCAAACAGTCAATATAGATCAGTGTGTATAATATGTAGCATTATTCGTTGCTTTATTTCGAAAGTTAAATACCGTCAGCCGGGGTGGCTGTCCACCTTGAGGTGAATTTGTTCCACTTCGTGGATAAAGCGAAAGCGTGTAATAAATAAAACTAATTAGTAATGCCGAATTCTGACAGATTGCAGAAGCTGCTAAAACATAAATTATCTAATTCAGCCTTTTACAAATTGAGTTTGTCATCACTTTCGTTGTTGTTTTATTTACTTTTTCGCGCATGATTTTACTGGGAAAAACTTCAGACAGGAAAAGTTATTAATACTTGATGCTGTAAATTGGTAAGTTTTTTCTTTAGCATGTTTTCTTTTCAAATCAATGAGATTTATATATTTTAGAATTTACATTTATTCACAAACGGCATTTTGAATGGCAATTTGGCTTAAGATTATCTAGGGACAAAGTCATAACAAATTTAGTTTATTTACTATTTTTCTGAAAATATAAATGTTATAAGTGCTCAGATGATAAAGGAGGTAAGTGAAATAATCATAATTTTGAGAAAATAAGCTGTAAAGTTCCAAATATCTATTTGCGTTTATTGTCAAATGCCTCCCATATCAATTAAAATCTCTTTGAGTATTAGGTTTTTTCAAATAGTAATTGAACAGATGGTAGAGGATTATTGTGAATATTTTTAACCATATGATTAACTCTTTTTTCTAATTTGTCACATACCCCTTTTACCATCTGAGCTCTTCATATATTTGTTATTTTCTTTGATCGGGTGCTGGTGTAATAATGCCTCGAAAGTGGACCAGGTTACAAAAAAAAAAAAAAAAAAAAAAAAAAAAAAAATCATTTGTGACTTGGACGCTTTCGGACACTTGTTTACTTTGGCTGATAATGGGCTGTTAGAATTTACTACCCGAAACCCGTCCTGTACGTTATTTTGTATTTTATGTTAATTTTAATAAAGTTTTATTTTTCTAATTGAGTTAAAGGGATGTTTTGTAGAAGGTATAAAATTCATTGTGTATTCATAGAGCAGTTTTATTATAAATAACTTACACATACAGCATTAATAATTTTACTGTTCTCAGTTACAAGTATTATTATATTATTGAGTTTAAATCTAGCCTCAAACGGGCCAAAATCGGAACATACTATCATTTTACACTACATTGTAAAAAAATACAACGGTTTTTAATGTACGAAAATATAATATAATCACGAACGAAAACTATACAATAACCTGCCTCGAATTACTCACGATTCTGAAAAGCCTTCTTTGTATTTCGAAACCCCTAAAACCAGTATATTTTCGAGATTTATAGAAAAATTTATAAAATAAAGTGTATTTTACTGACACTGATTTTCGGAAACGTTTCTGAGTAGTGTTTACGGTGTATTAATAATTTTTCTCAACCCGACATATTGGTTTTTATGATACTATCAATTTGCAATTAAACCTTTTCAGCCGCGTAATTGTATTTATACATGCAGAAGTAACAAACCAATGTTAATCTTAATGTTAATTTTAAGGATGCTAATTTAGCATGTTTGTCTGTAAAACTTGAAAACGTTTACTTGGGAAGTTATAGCATCCGGATGGAGAAAACCGATTAATACACTTCTAAAACTATTTGGAAACTTTTCCGAAAATCAGTAGCAGCAAAAGAAACTTTGTTTTTCAAATATTTCTTTAAATTCCGTAAAAATATTGATTTCTGAAGTTTCTAAAGATCGAGAAAGTTTTTAGGAATGTTAAAATGGAAGGATTAAAAAAGGGAAGGATTGTACTTTGTGCTAAATACATTATGAAAGAATTAAATTGTATGTTAAGACCGGGTCCCATCTCCCGGTCCTTACAGGCCTTTTGCCCCCGTTCCGGTCGACCCGAATTCCTCCCTTCACAAAGGCTCCGGTTTCGGCTGCGCAGTGCCCAGCGCACGCCTAACTCCCAAACAAAGAAAAGCCCAGCCGATTGCAACAGTTCTCAAGTACTCAGCGCGAAAAGAGCCAAGTAGTCCCTTCGCTTGGTGCCCTACCCGGTTCATCCCGACGACCGCAGGATTCGAACATCTATAGTCGAGCCCACGAGCCGATGCCGAGGATTCCCGAGCAGGAGTCGCTTTATGGAGGTCCCTCAACATCAAATACCATTATCCAGCAGAGACATATGACAGACAACCGATGGAAGAGAAGGTGCTGCTAGCGAGCACGGAAGATTCGCGGAAAGTTTCTCCCTGAGCGGATAGACTCGCCCTGGCTGTGGTTGAGGACTGCGGGGTCGGGCGTCTCCGGCCCCCAGTCCACTGTACCTTACCTACATATTTATTGCACTACAGATATTATACACTAATACATAAATACACTACGGCATTTTACACAATACAAAATGTAGGTTCATGAGACGAGTTCTAGAACCTGAGAACTTCATGCACCACCTCCAGTGCCGCGCGTGCGGCGGATTGGTCGATTAACGCTCAACTGCGTTATTTGACCGCGAAGGGCTCTTCTGAGTCGACCATGGCTTTGGCGACCAAGGTCTCGATCGAGTGTCTGCATGAAGAGATCATTTACAATGGCCTTCACTCCCTTCCAACAGTAGCCATCTAGACACAGGTCGAGAAACGCTCGAGTCTGGGAGTTCCAAGGGAAATACCTTTCCTTGATGGACCGCCAGAGGGGACAAGTGTAGAGACAATTTCTCCGATCGCTTAACCCTGTCCCACAAAAACATGTGGGATCCTTCTGAAAAAAGCGAGCCTGGTGGTCACCGAAGGTGCCGTGTCCCGAAAGGACTTGGTTAAGTTAGAAATTTCCACGCAGACGCCGAAGGCGCACGAGCGGAAAAAGCTCGTATATAACTTTGCCATTGCCAGTAGTGTCCCATCTTCTTTGCCATTTTGACATGGCACGGCCTAAAAGCTGTCTTTTGGCCTGGCGGTAGGTGGTGTCTACCTCCTCCTCAACTGTTAACCGGGTCGTGGCGGCTTTCGCCAACTCATCCGCACGTTCGTTGTAGACGTGACCCACGTGGGCTTTGATCCAATGCATGTGACCTTCGATCCCACTGCTCTTTACCAGATTCTACATTTTTGTGTTATTCGGGAGTTGTAGCATATTTTATCTCATCTCACGGGGCTTTCCCATCTTACTTTTACAAAATTGGAAAACGTCCGACTGACAAGTGTGACTGTGGTAGTGTTGGAGATGTAAAGCACTATATTTTCGGCAAATATTCCTTGATGCCTTTTTGCTTTTATTTCGTACGCAATAGGACTTTGACATGGAATATGAAGAATCTGTTACGTTCAAAATCTAATTATAGCAAACTTTGTGTTTTATATAATGAACTAAACAAATTGTATTCGTTCATCAAATATCGTTTTTAAAGACAGTTGAACTTGTGGTTTCTTTTTGAGGAATCTTTGTTCCTCATTATTTTTATTTGTCATGCGTAACTTGAAATGACGTTATATCTTGTTCATACTTACTTTTCTTTTTTAACTTTCTGTTCCATTTAAAGTCATATGTTACATTGTAAATGACTATAATATCTGATTATTTTGTTTTCTTTTAACTTGTTCTCGTATTAGCCATTTGTTTATAATTCATTAATGAATATGATTACTGTTTTCTTATGCTTTATCTATTGTGTAGGGTGCCATAGCTCTGTAATTTTCTTTGTGTTTAATAGTTGTCGTTGTTTTTCCCGGTCCGTTTTCCCGGCCGTGGCTTGGCTGCATGGCGGCGGGGGTTCTTCTAGGGGTTCATGCCTTTGCCATTCTTTTGGTTGGCTCCCTGGTAGAGTGATTGTTACTGTGATTCTGATTGCTCTTTACCAAGTCCCTTATCTCAGAAATAGACCAATGCCGAGGCACGAGGCTATTTAGGGCCTGAAGCGCCGATCTCGAATGCGAGAAGATATCGAGTTCACTGAGATGCTTTTGATTAGCGTCCGTAATCGTCTGCTTGATCGCGTGGACCTCGGCTGCAAGAACTTCTGCACCATCACTAAGGTAGAACTGGACTTCTAAATAATATGACCGTCGGCCACAGCGGTGAACGCGCAACCAACAGTGCGGTTCTGCTGCCGTCCGTGTAGTATGAACACGTTGTCCGAGGACTGAGGTCCCTAGTCCATGGGATCCGACCTAGATCTTCACGTCGGTAAGATTGTCGCCAGAGGTCGACTGAATCAAGGTCTAGCCCTGTACCGTCAATGGCCCTGCCCCACCTGACAAGGGCCGTGAAGTCCCTGTCCATTTCTGCACGCAAGTCCAAGGGCAGAACCCCAGACAAGACATGCAGCGCATCGTTCGAAACCGTGCTATAACATTTCGTCATTCACAAGGGGAGGCATCTCTGTGCGTTAAGAAACGTTTGCGCTTCTGCTACCTCGACAGTGTACCATATCGGAGCCGCGTAGAAGGTTATTGGCTCTGCAACCAGTGCATAAAGCATCTTGCGGAGTTGCGGCTTTATCCCCCAGTTGGCTGTGGTGAGACGGTCCATTTTATGCAGCAGTTTGAACATTCTTTCCTGAACAATGTTCAGATGGGGCATCCAACTTCGATGCATGTCGATAGTCACAGCCAAGTATGCCAGGCGACGCTCGAAAGTAAACTTGTGGCCGTTCATGAGAATCGGCCTAGATGGAGCGTAGTCGAGCCTTTCCTTGGGTGGAGCCACCGCGTAGTTGCACTTGGCGTAGCTGAACTCCAGACTGAACTTCGAAGCCTACTGATGAATCATGGTCAAGACCGGATTCAGGGTTGCGGCAAACTTGAAGACTGTGCTTCGTGCTGCTACGCCATCGGCGAAGGCTTGAATTAACAACGCCTCTTCAATATGTGACCACCATAGCAGGATGTTGCTTACAACCAGCCGGAGGATTGGGCCAAGACACGGCCCCTATGGCACACCGACATTGAAGTAGTGCTCCCGGACAAAGAGTATGATCGAACGATACCAAAGGTAGTCGTCGAACAGACGTAGAAGGCATGGTTAGATACCGAGCTCCGAAAGACACCTGCAGATGTCCGCTCGTCGAACGCTGTTAAAGGCGCTTTGCTTTCGTAAGTGAGCAGACGTGTGTAAGCACCTTGGGTCTTTGATTCGGCTATGTAGTCCAGCACCCTGCGCAACGCGTCCACAGTACTGATATTCTTTCGAAATCCGAACTATCTGGCATCGAGCAGTCTATTGGTCTCAAGATGGAGAGCCAGTCTCGTTGCGCGCATCTTCTCCAAAACCTTCCCGAGTGTTGGTAGTAGACAGATTGGGCGGTATGAAGCGGGGTCGTTGCGGGGCTTCCCGGTTTGGGGAAATACAACGCAACCGCCCTTTTCCAAGTCCGCGGGAAACAAGATACTCTCAGACAGTCGTTATAAAGGGCCAGTAACAATTGAGGATGTTACTGGAGTACCTTTCGGACGATCTCGAGGTTGATCCCATTGTGTCCAAGTGCCTTGTTTGGCGGCAGCGTCTCGACTGCAAGCTCCAGCTCTTCGATGGTTAACCAGTCTGGTTCGCTGGTTCTGTCATGCGCGACCTGCGAAGCTTCATCGGCCTGCAGGAAGTGGTATCTCGCAAGTTCGTCCTGGGATTACTTCCAGGTGGACTTCCCCACCGGAAGGGAGGACCAGAGTGACTGGCGCCTCCCGCCTCCACTTGCCTGGTACCACCTCGACCGCACAACCTAGCTTGTCCGTGACTATCCCCTCCGAAATGAATTGTCAGAACGATGCACGTTTGGTATGCAGGATCGTTTTTTTATACTCCGCCCGCTTACGCTTGTAGAGAGTATCACGTCTCTCCCTCTGAAACGGCTACAGCGTTCGCTGGTAGAATCGTCTCAGCTCACGCAATCGAGATATTTGACTAGACAGTTGATCCGCCCACCAACACGCTCCTTCGCGTACTGCAGGTGTGCACTTTTTGTGCTTTCGACACAGCCTCACCAGGATCGACATCAAGTTTTAGACACCTTTGTCGGTGTTTTCGAAGCTGTACCGATCCAGATATGCTGTGCACAGATCGTGCAGGAGTTCATCCCAGACCAAATCCCTCTGTCGCCACCTGCGGTTGACGCCCCGGGGAAGGCGAGTACCTAGCCTACCTTAATAGGCCCACGTCATGAGTCGGTGGTCGCAGAGTGTTTCGATATCGAACATCTCACAGTCTGTTATGTGCGACGCACAAAACCGGACCAACAGTACGTCGACCCAGTCCTCGCCTTCAGGGCCGCTGAATGACGATATACTGTCCGTATCGTTCACAGTTTCGAGATTTACGTTCGTTGCGAAGGTAATCAGAGATCTACCTCTTGGATCTGTGGGTCGTTGCCCCCCAAATCGTGGATTTTGCGTTGAAATCCCCAACCAAGATGACTTTGTCACTCGGATAGGATCACAGCAGCTGCTTCAACGATTCGAGTACGATCTGGATGTCTTCTGAGGGTGCGCAGTAACAAGTCATTATCAACACCTTCGTATCGGACAGATTGCAACGGATGGCTACAACATCCGGGTGCCGTCTGATCGCACAGAATGAGACACGGCTGCTCACCCAAAGGGCTCCTCGAAAATGGCTTCCTCCAAGCTCACTTGCGCGTATCCCGGCGGAGTTCCGTGAATTTTACCTTCACTCACATATGGTTCGTTAAATAGCACAGATGTATGTATACAAAAAGTAAGCTCGAAGTGCTGTGAGGTGGCTCGCTATGTTTTATTCTTTAATTTTTAATTTTCGCACTGATGATGGAGCTTCAGAAGCTTTGAATCTTTGCTGTATATACTTTTTGTATACATACATTTGTGCTATTTAACGTTGTTCATTCTTTCTTAATCTTAGGAATCTTCGTGTTTTATATATTTTGGAATAGGTTATTGTATATTTTCATTCCTGATTATATTTTATTTTCCTAGAGAAAGAAACTTCTGTCTCTTTTTTTTCAGTGTATACTGTAAACAGTTCGTTTAATGTTGCTTGTTTAAACAAGATTACTTTTTTATTGTATGTGGATGCTTGCAATGTGTTTTAAGATGTTTTATTATTATTATTCACAAGTATTCTGGTTTAGTTGCAAAGCGAACAGCAATTTAAACTATTTTACTTTTATTCAAAAATATTTCTGCAAAACATAAATAACATACTATATCCAAAGAAAGAATAATTGATGCCACCATTTTCCGTCCGCTTAAAAACATGTCTTTATTATCCATGGACCATTAAAAGTCTTTAACTGATGTAAATTGGTATAGGATAATTTTAATTCGCAACACATTTAATACGTCGTGATTATAACTTATCTAAACAATGGAGTGTGAATATATGTTTTTTTTTTTTTAAATTTTAGATCAAGTATCTTTAAAAAAATAATCTTTCAATAAAAAAGATTATAAAAGTAATACCCTGCTCACTCGCCCCTCCTGATCCTCCCCCCCCCAAAAAAAAAGACGTCATATTTTTCATAATATTATTTAGAAAATAAAGATGTCTCGGAATCAGAGCTATGATTTAATGGGGGGAATCGGAAGTGCAGTAAATGGACCGGATAAAGATTTGTGATCTCTGCAGTAACGTGACGTGGAACACGTTAAGAAATAAAAAAGATTGATCTCTTGATGCATAAAGCTTTTATTTGCCAAAGTTAAATTTACACAAAAAGAAATTTTGTACAAAAAGATAAGTGATTTGTTGAATTTCATGTAAATGAAATAAAATTATCGAACATGAAATTTTAACGTTTGTTGCGATAGCCATGCGTTAAAACAAATCCCTTAAATTTCGTAATTTAAATATGCAGTAAGTACTTTGAAAAATTAAAGACCATAATTTAGCATTTTTCTAAGAACCTTACAATTAAAAATAATGTTTATAGATTAATTTTTACCAAAATTACTTTATTATGGCACGTTTAAACAGACGCATGTCCATTCACCAGTAAGGTGATTTCAAACAAGTTTCCTACTTTTACAAAGTTATACTTTTACTACCAAGTTTTCGACTTGGGCTAATTTTTGACCCCCACCCCACCAATCGCTTATGATTAAACAACTAATTTGCTGAAGAAATAAAATATATCTTCAGATTTTGTTATATATTTTTCATCATAACTTTATTCATGCTACTAGATACAATATATTCATAATTCTTAGATTCGTAAATTATAAATCATAAGTCTGTAAATTCACGTCTTGTAAAACATTTTCTCTCGAAAATCCATGTTTTGTGGCTATTATTGTACACATTAAATTACCGTTTTTATGCCGACATCTGATATCGAATATGTGGCTATTGAATAACATTTTGTCATTAGAGAATTTAAAAAAAAATTTAATTCTTTTTAGCGCTTTTTTAAAGTAGGCTATTTTTTTTTTGGAAAAGTTTATTTTATTGAAAATAGAGTCTGCCTATTCCTATAATGCAAAGCAACGTAATATGATGTATTAAATAAGTGGAAAAATAGAAAAACCTCCATACTTTTATAAACAGCCAATGTTTATCTTAATATTCACACCTAAATTCATAACTGAAATTCATGCTGCGTCAAAAACGTTTCTTTACAATATGTTAATATGGTATGGATCCGATTGTGGAAATTTCACTTTGGTAAGATTCTATTTGGTATAAAACGCGAAATAGTGTATTAAAAAACGGGAGAGGACCCAAAAATAACCGGTATGATAGCGCTGTAAGCTGGGATTTCGCAGTATGCATTCCTTTTTCTAGGTGTGCATCATGTTGCTCATTCTGGGTTCAGTACACTCTGTTCGGTCTCGAGAGCATGTTGTGTCTGGTCACAGTACGTTTTTTTTTTTTTTTTTTTTTTTTTTTTTTTTTTTTTTTTTTTTTTTTTTTTTGCTTTCCCCTCGTTTATGGTAATGTCGGACTTAAGTGAACAGTGTGCAGCTGTGAAATTTTGCTTCCTTCACGGGAAAAATGCTGCAGAAACAGTTTTGTCGTAGCAAATCGCTTACAAAGATGATACTATAGGAAAAGTGTACGGATGGTTTTATTAAAAAAAAAGATCAAATGTCGATCAAAGACAATACTGTTCTCGACATCCTTCAACTTTCAGAACGGACGAAAATGCTGAGAAAGTTCGTACAATTGTGCGCGAAGACCGATGACGACCATTAGTAATTGTGGAGTTATCCGGCCCGATTTGTGATGACGTTGAATTGGTTTTTACACCATGACACTGCATCTGTTCACGCAGCCTTGTCATTTCGCCAGTTCTTGGTTAAAAACAGGTATGAATCCTTTGCCCCACGCTCCCTACTCACTTGACCGTGCTCCATGCGACTTTTTTTTTTATTTCTTTAAATGAAGAGGAACATCAAAGGACATCGTTTTAACTAACAAGGAGAGGGCCATCCTTGGTAATCGCAGATTTTGATTATTTTTATATATTGTAGGGTAGAGATCCCCCAGTCTTACGTTCAACGAATTTTATACAACGCTCCTTAGTTCTATGATAGGAGGAATACACCAATCACAGAACGCCGTTCGCCAGTTATTCAGAGTAGAAAACGGATAAGAAAGCGGCTTGGTAATGTTGATTCTTCAGTCGGGAGCTCGCACGTTCCGACAAAATGACGCTGCCAACGAAAGTTCGTAATGAATTAGCAAAACACTATTATCGAAATGGGACGAATGGGCTGCGGAAGCCTTGCGTGTTTACCGTCAAAATCATCGCCAAATACGTGGTCCATGTACCCCGCAAACTCTGCATTATTTTGTAAAAAATTCGAAGAAAATGCTTGCACCTGTGATAGACCGCAATCCGCACGACCAGTGAGGACACTCTTACGGAAGTGCAGCACACAGTGACTTCGGGACACACACAAACTGCAAAGGGTTAAACTTGTGCATTAGATATACCGAAAACAACGGTATTAAAGCTCTGTAATGCTAATTTTTCTATACCGGTACAAACGCGCCCAGATGTTGGACGTGGGGACCATCAATAACGTATGGGCTTTTTAAATAAATTTCTTAACCAATATGATGGCGATTACGGCTGGTCTCTTTGCGTATTATGGACGGACGAGGCACACTTAACTGGCAATGTCAGCGCCAAAAATTCTCTGCCCTGGGCACAGTGGCGTAGCTAGGATGGGTCACACCCGGGGTGGCTGTAAATGGTGTCACCCCCCCCCCCCTCCCACACACACACACCCGTCATAATTTTTCAATCACAATTCTACGTTATTAAAAATAAAACTTTAACATTTTTTGAGAACTTTTATGAAATTTATATTAACAATGTGAAAATATTTAAAAAAAAATAAGAAGAAGAAGAAGAAAGCAAAAATTTTATATTATTGCTTCATGCTTTATATATAATAAGAAAGCAAAATTTTATATTATTGTTTCATGCTCTATACTTTAGTCAATATTTGGAAGTATCCTTCGAAAAAACGTATAAATGAAATTAAGAATTTATTCGTATCGTATAAGCAAAATATTTTAACATTAGAATGTGATGGAATAAAATGCGATTTAAAGTTCAAAGCATTTAAATAAAATAAACTAGTCGGATGTGCCAATCCCAAAACTTTCTTCTATCTCATACATGTTAATACTTCAAAATTCGCTATCATGGTGTCAAAATTAAATGACAATCTAGGCCCACCCACATGAGGATTCTAAACGGTATATGTTCGTTGAATCGTGTGTATTTAAAACGGAGATATAAACATCGCATCTTTCAAACAAGTAATTGAATTTCGATACCCACGCTCTTAGATGACTGCCATCAAAATTCACAACACAAAAAGCATAAAAGTGACACCTGTTGGGAAGTATACACCCAACTATTTATGTGAAAGTGTAAAAGCAGAAAATATGAAGTTTGATTAAATTTCGTTCATTAGTTTTTGAGATATAGCTAACGCGAAAGTCGTAAAAATGCCGTATAACAGCGGCACCTGTTATATGATTTACATGAAAACCTAATCAGCAACAACGATATTTTCTAAAAACAGTCAAGTCGTGTTCAGGACCTTCTAAAATGTATAAATCTGTCAGAAACTGGAAGTTGAATTTTTTCACGAATCCAATGCTTTCTTCTTGAAATGATACAAGAAAGTAAAAACGCACGAAAATTCAACGTATGAAAGGTTATTTACTTTATGTTTCATTTTTACTGTCTTCTATCTTTACAAAGAGAGAGTATTGGATTCGTGAAAAATTTTGACTTCGGTTTTCGATGGATTTATACGTTTTAGAAGGTCCTGAACACGATTTGATGATTTTTAGAAAATGTCTCTCTGCCACTCTGTGAGTGTCTGTATGTGACAAAAGTTTTGTGGGCGCTCTATCTCAAGAAGTAATGGGCGGAATTTCACAAAAATTTAAATTCAGTTAGACCTTGATATAAACTGGTGCTGATTAGTTTTTGGTGTATACTGCTCAAAAGGTGGCGCTGCTGTACAGAATTTTTGACTGTTTCTGAAATAGCTATATCTCAAGAACTAATGAACATGAACAGATTTTCATAAAACTTCAGATTCAGTTATTCCTTGATATGAGTTGGTGCTAATTACGTTTTGGTGTAAATTGCCCAACAGGTGGCGCTGCTATGTTGCCTTCTTCATGATTTCCGCAAAAGCTCTATCTCAAGAACTAATGCACGAATTTTCATCTAACTTCAGATTCAGTTAGTGGTTGACACAAGTTGTTGCTGATTAGGTTTTCGTGTCAATCGCCCAATAGGTGGAGCTGCTATGTTGACCTAGTCACGATATTCACAATATCTCTATCTCAAAAACTAATGCACGGATTTTCATCAACCTTCGGATTCAGTTAGACGTTGACATAAGTTGTCGCTGATTAGGTTTCCGTGTAAAGCACCAATAAGTGGTGCTAATATGCTGAATTTTGCATGTTTTGCACAATTTTCGCAATAGTTATATCTCAAGAACTAATACACGGAATTTCATATCTTTAGAATCCTCATGATGGGCATAGATTGTCGTTTAATTTTAGCACTGTGCTAGCGAATTTTGAAACATTAACATGTATGAGATAGGAGAAAGTTTTGGGATTGGCACATCCGATTAGTTAATAAATGTTTCTGTTATAAAACCAATGTGCGTCCGAGAATATTTAAACCACATTCTTTTATATTAAGTTTTTCCTTTCTAAAAGCAATTTCTTTTCTAATACAAACAAAATAAAAATATTTTAAAGATAAATGTTATCGCTAACATTGTTTAAAATACGCATTTATATTTTCCCTCAATCGATATCTTGTAAGCATAATACATAATTTTATTTTCATTCTACATCAGAAGGCGACAACCAGCCATATAAGATAATCCAAAATCAAAGCGCTTTGTCGAAAAGTTCTCTCCTCATTCCTCTGTTCGCTAAATTACCCAAATAAACTTTTCTGATCACTCGAGACTCATTTATCACAACCGCCTTCTCCTGATTACACTGATTCTGAGCATGAGGTCTACCAGTTTACAACCTAAAGTATATGCTTTTCTGGAAGTCAAGGACTAAAGGACTAGTGTAGATTATAATGTCTGTGGGCGCAATATCTTTCGAAAATATTTGAACGTGCCAATCCCAAAACTTCGTTCGACCTCATACATCTTAATGTTTTAAAAAGTTGTTACAAATGTTAATAGTTCAATACTATACCAACTTTGACTTTCATCTTAAATCTCTGCATCACTCAATCAATCGGAGAAAAAACGAGTTAATCTCGATAATGATATTTATGATAATCAATAGTTTTTGTTATTTTGTTGTACGTTAGCTGTTTGCGAATAGCCGGCATAGCAGGATATGAAGTTCCCGCCACTACACGAGCCGCCGATGTACAATAGAACTACGAAAAATCAAGAAAATTATACAAAAATCTCTATTAAGGCACCGTCTTCAGAGTTATTACAGCTCCGCCAAAATATTTCGACCTGCTTGCCATAGCCGAAAACATGAATCTGAAATTGGTTCAATTCTTTCAATAACTTCATACATTTTTCGACGGTATAATAATGAAAATGGTACAAAAATCTCTATTACAGCATCCCCTTCCGATGGAATATTTCTAAATTCAAGAAGTACCTGCTAGCCATAGCCAAAAACATGCACAACACAAAAAATTTGGTTAAATTCTACTCATAACTTTATACACTTTCTGATGGTACAGTGGCAACACACGGACAGACAGACATTTTGTATAAACATATTTTTGGGGATCTCTGACCCCTAAAACGTGTAAACCCGTCTCAAAAATTTTGATTACAATACTTTTTTCTATTGAAGATAGAAGAAAGTAAAAAGGGTAAAAGAATACAAGGCAACAATAACACAGGAAATGACCATACCATTCCTTATTTACCTTTTGTTCTACCCACACAAGAAACCACAGGGCAACTCATAACTCATCCCATAGTCTAGATTTTTGTTCACTAGTACTAGTGTATATCTTAGTTAGGCATCCCATTCTGTGTAAAATTTCAGATTCTCCAAGAAAAGAAAGTTAAATCTATTGTGTGGCGCGCTAGAAATTTCATTTTATTTCAGAATTGTTTTCCAAAATCTTAAAAATGTTTATATATAATTTTTTGCAAATAAAAATTGGGTGTCACCCCTTAGACCGCCCCCTCCGACCCCCCCCCCCCTTAGCTACGCCACTGCCTGGGCAGACACGAATCCACACGCTCTGACATCAGTATCTTTATACGACGCTAAACTTACTGTTAGTGCGGCATTGCATGCAAAATTGTTCTCGGCAAGTGCTTATTTGAGGAAGCGACACCAACGGTGTTTGTAACTTGCTTTGTGATAGGCTCTCGCTATGCAGCCATATGCAAAATTACGTCATAACAGAATTACTGCAGCGAAATGCACTGAATGACATTGTTTGGATGCAAGATAACGCACCTTTACATATTAGCAAAGTTTGTTCGCAGGGTCCTGGAACAGCACTTTGGCGATCGCGTCATCTCACGCTATTTTTATTTTCCGTAGTCTTCATGATCCTCCGACCTCACTCCTATGACTTTCTGGTTCTAGGGATATCTCAAATCTAGAGTGTACATGTGCAATCCACGAACTTTGCCGGATTTGAAACATTCTAACAAACGTGACATTACAAACATCTCTCATGCTATGTTATGTTTGGCTGTATTGGCCACAGTCTCCCGCATGCAATGCCTAATTTCCTGTGATGGCATCCATGTGGAAAATGTGTAATCCAAATAAAAGTTTTTTTTTCTACGATCTGTGTTGTAAGCAGTGATTGGTGTCTTGCCTCTGTCATATGAAAATTTTCTACGTGTTCCCCGATAATTTTTTTTTATTTTTATTTATTTATTTATTTATTTTTTTTGGCCGTTTGAAGAGCATTTTTTTGTGCGTGCATAAAGTGCCCGTTTTTTGTGATACACGTGCCGGTCAAACACTCTTTATAGGGTTTTCGCATGCGCTGAGCATTTTGCGACGGGAAAAAATGGACGATGCCAATCGAAAATTTCGAGTTTCTGTACTTATAACCGTAAACGTGTTGCCGTTCACTTTGTTGCCGTTCACAGAATCCCGAGCTCATACCTCTGAATAACTATAACTGGAATATGATCACGATCGGTGAAAGGACCAGCCGCTAGAGGTCTACACATTGACGAAGTTCTTTTTATGACCACACTGTATATCAAAATTAGATGTTTGTATTGAAAATTTCATCGTTTGGTACAATTTCAGCTGAGTATTCCTTTTGTGGGTCTCTAGAAACAAACTATAAATGCTACACGCGTCATTTTCAATAGCCGACATTCTATAGTGAATGTCAATACAGGGATGACAGCGCTTCGACCCAAATGACAGCTTGCTATCACTAAATTTTATTGGTATTTCTCGCCTTATTTAATGACAGAATTTCTAAGATTTAATAAAGAAAAGAATATTATTAAAATTTAGTGGTGAGAATCAACCATTTGGGTCGGAGCGCTCTCATCCCTATCAATAACATATAATGATATAATAGTATATTTTTAAAGTAAGAGAACGCACAGATTAACAGAATGTAGGCTACATTAACTGAAGTCATAAATACTTTTTAACTCCATTGGAAAGTGTTAAAAATGGGACAAAGGCTTAAATAGTTTACTTCTCTTAATTGATACAAAGTGCAAGATGAAAACTTAAAAAATAGTAAAAAAAATTTCATTAGACAGTTTACATGTTTCAGCTCTTATAATAGATATATATTCTAAGAAAAATCATAGAGACTGTAACACGTGAAAATTCAATATGAAACGATGCAGCAGCATTTAAATTACCAAAATTATTCCTTGAGTTATTCCATGGTTACAAATATGAAAATAAACATCGAAGTAAAAGAAAAAATAACGTACATAATCTGAAAGAGTACGTGAAAATTGAACGATGGAGTTTGAAACCATTACATCATACATCGTGCAATTTCAGAATATCTTTATGTGTTTTAATAATGGCTCGGATGGAGGGGAAACATGTTAACAGTCTAATAAAACTTTTTTTTTACAGTTTTTAAAGTTTTTATGTTACACCTTTTATCAATTAAAAGCAGTACATTGTTACAAGGTGTTCGAAATTTTACATATTTAGCATCAATAGTTGCATCTATTTTATTGTAATATTTAACAATATGGTACTATATTAGTAAATACAATTATATTTTTTAAAGGAACATTTCAGAAATAAGTGTTATAAATTGTTAGATTCTAAGAGGAAAAAAAAATCAAAGCCATACTCAAGGTCATAATTAAGAAACGCACTATCTTAACGAACTCTTCAAAGAAAGAAATGTCGTGGATAAATGAAGAAATGTGTTATTCCTTAAAAATTAAATAATCAAGCATACATAAATTCTTCTTTCAAGTATTTATTCTACATATTATTTACAATGCAAGGCGTTTCTAAAAAATAATTAAACATAATGTTGTTTGAAATGTACAAAAGACATTTCATTACATAATTATGCCATTAACTGAAGCGTAATAATATATAATTATATTACCTTGAATCAACAGAAATTGGATTGCGGTAAAAAACAGCGGAATTTTTTTTACTTTATTTTCAGCTTTCTTCATGTTCCACTAAAAGGTATTTCTTCTTCGTAAATTTGAAGATGTTCATATTTTTCTGAGTTTTTGTGCAATATAAGTTTAAGAATTAATAATATGTATCTTTTTCTCACTTCCGATATTACTTTTACATCAGTTTTAAGAATATCACTATGAGTTCTTTTAAGTTGCCTTGGTACTTTTAAAAAGGGTTTTATTACGCAACAGAATGGGATTATATGGCCTTTTCTAGCGTTACTAGATTTGCTTTCTTAACATTTGATAAAAGCTCTTTATGAGACAGGAAGACAGACAAAGTTCTTTCGAAAGCCTTTGCCCAATTTTGAATTTTATGGTGATAATAAGAATTTGACATAAAATATGTAATATGATCTTTAAAAATTCACTGTTTTACTTAAAAGGCGACTAATATAATAAAAAAGATGTTACAATTTAAAAATATACATTTTATTTAAAAACTTCTTAGTACTTACAGGTTTACTAAGCCCTTCATCAGAGAATACTATAATAATTGATGTTTAATTAACGTGCTTAAGTTGTTTAGTTAACGAGGTGTTTATTTATAGAAATACATTACTTCGTTTGGAAAACGAGAGAGCCAATAATTATTAGAGTTGAAAGTAGCAGTTTCTTGGATTGAACTTAATTAGAGAAAATATATATTGTTATTAACTGCATATATATATATATATATATGCAGTAAAACAGGGGGGATTTCGTTGGAAGAATATAAAGCATTAAAAGATTCTATCAAGGATTTACAGAGTAATTTCGTTATAACATATATTGATAAGGCAAATACAAATTTTGCTATTATTTGTAAAGAGCTATACTGTAATCAATTAAGATAATGTTATAACAATACACATAATTATAGGTTGTTAAATACCAGTGTAAAAGAGATAGAAAGTAGAATTGCTGCTTTTTATAAAAGGTTAAAATACACACAACGTAGTAAGGAATTGCCTTATATGGTTTTGATTCCTAAATTTCATAAGGACCCCATTGCCTTTCGTACAATTACATGTGGTTTTGGCACTTATTTGGAAGTAGCTAATAAAAAGTTTTTGGATATTTTGCAGAGTTTATTTGAAGCGGCATTAAAACAAAATTACACATGTATTATAAAAAATAGTTTTGAGTTACTTTATAGATTGAAAGGTTTGAGTAATATTAAAGGTCTATATGTTTATGATTTTGAAGATTTATATAACAGTATTGATTTACATGATCTTAAAAATAAAATATTCGAATTTTTTAAGAGGTACAATATTTTGGGTAAAAATTTGGATCATTTGACAAATTTATTTAATTTCGTAGTTAATGAAAATTATTTATTCGATGGTAAGCATGTGTTTCAGCAGATAAGGGGTATACCTATGGGGGGTAGTTGCAGTTCGGTACTTGCAGATATTTATTTATTTTTATACGAGGTTAAAGAGACAACGGATAAGGATTTTTTAAGTTTCAGATATATTGATGATGTATTGTTAGTAAGGATTAACGATTCCAATAGCGATTTAAATTTTGACTACTATCCCCAAGGTTTGATATAAAAAAATCTTCATATGACGAAAAGCATGTAAATTATTTGGATCTCACTATCGACATTGAGAGGGGTGGATTACGAACTAGCATTTATGATAAGAGAAAGGATTACAACTTTGAAACTATTAAGATATTAAATTTTAATTCCAATGTACATATTTCCATTTTCAGAAATATCATTATCAATAGTTTAATAAGGATAGTAAAGTTAAATTCTAATCAAAATAGTACAATAAATGACATTATAAATCTCTATCAAGATGCAATGGATCAGAATTTTCCTATTGGTTTGTTAAATAGTTTGATAAACAATTTCGTCAAGGATAAAGATTACTGCGACGCTTTACTTTTGGCGATTAAAAACATCGCCAAATAATCGTAGGCTTTATAAGGAGCTCTGTCTGGATGCGTCGTTCTTTTTGAATTGGGTTGCTGCTTTGGATGGACAGTTTTAAAGTGTTCTTTTCGAATTCGGTTACTGCTTTGGATGGCCAGTTTTAAAGTTTTCTTTGGCCAGTATGGTCTTGACAGATATGGGGGAAGTTTCATGAGTAATTGCCGGTAAAACCCAGCATGCAAGTCTTTAGCCTTGCAATCTGTCTCCATTGGTTGTTTTCTTTTCGTTCATGTTTTAGTTAGTAAGTTTTTTCCATGGTTATTTTGTTAATTTTCTCTGTAGTTCTGTAGTTTTGGGATTGGATGTGTAGTGTGTGGTTTTTGGTATTATATATATATATATATATATATATATATATATATTCTCTAATTAAGTTTAATCCAAGAAACTACTACTCCTACTTCCAACTCTAATAATTATTGGCTCTCTCGTTTTCAAAACGAAGTAACGTATTTTATAAATAAACAGTAATTAGTTATTATAGTATTCTTTGATGAAGGGCTTGGTAAGCCTGAAAGTACTAAGGAGTTTTTAAATAAAATGTATATTTTTAAATTGTAACATGTCTTTCATTATTTTAGTCGCCTTTTAAGTATTATTAGAGATTAGTATTTAATTTACCTTTTAAGTATTACAAAGAATTTTTAATATTCATATTACATATTTTATGTTTGAATCAAGGTGAACTATTGCGTTTCGTCTTATGGTTTTTTTAATAAGAATTTGTTTTGCCTTTATTGTTTGATTAAAATGCTGTAACAAAAGTTTGCCGAGAGAAGTTTTGTCTTTTCTTTTCTCTTCCGCGCGCACACACAGAAGGTAAGTGGCAATAATATTTTATAAGTTTCATTTGTAGACCATCAATATTACACTGTCAGAAAAATTCGTCAATTTATGCTAAAGTATTTCTCATTTTTTAACAAATATCATTCCGTACTCCTAGAAAACATATTTTATCCTTGAATTCTTCCCAGAAGTCTGAAAAAGAGGGAGAAATTCCGTTCATTCCTAGTACGCATGCAATTTATTAAAAATGAAATCCGAATTTATTTAAAACATGAAAAAATTCTATACATTAAGATTTCTAATTTAATTTAAAAAGAAAAAAATTTCGAATTTAAAAATGACTAACAATTACTTTTCTCATTCATTCAAAAATACTCACAATTTATTTTTTTTAAGTTGAATAAGTTGAATAAAGTTAAATAAAGATGAATTGAAAAGTTGAAAAATATAAAAAAATATTCTCATTTAAAATATATTTTAAATGAATACATTTCTTAGATATTTTAAATTAAATATTAAATGAAAAAAAAAAGATTGTATTAGAAAAAAATCTCATCGAATAAAAATAAAACATTAATATTTTACGCCTAGCAATCTACTTAAAAATATTTACAATTCATTTTTTAATCATATACTAATACTAAATCATATATTAAATCATATATTAAAACCCCAGACACAATCTCATTAAAGACGAAATCTTCCCGAAATTAACTTCAAAATGAAAAGCTTTTTACAGAAATTAATCTAGCCATATCATCTGAAGCAAACATATTTACTTCAATGTGTTTCCCTGCTTTGCAACTGTAGCCCAATGGTTAGCGTACTCGTCTCGTAACGCTAAGATAGCTGGTTCGATTCCAGGTCATCAACTTTTATTTATCCTCAACTTTCTTCAATTCACGTATATTTTACCTCCTGTAACGGAGAAAAAACAAACGGATATTCGTCAATTAACGGGAAAATCCTGACAACACTGCTACCAAGAAAATTTTTGGGAATTGAGGAAAGTCTTTCTGAGTGTGTATGCATAATAGAGTATTTCTGCCTGCTATGTTTTGTTACTAATACTTCAGAAGTTTCTTTAAGTGAAGTAATGGGAAACAAATCCGTATAATTTTGTATCTTTTAAGATAAGATTGAGTACAGTTTTATAGCTTTAGACTGCGACAAAGATTTATAATTGTGATACCTCCTTTTTTGCATTGATGGGGGTGAATACGCCACGAACCTATGTGAGGAAATGAAGTAGCCACAGGTACTTACTTCAGGACTTGAAAGATGCTATTTATGATGTTACGAATAAAAGTATAACATTTGGAGAAACTCTTGCGTTTGGCGATTAAGGGATTTAAGGAAGCTGAAGAAGCAAAAGTTAATAATGGAATTATAAATAAAAAAAGGTGTGAATAAACTGATCAGAACAATAAACGTAGAAGTCTCCCAAAGGATAATCATAACTGCGAGAAAATACAGCATGAAAAAGAATAAACGTTCAGTGGTAGAAGTCCGGTGACAAGAAGAAGAATTAATTGAAAGATTCGAAGGACATATGCTAAAATACAGGGGTAGTTTTAAGAAGAGAAGAGGACAACAGCCAGAAGCGAAGAATACTAACCAAGAAAAGTAGGAATAAATTTATATAGTATGCCAGTGAAACCGAAGATAAAGATAAGTTCAGTAGTAGACAGATTAGAATTGTAAGGAATTTTAATTTGTGTATATTGAAACCAACATGGAAGATATTGCGGCTCAAGGTACTGAAGAAATCAGTAGTCAGGAATCCGCATTTGTAGCTTATGACTTAGTAGTAGTGTTGTAGTGGTAAAGAAACAGAGGACATACGATAGAATAATGCACATTCATGGCTAAAGTATGCACTATAGCTTGAAAAGCAGAGGGTATACAGAGCTTATTAAAAAAAAAATTCCTTAAGGTATACGGTGTATACCTCCGTATACCCTCCATTACACTCCTGCTTAGAAGTTAATCCGTTTGTGCTGATTGATATCCTTAACGGTGCTAAGTTGAAAACGCCTTACGCTTACGTTTAAGAGTTCGATGAGAGATTGAATGAAGATTTTGTTATGCATTGGCCAGTTTTGATTATGTTTCTTTAGGAGAGGTGCTTTCTTGAAGGATTTTTGCTGGGAAACTGAATAGAATTATTGATCTCGTACAAGGAAAACAATGAAAAGTTTGCACAGTGATGAGGGTTCTAAACTCTGACCTCGCTGGTTTAGAACCCACGAACACAAGCTTATCATTTTTTACACAGAGTGCTGACTGTGACGTTGTAAATAAAAAGGTGCATTAAATAAATAAAAAGAGTTAATTGCTGTAAGATAAGATAAATATAGTCACGTTAGATAAAATAAACAATTCTTGAATGCTTTAGTAGATCGTGATCGTATAGTAAAGATGTCGATGATAAGATTGACTGAAATGCCGAGAATAAACATTTTGCTGATGATCAAATGTTATTGCAGTAAAAATATAAAAGAGATAGTCTTACTTAAACGCCAAACAGTAGACACAAGAGGCTTGTTCAATGAGTACACATATTCATATTAAATACAATTTTATTCTTGAGAAGGGAGAGAGGTGAAGCAGGAGGTATATAATCTGGTCACTGTACATATAGAAAAACGTTCCATATTGCATTATTAAAAACTTGAGTAATTCCATGACTATAAAGAATGCTGGTTAAAAATCACTTCTTAGAGAATGTCTTGATGATAAAATGTCCAAAATCGAAAATACGTTAAATTAAATTTCGAAGAACATCATGATCGAATAATCGCTCTTTGAATTAAGCGCAACGGTCCGAAATCCAAAAGACAATCACATTGTCAAAAATACCATATCAAAGCTAGTTAAAGTCACAAATCTGTCGAAAAACTGGCTGCATTTGGTACAAATACTATGTAAACAGGGTTTACAAAAGTACATCCACAATTGATTTAAATCTATTAGTTAAATTAAAATTACGTATTATAAGCAGCACGTATGAAAAGAGAGAATAGAAAACGAAACTTTTCTGAGAGGGAACAAACTTTTTAATTCGCCGAGAGAAGACACTACCTTAATGTGACGCGGGCGACGTCATCATGATGCGCTGGTTCTAAAAATAAATCAGAAGAAAGGGGAAAAGCTGAAATCAAAACTTATCTGCTACTTGCGGTAAAAAGGAAGTAAAAAAAGCGATTTGAGCGATGTTTTGAGTTAAAAAGAAATCATTTAAACCGTGAGATTAGAATGCTGCATTACAAAAAATAAAATAAAATAAAATAAATAAATGTCATTACTACATCACACTAACCACTGGGATGAATGAGGAATTTGGTGGAAATTTCAAGTGCCTGGCCTCAAGACTGTCAATTCTGTTAAATTAAGTTTTGTTATTGTTTCCACTGATAAGAACTTACCATTGTAAAGAAAAATCCAAGTTAAACTATTATTCCTAATCCGTGAAGGAAAATGAAGTATTAATACTTGCAAAACTACAATAGTTAAATTTCATAGTATAGTGAAAAAAAATTTATATATATATTTTTTTAATTACTACACATTTTATGTATTTTTGATAATACTTTTAAGAATGTAAGTATTTTTGTTTAATCATCGTCAATTTTCAGCTTTATTACTTCAGCTAGCAACACTGGGAAAGTATTTCAATAAAATATTTCGGGAAAAGTTTAAGCAACTAATTCCTGTTACCATGTCGGAGTAATTGCATTTTAAATTTAAATATTGTTTTATTTTATGGATATAAATCTCAGCGCGGGCGGGTTGAAAAATCAGTAATAATCTACATAAGTCACGCAATCATAAAGAAATGTTTAAATTTAATGAAATACATTAAAGATTTTAAAAATAAAAATAACATAATTTCACCAAATGAAACATTATGAACTTATGAAATTAGAACTATAAGTTAATATTTAAGATTATAAACCACTCATTGTGACGGTAAACATTTAAAGAGTTTCAATCTCTAAGTACGTACTTGAAATACGAAAATTATATCTTTTAAAAACAGATATCTAAATACTACCTTAATGTTATTTTTTTTTATAAAGACACCCAAATTCCTTTGCCAGAATTTAAGTACTCTAAAAATATAATTTTACTTTGCACGTTATAGTAAGTATAACGATTATCTCATTATATATGTTTACATTCCATCCCCTCCCCCAGGCAGTTTCAATTAAAATTCGGTTTAATAACTTATTTATTTTGTGCACTATAGTCAAACAGTGCAGCCCCTAAATTAAATTCAACAGTTAAAAACTAAAGCGATTGTATTAATGGCCCTGCACATTTAAATTAAATTATTCTAGTTACTCATCTCTTTAATAAAATAAAATCAGTGAATCACTCTCCATTTTCACTTTGTGAGTCTCACACACATATGATTTAACCTTGTAGAAAATTCGTTACGGCTGACTGTTAGTTTCAAAAGCATTTTTAACTTCGGTCATTTCCTTATTTGGGCATGAATATAACTCATCATTTAAAATCACTTTACATGCAATCTATTCATTAGAATTATCTTCGCTTCACAACCTTTTGTTCAGATGTATGGCAATTCTGCATTTTTGTGGTAAAGCGGTTTATCTTTGATCTAACATCTGCTCTAGAAAAATACATTCTCATGCCTTTTAGCGTAACGAATTCGGTCTGTTACTATGCCCTATCCAGATAACAATTTTTATTTTTTTTAACCGCAGCTGTATCAATGTGCAGATTAGTCTGCGCCTATCAAGAGTCAAGAATGTTTGCAGCCCACAATCTGCCCCCCCCCCTACACAATTAATATGGTAGAAGCCTACCGTATGTATTTGGCAAATCCATATCAGCTAAGGTTTTCTCCACTCCTGTGCATGGCGCAAAATATTTGTAGATTGGCGATATTGTAGTCCGTCAAGCAAGAAAGTTGTAACTGTATATTCACGACATTCCTGCTCTGTCTCTAGCCTCGTGATGACGTCTTAAAAGAGTCTCCTTATCGCTTTCCCCCTGTACCTCTCCCTTGGTTTTTCATCATGAAATAAACTAAGTCTTCGTTTACCCGAAATGGAGTTTTTTTAATAGGACCTGGTGTTAAAAATTTCACTACCTTGTCAACAAAAAAACGGCCATCTCTTTTCTAGCGAAAACGTCTTCATATACATTGGTCGCCTGACCAGTTTTTTTTTCTCCATTAAAAAAAATGTAAGGGAGAGGTACGTGCTTCAAATCTTATTTTTCTGCTTGGACTTCTTGGAGCGATGAATTCCTCCCAGCTGTTGCACCGCTCTGTTGCTGTGAGCTTCGAGTATCGCGCCCCCGTCACCTAAGGAAACAACGACACGCTGATTTTCTTCGCTTCCCAGAGGTACGCGCTGCTTATCTTCGCTTACCGGCTGCGTGGATTTCATCATGGAGTGAACTTTTCGCCCCGGTCAACTACCCCTTGCCGAAGAAACATCTTTCTCTCCTTTCCAATTCTGCTCTCACCCTTTGCCAACCCCTAGAGTTTTGGAATCAACTGCACGCTCCCCGTCGCCGAAGAAATCAGCCTGCGTTACATCCTCCCGTCGCCGAAGAAATCTGCCGGCGTGCCAACCTGTCCCTCGGACCATTCCCCCTGCCCATCATCGCATCATACTTGTGAAAGTTTTGTGTTAAAGAAAGTTTTCGTGTGAAAGAGTCTACTAAAATAGAAATCAACTGCAAATGTTTCCTTATAATAGCAATATTGGTGATTTCACAACTCCGACAAGTTCGACATTCCGACAGCGCATTGAGAAACCTTTCGTGTGTGTAAAAATGATACAAATTTTGTGTGAATTCATCACTTCAGTGAAACACTGATTTCAAAACAAAAAAACCCTGCAAATACGTGTGTTCCTTGAAAGGAACGTCCGAGCGAGTGAGCGATTGAATCACCACTCTCGCTCTCATTTCTATTTACACAGCCAGCCTCCTCAATATTCTGAAAAGTGTGTTTGGTTACCTTTTTTTACCATACGACACCACTGTTTGTGAAAGAAATGCCTCAGCGTGTTTTTTTTCGTGATTACTCTTGATTAAAATATCCACCCCAATTTGTCCTGCGATCTGCTCAAGTGTGCTATGTGTGTTGTGGGTCAACTTCTCTGATGCTACAGTCAGAATGTGCAAAATGTGCTTGTTTGTGAAAATCCTAGTGTGCGCGTGTGTTGATTCGTTCTAATAAAAGGAGTCAATCAAGAAAAAAAAATCATTCAAATGACTCCTGAAGTTGTGCTCCATAAATTCTCCGTTGTATACAAATTTAAAAAAAAAAATCGTAGAGAGTCACATAAATAGGCACAAAAAAAAAGTTCACAATAAAAAAAAAATGAAAGTGCATTAGTAAAAAAAAAAAAGAAAAAAAAAGTTTCAATAGTGCTAGATTCACTTAAAATAGCACATTTTTAGAGTACGAAAGCATGTTTTCATTCCCCCCATTTAATTGCTTTCCTTTCGACTAATTTTCTTTTCAGTTAATTCTGGAAACAGTCTTTTAAAATTTTTAAAGTTGTTTCATTCCATTTTTTATGCTTTCCTACTCCATAAGTACTCACAAGTACTTGAGAATTGATTTTATTAATATTATTGTGTTTTTGCACAGGATACGAAAACACAGTGATATTGCTATTTTTGATATTTTGTGCTGTCTATTATAATATTTATAAATATAATATAATTAGATTTTTTTCCCATTGCATTGAATGTTCCAATATTCTTAGTTATTATGAAATACATTCACCTCTATTTAACTCTTAATGCATATTGAAATATGTTAAATTTTTTTTTCTCTCAAAAAGAGTTAACGAGGATTATACTTCGTCCCATATATTTTTTATTATCTACGAAGGTTAAAATAAGATTTTTCTAGTTTGCCTTTCGGCTTGAAAATATTTTAATTAGAGAGATTTTTAATTTCTGTCCTTTTAGAGAAACAAGGACAGATAGCAATTTTATTTTCTCTGTTAAAAAGGATAAAATAAGTTTTTATTTCAGTTGCTAGCTCCTACCAGTTTTATTTTGAAAGACGTATATGTTTCATCCAGTTAAAAAAAAAAAAAGGAGCTATTGCGAAATATTTTTGTTTCTCTTTCTTTTGCTTAAAATAAGCAACGTATCATTTTTACTTTGAGAAACACAATTTTGTCCCTGGATAAGTTTTTTTCTCTATTTTTTCTATAAAAGGTTTAAAAAAAGACCTTTTGTTTATTTTTAAGTTGTGTATTAGTTTTTTTAATGTGATTATTATACTATTTTATTCCATTACTTTATTTCATTTACATTTTTATCTGTTATATGTGTGTTATATTTAGATATGTATGCAGAATTTCAGTAACAATTTTTGATTAGAGAATTTGTGTTAGGTAAACCGTTGACCATGCCCGCTAAACAAGTTCAAATCAACATTAACCAATTTGATGGAGATCCGGATTTGCTTAAATTCTTTTTTAACCAAATTAGGTCGGTCGCTGAAATTAACAAATACACCCCTCAGGCTACCATTGCTGTACTTGTAGGGAAGTTAATTGGTCCCGCGCAAAAATTTTACGCACAGAATCCGGAAATTCAAAAAAATCAACGATCTAGATACGCTTGAAAAAGAATTTGCGGCATTTTTCTCATCCCCGAGCAAGTGCATGGCTGGCGTTGAACTTTCGAGCTTATCTCTTCTGCCAGCGGAGTCAATTAAAAATTTGGCTCACCGGTTAAACGTGTTAGCCGCAACAGTGTATGCTGATATTAACGACGAAAATGCCCGTAACACAATTAAACGTATGAAATTCATGGAGGCTGTTCCAGCTAACATACGAATAAAGTTACAAGGAGAAGGCGTCAATGAATATCGTGCTGCGGTTGAAAGAGCACAGACGTTACACGAAATTCTGCATAACGAGAAGATTCTACATTCCTTACCCACTGTCAGTAAATCTCAAAATATCATTGAAGAACAATTGAAGGAACTCTCGGAAAAAATAAATGCGTTAACACTCGCACCGCCTGGACCCAAAACTGAAACTAAAAAAAATGACATGCAAGGTAGCCCAAAGTATAACGCAAATGCGATGCGCTATAGAAAAAATTTCAAAACTCGCAATTTCCCAAAACGTTTTTCCCCTCACAAATTTCCACAAAGAAAACTTGTGACATGTCAACTCTGTTTCCGCAATGGCGACCAGGCCCATCAGTGTTTTAAATGGAAAAGAGTTAATACACAGAGAAGGGAAAATTTTAACAGACGCAACAATTACCATGTTCAGGAAAACTAGAACAGAGACACAATTTTTATGCTGATGATTTTGTGTCTCAACCATGTGACTTAACATCAGCAACATTTCCTATTGACCCTACAGTACCAAAAATCTCTAAAGAAAGGTTAGTCAATTCAACCGGGTCACAAACTTCAGATCACATTAAAATCGCAAGAAATATCACTACTCAAACAGAAAATGAAGGCGATAACAATGTTCACATCATTTGTAGTGTTAATACGCATTCTCCATCACCTCCTCTTGTAAAGGCCACTATTGCAAACCATAAAATCACCCTATTGGCTGACTCTGGAAGTAGCATTTCGTTACTTTCACAAAATTTATTTAATGAACTTAAACCTGTATTAAAATACAAGAAACTATCAACAGCCATAAATATTAAAACCGTCAATTCGGATGTTTCTTTTTCTTCATGTATTAGAGCATCCATTAAGTTAGAAAAAAAATCCTTCTCGCACCACTTTTATATAGTGGATATTCCTGAATCCTCCAGTTTTGAAGGCATTCTTGGTTTTGATTTCATTAGTAAATTTAACATTATCATTGATACTTTCAATAAATGCATTCACATTAAAAACAGCTTGACTATACCACTAGAAACATCACTCACTAAGTCAAAAATCAGTGAAAGTAATCAATGTAACACCTTATGTGATGTGATGACAAATCAAAAAGTTTTCTTAACCCGTAAAATCATTCTAGAACCCCAAGAGCAAACATGGTGCTCAGTTTACACAAACAATAATATCAAACATGACATAAACTATCTATTTGAATATTTGGCAGATAAAAAAGAAGTAATAGGTCATGATGCCATTATTCAAATGGATAAGAAATCTAAACGCAAAAAGAAGCCTGTACAATTAAATCATTTCTTTTCTATTTCACTTAAAAATAATTCTGACACTACCATTCATCTCCCTAAACACACAAAAATTGGACATTTATCTGAGGTTGAGGAAATTCTTGAGTACCCCTCTGATAATTTGGACAAGCATCATACCTCAGAACAACACTTCCTAAATTTTATCAAGGCATCTAATGAAACATTAAAAAAGAGGAAAGAGGATTTGGCAGCTACCGATTTTGATCTTACACATTTAAGTTCTAATGAAACAAATACAATGACTAAATTATTACTTAATTACTACCCTGCCTTTTCAAAATCATTAAATACACTTGGACATACTTATAAGATTGTACCTGATTTGAAATTTATTAATGACTACCCTATAAAAACTCTTCCATTTCCCCTTCCTCAATCTTTGCAAAAAGGTACTTTAGAACAAATTAAAGATCTGCTTGATGCCAAAATTATTTAACGCCACTGTTCAGAATGGGCTTGCCCCATGCTTTTAGTCAAAAAGAAACCAGACGGAACTGGTAATTAAAAATTCCGTGTCGCGTTAGATCTTCGAATGGTCAATACTGTAATTCAGGGATCATCTTACCCTCTACCTAAAATTCAAACCACCATTTCAAATCTTTCTCAGCATCGATATTTTTCTTCTCTCGACTTTCATCAGGCATATCATCAAATTGATTTGCCAGCAAAATTCCAAAATCAGTTGACATTACTACTATGTTTGGTTCTTTTAGATACAAGAGATTAATGTTCGGATTAAAAAACAGCGCTTCTATTTTCCAAGCTTTAATGGACTCTTTGCTTGATGAATTACAATTAGATGGTGTATATATATATCAGGATGATTTCATTGTAGGTGCAAACTCTTTTGATGAAATGTGTAGTAAATTAAAAAAAAATTCTCTCTATCTTAACCAAATATAACTTGATTTTGTCTCCTAGCAAGTGTACTTTTCATAAATCTAGTATTGACTATTTAGGATTTCATGTAGAAAATCAGTCTGTTTCCCCAATTCAGTCAAATATCATAAAAATAACATCTTTTCCCACACCTACAACTAAACGTCAACTAAAATGACTCATTGGTGTAATTACATTTTATAAGTCTTTAGTTCCATCTTTTTCTGAGTTAGTTCAACACTGATAAACCTAACTACTCCAAAAGTTAAATTTAAATGGACAGTTAAACATCAAGAAATCATGGACACAATACAGAAAATATTCTTTAATTCTCCCATGGTTAGATTACCTGATTGGAACAAGACATTTCATTTAAATACAGATGCGTCAAATGTTGCTATTTCTGGTGTTTTATTACAAGAGCATGATCAACAACTTTTACCAGTAGCATATTTTTCTAAATCTCTTAAGCCATCAGAAAAAAAAATACCCTGCACTTAAATTAGAACTCATGGCAATTTATAAATCTGTTACCGCTTTCAAATATTATTTATATAACAGACAATTTGTAATCCTTTCTGACAGTAAACCCTTAGAAAAATATAACAAAACTACTAATCCAGCTGATATTATCTCTCGTTGGCTCATGGAGCTTTCAGAGTACTCATACACTTTTAAACATATCCCTGGTAAGAAAAATGTTCTTGCTGACTATTTATCGCGCTGTACTTTTGAAAACAATCAACAAACTCTGGATACTAACCCTGAACTTATCCATGACCCTCAACCATTACCTATTGTTGACTATGATACACCAGACAGTAATAATTCATGTTCAAGTACCACTAAGAAATATGTAAACTATCTTGTATCTGGTAAACAAACAAATCCAGATCCTTTATTGGAAATTTCAAATGAAACTTTCTACACTGAACAAAAAAATGACACCACCTTGTCCACTGTTTACAAGGATATTCTAAAGAAAGGACCTTCTCAAAAACATCCTAATTACTTCATACACCCTGATTCGAAAGTTTTAATGTTAAAGAAAGAAAATAATCTTAATAACACTTTTTCATATCACATTGTTGTTCCTAACTCTCTTAAAAGCAAAGTTTTAACAATCTCTCATTTATCTCACTTTGGTTTTAATAAAACCTATGAGTTCCTATCATCAAGATACTTTTGGAAAAGCATGTATGTTGACACCTTAAACTTTGTAGCTTCATGTGTCAAATGTCTTCAATGTAAACATCATCAAACCCCTCCTGCACCCTTACAACCCACCTACACGCCCAGATATCCTGGCCATACTATTAGTACAGATCTCGTTGGATCCTTTTCTAATGGTAAACATATTTTAACTATTACAGATCACTTTTCAAGACATGTTGAACTCTTTCCACTTAACCCTCCGTCTACCAGACGGGTCCATTGGACCCGACAGGTACATACAAAATATTCATTCAAACCAGAAATTTCTTTAAAATAAACTAAGTATATAAACCAGACAAAAATAAGGTAAATAAATAAGTTAAATAGTTTTAAATAAAAATTCTGGTGTAGAACGTTTTATTAAAACTTGAATAAAATTCCCGGTAGATCTAGGGTTAATGATACATCTGCAGCTAAAGTCGTTAAATGTTTATTCTCTTATATAACCACCTTTGGGAGACCTTCTGTTGTCTTATCAGACTTAGGACCCCAATATACATCTCAAATATACAACATTTTTAATGATACTCTAGGTATTAAGGTACTTCATAGCTCTGTTTCGAGGCCACAAAGCAATGCTCTTTCGGAAAGAATCAATAAATCAATCAAATACTCTGTTAATATACTTTTGCAAGAAGGTCACTCATTTGAAAATGCAATATTTATACACAAGTCGCTCTATAATGGTTCAAAACATTCAACTACATTATTCACTCCTAATCTTCTGCACTTTGGACGTGAACTTTCATTAATTTTTGACACTTTTGATCAGAATAGCAATCATCCTTTTCTAGATAAACATACTGAAATACATACACTACTTGAAGATTTACACAAAATATATGACAAGGCTTACATTAACATTAAAACAGCACAGGATAAAAGATATAAACATTACGGTCAAAAAGCTAAATTAAGAACCATTTGTCTCAAAGATATTGAGTACTTAAAATCTGTAGATAAATTCAAACCTAAATACACTGGACCATACATTGTAACTTTCAAACATTCACCTGTGCCATTCTCGATCAAGAGGTTGTATGCTGCTGATAATACAGCATTTCGTGTACACATTGATAGATTACTTCTTGCACCACCTCGATATGGGCATTTATTCGATGCTACAAGTCACTTAAACAATCACAACTTCCCTAATGTTTATCAACCGCATACATGTAATTTAAGAAACAGAAAATAATATACTCTTGTTTACATTTTTTTCTCTTATGACATGTAGTGTGAAGCTAAGTGTACAACCAGAGGCCTAGGTTGTATGTATGTTGTTTACAACAGAACTTTGACAACATTATGGCTGGCCCATGACTGTTTTCTTCAAAGATCTCTTGTGAACAATATTTTGAATCACTTTACACTCTTTTCATTTTACTGTACACTTTTATGTTATTTAAATACACTTAACTATTATTTACAGTTTAACATTTATTTTACATTTCATTCTTTTACGACTACATTTTATTTAACAGTGATGACTAACACATTTAATAATTGCAGTTATTTAAAAAAAAAATTTTCACATGTAATTTGATAACATTTTCTTTAAGTCAACCAGGTAGTTACCTTCTAATTATACGACTTGTGCATTATTTAACCTGATTATGACTTTTCATTTTTTTATGTCTCTCTTCACTCTAGGATTGTCTACCCCATTTTGATTTGATATATATGTGACATATATCTATTTTTTTTATTTTTAATTCTCCCTTTCGAATGTTTTGTTCCCGTTCAAAATTATTGCCCTTAGGGTCCAAAACTTCATTGTGTTGAGAGACAACCCCTTGGAATTGGTGTTCCAATTCACAAAAATCAATTTTTGCTTGTAAACCGACGTGTGCTCCTTTAGAGAACCGCTAATGTCTTCGGAGGAGCAGGGACTCATATAAGCGGGCGCTGTATGAGTCTCAAAACTCCCTCCTCATATAAGGCTGAAGCCCTAAGCCGACGCCATAATACTTGTGGTCTACACAAGATTCAGGGTGACACCTTTTTCATGGGCGTGCTTCAGGCACCTCTTTTTTTTGTCATCCTATGCTGCATGCATAAACATTACATTTTTTTAATCATGCCCAATTTCTTTTAAATCATATTACAATTGCTCATTAGTTTACAATTACACATTTCACTTATTATTATTTACTCTTTACTTCTAGTGTTGCATTTGTGTTTATATATATATTTTTTATTGTTAGTACTTGTATTTTTCATAAAATGATCCTAGTCAGGATCAATATTTTGATGAAGAGCAGTCAATGGTTTAGTTATATGCTGCTTAAATATTTGCTGTCAGAGTCAACTCAGTTAAAAAAATATACCATGGTATGCAATTTTGAAGAAAATTTTACTGAAGGTGGAGATCCATAAACTTAATTTAGAAAATATTAATTCATAAAATCTCTTAGGACTGTTGAACTATTGATGAAAGAGATTTTTTTTGTGTTCATGACAGCAACTTGTTTTTAAAAAAAAAACTTTTATATTTTGAAAATATATTTATATGTGTAACTATTTTTTTTTTTGCTGTTTTGCCCATGCACACGGGTCAACAAAAAGTTTTTTTTGCGGTGTCCCAGGTGATATATATAACGATTATCTCGTTATATATGTTTACATTCCATCCCCCCCCAGGCAGTTTCAATTAAAATTCGGTTTAATAACTTATTTATTTTGTGCACTATAGTCAAACAGTGCAGCACCTAAATTAAATTCAACAGTTAAAAACTAAAGCGATTGTATTAATGGCCCTGCACATTTAAATTAAATTATTCTAGTTACTCATCCCTTTAATAAAATAAAATCAGTGAATCACTCTCCATTTTCACTTTGTGAGTCTCACACACATATGATTTAACCTTGTAGAAAATTCGTTACGGCTGACTGTTAGTTTCAAAAGCATTTTTAACTTCGGTCATTTCCTTATTTCGGCATGAATATAACTCATCATTTAAAATCACTTTACATGCAATCTATTCATTAGAATTATCTTCGCTTCACACCCTTTTGTTCAGATGTATGGCAATTCTGCATTTTTGTGGTAAAGCGGTTTATCTTTGATCTAACATCTGCTCTAGAAAAATACATTCTCATGCCTTTTAGCCTAACGAATTCGGTCTGTTACTATGCCCTATTCAGATAACAATTTTTTTTTTTTTAACCGCTGCTGTATCAATGTGCAGATTAGTCTGCGCCTATCATGAGTCAAGAATGTTTGCAGCCCATAATCTGCCCCCCCCCCTACACAATTAATATGGTAGAAGCCTACCGTATGTATTTGGCGAATCCATATCAGCTAAGGTTTTCTCCACTCCTGTGCATGGCGCAAAATATTTGTAGATTGGCGATATTGTAGTCCGCCAAGCAAGAAAGTTGTAACTGTACATTCACGACATTCCTGCTCTGTCTCTAGCCTCGTGATGACGTCTTAAAAGAGGCTCCTTATCACTTTCCCCCTGTACCTCTCCCTTGGACTTTCATCATGAAATAAACTAAGTCTTCGTTTACCCGAATTGGAGTTTTTTTTAATAGGACCTGGTGTTAAAAATTTCACTACCTTGTCAACAAAAAAACGGCCATCTCTTTTCTAGCGAAAACGCCTTCATAGTAAGTATCTGGAAATACTATAAACTCCGGATCGTCGTAAAAATAGATTAGGGAAATTACGACTTTTTTTCTGAAATTGCATTTTAAAGTTTTCAAATTCACTTATAAAAATATACCCAAAAAGGTAAGTTTTTGTTGTTGAGCTCCATTTTTATGCCGCAGTTTGACTCATATATAAAAATTTAAATGATTTATAATATCTACTTTTAATATCGAACTTTAATACCAATCCATGCAAAAAAAAAAAAAAAAAAAGAAAAAAAAAACGTAAAAAAAAGAAAAATCATTTTTTTAATATGGCATCATATATACTGATGAACGATCTCCACCATTCCGTTAGGCTAATTATTTTTATTCTTATTAATTGTATGTATATGTATAAAGTAAGTTTACAAATAAAATTTACTTATAAAAAAATTTCTACTAAATTTATTTGAAGTAATTTCTTAGAAAATGATTTATATTTTCTATAAATATTACAAGTGTTTATCATTAAATTATTCATTAAATTATCATTAAGTATTTATTCAAATATTATGCTATGCTAGGAAAAATGTTGAATGAAAAAATACGAAATATCATTTTATGTAAGTATAATAAGCGTCTTTCATAGCAAAATAATCATGCCATTAATTAAAGTACAGTGCAGCGTAAATTATATTACCTTGAAGCAATTGGATACGAAATAATGGGTTGTAATTTAAAAAAAAAAATGGAGATTTTTTTTTCGGAATTGTTTTTTTTAATTTTCTCAAAGTGTCAGAGAACGATATTTTCTTGTAGAATAAAAAGTATATATTTTTTTCATTTTTACATTTATATGTAGCGTATTTTTTTGGTATGTAAGACAATCCTTTCTGTAAGACGCACCCGAAATGTAACACACCTGAATATTAAATAGGAGCATTGCTATCTAAGCGTAAAAACAACATAGTGAAAAATTCACGTTCATCTATCATGAATGCATCAAAATTCATGCATTTAATATTCAACAATTTCGGTGGTAATTTTACAGCTACGAATTAATTGGAAAAATAGTTATAAATCAGGAATTCTGCTTATTCAGAATTTAGTGTCACCCTTGATGAGAATATATACATATGCACATATTATTATTATTATTATTATTATTATTATTATTATTACGAGGTGGAAACTGTAGAATTTCGACGAAAGAAAATGATTAAGAAGGAACTGTTTCATTAATTTATAATAAACCTACAAAATTAGTTACAATGAAAAATGCATCTTATATTGGTTAGTCTAAATCTCAAACTAATATTATTTTTACCTAAAGGTCACTGCTCTTCTATAAAGACACGCTAAATTTTTGTAAAACCATGCGTTTATTTAGTGTATAATTTCAACTGTGTTATTTTCAAAAGTGAATCTTTTCCACCTGTGAAGAATTTTAATCCGCTAGAGTGAAAATAATGCACTTCTACAGAACATATTTCAGTCTTAAGACTTAAACTACACGGTTTTATTTTATATAAAATGACGTCACTTGCATCTGCCCAAGTATTCCACATTTACGATCCTGTCTTAAACAACATCTATAGAAAAGTATGCATATGATGCCACTATCGCTGAATAATACACAAACCCAGTAAAAAGCGATGTCGTAAACTCGACAAAAAAATCGGCTATTTAATGATTCATATGCCTTCATTTGTTTGTGACATTAATATGAATATTTAAAATTAAATATAGTTTATAATAGCTCCATGTTTTATCAGAAATCATTCATTTATATTTTTCAAAATAGCACGTATTTTAATCACAATTTTTTCTTAAGTTGTAATGAGAAAATGGCAACAAAAAGATGTAATAATTTACTATTTTCCAACTATTTTTCCTTTACTTTCTACAGAAATGGAGTATTTCAGTTGCCATCATTACAGAAATGGTACTAAAAACTACAAAAAAATTAATATCTCGCAAATAAATTGGGAATGCAGTTTTCAAACAAATTGCAGTTAAAAGTACTTTTTTCCCCTATACGAAGGTGTAAAAATTGAAAATGCGTGATTAGAAGGTAAAAAAATTGCAGTAGAGATGATCAGTATTTAACCGAAAAATGATACATCTGTTTCGTTTTAAGGCTGACTTATGTAACGTGACGTTATTTTTTAGGGACGACACTTTAATTGCTGCCTGAATTGAAATAGCATATCGGAGTCTAATAAATATGTATTACACTTTTTTAGGATAAAACATGAATGTAAAATAATGGCAATATCTAATCATAAATTATTTTTATAAGAACAATGCCTGTTATATATAAAACATTGTTTTTAAAATGTTTTACACTTTAAAAAATTTCGTAAGGTTTCAGTATACACTGTTAAAAAGAAATCCGTGAATTCACAGTAAAACAACTGACAGCAAAGTTGCTGGAATTTTTTCGTTCCGTTAATAAATTTTACGTTTTGGGAGATAAAGAAGGGGAAAAACTCAGTTTCATGAAGTGGTAACTTTCCATTATAATGTTGGTATTTCTCCATTGTTTCCTACTGCCAGAATAGTAATTTCTCGTTTATTAATATAATAAGAAGGGTATATTTCCGTTTTTTATCAACTTTTTTCAGGTCATTGTCCATTAATTAATATAGAGAGAATGGCATATTTCTGTTTTTTAACAACTTTTTTCAGGTCAATATCTGTTTTTAACATTTCTTTGTTTAGAAATGATTACTTTTCAAATATATTCGCATTAAAATAATGAAAGTATAATTTAAAAGTAATTGTTTCTAACTTGAAAGTGAATATTTTTGAGGAAAATGAAAACGTATTAACATCAGAAATGATTTCATTTTTATTGGGTCTCCACAAACTCCTTCTTAAAATATAACATGAAGAATGAAGATGTTACAGAAAATTACTCAAAGCCATATTTTTTAACGCTATATTTTTGTATTTTAAATGAATATAAATAGATTTTTACTGTTTTAAAATTTAGTTGCTAAACAGAATTTCTCTAATACCATACACAAAGTTCAATGCAGCACAATCTTGAGCAGAAAAATACATTTTTTTGTTTCATAGTTGTCCAGCAGCGGAGTGGTTGAGCCCCAAAATAGTCTTAAAATTTGAACTTTGGGAACATTTTCTGTAAGATTCTTTTCTTTTATAAGAAACTAATTTCTTAGTCTATGGATAAAACCAGCCAATTTTATGCACTACCTGAAAGTTTTATGCATTTACGAAATGAAAGTGAATTCGGGTATATGTCAGAAAATATCCCAAATGGGATCAAAAATATAAAAGCTGCTAATGGAAGCATCTAATCCTCTCTGCCCCCCCCTCCCCCCCAGTCCCCTAAAAAAGAGATATGACCCGTGCCCACAATCACTATCTAAATGGAGGAGAGATCCGCTTTTAGACACAGTCAATAACAGTTAAAAAATTTATTTACGTTTGTTTTCACAAAATATTATGTGCAAAACTGCATAATGTTTACATGTATTAAAATTGAATGTAAGTTTTATCTCAGACAATTTTTAACAAAACACATTTAAAATTGATATGATTTACTACATGTGTTAAGAAAGAGTAAATCTAACTGAAACAAATCAAATATTACAATTTTGCAACTGAAAACATAAAAAATACAACTTAATCAAAGCTTTTTTTTAAAAAAATTACAAGTTGTTTTGTAAATAAAATAAACATGTGTAAAATAAACATCGAATTTTAATGAGTTTCGTACTAGAACAATGCAAAGCTTGAAATCCATATTTAGGTGTTAACTATGCAGTTACAGGAAATGTATTTTAATAAGACTGTGGCAAAATTTTGATTTCAATTACTACTATTCTTGAGCATGGTAAATGATTTTAAACAAATCTTATATTCATTTACTCACTAGTAGCAGGATGATTAATTAAAAACCTATAAATGATATCAAATTGAAATTGACCCAAAATATAACAGGATTATCATAGATGTGTGGACTAACATTGAAAAGATAACAATAATAATGACTAAGCATTTAACATGAAATTCTAGATATAAAGAAATTTGTAAACATTGCTTAGTGCAGGACAGACATACAACACCAATACATTGTATTAATTACTAAGAGATAAAAATTATTGATGATAAAATGAATGTTTAATTTAAAAACACAGTTAAACGTGATTATAAAAGAAAATATAACGCTAACTTTAATTTTAAATGTGTAAACACTGCGTAGGCCAAGACTGACAGATAATATTAATAGGTTTACCGTATTAAATATTAATGATACTAGAAATATTTAATTTAAAAATACTGAGAAACGTGGTTATTGCAGAAATTGAAAACGCTAAGGAAGGCCTTTAATTTAAACAGCCGAACAAAAGCCATCCCCAAATTCAGCGACACTTTTGTTAAAATATTTGGGATCCATGACAGTAGAAAAGTAATTATACTTAGCTTCGAGATTACTTCATGTAACATTTATTAAAGAAATTGATAAAGAATCCAATCGGATTCGTTGTCAAGTTTAACTTCAAATTCAAATCTACAGCCAAACAAATCAACTGCCCTTGAAAAGAGCAAAGCAAATAGCAAATGCGAAAGATTGACAATTGCCGGAGCAAAGTTGCTTCCAGGCTTCGAGATAAACAAATGCTAATCTCGATTGCGAATCCGTGTACTTCAAGATCGGAAATAAATATGCAGCAAATAACGGAATATCTCCGTTGTTACCCATACGTCTCCGACCGTTCCGTTATTTTCAGGAAATATGATGAAATTTTCTGTTTTTTAACGGAAAATGCCCCTTTGTCGCGAAAAGGGACTTGCTCCGTGAAATTCAGGAAAAAATATCCGTGAATTTCAGATTATTTTTAACAGTGTATGCCAAGTAAATTTCAGAGTATATATAGGAGTATAATTTTCTCTCTTTACGGTATGAGTATTGTATATCTGCGGTTCATTTAACTTAAAAATACGGTATATGGAACACTTTAATTGTAAATAGCATTTAAAACGTAAAATAATTATTTGTTGATAAATATATGGCATAACTACCGCTAATTAATACACTGTAAAAAAATTGTAAAACTTCAGTACATGTACAGCAATTTTACTGTATTTGTACCATTTTCATTCTTTACGGTATAATAACATTGTTTCTTTGATGCATAAAACTTAAAAATTCAGTATTATGAACTGCATTTATACCGTAAAATAACAACTTGTGGTTAAATGTATGACATGTACCTCTAATTGTTATTTAAACTATTAACGTAAAATATCTTTCTTAGAAATTAAACATAAAAGCGATGTTTAAATATATATGTCTTAATCTAAATTGGATTGATGCTTAATTAGCACTGAGGCACAATTTATGCATATGCAGGCTGACCGAACAGAGACCTCTCATTACACTCCTGAGAGATTTCTTGGTATGTGTTTTCATTTCTTCCATATTTCAAAAGTTATTATACTGAGGTATTTAGTACGCAGTATATATACCAGCTTCATATGATTTTACAGCCCATACCGTGTATTTAAAAAAGACCACATATACAGATTGCGAATGTTTTATCATACTGGTATATACTAGTATGGAATAGACGGTATATAAGCTACTTTTTACGGTATATATGTGTTACAAAATTACCGTATGTTTACTATTTATCTGAATACAACTAAATTACGGTACATATACTGATCACATTGCTGTCACGTGTATCGCAATTTTACACAGAATTTTTTTAGAGTGTATGTCAGAACGTCTGTGATAAATAAAAAGTCCTTCCGGCCAGTGCATGGAGGAAGAGGTAGCTTTCATATTCCTTATTTTAAAAAAGCCAACTTATATCATTCAAACACACGAAGCTCAATTTAGTGGAAACCGAATATAGGAGATTCAATGCTAATTTTTATCAATATAATGAATGAGAATTTCGCGAAATTAGTCAGCCTTATCCAAGCTGCTTTTCTTTAAAGTAACTTATATTTAGATGCCAAATTCGGCGATTTCTTAAAGTGCCTGCCATTTTAAGACAACGTGGTGGATGAGGCTAACCAGTGAACTTCGTCGAGACCTTAGTAATTGCTGTGCACATGCTCACTGACATCGGAATCGGTTGATATATACGAGTGCTGTCGCATGCAAAAAATCAGATTTTTCAAAATGTCACCCACAATAGAAATTGAAACTGCTATATCTGAGCCATTTTTTAAGGTAAAGACAAACAAAAAATGCTCCTGAATCCTTATATCAAGGTCAAATACTTAAGAAAGAAACCTTTTTCAATTTCTAATTTTTTTGCACCTCACTTTAAATATATATATTTTTTTTAATTTAATGGCCGCCATTTTGAAACAAGATGGCTGATGAATCTGGCCAGCGAACTTGGTCGAGGTATTGATGTATACTATCCACATGCCTTCTTACATCGAAATAGGCGAATACGTGTCTTATCGCGTGACAAATATAACATCGTTTCAAAATGTTAGCCATGCTAGAAATTCAAAGTGCTATAATTCAACCCTTTTTTAAGATATAAACAAAAGAACAAATTTTCAGAAAGAAAAACTGCTCCGGAATCTTTGTATCAAGGCCAAACACATAAAAAAATCTTTTTCATTTTCCAAATTTTTAATACCTCATTTTAAATTTTAAATTTAATTTTTTTAAATGGCAACCCTTTTGAAACAAGATGGCGAATGAAGCTGGCCAGCAAACTCGGTCGAGACATTGGCATGTACTATGTACAGACCAAGTTACATCCCAATCGGTTCATAAATACGCCTGTTATCGCGTGACAAAAATCAGGTCGTTTTAAAATGTCAGCCACAATGGAAATTCAAAATGCTATTACTCAGCCATTTTTTTAGATATAGACGAAACAAAAACTGTTCCGGAATCTTTGTATTAAGGTCAAACACATACAAAAAAAATCTTTTTCGTTTTTCAATTATTTGGTATCTCATTTTAATTTTTTAATTTTTTAAATTTTTTTAAATGGCCGCCATTTTGAAACAAGATGGCGGATGAAGCTGGCCAGCGAACTCGGTCGAGACATTGGCATGTACTATGTACAGACCAAGTTACATCCCAATCGGTTCATAAATACGCCTGTTATCGCGTGACAAAAATCAGGTCGTTTTAAAATGTCAGCCACAATGGAAATTCAAAATGCTATTACTCAGCCATTTTTTTAGATATAGACGAAACAAAAACTGTTCCGGAATCTTTGTATTAAGGTCAAACACATACAAAAAAAATATTTTTCGTTTTTCAATTATTTGGTATCTCATTTTAATTTTTTAATTTTTTAAATTTTTTTAAATGGCCGCCATTTTGAAACAAGATGGCGGATGAAGCTGGCCAACGAACTCGGTCGAGATATTTGCATGTACTATGTACACACCAAGGTACATCCAAATCGATTCATAAATACGCCTGTTATTACGTGACAAATATCAGGACGTTTCAAAATGTCAGCCACTGTAGAAATTCAAAATGCTATAACTCAGCCATTTCTTAAGATATAGACGAAAAAAAAACTGCTCCCGAATCTTTTTATCAAGGTCAAACACATAAGAAGAAAATATTTTTTCAATTTTTAATTTTTTGGTACCACATTTCAAATTTAATTTTTTCTTAAAAATTTAAATGGCCGCCATTTTTAAACAAGATGGCGGATGGAGCTGGCCAACGAACCCGATCGAGACATTGGTATGTACGTACTATGTTTAAACGAAGTTACATCCAAATCGGTTCATAAATACGCCTTTTATCGCGTGACAAAATTCAGGACGTTTGAAAATGTCAGCCACGCTAGAAATTCAAAATGCTGCAACTCAGCCATTCTTTAAGATATAGACGAAACAAAAACTGCCCCGAAATCTTTGTATAAAGGTAAAATACATAAAAAAAATATTTTTCCATTTTCAATTTTTTGGTACCACATTTCAAATTTTAAATAAAAAAAAAAAATTTAAATGGCCGCCATTTGAAACAAAATGGCGGATGAAGCTGGCCAACGAACTCAGTCGAGACATTGGTATGTACTATGTACACACCGAATTACATCGAAACCGGTTCATAAATACGCCTTTTATCGCGTGACAAAATTCAGGACGTTTCAAAATGTCAGCCACGCTAGAAATTCAAAATGCTGCAACTCAGCCATTTTTTAAGATATAGACGAAACAAAAACTGCTCCGAAATCTTTGTATAAAAGTAAAATACATAAAAAAAAATATTTTTCCATTTTCAATTTTTTGGTACCACATTTCAAATTTTAAATTAAAAAAAAAAATTTAAATGGCCGCCATTTGAAACAAAATGGCGGATGAAGCTGGCCAACGAACTCAGTCGAGACATTGGTATGTACTATGTACACACCGAATTACATCGAAACCGGTTCATAAATACGCCTTTTATCGCGTGACAAAATTCAGGACGTTTCAAAATGTCAGCCACGCTAGAAATTCAAAATGCTATTACTCAGCCATTTTTTAAGATATAGACGAAACAAAAACTGCTCCGGAATCTTTGTATAAAGGTCAAATACATAAGAAAAAAAAATATTTTTCCCTTTTTAATTTTTGGTACCACATTTCAAATTTTAATTTTTGTAAAAATTTTAAATGGCCGCCATTTTGAAACAAAACGGCGGATGAAGCTGGCCAACGAACTCGGTCGAGACATTGGTATGTACTATGTACACACCGAATTACATGGAAATCGGTTCATAATTACGTGAGTTACAGTGTGACATAGGTCAGATATATATATATATATAAATTTTGAACGGAGGGTGGTTTCGGGGTCTGAGGGTCATGATCGATGAAAATATACCAAAATTTTTTGAAATCGCTTTCCTCCGAACGGCTACAATAGTTAGCTTTTTTAATGAAAGCTACCTAATATCTAATGAGTAGAATTAATCTGTGATTCATTTATGTAATTATTCATTTTCTAAAATTAAATATGATTCTTCATACATAAATTAAGCTAGTCAAAATTAATTATATATTTTTTTGCCTTTTAAAATAACATGAAAAACTACAAAAGGAGTGCGCAGAAAAAAGTACCTTTATTGTATAAGACGCTTCTCACTTTAGAAGCGAATTTTAAGGATAAAAATTTCGTCCTATGCTTCGAAAAATTTGGTATATGCAATAAATATAAGAGTTAAGTGCATGTTGTTCATAAAATAGTGTCCCAGTTATAAACTTTAATAGTATCAACTGTAAGCGTTGTAGAGTGTTGGTTCAAGGTCACAAATAAACAGTAACCCAACTCAAACAGTTTTAGATAAGCACATGCACAAGTACTTGCTTAGTTTGACTCGCGAGCAGAGCCACATAAGCAAAATGACGACTCCTGAGCGTAAAGCGTTTTGTATTCTGCAATTTGCTTACAGTGAATCTGTAATTTCATTTCAAAGAGCGTTTCGTTTAAAACACTTTGAGCTCTGATGAGTGATTTTCTTCTCACTTACATTTAATCACCAAATGTCACATTGGCACAGGAATAGTCAATCAAATTTATTTGAAAATAGATTAATGCATTCTTTTTTTTTTTCGTGTATATTATAATCCGAATCTTTTGTATACAAAATATTTGTGCCAATGTGACATTTGGGCATTTTGAAGAAATTCATCCCCAGAGCTCAAAGGGTTAAAGTTTAATTGTGATCCTGCATGTAGCAAAAACATCCACCGATGGTAAAGGCAATTCGAATGAACGGATGTGTTTATAAAGGGAAAAATACGGGACGACCAAAAGTGTCTGTACAGAATGTTGGCCGTGTCAAACATCTTACCTGCGTAGTCCTAAGAAATCTGTTCGGAAAGCAATTCTTGAACTTCAGTTGACAAAGACGACAGTGTGGAAGGTTTTAAGGACACGTTTACACAAGTCTAAATACCGGTTACAGTTGGTACAATCTTGTGGGAAGAATTGGACTTTAGGTTGGATGTGTGCCCTACAACTAAAGGACCTATTGAACATTTGTAAGGAAAAAAAAAACTAGGTTAGTTTACCTTCAATTTGATGTATGATTTGTTGTAAATATTCTAAATTAAAAATGTTATAATATACCATTGAAACTGGGACATTTTTTTGTGGACACCCTGTATAAGAATTGTTGTCTAAAAAAGGTGGTAATTTTATAGATACTTATTATTTTTCTTGTAGGGAAATACCAACGTTAGAATAATTTTATGAAGCATTATTATGGCTTTAAAATTTGAAATAACAAATAATAATTATTTTAGATATTATGCACGATGGAATGGAAAGAAGCTGTAAATGACATCTTTTTAAATTGTTGGGAACTAAAAAAGAGTTTTCAATCTAAAGTCAAATACTAAAGTAAAAATATAAAACTTCAAACCTTTTATAGTAACAAATAAATTTTAATGCAGAATCAATTTTTTTTTTTTTTTTTTTTTTTTTTTTTTTTTTTTTTGGTTAGTGCGCTTTTACGAGTCAATCTTCGTTTCATTAATATTATTATTAAATCGCAGACCAGGCTCCTACTTCCAGGGCAATATGTCTAGCTTGATGAGTTTTGTACCTGACCGTTGAACAAAAGTCGCCTATCGCCTCATGACGGATATCTACCTGATAGTGCCTTGGCTTTCGTGGCTGCATCAGCTTTATTTTATCACTTATATTACTATGTTGGCCGGTTCTAGATCGGTTTTATTTATGTTGTTTGGGGTTTTTTTTTTCTGTACGTTGTCTAAAATGGGGGGGGGGGAGAAAAGACAGGGAGAGTGTACTCACTCTTAGAACTCATATGAGCTACCTATATAAATGAGCCTCCCTATATCGGCCGGCCATTGCCGTCCTTCATTTCATACCTTTTATATCAGAAAAGTAATGTTCTACTATAACTTCTGCAATCAAGAAACTGAATAAAATGGTTTGTAAAGACTCGAATGAGAAATTTATAGGTAAAGTTTTATGTCATATTTGCAGAATAATATAAATGGTTCATTTTAAATATTACTTTGATTATACAAAAAACACGTTACACTGGGCGCTAGTTATCGTTATATTACATTAAAAGCAAATTGCACTGTGAGATTACGAATACATTATGGCTCTTTGGAAGGAAGTATACTAACTTGTTACTTTTTTTCTATCTTTAATAGACAAAAATTATTGCAATCGAAATTTTTTTTCGACTTACGATTTTTAACGGATTTACACGTTTTAGGTGTCACGAAATACATGTTTTTACAAAATCTCTGTCTGTCCGCGTGTATGAGTATCCGTATGTGTGTTCTCTTTGTATCATAGAAAAATGTACGAAGTTACGTATAGAATTGAACTAAATTTCATATATAGGTTTTTGGCTACGGTCAGCAGATCTCAATTGAATTTCTGGGTTATTACGATGGAAAGGGGCGCTGTAATAGCGATTTTTGTGTCATTTTCCATATTGTATCTTCTGAAAGAGTGCAAAGTTATGCACAGAATTAAACGAAACTTTATATATATGCTTTTGATTATGGACGCTAGGTACCAGTTGAAAATGGCGATATTTCCCCGGAAGGTTGTTCGTGCAGTGACGGGCATTTTGTATCCACCTAAACCTGCGATTAGCAAGCATTAGCCCTTAAATGCCGGGTGTTGCTTTTCGGCAACATACCCAATTTAGGCTCTAAAATACTATTAGAATAATATTGAAGCTATAATGCCTAGTGTTGCCAATAAAATACATTCTGAAAATATTATTAAATCTATTTCCAACATGCAGATGGTAACACTTGTGCTGTTTAAGAATAAAGATAGATTTATGTTTTCAATTGTTGCAACATGTTCTTTTTTATTTGTTTTGAAGCTTGCGAAATACCCTATTTTGTTGTGCAGTGAGCAAGTAAAATTTATTTATTTTCATAGTTCCTAAAATTCTTGTGTGTTTAATATTATAGAATTTTATGGAGGAAAATTATTTTTTCAATTAAAGCTCAGTATTGCCGATTAGTAACAAACTGTTTTTTAGCCGTAAACCATACTTAAAACAAAATATGATTTTTTAAAGTATTTTTCCCATGATTTATTTAAAAAATGAAAGCCTAAAAACATTATTATAATGATTTTTGAAAAATCAGGCATTTAAGGGTTAACATGTATGAGATTTTATAAAGTTTTACGATTCGCACATACGGCTAGTGTTGTATGTGTTTCGTATGCTCCAAAGTGGAGATTTGAAAGCATGTATGGTTTTTATGTGTTAAATGCTTACATTTTACAGACATTTATGAAAAAATCGATTTTTACGTCTTGAATGCCTCGAATCAACTACTCGATTACCGATCCATTTTTTAGGAACGATGAAATTTAAATTTCGCTCTTTACGAAATTCTCCAATCAGATCTGTGCGCCTGTTTACAATCTTTTTGCAATTTTCAGAGTGAGATATTTCATGTTCGCCGTAAACAGCGTTGACTTCACGAGGAATTCCTCAGCCATTTAAGCGTTTAATGCGCAAAAAACGTACAGTTCCTTGAATCTTTAATTTGGAGCATGAAACCAATTCACACACCACTGCTAACCACTCACCAAATACGTACGCGAGCGCAACACAAGTAACTACGCTTTTTTTTCAAAGCTCCTTAACATAGGGTGTCCACAAAAGTTAAGTCTCAGTTATAAATTTTAAAAGTATCAACTGTAAGCGTTTAGAGTGTTGGTTGAAAGTCACAAATAAAGGGTAACTCGAGCGGTATTCGATAAGCACATGCGCGAGTAATGCTTTATTTTTTACTCGCTTGCAGTGCCACATGCGCAAAATGGCGACTCCTAAGCGTAAAGCGTTATTGCTGGGCTGAAGATTTAATAGCGTGCGTTTCATGCGATTTTTTCCTTTGGGGCTTTATAAAAGATCGTGTGTACTTTCGCCGCTATCTAATGATTTGCCAGATTTGCGACAAAGAATTGATGAGGCTATTGCTTCCATTACTCCGGACTTGGTGAGCCGAAGGGTGGGAACAATTGGACTTTGGGCGGGATGCGTGTCGTTTAAATAACACATGTTGATCATTTGTAAGAAAAACTCTGTTAGTTTATCTTCAATTTGATGTATGATTTGCTGTAAACAGTCTAAATTAAAATGTTATAATATACCATTGTAACTGGGACATTAATTTATGGATACCCTGTATATTCTTCAACCTCATCAAACGAATTAGCTCTCATTACAATACCACCAACTAGCAGCAGTGCAGGGCCGCCACAAACGATTATTTTTATATTCTGTTCGCACCACTATGCATTGTGTAGTATATTTCTCTTGCAAATGTTGGCAAAGAGTATGTAAAATATATTTGTTTTCAGAATGTGGTGCGAAACAGAATTAAAAAATAGTCGCCAGTGCCAGCCCTGCAAGTGTTACTTAAAGATAGTAAATCAACATATATTTTGAATAATCACTTCATCTTAATCCTTTATGTACTGAATTATGAATTCATGGAAATTTTATCTTCCAAAGCCTTTTTCGTGAATTTTTCATACTACATTAGAAGATTTACATAATCATTTAATAAATTTTAGAAGGATTTTAGAAGGATTTAGAAGGATTAATTAAATTTGAATTTATAGGGATTTTGTGCAATATTTATAACCCCACTGAAATCTTTTATTCTAAATATTTTTCTTAGTATTTTTTAGAGTTAGGAAATATACAAATATAATGTTCTTACAATAGAAATATAGAAATATTTTTTAATTGAAAAATCTCCCTCCCCCCCAACGCCAAGAAAGCTGAAAAGATGAAAAGGCAAAAGAAATCATCCTTTTAAAAATATTTTTGTTTTGTGTAACAAATAATGCTTTTGGAACAAGATAAAGTAATGCATCTATAACTCATTCTAAACTACTATATTACTACTAATCGACGTATTAAATGGTTAGTTGGTTGATTTTTGACTGCCGATTATCTACTCTTGGGATATAGGCCCTAGGGGGAGTGCCCTTCGTGGGGGTCTTTCTAAGGGAACCTAACCCGTATTTACGCATGGAAATCCAAGGTTTCGAAGAAAAACACGAAAACTCCTAAACGGTTAGACCGACGGGCGCGATTGGGTTCAAACTCAGCACCTACCGTCTATCAGATTCGAAAGCAGAACTTCTCAGCCACAGGTGGGGCCGACGTATTAAATGAATTTTATAACAAATTATTTTAATGGTACTTATAAGTACCGTCAGTAGATAAGAATCGCTAAAAATTAAACAAATCGCATCTAAATATAAATGATATATTCTAGTTTTTATTGTAGTTACTATTATTTACCTCTATTTGTAACAAACTAAAATTAGCTAGGAAGACTTCATGCGCATTTGAAAGACAAATATCTAAGAACTACTGAAAATTAGTGAAGCAGTATTTTAACTTAATGTGTGCTAAAAGGTTCAGTTATCAACTTTTTAAAGTCATAAACGGATAAAAATGGTTTCATGTTTTACAGAAGTCAGTTTAAAATGTCCTTTGAGGATATTTAATTGCTTTTTTACGACTTTGTTGAAACTACTTTAAAGTGATTTCGCAAGACAGATGTAAAAGTCTTAGGGCTGTAATTTAAGTAAATTTAAAAAGTAATTTCACATCTTAAACCATGTTAATTTGTGTGTGTACAAAATGAGTGTATACAAATTATGCAAAACTTTGGAACACTCACCTTTTATTTAGTTACAGCTGTTGCCAAACAAGCTTATAGTTTCTGTATTATTATTTGTAAATGACATTTTTAGTAAATTCAATCAGTGTTACAAAATGTTTTTTTATGTTTATTAAATTCTAAATTTTTATTAATCTTGAATAATGAAAGTAAGCTTGAAATCAATTATTGCAGAAATACAAAAAACTTACCGAAAAATATATAATGGTATTGAAAAAAAATTGGTGCACTTCCTAAAAAAATCACTTTTGGTAAAGGGTCATTTTAAAACAAATCGAAACAAGGATCGTTAACAATAGTTAAATGTATTGCACAACCAAGCTGTGTATTTTACAGTACAAAAAAGAAAAAAAAAAAAAATAGAACGATGATATTAAAGTGCTCAATAATTGCTATAAGTGATAAACATATATTTTAAAACGGCAAAAACCTTATTTATTTATATTTCGACATGTTTCATTGCTTCAGATGGCAATTTTCTCAAGAAAATAAAATGACAAAAATATTTTCGCAAAAATTCAAATTGAAAAACTATTAAAAAAAAACAAAAATCACGCAACCACAAGCATAATGAAATTAACGCAATATTAAAAATGGAAATTTGTGAACGTGAATTATTTTATATTATTGTTTCATTATTCTGTATAGCATTTCTTTCCAAATTTTAGGGAGCTCCATGGATGCTGAATCATTGCTGCTCAGAGATGTAGTTTTCTTGTTGTATTTGATGTCTGCTATATGCTCTTTGATGATAGTTTTGAGCTTTATATTTGTCATTCCTATATAAAATTGCACTGCTCCATCTTCTTTGGTGAAATTTATTTCAAATACCCCTGATAATTGATTTGGTTCTATTGGGCCTATTTTCTTGCATATTATGTTTTTTTTTTAAATTTTACTGATGGTTTTGCAACAATGTAAATATTGTATTTATTGAGTTTATATTTCAATCTTGCGAACAAACCAAAGAAAATATTTTAAAGAGGATAACTTGGAATTTTGTACTTTGAAGTTACATTTATTTTCATCCTTATTAAAAATATAATATAATATACATATTTAGATATTATAATATAGATTATAGCAAAAATACAGATATTTAAAAAATTAGTAAGGATTTTAGAAAATTCGGATTTTTTTAAAGTTTTTAAAAACTGTAATTAAATATGTTATTAAATTTTCTTTTTCGAAATGTAATTTCATTTCAATGTTGAAGTGCAGTCAGTTCACCATTTGAACCATATTTTTTTAAATAAACAAAATTGTTGGAAAAGTAAACTGTTCCCTTTAATATACATTGATCAACGGCCGAAGTTCAATGATCCTAATATTAAATGCACGTGGCGACAAACTTAAAATTAGGTCTTTCAATAATATCCTCCAGTTAGAATGTTTCTTTTTAGGGTTCCGTACTTAAAAAGTAAAAACGGAACCATTATAAGATCACTCGTGTGTCTGTCCGTCTGTCTGTCACAGCCATTTTAATCGTAAACTATGGAACGTGGAAAGTTCAAATTCGGGGAAGTAATAAAGACTATTGACCCACATATTTTCAGATTAATAAACATTCATATATATATTTAGTAAAAAAGTAGAGGGGCTAATTATGCTACTTGAAAAAAAAATCTTTTCTTTGTATATCATGTGGGGGTATCCTGTGAAAGGTTTTGTAACGCTGAACTCAAAAATACATTTCTTTTAATTTTAGGTATTATATTTTCAAAGATATTGTTGAAAATGTAGCGCAAAAATATGTTCCCCCCATCGAATTCCGAATCTACTAAAACTAAAACTATAAAAAAATTAGAGGTAGTAGACGTTAATATAAACCTTGCCGGAAAATTATAGCGATTACCCTAGGTCACATAGTTTTTGAGTAATTAGCATTTTTCTGTTATACACAAATTTCGATTTACGGGCATTCAGAAAAATTGTTGAGCATCCCTGAATATACCTATTGTTGCAGAAGAATAAAAGCATTGTTGATAATGATTTTCGAAAAAAATCATCGGTAATTAGCTGAGATATTAACCCTTAAAGGTACGGTCAGTTTGGACATACACAAGGACAGGGAGGCGTACTCTATGCCTAGTTAACGACTTTTAATTATATATATGTGTAATGTAATGTCCAGTAACAGTATAAAAGCAATAAACGTCAAATTGTTAAAAACATACTAATTTAAGGGGTCTCGGGACTCTAAAAAGTGGAAAAAATGAAAAAAAGACCATTTTTAACATTTAATGTCTTAAAATGTGTATGATTTTAAAACACAATTTTAATTGGAATGAAAGATATAAGTATGTTCTTTCGTTTCATGTATTTAAAAAATTACAAGATACAGAATTAGTATTTATAGGGGCTCGAAACTGTTAGACATTTGTCGAACAAAAAATTGGCATAACAGTTTACGCGCAGGATTACAAAATAAATTTTGCAACTAGAATGAAAATTTTGGTGCTTACTTATACTTCAGATTGTAATAATTTCCCTGAACTTAAATAAATTTGTATTTAAAGCATTTTTATATTTTTAATGTAATGCTGCATTTAGCTAGTACAAAATTTTGAAAATTTCAACAGTAAAATCACCTAAAAAAATATTTTTTTGAACAATAAAAAGGAAATTTTAGGTTCAGTTTATACAGAATAACATAGAATATAATATGTTTTGAAAATTTCATGAAAAAATATTCAGAAGTTTTTGAGGTATCCTGCACGTTAAACCCAAAAACGCCATTTGGAAAATAGTGACTTTAAAGTTTCGGAAACGCCGCTTCAGCTGTTGAGCGGGTATAATTCTAAAAGCCAAAGCTTCTGTTTTAATGGGAATTTCAAGGAAACAATTATATCAAAATATTCAGAAAAGATAGGAGTTTAACATCTAAAAAAATTAAAATTTCTTAAATTTTGAAGCTTTAAGAGTCCTGCGACCACTTAATACTTTCCGGCACGGAGTAATTTATAAACTTATGAAATTATGAACTGACACCAGAATTTATAAACGAATTTATTAGAAAATGCGAACTTGCTTATTTTCACGTGCATGATAAAAGGAAAATTTTAATTAAATATTCTTGGTGCCATTTGTCTGTTTTGGAATTAAAATTAGGTGTCCGTTTTTTAAGGGCATCGCCCTCGATATATTTAATTAGAATGAATCGCATAAATACTGTGAGATTCGCGATAGTTTGCATTGATTGTATCTCTCAATACGCCTCGAGTGACTTTAAAAGTTAATTAAACACCTAACTGGAAAAACGCGGCACTGACCAAGGCGGCGTTGCAACTTTGAGACCTCAATTCGAGGCGTGCTTAGCACAGTGCCAAATTTAAACTTTGAATAAAGGTTTTGTTTTAGATACACTGTAGAAATAAAGGTTATTACTGAATTTAAACGCTGAATTTAGTTTCGTGAAATGCCAAATGAAGTTTAACTATGCACTGCCTTTATTGTCAGTACCGAATTAAGTTCATCATAAACAGATTAAGATAATATTAAAAAAAGAGTTATACGAATAGTTATATTTGATATTGTTCCATATATCTCTTTGAACTTTCATGGTATACTAGATTACACTTTTCTAATACATACAGTTATATCCAACCCTACGTTATATAGTTTTTTAAAAAATCTTAGTATTCTTTTAGCAACTTTTTTTTTCTTTTCTTTTTTTTTTTTTTTTTAATGCAATTACAAATTCATATATTTATTCTACGGAACTCTCTGTACGCGAGTAATGCTCGCACTCGACTGTTTATTTAAGATATACAAGGAGTTGATCTAAATATATTTCTGGAAGATTTTCGATTCCCAAACATATTTTTGATTATGAAAAATATTAATAATTTCATGACGAAAAATTTATGAACTATGAAACTTATGATCTATATTATTTTTAAATAAAAAGATAGCTACGTGCTTTTATGTCATATTCCTGTCATTAGTTTTCGAAATAGGCAGAAATTTTATTTTCTGATAGACGAAGGGCTACAGCCTTTGTCATTCACAAAAAGGAAAATCTTTGAAAGTACAGTAGAACCTCTTTCATCCGAAACTCTCGATTAACCAAAATCCATTTTTAAAGAAACCTTTTTTTTACTATCACATTCCTTGTGTGCAAAATCCATTTTGAAAGCTGTGCAAGTAGACCCTTCCGAACTACGAGTACATATAAATATATTCAATCCTCTTTCTTAGAGTTCCTTTGAATTTAACTTGAACTCCCGTAAGCTGCGGAGTGGAGCGAAGAAAACAAACAAATTAGCAATTCTGAAGTTTTTGAATCTTTTGCATCATTGGCATGGCTGGAGCAGCAGAAAGACTGTGATACTAGTGAACTAATCAAATTAAAAAACTCCGTGATAACTGATAGAGCTTCAAAGCAAAGGCAATCGAAACTGCGACAAACAAAACATTTTTTCATACCCTTGTGATATATGTCAAAAGTACTTAAAAATTAAAATTTAGCTAATTTATTCTTGTTTCTATTTTGCTATTGCTTTATTTTATTAACCACTTGTTACCATAATAAAAAAAATATTGCATATATTCCTCTTTAATCTTTAAATTAAAGCATTCTCGATTATCCGAAAATTTCGATTTTCTGAAATATGGTCGGTCCCAATTACATCGGATAATCGAGGTTCTACTGTAATCTAAAACGTTTTATAGAATTTTCTTTGATATATAATGTTATATCTTTTAGTTTGACTTTTACTCTCTTGATGACAGCATCAGAAATGTTTGAAAAGCCTGTCATATAAGGGAATTATTTTTCTGATGTAAATAGAACAATTTAGAATCTTTCTTGTGAAAGTGTAACTGGAGCTCTTTTTTTATGTTATAATTAAAGCGTTTAAACCTTCGAAACATCCCAACGGCTAGATGAAATTTAATGAATGAGGTCTGTATCCATTTGTCTTAACCGTCCGATGGTTATAGTCTAGGTTTTGTTTTCATTAATACAAAATGGTGGCCGTAAAATATAAAATGGCTGTAGAGATAAAGAAAAAATTACTCACCATATTGAGTGGCATATCACTGGATAGGTCTTTCAAAAGGAAGACAATGTTTTTTACAGTCAGAAGCTCCGTTTAAATATTACAAAACCTGAAAGTTGTGTAGATAGGATCTTTAGCTTAACTGTAACTACATATTTAACTGTATATTTATTTGTATGGTAAGCTTCACCTTTTATTTAATAATACCATTGAGATCGCACTCTAAAGATTTCAGGTTTTTAAACGTAATATTACAAAAAATAAATAAATAAATAAATAAATAAAAATAAAAAAACATACATCTTTTTCAAAATTTCTAAGAAACGCTGTCTCATTTTTTATGTTAAAATTTAAATAACTTTTTTAACCAAGCATAATCAACTCACATATCAAATTCAACCGTATGAAATTTTGTTTAAAATGAGGAGTCAAACAATTCTCTACGGTTGATAGAACTTGAGAAATTCAAAATTTGAACACCCACGACGCAGTTTGATGCTTTACGTGGACAAGGAAAAATCGAGCGCCGTATGCTTCCCAAAATCTTATGCTGGGCATTAACAGTCCACAAACTTCAGGGAACAACTTTAGATCGGGCTGCAGTAGGTTTAAGCAGTCACCTGTTTTCTAAATGTCAAGCATACGTAGCACTTAGTAGAGTAAGATCTCTCTCAGGTGCTATTAGTTCCCTCAAACCTAAAAAATATTAAACTTACCACATGATAAAAATTCCCTTAAAGAACATCTACGAAATCTATAAAAACTAAAACGGTTAAATTCTTTGACTTTTGTTCACGGCTTCGTCCAACTGTAACAATATGTGTATTAATTAAACACAACTAAAAATTCGTCAATAAATATTAAATTAATAAAATAAAAAAAAAACGACTGCGTAAAAAGCGAACTAAAAAGAGGAAAACAAGATGACTTAGGAAAATAGTAGAGTGTGTAATGGAAGTACTTTTTATTTAAGTAATCGCAGTCGGAGGCAAACATGTAGCAGGAGCTGCAGGACATACCCAAACATTAATCTGATGCCTCCGACTGCAATTACTTAAGTAAAAGGATTTCCATTACACACTCTACTATTTTCCTACGTCATCTTGTTTCCCTCTTTTTGGTTCGCTTTTTACGCAGTCAGGTTTTATGCTTTTTTTAATTCAATTTTTTATTGAAGCTATAGGTTAGCATTGTGCCGCCCAAAACTCGCGGCAACTTTGACTCTTCGCAGGGCTTAATTTGCGCCGGAGCCCACCGGAGCTCAGCTCCGGTACTTCTCTGCTTTTAGTAAATATTTAAATATTGGTCGGAATTCACCGGAGCTCATAAATACAGGGCTCCGGAGCCCAGTGCAATTGCGCTTTTTTTGTATCATGAACGCTGCCCATTTGAAGGCTCTGCCCTGCACATTTACGAAGTCGCTTTCATTTGTAAGTAGATATATGTATTGTTATTCTGATAGAAAATAATCGAGCAGTGTTTCCTCTTTTTCTATAAAAGCATCGAATCTTTCGGATAACGGTGTGAAGTTTTTAATTTAATCCGATTTTCAGGGACACTCACCACAAAAGATTGTTAAGCGGCAGAAATCGATTATAGTTTACGCTATGCACCTTTTTATAGGAAATAGGAAAACGTTGTTCCATTCTTCAGCATATAAATATTAATTTCTGTAAATTTTATTCATTTTTTCATAAAAATACATAGCTGCGAACTATTCCTTTTTTGTATTAACACTATTTCCGAATCATAATCCTTACCATATTTAATCCCAGAATTCTAGTAAAGATTTCTATTTGGAAAGAGTGATAACTAAAAAATGGAATAGTTGACAGCTAAGTATATGCTGATAGATATATGTACATTTTTTATTTTCCTAAAAAAAAAAAAAAAAAAAAAAAAAAAAAAAAGCTTTAAATTTTGCAAATAATGTATGAAATAAAAATATGCAGATTGGATTGGCGCGGGGGGGGGGGGACGAGGGGGCAAGCTACGTTTGTTAGTATTGCAGAATATTAGGGCTCCGGTACTTTTTTTGTTAGAAATTAAGCCTGACTCTTCGTGTAATAGAACCATTAGGCAGAATGGATCGGGACCGAGAAAACATTCCATCGTAGGCAGTATTCCGCCGTAGGAAAAGTTAGACTATGTCTATGTATTCGGCCGGACTTAAAAAGTTTTCCGCGTTACGCAGATTTCCGTCTAACACAGAATCTGCCTTGCACAAAAATTACAATAATTTAATAACTAAGGATTTAATTTATTCGGCATAGGTAATTTCAAAATAAAAAACATTTTTTAATTAACCAATCTGGCACAAAAACACAACCAGTGCTAATAAAAGTTTTTATTTGCCCAATTTATTTTTATTTCTGAGTATTACAATAGAATTTAATATGCACTTCCTTACATAGATCCTTAAATGTTTCTTTTTCTAAAGCAATTCTATTTGATCAGATAAGTGTTTTTGTTTTTTATATTCAATAGGAAAAATTAGATGTATTTTGATTTGCTTTCAGATTCTGTTTACATAAAAGATAAAAGATTAATCTTATTATTCTTTCAAGTTCCATTTTCATCTATCTTGTATTATACAGCTTACCACAAAGTAATTTGTACTTATTGAATAGTTATATTATGTAAATAAAAAGCACTTGTATTGTTATGTTCCATTCATCCTAGAAATATGAAAGAATGGATTGATATAAATAGATTGAGTGGAAATAGAATAGGCGGGAAATGTTTTTGCACGCAATCTGTTTGACAATGTTGATTTGGTGGGAAATTTGTTGAAAGAGGAAGCACACATCATTAATGAAAGCAAATTTTATCATCGAGATAAATATTCCATAATAGAATCGTGTACGTTCGGGTTATATACCGGACCCGTATTTGAAAGATCTCGTTGAAAACGACTTGAATCCGATAAAAAAAAAAAAAAGAAAAAAGAAAAAAAAACTTTACTTGATCCCGAAATCCAATACAAACCTAAGAAAATATGTTTCGTTGAACTGAAATTGACTCGAAACCCGAAATGAAAGAAAATAAATCCATGTTTTACTAGTGCAAATCGAGAAAATAGTCTAAACATATTTATGCCTCTAATATAAAATTTACCTTTTAAATAGAAAAATGAAAATAAATATATTAATTTGTATTCAAATGTATGCGTTTTAGACTGTGCGTTTTAGTGCGTTTAACCCGAAACACGATCCAAAACTCAACTCAAAACCGACAGAATACAGAGCCAACCCAATCCCAAACCTTCGCAACGAAACAAATAGCGCCAGTAATTATCCTTAAAACAAGATCCTCATTACAATCTGTTTTGCTGTAATTATAAATGAATTTAATATTAGGAGTTCCAAACATAAAGCCTCCATAAATCGTAAAAAAAAAAAAAAAAAAAATGATTGAATAACTTTATTTTTATATTCTAATGTAAAATTTACCGAAAAAGCTAAATATGATGTCAAAATTAGGTGTTCGTATTGAAATTTTCAGAATTTGGTTATAGCGTCTAGAAGAAATAGTGTGGAAACCGGCTATGCCAGTAATACTTAAATAAAAATGCTTAAATATTGAATCCTTTAAATGTACAATGATACTGAAATCCAAAGAGTCGAACGCAGTGATATCTGCTGGATATTTTCTAAAACTGCAAGACGATTTCTAGTCTAGGCGCTGTAATAATAAAACGTTTACATTGAAATTTGAAAATATTCTTCAGTTGTCACTGCATTCGACTCGTTGGATTTCAGCATCATTGCACACTAAAGGGATTCAAATTTTTAGCACTGTTTGTATAGCAGATTTACAAAATATTTATTCTAGATGCTGTAATTTCGTACAATTTTAGTATGAAGACGTCACCTAAGCCATTTTTTTTCTTCCGTAAATTGAACGAGACATAATTTTCAGTTGAATGTCAATCAGGGACGAAACTAGCCTTTTTTGCACCCGGGGCAAACATGGATTTTGGCGCCCCTCCCCCTCTTCCACAAAGTATATTTACAAAGAGAATTTCACTAATTTTCTAATAGCCGACTTATTTTAAAATTTAAAATATGTAATACTGAACTACGTAATCTACAACGGTGGATCCAAGGAGCAAGTCACGGGGGTCATGACTCACCTCTGAACACCAACAAAAATAGTCTAAAGCTCATTTTTTAAATGAAATGTACAGTAGAGCCCCGATTATTCGCGTCCCGCTTAACCGAGTTTCCTCTTTAACCGAGTTATTTTCTTTTGATGGACTGATGGCTTCCATTATTATGAAACAGCCATTATAAATGAAGTGTTAGGTGAAGATGAAAGAAAGTCGTAAAAAGTTACCATTTTTTTTCCCATTCTGGCCAGAAAATCAGAGTTCTAACTTTTTATGACTGCTCTTTCATCTTCACATAACACTTCATTTATAATGGCTGTTTCATAATAATGGAAGTCATCAGTCCATCAAAAGAAAATGATCCATTCCAAAGGTATAATCCTTCATTTCGCGACCCTTCGTTCTGTCGCCCGGGGAACGTGCCCCCTCTGCCCCCCCCCCCTTAGTTTCGGCCCTGATGACAATTCAACAATTCATTTTTTTTGGGACAGTTTGGAGAGTAAAATGCATATGGTGTTGTCTCTATATTGGCCGACTTTACCATACGATACATTGGTTTCAGACGTAACATCTTAGTGCAACCTTCGGTATTGCGAAATGCTACATGTCGGGCAACATGGAGGAAAAGCGAATTCTAAAGAGGCATTTTCCAACTAAAATTAATACAAATAAAGTTCTTGAAAGTTTAAAATATGTGTTTTTAATTAAACTAAAGTGCATATTTTTACTTCGTTTCAAAACATTAGAAGCGAAAAAACTCGCATAACCATTAAACACAGCATATTTCTCATGCGTATTGGCGTCGCAATAAGTCTTCACCAATGAACAAACAATTTATCAGGTAGTTCTTCTTTCAAAATAAATATTATATTAGTTTCGATGAATTCCGAAGGTTAGAAATATGGGATTTCTAACATTCCGAAGGTTAGGATTTTTGTAAATTCCTAAAATCGATGTTCTTATAATTAGTTCACAATGTAAATTCGGAGTGATTTGCATCTGAAATCAGCTAAGTCCACTGTATGTGTTTACCAAACACTTGAGCATAGTGAATGAATATGTACAGTCGTGGAAAAAAAAGTAAACACACCCCCTACTAACTCCTCATCAAATTATCGTAGAAGAAAGTTACTGGTACCGAACGATTGGAAATAAAGTCTACTTTTAAATGATGTATATAAAATTTGCTTAGGGGGCCATCTACATATTAAAAAGAGCCTTAACTTTGTTTTTTTCAATGGCAGTACACAATTCTGACAGTATAACTGAACTCTAAACCCTTCAATTAGTCTAAAAACAAATTTTTATGCAATTCGTACCATAAGTTTCCGAGAAATTAATTATTTTAAAACGAGCGTATTTTAAGGGCTGTATCCACAAGGCACCATAAGCAGTCAATTAAGCCTGTCAGATTACAGGATAGCATAAGAAATTTCAAAATATTTAGCCACTTCTGTCATACACGGCCCCTTAAACCATCATTTTGCCGTTTTTTAAGCATAATTTGAAAACTACTTGGAAGAAAAATGTGAAATTTTGGATTTCCATAAAGCAGGACTGAATAAATCTGAATCCATAAAAAAATTGTAGGTTGCAATTCATGATTTTTTTTTTAATATTAATTTCATAATTCATATTTCATATCAGAAAATTATAAAAATTGTAAATTCAACGTATTTATGTTTGGGTATATTAGTATCTACTAAAAAACAATTTTTCAAAAGTAAAAAAATAAGCCAAGCAAAAAAAAAAAAAAAAAAAGAAAAGAAAAGAAAAGAAAAGAAAAAAGGTGAAAGTTGTGGCTAAAAAATAGTGTGATATCAAATTTCCAAGCTTATATTGCGGTACTTATTTAACATTTTTTGATAAAAATTTACCATATGTAAGTCGAGTACATAAGTATGCGTTGATAGAAAACCTTTTCTCCTTTACTAAATACATCATAACGTGTTTCTGAAAATTAAATTTTTTTAAATTATGCATGATGGGTTTGGCGGCCATCTTTCCATATTTTACACAAATTTCTAAGCACACAAGTTCATTGTTAAGATTGGAAGTTCGAAATTGTTACTAAAGCAAACATTTTATTCTTTTAATTTATGGAAATGAGTGCCTAAAAATTTGTGTCTAAAAATAAAGCTGAAGTAACTTCAGGTTTCATCTTATGATTCTCTTTTTTCGGAGGGGGGTTAATTAATTAGTTAAAGCAGTAAAAATCAATTTGTTTTTTCAAAATAAAAAACTTTCTTAATTTATCTGTCTGTAGCTAAAACTATAAGTTCGAAATTCTTAATAATGCAAATATGTTACGAGCTTGAGTTCTTAGAAATTTGTGTAAAATATGGAAAGATGGCCGCCAAGCCCATCATGCATCATTTAAAAAAAATTACTTTTCAGAAACACGTTATGATGTATTTAGTAAAGGAGAAAAGGCTTTCTATCAACGCATACTTAGGTACTCGACTATGGTAAATTTTTATCAAAAAATGTTAAATAAGTACCGCAATATAAGCTTGGAAATTTGATATCACACTATTTTTTAGCCACAACTTTCACTTTTTTCTTTTCTTTTCTTTTCTTTTTTTCTTTTTTTTTTTTTTTTGCTTGGCTTATTTTTTTACTTTTGAAAAGTTGTTTTTTAGTAGATATCAGTTCTTTTTTTTTAAACAAATGATATATAACTGAAATAATTCTACTAGCTCAAATTAAAATTAGTCCTTGTATAGCCTTTATAAGCAGGGAGCAAACACAATATTATACATTTTGTTTACCTATCATTTATTTTTTATAGTGATTAATAATTTAAAAGTAAGGAAAGTCAATTTCTTCTTTCAAAGTATCAGTCTTTCTCAATTTATATCTCCTTAAAATTTTCTACGAAAGATGAAAATTTAGTAAAAAACAGAGTCGAAATAAAATATATATTTACAGTTAGTCTGTCAGTTAATTGTTTTTTCTAACTTTTTTTGCTGACGGTTTTGCAAAATAAATTTACCTTTACAAATACCTACGGTTAATCCGAGAATGAAAACCCGCAGGCATCTAAAGAATCGAAGATCTGTAAATCTAGCAATTCTAGACATAATAAAGGAACATTTTTGATAAAAAAAATCTAAAAATTTAAAGATATAAACTGTATTTATAACTTCATCTTCATTTAGATCGTGTTATAGAGAAGAAAGAATAAATATGTAATTTTACTCAAGTCTGTTTATCCATACCTATTTGCATAAATGTGAGGATATTAATTTACTATAAAATTTCACCTAAATTGATTACCTTTAATAGCCTATTATTAAAGCCGCATATACATTAGAATTAAATATTTTTCGGTTAAAAATTGCCTGAAATATATAGTCTTATCGTTCGTTAAATTTGTTTTTTTTTTAATGCCCAGACTCTTTTTCTGAACTCTGACAAAAGATCACAGACATATTGAAGCTATCCAAATTCTTATATCTTTCTATCGTATTTCCTTTTTTTGAGGGGGTTGTGAGGAAGAGCCTTAAGAACGTCGTTTTGTTCTCAGAATTCTGAATTATTCATTCAAAAGATCTTCCTACATAAGTCTTGTTGCAGAATTTTCATAAGTTAAGAGTTGCATCAAGTTATAGATCATGTGAATCTATTAAATTAATTTTGTGAAATACTAGATGGGAGCCATTGATATTTCCAGACCATTTGCCTACATTTTAAACTTGAGTCATTTACTACTATTCATTAATTTTCTATACGAATTAAAGAAGGCGTTGTTTCCCTGCCAACTGTACCTTTCACTATTGCTTGCTTGTTTGTTTGTTTGATTTATTGAACACATACATCATATCACATGCGGATCACGGCGGGATTCGAATATTACTCGAATGTTACGTTTCTCGGCGCCATTCAGTTATATAACCTAAAATGGACGGCCATGTTGCCGGGTAAAATGATTCATTATGTGAATCGTTTTACTACCATTTCATAAGCTGAAGAAAATCCGCTACCGGGTCCTAGCTATCATGGAAGCCAAATGTGGGACTGTCGCAAATCTTTCTTTTTGAGTCAACGTGTTTTGCTATTATTTTTGGATCAGAATTTTCAAATATTCCATTTTATTGCTTTTTCAAAATTATTTGTGATACTTTTTATTTTAGAATTTACATAAAATAAATTATGTATGCTATTTGATTGTAAAACTTATTTTATTTCATTATGTATTATCATAATTACTTTTATATCCTTTATTTTGCTGATAAAAAACAATTTACAATTATTTTTAAATGAAGGATCATTTTGCTCTTTGGTGAGGGTAAAATGATCCTTTGGACACATTTTCAAAAATCTATTTTTTTCATTACTCAATTTGGGTTTAAAATATTATTAAAATATGTTTATAATGCAAAATGTAGTGTAAAACATATTAGCATAGGGCAAAAGATTTATTTAAACAATTATGTTATTTTATTGGGTGTAGTAAGAAGTTGTAAAGCAAATTTTGTCTGACGTTTACTGCGAAAGAGCACACCAATATGCAGACCGCGTTTGTGTCATGTGATAAGAAACTGTTCAGCGTTTTCAAATCGACGCAGAAGCTGGGAGAAAAGCGAAAATAAAGTTGAAATTTCGAAGGAGAAAGATGTCATTCCATAAGTCATTTATTCGTCACTGCAGTCGTTACGAATTTCACCATGGAAGAAGTGCTGCAAAAGCATATCAATGAATCTGTTCTGTTCTTGGAGAGGACATCCTATCGAAAAGCACATGCGAATTTCTTTTCGACCTTTTAAAGATGGCGATTCTGATTTTAGCGATCGAGAACGTAGGGCGCTCCACTGAGGGCTAGTCATGAGCATCTGCAAGCACTGCTTTATGAAGATGCATATCAGACGCAAAAAGAACTTGCAGAACAATTAGGAGTATAAAAAAAACGATTTGTAATCGTTGGGTAAGATTCAGGGTGGGTAAGATTCAGAAGGCAGGAAGATTGGTGCCACATTTATTGAGTCAGAGGAACAAGGATGAGCGTGTCTTGAAGTGCATGAATCTGTTAAACAGGCAACAGAAAAACCTTTCTTGGGAAAATCATGATGGGAGATGAAAAATGGATATGTTATGACAATCCGAAACGCAAAAAATATTGGTTGAATCCCGACGGAGCAGCAACATCAACGCCGAAATGAGACATTCGCTGCAAAAAAGTTCTTCTCTGAATCTGGTGGGATATGAAAGGTGTGCTCAATTACGATCTGTTGGAGCCTGGTGTAAGTGTAACTTCTGAACGCTACAAGCAACAATTGCATCCATTGAACCAGGAAATCGGTCGAAAACGTGCATTTATTGGAAAAGGTTTGCGCCATATGGAATTGCTCTATGACAACGACAGGCCTCATGTTGCAAAACCGATCAAGGACACGATCGTAATTCTTGGCTGGGATGTTTTGAAACACCTGGCGTATAGCCCTGACTTAGCCCCTTCAGACTATCAATTGTTTCGGTCGATGTAGAATGTCTTGTCTTCTGTAGACTTCCGGACAGTGGACGAAGTGTGAAATTTGGTTGACGACTTCATCACGTCAAAGACGAATTGTTCTACACTGCTGGCATCCGTCAACTGCCCGAACGATGGCGGAAGGTGTTAAATAATGATGGAGATTATTTTGATGAATAAAGGTATTATTCGCAGCTCTTAATTGCATATTCATTTCTCTGAAAAACGCTTTAAAACTTCTTACTACACCCAATACATAAGTTTTTCCCTTGAGGGGATCATTTTAAGCCACCTTCCCCTATTACAAAACAAACGCTGTTCCCGGGAAGATCTCGTTTATTTTCAAAGAATAATTTTTTCTATGGTAAATAAAAGGTAAAATTATAGCTTACCTCTTTCTTCATTAGATCCACCTACAGGAATGTGATTATTCAACTCTAGGTATATCTCACTGTATTCTGCCTTTGGCAATGTTAGCTATAGTGGCAATATATATATATATATATATATACTAATAAAAGAACAAATCGCTCTGTATGTCTGTCTGTGTGTGTGTGTGCGATGGCTAGCGAAAACTACTGCACATAGAAGTCTGATATTTTAGATGTGAATAGCCTAAGACAGGTCCTGATACACCTTATGTTTCACCTGATGCACCCTCAGTTTTTTAATTTTTCAAGGGCCGGGTACCCTGGGATCCTTTAAGTTTTTATGCACTAAATTGTTAATAACATGCCCTTTTTTCTATCCGATCTTCTTCGTTTTTGGGGTTAATTCACCTTTCCGTTTCTACCCCATATCTAAGTTTCAGTTAAGACCCTGGCACCCTTGCAAGGGGCCCGGTACAGGGCCCCTTGAAGTTTTAGTGCACTAAATTGTTAATAACATGCCTCTTTTCTATCCGATCTTAGTCTTTTTTGTGGTGAACTCTCCTTTCAGTTTCTGCCCCGTTTTTATATTTCAGTTAAGATCCTGGCATCCTTGCTAGGGGCCCTGTACAGGGCCCCTTAAAGTTATAGTGCACTAAATTGTTAATAGCATGCCTCTTTTTTATCCGATCTTCTTCGTTTTCGGGGTGAATTCTCCTTTCAGTTTCTAACCCATTTCAACATTTCAGTTAAGACCCTGGCAGACTTGCAAGGGGCCCGGTGTACAGGGCCCCTTGAAGTTTTAGTGTACTAAATTGTTAATAACATGCCACTTTTCTATCCGATCTTCTTCGTTTTTGGGGTGTATTCTCCTTTCAGTTTGTACCCTATTTCTACATTTCAATTAAGGCTCTGGCACCCTTGCAAGGGGCGCGGTACAGGGCCCCTTGAAGTTTTAGTGCACTAAGTTGTTAATAACATGCCTCTTTTCTATCTGATCTTCTTCGTTTTTGGGGTGAATTCTCCTCTTAGTTTCTAACCCATTTCAACATTAGTATACATGTAGAACAAACTGACCTCTACAAATGTGTGTAAAAAATTATTTAAACATGTAGTTCAGTCCGATATAAAAAGTCCTTGAAGGGTACATTCCGTTAAAATCTCGTTCTCAACGAAAAATGATGTCAGGTGAATGAGAGACGTCCATTTCTAGTCACCAAAATGACATTATATTGCGTATTTGAGCAAATGTCATTTGGTGGAAGAATATGTTTTAAAATCTTTAATAATATTCCCACTAATTTTCAAGGACTTTCTAGCTATGATGGCAACACTTATAAGTGAGTCAAATGACAAAAGATTCATCGAATGTAAAACACAAAAAAGAAAAAAATGCTCTTTTGAAAATTTTCTGCGGCAAATAATTGCCAATTGCTGATACCCTGCTAGTAGTTGCTTTAGATAATTCTAGCAAACAAGTGCTCCTTCTTGAGATAGATTTTGAAAAAAACTCAGCTTGAAATTAATCTAAATGTCCTAAAAAAATCATTGAATTAAGCCACAATTTAAAAACAAATATAAAAACGGCCAAAATACTGGACAGTGTGTTCCAAAATGTTAACAGTGTATGGTCAATAATATGGTCAGTAATGCTTCGTAATACGAGCAAGTAACCGTTATTTTAAAAAAATGATCAAATGACTGGACAGTGTGCTGCGGATTTTTAACATCTTACATTGAAAAAATTTTTGCCGCAAACTGTCCTATTATTCGAGTGTTTTTTCGGATAAGTGTTAATTAAACGTAAATTGGTCGATTGTAGTTATAATATGTGCTATAATATGGTCATAATACCTTCATAATATCCCCCCTGTTTTGCAGTAAAGGTGTAAGGTACCAATGATTAATTCAGGAGAGGTTCAGGAGAGCCAAAACAAAGAATTCTTCACAATATAACTGCTGTTAGATTTGATATTTAGGTATATTTCACATCTAGTTTTTTCTTGCAAAAATTTATGATTAATAATTACGACTCAAGTAGCTCCTTTAGCCCTTAATTTGTTAAATATACGGATAGTACCTCTGCCTTAAGGGGGATGGTCACTCAGCTTCGGAATTCTCCTCCGTAATGTTAAGTCTATGGACTTTTGATGCATTCGTATATTTAAAATATCTTCTCGGGAAATTCATATTTTTAACATCTTTTTTCTGTGTACTCTTCTTAAAGGATGTCACTTTTTTCTTAGTTTTCAAAATATTTCTAAAATATATTCTGAATTTAATATTTTTTGTGCTAAAAGCGGGCGAACTGTGAGTAAGATTTTAACACTTCCTATAAAATGAAGTCTATACGTTAGAAATATTTTGAGAACTAAGAAAAAAAGAGACATTTTTTAGGAAGTGTAAAAAAAAATACAAAAAATAGAAGTTAAAAATATTAATTTCCCGAGGAGATATTTTAAATATATGAATGCATCAAATGTCCATAGACTTTACATTAGTGATGAAAAATCGGAAGCTGGGTGACCAGCCCCCCTTAAGCCCTACTCAACTCTCTCATTAATAGAGATACACGTACGCTCTTATTAGATATTATAAAACATTGCTTCGTGACTCTACAGATGCACTTAACCCTTTCAGGAGCAATCAATTGTGTTTATGTAATGTCGAACTCACCCCGGACTTTATGAAAAAATTTAGTTCAAAATAAGGAAAAGCAATTTTTCAGCTTTTTTCCATCAAAGTTAAAAGGGTATAATTTAATTAAAAATTTGTGGTGCGGATCATGATTAAAATTAGGTGGGATATAATATATCCCATAGTTCCTCAAGGAGGTAACACAATTTTGAAAAATGTGTGCATTAAACCCTTATTGCAAAACAGGGGCGATATGGTCAAGTAACCATTTTTTACAAAAGCGATCGAATGACTAGGCGGTTTGCTGCAGATTTTTATCTGTTTGGTTATTCAATCGTTTTTATAGATAACGGCTACTAGACCATATTATGAAGCGTTCTTATTGGTGAGAATAGAGATATATTACCGTTATGTAACCGTTTTCTAACAGTTGAATGATCATAGTTTGCAGCAGATTTTTTAACAGTGTTAATTATGCTTATTTTTCAACTCTAAAAATTCCCATAACTCTTTAAAATAGAAAGACTAAATGATATGCATCTTTTACAAATACAGGGTGATTTTTTTTAAAGTTGTGAAAGTAAAATCCTATAACAAAAGATCGACTGATCCAAATGATCTGAAATTTCACCAGTATGCTCCCAAAGCAATGGGAATTATTTTAGCCGTGGTTTAAAAAAAAAAAAAAACCCTTAAAATCGGACCGACAGATGCCACTGTTTATGCAGTAATGACGGGAGACGAGCTTGCGCACGACACATACACAGTGACGATAAAACGTGAAGCACGCACGCACACCTCGTGTTCATTATTCGATCTCAATCCAGTCCGATTTCTGGCACTGGGGGTACCTAAAGAATACTGTGTATTGTGGTGGTGTTACGAACTTAGCTGACCTGAAGGCACGCACTGTGCACCAGATCCACAGCATACAGCCGGATACTCTTTGCTTTGTAGTGAAACATGCGGTTTCACGTTACCAACTCGTAGCTGAAAACGGTGGATAGCACATTGAAAATCTCTTGCGTTAGTTGCGCAGTTCCGTACGAATGCTTCCCTCCATATTTTTATTTCTTTCTGTTTCTCCGACGGTGTTCGTAGTGCCTTTTCCCAGTTGATGCATTCTGTATGTTTTTTATATGCGTAATAAAGTTTTCTTTATCTAAAAGTACCGTCCATTGTTTTCCTCCCACTGACGATATTTTTTGTTTCTTAACTTACAGCGCCATCTGTCGGTGTGATTTTAAGTTTTTTTTAACCACACCTAAAAAATTCCCATTGCTTTGGAAGCATACTGATGAAATTTCAGGTCATTTGGATCAATAGTTCTTTTAGGTAGCTTTCTTTACAAAAAAGCTACCTATTGCAGCCGTTCGGAGGAAAGCGATTTCAAAAAATTTTGGTATATTTTCATCGATCATGACCCCCAGACCCCGAAACCACCCTCCGTTCAAAATTGATATATATATATATATATATATATATATATATATATAACCATTAATTAAACATAACCTTCCACCGTCAAATATTATGAATTAAAGCTGTAAGTATTAAAAAAAAAAAAAAAAAAAATTAATATAAGAATTATTATGGAAGAAAAAGAAAAAAGTGGACACCGCCAAAAATTGAAAAGCTTATACATTGAATTACGTTATCAAGGGAACAGAATTCAATGATATAAGCAAAATGGTTGTTTTCTGTGGGAAAAATAAGCTAAAGCTAAAAGTTATTTTCCCCTGTGCCCAAACAACCATAAAATCAAGTGAATTGATTAAAAATGAAAGCAGAATAGAAACTAATAATATGAAATGGAAGAATCAATAAAACGTATTTAAATATTTATAGTATATAATATATATATATATATATATATATATATATATATATCTGGCCTATGTCACACTGTAACTCCCGTAATTATGAACCGATTTCGATGTAATTCGGTGTGTACATAGTACATACCAATGTCTCGACCGAGTTCGTTGACCAGCTTCATCCGCCGTTTTGTTTCAAAATGGCGGCCATTTAAAATTTTTAAAAAAATTTAAAACTTGAAATGTGGTACCAAAAAATTAAAAATGGAAAAATATTTTTTTCTTATGTATTTGACCTTTATACAAAGATTCCGGAGCAGTTTTTGTTTCGTCTATATCTTAAAAAATGGCTGAGTTATAGCATTTTGAATTTCTAGCGTGGCTGACATTTTGAAACGTCCTGAATTTTGTCACGCGATAAAAGGCGTATTTATGAACCGATTTAGATGTAATTCGGTGTGTACATAGTACATACCAATCTCTCGACCGAGTTCGTTGGCCAGCTTCATCCGTCATTTTGTTTCAAAATGGCGGCCATTTAAAATTTTTTTAAAAATCTAAAATTTGAAATGTGGTACCTAAAAATTGAAAATGGAAATATATTTTTTTCTTATGTATTTGACCTTTATACAAAGATTTCGGAGCAGTTTTTGTTTCGTCTATATCTTAAAAAATGGCTGAGTTATAGCATTTTGAATTTCTAGCGTGGTTGACATTTTGAAACGTCCTGAATTTTGTCACGCGATAAAAGGCGTATTTATGAACCGATTTGGATGTAACTTCGTTTATACATAGTACATACCAATGTCTCGACCGGATTCGTTGGCCAGCTTCACCCGCCATCTTGTTTAAAAATGGCGGCCATTTAAATTTTTAAGAAAAATTTGAAATGTGGTACCAAAAATTGAAAATTGAAAAAACATTTTCTTCTTATGTGTTTGACCTTGATAAAAAGATTCGGGAGCAGTTTTTGTTTCGTCTATATCTTAAGAAATGGCTGAGTTATAGCATTTTGAATTTCTAGCGTGGCTGACATTTTGAAACGTCCTGATTTTTCTCACGTAATAACAGGCGTATTTATGAACCGACTTGGATGTACCTTGGTGTGTAGATAGTACATACAAATATCTCGACCGAGTTCGTTGGCCAGATTCATCCGCCATCTTGTTTCAAATTGGCGGCCATTAAAAAAATAAAAAAAATTAAATGAGATACCAAAAAATTGGAAAATGAAAAATATTTTTTTTGTATGTGTTTGACCTTGATACAAAGATTCCGGAACAGTTTTTCTTTCGCCTATATCTAAAAAAAAAATGGCTGAGTAATAGCATTTTGAATTTCTCTTGTGACGGACATTTTAAAACGACCAGATTTTTGTCACGCGATAACAGGCGTATTTATGAACCTATTTGGATGTAACTTGGTCTGCACATAGTACATACCAATGTCTCGACCGAGTTCGTTGGCCAGCTTCATTCGCCATCTTGTTTCAAAAGGGTTGCCATTTAAAAAAAATTAAATTTAAAATTCAAAATGAGGTATTAAAAAATTGGAAAATGAAAAAGATTTTTTTAATGTGTTTGGCCTTGATACAAAGATTCCGGAGCAGTTTTTGTTTCTGAAAATTTGTTCTTTTGTTGATATCTTAAAAAATGGTTGATTTATAGCACTTTGAATTTCTAGCATGGCTAACATTTTGAAACGATCTTGTATTTGTCACGCGATAACACACGTATTCGCCTATTTCGATGTATGAAGGCATGTGGATAGTATACATCAACACCTCGACCAAGTTCGCTGGCCAGATTCATCAGCCATCTTGTTTCAAAATGGCGGCCATTAAATAAAAAAAAAAATATATATATTTAATGTGAGGTGAAAAAAAATTAGAAATTGAAAAGGGTTTCTTTCTTAAGTATTTGATCTTGATATAAGGATTCAGGAGCATTTTTTGTTTGTCTTTACCTTAAAAAATGGCTCAGATATAGCAGTTTCAATTTCTATTGTGGGTGACATTTTGAAAAATCTGATTTTTTGCATGCGACAGCACTCCTATATATTAAACGATTCCGATGTGAGTGAGCATGTGCACAGCAATTACTAAGGTCTCGACCAAGTTCACTGCTTAGCCTCATCCACCATGTTGTCTTAAAATGACAGGCACTTTAAGAAATTGCCGAATTTGACAGCCAAATATAAGTTACTTTAAAGAAAAGCAGCTTGGATAAAGCTGACTAATTTCGCGAAATTCTCATTCATTATATTGATAAAAATTAGTATTGAATCTCCTATATTCGATTTCCACTAAATTGAGCTTCGTGTGTTTGCATGATATAAGTTGGCTTTTTTAAAATAAGGATTATGAAAGCTACCTCTTCTTCCCGGCACTGGCCGGAAGGACTTTTGTTATAGTGTTTTACTTTCACAACTTTAAAAAAATTCACCCTGTATTTAAACTCGATTGTAAGCTAGGTTCTTTAAAATGAGAAAACTTCATTTTCAATATCCCATTTAAAAAAATTATATTTTATTTTTCGCAGTGTTTAATCAGAAATAAAACAAATTGTTCAGGGAATGCTGAAGCATTAAATTGTATTTAGTTCTACGTCTGGGTCGTGTACATAAAAGGGCAGTTTGTTTAATTTCTGTGCCCCTCATGGTTATCAATTTTTATATTAGGAGTATCACTCTCTTTTCAGAAGACTTATATTACAGACCTTAATGTGCATGAGAAGAGTCATCAGAAATATCATTCTTCTTTTCTTTTACAGTTGATGACAATGAAGAATGTTGTCACGGCAACGCAACATTATAGTTTCCAACCATTTTCCTTGAAATCTAATATTATCATTCTTCTCGAAAGAAACTTAATTAAGTTTGTTTGCGCCAGAGCTCTGCTGATAAAAATACGCAAAGAAAATGGAAGGCTATGTAAATAGATAAAACTTCATGAGAATGCTCTTTTGGAAATTCCTTTGTTTGCCAGAAGTTCGATCATTTTCAAAACTTACATGTGTTGGGTTATTGAAATACTATCATATATCCGTATGCATAACACGCTCCCTGTCTTATAAACAAACAAAAAAGTTATATCTCTTATATAACGCACCTTACTAATTTAAGAGCAGAAAATATAGGACTTGGAACATTAAAAAAATGTAAAAAATCTGAATCAGAAAAAAAGTTCTGTTATCTAAATTAACATATTTTCTCATGTATGTTATACTCTTTTACAGAAAATACTACAAAATTGAAGTTTTCGAATTTTTCTATCTCTGAAAAATTCGTTTAAAATTAATAAATAACGATCCCACTAGTGCAATAATACCAAAGACATGCCGGAGGTTGAATTTTAAACTGATAATGCACAATATCTAGTTTCAAAAATTTATATGAACGTACATGATGTATTTCTAATTGGGAAGTTTTGGCTATATTTATTTTTGCAGAAAATGAATTGGATCCAATCCCTCCTGTACAGTTTTCGGGTGTCTATGAAATCCCTCTAATCTTAAACAATAATCAGAATAGTCACTATTTGGACATTCTCATAATCTTTCGACTTTTATGTGCCTGAATAATAATATTTATTTTAGTACATATTCTTGTTTTTTTTTTTTTTTTTTTTTTTAGTATTATTTCCTATACTGGAGAACATCCCATTGCACTCCTATACCGTCCCGTGTCTCGGATGCTGATTTTTAAGTTTGAAGCTGTCTGTATAAAAATGTTTCAATAAAAGTAACGCCATGTATTTTTTGAATCCGTGGGTTTTAGATTCCGTACCGCCCCTCTTGCTAAACTTATACAGAAAATCACTTCAGCAGAAAATATAGGACTTAGAACATTAAAAAAATGTAAGTCTAAAATTCTTTGACTGGAAATTTACTGCAGAATTTAAATCAGCATTTAAATATCAATTTCAAGCATCGTGGCTGTATTGGTAGTCTTACCATCCCCAAGGTTTATTCCTGCACTTTTCGAGGTAAATTAATTTTTTTTTAATTTAATCCAAAGTGAATAACTGTTTCTAAAAATCAATGAACATTGTGGCTGTCACTTACTCTTAACATGATTTGCCTAAAAATAGTGGTAATTTTCCTTACCATCCCTTTTTTTATTATTATTATTACCGTCCTTTTTTCCTACATCATCCCTTTTTTTTCATTCCGTCCCTTCTTTAACACCCTTTTAAGAGAATGTTATACCAAAATTTTGTACTAAAAATACTACATTGCTATTATTTCTTATCTGAAAGTCCTGTGGCTACTTAGCAAATTCATTATAAGTAAAAATTTAGAAGAAAATAGAAAGTGGTAAAATGGTGTAATTATAGTGGTAAAATGGTAAGGAAATTTAAACTCGCAAGTTTAACTTAAACCTCAGTTAAATAAAAAAAATTTCGCTGCTGACCATTTTTTCTTTATTTTGAATCATTAAGGCATTCGTCTATCAGATTAAAATGTTCTTTTAGCAAGTTTAATTTCACCAGATTTTTATTCCCGAAAGTCAAAAGATTGTGAGAATGCCCCATATAGCTATAACTAAAACAAGATTTTTCGAGAGGTTAAAAGAGCATCAAAGTAACATTAAATTTAATAGATTGACAACAGCTTTGTCTAGGTTATACGCTTATCACAAAATTAAAAGTATCGATTTCAGCAGTGCCACAATTTTTTCCCGTCAGTTTAACCCTTACAAAGCTCTAATTAGAGAGTCGATTGAGATCATCACGCGACGAAATGATGTCTGTAATGAGAACTTGTGTTTTAGCATTCCAATTATTTGGTTTAATTTATTAAAACATATTTACCCCCTCCCCCACGCTTTTTCCTTTTAAGGATTCTTTTGGTATTCATTTTCCGCTTCCCCCTTTTTTTTTCTTTCTCTTTTTCCATCACCGGTGCCAGTAGTTTGAATTTATCCGTCTTTCTCTTATTTGTCCGTATTTCTACTTCAGGTTTTCCCTCTGTTTTCATCTGGTTGAAATTCGAGCCTTCGACAGTTCATTCTTGTAATCCATTGAGAATGGTCAAGTGGTTTTAGCCGAAACTGTCATAAGTGTTTTTTTTAACATTGTTTTAAAGTTTTAAACGTCATATTTTAATTCGTCACATAAATTGCGAAACAGTTTTCAAACTCATTGCATTTGGAAGTACATTTTCCCCTATTCGACGGCATAAAATTTAAAAAAGTGCGATGCTTAGAAGCTTAAAAATTTGAGGTGAATTCTAAATTTAATCGTCTGGTGCTGTCAACCGTCAAAATGACGCCAGTATTACTGAAGGACAATGAAAAGGCCTTAAAAGATTATATTAGTTAAATTTAGAATTTTGGCTAACAAATTAAATCTGTGGTGTTCAATTCTTTCTATGCAGTCAGCAAATGATTCTAATACGTCATTATTTTATATTTTAACATTTTATTATATTTATTTTAAAATGAAAATATTGTAAAATAAATAGTGTAGACTTCCAGATTAAAATTTGCATAACGAAATTTCAAATTTAAATTATACGTGAAATCATTGCATTTTAAATAATCTTTTTTTTACATTGCAGAATTTTATTTTATCAAACCTTGGCATTAAGTCAAATATTTTTACAACGTTATCTTAAATGTGTATCACAGACTTATGAAGTAAAAACAAAAGGTTTGTAAATTTTATTTTGTCGGAATGTAGTAATATCTGTACATTTATCAAAATAATAAATATTATAAAGCAACATATCAATAGCAGTATTTTTCTATAAATAATATCATTCAACTTCCTCCATTAACTTTTTTTTCGAAATAAGACAGTTGGAATTTATTGAATAGCTTAGCTTATACTTTTCTATTAAACAAATCATAAATTACTAACAGACCATTAATTTGATTTATTTTATAAACGTCTTAAATCTACTGCTTTATATTGCGTTCAGGTTTATAAAAGAAAAAAGATATTTTATTGACATTTAGAACTCAACTGCAGCTTCGTGTATTTTTTTTATTTCTTTATATATATATATATAAAGAAAACAGAACAAAGAATATATAATAAGAGGATAAAGATTATATATACAGGGTGTCTACAAATTAATTGGGCAAAAGGAATGATTTATTGAATGGAATTGGCAGGGAAAAAATTAAAGTACATATTGTTGTAAAATAGAAAAATAGTTCAAGATTACCATTATCAAAAATGTTCGAAGTGACTTCCTTTCGTAACTCTGCAAATGTCCCATCGGTAAATCATTTCTTGTCACAACACCGTTGTACGTCTCCATCATCGTAACGTCGAACAAGAATGTTTACCTCTCGCTAAGCGAAAGCGTCATTTATGACACCTAACGCCATCTTTGAATAAACTTCGGCAATATTACTACTAGTCTGACTAACAACTAGTTAATTTCATTTAATATTTTTGAAGTTCATAAGTTACGAAATTACCTAACTAATTTGTAGACACCATGCATATATATACATATATATACGTATATATATATAGGGAAGAGTAACCATATTTGGACCACCACTTTAAATGGACCGTTGCAATTCTGCCATTAAATACAGAAAAAGACACCATCTATTGTTTAAATCCTACTCATAAGAATGACATCATTTATTATTAGAAGAAGCACCTGCCTCACACGTGCTGTTTTCAGACAATTTCAAAAAACCTAAAATTAGCTCTTTTAATATAATTGTTTCGTACTAAACGAAAGAGAATACTTTAAAACGTAGGTAAGTTATTATGTTTTCATATACTTATCTAAATTCATGTGTTTATTGCGCATATTTTTCACACAAACTTGTTTGCTTTCGTTTTTGTTCTTAATCGTGAAGTTATCTGTTTTAAAAAATGGCACAGTCGCCTTAATTGGACTAATTTGAGTTGCTTAAATTGGACCAGATATACGATCATAAATTTGAAAAATAAGTAATGAATTTCGAGGGCTGTAAGCTTTGGACACTATTTTTTAATATTTTATCATGTACTAGCAAAATCCACGGCTTTTCTCGCATAATAGTTGAAATATGCTAAGTGACATTTGTATAATTTTTATTAGAAGATATACTTTTAGGAATAATTCAAAAATTACTAATAAAGACACAGTTTGACTAAATTCCATTGTTACAGTGCATTAGAAAGAAATGAGACTTAAATTAATAAAAAGAGCTAAAACTAATTCTAAATAAATGATAATTTAGAAAGTATTTTGAAGCTTTTATGCTCATTTCATTCGCTCATTTCAGTATTCATTTGAAGTTTTGAATTTTTTAGAAACCGTTCTTAGTATGCATTTACATCTTAAAATAACACATCATGTCAAATTCCAAGCTTTTTGCCTAAGGGGCTGTGCATATATAACGTTATCATTTTAGGGGGGAGGGGGAGTCTGGCAAATGATATCGTTAGATATCTCTAGGGGGAGGGGGGTTCGTCTTTTGATATCGTTATCTTTTTTATCCAACCAAAATTTTCTCTTTTTATTTATAATTTAGACTTTACATCAAAATAGAATGTTATCTTTTTTTAGTCTGCTATCTATTTTTATGAAAGTACAAAGCTATTATTAAAATGATTATAAAATTATTTAATTCCAAATTTCCTATTTCTTCTGTCATATGTGTATGCATATATAATTCGCTCTTCGAGAAACTATATGAGAAGTATGTTTCAAATGATACCTGTGTTTACTAATAAATAAAAGAGAAAGAATGTTGTCCACCTGTTTTGGTGATAAGAAGCTCTGTCTCACCCCCCCCCCCCCGTGCGTGGTCAAGTGCAAGAAAACATTATTACTGATGAATGTATTATGTAACAAAAACGTATTATAAAATACTTTTAAATAGTAACTATTTCTTTTAAGTGTTATTTGATAAAAAGTTTTTTCATATATAAAGTGATATTTTATTGAGTTCTCTTCATATGAATCAATTAAGTTTGCGAAAAATAAATGTAACCATATTTGTATATCACTCCAAGCAAAAGGAAATTTTTTTTCAAAAATGAAAAGAATTTTTAGACATTGATAACGATATCATTACGGGGGGGGGGGGGGGGCTCGAAGGATGATAACGTATGATATCGTAAGGGAGGGAGGGGGTTGAAAATTGCCAAAAAAATGATAACGTTATATATGTACAGCCCCTAACGGTGTACCACCTGTCTGTTTGTAGTGGCACTAATATAAAATGTCTATGTTGAAACAGAGACTGGCATCATTAATTTGCCAAAATTAATTTGAAGTCGGTTTGGTATTTCCTAATATTCCACAGAAAACGTAATTTAGAAAGATTTTAAAAACTGTTTTAGAACGTTTGTTGTTCCTGCCTACCCCAGGTGGTCGTGGCACTGGCATAAAATATAACCTGTGTAGGATCAAAGACTGTCACCATTGACTCGCAGCCATTAGTTTTTGTAATTAAATTATTATTTCACTGAGATTGCATAGAAATCGTAATTTAGGACTTTTTTAAAACGCTTTTCGCTCCTTGCCTTCGCTTTACCCCTATTACATTTTGAATTTATTTTCGACTGTTATTAGAGGGCATTTATATTTTATAACTAACATGCCATATTTAAAGTTTCTAGCCTCTTCAGTATCAGAGGAATCGCAAATTAGGACTATTTTTGCTCCTGCGACACCTGGTGGTAGTGGCACCAACATAAAATATAGCAGAGTTGGGCAGTATCGAAAATACATGTATTTGAAATACATTTTCAAAATACATTTGTAATTTGTATTTTGTATTTTAAACCTTCAAAACAAATGTATTTTTGTAATGTATTTTGGAATGCTTTTTCAAAGTATTTTGTATTTTTAAAATACTCAAAATACATTCCTGGAAATATCAAGCTGTCGTACCTAAACCGCAGATGCTAGATTTGCAACAGGGAAACACATGCCTGTCTGTTTTGAATAGGTTTTCGAAGTCTCTAAAAGTTTATATGTATACATTGTTTAATATTTGGTATGATGTACAATAAGCATATTAATGAATTGGATGTTTACTTCTGCAGAAACATTTTTCTGTTGAGTAGTCACAAAAATAGATTTTATAATTCATAACATTCAATGAGAATTACAAAAAATTGTTGTGTGAAAACTGCTGCATAGGCAGGTGCTTCCTATTTAAAACACATTAGAAGCGTAATGCTGTTAGTTACCGCAGAGACTCATGGAAATACTGTTAAATCTCTCAATATGAAAATTTACCAAGAGGAATAAATAGAATAATACACAATGTGCGCTATTATACATGAAATATTTTTAATGTTCTGTTGATGATAATAAAAAATTAAGGGAAAATACCAGCAGTATAAAATAAGATGTTCGGTTATAGGTTAAATTTTTGAAGGATAAAACAAGCTTCAAAATCTATTTAAAGGTAAGATTTTAGTCTTATGCCATCGTATATCGATTTTAAAATTATTTTTCTTAGTTTCTTAGTATTCATTCAGTCGAGGTTCTAATATGATTTACCATACCTTTGATATTCATTTAATTAGGATTGAACTATAAAAGTAGTTCAGTTCATTCATAAAGTATACATATGTTCACTAACTCTATTTACATTGAGTATATTAGATATTGGATCTTTAAATGCAGACTTGGCTTTATTATAGTTAAGCTTTTACACGGTTGACTTTGCATTCCAAAATATCTTGACACTTCATTTTTTATTTTAAACATGCCATGCTAACCCTGACTTCCTGTCTTACAAAACATACTGCTTGGTGTACAACACATAGATGAAAGTCATTTTTTATTAAAAACGCTAACATATTTTTTTATGTTTAATTTTTTTAACAACACAAAAAAGAAATTTTATATGAAAAATATAAATTATGCATTTAAACAAAGTTTTGATATTTATTAAAAATGGTACATTCTCATCAGCTACATGCCAAGGATTAATAGCCAAAGAAATCGTCAAAAAATTCACTAATTATAGCAGCTTTTTTTATTCTACTTATTTCAGTAGTAGTTCGATTATATATTGGTTGCATTTGTGTTTATTTATTTATTTTTGATGAACTTTTAATATCGTTATCGAATATTAGCCAGGGACAAATGATGACCTTATTTATTGTTATTTCGTTTAACTTTATTATTTTGATTATTTCAGCATTTAAATGCGTTGTTCAATTACATGTCTGTTAAATTCGTGCTTTTGTTATGTATTTGTGAGATTTTAATTTTGTTTGGCAATTTAGTTGTGGAATATTACACATAAACAAACAAATGCTGCATTGCATCGTTGATTTAAGTGCAAGGGTTAGTCTTCCGTAAGAGGGTCACACGAATATTTGCGAGATGGGTTTACAAAAAATACAAGCTTGAAAATTATTTTAAAAATCCCTAAAAGCTGGGTAAATTGAGATAGAGTATATAAAGAAAACGCATAGGAAAGTACTCTTTTTATTTTCCAATGTGTAAAATTCGCAATTATGCAAAATTTAGACGTAACAAAATTTCAGAAAAGAAAGAAAAAAAAAGAAAAAAAAATTTTTTATTTAGGTCGGTGTCACTATTGATATGACATTAGTTATTTATGGGCATCTGTTTTGCTTTATAATATAGACTGTTTGTGAAAAAACAAACACAGTGAAGATATAAATTAGCTGAGCAAGTTTGTTAGTCCAAAACCGTATCTCGATTCTTTTTAGAGTTTCAACAGAAAACGAAAATGAAAATTTTAATCAATTAATATAGTGTCCATATGTATGTCAAATATGTTATTAAATAAATTAATCACAAGCACATACATCTTACAAAGACATATTATGTTGTTATTTACGTATTAAAAGTTTGAAAACTGAGATTGATGTTCATTGTACAAGGAGTTTAAAATTGTTTAATATTTGGCTTTTAAATTAATGGAAAAAATATCAAGAAAATATTTTTTACGATAATAATATTAATATATAGTTTTATAACATAAAGGGTGAAGATATTCAGCATGTTATGAATGTTTCAGTAATTTTAATTCAGTGACTTATTCACAACCAGTGGAGTAACCCGTTGGGACACCCTCTTATGGGAGCATGATAATGCCACCCCAACCCCCCTCTTCTTTAAACTGCAAAATTACGTTTCCCAAAAACACTTTACATGAATAAATTATTGAAATTTCGAAATGTATTTTGTATTTTAAATGTATTTTGAAAATACACTTATTTTGCATTTTGATTTTTTTAATTTTTAAAAGTATTTTGTAATTTCTATTTTAGGTTCTAAAACCAACGTATTTTATATTTTGTATCAAAAATAGTTTTTCAGTGTATTTTGCCCAACTCTGAAATATAGCTATGTTTGAGCAAGTTCTATCACCAACAATTTGCAACCATTATTTTTCAAATTGATTTGGCATTTCATAAGATTCCATAAAAATCGTAATTTAGAAAGTTTTTAGAACGCTTTTCGCTCACTTCCTTCTTTTAAATTTGGAATTTTCTTCCGACGGTTTATAGAAAGCATTTACATCTTTTAAGTAAAAACCATGCCAAATTTCAAAATGATAGACCCTCAGTATGACAAAAAACGCAATTTAGAACATTTTTTGCTTATGGAACCCCCAAATGGTAGTGACAACAACATAAGGTATGTTGGAGCAGGTACTGTATCAATTTGCAACCCTTTTTTTAAAAAAATCGGTTTGATATTTCCTGAAATTGCGTTGAAATCGCAATTTAAATTGATTTTAGAACGTTTTTCACGCATTTTCATACTTTTTAATTATTGAATTCTTTAGAAACTGCTCTTAGAGAGCATTTACATCTTATAAGTAAGTACCACCCCTAATTTCATGTTGCTAGCCACTGGCAGTATCACAGAAATCGCAATTTAGAACGTTTTTTGTTTCTGCAACCCCCAGGTGGTAGCGACACCGACATAAAATAGAGCCTATGTTAGAGCAATGGCTGTTACCATAATTTTCAAACCATTGCTTTTGAAATTGGTTTGACGCTTTAGAAATCGCCATTTAGAATGTTTTTTAGAACGCTTTTCGTGCATTATCACCTCTTTTAAATTTCGATTTTTTTTAGGAAATGTTCTTAGAGATAATTTATACCCAATAAGTAACTACCCTGCCAAATTGTATTTTTCTAGGCCCTTCAATAACACAAAAATCACATTTTTAGAACGTTTTTCACTCCTGCACCCCCTTTGCGTTGTGGCATGGACATAAGATATAGTCTACGTTCGAACAGGGACTAACACAATCATTTTGATACCATTACTTTTGAAATAGCTTCGGTGGTTCCAAAGATTACTTCTTACAGACAAACAAACTTTACTTCTTTATAATATTAGTATAGATAGATTACTATTGTACCGCAAGAAGGCTGCAGCTACAAACCCCTCCCCCAAAAAGTCAAAGAATCATTAGAAATGGTATCTCCTTTGTCAAAAAAGAAAAATTAAGACAGTGAGATTGGTTTTGCTTAATTTCTAAGAAAAATAGCAGAAATGATTCAGTGTTCAGATTGCCAAATATGGTATCATGTTGTGTGCGCTGGAATAAAAAATGAACTAAAGAAATTCACGTGTAAGTCTTAAATCACTTCTTACATGATATTCAAGTGACTGGCAATTAGTTCCATAATTTCTATTCTTAATTATTTATAACTTTGATTTATATTTTGATTTAAAGCAAATTACTCTTACTTTCAGGCATTTGATATCATTATATTTCATTCCTGTTGTTTTGTTTGATTCTTTTATTAATCATAAACTTTGCTTTTAATAAAATTAGTTATATTCCCTACTCATTAAAACATTTTAATATTGTTTTGTCCAATTTAGGAGACTGGGGGTCCAACTAAGGTAACCAGTGCCTGAATTTGGACGACTTTTGACAAATTTTCCAAATTAAAATAAAACTTAAGATTTCGAAAAAGAATTTGTTCTAAAGATTTATTTAGTAGATGAATATTTTGACGACATGTTGTGATATTTCGCAGATATTTCAAAAATGAACACCTGAAAATAAGTGAAGTGGTCCAAATTCGGTTACCCTCCCCTACATACATATATACGTATATATATATATAAGTATATAGATATACTTATGTATGTATTATATATGTATATATAAAAGAAAATCTCAAAATGATGTGAAGTTTCAGTGCTAATTAGACTTATTTATTTTACATCTTTTCCTACGAGGTTTTTCTGAAAATTTTACCATTTTAAGCAACTACATTTTTCTTATTAACTGCTTTTTCTATATTGTCATGTTTTTCAGCAACCTTCTTTCATTTTCAGATCATCCAGGGGGAAAGTATAGTGTTTGAATGTGTGATATTAAAATCACCAATGTATTTTTCTTCAGAAATGTATACACCAGAAACTTTAGAAAATGACTACATGCATAGCTGAGTTACATACTTTTAGCTTAACTTATTCTATCAATGCATGTTTTTAGCCCTGAATTGAAGGACAAATGAGAAGAATATCTTCTGTAGAAAAAATTATGTTCGAGAAAATTAATGGTTTTTGTTGTAAATTTTATAGTAATGTTTTCTCCTCGATAGCTTATGTTTGAAAGTTTAGCTGGTGGTACTAAACTGTCTTAGACAAACATATTAATATTTAATTTTTAAATATTAAAATGAAATATTATTCAAATTATTATATAAAAAATATTAAATATTAAGAAAAATATGACTCATATCTTTGGACGTAAATTGAATCGTACTCTTTTAACTTTTATACCTCATATAGAATACCTCATATCAACTTCATCAATACAATAAAACATCGTTTGAGAAAATGTGACATAACAGTTTCTTCTTACACTAAGTTCTACATCTCCCTTATAACATCTTCTTCTTTCAACGTTCATCTTTAGTCTTTTTTCTTTACACCTTCTTCTACCACCACTTCTTCACATTTTCCTCCACTATGAAACAACATTACCCGCATGTGTTTTAAGCAAGACTGCAAATTAGAAAAAAAAAGTGTTTCCTATCACCAAAGCTAAATTGGAGTTTTTACTAAAACTAAAAGAACACTATAAATATATTTTAAATCCTTCGATGTTTAAAGATTGAGTGATCGTTATCGACTTTGAACTTAATTCAATGTTGAAAATAAGAAGTTTTACAACTGCTCTTATTTTTTTGGTTGCACACACTGCATTTTATCTGTATAACATTAGTATAATTTCATTTAAATATAGGGCAGTAGTGCAATTCTTGTCAATCTCTAAACGCTCTATTTATAGACAGATCAACAAACGTCATTCGTATAATTTAAATATTAACAAGTGTCTTTTCTTTCAAAAGGCATTCAAATGAAAAAAAAAAGTGCAAATGAAGATTGACGCTTAGTTATAGAAGAACATAAACTTTATCAAAAATCTTTCATTAGAGAGTAACCATCTGAGTGCTCCTAAATCGGATAAAGTTCTTATATTATGTTCGTTCTAAAATGCTTAAGAATTTTAGATCAAGTCACTAAAGAGGGATCACCGGAATAGAGCTTGATCTTTTCATATATTAATTGTCGGAAATGTCACGACACACCTTTGCATTAGATTCCACACATTCATTGTTAGAAGCACAAATGTTATGTGCAAATGTGTTATTTTTAAATATGTTATATATGCAAATATTTTATTACATTTTAATTGCCAGCTAACCGTTCAAGATTCACACTAAAGAATAAATAAACCATTTATTTAAGATTTGGCTAGTTTACAAAATTTGAGGACGTAATGTCATACGGTGCATTTTTGTCATATTTTACTCGCCGGCCGAGTACGATGTCCGTTTAACTGATTACAATTTCTGTTAAACTTTGGTAGACGTAAAGACGAAAGTGATAGGAAGTTTTGCTTTACAAGAAGGTCAGTACTAACTAAGATATTCTATTTTGGTGACTTTGATCTCTATGGTGCAAAGGGGCAAAATAACTCAAAATGTTGTTCAATATATGGAACTACACTATTTCTTCGCAAAATTCGTGTAATTATAAATCTATTTTTAATGCGTTCGTATATGTAATACGAAGTGCGTTCGTAATTATAATTAATGCGTAGCACTTATAGTCGTCGTCTGGTCTGACATTCTGTCTGTCCGTCTGTCCGCATATAACAGCGCCTACCCAACTGAATGGTTTGAAATTTAATATATATAATCGTTGCAGAATTTTGTCGACTCATTTCAAATTTTATGAAAATCAAATCAAAACTAATAAGACATTAATAAAAGTTTTCTTCATTCTATTAAATACTATCATACGTAATTAATTCAATGGTATCTCATGATAGGTAATGATTCTAGGTTGCCATGATGATTACCTCCTATTTAAAATGAAGTCATTTCCGTATTACTGAATTTAATATATGTAATCGTAATAAATTTTGCATTCATGCATTTCTGCATAAGATTGCAACAAGCTATTGCACCAAGACCTGAATATTTTTAAAACTAGTTATAGTACGAACACATCTCATTTGCTACGTTTGACTCATAATTTCTGACTTGTTTAATATTTTGTTTTCCTTTATTTCGCAAAGTAAAGCAATTACAGTCTACTTCCGCGCTTATCATCGTGCTGTTGAATATTTTTATAATTAATGACTTTTATTGTTCGAAACGTTGCACTAAAATTCGTATCTTCTGACGATAAATTTTAGTGTTTTGTGATCGACTGTGTTTCATGAAAGATATGTCATTAAGTTTTGTTCGTAAGCATAGACGTATTTTGAAAAACAAAATAACACGGAATGACCAATTTTATATTTCTTATACATTTTTATGAAAAAAGCCAACAACACTCGACTGAACATTCGACTGAATTCTAGAATTCAGTCGAATTGGGATAATAGGGAGATACAGTTTGTAATCTTACCTTTACATCATGATTACTTTTAATTTCTACTTTTTACAATTTTGAGAAAAGATCGCTGTTGTGTTATTTAATTTTTCATTCTTACATATTACAATGAACACCATTTGGTACCCGTGAACTGTGCATTTATTAAAATACAGACCCATCACACATTTAGTAATTTTTCACACTCGCAATTTGCTTGTCAGGATAGACATTTGCACGGGTTTGGGCCTGTCTTGATGATTGTACTCGGCACGCCTGGCATATTGAAGGCAAACTTTAAAACAGGCCGAAATGGACTAGCTAACAAAGACCATCTTTACTGGCTGCACCGGCCAATAAAAATAAACAGGCCGGTCTGGGCCGATAAAATAATTTAGTGGGGCAGCCGGTCTCCTAAATAATTTAAGCGATCTGACCAGTCCAATATAAAAAAAATTAAAAGGGTCAGAATAAGCCAACAAAGCATGGACCTGGCTGGGTTGAGAAAAAGTAAAAATGGGCTGAACAAGCCGATGCTAGTTTGGCAACATCCATTCAGAATTTTACACTGTTCAGCGTAGAGATATCCATGGGACAGTTATGTCTGAGCACGAGCTTAATTTTTTCCGCTACTTTCGGCCTGATCAGGCTTGCATATTTTTCTACATACTCGAGCCGAGACAGATCTGGACTTAATTGCTCCCATGGCATGTCGATCAAACTATTTTTTTCTAAAAATATTTGTGTTAGTGAACTTTTGTAATGGAATCTTTTGAAATATACTTTAGTAAATTACAGAAAAATATTTTCAAAAATCTACATTTTGTTATTATGCAGCTGCAAAGTTTGTGTTTTTAAGCATTTTTTTAAACTTTAAACTACATCATTTTTTTAATGAGAACTTTTCGAATGTAATGAGAACTTTCGAATACTCTAAAAGTGTAAGTTTATTACCAATGTTGCTATACTCTATTCTGTGGCTGACGGACACATACGAGGGCCGTTTTTTTTTCAACCTCCGATTGCACAGCATCAACGTTAGGCGAGCGGCAGGAAGTCGGTATGCGCATAGAGCGACGGCGCATGTTCCCCACATCACCCTCTTTGACTGCCTTTTCATCGACGCCATTGTGAGGCGAGCTGTAGCCACGTAAACATGGCTACCTTAATTGGTTCTCCCGCCAAGTGCGAATTGCGAAGTGTTATTCGATTCCTGCAAGCTGAAGGGAATAGTGCAGCTGAAATTCATCGAAGAATGAACCGAGTGTATGGAGAAAGCTTTATAAGCGATGGTGTTGTGCGTGAATGGTGCCCAAAATTTAAAGATGGCCGAACCGATGTGCATGATGAAGGAGGTCAAGGACGCAAGTCTGTAGCCACAGACAATCTTGTTCAACGAGTGGACGAAGAAGTTAGAGGAAACCGAAGGTTCACTATAAATGATTTGTCCATAAAATTTCCAGAAGTCTCGAGATCTTCTCTGTACACTATTGTGACGGAACATTTAGGCTACAGAAAAATTTGTGCTCGCTGGGTCCCAAAGATGTTGACGGACAACCACAAAACACGACGAATGGGCTCAGCCTTGACATTCCTCACCCGTTATGACGCTGAAGGAGAAGACTTTTTGAAATCAATTGTGACAGGTGATGAGACCTGGGTTCAGTATGACACACCTGAAACAAAACGTCAATCTCAACAATGGATGCATACGAACTCGCCAAACAGACCAAAAATGTTCAAACAAACCCTCAACAACAGAAAGATTATGGCTACAGTGTTCTGGGATCAAAAAGGTGTGTTGCTTGTTGAGTTCATGCAGCCAGGGACGACGATTACTTCAGCTGTTTATTGTGAAACTTTACGACGGTTACGCAGAGCCATTGAGAACGAAAGAAGAGGGATGCTGACTTCTGGAATTGTTCTGATCCATGACAACGCCCGTCCTCACACTGCTGCTGTAACCCAACGTCTACTTCAGCATTTTCAGTGGGAAATTTTCGATCACCCGGCATACAGTGCCGACCTAGCTCCGAGTGACTACCATCTTTTCCCTGAACTTAAAAAGTGGCTAGGAGGGAAGCGTTTTCAAAGTAACGTGGAGCTTCAAGACAGCGTCAAGAATCATTTGAATTCATTGGCGGACACTTTTTATGAAGAGGGTATTGGAAAGCTTGTCCACAGGTACGACAAGTGCCTCAATTTACAAGGTGATTATGTTGAAAAATAACCATAAGTGTACATAACTTTTAGTAATAAAATGATCTTTCTATATATGCTTGTCTTTTTTTTATGGCCCATCGGAGGTTGAAAAAAAAACGGCCCTCGTAGTTTGAAACATACTGTAAATTTTTTTCATAAATATGTATGTAGTATTTTTTAAAAGAATCTTAATTGTATGCTAAGGAAAATCGGAATTTGCTTTGTAGATACCGATTCTGGCCTGGCTGGTCCAAGATTGCTTTTGTTGAGGCCAAGTCGGCCCGTACATTAGACTCGGAAAAACAAGTCAAGACTTATGGTCAAGATTTCGGTGAAATTTTCCACTGTGCGGCGTCACAGTTGATGACGAAAAAATAAAATTTAATCATGCATTTCATCTACAGTTAAAAATTATAGGATTTGTTGCCAGATCTGCCATTTCCCCCTAATTTTGAGCGTTCAGACTTCAACATGTTTTGCTTTCTTCGGAACTTGTTACGTAACCCAACGTAATGAGGTTACTAAGATACGTATGTAAAGGTAAAATGAGGTTCTAAACCAACAATAGCTTCAGCTTTTCGTCTACAACGAGCATGTCTTTTTACGAGTGAAAAATTGTGCAGCATTCCAAAACTTGGTGAATGATCATCGAAAAAAAAAAAACGAGCAATATATATTAACAATTAATCAAATATCTTTGAATAAATAAATGACAATCTATTAAATGTTATTAAATGATACACATTTAAATAAATGACCTCTAAAAAACTTTAAAGTTAACGCCTTCGCTTTTTCGGAAACCTAAGGCAGGGTTTAAGAACGTTCTTAAATGGAGTTTCTTAAATCGGAACACTCACGCTACAAGATTTCAGTTTAAGTCTAAATAAAGCAACCAAAACACTGCAGTTTGAAAGAGTTTTTACAAATTTACAAATTTTATTATTATTTTATTTCGTATCTCACAATTAATTTAACGATCAATTTAAAATATAATAACTCTCACCGAAAGAAATATATCTTGATTCCCCGGAGGATCATTACAAGTTCCTATTATTTGACCTTAAACTTTAACAAAAGGTTGTACGTAACTGTTCCAGTTTTATATTTAGGAATTAAAGCTATTCATCATGATTGCTTCCACTGTTTTTTAGAAATTACTATTTTAAGACTATTTATTAATTTTATTTATCATCAAAAATACAGAATATATGTTCGGAAAGACATTTTGATTTTCCTATAATTCATTTAAACCACTCCTGTTTAATGAATTGTTTACCTTTAAAAAGTGCTATAAATATTAGCAGTTACTTAGAGTAAATAATACACAGCAAGAACCTTTCCTAATTAAAACTTTTGCATTATCTGTAAAATCTAGTTAAACTTTGGAATGGTACTATGCATAAATATTTCGAACTTATGATTTTTCACGTATTTTCTTACCAATTCGATTCCTAGACCTGATTCCCCTCTCTAAGATGACAATAATTACTTTTTTATAAACTATTCTATTTCAAAATCCATCTAGTCAGTTTGCTTTGTGCTTAAATTTTGGTCATTGTATTTAAAAGGTTTATACGTTTGTTGCCTATTTTTAATTAAAACGATAATTAAACTATTACATTTACTTTTTGCAAACTTTTGATTTAAAAAATACTTTGAACTATCAATAATAGTTATTATTATTGTATTAACTATAACGATAATAATAATATAAAAAAAATCAAAACAATAAGTACCTATTTTTAAAAATATTCAACCGAACGTAAATACAGCTTTGGCCAAAAGTATTGAGCACCTCCATATTTTTAACATATTTGTAAAAATTATAATCGTATACAAATATTTAACTATATACGACTGTGAATTTCTTTTTAATTACAGATTGCTACAATAGTTTGTAATTACAAATGTACATTGTGTGTGTGCACTAGTTATGTACATTTTTGTTATTACAGTTTGTAAACAAGGAAGATATATCGTGCATCAGGCATAAAATATGACGTATTATCTGATCCTAACAGATTATTATTAGAAAATTTTATTTTTTACATACAATGCAATGCGACATCTAAATAAGCATTTTATTTACCCTAGGTAACTTCTAATATTTATCGCATTTTTCTGAGTTAAAAACAGATAACAAAATAAACTTTACTTTCATCTCATATAATTTCTGTAAAGCAGATGTTTTATATGGCGAGCTCGTATCATTTTGGGTACCTCATCTACGCCTACATTCCACCAACATTTGAAGCTCACACATACTGTATTGAAAGTGTTATTAAAGTCTGAAATATCAACAACTCAACTTACGTAAGAATTTACTGTCGGATGAACCAGAGAATGCTAACTAAAACCTCAGATGTTTGATTTTAGAGTTCGATGCGAAGTTGTTAATTTTGTGTACCTAATTTCGAATTCTCAGTTGAACACAAACAATTTTTAGTGAACTGAAAAGAATGAATAATTTTCCTTTAAAGTAAAAATCATCTCGATAATGTACACTTCTTTACCCAAAGTTACTTTGTAAAGGCGCAAATCCCCACACAAGCAATGAAGAATATCCTATACATTTAAATCGCCATCGCAAAGAAAAACGAAAAACGCCATTCATTTGGAAATTATGTTTTCTGTTATTTCATTTATTTATATATATTTTTTTAAAGCATAGTGTACCGTCTCTATATTGATATTGTAACAAAAATTCAAATTTTCAATACGAACACCCAATTGTGACGTGAGATTTGGATTCTTCGGCAAATTTTACGTTCACATATGAAACAATCCAAGTGAAATGGTCTAGACATTTTGCAGTTTTTTTAAAGGGGGGGCGGGGTCAAGATGGGGTCAAATTTACGCGATCTTGACCCCATCCCCCTAAAATGTGCAAAAATTAAGATGGGGCAATACAAACTGAAAAAAAGCTATAATCCCAATCGAATGTCTATTTTGGTTTTCCCTGTGCAACTATTTGGGAGATTAAAAGGTATAATAATTGGATATATTGGATATATTGAATATTATAATAATTGGAGGACTGTACATTTATTTTAGATATCTGAGTAGTTACTTTTTTTTTTTCATTTCGTTGAAATACTTTTATATTACATACCTTTTTTTGCACCTTCCAATAAAGTTGAAAAGTGTTTATGAATTCAGTTTGTCTGTCTGTTCGCTAACTCTCGTAAATATACTCGGATTGGTATGTAATTGTTATATGTTAATGGTGTTTAGTATAGAATGTTTAGTATTGAAATTGAAATGTGTAGCAGTTTTAGTTCGTTACAAGGACGCACAAAATATTTCCCTTACATTAGGATCTACGGAGAAAAATGGGTTGCGGAGCATTTTAATGGTGGTGTGATACTTCGGACATAATGGAAAGAAAAAGGAGCATTAAGGTGCACTACAACATAGTTTCTATTGATTACAGAATGCATGGTGTTAGGCCGAATAAACCTTGATACAAACTTTCGATAAAACTTTGCTGTGTGATTTCAATAAAGACTTTCACTTTCCAGATAACCTTATATGTTTTAGCAGCGCACGCTCGTCCCTCCCCTTTTTGTGGTTTTAATGTAGAGGCGGCGCTGCCATACGCCGCATCTTCCTTAATTTAAATGTATGTTCTGTATATTTCTATATTGCTTCGAGCTTAAACGCAGATTCGAAGGAAGACCTCCTCCTTATATATATCTTGAAATTCACAATAAAAATATAGGTAAGAAAATTCACTTACATCTTTTCATCATTGTATCTAATGTCGGGAATTATCATGAATTATCACTAATATGTTGTTCCACCTGACCATCAGCACGCGCGGCAAGCGGGGCTTGCCGCGTGTGCTGATGGCTGATGGTGACCGAATTCTGCGGCGGTAACAGTTATTGCGAGACTAGTAATAAGCTCGAAGCAGCAGCGGTCGTGCGATAGCTTCAGAGCCCCGAGATCCCCCTTACCCCTTCCCTCTTTTCGATGTTTAATCAATTTTTCTTTTAAATTTGTCCGGTTTCAATTTTCCGATTTGTTTTTTCTTTTCTTTTTACTCTGGTTTCCGCAAGAGTCTCGGCTAAAAGGGCGCAGGGAGGGATGTTGGACGGACACGCAGAACGCCGCGCTCTGCGAATTCTGCGGCGGGATGCTATTTAAAAGATTCTTTCAGGAGGGATGACAAGATATCAGGAGTTTTTTTTTTTTAACTGAGTTAAGATTTTAGTTCATATTAGCAGCGATAAATGACTCTGAATCGCTGCATATGGGGTGGGGATAGCAATGGGGAGGAACTATATTGAGGGTCCCCCCCCCTAAGAACAAAATTTTATTAGTGAATTAGTCTTACTCCATATAATTAACCCCCTTCCTTTCGCATCATGGTGGGTGATTTTGATTTTGGCCTCAATTGAGTACCCAGTTATTATATATGATATGGAACATTGTTATTATTGTATATTATTCTGTTTTGTACTCTATTTAAGTATTGTCTCTCTCTGTAAGATAGTGTCAGTTTAATGCTAATTTGTCCAAATTAACTTAATCGAGATGTTTGAGATCTGACCGTTTCCGTCTCTGCAGAGCCGGACGAAGCTTTGGTCAGGACGGTCTTCGTTTTCAAAGGTTTTTTCCACTTGTTTGTGGCTTGCAGTTAAATTTCCCTGTCGGCAGGGATGTAAGCTAAAACCTTTTTGGTAGGCCGCCCTGTTCGGTTAAACCTGCTTGTAGCGCCATATATCGCTACTATTTGGAATTAAAGCTTAAGCTAGTAAACAACTGACATCTTACGTATACCTCTTGCCAGAATTTTTCTCATAGTTGTTATCATTTGCAACTTATTGAATTTTAAAAACAGTCAGTCCAATTTAGAACACCCGGTATTTTACTAACACAATAGTGTTTCACAAAGATATTTGCTTTCAAGTTGAGTATTATCGATTTAATTCTTTTGAAATTCATGTCGTCAAGTTCCTTTCCATAATATAAACGTTCTTTTATACGTTATATTTGAAATGATGATACGAAAACTGCCTTTGTGATATATGACGTCTTGCCATTTTTATAATACGATAAAAAAAACAATAAATCAATGAAAAGAAAAGTCCAAATGTTGAAATAATAAAAAACAAGAACGGAAAATAATGCATCATGGATAGATTATGAAACACTTTCCAACAGTTATAGAATTTAATTAAGAAATTTAGTTTTTCATACAATAAAATGGGAATTCTATTTAAAAAAACACATAGTTCAGTTAAAATCCATTTTCCACAATTGCTAAATTGCCGCAAGTCTGAGAATTTAGTCATGCAGCCGATATATGAATTATAGAATTTATGCACGTGACATAATACACTAAAATTTAGAAAAAATTAAAATAGAATACCACAACGGAAAATGTACTCCCGGCAATTATGGATAACCAGTACACCTGTGCGAAGCTTTCGTACTGTAATCTTTGACTTGATTTTCTGATACAGTTTTCATTACTTTATAATAAAGTGCAATTTTTTAAACCAAATAACTTGTTTTAATGAAATGTGAGTATACTAAGTCAAAAGCCTGTTCAAAAACCTTTTGTATAATATCCCCCCCCTCCCCCATTTACAATTGTGTCTTTTGCATATATATAGAAAGATGGAAGTTGACATCATAAATAATATGTCTGATGATAGTTAACCTAAAAGTATAATGAAAAATTCAGTATACAATTTCACATGTGGGCAAAAAATCCTATCCAGTGATACCCCATTCTTCATTTTATGTTACTTATCTGTTAAATTATTTATGTAATATCTGATGTGGACGAAGAATCCTATTCAATGATACCTCATTCTTCATTTTATGTTACTTATTCATTAAATTCCGTATATAATATCAGATGTGGGCGATAACTCCTATCCAATAATACCCCATTCATCCTTGTATACAATATATTATTTGCAAGTTATTTTATTTTGAAAACAGTCAGCCCATTTTGGGACACACGGCAGCTGGTATAAATACGCCTTAGCAAATGATGTCATACGCAGAAGCAGTGTTTTAAAGATCTTGATTTCCGAAATTATGTTGCCAAATTTTAGCTTCATTGAGTCATGAATGTGATTATACATTAATTAGTAATCCATATATAAGAATTTTTATTTAAGAAGTAACAATCGTCCTTTTTCGACCAATGCATCATTGTAATTATTAGATGTGTTTCAATTAGAAATCAATCTAACATGTATTTCAATTTGTATTCATGTATTTCAGTTCTTGTATTATTGTATTTGAATTTGTATTCTTTGCATTTTTATTCTTATATGTATGGCAGTGGAATTTTTTTTGTAATGACCATTATTGAAAATAAATAAATCTTTAATCATATTATTTTAACTAAAATATTATGCAAGAATTATTTTTGTACTTTTTAAGCATATATCATTCAATCGGCTTATAAGCTCACAATTTTTTGCAGTTCGTATTCTTCATAGGGTTTAAAGCAAATTTATTATTAATAATACTGTTATTATTGAGTGTTGCTGATAATAAAACATTTTCTTGAGTAGTACATAATTCATTTCAAACCTCTTTAACTCAATATAGACTTTTCAAAAATATTTTTCAAGTTAATTAAGAAAAAATCTTCTCCTCCCATTTTATATGTATCTTCCAGTAAAATAAAATAAATAAATAAATAAATAAAAAATAAAAAATTTAGTTTTTCTTGTTTAAAATTTTATGCGAAATAATTACATTAGCTATAATACTTTACTGTTACTGTGAATTTTCTCATAAAAATTAATTCTTAAACTTCACTTCGCATCCTATTTAAAAATCATATGGTGAACAAAGATCCAAATTTCAACACATAAATTTCTTAAATTGAAAAATTTTAAGTGATGTTGTCCCCTTCAAAGTAAATGTAAAATTAAATATCTTAAATGTCTCTGCTTAATGTCGTATGTATTTGTATCACGAAATGAAAAATAGTACATATCTATTTCAAACATAAATATATTGAAATATCCCATTACCAGAATATTTCACTCTCATTACGACTATATTTAACTTTCACTGCACCTATAAAACATTGCATTAAATTACATTTCAGCCGGCAGAAATTATCTAAAATGTTTTTTAGACTTTTCTGTAATGTTTAACTCTGGAAATAGTATTTCTACGCTTTGCGTGAAAATGGTATATTTTTCCTTTTATAGTATTTCCGTTCCCTTGAGAACTGGCATATATGCTCGTAAAAATAATTATGATTTCAATTTCAAATTAGATATGAAGTTCACTCGACGCAATAAGATTATTATTACATTTTAAGGCTTTTCTTCATTTTAATTTTAATAGAATGGCGTATTTAATGTTATGAGAATATATTGGCGATGAATGAGGAAAGAAATAAAAAATAAGTTTTTTACGTTAAAAAAATATATATATATATATATAATATTTAAATGTGTCAGCGCTTTTATTTAGCGAGATTATCATTTCAGAATACATTTGCATTACATTTATTTATTTTACAAGCATATGATCTGAATGCAATTATTTGCTTACTTAAAGTAATAAATGTAATGCATGCCTTTGCTTTAAACACATTACATTTTACTTGACTATCCAGGGTGCTTTAACCCTCGCGGTACTAAGATGGGATCAATTTGAACCCATCAGCACATTTTGCAGGTTTTTTTTTTTCTTTTTCATTTACAATATGTATGCTAAGATTATTTCCGAGGAATTCTCCTATAAAGGTTTCTTTCATAATTCTGTCTGCTTAGTAAGTTTCGCACAGTTCAATTTTTCCGTTCATTTGTAGAAATTGCGACTGGAGTCACATTGACTCCATCTTAGGTAATCAGTGAATAAACGAAAGCTTTCTATCCTTTATCACGTTTCAAGAGAAAAAAAAAAAAAGAAAAATTTTGGAATCCTGCCAAATATAGTACACTAGATGGCGCTGTGGATACAGCGTTTCCATGCAAGCGAGAGCGAGTACAGACGCCTCCATCATTTCGTTATTTCTTGTTCTTGTGATCGGCTGCGTGTAAATTTCGCTATTCTACGAAATGAATTGTCGCGGTCTGTCTATCGAGTACAGTGTTGAGTACTTATACTTTTCTCCGGGAGGGATTTCTGTAACTCCGAAGGGACATTAAAGAGTTCCGCCCATTTTGACCATTAGCGTGAGGGAAATTTATGAGAATTGTGCACTTTGTGACAAGTCTTTGAAATTTGGTGTAGTTTTAGGCATGGTCTTAAGATTTTAGGAAACCATCGCAAACAACTTGTGCGCGCCTTCTGGTGGCTTGTTTCCTAGAAATCCAATATTAGTCAGTGGAGTTAGCGACAAATTTCACCAAAACATTTCACTTCCGGATACCAGTATGAGATTTCGCACAGCGCTTATATACATACTAAGAAACAAAAAATCACCGGGAGGCAATCGATCAGGTGTCAAGATCCCCCCTCCCCCCCCCCCCCCGGGAGGGTGCGCGGTTGAATGTCGTGTGACAGATATTGAGCACATTTTATTTTTTTTTAAATACTTATCTTTATAATAAAGCTTTAAAAAGTTTGTATATTATGTAAAATATGTATACAATGACCATGTAAGATTTTATTGCAGAAATATTGATATTTGGGATATAAATGGCCTATTTGAAAAAAAAAATCTCCAAACTTTTTTTGTATTTTTCAAAAATCCTTTTTTTTCCCCAATAACTTGAAAGTATATATTAAAGCTTTGAAATTTTTATATGTTAAGTAAATCTTTCTTATATTCGCAGTGTTAAATTTTGGTGTATTTACGATGATTTCTAGGGTATAAAGCGATCAGTTGAATATTTTCGCTTTTGACAAATTTACACCTGCTTACAAATTATTTCATTTAATACTCAGAGGGACTCTGTTCACTACGAGCTACGCTCACTAACCCTTGTCTAGATCATGCAGGCTATAAGCAGTCTAATTTCCCCAGATTTAAAAAAGATTATCTGATTTCGCAAGTGTTGCGAATTCGCACTCTTTACTCTTTAATCGCTACTGTAACTGTCTGAACCAAAAAGAAAACAGAACAGAAGAACAAAGAGAACGAAAGAGCTCTACAACTTCAAATCGTCATCCTCTCCAGAGAGAAACACCTTTACCTCTCTACGTTGGCCTCATGCTGCATAGTCAAACTGGTGGCGCCGATGTAATTGACAAGTTTATTCACCTTGGATTGAGCGTTTCGTACCATAGAGTGAAAACTGTGATGAACTCTGTAGCAAGCTCAATTTGCCAGCATTTTGAACAACAGGATTGTGTTTGTCCCCCAAATATTGCAAGTAATGTCTTCACATGTGCAGCAATAGATAATATAGATCATGCCACTTCATCGAACACTTCAATAAATGCTTTCCACGGTACTTCCATTTTCTTTGATTCAATATGTATATGAGAACACAGAAATTTCAGAGTCCGTGAAACTAAACTTGAAGAACAATTCCAAGGCAGCACGACTCCCAGAAAACTATACGACTTTGCCACCAACTCCAAAATTCAGAAGCGAGGTTCCAATGAGTACAGTGAACATTGAGCTGCAGAATGTAAGTGTTGAACTTTCACCTAAACTTGCCGAGTGGTTGAACGAGGGTAAGAAATTTGCGGGATGTGAAGCTGTAACACCGTGTGTTCCTACTTTTCCAAAAAAGAACAAATGAATTCAACGATAAACAAATTCAGGACAATCTTGCTCCCAGTGATCAATGAAGACATCAACTCGTCATCGGTTGCCCGACATGTAAAAATAATGTGTGTGCTATTGTTCGCAAAGTTAATATTAACCAAATCCCTGTCATCACAGCTGACCAACCTGTCTACGCCTTGCTGAAATCTCTTCAGTGGACTATGCCGTATAAATATGGGGAAGACAAAATCTTAGTTATGTTAGGTGGCCTCCATATAGAAATGGCCGTTGCATCTGCGATAGGTATATGGCTTGAAGGAAGTGGATAGGCTGATAACCTTGTAGAAGCTAATGTAATAACATCAGGAAAAGCGGAAGGAATATTGAAAGTGTCGCACGTGAAGAGATGTCGATACGCTCACGAGGTTTCGATTATGACTCTACAAGTCCTGTTAGAGAGCCTATCAAAATCAAACAGAAGAAGAAATAGATGAAACATTTAAAGATTGGATGCAGCGAAGATCAGAAAAGTCGGCTCAGTTTAAGTATTGGAATACCACTAAAGCGTTAGAATCTTTGCTTTTAGATCTGGTGCGGAGTATCCGTCAGGGCAATTTGACAAGTTTTATTTCCACTTTGGAGGAATTATGTCCATGGATGTTTGCTCTTGATCGAACCAACTATGCTCGATGGCTGCCAGTATTTTTATAGAACTTGAAGCAACTACCAGAGATGCATCCCACTGTTTCTGCGAGTTTAAAAAGGGAAATATGTCTGAATCCAAAACTAACAGGAAATTCTCCAGGATGGCACATGACCAGTTGCATGAACAAAACAACAAATTATTGAAAAACACTTCATATAATTTATCACGTCTAAGTGAAGAGAAGGGACTAATACAATGGATGGTTGCGGGACCCGAGGCTGCACGAATGATTGAAGAGTTCGAAGAAAATCAAAACCTGAAGTCAGACATCATTTCTGAAGAGCATCATGAAGACACTGCAAGTTTTTGTAACAGATTTCAGACCCATGTTTCTTCTCTTGTTGATGTATTTCAAGAACACGGCAATCCTTTCAAAGACCGAGAGTTGACTACCGTCGACAGTAGTAGGATTGTTCTCCCGGAAGAATGTGCGAAGTCTGTTATGTTATCGAATATAATAGGGAAAAGATAGTTTGAAGAATTTGTCGAAGATCGCTTATCACTAAGAAAGGTATCAATCCATAACGTCATAAAAAAAAAACTTACCCCTGATGAGTGGAAAGAAAGTTTCTATTAAGTCCAAAGACAAGCAAAAGATTCTTGACCTGAGAAAAGACCGTACGCTTTTCGCCAAGCTATACGTTGCTAATCAAACAAGACAAGTGGATGTCAAAGACTTTTTCGCACATGAAAACAGCTCTTGTTCACCTTCTATATCTGACCTTGGCAAACTTCGAAAACCCAGCAACAAATCCGATGTAATTAATTGTATATTAAAGTCAAGTGGAGTTTCTGAAACGACTGTCATTGAACCTAATGTTTCTTGCGTCATTATCGATGGAGCTGCTTTGGTCCATATGCTTATCCCTCAATCCAGTCGAACCTTTCAGCAGTACTGTGATCAGATTGTTGGACCATACGTTTTATCGTGGCTAAAAACTGTAGATAGAGTCGATTTGGTTTTCGACCGCTATCTAGATGGAAGCCTTAAAAATGACATAAGAAAGATGAGAAGATCTGGTCCAAGGGTAAATGTCAAATCCAACGTTGTCATACCTAAATTCTTCAATAAGTTTCTTGCTCACAGCAAAAATAAAAAAGATCTCTTCGGATTTTTAGCAGAAAACCTTGTCAAGATGGATCTGTCCCTTGGGAAACAAGTCATTTGCACCTACAAAGACACATTAATTGGTTCGCATAAGGGCACTTTTGTAGCCATTTCTTCCGTCTCCCATGAAGAAGCGGATTCCCGTCTTTTACTTCATGTTCAACATGCTTTTGAATACTCGGGTCATTCAAAGATCACAGTAAAAACTGTTGACAGTGATGTTGTAGTGATTGCCATGTATCTAGACTGCCGAATCTAAAAGAATTGTGGTTGGAGTATGGAAGTGTAAAGCATCTCCAATACCTTCCCATCCACGAGTTGCACAGGAAAGTTCCACAAGAAATTCCAGATCTTTTACCTTTCGTCCATGCCTTCACAGGAGCTGACACGGTGTCTAGTTTTGCAGGTATCGGTAAGTCTACTTTCTGGAAAATATGGATGACATTTCGAGACGTGGACAAGGCTTTTTTGGCATATTCCAAAGTTCCTAACAACATAACAGAGGATCACAAATATTTTTTTACTTATTCAGCAATTCCTCGTCCTTTCATACCATGCATCAAGTTCAGTGGATATCGTAAATGAAGCCAGGTGAGTACTGTTTATACAGCAGAACAGACCCATTGAAAATATTCCACCAACCAGCAATGTTCTCCTACATCACCTGAAGAGGGTTATCATGCAGTGTTCTTTGTGGACAAACTGCCTTCAACGCAGTTTTCCACGTTTGAATCCGTGTCAATGTGAATGGAAAAAGGTGGACGATGGCTACGAGCCCGTCTGGTCTTCAAATACGGAAATCACCATGGAGAAGCTACAAGAACTGACTGCATGCAAGCGCAAAGAGATGTGCACACGTTGTCGATGTGTAAAATCAGGTATAAGTTGCACTTTACTTTGTAGCTGTGAGGGACAATGCAGTGAATAAAATGGTTTTATTTTCCAAATTTGTAAACTTTTTACATTATAACAATGGATTTGCTTTAAATATGAGGCTTGTTTAAGCTCAGAGTCACGGTTATGCCTTTGCTTTTTTTAATTTTACTACTTCTTATGGAAATTAGATTTACAGGGAACATATTCATACGAACAATTATATAAACATGCTCTCTAAGATATATCTAGGAGGGGGTAGGGAGGAGAATTTAGAAGTGAAAAAAGTGAAAAACAATTCCACAAGTGGCACCCAGTGCAAAGTGAGTACCGGAAAACATCGTAACAATGTAAAAGTTGGCTGAGTGTTACGTTGTCGCCGCAAACACGTCTAAACCGTTTGTCGCAGAACAAATTTGTAAGAACCTTTTTGTAGCTTAGTTCAAGAGCTTTCAAATGATATATTACAATATTATAATTGTGAATGAAGATATGAGCATTTTAATGAACTTATGTCCATCGTCGCGGCGGCCATTTTAATGACGTCATTATGGGGGGTTTTGACCTCTGATCGATTGCCTCCCGGCAGTTTTCTATTTCTTAACATATATATAAGCAATGCTCCACAGCTCATACAGGTATCCGGAAGTGAAATGTTTTTACGCTAAATCCACTGACTATATGGCCACCATCTGTATTGATATTAGGTAGCTTTCATTACAAAAAGCTACCTATTGCAGCCGTTCGGAGGAAAACGATTCCGAAAAATTTTGGTATATTTTTACCGATCATGACCCCTAGACCCCGAAACCACCCTCCGTTCAAAATTGATATATATATATATGTACATATATATCCATATATATATATATATATCTGATCTTTGTCATACTGTAACTCTCGTATTTATGAACGGATTTGGATAAAAATTCGTGTGTATATAGTACATACCAATGTCTCGGCCGAGTTCGTTGGCCAGCATCATCTGTCATCTTGTTTCAAAATGGCTGCCATTTAAAATTTTTAAAAAAAATTAAAATTTAAAATGAGGAACAAAAAATCTAGACATTGAAAAAGATTTTTTTCTTATGTGTTTGGGCTTGATACAAAATTCTGGAGCATTTTTAGTTTAGTCTGTATCTTAAAAAAATGGCTGAGTTTTAGCACTTTGAATTTCTAGCATGGCTGACATTTTGAAACGATCTGATTTTTGTCACGCGATAACACGAGTATTTATGAACGGATTTGGTTATAACTTGGTGTGTACATAGTACATAACAATGTGATCGACCGAGTACGTTGGGCAACATCATCCGCCATCTTGTTTCAAAATGGCGGCCATTATTATTTTTTTTATTTTAATTTAAAAGTGAGGTAAAAAAAATTAGAAATTGAAAAAGATTTTTTCCTTATGTGTTTGACCTTGATGCAAAGATTTGAGAGCATTTTTCGTTTCGTCTATATCTTAAAAAATGGCTGAATTATAGCACTTTGAATTTCTAGCATGGCTGACATTTTGAAACGAGCTGATTTTTGTCACCCGATAACACGCGTATTTATGAACCGATTTGGATGTGACAAGGAATGTGCATAGCACGTAGCAATGTCTCGACCGAGTTCGTTGGAGAGCATCATATGCCATCTTGTTTCAAAATGTCGGCCATTTAAAATTAAAAAAAAAATTAAATTTTAAAATGAAGTACAAAAAAGTTATAAATCGAAAAATATTTTTTTTCTTATGTGTTTGAGCTTGATCGTAGATTTCGGAGCATTTTTTGTTTCGTCTATATCTCATAAAACAGTTGACTTATAGCACTTTGAAATGCTAGTGTGGCTGACATTTTGAAACGATCTGATTTTTGTCACGAGATAACACACGTATTTATGAACGGATTTCGATATAACTTGGTGTGTACATAGTACATACCAATGTGATTGACCGAGTACGTTGGTCAACATCATCCGCCATCTTGTTTCAAAATGGCGGCCATTATTATATTTTTAATTTTAATTTAAAAGTTTGGTACAAAATAATTAGAAATTGAAAAGATTTTTTCCTTATGTGTTTGACCTTGATGCAAAGATTTAAGAGCATTTTTCGTTTCGTCTATATCTTAAAAAATGGCTGAGTTATAGCACTTTGAATTTCTAGCATGGCTGACATTTTGAAACGATCTGATTTTTGTCACCCGATAACACGCGTATTTATGAACCGATATGGATGTGAAAAGGCATGTGCATAGTGCATAGCAATCTCTTGGCCGAGTTCGTTTGCTAACTTCATCCGCCATCTTGTTTCAAAATGGCAAACATTTAAAAATTAAAAAAAAAATTTTTAGTTAAAATGAGGTACAAAAAAATTAGAAATTGGAAAAGAATTTTTTCTTATGTGTTTCAGCTTGTTACAAAGATTTCGGAGCATTTTTCGTTTCGTCTGTATCTTAAAAAATGCCTGAGTTATATCACTTTGAATTTCTAGCATGGCTGACATTTTGAAACGATCAGATTTTTGTCACGCGATAGTACACGTATTTATGAACCGATTTGGATGTGACAAGGAATGTGCATAGCACGTAGCAATGTCTCGACCGAGTTCGTTGGACAGCATCATACGCCATCTTGTTTCAAAATGTCGGCCATTTAAAATTTAAAAAAAAATTAAATTTTAAAATGAAGTACAAAAAAGTTATAAATCGAAAAATATTTTTTTTCTTGTGTGTTTCAGCTTGATCGTAGATTTCGGAGCATTTTTTGTTTCGTCTATATCTTATAAAACAGTTGATTTATAGCACTTTGAAATGCTAGTGTGGCTTTGAAACGATCTGATTTTTGTCACGCGATAACACACGTATTTATGAACGGATTTCGATATAACTTGGTGTGTACATAGTACATACCAATGTGATCGACCGAGTACGTTGGTCAACATCATCCGCCATCTTGTTTCAAAATGGCGGCCATTATTATTTTTTTAATTTTAATTTAAAAGTTTGGTACAAAATAATTAGAAATTGAAAAGATTTTTTCCTTATGTGTTTGACCTTGATGCAAAGATTTCAGAGCATTTTTCGTTTCGTCTATATCTTAAAAAATGACTGAGTTATAAAACTTTGAATTTCTAGCATGGCTGACATTTTGAAACGATCTGATATTTGTCACGCGATAACACGCGTATTTATGAACCGATATGGATGTGAAAAGGCATGTGCATAGTACATGGCAATCTCTCGGCCGAGTTCGTTTGCTAACTGCATCCGCCATCTTGTTTCAAAATGGCGGCCATTTAAAAAAAATAAAAATTTTTTTTAGTTAAAATGAGGTACAAAAAATTAGAAATTGGAAAAGATTTTTTCTTATGTGTTTCAGCTTGTTACAAAGATTTCGGAGCATTTTTTGTTTCGTCTGTATCTTGAAAAATGGCTGAGTTATAGCACTTTGAATTTCTAGCATGGCTGACATTTTGAAAAGATCTGATATTTGTCACGCGATAATACACGTATTTATGAACCGATTTGGATGTGACAAGGAATGTGCATAGCACATAGCAATGTCTCGACGGAGTTCGTTGGCCAGCTTCATACGCCATCTTGTTTCAAAATGTCGGCCATTTAAAATTAAAAAAAAAATTAATTTAAAATGAAGTACAAAAAATTTGTAAATCGAAAAAGATTTTTTCCTTATGTGTTTGACCTTGATACAAAGATTTCGGAGCATTTTTCGTTTCGTCTGTATCTTAAAAAATGGCTGAGTTATAGCACTTTGAATTTCTAGCATGACTGACATATTGAAACGATCTGGTTTTTGTCACGCGATAATACACGTATTTATGAACCGATTTGGATGTGACAAGGAATGTGCATAGCACATAGCAATGTCTCGACCGAATTCGTTGGCCAGCTTCATACGCCATCTTGTTTCAAAATGAAAGCCATTTAAAATTAAAAAAAATTTTTAATTTAAAATGAAGTACAAAAAAATTGTAAATCGAAAAAGATTTATTTCTTATGTGCTTGAGCTTGATCGTAGATTTCGGAGCATTTTTTGTTTCGTCTATATCTTATAAAACAGTTGAGTTATAGCACTTTGAAATGCTAGTGTGGCTGACATTTTGAAACGATCTGATTTTTGTCACGCGATAACACACGTATTTATGAACGGATTTGAATATAACTTGGTGTGTACATAGTACATACCAATGTGATAGACCGAGTACGTTGGTCAACATCATACGCCATCTTGTTTCAAAATGGCGGCCATTATTATTTTTTTAATTTTAATTTAAAAGTGTGGTACAAAATAATTAGAAATTGAAAAGATTTTTCCTTATGTGTTTGACCTTGATGCAAAGATTTCAGAGCATTTTTCGTTTCGTCTATATCTTAAAAAATGGCTGAGTTATAGCACTTTGAATTTCTAGCATGGCTGACATTTTGAAAAGATCTGATATTTGTCACGCGATAATACACGTATTTATGAACCGATTTGGATGTGACAAGGAATGTGCATAGCACATAGCAATGTCTCGACGGAGTTCGTTGGCCAGCTTCATACGCCATCTTGTTTCAAAATGTCGGCCATTTAAAATTAAAAAAAAAATAATTTAAAATGAAGTACAAAAAAATTGTAAATCGAAAAAGATTTTTTCCTTATGTGTTTGACCTTGATACAAAGATTTCGGAGCATTTTTCGTTTCGTCTGTATCTTTAAAAATGGCTGAGTTATAGCACTTTGAATTTCTAGCATGGCTGACATTTTGAAACGATCTGATTTTTGTCACGCGATAATACACGTATTTATGAACCGATTTGGATGTGACAAGGAATGTGCATAGCACATAGCAATGTCTCGACCGAGTTCGTTGGCCAGCTTCATACGCCATCTTGTTTCAAAATGAAAGCCATTTAAAATTAAAAAAAAATTTTAATTTAAAATGAAGTACAAAAAAATTGTAAATCGAAAAAGATTTTTTTCTTATGTGCTTGAGCTTGATCGTACATTTCGGAGCATTTTTTGTTTCGTCTATATCTTATAAAACAGTTGAGTTATAGCACTTTGAAATGCTAGTGTGGCTGACATTTTGAAAGGATCTGATTTTTGTCACGCGATAACACACGTATTTATGAACGGATTTGAATATAACTTGGTGTGTACATAGTACATACCAATGTGATAGACCGAGTACGTTGGTCAACATCATACGCCATCTTGTTTCAAAATGGCGGCCATTATTATTTTTTTAATTTTAATTTAAAAGTGTGGTACAAAATAATTAGAAATTGGAAAAGAATTTTTTCTTATGTGTTTCAGCTTGTTACAAAGATTTCGGAGCATTTTTCGTTTCGTCTGTATCTTAAAAAATGCCTGAGTTATAGCACTTTGAATTTCTAGCATGGCTGCATTTTGAAACGATCAGATTTTTGTCACGCGATAGTACACGTATTTATGAACCGATTTGGATGTGACAAGGAATGTGCATAGCACGTAGCAATGTCTCGACCGAGTTCGTTGGACAGCATCATACGCCATCTTGTTTCAAAATGCCGGCCATTTAAAATTTTAAAAAAAATTAAATTTTAAAATGAAGTACAAAAAAGTTATAAATCGAAAAATATTTTTTTTCTTGTGTGATTGAGCTTGATCGTAGATTTCGGAGCATTTTTTGTTTCGTCTATATCTTATAAAACAGTTGATTTATAGCACTTTGAAATGCTAGTGTGGCTGACATTTTGAAACGATCTGATTTTTGTCACGCGATAACACACGTATTTATGAACGGATTTCGATATAACTTGGTGTGTACATAGTACATATGAATGTGATCGACCTAGTACGTTGGTCAACACCATCCGCCATCTTGTTTCAAAATGGCGGCCATTATTATTTTTTTAATTTTAATTTAAAAGTTTGGAACAAAATAATTAGAAATTGAAAAGATTTTTTCCTTATGTGTTTGACCTTGATGCAAAGATTTCAGAGCATTTTTCGTTTCGTCTATATCTTAAAAAATGGCTGAGTTATAAAACTTTGAATTTCTAGCATGGCTGACATTTTGAAACGATCTGATATTTGTCACGCGATAACACGCGTATTTATGAACCGATATGGATGTGAAAAGGCATGTGCATAGTACATGGCAATCTCTCGGCCGAGTTCGTTTGCTAACTGCATCCGCCATCTTGTTTCAAAATGGCGGCCATTTAAAAAAAATAAAAAATTTTTTTAGTTAAAATGAGGTACAAAAAATTAGAAATTGGAAAAGATTTTTTCTTATGTGTTTCAGCTTGTTACAAAGATTTCGGAGCATTTTTTGTTTCGTCTGTATCTTGAAAAATGGCTGAGTTATAGCACTTTGAATTTCTAGCATGGCTGACATTTTGAAAAGATCTGATATTTGTCACGCGATAATACACGTATTTATGAACCGATTTGGATGTGACAAGGAATGTGCATAGCACATAGCAATGTCTCGACGCAGTTCGTTGGCCAGCTTCATACGCCATCTTGTTTCAAAATGTCGGCCATTTAAAATTAAAAAAAAAATTAATTTAAAATGAAGTACAAAAAAATTGTAAATCGAAAAAGATTTTTTCCTTATGTGTTTGACCTTGATACAAAGATTTCGGAGCATTTTTCGTTTCGTCTGTATCTTAAAAAATGGCTGAGTTATAGCACTTTGAATTTCTAGCATGGCTGACATTTTGAAACGATCTGATTTTTGTCACGTGATAATACACGTATTTATGAACCGATTTGGATGTGACAAGGAATGTGCATAGCACATAGCAATGTCTCGACCGAGTTCGTTGGCCAGCTTCATCCGCCATCTTGTTTCAAAATGGCGGCCATTTAAAAATTAAAAAAAATTTTTTTAGTTAAAATGAGGTACAAAAAAATTAGAAATTGGAAAAGATTTTTTCCTTATGTGTTTCAGCTTGTTACAAAGATTTCGGAGCATTTTTTGTTTCGTCTGTATCTTAAAAAATGGCTGAGTTATAGCACTTTGAATTTCTAGCATGACTGACATATTGAAACGATCTGATTTTTCTCACGCGATAATACACGTATTTATGAACCGATTTGGATGTGACAAGGAATGTGCATAGCACATAGCAATGTCTCGACCGAGTTCGTTGGCCAGCTTCATACGCCATCTTGTTTCAAAATGAAAGCCATTTAAAATTTAAAAAAATTTTTAATTTAAAATGAAGTACAAAAAAATTGTAAATCGAAAAAGATTTTTTTCTTATGTGCTTGAGCTTGATCGTAGATTTCGGAGCATTTTTTGTTTCGTCTATATCTTATAAAACAGTTGAGTTATAGCACTTCGAAATGCTAGTGTGGCTGACATTTTGAAACGATCTGATTTTTGTCACGCGATAACACACGTATTTATGAACGGATTTGAATATCACTTGGTGTGTACATAGTACATACCAATGTGATAGACCGAGTACGTTGGTCAACATCATACGCCATCTTGTTTCAAAATGGCGGCCATTATTATTTTTTTTTTCAATTTTAATTTAAAAGTGTGGTACAAAATAATTAGAAATTGAAAAGATTTTTCCTTATGTGTTTGACCTTGATGCAAAGATTTCAGAGCATTTTTCGTTTCGTCTATATCTTAAAAAATGGCTGAGTTATAGCACTTTGAATTTCTAGCATGGCTGACATTTTGAAAAGATCTGATATTTGTCACGGGATAATACACGTATTTATGAACCGATTTGGATGTGACAAGGAATGTGCATAGCACATAGCAATGTCTCGACGGAGTTCGTTGGCCAGCTTCATACGCCATCTTGTTTCAAAATGTCGGCCATTTAAAATTTAAAAGAATTAATTTAAAATGAAGTACAAAAAATTTGTAAATCGAAAAAGATTTTTTCCTTATGTGTTTGACCTTGATACAAAGATTTCGGAGCATTTTTTGTTTCGTCTGTATCTTTAAAAATGGCTGAGTTATAGCACTTTGAATTTCTAGCATGGCTGACATTTTGAAACGATCTGATTTTTGTCACGCGATAATACACGTATTTATGAACCGATTTGGATGTGACAAGGAATGTGCATAGCACATAGCAATGTCTCGACCGAGTTCGTTGGCCAGCTTCATCCGCCATCTTGTTTCAAAATGGCGGCCATTTAAAAATTAAAAAAATTTTTTTAGTTAAAATGAGGTACAAAAAAAATTAGAAATTGGAAAAGATTTTTTCCTTATGTGTTTCAGCTTGTTACAAAGATTTCGGAGCATTTTTTGTTTCGTCTGTATCTTTAAAAATGGCTGAGTTATAGCACTTTGAATTTCTAGCATGGCTGACATTTTGAAACGATCTGATTTTTGTCACGCGATAATACACGTATTTATGAACCGATTTGGATGTGACAAGGAATGTGCATAGCACATAGCAATGTCTCGACCGAGTTCGTTGGCCAGCTTCATACGCGATCTTGTTTCAAAATGAAAGCCATTTAAAATTAAAAAAAAAATTTAATTTAAAATGAAGTACAAAAAAATTGTAAATCGAAAAAGATTTTTTTCTTATGTGCTTGAGCTTGATCGTAGATTTTGGAGCATTTTTTGTTTCGTCTATATCTTATAAAACAGTTGAGTTATAGCACTTTGAAATGCTAGTGTGGCTGACATTTTGAAACGATCTGATTTTTGTCACGCGATAACACACGTATTTATAAACGGATTTGAATATAACTTGGTGTGTACATAGTACATACCAATGTGATAGACCGAGTACGTTGGTCAACATCATACGCCATCTTGTTTCAAAATGGCGGCCATTATTATTTTTTTAAATTTAATTTAAAAGTGTGGTACAAAATAATTAGAAATTGAAAAGATTTTTTCCTTATGTGTTTGACCTTGATGCAAAGATTTCAGAGCATTTTTCGTTTCGTCTATATCTTAAAAAATGGCTGAGTTATAGCACTTTGAATTTCTAGCATGGCTGACATTTTGAAACGATCTGATATTTGTCACGCGATAACACGCGTATTTATGAACCGATATGGATGTGAAAAGGCATGTGCATAGTACATGGCAATCTCTCGGCCGAGTTCGTTTGCTAACTGCATCCGCCATCTGTTTTCAAAATGGCGGCCAATAAAAAAAATAAAAAAAATATTTAAAAAAAAAAAAAAAAAATTTAATTAAAATGAGGTACAAAAAATTAGAAATTGGAAAACATTTTTTCTTATGTGTTTCAGCTTGTTACAAAGATTTCGGAGCATTTTTTGTTTCGTCTGTATCTTGAAAAATGGCTGAGTTATAGCACTTTGAATTTCAAGCATGGCTGACATTTTGAAACGATCTGATATTTGTCACGCGATAATACACGTATTTATGAACCGATTTGGATGTGACAAGGAATGTGCATAGCACATAGCAATGTCTCGACGGAGTTCGTTGGCCAGCTTCATACGCCATCTTGTTTCAAAATGTCGGCCATTTAAAATTTAAAAAAAAAAATTTAATTTAAAATGAAGTACAAAAAATTTGTAAATCGAAAAAGATTTTTTTATTATGTGTTTGACCTTGATACAAAGATTTCGGAGCATTTTTCGTTTCGTCTGTATCTTTAAAAATGGCTGAGTACGTTGAATTTCTAGCATGGCTGACATTTTGAAACGATCTGATTTTTGTCACGCGATAATACACGTAATTATGAACCGATTTGGATGTGACAAGGAATGTGCATAGCACATAGCAATGTCTCGACCGAGTTCGTTGGCCAGCTTCATACACCATCTTGTTTCAAAATGAAAGCCATTTAAAATTTTAAAAAAATTTAAAATTTAAAATGAAGTACAAAAAAATTGTAAATCGAAAAATATTTTTTCCTTATGTGTTTGACCTTGATACAAAGATTTCGGAGTATTTTTCGTTTCCTCTATATCTTAAAAAATGGCTGAGTTATAGTACTTTGAATTTCTAGCATGACTGACATTTTGAAACGATCTGATTTTTGTCACGCGATAATACACGTATTTATGAACCGATTTGGATGTGACAAGGAATGTGCATAGCACATAGCAATGTCTCGACCGAGTTCGTTGGCCAGCTTCATCCGCCATCTTGTTTAAAAATGGCGGCCATTTAAAAATTAAAAAATTTTTTTTAGTTAAAATGAGGTACAAAAAAATTAGAAATTGGAAAAGACTTTTTCCTTATGTGTTTCAGCTTGTTACAAAGATTTCGGAGCATTTTTTGTTTCGTCTGTATCTTAAAAAATGGCTGAGTTATAGCACTTTGAATTTCTAGCATGACTGACATATTGAAACGATCTGATTTTTGTCACGCGATAATACACGTATTTATGAACCGATTTGGATGTGACAAGGAATGGTCATAGCACATAGCAATGTCTCGACCGAGTTCGTTGGCCAGCTTCATACGCCATCTTGTTTCAAAATGAAAGCCATTTAAAATTTAAAAAAATTTTTTAATTTAAAATGAAGTATAAAAAAATTGTAAATCGAAAAAGATTTTTTCCTTATGTGTTTGACCTTGATACAAAGATTTCGGAGTATGTTTCGTTTCGTCTGTATCTTTAAAAATGGCTGAGTTATAGCACTTTGAATTTCTAGCATGGCTGATATTTTGAAACGATCTGATTTTTGTCACGCGATAACACGCGTATTTATGAACCGATATGGATGTGAAAAGGCATGTGCATAGTACATAGCAGTCTCTCGGCCGAGTTCGTTTGCTAACTTCATCCGCCATCTTGTTTCAAAATGGCGGCCATTTAAAAATTAAAAAAAATTTTTTTTAGTTAAAATGAGGTACAAAAAATTAGAAATTGGAAAAGATTTTTTCCTTATGTGTTTAATCTTGTTACAAAGATTTCGGAACATTTTTTGTTTCGTTTGTATCTTAAAAAATGGCTGAGTTATAGCACTTTGAATTTCTAGCATGACTGACATTTTGAAACGATCTGATTTTTGTCACGCGATAATACACGTATTTATGAACCGATTTGGATGTGACAAGGAATGTGCATAGCACATAGCAATGTCTCGACCGAGTTCGTTGGCCAGCTTCATACACCTTCTTGTTTCAAAATGAAAGCCATTTAAAATTTAAAAAAAATTAAAAATTTAAAATGAAGTACAAAAATATTGTAAATCGAAAATTTTTTTTTCCTTATGTGTTTGACCTTGATACAAAGATTTCGGAGTATTTTTCGTTTCGTCTATATCTTAAAAAATGGCTGAGTTATAGCACTTTGAATTTCTAGCATGGCTGACATTTTGAAACGATCTGATTTTTGTCACGCGATAACACGCGTATTTATGAACCGATATGGATGTGACAAGGCATGTGCATAGTACGTAGCAATCTCTCGGCCGAGTTCGTTTGCTAACTTCATCCGCCATCTTGTTTCAAAATGGCGGCCACTTAAAAATTAAAAAAAAATTTTTTTTAGTTAAAATGAAGTATAAAAAAATTAGAAATTGAAAAAGATTTTTTTCTTGTGTGTTTCAGCTTGTTACAAAGATTCCGGATCATTTTTTGTTTTGCCTTTATCTAAAAGAAATGCCGAAATATAGCAGTTTGAATTACGAATGTGTGTGACATTTTGAAAAATCTGATTTTTTTGCCTGTAACAGCACTCGTATGTATCAAAAGATTTAGATATGAGCGAGCAAATGCGCAGGAATTACTAAGTGTGATGAGGTACGCTTTGCCATGTCTTTGCTCAGCTGCGTGTTGCAAGTGCAACATCATTCTGGTGTCTACGTCTTCTTGCTGGCTTGGAGACATGGTTGATATGTCACTCGTTCTGTTGCTTAGCACCTGATTATCCTTTGTTATTAACAGTTGATACTGAGCACCAGTGTTACGTTCATCCAACTCCTCGCTGAGAAGTTAAATAAGTCTTGTTTATTGTTGGAGTTTGATAAAAATTTCTGCCATGCTGAACCCTTTGATATAGGTGTTTTTGTAGTCACTCTGGTTCGACATCCTGAAGTGTTACCTCGTTTGTCCCGGGTTTGTGATTTGAGACTACTTAATATGTGTCCCAGAATTGTTGATTCTTGAGGGGTTGACTCTTGATATGTGTCCCAGACTGCATCTACTCTTGTGATGTTAGGCGTCATTTTGCTGTCTATAAATGGCAGTAGGTGCATATTTATATATTCCCCGAAAACTGTGGCACGCAGTGATTTTATAATATAAATAACTGCTGGCATATCAAGTACAAGCACTGATGCCTCCTTGAATAATTGAGAGTTGCCTGGGTCAGGTATACCAGGAAGGCATCCAAGAAGAGCAGGTTTCGTTCCTGACAGTAATTTTCCCTCATTAGATAATGAAGGCGGGTCACACTGGTTCTCGTGTCTGAAGACGTCATCTATGTCAACTTGTGGTCGTGCTTGGACATTTAGAAATAGCTTCGTGATGAACGCTGCATTTACCTTCGCTGTTCCGAATATACTGGGTCCTTTCTTCAGATTTGCAGGCGGTCGGTTGCTGAATGTGTATATGGTTGCCCTTGGAATTGTGTCTGAGAGGTGTTTTATAGCCCTTTGAACTCTGTTCCTCACAAAATCTTTATACATAATTTCGCCCGTCTCCTTGGCTTTCTTCAGGCACGTGGCAACAACAGGATCCATGATCTCACACGTATCCAATGTGACGAGTTCCATATCTGTCTCTTTAAGCGGATTCACAATTGTTGCATCTTGTACTACATTAAAATTGGCTTTTAGTTGTTTAAGAAATTTTGTCTGTTCGACAGTAGAAGATTCCTGATGTTCCTTATTATTTACGGATGAATAATTCGAATTTTCAAAATCCTCTGTTGCCCTCAGCACCTCAGGTTTTTAAATCTCGATTACCTCCTTCTCTTCTTTCTGACCATGCAGACCCTTAGGTCAACTAGCCGCTTTTAAGAATTGTATACTATGCTCGTGGCTCTGATCTAGTGCCATGAGACAGAACTTTTTTCACTACGTTGAACGACAAACTGTCCTTTCATAAAAGCTGCATGGACACTTGGATGGGTATGTTGCAAACATGATATGTCATTCAGAAAAATAGGCAGCCAGAATGAATAGTTTGTGTGACCAAAGACTAAAAACCATGGGAAAAGTTCTTCGCAAAAACTCTTAGTAAGTAACTAATTACTTACTCGCTGAATTATAACAAAACGACAAATTAACAGTAGAAATTCTCTGACAGTTACTCAGTAATGTACGGTTAGTGATTTCGCAGTAAGTGACTTTTCCTAGACTTCCAGGGATTCATACGACTCAGATACTTCTTGAAAGTACTCTTTGTATGCTTCAACTTCTAGAATGTGTAGCCATGCAAGAGTAAGTTGGTAAGCATGCCTAGTACGCTTCACGTGTTTTCCACCAAGAAGAGATGCTGCGATTTTAGATATAAATACTTTTGATATGGAAAACGTCCGTTCCCATCCTGATCCAGCTAGCAACTTTCACACGCATTCTTGAGAAGCCATCTCGACATGTAGCAAACCCATATAGCATACAGCTTGAATTCACCAACCTCATCTGAATAAAGTCACTGACATTTTCTCTGTATGGCATACAGAGGGCAGTCTCCCACAAGCACTGGAATTTGGCCGAGATTAACAAATTCCGTTGCCTTGATAGCAATATGCATGGAATGTTTCTGCATGGCCATCGTTGTTAACTTCTCGTATAATATAGAATACACTCCAACAGTTGATCTTGGTTTAACTTCTTTTGAATTTTGACCATGAGAGGAAAAATCGGAATATGTCACTGGAGTCTCTTGTATGTCTCTCTTGCCCATCATTGTATTTCACAACCATGTTCACATACTTTAACCAATGTCGTTCTACCATCCATAATTCATCATTCCTCTCAATACCTGAGATGGTTGATGCATCATTAATACCCGAAATGCTGATGTTTCCAGCATATTCATGAATAAAAGGTGCAATGGTAGCTTTCAGGTAGCTCAACAATGCAAGATTCAGGAACGTCGAGATTTAGTGATGAGGGTCCTCACCAATGTTATCATGGGTGAGATGACTGATCAGAGACATGGCAGTTTCATGAAGTTCATAACGACCCGATTCATCAGTGTTGTTCACTGCAGTTGTCACAAATACTTTTCTCTTGATGTTTGTAGGTACAATGATTCCATCATCTAGCCACAGCTTACAGACAGCTTGTGCAAGCTGCTTCCTAATTTCTATGACACGATCATATGAAACTGAAATGTCCAGAGAATGTAATGTTCGAATATTTTCTTTTTGCCTGTATTTGGAATGAAGCTTCAATCCCAAGTACAGAGAAAAGGGTGTTTCTCTGTCCTTTTGTTGATACAGAGTAATAGCTTGACTGGATTGTTTCGCTAAGTTGCTACAAATCAGCTGAAAAATGGTGTACGCCACTTTTATTCTAGCATATATGTTAGCCTGGTGATCATCTGTAACATTTTCTGCTACGGTGCTTCCCCCTTGGAGCATGACATCTATAACGGTCAAAAGAGGCTTTGTGACAGGTTTATTTAGACAACCTGAACTAAATGAACCCTTGGAAGGTATTTGTTGTAAAAGGATATATTTCCTCAATAAAACAACAACGTCCACAATTTTATCAGCTTCGTCTTCTGTAACTTGTGTGCGAGCAGTTTCTGAAAAAGCTGCAAAGATTGTTCTCTTATGGGAAATATAAACCTCTTTGCCATCCATGAACGCGTGCCAGTCTGATCCTAGTTTCTTTAACAGGTGTTCCTTGAACCTGGTAGAGTGAACTTTTGCACCTAACGAATCAGATGTCTCGGTTTCAAGATGACTTTCATACCCTTTTTTTTATTTCTGAAACCTTCGGGGGAGAGTTGCTACATTTAACTAAAACTAAGAGCTGCGCAATTATTAATGGACCGTAAGTTTGCTAAGGGAAAATACTTTTTGATGAGTTCCTGGCAGCACGGGCTTCATTTTTAAGCTTGGTATAGCACGATGCGTAATAATGAATATCCGCAGCATGGGCATCTTCAGCATTGCTTGCAGTATTCAATCATCCATGCACTACCCAATTCTGAGATTGAAATGACCATTCCAACAAATTTTTGCCCCAGTTAGCACTACTGACATGATATATTTGTTCATCACCTTGACCTTCGTACTTCTCATAGTAGACGCACTGGGGTTTTTTAGCATCGAGAGTTGATTTATAATTGAATCGCGTTTTTTGGGGGGACTCACTGTTGTAGCCGAATCCATTTCTCTCTTCTTAAGTTGTCGTTGCAGAATACAAGAGCGAAAAAGCGCCCGGCATCCTTTATGGTACGATAGCTTATTTGTCTTCATTGTGTTCGCAATCCGAGGACTGTCATTTAAATACTCCATAATCACGTCAAGAGGCATAGACACCTCATTATCAACAAAATTTTTCAAATCTGCTTCTAGTACATCATATGCTTTGTGATGACATTCTTTCTTATATGGACATCGCAAATCTTTTCGAATATCTTGCTGTCACGAGCAACACAAAGTAAAATTTTTCTCTTTTTTCCTAAATTCATGTTTATGTTTTTGTTCATATGAAGAAATACACTGTAGTTTTCTGAAGTCTGTGTTTAGACTGTTCAGAACCTATAAACCAGAGAAAAGCACTATTATATATTATACTACTGTTATGGTGTTATATTACTCAAATAATGTAACTTGAGGTGAGATGCCGTGTTGCACAAGATGCCGTATCACGTAGTTTTCATATGCGCAGGCAATGTAAGGAAACGCTGCTCAGTTGTAAGGAAGGGAGCTCTCTAGTGATACTTTAATTTCCATTTGCGTTCTTTTTTAAATATTTTAAGTGGTACTTTTTTATTGCTTTTTCGTCATAACAATTCTGGTACGTGTCCAAAATCTTTTACGTGACTTCTTTATTTGCCTATATAAGTCTTAGTTTAAACACCAGAGAAATAAATCTTATGTTTTTAGAGAGTGCTGGTACCTGGCCTTTCTGCAAAGCATAAATAGTGGCCGGTTCCCGCTTCTTCACGTCAGTGAGGGGCACCGGCGTCTTGCCCAGTGCTTTGGGGTGAGTCGACGAAAATTTTTGGGAGTAAGATGCCGGTTGTTTTCCCTTGGGGGTAAGATGCCGGTTATTTTCTGTTGCGGTCAAATATGCCTGGTTGTTTCTTCATTGTTTAAATTACTCTTGGCTAGTAACTAACTTGTCAACAATTTTAATCAGATAATTTAAATCAGTGATTAAATCATGATTTTAATCAATTCATTAAAAAAATAATTGATTAAAATTATATATTTTCTGAATGTTTAAAATAACATTAAGAAATATTAAAATTTAAGGTGAACATAATTTGAAAGGTTTCTTTATGTATTTAGCCTTATAAATGAACTTTATTGGCCTTATAAATAATAGTTCAATAATTATTAATTTTAATAACTGTTAAAATTTTTACATTAAATGTAGTTATAAATAACTTTAATAAATGTAAATATCGGTAGTATATAATATAGTTTTAGATAACTAGGGTTTTTTGCCCCTACGAGCTATGCTCGCCAACCTCCATCCAGACACCACAGACTCACCACGCTAAATTCATCTGCTTTGATAAGATTACAGAAGATTAAATCGTAATTAAACTAGTGCTGATCTTCTGTAATCAAGTACCTATTCATTTCCCTTTGGATGAGGAATTTTAAGACAGAATCAATTCCTGTCGAGACAGCTAACTGCTGCTTTCGTAACTGATTAAATCAGATCAAGCCAACAATTTAAACTTAGCTTGTATAAAATGTCTAAATAAATAATTTTATAAAGACACCATAAGAAATTTATTTTAAATTTGACATTTTAAATGTATCGTTTTAAATATGACGTGATTTTCACCAAAGTTTTTTTTTCCCTCATTTTAACAGTCAAATAAAAATAATTTTAAAGGCCTATAAAAGCCAAATTAATTCGGTGTGACAATAGCAACTGCGAATTTCCAGGTGTCTCAAGCCTCTTTAAAAAAGGAATTAGACAAGAAATCAAAAGGTAGAAAGACAGAATCTTCAACTGACGATGAAATGGATGATGATTAAATTCCCTCCCAAGATTCGGAACATGAAGATTTTTTTAAGTGAATGAGAATGATTCTTCAGAGTGTCTAGCAGAGTGCAAAATAACCTCGGGAAATTATGATGGGATCAAGTGCATTCAGTGAAACTGTTGGTTATATAACAGCTGCTCAAAGTTCCTAAACAAATGTGCAGATTGTGGCAGACCTGAGATATTGCTAAAACGTACAAAGAGACATTTGAAAAACATTAACAAAAAGTTTGACTTTAAAGCTCTTTATCGCAGTGGCTTTACTGTAGTTAAACTTGTTATAATGTTTAAAAATAGGCATACTTAAGTGCCATGATTCTTTTAAATTTTAAGTAGAACATAATATATTAAAAAAATATTACGCAACCAAATATAATAACATAACATAAATAATTATATAACAAATAAATATTAGTTGTTCTTTTATTATATTTCCAACGTTTATTACATTCATATTTTTGTAATTTCCTAATATTAAGTAAGTTAACTACTTTAGTATGTCTAAAATATTAAAGTTATTTTTATTCGTCCCATTTTGTTTCATACTGTTTTACAAAAATTATTGCGTACATTGAAACTCCATTAGGCATCTTACCCCTAGATAGTTGGCCATCTTACCCATACCTATGGGTAAGATGCCGAAATGCAAGTGTATACAAAAACAAAATTTTCGATGCTTTCTACAACATCTGTAAAATAAAATAAGTCTTTAAATCATACATAACAGTCTAAACTTTAAATAGAAATCAATGAATAACAAATATAAACAACAGGTGATTTTTAAAACAATTAAGTCAAAAACTACGGCCTCTTCACCCAATCTGCCCTATTATACATATAGAGAAGGATTCGCTAACGCGATAAAAAATACTTCTTTAACACAAAATAACAGACACTTTCTGGTTAAATGATTCTATTGCTGATATTTACATGTATACACTTACTAAGCTTAAAAATGAATCTAGTCGTCAGTCACCTTTAAAAATAATAACAACCATCGTCATTCCCACATTCTATTTCACGCGTGAAAAACACAACATTCTTCGATTCCATCCAAACATCGTTCTCCTCACTTCAGTTCTAGTTTTTCTCCGCTCGCAAAGAGCGTCTGTCGTTCCGAAGGTTATCTCTAGCACGCATATGCATTGGGCGGAACTTCTGTCACCAATCGCTACTGGATGGCGCTTTGTAGGCTAGGCGCTGAAAGAACGCAGTGGCGCCTTGGACAACATAAAGTACTTGTAAATGCAGTCATATGTATATTATTATATTATTGTAAAGTTCATATTCTATATTGGTATTATATTATTCATGTACACTCATGTCCAAAATTAAGGTCACAAACATAAAATCTGTGAAAGCGGATGAACTATTCACTGTGTTGCCACGAAATTTGACACAGAGGTATATTACAATAGGAGAAAGAATATAGCAACATAACAATATGGTAAATATTTTAATTGTGAATTAAGAAACATGGTATATCAAAACGTGTTAAATCATGAATCAGAGATAAAGCATTTATCTCAGGCAAAGTCTGTCTAATATGGAGTGTGACTACCGTGCACTACTATACAAGCCTCACAACGAACTCTCATATTGTTTATGAGGATGCAAATAAACGTTTGTCGCAACAAAACCCATTCTTCGAAAAGCGCGGATTTTAACTCCTGGAGGGTTCTGGGAAGGGGGTTACGTTGTGAAATGACTCTTTCTAGATCATCTCAAACATGTTCAATAGGATTTAGATCCGGAGTCCTGAAGGCCAATTCTTGCGGCGAATATCCTCTTCTTCAAGAAAATTATCAACAACGTGAGTTCTATGTGGTTTCGCATTATAGTCCATAAACATGAAGTCAGGGCCTACAGCACCCCGGGACAACCTCGCATAGGCTTCAAGGACCTCATCCCTATGGCGATGTGCGTTGCCAGTACTCGCATCGAAGGCGTGCAGTGGTGTACGACTGCCCAGCATTATGCCGTCCCAGACAAGGATTCCTTTGCCACCAAATCTGTCGATTTCTTTAACGTATGAAGGATGATAGTGAAATCCACATTTTCTCCAGGTGGAGATTCGATGAGAATCACTCTGAGGGCTGAATTTTGACTCATCACTGAAAAGAAAACGCCCCCATTCTTGTTGTGGCCAAGACTGATCGCTTCGGCTCCACAACAACCAGGCTCTCCTGTTGGATGCAGTGAAAGGAACACACACGATTGGACTCCGGGTGTTAGGGATGAGGTCCTTGAAGCCTATGAGAGGTTGTTCCGGGTAGCTGGAGGGCCGGACTCCATGTTTATGGACGATAATGCGAAGCCACACAGAGCTCACGTTATTGTGATTTTCTTGAAGAAGAGGATATTCGCCGTATCAAATGGTCCTCAAGGTCTCCGGACCTCTATCCTATTGAACATGTTTGGGATGGTCTAAGAGGAGCCATTGCAAAGCGTAACCTCCTTCCCAGATTTCGCCAGGAATTAAAAGCTGCGCTTTTGGAAGGATGGGCTTTGTTCCTACAAACATTCATTAACACCCTCATAAAGAGTATGAGAGCTCGTTGTGAGGCTCGTATAGCAGTGCACTGTAGTCACACTCCGTATTAGACGGGCATTTTTCGAGATAAATGCTTTATCTCTGATTCATGATTTAACACTTTTTGATATACCCTGTTTCTTAATTCACAATTAAAATCTTTTCCATATTGTTATGTTGCTACATTCTTTCTCCCATTGTAATATACCTCTGTGCTAAATTTCGAGGCACCACAATAAATAGTTCATCAGTTTTCACAGATTTTGTGTTTGTGACCTTAATTTTGAACATGAGTGTGTTATTCATATATTTCAAGATTTTGTGTCTAATAGAAGCCCGAGTATTAAAAAATATCAATACAATTGGCAGCCATATTGGATTTCTAGGAAACAGGCCCCCAGAGTGCGCGCACAAGTTCTTCGCGATGGTTTCCTAAAACCTTAAGACCATATCTAATACTATTCCAAATTTCAAAGACTTGTCACAAAGTGCACGATTCCTTATAAATTTTCAATTATTCCAACCCAGCTACATTGAAAACACAAAATCTCAAATGTTCCGGGGGGAATGCATCCTCGGGCCACCCCCTAAATTCAATACTGTTCAAGGAAGCACATGTTTTGTTATTTGATGAAGAATCTGGTCAAAATTTCTTCATCTTAGGCATTTAGATATTTTCATCTTAGTACTGCGGGGGGTTAAACAAACATGGAACCACCATTTCAGATCAGAAATCATTGTTCGTTATTTTCGTCTTCACATTAAAAATCTTCCGGTGATCAATCACAGAATTTGTTTTAAATTTTTTACGATTAAATAAGGCAAAATATTCGATTTAAAAATTATGCTGGAACTGTACACATACCGATATACAAGGTGTCCATAATTAAACGACCCTACTTTAAAGTTGTCTACAGACGAAACTATTGGTCAGAAAAGTGTGAAATTTTGTGACAGACATAATAAAAGAATGGGAATTTGTTTGAGCGAAAAAAATTAGTTAAAAAGTTTACCAATAGAGGGCGTTTTTTAATTAATTACACTTTTTTAAAAGTTTTTACGCTTTATTTTTTTCCGATTAAATAACACAATTATACAGACCGCTCCCTGAAAAATAAAGCGTAAATCTTTTAAAAATTATTGGTGTTCGAATTCAACAGACCGTACAAACTCGAAAAAAAAAATCCATCTACGACAGCCGCCATTTTTTTCTCGGAGCTCAGGCCTAGAATTCAGTGGGCGGTGACTAAATGTGTAATTTATTTTTTTAAAAAACGCCCTTTGGTGGTGAAATTTTGAACTAGAAATTTTCTTCGCTCAAACAAATTCCCATTCTTCTCACAAATTCCCATTATGTCCGTCACAAAATTTCACAACTTTTTGACCAACAGTTTCGTCTGTAGACAACTTTAAAATAATGTCGTTTAATTATGGACACCATGTATTTTGCTTATTGATCCATTCTCTTGCAAGTTCAGTTTAACCACCGAATAAAGGTAATTGGCATGTTTAATTCTCTATTGCGCGCCCTACATCTATGAAACACATTATTGTTCTTAAGCACATTTTCGTATTTATTTCAGTTAATGAAGTTGATTGCATTTATTTCTGTTATTTCTATTGATTTCTTTCAATGAAATAATTTTAACATTTTTATAAACCAAGTTTCGTGTGGTATGCATAACATCCATTTAATAAAATAATTACTGTACCTTTTATTGTAGAAACTCTCAATGGCTACACATGTAAATGTTAAATGCAGTAGGTAAAACTGAATTAGAGACTCAGATTCAGAAATGCATAAAACAAATAATTATATTCCACCAGCCTGCTCTAATTTTTGTATTTACACAACGGCTACTATTTACGAGCAATCAATGCCTTTTCAAAGTATGAAACGAACAACAAAAAAAAAAAAAACGCTTCAAAACCGCGTTTCTGAAAAATTCGAAAGAATGTATAACACCTATTACTTATTATGTCATTTAATTTTAATTGCTAAAATTCATTATACAAAAAAATTGGTGTAGCAATGCTATTACTTTTTTCAACAGATTAATATAATTTTTGTGCAATCATCTATATCCACATCAAATTCCAAGTGACTGCAGCCCTTCCTGTCAACCATTTTACATCACTGCAAACTTAAACCAGTATCAAAATTCCAAGGCATACTAAAAAGATAATGATGAAAAACATTATGAAAAGAGTATATGGCATTTCTAGTTCACTTAATAACGGAAACTGTTGTATCAGAACCAAAAATGTAAAATGTATAATAATTTGATAATAATGTATTATGATTGGCAATAAAAAGTTTGTTAAACCTCTTATAAACTGCTTTTATATTAACTTATTTTAGGTTTCAAATAATGTTAAATTCTGATAAACTTATATTGCATGAATGAGATCGGACATTAGAGAGAGATCGGATTTATTTTTTAATAATAAATATATATATATATATAAATATAAAAAAAAAATGATAAAAAAATTACCGATGGATGGTGCTGGAATGCGTAATATGAAGCATATTTATGCAAAAAAAACCTCCTCGGTACACATAAATTCTTCATTCGATTCCAGCTGTATGCTGCCGTTACCAGATCAAGAGTTTTTGTTTACGCTCTTTTACAAGAACGAGAAATCAGCAACCGGCGAATTGCGAAAATTCCGCACGGTAAAAGGACCCCAGACATGAAAAGGGCCGGTTCATGTACTGGGATGGTGAAGTTTGTTGAACGCTTCGAAGACACTGGTTTTTTATTATAAGCATAATTTCTATACATCTGTTCCATATTATGCACACCAGTGCCATCTATCTGTAATTTTGGAACGACATTTTTTTTTTTTTTTTTTTTTTTTTATATATATATATATAAAAAATCCGACCGATTTCTAATTCCATTCGTGCAAACAGCATTTTTTTAACATAATTTATTCTTTTTAAATGATTTTTAAAATTTTTTTATCTAATTTATGGCGCATTAGGCATTTAACTTTTAAGAAGGTACCTGATGTTGCCTTTTTTTTCTTTTTCTTTTGAAATAGAGTTATCCTTTTCCTCCGCATAGCATAATTTTCTCTAAAATAATAATTTATCTGATGGTGTGAAGCCATTTTCATGACTCCCTTGCATATTCTTATAAAGAGTATAAAAACAGAAAAAACCTCTTCCAGATAATGCACCTATATGACACTAAATCGCATTTGCAAATAAATCACATAAAATGATACGTTGGATGTTAAAGTATAATTCTGTTAACCATTAAAATCTTGATACAACTCCCGTTAAAATTTTCGTGTTGGACCTCATGTTACTCTCCCAGCACATCTATTGAGAACCATTGTTCTACAGAAATATGTTGTGGTGAAAAAAAGGTATAAGGACATTGAATTTAACGACATTAAATGTCAAAGCGCTATATGTAAGCGTACAAAGTTAATGCTGGAATCTTCCGTAAATTGACACAGCTGCGCCATCTTGTGGATGGAGTGAATAAATACGCGGGTTTTTTGTATGACGTCATATATGACAGAATTTCTACCATCTGCGCATCTCGTGAGCAGGTCTATTTGAAGACATTTACAATTTAAAAGTTATAGGCGGAAAAGCAGACAAAGCTATTTTAGAGAATATCTGTTAAAATTTTAATCATGAATTTCAAATATTTACTCACTCATGGAAGATGAACATTGATTACCAGATTTATTGCAAAATATTTTTGTTACAGTTTGTTTTGCTGAAAATATGTGTATTTAAAAAAAAAATCCCAATGTCATTTTAATTTCGGGAGAAAAAGCACTAATGCTACGTAAACAGTATTGCCTTTTGCCCCGAAACTAAACTGGCATTGCAACTATTTTTTAAATACATATATTTTTATCAAAACAAGCTGTAACAAAAATATTTTGCAATAAATCTGGTAAACAAGGTTAATCTTCCATGAGTGAGTAAATATTTGAAATTCACGATTAAAATTTTAACAGGTATTCTCTAAAATGGCTTTTTCTGCTTTTCCGCCTATAACTCTTAAACTGTAAATATCTTCAAATAGACCTGAATTTTATGCAAGCTATTTAGGCTAAAAGAAAACCATTTTTGTTAATAAAAGTTATGGGCGTAACTTTTAATTCCATGGTTTTTTTCCACATTGGAAGAAACTTGCCCACCTTGAGTTTATGTTATTATTTATTAGAAAAAAATGTATTTTAAATATAATGAGCGAAAAGCATGTGTTTAAATTGATGTAATATACTAGTATGTATGTATTTTAAATAAAGTTGTTTTTCAAATGACGATTATATTTTTAAAATGAGGTTTTTATATTTTGAATGAAATGAATGCAACATAAACGCTGGTGATGGGAGAAAATATTTGACGGTTTATGAACTGCGGCCGGCTAACATAAAAGTACTTTTTTACACTGTTTATTTAATCTAACCCTGTTCAGTTCATATATATGAAAAGATAAAAAAATTTAATCGATTTTACCTCCCAGATATGCTAGAAAAATAAAAATTATGTACATGGATGTGTTCTAGTAACAATACAACATTTTAGTATTTTTACAACTTGATTATAAATTAGCAAATTAATGTTCCGTTATCTAAACGTAGCTGATAAATCCTTAAACATTCTTTATGGTTGTTACAACTGTATATACAAGTACAACAATTGAGTAAGTTATGTAACAAACTACGATTTCTAAAATATACCAGCTGGTTGGGAAATTGCAAAAGAGAAATATTTAAAATCTTTAAGCATCTTAAACGTGATTTTCAGCCCTATAATTTTTTTTTATAAAAAAGTTAAAATATTATTTAATATATATTATTAAAGGTCAGTGATTTTTATACGTTCAATTGGCCCATCTCCGTCCGCAGCCCTTTTTTCTACTACTTATTCCGACTCTTTTGCGGAAGCCAGATTTAAAAAAAAAATTGAACCGGACAAAATTAAAAGGGAAATTTGAAATTATTGGCTACCGAGCAACAACTGCTACGTCGAGCTTATTATTAGTCTATAGTTTTCAGTTATTGGCAATTGTTGTGTGTTTCATAAGCCTTTTTCAAATTTGGAGAATGTTCCGCAATTGGGTTATTTCGATAAAAGTTACTTTCATTTTCTAACCATTATTTAACTTTTATACAGTTACAATTGCATACTGTTTTCTCATTTGACGCCAATCATGGCTATCGGCCCGGTTATGGAAAGTTATTCATTTTACCCCTACGAAGAACCGGTGTAAGATAATAAATGTTTAATTGCGCATACCACGTACTATTTATAAATATCTTATATTTTATTCCAATTTTTGAAATTTCTTCTATACTTTGTATGCTTTCTGCAATGTTATTCACCTGTGCGAAGTGCAGGTATCCCATGAAAACTATTTTTCTCGGATATGACACAATGACCGACATATTTCTAGATTTAAAAAAAAAAAAAGTAATTTGCCGATTTTAGGATTTCTTTTAAAGCTGTTGTCTAAAATTCTCAAAATATTTAAAACTATAAATAATCAATTATTGCTGGTTTAATAGTACAAGAATTAATGCTTGCATTTTAAATTAAAGTGGATCCTAATGTAAAATTAAATGAGTTTTAAATGGAATGAATGAAATGCTTCTATTTTAAATATTATAAATACAATTCGATCAAGAGAATATTTGGCAATTTATCGCCTGCGCCCGGTAAATAAAAAATATGCCTTAAAATTAATTAAATAATTTATACTTAAACTCTAAGCGTAATAAAACATTTAATTCTCATTGGAAATATACATGTTTATGTAATTTTTTTAACTTTATCTTATCAGGAATTGAATTAAAAACGCTGCTGTAAAATTCTATCTTAACATACATTAACTAATTTTTATAAGTCCTTGTTCATTGCATTACAAAAACATAATTCAAATAGAACGTATTAAAATCACTGACATTTAATAATATATATTAAACTAGTAAATCTGCAGATCAGGAGCCTCAACGTCATCTTTGCAAGTCATTGTTTTTTAACACTCATTGCGTAATATTCTACTTCCTACAAATCGCTTTTTAAAGTTTTCAAATTACATAAATATTTATAAGCATACAAGATACTTCGTAAAGTTTCAGAAATTAAAAGTGTTAAACAAGTGGTTATACATTGATGTTCTGAAATTCTGATGAGCTACTTATTCGGGTAACTTTTTAAATCAAAAATTGCATTTCTTCAGGGGGCAGAGCCCCCTGAACCCCCCGTAGTCTATTTAAATTTACATTCATAATTTTTTATTGATTGTGCGGATGGTTATAGTATATCTTTTTTTACGCTGTGATTTATAAGGATAAGCATAAGTTTTTTTTAATAAATTAATTAAATTTAAATTTAAAATAAAATATTCATGTTAACCGTACACAGATAATAAATCTTGAAGTGACGCCAAAAATGTAACCCTAAAATCCGCTACATTCGGCACAACACAACGACGTGCTTAAAAAAAAACAGAATAATATTTTCAGTAATACAGTTTTTAATTCATAATACAATGAAATGCTACCTTAGAATGCTTATTGCTTAAATATAAGCAGATCATTTTCATTTACAGAAAAAATGCACGAATGAAGTCAAAGAATTCGGTCCCTGTTCCACGTGCTTGTTTAGTTTGGGCCGAATGAGGGCATTTAAATCTGAGATTAACGCACATCGTATTGCAAACTGTTTTTACGGCATACTGCATCTCCATCTATCTCTTTCCTCCGTGAATAATAGTTAATTTTATTTTACCCAAGATCTTTTTATTCCAGCATCTTTGTTTTCGATAAATGACGTCTAATTCACCTGCTATGCGTACTTACTCAAAACTTTTCATCTTGTTATATTAAGAAATACTTGAGAGTTTTCTTTTTATTTCCAATATGCCGCCATATTAATTTTTCAATTCTTAATTTTATTTTTCATTTTCCTGTTTCTCGACAAAACATTTCAATTGAAAATTGTTTAAAAGAAAATATTATTCCGGGTTTTGATTTTCTTGGCAACAATTAAAGAAATATTGGTAAATGTTATGGAAAAATGTTACGTTATTTTCTATAAAAATAATGAACATTTGTATTTTTAAGCAAAATATTTGAATAAAATAAATAAAATAAATGAAATAATGCCTATTTTTATTTCTGGTCTAAAATCCATCTATATGCCAAGATACAAATGCATTAATTCATGCGTTTTGACGTTGGCTTTACTCAAACATTATGCACGCAATTATACTAATATTATTAGGAGCAAATACGTTGCTAGGCAACAGATGATAGAAAAGGGAAAAAAATGAAATATGCATTATGTCAAATTGATAAAAGAAAATCCTTTATATTATTGGAAAACATGCATAAAATTCCCCCCCCCCCCCAATATTATAAACCTAATTAAAAAATCTCGCAAATATATTGACAAATTTTCAAACTAATTGGAATAATTTAATAATCTTATTTAAAAATTTCAGCATCAAAAATTTACCATTTAAATCCGTTTTTCATATGAGCCATTTCTTTCAACAAATGAAAATCAGAAAATCGTCTGACTTTCCATTGAAAAGCATTATAGAGCAAAATAAAATGTTCTATATTTCCCGAACGAATGAACTAAATTTAACCAAAAACTATACAGCTAAGTCCGGGTACCTCATCAACATGCCCAGTGAATTTCAAGCCGATCGGATGCTTTTTGCGGCAGTTATCGCGGAACAGACAGACAGACTAAAAGACAGACAGACTAACAGACAGACAGACTAACGGAAACCAAAACTTTTCGTGTCTCCACAGTAAGCCTTCACTGACGTTTCGGCAATAATATTTTAACTTTTTTATAAATTATAATAAAACACAAAACTAACCTGTTTTTCTCTTTATTTCCTAAAAAATGAGTTCTCTCAGATAGAGGGTTACTTTTGCAGTTTTGAAAACTGCAATAATTAGAACGCCAACGCGGTATTTTCCCAAATAATATAAGTTCTTAAAAGAACTGATTTTGTTTAAATAACTAACTTCAATTAATAAATTAAATAATGGTGAATAAATAAATCAAATTATATCTAGACTTCCAACAATTAAGTACTGCAGACGACAAACGAATAAAATCACGGCTGCGCGTACGCATAGTTATTTCATAGATATCGAACGTATAGATCATCCACAAAGGGGAAAGAAGTTAATAATCCTCTTGTAGTTCACTCCGTCCGCTGGGTGGCGTATGACCTTGGTTGACGTGACCTCGCCTTTAATCTTGCGGTTACCTCTCCCATTTAAGATAGGACGCTTACTTATATCGCTTTGTTAAATGTGACCTTTAAAAAGATTTTTATTATAAGTTTTATATACTTGAAATATAAGAATAAATTATTTTTCGGTATATCTCATAAAGATTTTGCAGTTTTCTCAATGCCTTGCACTAAAAATTATTTTTTTATGTCAATAGAGGGACTGCCTTCTTTTAGAGCACCTTTTTTTTGGGTCATTCCATGCAAAATGAGCAAATCATCTGTGGCAGACATGTCACAGATTTTGATGAAAATCAGTCTATATGCAGATCATATCTATTTATGAGTAAATGTAAAATAATAGATTTCAGGATTGTTTATTTAAGTATTAAAATATACATTAAAAGTGAATGCATAATCGAGGTATTGTCTACATGCTTAAAACTTCAATTCTGATTATTAGCCTTGCGAATGGAAAGACTATATTAAAAATATTTATAATTAGGAATGAATAATAAGTAACAGATTGGCGTAAGTTAGTAATTGTATTTTTATTCCGTAATGAGAAAAAAAAATATTTTTCAAAAACTTTGAAGTAAAAAGGCAATATTTCTACTGCTCATTTAAGCATGAAGGACAGCTTTGACAATTTTACTTTTTTTTGGCGTTATAGCTAAATGTATATATTTTAAATATCGAAAGTTTCATTCTTGCCTTTTTATTCCTTAATGAGAAAAAAAAATAAACAGTAAAAAATGTTGAGGGTAAAATGCAATATTTCTGTCACTTCTTTTTAAGTGAAAAAAAGCTTTATTAAACTTTTAAATTATTTCATATTATAGATAAAAGTGTATATTTTAAATATAGAAACTTTAATTTTTGCTTTCAGTTTATTTTTGGCTATTAATATATTTATTTTAAACTACAGTAAAAATATATATATATATATATTACTTTGAACAAAAACAATATATATTTCTTTGAACAAAAAAAATATATATTACTTTGAACAAAATATATATATATTTATTCTCTAAATCCATAGATGGCAGCACTGCATCTTTTTCCCTTTGAAATCGTGTAATATTGTAAAATAAAACGCGCTCTTTTTCAAAGAGTAAAGCTCTTGGAATGCAACAAATATTACTTTTTTAACCAACTTTTGTGACGTTAGGACTCAAAAAGCAATCTTCAATTTTTTTTAGCATATCATGGACTTATTGATCTTTATGTCTGTGCAATAACTATAATTAAATGTATATATAAATATTTTACAGACATACATACAATAAATACAATAAACCCCACTGGAGTAAAAAATTAGCCAGAGCCAGGAATCGAACCCGGGACCACAATATACAAGACTGCTGCACTAACTACTGAGCTACTGCGCCCGATGCCTTGGTCTGCAATTTCTCACTAATAAACCAAGTTGGGGAAGTCACCAGCTATCTATACGATAGCCATGGATGACCGGACAACGATGAATAGATTTTTACTATGACATCGATCTACGAAATATAATAATAAACACACATACTACAATATATATTAAAACACACATTCACACATAAATAACGCCTGAATTGAACAGTTAAATGTATATATAAATATTTTACAGACATACATACAATAAATACAATAAGCCTAACTGGAGTGAAAAATTAGCCAGAGCCAGGAATCGAACCCGGGACCACAAGACTGCTGCTCTAACCACTGAGCTACTCCGGCCGATACCGGGGTCTGCAATTTCTCACTAATAAACCAAGTTGGGGAAGTCACCAGCCATCTATACGAAAGCCATGGATGACCGGACAACGATGAATAGATTTTTACTATTACATCGATCTACGAAATATAATAATAAACACACATACTACAATATATATTAAAACACACATTCACACATAAATAATGGCTGAATTCAACAGTTAAATGTATATATAAATATTTTACAGACATACATACAATAAATACAATAAACCCAACTGGAGTGAAAAATTAGCCAGAGACAGGAATTGAACCCGGGACCATATTTATTAAACTTATAAATTATTTCATATTATAGATAAAAGTGTATATTTTAAATATAGAAACTTTAATTTTTGCTTTCAGTTTATTTTTGGCTATTAATATATTTATTTTAAACTATAGTAATATATATATATATATATATATATATATATATTACTTTGAACAAAAAAAAATATATATTTATCCTCTAAATCCATAGATGGATTTATAGTATACATATATATTACGTATATGTATACTATACGTTACATATACGTATATGATATATAGTATTCATCGTTGTCCGGCCATCCATGGCTATCGTATAGATGGCTGGTGACTTCCCCAACTTGGTTTATTAGTGAGAAATTGCAGACCCAGGCATCGGCCGGAGTAGCTCATAATGGTCCCGGGTTCGATTCCTGTCTCTGGCTAATTTTTCACTCCAGTTGGGTTTATTGTATTTATTGTATGTATGCCTGTAAAATATTTATATATACATTTAACTGTTGAATTCAGGCATTATTTATGTGTGAATGTGTGTTTTAATATATATTGTAGTATGTGTGTTTATTATTATATTTCGTAGATCGGTGTAATAGTAAAAATCTATTCATCGTTGTCCGGTCATCCATGGCTATCGTATAGATGGCTGGTGACTTCCCCAACTTGGTTTATTAGTGAGAAATTGCAGACCCAGGCATCGGCCGGAGTAGCTCAGTGGTTAGAGCAGCAGTCTTGTATACTGTGGTCCCGGGTTCGATTCCTGGCTCTGGCTGATTTTTCACTCCAGTTGGGTTTATTGTATTTATTGTATGTATGTCTGTAAAATATTTATACATATACATTTAACTGTTGAATTCAGGCGTTATTTATGTGTGAATGTGTGTTTTAATATATATTGTAGTATGTGTGTTTATTAATAACTATAATGTCTGACCTTTCCTTCAATATTTTTTTGCCTATCAATAAGAGGAAAAATTACAGTTTTGTCATTTTTTTAAGTTTCTAAATTTTTTTAAAGGTGAAGGAAATACATGGCAACTTAAAAACTTTAGCAATTCGATCTTAATATGTAACACTACATCAGGCATCAATTTCACAGATGTTTTTGAATTCCTTTAATTTTTATAACGTTTTTAATTTTCTAAAAATTGACAAATTTTCAATTTTTACAACAAATTTAAGATTAATCACGACGTTACCAAATTATTATTATTAAATAAATATGAAGATAATTTTCCAGAGATTATAATATTATAAAAAGATTTAATTTATGTTAAATATTTTTGAAGATACGGAACTCCAAATTTGCAACTTTGAACGATTGTACACATGCTATTCTATGTCACAAGGTTTTTAAATGTCCAGAACTTCCCAAATTTTTCTATTTTTTTGTCGAAATATTTTGCAATGCTCTATTTGAATATGAATTGAATATGTGTATCAAAATTTATTAAAATCGGTTACTATGCAGCCATGACTTTTTTTTTTTAATTTTTGCTCATTTTATGTGGAATGACCCTTTTTTTTTTTTTTTTTTTTTGAAAAAGGCAGTTTATTGATAGAATGAATTGATGAATTAGTAGAATAACTGCCCCATTAATGTAAAATAACGAGAAAACGAATAAAGCTTTATTTATATTTTCCCTGATTTTTTAAAAATTTGCAATTTTGAACAGAAATTAGGTGATTTTTTTTTTTTTTTTTTACGTCAGTAATAGCACGATTTCACCTACTTAATGCATTTTTATTTCCATAATAGCATTCAGACATTTTCCTGCGTAAATATTAGGCTGCGCAAAAAGTTCTGGGAAATTTTTAATCTAATACTTACCAGAATTTTTATCGTATAGGAGTGTCGTGCCATCAATGCCACACTCTATTGCCAGCAGATGGATCGCGTCTACGACAAATTGGTGCAGAAGTATCCAAGACTAGTTCGCCGAAAGCGCGTTTTGTTTCAGCAGGACAATGCCAAACAGCCCAGACGACCAAGGACAAGTTTGCACAATTGGACAGCGTCGAAATTCTCTCACACACCACACATATTCCAGACGTGGCTGCATTCGATTATGGCCTCTTTCGATCAATGTGACATTTTTTCAAAGGCCGTCAATTTGAATATTTTAAAGAAGTTGAAGAAGCATGTCAAGAGTTTTTCGATTCCAAGAAGCCGCCATGGTATTTCCAGCAACTGGAAAATGGTAGAATGATGGTAGTAAGTCGTGGACTATGATGGCCTCTACTTTGAAGAATAGCCCTTATTGCTTTTGTTGTTAATTTGCGCATAATAACGCAACTTTCAAGAATTTTCCAGAACTTTTTGATCAACCTAGTAGTTAAAAGTAAAAAAAAATATATATATATATCGAAATATGTTGATTTTTAATTAAAATTCATATAAAAGCTCAAATAAATGTGCTAGAATTACTTTCATTTGCATACAGATAATTAATACAATTATATGTATTAGATATATGTATTGATATGTATTGAGATATATGTATTAGATATTAAATACATAGAATTATATGTATTCTCCTGAGAGTAGTTCTTGTACATTTATTTGTGCTTTTATATGAATTTTAATTATTTAACTCAAGGTGAATTGAGCTCTAGAATTTTTAATTCCATTTATGTTGATTTTTGTTTAAAAACTCAGAATTTTCATTAAAAGTCTTTTTTTTTTTCAGTTTAAATGCCTCTAAAAATAAATAATTTTGGTGATAGAGCTTAACATTTTTTTCATTGTATAGATATATGTGTGTAAATGAATATGGGAAAGTTTCATAAGAATGTCTGAAAAATTGTGGAATTATCAAAGTAGCACTAAACAAAATTTACTATAAAGCACGTTTTCAAAAAATGCATTTAAAGTCTTACCATTTGAAAAACAAGTGTTAATTTGTCATTCAATAATTAATACTCTTAAAAGAATGAAACACTATTAAAAAGGTTTTTGTATAATATTTAGACATAAATAAATATTGCAAAAAAAAAAAAAAAAAAAAAAAAAAAAAGATATCTTTATTTTTATGTCTTCAAATTATAATTTTGATTATTAAGAGTTCATTTTCGATTTACTAAACTAGGCTTTATACTTTTGCAGGTAACACACGTAAAGATAAAAGTGATACATTTTTGGAATAACAAATGTCAGCTGAAAAAAAACGAATGAATAAAATCAATTTTGAAAAATTATGCCAAAATTTTTAGCTCAGCGTAGTCAGTACAATGAAATCAAATTGGTGTTAACAATCAAGTTTGATACTATATGCTACGTAAACATAATTATGATGAAGTGATTTCAATCTTTAAACACTTTTTTTCAACCACAATTTAAAAAAAATCTACAATGTGACTTTTAATAAATACGCTTCAAAGGTCTTCATTCAGAGTAAGTCTTTTTAAAATTTACATTAAAGATTATCTTAATAGAGGAAAATAATTAGCGATTTGAGATATTATAATGATATTCCTGAATGCTAATTTTCAGAGAGTTTGTTTCGGGTTCATTATAAATGTCTCTAAATGTTTTTTTTTATTTTTATTTATATACTTTTTCAGAACAATATTTTTCAAATGCATCAAGTTTTTTTTTTTTTTTTAAGTATTAAGGGACTATGCTTTATGACATGTGGGCACATTATAATCTTACAAAATCTTACTTTTCTGTTATTGTAAAATAGTTAGAACTCACACGTATTGAATTCTTAAATAACTGCATAATTAACTTTCCTTTTAAATATAATTCATGTATGGATATTTTAACAGACTTGAATTAGCTTATTTTTTTTTATTCAGTAAATTCGATCGAAGCTCTATAATTTTAAGGGAATTTATTGACACAGGCTGGTGTTTACTGTATCCTTTATTATATTTTCCCATCTATCACTGACTACCCAAACAAAGACTATTGTTTTCATTATGTGATGGTCTGACAGCTAACTAATAATGGCTGCTTCATCAGAGGTTCATAAATTTTAATGTTTATACGGGGTTTCACCTTGTTACGTAATTGTTATTGTTAAATCGATGGTCACTGATTAACTTTTAAAGTGTTAGAGATGAATATTTAACAGAAACCACAAGCGAAAAAAAATTCAATAATAATAAAAAAAATCTAAATTGTTAAATTGAAGATATTTGGTTGAATAATTTTTGCATTCAAAATACAAAATTAAAATTTGTATATGTCACCAGTTTTGAAATTTTCCATTTAGCAAAAAATATAACAAAAAATCTCAATATATGCACATGAGAAACAAGTTGACAAAACAAACAAACAACGAAAAAAGAAAAAGAAAGGAAAGAACAAAACTAACCTATGTATTACAGACTGTAAGTGTTAATAAAATTTTGTCCGAGTATTTTTTAAAGTATGTCCACTGCATGTCAAAAGTGAGCGATGCTTCAATTCAGAGAGATTTCATGAATAAGAAAGTCGTAATATACGAGCAATAAAATTCAATTATTCTACAGATTTTTGGATCAAACATAGCGAGCCTGACATTATCGCCAAGTTAATGATCGTTGTCTTAGTCTTCTAATCGAATCTGTTTAGGCAAATATGGCCAAGTTCTAGAATATGAGTTGCCATAATTTAGACGAATACTTTCAATATGAGCGTCTGCCTAGTGCACATGTTGCCACTATTTTTTTGACAACTCTCTACTGGTAACAAGGTAATTAAATGGATGTGGCAAAAGTTGTCACAGAATATACTCTGTTTTGTGAAGCCACTCTTGATACAATACGCGAACTGGAGTACGATAATTAAGTAAAGGAAATACAGTCGACGCTCGTTTTTACGAACTCGTAGGGAACACTAAAATAGTTCGTAAAATAGAAAGTTCGTAAAATGGAAAACACCAAAAATGATATGAATACGTACATTATTTTTGTCTATTTTTATCAAACTGCCCCCTCTTCACAAATGAAGCAGTATTTCAAGATTATTTATTATTCAATAAATTTATACGTGTATTTTTAAATATACAAGAAATAAATGCAAATTTATGCACAAAAAATAGTTTTAGTACACAGAAACATACGTTACTTATGCCTTAAAAACATTACATATGAAAATACAGACTGGATTAGTACTTAACAGGTGAAAATACATAGATGAAAACATAAATAAAAAATTGGGAATGGAAATAATCATTTACCTTTTTTTTTTTTAAATTACATTTTGGAAAATATATATTTCCATTTTATCTGTGCTTGAAAACCTTTTACAGTTATTGCTCCTTTCAAAAAAGTGCCTTAGTCCTTACAACCACTACTTGAAATTGTTGCTATGCCCCCCTCCCTCCGAAAGAGATTGGGGAAAACAACACATTCTTGGAATGCATCTGATGTCTCATTGTACTTGTTGAGAGTTTAATTGACGTGACACTGCGTTCCGATATTTAAAAAAAAAAATGCAGAACTATCAAAACTGAGTTCGCAAAAAAGAGATTTTCATTATCCGTAGTTCGTAAATGGGAGCGAAAAATTACATTGTTTCTATGGGAGTGTATTCGGGACAACTCTATAGTTCGTAAAATCGCAAGTGTTCGTGAATAAGAGGTTCGTAAAAACGAGCGTCTACTGTATTAATATTATGAGTGTGTTTTACAAAATTACAAGCAAGTCGTGGATTTAAAAAAAATTGCTTAAAGTACCTTTAACTTAGCTTAAAAATTAGTTTTCTTTTCATACTATATCTGTGAAGTACAGAGACACTACTTCGGATATAGTGAAGAGTCATATTGGAAAAATAATCACATTTAATTTAAATCTTGACTATCTGATAAGTTACAAATACAATTACGTACAGAAAGATGATTACAGAACTTTGCGGCTTGCTAGCCGAACTTATAGGATTACATCTTACTCTTTACGTGGCTGGGAGGTCAGTCCTCTCCGACAGCCCGTGAGCAATTCTTCTACACTTACATTAGATTTTTATTCTCAGTGCTTTAATCTGCTGAGGTGTTTCTTTCTTTGTGGTGAGTATAGCGCCTAGAACACATAGTGTGGAAATTGACTATCCCTGTAATACTTAAAAAAGTGCTAAAATATTGTATCCCTTAAATGTGCAACGATGCTGCTGAAATATACAGATCGGAGCGACATCTGCAAGATATTTTCTACAACTGCAAGATATTGCTAGTCTATACAATGTAATATGAAAATCCCTCAGATGTCGCTGCGATCGACACGTGGGATTTTAGCAGTATCGTCGCACATTTAAGAGATACAAATTTTTAGCGTTGTTTGGATAGCATATTTCCACACTAGGTATTCTAGACGCTGTAGTGGTGGGGTAATGTACGTCATGGTATTAGGTTCATGGAAAAGTGCTGAGATCGCCTGTTGCTACCAGTCTGCGATACCCACATATCTTGTACTTTTAGTAACTCTTCTAAACAGGATAAAACATAATTTTTATTACTGTTATTAAGCTGTTACTGCTTTAATATTTAAATTTTTATTATTTTGCTTATGCTGTTTGAATGGTGTAAAAAAACGTACACAAAACGTACACAGAAAGTGTGTGTGTGTGACATATTACTGTTGACTTTTGTGACATCCCAGCGACACGCTTATATCTCGACGAAAATGTAGTATAGTAATCAATATCAAAAGTTTTGCCAACTCTCCGTTATCATGAGACAACTAGATGCAGTCATGGTGGAGAATGGAAGGCAGACTAAATAAACATTGGAAGGGTTTCTCTTTTAGTAATTAATTGAGGCAGTATAAACTTAACTAGTTTATTTGTAAACACATTTCGTGAACAACTCCAGTAGGTTATCCATTGGCTCTCAGAATATTGCAGGATCACTTCATAATAACTATATGATGTTACATGGTTATATGATGTTACATTATCAGCTACACATTAAAAATTGAACCACCAAGTGACGGAGATTTATTAAACAAGCGAAAAGCGTAAAAATTCTGGGTTCCTAGTCGATGCAATACTATAAATACTCAAAGAAACGGAGCGCGAACGAATACGTTACAAGTGAAAAAACCAACCCTGTCAAAATAGCCGGAAGGACGGGACGGGAGGCATGCTACGATAGGATTTAGCTACAGGAGAGGGAGGGGGGAATACGCATGACGTCGATGATGAACTCTTTATTCTCGGCGTCAGTTTTATAACGTAAACAAATGTTGGCGAGAAGCTGACAAGGAATTATGGGATATGTAACATCATCGAACAAAAATATTAAAAACATTGACAGAAAAAGAAATGTCTAAGAATAAAGTGAAAGAAAGTAATTTAGTGGTTTTATAAGAAGTGAGTTACGAATGGATTAAGGTTTTTAGAATAATAATTAAAGAATACGCAGTTTTAAAGGCATGAAATAAAAGACAAAAGATATTTAAGATATTATTAAAGATAGGGAAAAAAGGGTAAATATTAAGAATTTGGAATTTACTAAGATAAAAGGGCAAAAAAATATATTATTACTCATCACTCCACCCAAAAAATGGATAAACCAGTAGGTCTTATGACCTGCAAGTTCATAGAAGGAAATGTTACATAGTCGATTACGATTTCGTCACTTGGAGTAAACCCTAAAGAATAAACTTTCTAAAAATATCTATATGCTATATTAAATTTAAAATTTAGAATTTATAACGCGAACTACTGGAATTGTTAGTTAAATACAAGAAGATATTAATCTTGTTTACAATTTGCAATGATAAAAAATAAAAAGTTAATATAAGAATTGAGAGTGATTATTTAACATAGTTTTGTTATTTATATAATAAATTTAAGGCCATTCATGGCTCATAATTACGTGCAAAACATTCATGAACTCAATTGTAAACACTTGGACATAGTATTTTATAATATAAATATGCTAATGAAATTATTGAAAAAAGTCTTAAAAATATAAGTTCAAAATTAGATTCAGAAATATAATGTTCATTTGAATCTACTTATCCTTACATTAGCATCTCAGTTTCTCCAATCTACGTTCACTTTCAGTTCAATAAATAAAGTTAATATATTACAAATAATAAATATTAATAAAATTAATAATATCAAAATTAACAATAATAATAACAATATATATATATATATATATATATATATATATATATATTATCTACAATTTAAATAAACTTATTTCAGCATCTTTTAAGTGTATTGACATGCAGACATCGATAGACCATATCTTTGTGGCTTGAGATGCCCTAGAAATTTCTATATCATATACCAATTAATGTTGTATAGTACCTTTTTACAATATGTTATTATTTACCATTTACCAAGTGGTATTTACCTATTACAGTCATCATAGGATTTTCAGAAACTTTGGAATTCCTCTAAGTTGAAAAAATTTAATAATCTGACATTTCTAAACTCATAAATTAATTACTCATAACTAATAAAGTCTCTAACTCATAACAACTAAAACCGTTTAAAATCTGAAATTCTCATAAACTAACAAAAACTCTTAAAATCTGAAACTTCATAAGATTTTTTTTTTTTCATATTCTGTTCATTAGCTAGCTAAACGGTAATTATCTTTCAATTACCTAATAATAAGCATATTATATCAAATGATATCAATTTCTAGGAATAACTTACAATGAGTAATTGAAATTCCTACTAATCGAGTTATCAAACTCATAGCATAAATAAACCCTCAAGTAATATCCCATGTTATGTATTACACATCTCATTTATTACAGTAATCAAAAATATTCTTCATTGTGATCTTTTTCTCTCAATATCAAATAATGCATATTATAATAAATAATATTAATAACAATGATTTCAACAACAACAGTCAGTAATATTCAAAAGTATCAAACAATTTTCTTTAACTATTCCTTAAAGTATCTAATTGATATCTCATCCATATGACAGCGAATGAGGTAAGGAAATATACTCAAATATTAGGCACAACATAAAGTAACAAAAATAAATAAGAAATGTTGTAAAACAACTATCAATTCAGTATGATTATGCAACGATCTTGTTTTCAATCAAACAAGAAAACTATAGTTCTTGAATGAAAATGAAACCTTGTAGCATACTTAAGGAAGGTTGATAAAACATCCAGGTTATTGAATTATAGTAATCAACTATAATCCTAGATTCAAATTCAATTTAATTTTAATTATAATCCAGTTAATTTTATTTATTTAGTTAAATTAGTTTAAGTTATTAATTCAATTAATTTCAATACAAGAAATTCTCAACTTAAATCAACCAATTTACGCCAGCATAAATAATTAACACAAGTAAAAAATCTCAGCAATAATATTCCTGCTGTTATATAGAAAATACACACTGTTATATAGAAAATAATTGCTTACTAACTTATAAATGTATTTATTTAGTTTAGTTATTTTAAGGATTATTATAAAATTAAGACGCGGCTATGGATTTAACATTAGTTTGCTGGGGGTTTTCCTGGAATAACTGTAATTTATCTAGAGAATAATATTTTCTTAATTTAGATACATGGACAATTTCTATATTTCAGTTTTGAATTTTCCTGTCTATCTCAAAATTAACATCAGATAATTTATTGAGGATTCGATATGGAAACAAATTTTTAGTGGTCTTTAAGAACAATTAAAATTATATACTTTCTAGTGCAAAACTTAAATTTAAAAACAATAAATTATTTTTCAGGAACAAAATAAAATGATAAATTATTCAATTTTCAAGTTAGACTTTTTGGAGTAGTAAACTTTAAACACAACATAACAATACCTCAACAAAAACATTCAAGAAACCCAAGCTTGTTTATAAGACAAAAACATTTTTACATGTTTATCATCACATATCATCAATCATCAAGGAAGGTTATTAAACTTGAATGGTGCAATAGATCTTAGCATTAGAAATTTTAATCAAAACATGGTACAAAACAAGGTAAATTTTACTATATTTAATCAAAATAATAAATTTTAAAAGAAACTTTTTTTTCTTAACTAGATTTTATTTGTCAAAATCCCAGTAAAAAATTCGCTCAATCCAATCTTTTCTCACTGAATTTAATTAAATTATAAGAAATTGGGGATAAAGTAACATTAACCAGAAATTCTACTCAATAAAAACATATAAACTTAAATATCTCAGTTATAATTTTTTTAAGTTAAACTAATTCTTTTATAATTCATAAATATTTTCAAAAATTTTAATTGCATGCTATCTTTTAATTTAATTTACAAAATTTAATGAAATTTTAAATTATAATTTATCTGACAATATTCTAGCACAAGTTACGCTAATTCCATCTTTTAAATTTTTATTAATACATATATATATATATATGTATATATATATATATATATATATATATATATATATATATATATATATATATATATATATATATATATATGTATATATATATAGTAATTTTGCTTTAAATTAGCTTAAAAATTTATTCCAACGTAAGTGAAATAAATCATATTTTACACTTATTTTAAGCAGTGTGACAGATATGGTATAGAACCAACTATGTAAATACAATAAAGCACACTGTAACGATTATGGTATAAACTCATCCGAACAATGTATGAGAAACAATGCAGAGAAAAGAGAAATACTGAAAAATATTCAGGCACGTGGCTTATTGGATGTATATTTTTAATTTGCAGGTTAAATTTCGGTAAATATATTTCTGAACGAATACTTTATTTCTATAATGTGAATAAAAATTCGTATTGATTGTGACGCCACGAGAATATTGACCGTTGGGTTTATTTTATATCTATGCATTAAAACTTTATTTATCCCTTTTTTTCATTACAATTAAATAGAAACTATATTTTTATTTGAATTCATGGTGGTTAAGCATAAAAGTACTTACATAAAGTACGTGTGAAAAGTACACGCGCCGGTGAAAATGACGCTACGCTTAGCTGAAAATGTATTTTTACATTAATAAAACTAAAAAACAATGATATGATTGTGCGGACATTACATAATTTTCTGATTTTTCAATTGTTAATTATAAAAGTTAGAATTGGAATCTTTATTGATTACTTCATCTTGATTGTATACCTTGATTACATGTTAGCAAATGCTTTTTTAAAAAACTAAATTATACGTAAGATGAATTAATGTTTTACTAAAGAATTCAAAAGAGTAGAGGATTTCAGGAAAAATAAAATTATTAAGAGTAGTGGTGTAGTAAAATGATTGAAGCGATTACGGAACATTAAAACGTTTGCACTTAATATAAATAGTTCAGCGTTTGTTTCCAGCTTATATACTGTTCCGGCTAATTTTCTAACAGCTAGTTAGATAGCGCATTCTCTCTTTGAACTGTCTACTTTTGAATTGAAACGAATTAATTTTTTTGTTGATGTTAGAATTCTTTTGATGTGACGTGCCGAATGTAACTTCATATATTTTTATGTTCCGTTTTGTAATTAAATGTTTGTTTTGTGCCGTAAAGAATGTTGATTATTCGTAAAAATAAGTTACACTGAACCACTTTGATGCTAGATTTATTTTGAAATGAATGTTTAGATTAAGTAGAAAATTGATTATTTGTGGTGCATCGCGCCGCCAAGTCTAGATGTGAAAAGAATTACTGCGTAATATTTTTGTTTTGTTTCGATTTGGAACTGGTGAGTGCTGATTTTTGTTATTATATTTTATTTTTTGAAAATGAACCAAAATAAAGAGCGAAAGATGCGTGATAAGCATCGAAATTTATTAAATATGTTATTTGAAGAAATTGAACAGCATTTAGCTAGTAATGAATATTCTTTAGAACATTTAGAAGAATTAGTCGATAAGTTAAACGTTAAATGTAAGACTATTAAGGATCATGATAACAACATTTTCAGCCTAATAAATGCGAAAAATGTCGAAAACGAAATATTGAATATTGATGAATATGACCAGAAAATAATAAGTTACAGAAATAAATTAAACTTTAAAATTAAAAATTTATCTTCTAATGCAGATATTACACATAGTAATAACATTGATTCAGTGCGAACATGTCATGCTGCTACTGAACTAAAAAGAGTAAAATTACCAAAGCTACAAATAAACCTATTTTTTTTTTTGGGGGGGGGGGGGGACAAGACAAATTTTTAGAATTTTGGAACTATTTTGAGTTAGCGATAGATAAAAACCCAAATCTAACAGAAATCGAAAAATTTACGTATTTGAAAAGTTTGGTTGCAGGAGCAGCTGCAAACACGATTAATGGTTTTGGATTAACTGAAAATAATTATGCAGCGGCCGTATCGCTTTTGAAGCAAAGGTATGGTAGACATGACATGCTTGTACATGCTCATTTAAACAATTTATTAAATATGAAAGGTTTGAAAAGTTCTTCTGACACTGGTGGATTAAGAAATTTATACGATAAATGTCTAGTGCAAATTCGAAACTTAGAGTCGTTATGTGTAAAACCTGATACATACAGTGGGTTACTTTGCCCAATTTTATTGATGTTAATACCCCCAGATTTGACCTTAGAATTTAATAGAAATCTAAAAGAAGGAAAAATGTGGAATATAGATAAACTTATGAGTTTTCTTAAAAATGAAGTTGAAAGTAGAGAACGGGTATCAACTATCTATGACTTAGATGGTAAGGAATCATTTTCTAATCACAATAAATTTGAATATAGACCAAAATTTACAGATAAACAATTGAAATATAAGCCGCGATATCAATTTAATACTAAAGGATATAAGCAAAATAGTGTTCCAGCTACTGAATTAATGGCTTCAGTAAATAAGAATTCGTGTTTGTTTTGTAATAGTGTTGATCGTAATAGTGAAATGTGTAAGTCGTTAACCATTGATCAGAAGAAAGAAATACTAAAAAAAAACAGGAAAGATGCTTTTTATGTTTACAGTGCAAACACAGAATTAAAGACTATGAAAATACCAAAATGTGCGATATTTGCGGTGAGAAACATAATAGGGCTATTTGTTTTCAATTTGGAAATGATTCCAAAATAAACGTTGATAAAAGTGCCGTATCTATTTCCCATTGTGGTAACAATTCCACTAGTAATGTACAGAATGAAAACATGCATTGCAACATATTTTTGCAGACTTGTTCTGTTATAATAAAAGATCCTAAAAATGATAATAATGAACCAGTTCGTGTCTTATTAGATAATGGTAGCATGAGAACATTTATAGTTCGCGACATTTCACATAAATTACAATTGCCGGTTATTAGAAAAGAAACCTTATCTGTTTATGCTTTTGGAGCCGAAAGGGCAACTGAGAAAACTTATAATGTAGTAAAGGTAAAACTTGTAAATAGAGAACATCCCTCTTTACTCATTGAAGTTGAAGCTCTGGAAACAGATCAAATTTCCGCTGCTTGCTTACCCACTCCTGATAAATACATTAGGAAAACTTATAACAAATTAAAAGGTTTACAACTTGCTGATAGTTATGAATGTAGTAGTAAACAAATTGCAGTTTTAATCGACACTGATAATTAATATAATATTGTAACTGGCAGAATCAAAAGACTAACGAATAATCTCGTAGCTACCGAAATACTTTTTGGCTGGTGCTTACAGGGTTATACGGGGTCAGCCAATGAATTGTTCAGTATGAAAATTATCGTTGAAGAAAAGGATATATCCGATCAGATCAGAAATTTTTGGCAATTGGAAAGTCTAGGAATTGAATCCAAAACTCAAAATGTTAGGAATGTGGACGATGACATTATGGCTGATTTTCAGTCTAATATTGTTTTTAAGGATAACCGGTATAAAGTAAAATTTCCATGGAAGGCAAATTTGAAAATGTCTCTTAATAACAATCGCGAAGTCGCATACAGAAGATTTTTGAAATTGAGAACAACCTTTGGAAATGACCCTTTGTTATTCTCAGAATATAAAGCTATTTTAGATAGTTATTTAGCAGACAATATTATAAAACCTGTTGACAATACATCTGATGTAAACTCATTTTACATATCACATAGAGCAATAATTCGTGAAGATAAGTCCACCACTAAAGTTCGTATTGTCTTTGACGGAAGTGCCCATGCTAAGGGTGAACTGTCACTTAATGATTGTTTATATACCGGATTTAATCTCATTCCCGAATTGTTCAACCGTTTAATCAAATTCAGAAACTTTCCCATAGCAATTTCTGCAGACATTCAACAAGCTTTTTTGCAGATCGAGATTGATGAACCAGATAGGGACTTCACTAGATTTTTTTGGGACGATGAACCATGGATTGATGATCGAGGTAAGGAATTTAAAATATTCAGACTAAAGAGAGTGCTCTTCGGTGTGAAATCGTGTCCCTTTCTTCTGGCCGCTACCATCAAGCATCATCTACGAGGGTATGTAGAAACATATCCTGAATCTTTTGAAATTTTAAATTCATCGTTGTATGTTGATGATTTTATAATAAGTTAACCGAATCTTGATTACGCATTTAAAATTAGTAAGGAAGCCTATGAAATATTTCAAGAAGCTAGCATGATTTTTAGAAAATGGAAAACCAACTCGCATGAACTGCGTGAGAAATGGAAAGAATATGGTTTACATATTGATGAAATTAATAACTGATAACTTAATAATTGATAACTTAAATCTCACTAATCAGAATTTGATACCTTCCAAAGATTTAGGGGTTGCTTGGGACCCAAATAGTGACATGTTTTCATTTACGACTCAAAATCTAGAAAATTTCCTTGCGAATAAACTTAGTACTAAACGTTATTTATTGCGAACTGTTGGCCGAATTTTTGACCCAATTGGATTTATAAGTCCTTATACTATTAGAATTAAATGTTTAATTCAAGAAATTTGGTATTTAGGACTTGATTGGGATGGAAACCTACCCAAACATCTAGACAATTTGTGGAGTGAATGGTTTGAAGAAATAAAAGAACTAAATTGTATTAGCATTCCCAGATATTATTTGGCTGGTATTGCCCTTGATGAAGTTGATTATTTTGAGTTACATAGTTTTTCAGATGCTTCAAAGAAGGCATATGGTACGGTAGTGTACCTTAGAGCAGTGTTAAAGAATAAAAACATTGTTACTAGTTTTGTGGCAGCAAAAAGTCGAGTCGCCCCTTTAAAAACTGTCTCTATACCTCGTCTACAACTTTTAGGAGCCCTTTTGTCTGCTAGACTTTGTAATAAAATTTCTAAAGAATTAGCTTTTCCTGCAACTTGCTACTTTTGGACCGACTCTACTATTACTTTCTTTTGGATTAGAGGTGAGCTAGAAAGATTTAAAATGTTTGTCAGAAACCGAATAAAGGAAATCAGAAATCTTAGTAATCCATTAAATTGGTTCCACTGTCCTGGAAAAGATAATCCTGCCGATCTAGTTACCAGAGGTTTGAAAGTTTCAGAGTTGAAAAATAACCATCTTTGGTGGGAAGGTCCCCAGTGGTTAAAGCACTCTTTGGCCAAATTTGGATAACACATTCGATAAATTAGATATTTCTGAAGTTAAAGATCAGTTAGAACCAAAGAAAAACACTGTTATAGAATCAACTATTGTAAATGAAAATCAGTTAAACATTGATTTGATTAATCGATATTCTTCTTTTATGAAGTTAATAAGAATTGCTGCATGGTGTTAAAGATTTCTGAAAAACTGTAAATTGAAATCAGGAATTAGAAAATATGATTATTTAGATACTTCTGAGTTACAGAATGTGACCAAGAAGCTGATAAAGATTGTTCAAAATTTCGCATTCTAAACTGAAATTCGATGTTTAAAGGAAAAACGTCGTCTCCCAAATAACAGTAAGATCTTAAACTTAAATGTATTTCTAGATGCAGATGGACTGTTAAGAGTCGGTAGAAGACTGAAATTTTCTAATTTATTAGAATCGCAGAAACATCAAATACTTTTACCAAAGTCTCACTATTTTACTGAACTTTTAATTGATAATTACTATAAAAAATTCTTACATTCAGGTACTCAGACAACCCTATCTTTATCAAGACAACTTTATTGGATACCATCTGGTCAAAGTCAAGTAAAGAAAATTATAAATAGGTGTGTGACTTGTCTTCGAACAAAACACTAAACTCTTCAACAATTGATGGGTGACTTGCCCCGTGATAGAATTGTACCATCTAGACCGTTGGCCCCACCAGTGGCCGAGAGGTTCTGCTCTCGAAGCTGGTAGACGGGAAGTGCTGGGTTCGATCCCAATCGCGCCCGTCGGCCTAATCGTTCGGAGTTTTCGTGGTTTTCTTCGAGCCGTGGATCTTCCATGCGTTAATACGGATTAGGTTCCCTTAGAAAGACCCCCACGGAGGGCACTCCCCCCGGGCCTATATCCCTCGTGTAGATAATTGGCCGTCAAAAATCAACCCAACCCAACCCAACCCATCTAGACCGTTTGAGAAAACAGGCGTTGATCTAGCAGGTCCTATTATAACAAAACCTAATTTAAAACGTTCAAAGATAACCCTTAAATCATATATTGCTATATTTATTTGTTTTTCTACCAAAGCCGTTCATCTAGAAGTTGTTTCGGACTTCACCACAGAAACATTTTTCGCCTGTTTGAGAAGATTCATTGCTCGAAGATCTAAACCCTGTGTCATATGGAGTGATAATGCCACAAATTTTAAGGGTACTTGTGCTCTTTTGAAATCCTTCTATCAGATTTGTGCTTCTGAAGAAATTCAGCGATTTAGTGATGAAGAACAAATTCAATGGAATTTCATACCCCCTGCATCCCCACATTTCGGCGGATTATGGGAATCGAATATAAAAACCATGAAGCGAATCTTCTCGAAGATAACTAAATCCTCTATCTTAAATTTTGAAGAGCTGTGAACACTTGTGACGCAAATTGAAGCAGTTATGAATTCACGTCCGTTGACCCCTTGTCTGCAGACGTTAATGATATACAACCTCTAACCCCTGGCCATTTCCTCATTTGAGGTCCTCTTTTGAATGTTCCTGAAAATAATGCCATTTTAGACTCTTTACCTTTTTCTTTTAGGTGGACACTAGTTCAAAGATTAAAAATGCAATTTTGGCACCGCTGGAGCCGAGAATACTTAAATGAGCTGCAAGTCCGCAGTAAATGGAAAAAGTCCTCGCCAAATCTTAAAGTTGGACAGCTTGTGTTATTGAAGGAAGGAAATGATAAGTTTATCGACTGGAAACTAGCTAGGATTCTGAAAACTTATAAAGGTGATGATGGACACGTCCGTGTTATTGATCGCAAGACCCCTACAGATATGTTACGTCGAAATATCACCAAAGTAGTACCTTTGCCAATTTATGATGATGTTGGACAACCGTCCAACGCCGGGCGGGATTTTCCGGCTAATTTTTTAACAGCTAGTTAGCTAGCGCATGTTCTCTTTGAACTGTCTACTTTTGAACTGAAACGAATTAATTTTTTTGTTGATGTTAGAATTCTTTAGATGTGACGTGCCGAATGTAACTTCATATATTTTTATGTTCCGTTTTGTAATTAAATGTTTGTTTTGTGCCGTAAAGAATGTTGATTATTCGTAAAAATAAGTTACACTGAACCACTTTGATGCTAGATTTATTTTGAAATGAATGTTTAGATTAAGTAGAAAAGAAATTGATTATATACAATAACCAAAATTAAGACTTCTTAATAAAACACAAATTAGAACTATATTTATATCTATTTCCTTTTACTAATTAAGAAAGATCTATAATTTATCCTCTGTTCTATCATCTTATTTACCTAACATTAAAATTTTGTTATTAAAACTTCAGAGGATCTGGATTTAATGTTTCAGGTAAGTTTTCCTTATTGTCGATGAATAGTATATAAACATGTTTATTGTTTATATATCTTAGAATACAAGTGAGTCACTAAAAGCTATTTGTATATTGATATTGCATTCAATATATATCTGTTTCATTTTATTAATTAAGATAGATCTGCAATTTCTCCTCTGTTTTGTCATCTTATTTACAACAGATTACAAATTTGTAGTTAAAATCCCAGAGGCCCATGCATTAATCAATCTCTAAACTTACCGTCTCATATCACTCTTCCTTATTGTCCGTGAATAGTATATGAATATTTTTATCAATTATTTCAAATTGTATGTGAAAACCACGATTTCTACCAAATATCCTGGGACGGGCATTTACATTAGTATTAAATAAAAAGTTCATGTATTTACATGGTAATATTTCACGTTTTGAGGGTATTTATTAATAAAAAAAAGAACCTTACCATTAACACTTGATTGATACGTCTAATATTTGTAAACCAAGATATATAATAATTAACATAATATTTCCATCGAATAGAGTGTATAAGAGTACGTTTTATTGGCGAATTTTTATTCATCTGAGAATTCCAAGGCTGACGCAGGGTTTATGAAAATATATGCCATATTGGGAAATATATAGAATTTAATGTGATGTATCATATATCGTACAACATGTACGCATGTATGCAATGATGGGTTAAACTGTTAACAGAATCAGCAGTGATCTACAATTAATGGTGCAACGTTTTTTGTCGTTACCTAAAAAATAAAAGCACAAAACAACAGCAATACAGCAAATAATCTCCAGTTCTAAAAGATGCAAAAAAGTCCCATTTTACTGTTAGAAGGTTCTCTGTAAACTTATCTGTTCTAACGGGTAAGCTAAATTAAATCAAACGAAATCTCTAACACAATATATCGAGCTATTTTGAGTATGTGATCTATTTAAAATTAAGTATTTTTTTCTCAATTTTGAGAAACAATTTTTTAATGTAGTACAGTCGTGGGGAAAGAAAAGTAAACACCCCTTACTAATTCTGCAAAAAATTATCTTAGAAGAAAGTTACTGGTACCACACGATTGGTAATAAGGTCTACCTTTAAATGATGTATATAAAATTCACTTAGGGGGCCATCTACATAATAAAACGAACCATAACTTTGTTTTTTTCAATAGCAGTGCACAATTCTGACAACATAAATGAACTCTAGACCCTTCAATTAGCCTAAAAACAAATTTTTATAAGGGGCGTTTTTTAAGGGGTGTATCCAAAATGAAGTTCGGTACTCGATTGTTGACCGAGAGAGCCCCCTTCTTGATTAAGGCATCTTAAGCGCCACTCAAGCAGTCATTGAAGACTGCTAAATTACAGGATAGCATAAGAAATTTCAAAATATCTCGTTACTTCTATCATAGACGGCCCCTTAAACCATCACTTTGCCGTTTTTTAAGCATAATTTGAAAACTCCTTGGAAGAAAAATGTGACATTTTGGATTTCCATAAAGCAGGACTTAATAAATCTAATTCCATCAAAAAAAATTGTAGGTTGCAATTCATAATTTTTTCGAATATTAATTTCATAATTCATAATTCATATCATAAAATTATAAAAATTGCAAATTCAACGTATTTATGTTTGGGTATTTTAGTATTATTGCTACACAAAAAATTAGCACATTAAGAGTATAATTTCAGGAGGTATTAATAAAAACATGGAAACGCAATTTAACATTAGCACTAAATTTTGAATGTTTGTAATTCAAAACCTTATCATTCAAATGACTTGAAATTTGGTGTCAAGGCATAGTTTTAACCGAATATTTTATGTATCTTGTTAAAATTGGGTACTGCCATTGAAAAAAAAATGAAGTTTGGGTTCGTTTTAATGTGTAGGTCCCCCCCCCCCCTTAAGCAAATTTTATATGCATGATTTAAAAGTAGACTTTATTACCAATCGTTCTGTACCTGTAACAGTAACGTTCTTCTACGATAATTTGTTAAGGAGTTAGTAGGGGTTGTTTACTTTTTTTTCCACGAATGCACATAATATTGATATTAATATATACATTAATAATCATTTGGTGGAAATATATACTCTTGTAATCTGCTATTCGCATCAATGAAAAAAGACTAAAAAAGTACTGGCACTTATTGTCCCATAAATTCACAACAATGAATTTCCTTTCTATAATAGTGGTTGAACCCTCTGCAGAAAGAATTTGTTTTATTGATAATAAAGTAAATTTCAATAGGACTGGTGTTAGAAAGTTAGTGGCCAATAAGGTGAAATTCTCCCGTTGCGGCTAGATTTTTACGACAATTTCGGATTTTTTTTCTCTTTTATTGAATATTTAAATAATGAAAAAAAAAAACATGTTTTTGGCAGGGAATTTATTTTACTTTTATCTAATTGCGCGAATTCAAATAAAAATGTTGAAAATTTAATCGGTATAAATTCCTCGAAATTTCACAGCGTATGGCGTCCACAGAAAATTGGTAGTAAAAATGTAATAAATTATTTGGATTCCAATTCTCAAATCTATAAAATAATTTCACAAACTGAGGGTATTTGAAGTTTCATGTCAATTTTTGTCACTATTCTTTTATTTTTGAAACATTTTAAAAGTAAAATTTTTGAAGAGTTAAATTTTTTGAGGCTTTGTCGTCAATAGAAAGTCAATAGATTGAAAGTTTTGTATGTTTAAAACATTAGGATGAATACAAATTCAATAAACCCTGCCGAAGAAAAAAGTGTGCTTAATGTTGATTAGCTCTTTTGTCAGCCGTCCCGTGATACCAGTCCGTTAAACTGATTTTCATGATTTCGATGGAACAAAAACTGTTTGAAGGACACAGAGGCTTTAATAGTACACTTTAATAGTTTAGAAAATTAAGGAAAAGTTTTTTTCTATAGTTCGAGAATTTTTCTTAAGAATTCCTCCTCTTAAAGTGTTGAGTTTCTGGACAAACAACGAATTTTACTGTTCGGTACGCATTTAAGGAACCCTTTAAAATTGTCTTTTTATCCTTCTAGATGAAAAGCTGAAAATTGTCCCGGACGTCGTCGACCATTAGTTTAAAAATATTCTTCGGTCTAATTTTTGATGATCTAGTCTTTGACTTCAGATGGAAGTGAACAATTACACCTCTTTCTGTTAAAAATTTTTGAACATATAAATTGATTAAATATTCTAAGGTTTTTTTTTTGTTCTCAAAGGGGGAGGTTCTGAGATCGGAAAAAGAGAAAGTGGTTACCCTTTGTGTATCCATACAGAATAGTCAACATATATATAAGGTACCTGGCTTAATTGATGTGAATTACGTTTTTAATCAGGGAGGCGAAGACCTTTCGGACATGCCGTAGTTTTTATCGTCCAAACTGTTTGAAATTTTTATGCGTTAAAAATATAATGCTTCGGAAGTCTGCATATAATTTTCGTTCAAAAATATTGATATTTATTTGTAAAACATGAGCAAAAGCTACTGACGCATTTACGCTCTGGACAAATTTCGAGCAGATTTTTTTTTAAATATTTCTAATCGTTCGAATGTTTCTAGATTTTGATCTGTGATATAAATAAGGTGTCCGAAGAGCGTGTAAAAAAGATTATGTTAAAATACTGAGATTTGGGTACTTTTAGCTTAGGAAAAAGGGTATCGCGAGGAGCCGCAAAGTCACTTCCCGTCACGAATATTTTTGAAAGGGTTAATATTAGTATTTTTTGCAAATTTGTAGAGAAAAAGGTTCATGCTTTAAGTGGGTATTTTTCTGTCTACCGTATTTAAAAAAGTGAGGCTAATGCGGACTTCGAAAAAAAAGGAGAAAAAAAACCACGAATTAAAGTTCTCTGAAAACATTTTTTGAAATGTTAAAATTCTTATTTTTCTAATGGATTGCGCCGTTCGAAAGTAAAAAACACGAAATTTCAGAATATGTTTTTAGTTTTTTCTATATTTCGAACAGTTTTGCCAGGTGCGATTAAAAAAAACAACGCCCCCCCCCCTGCCCCCCCCCCCAAAAAAAAGCCTTCGGTACTGCGGCTCTCGGATTTACCGTTACGACGCTGTTGTTGGTAGACCTTTTTATTTGCGGGGTTGAATTAATATCTCGGCTAATTAAAAAGAATGGAAAATCTAAGCATCAGGAACATTAGGACCTGCTTTGGACTAATCTCATCCAAATTTTCAAACCTCTACGTGGTGTAAATTTTCTTAGTCATCGCACCCATAAACATATATCTTACTTTTATTAGTAGAGAGGGGTAATTAATGCTGATTGAGTGATTTGTTTCACAGAGAAGCAGTCTATTTTCAGGAGGAAATCAATAACTAAACTTTTTAAAGATCATGTTATATTCTCATATCTATTTCACCTATTCGACCGAAAACAAGTCTTATTTCCTATAGTATAATAAAAACTAAAATAGTGGAAATTATTCCATTCACAAATAAGATAAACTAGCATATAACTTCATGCTTCGTGCACAAACAAACAGATTATGTTTACTAGTATTTATATTAATATACTATTGATAGCAAATTTTTTACCGTGCGGCTTGAAGTAAAAGGCAAATATAAATAGTAATCACTGAACCAAAAAAATATTTACACTTCAGTACTTCCTAGTGCAGTATTGTCAGCTTTTATCCTATAATCAATATAATCAATCTTCTTCACACTCTCCTCGAAAATAAAGCCTTGAAGAAAAAAATCGAATCTTTTGACAGAAAGCTGGAGGTAATGAAAATACTTTATGAACGGAGAAGTTAAATTGATAAGATGTTTGGGACATAATCCCTTCTCTCGTAGATCATAATTCATATTTTGTAAAATGTAATAGAAATTCCGAAATAGGAATGCTAGAGAAAACGTAATTTAATAATATTTTCATTATGTAATATCGTACTGAAAGCAGTGAGCGTAAGTAAAATGCCAAAATTCACTTTCAAAATCTTGGAAGGCGAAATGAATGCCAAGTATTTATTTCAGTTCTATTTTTTAAATCGTAGAAAGTATATAAGATATTTACTTATTCCTCTTCCAAGGTATCTAAAGAAATTATTTGAGAAATGATGCTGCACACAGAGGTATAACTACGCCTGTAGTGGACCCATTTAAAAACTGATTTTTGGGATCACAACTCCATTCTTGACTGTAAACCGAACCAAAAATAGAGAGATTCGGGACCCGTTTAATTTCGGGGCCCATGATGTTTGCCTACTTCGCCGACTTACACCACCTGCTGAAAGAAATTCCAAAAAAATTCTCTCTAAGTGATTTATTTCGACATTACTTAGATTTTGAGTATTAGATACGAATATTAGATTAGACAGATTACGGTATCACTGCCGAAAAACACAAGAGAAACTTAGAAACAATTGAGGCCGTTAAAGTCCTTAGAAGTCACATTGTCTTAAATGACCAAAAACAAAGAGATAAAAAAAAAACTTTATAATACTAGGGGTCCCCCCCCCCCCTGCTCGCTACTGTCACCAACCCCCGCGTAATCTTTCGCGTTTCCATTCTGGATCGCTTCGCTTATTTTCTGTGCATTCAATTTTTAGATTTCATTTGGTAAAAACGCGCTCCTCCCCAACTCCTGACAATTTTATTTCCTTATCTCCAAGCCCATAATCATTAGAGCTTATAGAGTTTCATAATTATAAGAATTATTAAATATAAAATTATAGATATAGTGTTACGAATATTGTAAATATTTAGTGTTTGTGCTTAAAAATAATGTAAATAATTCAATTAAGCTCTATTCTTAAGCTAATATTAGTTTTTGTTGCTTTGAAATATCTTAATTTGTTGATTTTCTGCAAGCAAGTAAATCCTATTGGATTTCAATTAGAGTCTATGAAATTTGGCGAAATACTGGAAATAGCGCCAAGTTGGCGTCCCTTTTGGCGACTAATTTCAGTCGCCAAATTTGGCGATATATCGCAAAGTTGGCGACAAAGGTTTCGACGTTTGGCGAATGAGCCGGGTCCCCCCCTCCTTGGTAACCCCCGTTATAGCATCAGAAAGCTCTGATCAATCAGATAAGTTTCGCGGTACCTACGCAGATTTTCATTGGTCCATTTCCAAATCGTTACTTTTATATATATATAGAAGGATATCCAATGCGGTTATTCTGGGGGCTATATACAGGTCCTTTTGGTAATTTCTAAATACGTCGATGTAATTATCACCAGTTTCTATAAAATAAGTGACTTACATAACTACGATTTCAACATACTCAATTAACGAAACTATCCTCTTACGATTTCCAGACGAACATGGTCTATAAGGCAGTTTTACTTATGTATGTTTGTTGTAGTTTGAGGTTCAACCAAAGTATTTGCAGATGTTTCTTAATTACCGACTTTTTGAAATATACCCTTAAATAAGACTATTTTAATCGTAATTTTACTACAGAGTGTTTCAGGCACGCTATTGATCTCAAACTTATTAAATTTATTTTCAATTAAACCTCAAGACTCGAAAATTCATTAATTAGATTTTTTACTTCAGTTAGGTGGGATGTACCCATGTTTAAATGCATAACAAACTAAAGCATATTTAGTACTAATTAGGGATGTATAAAGTACAATTATTAAGTACAGATACACGATTGAGAATTGAGGAAACTTTCCTTTTAAAAGACGTTACCCTGTTAATGATATTATGTAAACTTTAAAAAAAAAAATTGATCAATTTCAGTGAGTATACTCAGTAAAAGAAAAAGACAAATATTTCTTAACCCTTTCCGATGCAGTGGTCCCGCGTCGGGACCACCTAATTTTAATTCGAAACTTGCAAAGGGCACCAATAATATTTTAATAAAATTTTGCTTTTACAATGAAAATTTAAAGTAACAAGTTTTTAATTTCTAAAAAAATCGTTTGTAAATTCCGGTGTCAGTCTATCATTTCATCATTTTACGAACAGAATTTTTTTCTGTGCCGGGAAAGGGTTAATCAACGTAAATATTGTACAACGACGAACGAAAAAGTATAACAACCTCTTCCAAAGTTACCCACAATATCGAAAATCGTTCTTGTTGTTTAGAAACTTCAGAAAGGAATATATATATTTATATTTTTAGAGAAATTACTGAAAACAAAAGCTACTTTACTGCCACTTATTTTCAGAAACATTTGCGAATAGTTTTTATAGAGTACTAATCTTTTTCTCAAACCGGAATATCCGCTTTCTGGAGGCTATCAATTCTCAATTAAAATCTTTCATCAGCGCAACGGAATTTATGCATGCAAGAGAAACAAAAGGATATTAACTTTAATGTTAATGTCAATGCTCTTAATTTATCACGTTTGTCTGTAAACGGGTTTGTTCAACATGAAAATGTTTACTTGAGGATTGAAAGCACCCGAAAAAGCTATGTTCTTGGTTGAGAAAACTGATTAATATACTATAAAAACTACTTCAAGACGTTTCCGAAAATCAGTAAGACGAAAAAATACTTTTTTTCCATAAATGTTTCTTTAAATCTCGAAAATATATTACTTTCTGATATTTCTAAAAAAAAAATAAAATAAAAAAAGTCCTTCCGGCCAGTGCCGGGAGGAAGAGGTAGCTTTCATATTCCTTATTTTAAAAAAGCCAACTTTTATTATTCAAACACACGAAGCTCAATTTAGTGGAAACCGAATATAGGAGATTCAATACTAATTTTTATCAATACTAAATCATTATGAATGAGAATTTCGCGAAATTAGTCAGCTTTATCCAAGCTGCTTTTATTTAAGTAACTTATATTTGGCTGCCAAATTCGGCGATTTCTTAAAGTGCCTGCCATTTTAAGACAACATGGTGGATGAGGCTAACCAGTGAACTTGGTCGAGACCTTAGTAATTGCTGTGCACATGCTCACTCACATCGGAATCGATTGATATATACGAGTGCTTTCGCAGGCAAAAAATCAGATTTTTCAAAATGTCACCCACATTAGATATTGAAATTGCTATATCTGAGCCATTTTTTAAGATAAAGACAAACAAAAAATGCTCCTGAATCCTTATATCAAGGTCAAATACTTAAGAAAGAAACCTTTTTCAATTTCTTTTTTTTTTTTTTTTTTTTTTTGCACCTCACTTTAAATATAATTTTTTATTTAATTTTAAGGCCTACATTTTGAAACAAGATGGCTGATGAAGCTGGCCAGCAAACTTGGTCGAGACATTACGATATACTATCCACATGCCTTCTTACATCGAAATATGTTAATAAATACGCGTGTTATCCCGTGACAAATATCAGATCGTTTCAAAATGTCAGCCATGCTAGAAATTCAAAGTGCTATAATTCAACCATTTTTTAAGATATATACGAAACAAAAACTGCTCCGTAATCTTTGTATCAAGGTCAAACACATATAAAAATGTTTTTTTAATTTTTAATTTTTTGATAACTCATTTAAAATTTAAAATTAATTTTTTTTTAAATGTCCGCAATTTTGAAACAAGTAGGCGGATGAAGCTGGCGAACGATCTCGGTTGAGATATTGGTACATATTATGTATACACCAAGGTACATCCAAATAGGTTCATAAATACGCCTGATATTTCGTTAGGTCGTTTCAAAATGTCAGCCACGCTAGAAATTCAAAGTGCTATAACTCAGACATTTTCTAAGATATAGACGAAACAAAAACTGCTCCGGAATCTTTGTATCAAGGTCAAACACATAAGAAAAAATATTTTTCTATTTTTAATTTTTTGGTACCACATTTCAAATTTTAAATTTAAAAAAAAATTAAATGGCAGCCATTTTGAAACAAGACGGCGGATGAAGTTGGCCAACGAAATCGGTCGAGGCATTGGTATGCACTATGTATAGACGAAGTCAAATCCAAATCGGTCCATAAGTACGAGAATTACGGTGTGACAAATATCAGATATATATATATATATATATATATATATATATATATATAACCATTATATCAACTTTTGAACGGAGGGTGATTTCGAGGTCTGGGGGTCATGATCGATGAAAATATACCAAAGTTTTTTGAAATCGCTTTCCTTCGAACGGCTGCAATAGGTAGCTTTTTATACCTTTTATAAAAAAAAAAAAAAAAAAAAAAAAAAAAAAAAAAAAAAACTCTTTTCGGATTATTGGGTAATTCTGAAGAAGTGTTTTACATTTTAGTTCGTGGATATATTATATTTTTCTAGATTAAGATACATTTGCCTTTTTCTTACAGCGTATTATGAATAACCAGGGCTTCGAACTGGAACTGAAGCGGAAATCTAAAACAGGAAAATCCCGTTATTACTGATGAACCAAAACTGGACCTGAGCCTAAATTGTTTTCTTCAATTCCAAAACTGAACAAAAGTTTTTTTCTATTCCGGATCTAAAACATAAAACAGTTTTTCTTTTTAGAAATTCAATTTTTTAATTTTGCGTTATTTAAGGAATTAAAGTATAACCGCTGACTTAATTCTGCCTGATATTTAACTTTTGTATCTAAGAAATGCCAAAAGTTAACTCAGCAGTTATGTTTACTGAAACAAATTAAACTGCCAACGCAGAGAATATGATAAATATAAAAAGGAACAGTACTATCTTAACGCATTTGTCCAAAGCGCCAATCCGTAGAGCACACCTTACAGCGGCAAAGTCCTTTTTCATGTAATTTCAAGACTAGAGATGGTTTAAAGACCGATTTCAGCACAACCATTAATATTAAGGAGATAATATGGATGTTTAACTTTCTATATTAAACAACAATTTTGAAAAACTGTGAAATACCTCGTGCGAAAAGGCAATAATAATTTGGGATGATAACATTTACGTTAGTTTAATTGCACGTGTTTTAAAAATTTATGAAAATAAGGCTTCGAAACGGATTATAATCGAAAATAGAAATCGAAACGAAATATTTTTATCTTACTGAATTGGAACAAAAATTATTATGGGTTCGAAGAGCTAATTCTGATTGAGAATTACAAAGGCTATTTACACATTTTTGTAACAGTTTTGGAAAAAGAAATATTTAAATAAATGCTAGAAAACAAGAATTCTGCTTTTTCAGAATTTAGTGTCGCGATCGATTAAAAAAATAAATTATTAAACATTCTTTTTCAATCGAAATTATGCCTTTGGAATGGATCATTTTCTTCTGATGGACTGATAGCTTCTATTATTACGAAACAGCAATTATAAATAAAGTGTTAGGTGAAGGTGAAAGAGCATTCGTAAAAAGTTAGAACTCTGATTTTCTGGTCAGAATAGGGGGGAAAAATGGCCATAATTTTTTTTTTAATTACGGCCATTTCCCCCCCCCCCCCAATTCTGACCAGAAAATCAGTCCATCAGAAGAAAAAAACTCAGTTAAAGCGCAAACTCGGTTAAGCGGGACTCGGATAATCGGGACTCTACTGTATTTCAGTTTTAAGACTTAAAACCAGCGATTTTATTTTACATAAAATGACGTCATCCGCATTCGCTGAAGAATTCCACATTTGCGATCCAGTATGAAACGACATCTACACTAAAGTACGCACATAGAACGTCACTATTGCTGAATAATACACAAATCCAAAAAAAGAGATTTCGTCATTCAAGAAACTCGACACATATACAAAAAAAAGTCGGCTATCTCATGATTCATCTGCCTTCATTTGTTTGTAATAATAATATAGATTTTTAAAATTAAATTTAGTTTATAATAGCTCGATGTTTTATCAGAAATCCTTCATTTATATTTTTTCAAAATAGCACGTATTTTAATTGCACTTTATTTTTCAGTTTTTTGGAGAAAATGGCAACAAAAAGATACAATTGCTATTTTCCCTTTACTGTCTACAGAAATGGAGTACTTGAGTTGCCAAAATGTCGCTAAAAAGTACAAAAAAAAAAAATAAATAAAAAATTATATCTGAAAAATAAATGGAGATGCAGTTTTCAAACAAATGGCATTTAAAAGTACTCTTTTTTTTTCAATACGACAGTATAAAATTCCTTCCGGCCAGTGCCGGGAGGAAGGGGTAGCTTTCATATTCCTTATTTTAAAAAAGCCAACTTATATTATTCAAACACACGAAGCTCAATTAAGTGGAAACCGAATATAGGAGATTCAATTTTAATTTTTATCAATACTAAATCATTATGAATGATAATTTCGCGAAATTAGTCAGCTTTATCCAAGCTGCTTTTATTTAAAGTAACTTATATTTGGCTGCTAAATTCGGCGGTTTCTTAAAGTGCCTGCCATTTTAAGACAACATGGTGGATGAGGCTAACCAGTGAACTTGGTCGAGACCTTAGTAATTGCTGTGCACATGCTCACTCGCATCGGAATCGGTTGATATATACGAGTGCTGCAGGCAAAAAATCAGATTTTTCAAAATGTCACCCACGTTAAAAATTGAAACTGCTATATATGGACCATTTTTTAAGGTAAAGACAAACAAAAAATGCTCCTGAATCCTTATATCAAGGTCAAATACTTTAAGAAAAAAACCTTTTTCAATTTCTAATTTTTTTGCACCTCACTTTAAATATAATTTTTTTTTTAATTTAATGGCCGCCATTTGAAACAAGATGTCTGATGAAGCTGGCCAGCGAACTTGGTCGAGATATTGATGTTTACTATCCACATGCCTTCTTCCATCGAAATAGGCGAATACGTGTGGTATCGCGTGCCAAATACAAGATCGTTTCAATGTGTTAGCCATGATAGAAATTCAAAGTGCTATAATTCAACCACTTTTTAAGATATAAACAAAAGAACAAATTTTCAGAAACAAAAACTGCTCCAAAATCTTTGTATCAAGGCCAAACACACAAAAAAAATCTTTTTCATTTTCCAATTTTTTAATACCTCATTTTAAATTTTAAATTACATTTTTTTTTAAAAATGGCAACCCTTTTGAAACAAGATGGCGAATGAAGCTGGCCAACGAACTCGGTCGAGACATTGGTATGCACTATGTACAGACCGAGTTACATTCAAATCGGTTCATAAATACGCCTCTCATCGCGTGACAAAAATCAGGTCGTTTTAAAATGTCAGCCACAATAGAAATTCAAAATGCTATAACTCAACCATTTTTTAAGATATAGACGAAACAAAAACTGCTCCCGAATCTTTTTATCAAGGTCAAACACATAAGAAAAAAATATTTTTCCAATTTTCAATTTTTTGGTACCACATTTCATATTTAAATTTTTCTTAAAATTTTAAATGGCCGCCATTTTTAAACAAAATGGCGGATGAAGCTGGCCAACGAACTCGGTCGAGACATTGGTCTGTACTATGTATAAACGAAGTTACATCCAAATCGGTTCATAAAAACGCCTTTTATCGCGTGACAAAATTCAGGACGTTTCAAAATGTCAGCTTCGCTAGAAATTCAAAAGGCTATAACTCAGCCATTTTTTAAGATATAGACGAAACAAAAACTGCTACGTAGTCTTTGTATAAAGGTAGGTCAAATACATAAGAAAAAAATATTTTTCGATTTTCAATTTTTTGGTACCACATTTCAAATTTAAAATTTTTTAAAAATGTTTAAATTGCCGCCATTTTGAAAGAAAATGGCGGATGAAGCTGGCCAACGAACTCGGTCGAGACATTGGTATGTACTATGAACACACCGAATTACATCCAAATCGGTTCATAAATACGAGTGTTACAGTGTGACATAGGTCAGATATATATATATATATATATATATATATATATTGATATATATATATATATATATATATATATCAATTTTGAACGAGGGTGGTTTCGGGGTCTGGGGGTCATGATCGATGAAAATATACCAAAATTTTTTGAAATCACTTTCCTCCGAACAGCTGCAATAGGTAGCTTTTTGTAAAGAAAGCTACCTAAAAATTGAAAATGTGTGATGCTTAGAAGTTTAAAAAATTACTATAGAGTATTTAATCGTATAGTGACACATCTGCTTTGTTTTACGGCTGGCTTATACAACGTAATGTTATTTTTCAGAGACGGTCCTTTTGTTGAACATATTACATAAAAAAGTTTTTCTAAAATTTCAAGTTTGATTTTATTCCATTCCTAGATCACAAATCTTCCAGAAACCATCCAATGTTTTATAGGATACCGCTTATAAAGACCTTAAAAGTTACCTTGTTTTAAAAGTCCAAATGGACAGTAATCTATAAAAGACACTTCAGCAGACTTATGTGAGATACATTTAAACGGAATAGTCTCAATTTCGGTTTCATTTCTCATGTTTTCTAAAAATATAGCAGTAGATTTAGAGGCATAGCTGATAGCGTTATTCTAATGAAACTCAACGCAATGAAGATTCTTTGGATAAAGTGACGGAATGTATTTCTTTAAAAATATGTGTTAAAGCATATTTCCGATAGTAACACGAGGTAATTTGAGTTTTTTCTCTACTTTCCTTATTTTAAGTTTTTCGTTATAAGAAAATCCAGCAATAATCACAAAACTTTCAACAAAACTTTACTTGCTTTCTCTGAATCAGCATTTTTGAGTTTTTTTCCCTCTTTTTCGAAAGTAAATTGATGTTTTTCTATTCATATCAGATAGGTATATACATCTTCTAAAACTTTCTTCAATTCATACTGGCAGCAGTGCTGTCGGTATATTTCCGCGAATTTACGAATATCCGTTTTTTCCCCTCCGTTACAGGAGGTAAAATATCCGTCAATTGAAGAAAGTTGGCAAAAAGGAAAAGCGGACGACGTTGGATTCGAACGAGCCATCTCAGCGTTACGAGACGAACGCGCTAGCACTGAGTTCTAGTTGTACAGCAGCGAAACGCTTTGAAGTAAATATGTGTGCTTCAGATGGGTATGACCTTGATCAATTTCTTTAAAGCTTTTAATTTTGAAGTTTATTTCGGAAAGATTTCGTCTTTAATGAGATTGTGGGGTTTTTATACTTTAGTATTAATATAGTGTAAAAATATTAATTTTAAATAGTTTTAGGTAGATTGCTACTGGTAAAATACGAATATTATATTTTTATTCAATAATATTTTTCTATATTAATATCTAATTTTTTCTATTTAATTTTCTTAAGAAAAATGTCTTTTAAATGTGTTCATTTAAAGTATATTTTAAATGTTAATATTTATTTATAAACAACTTTATAAATTCAACTTTATCTAACTATATTCAACTTTGGAAAATAAATTGTGAGTACTTTTCAGCGAATGAGAAAAGTAATCGTTATTTATTATGAAATTCGAAAACTATTTTGTCTTTTTTAATTAAATTAGAAATCTTAATTTATAGAATTTTTCGTTTTGCATTTTAAAAATAAATTCGGATTTATTATTAATAGGCCCAATATGCATGCGTGCAAGGTATGAACGGAATTTCTACCTCTTTTTTAGTTGTTCGGGGAGAATTCACGGATAAAATATGTTTTTTAGGTGTACGGAAATTTTTTGTAAAAATGAGGCATAATTTAGTGTATATTGATGCGTTTTTCTGTCAGTGTATCTAGCTTCATCAGTTGTAACTACATATTTATCCTTTTCCCCTGCCAAATAATTTTTATACAATAATTTGCGCACAGTCTTAAGCTGAGAAATGCGTTTTCGCATTAGGCGGTGAACATCATATTTGTTTCTTTGATTAGCTTTAAATTGGATTTTATAATTTTGTTTTCAGTTCCTATAGAGATGTTTACAAATTTTGCGGTAGTTCTTTGGGGTATTGGATTTTCTTTTAAAACATAAGATGCGACCTTAGATATAATAAGCGGTGAACGTAAGTCGTGGAAAAAAAAAAAAAAGGTAAACACCCCTTACTAACTCTGCAAAACATTATCGTAGAAGAAAGTTGCTGGTAATACACGATTGGTAATAAAGTTTACTTTTAAATAATGTATATGCAATTTGCTTAGGGGGCCATCTACATATTAAAACGAACCATAACTTTTTTTTTTTTTTTTTTTTTTTTTTTTTTTTTTTTCAATAGCAGTACACAATTCTGACAGCATAAATAAACTCTACACTCTTCAATTAGCCTAAAAACAAATTTTTATGTATTTCGTACGATAAGTTTCCGAGAAATTAATTCTTTTAAAACGAGCGTATTTTAGGGGCTGTATCCAAATTGGAGTTCGGTACTCGATTGTTGACCGAGAGAGCCCCCTTCTTGATCAAGTCATCTTAAACGCCACACAAATAGTCATTGAAGAGTGCTAGATTACAGGATAGCATAAGAAATTTCAAAATATCTAGTCACTTCTATCATAGACGGGCCATCATTTTGCCGTTTTTTAAGCATAATTTGAAAAATTCTTGGAAGGAAAATGTGGAATTTTGGATTTTCATAAAGCAGGACTTAATAAATCTAAATCCATAAAAAAATTGTAGTTTGCAATTCAGAATTTTTTCGAATATTAATTTCATAATTCATATCATAAAATTATAAAAATTGGAAATTCAACGTATTTATGTTTGGGTATTTTAGTATTATTGCTACACAAAAAAATAGCTCATTAGGAGTATAATTTCAGGAGATATTAATGAAAATATTAAAATGCAATTTAACATTAACAGCACAAAATTTCGAATGTTTATAATTCAAAAACTTATCATTCAAATGACTTGACATTTGGTGTCTAGGCCTAGTTCGAACCGAAGATTTGAAATATCTTGTTAAAATTGGGTATTGCTATTGAAAACAATGAAGTTTGGCTTCGTTTTAATATATAGATGGCCTCCTAAGCAAATTTTGTATACATCATTTAAAAGTAGACTTTATTTCTAATCCTTCGGTACCAGTAATTTTCTTCTACGCTAATTTGTTGAGGAGTTAGTAGAGGGTGTTTACATTTTTTTTCCAAGACTGTACTTTTGATGGGTATGCATTTCTTATTTTTTTCGCAGTGAAATGTAAACTTTGACATGTATTTGCTTTTTTATCAATTCTGTCTCTTAATTTATGTGTAGGAATATTAAAACCATACTTTCACGTTTTTTAACAAATTATCATATAGGAATTTTTCTCTTCATAAAGCACAAATACATAGTTATCAATCCATCATTTATTTTCCAGCGACATTATAAAGCAAACAATAGTTTGAATGATACAGACAATAATTAACACCTAGTGCAAAGTGATGCGATATAGATTTAGTTTTTTCATATAAATTTAAATCATAGAGAAAGTCAAAATCTTTGTAAAAATGTGTGAACACACTCTGTAATTAGTTTTGTAATATACCTAAAATTTTGTATATTTCAGTTGCAAGTTATTTGAAATGTTATTCAAAATAAGATGAATTGTTTCCTCGATTTATTATATTCGGAAAAAATATGTCAAGTTAATCTTTGTAAAGTAAGAGGAAAATATTGATATAGCCAGTGGCTTGGGAAGTTTTCTAAATAAGACAGTTACTTCATGCATATCCTGCGGCTGGAACTGTGAAGGGAAAATATTTATTGGAAGAACTTTTAGATGATTATTTGCATAACCCATTTCCTGATGTTTCATCGCGAAATACTTTTATAGGAGTTGTCGAGTTGTTTTGACAATGAATACAAAATGAGCTTTGAAAGTTTTACATTGTGGACTAAAACTCAATAAAGAAAGTTATGAATATAGATTTTTTAAAATTGCTGTGATTTTCTTCCTTTCTGTCTTCATTTAACCCTATGGAAGTTACCCTATTATTAGTTTAAGATAGTTTATTTAAAAAAACTAAACCTGTGTCCTTATGATCCGTTAAGGATCAGGGTCTAAAGCGCCCAAACCTGTTTTCTTACAGGGCCAAAACTAAAGGAGGCAGAGGGAGCCATAATTAATTTTAAAAATGGCCATAATTAATTAAAAAATAATTAATTTAAAAAAATTAAAAAAATTTTCCCCATTCTGACCAGACAATCAGAGTTTTAGCATTTTACGACTGCTCATTCATCTTCACCTAACACTTCATTTATAATGGCTGTTTCATAATAATGGAAGCCATCAGTCCATCAGAAGAAAATGACTCGGTTAAAGCGGAAACTCGATTAAGCGGGACTCGGATAATCGGGACTCTACTGTATATTTCATTTAAAAAAATGATCTTTAGAATATTTTTTTGGTGTTCAGAGGGGTTCATGACCCCCCGTGACTTCCCTCTTGGATCCGCCATTGTAGATTACTTAGTTCAGTATTACATATTTTAAATTTTAAAATAAGTCGGCTATTAGAAAATTAGTAAAATTCTCTTTGTAAATATACTTTGCGGAAGAGGGGGGCGGGCGCCAAAATCCATGTTTGCCCCGAGTGCAAAAAAGACTAGTTTCGGCCCTGGACCCTGTGCACCGAAGTGCTATATAGTGATGGGCAGAATGAATGATTTTACTATCGACTGAATCATTCGCGCATACGCAAAAATATAGTTTTCAACTTCTGTATATATTTCTAATCAATTACCACCGGAAATTTTGCACAAAAAACAAGAACCAAAACTATAGTTGCCAGCCATCGTAATTTTTTGATGAAAACGTTTATATTTTTATGGAGTTTTAAAATTGATTCTAATTTAAATAAGAAACTTCTTTTTTGATTCAAAATTTCTGGAAGAAATTGAATTTTTAAAAAACAAAGGTTGGCAGCTATGCTTTTGCGCATGCCCGAATGATTCATTCGGATAGTAAAATCATTCTTTCTGCCCACCACTAGTGCTATACAGCATATGTCCCTGTCAGGTGGGCAGCCTAACGCGGGACCCTCAGGTTTAGTTCCCAAACTAGCTTGGTACTCATTTTATCGACCGCAAAGCGATGAAAGGTTGAGTGAAACTTACACAGCCGGGAGTTGAATTCTCGACCTGTAGCGTGGCAGACAGGCGAGTTGTGCTACCTGTACTGCCCACTACACTACTGGGCTTCAAAATAGTTTAATAGTTAACAAAAAAATACAAATTATGTAATATATACGTATTTCATATTATAAATCTTTGAAATTAAATTTTTGAAAACTTGCATACGCTCATCTATAGATTTGTTAAATCCAATTTTGTAATTTGACATTAATATTTAATGCACTGATGTCACAAAAGAAAATAATTTTCTACTTTGTAACCCTCTTAAATGTAAGAAGTATAATGGTCATTTTACACATGCTTATTATATATAAAATATGCTTATTATATATATATACCTATATATATATATAATCATTAATTAAACATTACCGACCATCATCAAAAACTGCAATATTGTGAATGATTGACTACACGCCATAAACCAACAATACAGAACTATAAGTGTAAAATAAAGTACCGTATACCTAATTACAAGAATTAACATGGAAGAAAAAAGAAGAAGAACATGGATTCCGAAAAAATTGAAAAACTTATATATTGAATTACGTTTTCAAATATATATATATATATATATTACGCTATCGTACGGGGCACAGAAATCACGATTGTTTGTTGATTGTTTAATGGCAACGCCCGAATGAAGCGCATCTCATTGGTTATTGTGTAAAAGTTCTTTGGCAGGATTTAGGCCGAGGTAAATTGGGTTTATTTACGTTTCCCTCTTTCGCTGCAATTATGGAGCTTTAAAATATCATTAGAAATGCCCATAAGAGATCTCGGTTAATGCACAGTGTGGTATTTAGCCCCAAAACCTGGCCAAAATTATTTTATTCCTCTAACAGCTACAGATCTGCGTTTTTATTTGAATTGTAGAGTAAAAATGGTAAAATAAATTCTTATTTATAAATCAAAGGATTTATTCATCAGTTTCATCACTATTACTGTGCTAAAGAATATTAATATTTGTGATATCACTTTCTGATAACAATTTATAACGTCAGAAGATGAGGCCTTTCTTTACTTGTTTGTGTTGCGTCTCATGCCCGTTATTCAGGAGTCAGAAGTTAAAAGAAGCCTATTCAGGACATCCCTGTTGCAGGCCACTCGAGAAAACTGCCTTGTGTAGTTCAATCTAAATGACCTAATATATTCTGTGGTTTTTCACTTAGTTGGCCTATTGGTAGAATAGTTTCTTTTATGACATCTGCTCCATGACGAAGTACTTTGTGCATTGTAGAGAACATAGGATAAAAACCATATGGTGTCGCATACAGTTCAGCCGTTTCTTGGCAATATTTTTCAAATTCTTCTGTATTAATTTTGTATCCGCAACACAATGCACATAATATCACTTTTAGCCGATATATCAAATTTTTATCGACTCCAGTTATTACCGCCAACATTTTGTATTCCACAAAAAATTGTCTGCTGGTATTTTCATCGTTAGTATTTCCAAAATTTGCTTTGGGGATGTCAACTAAGAGCCCGAGTTGTTGTTTGAAATTATCCTAAATGTCCTTTTTTTATTTTCTACCGTTTATTTCTCCTCAGCAGAAAGGCAGACGTTCCATTTTTTACAGGTAATCTATATGCTACGTGTAATTTACTCTCGAAAAATTGTATACGAGCATGTAGCAAGGTAAACCCGAAACTTAAATTTTCTTTCTTACACCCCCTCTTCTTTGATAAGTCACTAAACTCAGATGAAGTAGCATCATATATGTAGCACCTCATCGTATATTTGGTGTGTGTTGCGGCATTACTATTTTTCCATCCACCATGGTGAATAACATTCTAAGTTTTATGGATACATCGTCAATTTTCTGTGCTAGTAAGTGCTGTGATTTGTGATATGATATCTTTTATTTTTCCTTTAGTTACGTCATTTGTCTCCTTGATGAATCTAATTCTTATAGGTCGACAGCAGAGAGGTGATGATAGTGTTGGGTTTTACCAGAGAATTTTCTTTTCGGGTCCGTAAACTAAATGAAGAGGAACCACAGAACTTTGAAAAATATTGGAGTTAGAATCTGCTTCATTTTCAAACTTCATTTTATATTGTATCTGCTGTGATCCGTCACAACCCCATTTAATTATTATAATTAAAGATCGTTTTTCGTCATCACTCAAAGGTTCTACAACTTCTCTAAGATGTAAAATCAATCGTGTTGCCGTATGATCCATCAACTTTAGCACTTTTACTTCAGCACATGTCTCTGTCACCCTGTGAATTTCTGGATAGCATTATTTTTTTAGCCTTTGAAGAACTGAATAGCACGGAAAAAAGATTTTATTCATTTCTCGTATTCTCTCATATTGGGCTTTAGTATGTCTTGCTTCTGTATACATGGACAAAGTATGTAAAGGTGATAACTGGCGATGTTGCTCTTGTTCTTCACGACTTTTTTTTTCATAGCCTTTACATATTTTTTTTGCTCTTCTGGGACTTTTCGTAAAATCTTTTACGATATTGAAACCATCTACTTTGCCTGACTCCCAGAATTTCATTTGGGTAGCATAGGTCAATACTTCCACGTCTTTTGATCGAAGGACTTTGTTTTGCGGCGTTGGCTTCTTTCACTTGTATCTACAAAAGATTTCTGAGGACGACCTGGACTGACTCTTGTAATAGTAACAAGTACTTACTTAATATACATCTAACAATACAAATAAGTTTCGTTTCACTGCACAGAATTGGTTTTTAATAACGGGGAGCTTTTTCTTCATCTCAGCTATCCTTGGATCACCTCAGAATAATTTCTTAATAATTTTTGCTCCATAAATTTAAGATTTTAATCAAATGTTGACTCATTTAAATGTTGCATGATGGCATACAACTCATTTCGAGTCATAGACCTCAATCCAGAAGGCCCTGTTATCAAAATATGTAAAAAAACTAAGTAGCAGTAATTTATAACAGAAATTGTGGAAACTAACAAAAAAATTCGTTTAAAAAAAGAGGGCGGTTTCGGGCGGCTGATTGTTTTATAACGATCTTCTATACTAAGTACTGTATGTTACACAATAGATTTCATTGCTTAGATATGTTTGGAAATATAAAAAAACTCTTTCTAAATATTATAGATAATTATATTTATGCCACTGTTAATTACACCTACGTTATCGACCATATTGACAAAATCGGAGGGATATTCATTATGTAAATGCAGTGTGTATAAAGTACATACCTGGTTCAGAAAAATCCATCACAAAAATAACCACTAAATTGTTTAGACACAAAACTACCAGTGATTTTAAAACACTAAAATCTGAGCGCATCGGAAAATCACAAGACCACTGTAGGCGAACGGCAACTTCCGACTGATCGTGTGACCCGCTGTGTCACACAAGCGCCTTTCGAGTTTTGCATTGGAATGCAGTAACTACTTAACATTTTGTGGAATTTTAAAACAGGGTGGGAAACCGATTTTTAAAATATTCATTTTTGGTCATGTTTTGGGCCTAAATACCACTCCATGGAATGCTTTAAAGTAAAGAAGAAGCCGAATTAAGAAGAGAAAATCGAAATCGATTGGATGGAGAAAACTGTCAAATACAGAGCATAAGCGATCGCCAAAATAGGCTTAATACCGTTTTATAAACTGAATCACATTAGCATTTCACAAATCTTAATATGCCGTATATCAAGCCTCAATCTTACACCAATATGCCATTTAGGTTCGGCATAGATGTCATATACGCATCACGTTTGCGCGTTTTTTTTCTGACGCCAATGTCTTATACGCACCGCGGTATTTAACTGATCCCAAAGTGTCGTTATTTTGCTTGATATGGCAACCCGGACGTTGTTGTTTATTTATTAATAAATTGTTTATTCACTTTTTTTTTTTAAATTATATAAACTGTTTTGTTCTATGGTTTATAATGATTTTTTTTTTATTTATTGTTATTCTCTTTTTAAAAATATACATGTAACTGGCATTCGAAGACGATGTTTCACCAAATTGGCGTGAGAAAAAAAATCGCGCCGCGTGGCGTGTACATAACATCTGTGAATAAATAAATATTATTTAGTCTTTTTTTATGAAGTCCACTCCACTGTTATATTTTTCAATGACAGTCTGCCCGGGCAACGACGGGCGGGTCAGCTGGTATTTACTATTGTAGTACGATCAATAAAAAACATTTTAAAGAATCATCATTAATAGACAGAAAAAAACATTCAAATTCCAAGCGTCTCTATGTTATCTTATGGTTCCATGGGAGTCGCTTGGAGAGCAAGCAAGTTTCTTCTGTCGGAGCGTCTTTGACGCCTGAACCAAAGCGAGTCGTCAGTAACAGTCAATCAAATGCTTGGAAATCTGACAATGGAAAAGCCTTTTCCCGAACAGCCAATGAAATGCTTGGAAAATACATGTTTCAGGAAATCTGACGAGTCGCAGGCGATTTTTGTCGTTTGCAAATTTTACGTGTAATAACAGTATTATATTGCTTTTCATTCTGTTGGCAATAATAATTCACAGTTGAAATCCCCCGTAAAAGAAACAAGTTGGAAATTGCTCATCAAACGTGGCAAATGAAGTGCGTTCGTACTATAACTGGTTTTATAAATATTTTTTGCATCGCATATTGTACTGAATGTATATTTTAGTGCACTTCAATAAGTGCATATCCATTTCATTCTGTTCGAAAGGCTGTAACATCATTAAAATGCACTTGAAATAATTGTTTTCTGAATTGGCTGTCATGTAGCGGAAAACTTTTGACTGTCCCTGTAATTAAACTATACATCCGATTTTCATAAAATTTGAAATGACTCGACAAGATTTTGCAGCAATTGCATATTTAAAATTTCAGACCATTCGGAAGGCTGTAACATCATTAAAATGCACTTGCAATAATTTATTTCCATTGACCGTAATGTAACGGAAAACTTTTGACTGTCTCTGTAATTAAACTATACATCCGATTTTCATAAAATTTGAAATGACTCGACAAAATTTTGCAACAATTATGTATTTAAAATTTCAGACCATTCCGTCTTGTAGTTTTTGCTCTGTTATATGCGGACAGACGGACAGACAGACGGACTGAACGACGACTATAGGTGCTACGTATTTATATAATTACGAACGTACCTAATAATGGGACAGATTATCGTCTACTTTCGTTTTAATGTTGTATTTTAAAAACGAACGAGTAAAAAGCATAATATAAATCCAAAAACCATAAGAAGAAAATATTTATAGTATTAGTTGTGGTACATGAAAATCATATTCGTAAATCAAAAAAAGTACGCATTGTTTCAGTAGACAATCTATCAACATTCAAACAACATTTATTCATTACAAAGCTTGACGCCAAACCACATTTTTAATCTTTTTCAAAAAAGTAAGTTTCTTCTTAAATAAAATAGAAAATTATTTTTTATATCTTTTACACTTTATTTTTATAGCATACTCCACAATTATACTTTTGCATTGTATTATATTGCTTTTCATTCTGTTGGCAATAATAATTCACAGTTGAAATCTTCCGTAAAAGAAATCACGGGAGAGATTATCGTCTGCTTTCGTTATAATGTTGCATTTTAAAAACGAACGAGTAAAAAGTATAATATTAATCATAAAACATAAGAAGAAAATATTTATAGTATTAGTTGTGGTACATGAAAATCATATTCGTAAATCAAAAAAAGTACGCATTGTTTCAGTAGACAATGTATCAACATTCAAACAACATTTATTCATTACAAAGCCTATCGCCAAACCACTTTTTTAATCTCTTTAAAAAAAGCAAGTTTCTTCTTATATAAAATCGAAAATTATTTTTATTTCTTTTATACTTTATTTTTATAGTTACACGTTCAATTTTGCATCGTATTATATTCTTTTCATTCTGTTCGCCATGGTAATTCACAGTTGAAATCATCCGTAAAAGAAATAACGGGAGGAATTATTATCTGCGCAAAGGGATATTTTCACTCAATTCTTTTTTTATTATTATTATTTGATTCAAAATTGAAACATATATAATAATATTGCATTGAAATGAATTTTTAATTTTAAAAATCAATGTAATATAAAAATTTAAATGGAATTTAAACAGCTCATCGTACTTAACTAAGTATTTTGTTTTAATAATAAAAATTAATCCAATAAGTATTATAAATATTAAAATTTAGTTTTATGAAGAATATTCCATTTGTTTTCAAAAGCATAAAGCAATTGCTGAAATATTTTTTAAATAAGGCATTTAACCAACATAATTTTTTTCAGTTATATTTATATTATAAAGTGAATGCGCATATTAAACTTAATTATTCATATTGATTTAGAAGCACGGAGTATTTAGAGTATAAGCATTATTATCACTCTTTTAAATAAACATGAGAAGAAAATAATTATAATACTAGCGGAATACATAAAAATCATAGTAGTACGTCAAAATAAGTACACAGTAAAAAAGTAAGTAGTTTTTCAGTAGAACATGTACTAACATTATAATGATATTTTATTCATTAAAAGTTTTTACTCAAAAACACGTTGTTAATCTCTTTCAAAAAAGTAAGTTTCTTTTTTAAAAAAATAAAGAATTATTTTTATATCTTTTACGCTTTTTTATAATATCTTCCAGTTCACTTTTGAATCGCATAAGTTTGCTTACTATTCTTATTCTTTTTGCAATAATTTACATATGAAATCCTCCTATTGAAAATAACCGGAGAAATTATCATCTGTGCTAAGGGATATATTCGCCAACTCTTATTTTTTTAAACTTAAAATTACACTATGTGCAAATTACTTAAAAGATGCAAAAATATTTAGAAAGGTGTTAAATTATTTTAATATTCTTAGTACTTACAACTACTATATACATAGCCTTCGTCAGAGGATACAAAAATACAATCGTCTTATTTTCAAATTTCACGTAGTTGGTGTCGAAATGAATGAAAGTGAAAGTCAATTTTTAGATCCGGAAAACATTGGGAAAATAAAAATATGGATAGAGAGGGAAGTGTAATATTCCGTGTTTTATGATTCTTATGATTAAGCAAACTGAGGCAAATTCTGGGTATGTTGTAGGATAAAACGTCATTACAAACAGTATTTTCTGGGTATGTTCAAATTCTGGGTATGTTGTAGGATAAAACGTCATTACAAACAGCATTTTCTTTAGTAATAATTTATATTGATTCAAGGATAATTAAATCATGTTAATTCTTTTAGTGGCATATAATTTTTGTATCTTCGAAATTAACTTGTATATTCTGCTTCTGGTTAAGTCTTGACAATGCTGTTGTTGGCCGGATGTACTTCAAATCTTTCAAATGTTCTTTAATACGATCTTTAAGTTTATATTTAATCTATTATAATTTATTATTTTTTAAGCTTATTTTTTATTTGTTTAAAAAATTTAACATTATTGCATTGAGATGAAACTTTAAACGTTAAAAAAATACTGTAATGCGAAAATTACAACAAAATTTTAAGAGCTAATAGAAATAAATCTAATAAGTATTATTAATATCAAAATTTAATTTTATGAAGAGTGTTCCATTTGTCTTGAAAAGCAACAGTACAGTTAAACCAGATAACAAATTGTGTAATATACGACAACTGATTGCCATTCACCAAAATTTGGGAAGAACTTCGTTTTTACACTATAAATGAAAATCCGACATGTCCCCAAACAATAAAGTTGTTTTACTGTGTTTTGGGGGGCCAAACGGGGACATTTTAACTCAGAGGGATAACTCAAGCTTCGTAAAATAGGTGAAATGGGTTATTGTTTATTATGTATTTTTAAATACTGAATCGATTATGACACCTTCCGCAATTCGATACGGCCATTTGTTACAATGTTACACAGATTTTATGAATACAAAGCCTAAAATTATAGTTTAGTGCACTTAAAATAGGTTTTTACTGCAACAACTAATGGCCATTCACGAAAATCTGCTCCGTTTTGGTGCTACAAACGTATACCCGATGAGTGCCCATAAAATATAGTTGTTTTACTATGTTTATGTGGAATAAAATTGTGCTCTCTCATAAAGTTTTACTTTCGACTTTCTATTCATGAAACCAGCTGTAACTTTGTAACAAATGATCGTATCCACCTGTGGATTGTATCTCTCGATTCAGAATTAAAACAATACATAATAAACAATACCCTTTTTCACTTATTTGAAAAAAAGTTGAGTTCTACTCCCCCCCCCCCCAATTTAATGTCCCATCCCCCCCCCCCCCAAAAAAAAAAGCAAACAAACAAAAGACACAGTAAAACTATTTTATTATTTAGGTACTCATTGGATCTTCATTTCTAGTGCCAAAACTAGGTTCTTCATAAATTTTTGTGGCTGATCATAAGTTATTGCTGTAAAAACCTATTTGACTTGCAATAAAGTATAATTTTTGACTCTGCATTAATAAAACCTGCCGTAATTTTGTAAAAGGAAAAAAAAAATGCTTGTATCGACTTGCGGATGGTGTCATTTGATTAGAAATTAAACAATATATAATAAACAGTGCCACACTTGACGTATTTAAAAAGTTTTGAGTTCCCCTTCCTGTCTGAATTAAAATCCCCCCCCCTTTTGTCACCCGCAAAAACCTGATAAAATAACTTTTGACTATACCGGACGTATAGAGTAAATCCGGGATTTATGCCGCATATTTTTTGAATTTGTGTATAAAGTCCCGTGGTGGACACACACACACACACAAACAAAAAAAAAAAAAAAAAAAAAAAAAAAAAGAAAAGAAAAAAAATCATGCTATGCCATTTAATGTTAAATATACAATGCTGTACTGCGACAAAAAAGTTCACAACAAATAATTAATATTTTTTTAAAATTTTTTTCTAAAACATTGCATTGCGGCGTGACACCCGTACATTCAGGCTGAGACGCCGCACTTTTGCGGTAGATATGCCGCGCTTGTAATAACAGCAGAATGAAATTATAAATAAAATATTAAAACAAATATTCATATCTGGACTATAATTAACGATGTAATAAGAAAATGAAACTAAATAAGTACAATGAAACGTATTAGTAGATTTAAATTAATAATTGTTTGCCTACTTGCACTATTAAGGTTATCAACTTATTTTTTTACATTAAATTTTAATTGTTATTTCAGCAACAACGTAACATTAATGCATTACAGAGGGGGGGGGGGGGAAGTAAAATTGTGTTTGCATGATTTATTTGTTAATACACCTGTTTTTTCGGCTACAGTCTACACAGAAAGTGTAGAAAATGTCGACCTGCATATTTCTTGCTCTTCTTACTTTTTATTTTTTCCTTTTTCTCCTTTGGTTTTAGTAAACTTGATAACATGCCCAACATGGTTAGACTGTGCGAAAAGAAAAAGAAAAAAGTCCTTCCGGCCAGTGCCGGGAGGAAGAGGTAGCTTTCATAATCCTTATTTTAAAAAAGCCAAATTATACCATTCAAACACACGCAGCTCAATTTAGTGGCAACCGAATATAGGAGATTCAATACTAATTTTTATCAATATAATGAATGAGAATTTCGCGAAATTAGTCAGCTTTATCCAAGCTGCTTTTCTTTAAAGTAACATATATTTGGCTGCCAAATTCGGCAATTTCTTAAAGTGCCTGTCATTTTAAGACAACATGGTGGATGAGGCTAAGCAGTGAACTTGGTCGAGACCTTAGTAATTGCTGTGCACATGCTCACTCACATCGGAATCGGTTAATATATAGGAGTGCTGTCGCATGCAAAAAATCAGATTTTTCAAAATGTCACCCACAATAAAAATTGAAACTGCTATATCTGAGCCATTTTTTAAGGTAAAGACAAACAAAAAATGCTCCAGAATCCTTATATCAAGGTCAAATACTTAAGAAACCTTTTTCAATTTCTAATTTTTTTGTACCTCACTTTAAATATATATATATTTTTTAATTCTTTTTAAAACAATTTTTAAAACCATTGTCGCCATTTTGAAACAAGATGGCTGATGAATCTGGCCAGCGAACTTGGTCGAGGTGTTGATGTATACTATCCACATGTCTTCTTACATCGAAATAGGCGAATACGTGTGTTATCGCGTGACAAATACAAGATCGTTTCAAAATGTTAGCCATGCTAGAAATTCAAAGTGCTATAAATCAACCATTTTTTAAGATATAAACAAAAGAACAAATTTTCAGAAACAAAAACTGCTCCGGAATCTTTGTATCAAGGCCAAACACATAAAAAAATCTTTTTCATTTTCCAATTGTTTAATACCTCATTTTGAATGTTAAATTTAATTTTTTTAAATGGCAACCCTTTTGAAACAAGATGGCGAATGAAGCTGGCCAACGAACTCGGTCGAGACATTGGTATGTACTATTTACAGACCAAGTTACATCCAAATAGGTTCATAATTACGCCAGTTATCGCGTGACAAAAATCAGGTCGTTTTAAAATGTCAGCCACAAGAGAAATTGAAAATGCTATTACTCAGCCATTTTTTTTAGATATGGACGAAAGAAAAACTGTTCCGGAATCTTTGTATTAAGGTCAAACACATACAAAAAAAATCTTTTTCACTTTCCAATTTTTTGGTATCTCATTTAAATTTTTTTATTTTTTAATTTTTTTAAATGGCCGCCATTTTGAAACAAGATGGCGGATGAAGCCTGCCAACGAACTCGGTCGAGATATTTGTATGTACTATGTACACACCAAGGTACATCCAAGTCGGTTCATAAATACGCCTGTTATTACGTGAGAAAAATCAGGACGTTTCAAAATGTCAGCCACGCTAGAAATTCAAAATGCTATAACTCAGCCATTTCTTAAGATATAGACGAAACAAAAACTGCTCCCGAATCTTTTTATCAAGGTCAAACACATAAGAAGAAAATATTTTTTCAATTTTTAATTTTTTGGTACCACATTTCAAATTAAAATTTTTCTTAAAAATTTAAATGGCCACCATTTTTAAACAAGATGGCGGATGAAGCTGACCAACGAACCCGGTCGAGACATTGGTATGTACTATGTATAAACGAAGTTACATCCAAATCGGTTCATAAATACGCCTTTTATCGCGTGACAAAATTCAGGACGTTTCAAAATGTCAGCCACGCTAGAAATTCAAAATGCTATAACTCAGCCATTTTTTAAGATATAGACGAAACAAAAACTGCTCCGGAATCTTTGTATAAAGGTCAAATACATAAGAAAAAAATATTTTACCATTTTTAATTTTTTGGTACCACATTTCAAGTTTTAAAATTTTTTAAAAATTTTAAATGGCCGCCATTTTGAAACAAAACGGCGGATGAAGCTGGCCAACGAACTCGGTCGAGAGATTGGTATATACTATGTACACACTGAATTACATCCAAATCGGTTCATAAATACGTCTTTTATCGCGTGACAAAATTCAGGACGTTTCAAAATGTCAGCCACGCTAGAAATTCAAAATGCTATAACTCAGCCATTTTTTAAGATATAGACGAAACAAAAACTGCTCCGGAATCTTTGTACAAAGGTCAAATACATAAGAAAAAAATATTTTTCCATTTTTAATTTTTTGGTACCGCATTTCAAGTTTTAAAATGTTTTAAAAATTTTAAATGGCCGCCATTTTGAAACAAAATGGCGGATGAAGCTGGCCAACGAACTCGGTCGAGACATTGGTATGTACTATGTACACACCGAATTACATCGAAATTGGTTCATAATTACGGGAGTTACAGTGTGACATAGGTCAGATATATATATATATATATATATATATATATATCAATTTTGAACGGAGGGTGGTTTCGGGGTCTGGGGGTCATGATCGATGAAAATATACCAAAATTTTTTGAAATCGCTTTCCTCCGAACGGCTGCAATAGGTAGCTTTTTTGTAAAGAAAGCTACCTAATTTAATAACACTTAATTATCCCGTACAAAAGAAACTGCGGCATATATACCGGAATTCCAGTGCGGCATATGTATCCCGTTTTGCATGGTGCAGATGTCGACCATCACAGTTACCTGCCATCGCTAAGGGGAATGGCGTAACCATACTACACAGTACTCTATACAAACGCTACACTCTTAATTTTGACTTCGAATTCCTGCATGCATTTAGTAATTAGTTTATGAAAAGTATTTAAGCATAACGTGTTTAAAAGTTTGGACAGTGAAATCATGCACTTACGTCAAAATAAGGATTGTACTTCTACAAGTAAACATCGAAATAGGATTCACGCTATACACTGGTTAAAATAATCTCATTGCGCACCTATACTGCGCGTTTGACGACCACCTATCGATAATTACAAGAAATACAAGGGGTGCTGCAATTGTCCCGGCTGCGGCAACTCTCCCGGAGTTACCTTATTTGGCAACTTACACGCCACTTTACACATATAGACAAATCGTTTATGTATCATCAGCCTACCTATTTTAATGTGTAAATTTACGCATTTCAGTTTCAGAGTGACCTTACATTAATATTACTTTAAACACCACATTTGTATCCAAAAATTGCAACAGAAATTTAAAATTTTATAATTTAATAAGTATAAAAAATATAAAGATAAAATAAGTGCCATGTTTATGAGATGGCTCTAAAATTTTGTATCGAGTAATTTAAAAAATAGCCCAGATTTTCCTCAACAGATAAGCAGTTTCATACTTTAAAAATATGCAACTATAACGTGCAAATGTATATCAAATAACGCACAGTTTTTGTTCCTTGTATGTTAATTTACTGAAACATAAAAATAAAGATTAGCAAAAGACCGAGTAACATGAGATATTGAATTCGTACAGACATTACCGGCTACCGATTTGGATGTTTTCCTGCTGCAACATCTTTTAAAAAATGTGTACTAAAAATGCATAAAAATTTTGCCGCTTAGTTACAAATTAATTTTTAATGACAAAAACATGAACATACTGTGAAGTTATGTATTCTCAGGGTTCGTTGATGCATATCAATGGATATATATCGTAATATACAGGGTGTCCGGTCTCAACGGTGTCCAATGGCTAATTCGTAAACCGTTAGTCATAGACATATAGTTCCAATTACAAAAATGTTTTAAATGAGGTAAAGAAGTATTTTTAAAGCGATTTGGATCAAGAAAAACCTTTATTTAAAAATTACGAAATTTAAATTTTTATACGGTCCCCCGGTCCTATAAGTGATATTTAGTAAACTTTTCCTATTCCTCTAACAAGTACGGCAAAAAAAGTCCTATTTATCTAACACTAAAATTGACCGAGTTATGACATTTTCAATTTTATGACTTAAACCACTTTTCTGTAACTGAAAACAGATGAGTTGGACGAAGCTTTCAGGGGTCGTACGCGAAGTGCTTAAAGTATTATAAAGGGCGTCCACTCCAAACGATGTTGAATGGTTAATTCCTAAACCGTTAGTCAAAGACATATAGTTCCAATTACAAAAAGTTTTTAAATAATATAAAGAAGCATTTTTAAAGCGATTTAACAGAAGGTGCTTCCCCCGTATAAATATTACGGTAGTGTTAATTTTTAGTAATTAACTTTCAGATTGGTTAAAATAATTGAAGAAGTGAGTTTCAAAACTCGCCTTATCGAGAAAATCAAATTTTGGGAAGTCGCGTAAAACCTTTAAATGCGCCCATTGGTATTCATTGAAAATTTGGAGATTGTAGTGTTTGATTGGTACTGTTATACCAGTAGAATAGATTGATAGAGAAACAGGATTTTTTAAATTTCGGATAAGGTCAGTTTCGAAACTGGCGTCATCAATAATTTAATATATGTTTTGATTTAACGATATTTTCCCCTAATTTTTAACAAAAAAAATAATAAAAAAAAATTACTGATCTAATGAATATTTGCTGAGTGGAGAGACAGTGGAGTTTTCAGAAGGGGTAATGTAAAAATAATAATAATTATTATTACTTTTATCGTTACAATAAAATGACAAATGGAAAAAAATCTTAAAAAAAGAAAAGTTAATTAAAAAGAGAGAATGTGGGCGGTTATATGATGTCCAACCTTTAATGGATAAATCTGTGCTCTATTAGAACAAAATATTAAAATATTGTAACAATTTTGTTATGTTTATTTAATTCATTGAAGTAATCGCACAGGTTGAATCATATAATTCAAATAATTGATGTTTATTGTAAAAGAAAATAAAAGTGATACGAGGATCATTTTCAAAAATGGACATATTAATTTCCTTAACGTATTCAGAGCAGCCATTCAAAAGTTATGTATAAAAATATAGGCATACAAAACAACAACATTAAGATGGTACAAACAAATTACTTACAAATTGAGCTTTCTTGTGTCTGTGCTTGGGACGGGAAGGATGGGGGTGGGGAGATGTAACAAAATTTGGAGCGGAGATTTCAGGGGGAATTGATACGGCTGTATAGTGTTCATTACTACAACAGATATTGCTGCATAAAAAAAAAAATGTAGTTTTCAGGATTATAAACTTTGTGTGTATGGTGTATGAGAGCCAGTGAGAAAAAATTTTAAATTGCAATTTCAGGTGGAATTTAGATTATGGATTACTTATTAATTATTGCAGCAATAAAGAAGACGAACCTTTTTTTCCCCAAGTTTCACAGCGTGATAATTCTTTGCACATCAGTAGATTTTCGCTTTTTTTTTTTTTTGAAGACTTCTTCTAAATTAATCGGCCCCTTAAATTTCTACTTCCCCACTTTTTGCTTAACCTGCACGCAAAGTTAAAAATCTATTGAGGTTTATATATATATTTTTACTATTCTACTCGATTTGTCTAATTAAATAATGCATGTTCTAAAACTCCACGCCCGTTAAAAAATTTATTTTCTATTGTCTTAATTATAACACTTAATTATTAGAACATAAAGAGGTAATAATTTTTAAAAAAATATTAAATTTAAAATCATTAAAAAAAAGATTCAAATTTGTAATTTATGTAAGCAATTATAGATTTCAATTATAATTTTATTAAGTATAAATTACTGATTAAATTAAAAATATATAGACATACTCTTAAATTAAAAAAATATAAAAAAGTATATTAAATTTAAAATGATTTAAATTAATAACTTTATTAAAATGTTAGGAAAATTTTCTATTTTGTCTTTGTAGTTTGCCGTTACTTTATAGTTATAGTAAGTTACTAATCATCTCAATCCTCCCTAAAATTTATACCCTCCCCCAAGTTTTGCTCGGCCAATACATACTGTCTAAAATTATGTATGTATTTTCCCTATATTTTATTTTATTATGCAAGAAATAACTAACCAATCTACCACATCAACCCCCCTAAAAATTCTACTCTCTCTTCCCCCAACTCACGCGAAAACACCCGTTCGCTATTGTTAATCCCGTGGAAGTATTTTTTTTAAAGATAGCTCGTCGCAGAATAGCCCCCCCCCCCTTCTGTTGTATGATACAGATTACCTTTTTTTTTGTTCGAGCGTGGAGACGATATTTACACATTAAAAGTTCAAATAACACAAGTTAATATTTAGAATTGATTGATTGGATAAAAAAAAAAAAATCCAAATAGAAAACTAATTTAATATAATTCTATTAATTCTAAGATATTTTAGTTTTTCTAATTCTCCTGGTCCTCATACGAATGACTTTTTTTTAATTATCGAAACTCTATCCCCTGATGGCTTTTGTCAAGCAAAATTCCCGCCAAGAATTGTCACTTTGATGCTGAAACTCTGACCATTCAAATTACGAGATACAGCATAAATGGCAAAATGTGGTTGGAAAGAAAAAAATATTTTGTTTTAATATGTGAGAATGAACAAAAATCTCAAAATATATTTGTAATGTTAATTTACTACCAATGTTTAATGTTAAATTTTATATCTGACGATTATTTTTATTTCTAGTAAATTTGTGACTGACCCCTATTTTGCAGCAAAAAAGATACTCCAACTTTAAACATCCATTACTCGGTCAGTTTTAATCGCAGAGGAATGGGACTTTTTTTGTCTTACTTGTCAGAGAAATAGGATATTTTTACTAAATATCACTTATAGGACCTGGGGACCGTATAAAAATTTAAATTTCGTAATTTTTAAAAAAAAATGTTTTTCTTGACTCAAATCGCTTTAAAAATACTTCTTTACACCTCATTTGAAACATTTTTGCAATTGGAACTATATGTCTATTACTAACGGTTTAGGAATTAGCCATTGGACACCGCTGAGACCGGACACCCTGTATATCTGATATTTATTTTTAAAAGATAAAGAAGTTTCATATTTTCGATATTTTCATATAAATTTTATATTTATTTTCAGAGTATCAAGATGTTTGATATTTTTATATATTTGATATTTCTTTTCAAAATGTCTGGATGTTTAATATTTTTTATGTTTTGTTATATTTATTTTCAAAATCTCACTGTGGAAGATATTTTTGATAATTTCAATCAAAACAAGTGTAAATGAAATTTCTAACTGTTACTGACTGTGTCATTCTATAGATAAAGAACTTTTGTCACTGGCAGTGACTTTTTTAGCCAAAGAAAACAAATGTATTTTCCAAGCTCCATGTTTGAAGTTTTTATGTTTAAATGTAGAACTTATAATTATGTAGGACATAATTAATTCAGATCAGCCACTGAAATATAAACTAAATAGTTTAGACGATCAATTATTGATAGCTTCATTACAAAAGCATCATTTCTGGTTTTGGTTTAGTTTAACTTAAACTGTATACGTCAGTGGATAAAAAAGGAGACAAGCAATTTATGAAATTTTTTCTATTAAAATATATATATATATTGTATTTAATATTTTTTTAAACATAAAATTTTCTTGATAGTGAATCCTGTAATTATTTTATATTTATTTTTATATATAAAGTAAATTGTTTCTGTTTTCAATTAGTTGATTTTCAATCAAGTGAAAAAGAAACAAAAAGAAAAATGCATTTTTAGAATATTGATTTATTAAGTTTTCATGTTAAATACCATATGTTTTAGTTTCTTTCTAATGTATACGTGGTTGAAAATATTTATTATCAACAGTAACACGACTTTCGAAAATATCGGATATATATCGAAAATATCGGATATATATATAAATATTGGATATATATCGAAAATATTGTATATAAAAATATCGGATATGTATCAAAATGTCGGATATTTTTGATATTTTCGAAAATATCATGATATTTACAAACCATGTGTATTCTAGTTGAAGAAACTCTTACTATTCTCACTCTAATAACTTTTGAAAGTCAATAACTATTGTGAATAAAAATGCTGTCTTGATATAGTAAAGCGACAGTATGCTCTTATAAAAGAATGCTTATTACGCCACCATAGCGGTAAATTTAGAAATTACCAGGCAGATTTCGAAAATTATTCTAGATATGGGAGAATAGCCAATTACAAAAATGTGGAGCAACTTCGATCAATTACGAAAAGACACCTTAGACATAAAAATGCTAAGAATAGAACGTTTGTCGTGTCACCTAATATAATGTGAAATGTTCTGAGTGAATTTCAAACAAGAGTCTAGTTGTGCATTTTAGCCGGCGAAGAGTAGATTGAGAACCCATAGCAAATATACCTCCTGACAACTAATTCTCGGTAACTTTTCGCTATCTAACATGCTTCAGGTTAAGTTATAGTGTTAAAAATAGCGAACAAACAAATAAGTAAGGATCGACCGAAACAAGAGACAGAAACTGAAACCGAATTTCGGTAATCTTCCTATTTTTGACCGAAAATAAAAATATCCAAAAATTTTTTAAGTAATTAATACCTACATAAATATACATAATTATTAATTAATTATTACGCGTTTATTAAATATACATAATTATTAATTAAATATACGTGTGGCCCAAGTTGGCTCTCTGTGCCTCTGACAAATCTTTTTTATTTTTATATAAAATAAAAGGTAATTAATTCGTCAATGACACAGAATGATTTTCTAATCATACGAATTTCATCTCATTAAAAGATGTTTTAGGTATACATATCTCGATTTATCTTTAATAATAATTTTTGTAAAGGATTGTCTGTTATATTAGAACTTTCTCAATGAGTACTCGAATCAGGTCTGCGGTTTCAAACTGAAAATTTTCTATTACTCTTAAATCTGCAGCTTTTAATGAGCACATGAAAAGCATCTTCAAAGTTTAGTTATTGCTTGCTCTGTAATTTGCACAATTTATTTCCAGTCAATCATGACTTATAGTTTTAAACAGTGAAGTTCATAGCAATAAATAAAGAATGTCTCATTTGAGCCAATACAGCTCGAAAAAGTAATGTTGAAAATTTCCGAAAGAAGAATTAGAAGACAAATAGTCTTTAGAAGACAAATAGTTTCGGTCTTGTCGAATTTCCGGCATCATTTTCGTCGAAAACGAAGTTTCGGCGAAACTCAGATTTTGGACCCAAACCGAATTTCGGTCGACCTCTAGAATTAAGCATCATACGCATTCTAATTTTAATATTTATGTATGTTGCGTGTCTTTTCGTTCATCATTCGTTGTTGATCAACATCTTTCTTTCTTTATTTTTTCCCGTTTGTCATATAACTTTCGAAATCAGCTTACTTATAATTTTCCCATTAGGTCTTAGTGTAGACAGTCTCATCAATGACCACGTAGTAATTTTACAATTCTTAGACACCACTTCTATCGCTATAGCTGTCGACGTGTAGAAATTAGAGACTTGATAATTTAAAAAGTTTTCTGACCTAGATTATGTGACTTTGCAGCGTGTTTATATTTTTACCCAAACAATTGAATTTCTAATCAAGCGGAAAATATGTTTTTCCGTAAATTTCTAGTATTACTAACCTTTTTAGAATTTTACACCAAGAAACGCTTAAATCGGTGATCGGAAATTGTTTTATCTAGCTTTGAGTTTAAAGTTTGAAGGGTTCTTTCAGGTAAATATACAACAGCTCCATTTATTAAATAAAATTTGAACATTCTTTTAAACTTTTGTGTCCAAATTTTTAAAGCTACTTTGTAAATTTTACATTTTTGGGGGGTTTCGTTCATCTCACAAAATCCATTTAGTCTCGCTTCTCTGTCTGTCCGTTACAGCGTTCGCACTCGGAAACTATTTAAGTTACAGACTTGAAATTTTTTTACGTGTAGCTGAATACCCCCTGTCATACTTCAAATAATAAAACTTTGAAAAATTATTATATTATTTTAATTAAGCGAATTCGTTCTTTTTTTATTTCAAAACATAATCTTAAATTCAGTAAATATCGCAGAGGACCGATAGCGCTGTGGTAAAGCGCATGTCTCCCACACCAGATTGTAGGTTCGAATCTGTCAGGCGGAACTTTAAAATTCTAATTTTTATTACTACACTTAATTTTCAAAAAAAAATTCCTTTTTTTTTGGCAATTTTAAAAGCATATTATTATTATTATTATTATTATTATTATTATTATTATTATTATTATTATTTGCGCAGTGGTAATTTTTAAAACCTCCTTTTTTATTTTATTTCGGAGAAAAAATATGAAATTTCAATTAAAAAAAATCCGGAGAATTATTCACTTATATATTTTTTTAAAAAATGCACATTTAGTAACAATTAATGTTTAACATGCCAAATGGTATAATCAAATCCATACTTAATTTAAAAAATTCCTCATTTTGAATAATTAATTGGATACAAAGGAATAAATATTGGGATAATCAGGAATAAATATTTTTGCTTGCTTCTGCCATCTACTACCATTTTTTTGAAATAATAGACTTCTATGGACAATGTTTTTCATGTTATCATTATAAGAATAAATAAGGAATTGAAAGTTTTTTTTTTTTTTTTTTTGAATTTAATAAATGTTAACATCCGTTTTTGGCGCCATCTAGTGAGTGTTTCGAAAGTGAAAGAATCAATATGGATTCTTTCAGAATTATTTGAGCATTTTAAATATGTTTTAAACATGCTTTTAAAATTTGTATATTTTATTTATACCTCCGCTATTTTTTTTAATTGTTGAATTAAAAAATTTTCGGATTTTTATATTTTATTTAAATAGTTTTATTTAAATAATTTTACTTGAATATTTTTAATTTGATTTTAAAATATTCTTTTAATTATTTTAAAATTAAATGTAATAGTGCTGTCATTTATGTAAGGATTTAATATGCGTAAATTAACAATTTTGATTTATTAAATTAAAGATAAAGTTTTTTAAAAATACATATTAAGCGAAACCCTCTGTATGATCTGCGATCCCTCTTACCCACTTGTTTTAATCTTTATATCTGTAACAGTTAATGAAAAGTCGAATTTTAAAATTTGGGCATCCTTTTTGGCGATATTCTGTAGAATACGATAATGCTTACTATAGAATTTTCAACAACTAACGTTTAATAAACAATCATTCCAGTTCGTTATAAGAATGTAGAAAATAATCTTTTCTTAATGTATTCACTCACATATTCCAATTTTGTTAGAAAGATATTCAAACATTAGAATCCAAGGAAACCGTCCTTCAAGTTCCATTAAAGATAAAAGCAGAAATTTTTCTTATTCAAAAATGTATGTTTTCATCTTCAGCCTGAATTGAATGTGGATATTTATACAGCAGAAGAACCAGAATTATTTTGAATAAATTTTACATTTCAAAAATTGATAGAATGAACGTACTTTTTCTGAAGTTAAAATGTTATCGAATTCAGAAACACAAAATTTTACTTACCTACACTTTTTTCTATCAATTTATTTCTTAAAAATTTCAGTAAACAAAAGATATCTTTTCTGTTTTGAATTACATAGGTGCCGCGTATCGCATATATTTCACACAATTTAAAGATTTATAAATCTAAAGGTATCAGAATAAACGGTATTTACAGAAAAAATATCCTAAAGAACAGAATTTTATTCCCAATAAAATAAAACGTTTTTGTTGAACTCTTTAACAAATGATTCAGAAAATGAGTTCCATAAAACGTGTAAATCAGAGTTTTATAATATTCAGATTGTATAAACCATATTTTGTTCCCGAGTTATCTTGTTTTCCCTCACTATACAACAAACAAAACTGATCTTAAATATATAAAAACTCATTCATTTGAATCTAGTAATATGGATGGTAATTACTGGGATTATTTGATTTTTAAATATTTTTCAAAATATCTGAAAGTAGTGTGATGCGATAAGAAAACAAGAAGTACCTAAATTCTGGAAAAATGAAAATATAATTAAGAAATAAGTCAATAACTACTTAGTCTTAGGTCCAGAAATAAAAATCTTTACCAAAGAATAGATGAAAGGTCATGTCTATGTACTTTCAAAATTAACTTAGTTTCCTTTTATTATGTAGTAGCTGCGTAGTAACTTGTTGTGTTGCATTAAAATTGCATAAAATCTTTCGATATTTTGAGGGAAAAAGAAACCTAATTTTATTGTAAATTTAAAAGATATTTATACTAAAAATTATTTTAAATCCGAAATTTAAAGTATGAAATCTCCTAAATTTAAAGTATGAAATCTTCTAAATTTAAAGTATGAAATCATATATTTACAGCGCTTATTAAAAGTTTTATCAATGAAAATTCACTTTTTCAATGGTATCATTTGTCAAAAGTATTTCGTGCTTTCAAGATTTGGCTTATAATTTAGCACCTGTGAAATCAAACTAATGTTATTTTGAGGAACTTGAACAAAAATATTTCAGACTTATGAACTACAGTAAATTCTTAAAAAATGTCATTCTTTATCATTTTAATATAGCGCTCTTGAAAAAAACTTTGAATTTCTCTATTTAAGAAATAATTAGTTGAAAAGCAATGTCAATCTTTAAATTAATTTCGTATAAATTTTAGCAATAACTTTCCAGTTACATGTAACGAGCTTAAATTTCTTTATCTTTAAAATCTTTGGTTGAATGTAAAATTCAGAAAAGTTATGAAGGAATTATTCATTCAATTTGTCGACAGGCAACCCCAAACTCAAGATTCGTTTGAATAGATTTTCATTAAAAAATATTAAAATCATACAAATTCGAAAGTGTATGCTACCGAAGGCAATAGGGCTTTTTAACATTAGGTTCATTTAGACAGATTTTCGTCTAAAAATATAAAATCATTCAAGACTGATTTTAGGTATAAAACGGTGACACCATCTCCCGGACCTAAGTTCACGGAACTTTCACGTCGCGTCGACCGGGCCAAAGAACGTAAAGGATGTGTAGAGAAAGCTTTGGAAACCGTAACTAACCGAAACAGTGCAAACAGCTCTGCTGGGAAACATTCTCAAGGGGGTAATTCAACCATACGCATGCTTCATTGCATCCGCCAACTCGGCAATTTTTTTTTTTGTAGTAAACCTTCGCACCAACGCCACCGTGAGAATTCTAAACGACATTTATTTGGCAGTTCGATTTGAAACTTACAGATTGTGACAGATTTTTCAGTATGATCTGTTTATGATCTGTTGTTATGATATATTTTCTGTATTCCAAGTAGATAGCCGATGAATACGTGCAATCTTCAGTGATGCAGGACTCGGTAAAATAATAAATTTGATGTATCGAAAGTTCTATTTTCACTTGAAAACTAACATAATAACTAACAGATTCATCTAATCTTCTGCATCTAACGTATTGTATGATATTTGCCCTAACTCTCAGGAAAGGAGTTTTGACTCCCTTTACGAAAGGAAAGGGTGAGCGCACTGTTTTCACGCGGACAGCGGTGACCATAGCATTACTCCTCATTTTGATAATTATCGCTACTGGCGATCACGCCAAAGTGCGCCAAGTGAACCCGTTTTATCTTTCGCGCCTGTAAGCGACTTCTGCTGCTTAGCTGTTTGAACTTTTCGCTGACAGTCGGAGATTTACATTACGTCTATGGAAGTTCCCCTTCTTCACGCTTCATTTTCTTTGAACGAGCTGGATTGTCGCCGAGACACCGCCCCCCCCCCACACACACACCGGAGCGTACTCTCCCCCTGCGCCCAAGTATTACAGATAGTCTTACCGTCACGACAGAAACCTTAAAGCACTAGAGGAACCATGCAGGAATCTTACTTGGTTACTCCACCCGGGTCACCCAAAGGACTCCGCGGGAACCGAAGACCTATAAAGAAATCGGGCCCGGAAGCCATTTCTAAGGATCCCTAAACGAAAGTTACTTTCCGAGAACCTTTGAAGACCAAATCCTATAACAGGAAATGCATTTTTAACCGGTAATAAATGAGAAGAGCCGTCGATGGCGAGCCCGGAAGAGTTGCGGTAAATCTATCTCTGACGACATCATCACATCACTAGCGCTCAATCCCGCAATCCCGGTACAGTTTCCTAGGACCCCGAACGCACTACCTTACCCCACGGGTACCTTTGGTTATTGGACACAAATTCCCCCAACCGTGCAATGGTGGCTGCAACCAAGAAACCATGGATGCCACTAGCCAGTCCTGGAGGCTGTGGAAACTTCCCCTACAGGCGTCGTAGGGACGCTCGGATCGGGTTAAATAACGTGAAAGTTAGTTTAAGACACTGCTCACCCTTATCGTTTACTACAAAAAGCTCCATCAGAGCACAGACACGCGGGGCTGATTCCCGAGGCAGCGGTATTGGATCAAGCGCCGCTGAGTTAATCGGCAAGCTTCCGGCATAAACAAGATCGGAGAGGCGACTCTTGGCCGGCCAACCCCCCTACCAGGGAAACGGCACGACGCAGAGGGCTGTACCCATAACAGCCAACCACCGCGACATCCCCCCGGCTGACGGGGGCACCATTACTCTCTGTCTACCTTATGATCGGCTCACAACTTCTCCAGCTGCAGTGGACTCAGAGGTTGAGCCAAAGATACTATTTGGTTGAGCCTCCTGACGGGGAAATCATCGCCAGCACTATCCAAAGCCTCCCCGACGCTGGCACCAGGCTACATGGTCTTCACGCGCACCGCGCCAACGACGTTAGAGAATCTCTGAGCCTTGCTGTACAGAGCCCGTTCTACCTCAACCTTCACACCAGACAAGCATCTGGATACGGTCCTATCCCATTAGCTGGTTTTGCCCGTAATCATCATCCGGCCGGTATCAACCATCGAGATGGGATAACAATTATTTCAAGTCTATGGTATTAACCTATGGACGCCGCTGTCCACCTTGAGCCGAGAACTAGGGTTGTGGTGGTGCCGGAGCTACCTAAATCCGCCTATGCGGTCAACGACACTCAAAACGTCCGTTCGCGCCGGACGCCAACTAGGAGGCTGGAATTGTTTCGCATCCGGTACCTTTCGCAATAAACACTAATGAGTACTTTTCTCGGCTTTGGGTCATCTTACTTAATCAAGGGGCCTATTACGGGCATCCCGAAGGGGCTGCCAGAGTTGATTTTAGGTATATTTAACGTTATTATTGTGAGCCAAGGTAATACTAGCACTATTTATATTTGTGCAAACTTTTGTATTTTGAACAAAATCTCTTACGTTAAAAAATATTAATATTCTAAATGAATACGAAAGTTTAAACATAAAAACACCTTTGGTTTGGTTTATTCGAATTGAATAAGCGATTTTAAAATAATCACAAATGCACTGTAAACAAATAATATATAACGTGAAGCCATTTAATGGTGCTAAAAAGCAGGATACCAAAACGTGGTTTACTTGATGTTTCAAAATTTCTGATTACGGTGGAGATTTAGTAACAGTTCAACTTTTCACCATTTGATGGTAACCGAAGAAAACCACGATTTTATGTTATTTTATCACCAAATTATCGCAGAGAAATCAGAGAGACACTGTCCGACTTAGAATTGTGCCTACTTTCCGAATATGAAGACAATTTTAGAAATAAGCGTTGTCTAGATATTGTTACGACTCTAATTTTTCAAATAATAACTCCCACTTTGATACTTTATTTGAGTTTCTTGGATCTAAGAATCACGGAAAAAAGGTATAGTTTATGTACTTTTTCTTAAATCTTCACAGGGGAATATAAAAAAAAATATATGTTTGAGGTTTATCAATAAATTTCGGAAAATAGAATTAGGATCGTACAAAAAAAGTACGGGGAACAAACACTCAGTTTACTGCCAGTAATAATTTAGAGAAATTCTAAATATGGCTAACAGTGCCGAATAGTGTACGGCAGATATCACGGGCTGAGGAGTAACAACTTCATTCCCAGTCGAAAAGTGACGTCTCTCACTAATAGACTGGACCATTGAACAGTTGAACAGTTAGATTATAGAGTGTTTAAACAATAGTTTCCTCAAATTTTGAGCTGTTTTAATTCTGTTAGGATTAGGGCTTAATTTCTAACAAAAAAAGTACCGGAGCCCTAACATTCTGCAGTACTAAAACCGTAGCGCCCCCCCCCCCCCCCCCCCGCGTCCCACCCCACCTTCTCTCCAATCCGCAAATTAATATTTCATACATTATTTTCAAAATTTAAAACATCTTTTTTTTTTACTTTAGTAAAATAAAAATTTTAAATATAATGGAATATGTAATTTTTAGGGGGGAAAAGTTCTTTTTTTCTATTCATGAATAAATATAATTTTGAATGTAAGACAGACTGAGCTTGAGCCCTCCTAAGCCCAACAACTGTTATAAAAATTGAGCCTGTTTCATCTCCATTTCCTACGTGTGCGACACATTACGTCATACATAAGTGCTTTGATAGAAAAGAAAGTAAAATCTTGGAGGTGGGAGGAAAAGGAAAGGGTAATTTAGACTTCAGTTTTTCGGAAACGCTATTGCAACGGGCTCCGGAGCCCTGTATTTATGAGCTCCGGTGAATTCCGACCAATATCTAAATATTTACTGAAAAAAAAGAAGTACCGGAGCTGAGTTCCGGTGGGCTCCGGTGCAAATTAAGCCCTAGTTAGGATTTAGGAAGAGGTATATAAACTATGCCTTTTTCCTGCGTGCCTTGGTCCAGGAAATTCAAACATGATGTCAAAAGTGTTTGTTAGCTTTTGAAAATTCAAAAATGGTACAAATTTTAATGTGTAGACGCAGTGGCGGCTAGTGACTGGTTGTATTTGGGGTACTAAATGCATGGCTACCTATTTTTGTTAATGAAATCTTTACTTTATTTATTAGCGGAAAATTATCTCATTAAACAAGGAAAATATTTATCTACAAAAATTATGGTGAGGTAAGAATAAAATTTCCAGCCATGCATTTAGTTCCCTCCCAAAAAACTAGTCACGAGCCGTCACTGTGTAGACGAATCGTATTTCAATAAATGTTTACATATTGAAAGTATACACAATTCCTTGCCGAATGATACGGATAATGTCATACGAACGTCTATTTGCACGCTTTTTTCGTTCTTACAGCCTCCCTACACCTTCACTAGCATGTATTTCTTTCTCATGTTGAAACAAAAAGCGTGCAAATAGGCGTTCGTTGGACATTAGCCTACACCTCGAAAATTTAGTGATTAATCACAATGTTAGTTTGTTTAATTCCAGTAGCTTAAACACAAATCTTGGTGGGATTAATATTGGCTTAAAAAAAAAAAAAAAAAAAAGAAAGAAAGAAAAAAAAAAAAAAACTTTTTATGGTTCAAAAATTTGACAGTTCATGGTTAACCTACACGTTTTTGGTTCAACGGGAACACAAAATGTTAGAATAGTTTTTACAATCTTATGGTGGCAACTGTTTTTGACACCATGTTTTGGTGCAATGTCAATCTAAATTGATAATAGTGTTTTTCTTTTTTATTGAACATTACGTTGCAGCCCGCGTCAAATAATAAAAAAAAAATGAAGATACACTTGCCTTGATTCGTAGATCGTTTACAGTAAAATCACATCAAAGGTGTCATTGGAGTAAAAATAATTTCTTCTTTTCGAATATGAATACATTTTGTTTGCATAAGAAGTCGTCTACATGTTAAAAATTGTATAATTTTTTTAATGGCAACACTTTTAATTCCTTGGAAATAATCTACGAAAGATCTTTAGTACTCTCTTTGCGATTTGAAAAAAACGCTAACTGTTATTTATTTCTTATAATTTTAAATCTTATATTTTGAATATGTCTAACATAGCCTCTATTTTAAGGAAAATGAAATTAATGAAATTGAATTATTTCGTGATTTCTGCATTATAAACTGATATTTTTATTAGTAACGAAACAAACACAGTAGAAAGTGAAAATACAGCTTTATTAGTTACTGATTTACAATGTCATTCCTTTCACTTATTTCATAAGAGAATATGCTATTACTCCACCGGTATAACATTATAACACATTATGTATGTAGTTTTATGTAATAATTAAATAGTTTAGTTAAAATACATTTCTCAAATAAAATCAATTTGAAATATTGCAAGTAGGTTGATGCGTCAAATTCGTTCTTGTAGTTGACATTTTATTTCCTATTTATTAAAAAATGTCATATATTTAATGAATGTGTCATGTTCAGGGTCTAAATATTTCGTACTCCACATTTACTGGTAAACACAAGTACTTGGTGAAAGGTGCAATATGGATGCTTTCTTTAGTATCTCAAATATTTCAAAGGCTTCTTGAAACGTCGATTTACGACTTTAGCACTTAAGGTTACTGTCATCCGTAAATGCTATTAAAGATTCCGCTATTGCATCCTGTAAAGTACATGCGACTAATCGTAAAGCATCATAGCAATTTAGAGTAAGAAGAAAAAAACAATGAAAAATTTCTTACATATCCAGTTACAGAGCAGTCATAGTAATATGAGTAGCTGCCAACCTTCCTGTTTTTTTTTTTTTAATCAAATGAATATACATTGTACCAAAAATTTTCCTTAAAATATGAAATCAAATAAATAGCACAAAGAAACACGATACATTATTAAACAAATATAATAAATGCACTTTTTTGTTCCATAGGATTTTTTGCTTAAAAGAACTAAAAGAATATGGCAAAATTGTTCTATCTTGTTTTAATTCTTGAGATAATAAGGCGGGTGAAATGACATTAGCCAATAACAAAGCTTTAAACCTTTTCAAGCCCTTAGCCACATATGTTGACGTTTAGTTTTTTATAATTATAATTACTGTCAATAATAAAAAGAACAAAAAATTGATAATAACTCAAGTAAAAATTTTATGGTTTGGCTGCACTGGTGTTATTTCCGTTGTACAGTTAAAGATATAAAAAAAATCGTGAAATAATTTTTCGGCAGTCAGTATTCTTGGATTATTTGAGCAAATCTTTAATATTTCATAAAAATAACTTTAGATATATTAAATATATATAAGAAAAAAGTTTACAGTCAGTTTTTTTTATAAGAAATAATTTCACTCATAAATTACCATTAACGCTCAGCGGCCACAGATGTAGACGTTATTATTTTTTTTTAGCCCCCGGTACATTATGCTATTTCTTTCTCCCAGCTTATTTTGTTTCGGCTTCAAAAAATAACGTTACCTTACAGAAGCTAGCCGTAAAACAAAGCAGTGCGATTAAACACTCTATAGGAATTTTTTTAACTTCTAAGCCTCGCATATTTTCATATTTTATACCGTCGTATTGGGGGGAAAAAGTACTTTTAAATGCAATTTGTTTGAAAACTGCATCTCCATTTATTTTTGAAATATTAATTTTTTTGTAGTTTTTGGAGCCATTTGCTTACAAATATTGGCAACGAAAGTACTCCATTTCTGTAGAAAGTAAAGGAAAAATAGTTGTAAAATATTAATTATATATTTTTGTTGCCATTTTTTCATAACAACCGAAAAAAAATGTAATTAAAATACGTTCTATTTTGAAAAAATATCAACGAATGATTTCTGTTATGGAGCTATTATGAACTATATTTAATTTTAGGTATATATATATATATTAATGTTACAAACAAATGAAGGCCTGTGAATCATGAGATAGCCGTATTTTTTGTCGGGTTTCTTTAATGACGGCATCATTTTGCTGCATTTGTGTATTATTTCGCGATGGTGACGTCCTATGCATACTTTACTGTAGATGTTTAAGAGTGGATCGTCAATGTGGAATTCTTTTAAGCGAATGCTAATGACGTCATTTTACATAAAATTAAAGCGTGTGCTGTAAGTCTTAAAATTAAAATATGTTTTGTACTTTTTATATATAGATAAATTTTTCCCCATCGGGGGCGACATTAAATTCTGAAAAAGCAGAATTCTTGTTTTCTAGTTATTTTTATTGTTTTTCCCATTTTTTTTTTGGCTTTTTGAATTCATATTAATATAAAATGAATAAATCGTAGATTAAAGGTATCTTAAGTCATTTTTTTTCTTATCATAAAACAATCGTCCCTGAAGAGGTTAAAGTAGACAGTGTAGGTTTTGCTTTAATGGTCAAATAAAGAGTACCTTAAGTAATTTAATCAAATTACTACTTACTTATTTCTTATTAGTCCAAGAGCTGTTAAAAATTTTAGGGAAGGTATTTGAGGCACCCTGAAAATTTGTGCAACACTTCTTTTGTAATGCCGGAATACAAAATCGAATGTCTGGCTAAAGGATCGTGGCCCAAAACCTGTGCCAGACAAAAAATGGCACTTGACACGCATCTGGCACAGTTTTTGTGCCGACTAAAGTGTCTGTCATTTTCAAAATATTTTTTTCTAAGCATAAATATTATTGTGCCGAATAGTCTCAGCGTGCCTCAAATACCTTTTTTGGGTAGTCAAAAAATGGCACTTGGCACGTGTCTGGCACAGTGTTTGGGCCGACTAAAGTGTCTGTCATTTTCAAAATATTTTTTTCTAAGTATAAATATTATTCTGTTTCAATCTCAGCGTGCCTCAAATACTTTTTTTGGGTAGTGTCATAAAATGGCACTTGACACGTGTCTGGCACAGGTTTTGGGTCACGATCCTTCAGCCAGACATTCGATTTTGTATTCAGGCATTACAAAAGAAGTGCTGTACAAATTTTCAGGGTGCCTCAAATACCTACTCAAAAATGTTCAACAGCTCTCCTACTATATTATCCAATAGATTGTAATATTATTGAATTGGAATTTCTTAACAATAAATATTTAAAATTACGCAGTGTAAGTTATAAATATTCATATTATTAATATAAAATAGTCATTGTAAGTTTTGTTTGGACAGCGTAATATAGAGAAGCCAAAGTAATTTGACCTAATGGTTTTAAACTGAGCTACCGCATACAACAAGAGAACCACAGCTTTGGCCAGAATAAGCAGGAAGGAACTTTTAAATATCGATTTTAAAAATAGCAGAATAATTTATCCGTCAAAATTTTATTTACCATCCATTATCCGGGAATCAATAGAGATATTTTTACGCAACGAGAACATTTGCAATGGTTCAGTGTCCTTTGACTTACCTAAAATTTGGAAAGAGATGCTATGCATGTTTAGTAACAATAGTAGTAATTCACGCTCACAAATATTAAATTTCATTTTATTTCTGTTTGAACAGATTTTCATTATGAATGAAGTCTCGTGACATTATTTATCAAGTTCTTGTTTTTTTAAAAAAATTGCGAAAATATTTCTATCAATAATGATTTTGAAAATGCCGCCGTTTGTGCAATGAAACGTACGTTAATCTAAATAAAGGTATTTTATCACTTTTATAGCATTTTTAGCTTAGTTTGTTTCCTTAAATGTGATTATCATACATACTTTTATAACAAATGGTTTTATTTACTCCTTTCTTTATTGTCCTATGAATCGTAATGTGGCTGAATTGGAATTTCTTAAAAATAAAGATTATACATTACACGGTGTCAGTTATATATACATATTTAATTATTTAACTAATAAATAAAATAGACAAATGAACAATGAACAATGCTTAGTCAGCGAACTACAGAGAAGCCAAAGTAGTTTGGTCAAATTTATTTTTATTTCTTCTTCATTAGCCAATGGACCATAATGTGATTAAATTTGATTTTTTCAATAATAAATATTTTTGAAATTGCGTAGGATAATTTTTAATGCTTCTTTCACATATTTCATTTTCAGACATAAATTTGATATTTAAATTGATCGAATTTTTAATTTGTTGTTTTCGAGTGACACATTCTATAATTCTTTTCTTATTCAAAAATTACATCTGTTGAAAACCTAAAAGTAGATTCATATCTTCTGCATTTGTTAAATAAAAAAAAATAAATTTCCCTTGAACGGGAATTTCGATTTCTTGTCTGAAACTAACAGAAGATTTGAAAGATTTGATCGTAGCTAAAATGTATCATTCGCCTTTTTTGTATATAATAATTTACAATAAAAATTTGATATGTTTGTGTTTCAATGAAATGATAAAGACTAGCTTTAAAAAATAAAATAAAGCAAAATTTATGCAAACTCAAGATTTTTTGGCAATAGGTTTCTGAAACGAAATGGAGTACCAATAACTTATTTCTGTGCAATATTACCAACATATTGATTTGGATTTAATTTTTTGCATTGAAAACGTCATGGTTTGGAAAATAATGGTAAAACATTTAGGTCTAACTTTAAAAGCAGTAACATCATATTTCAAACTAAGTAACAAAATGATAAGTGTGAAAAAGGAAAAAAGACATAGAACTAAACAATAAGAAATTTCAATTTTAATTTGCTATTTATACCAGGATAACCAACCCGGGATTCCTGGATTACGTAACATATTGCCTGGTGTACTAAACATAGATGAAAACATTTTTATTGAAAACTAATAGATTTGTTATATTTAATATATTTTTTTAGTTGCTCATTATTCAAATAAAGTTTTAAAATTTCCTAAAAGCTATATTTTCGTTTTAGTCTCGTGCCAGGGGGTAATAGACAAAGAAATTGCCAAAGATTTTTTATTTATAGCAGTCTTTCTGATTTTGATTATTTCAAAATAACTTTTACATGAATGATTCATTTATTTATTTTATTTTATTTATTTATTTATTGATGAAGTGTTAATTTCTTAATAGAATATTAACTGGAATCAAATGCTGGATTATTTATATTGTTTTCAGAGCAAACGATTAATCTTCCATTATTGGGCTACTCGCGATAGAGATAGACTTTGAAATAATTCTTGCTTGAAAATGATTTTAAAAGCCATAAAAAAAGCTTAATTTTAGATACAGTTTTCCAACAAAGTGCATTTGAAAGAATATTTTTTCTATTCGATGGTGTAAAAATTGAATTGAGAAGTTAATAAATTTGTAAAAATGTGAAATTCATTATTCAGGTCGTTGCTACTGCCAATATGATGTCAGCAATGCTCACAGACATATTTCTACCTTATTATATAATTTTGCACCGCGTTCCTCTTTCTAATCAGAAAACAAGAAATATTTAAGTTTTTGTAAATTTTTAATGTTCAGTTATTGTTTGGTACATCAAGTAAACAACAACAACAACAACAAAAATAATAATAATAATCTGTTTTTACATTTCTGCAATTTACATTGGTGTTATCTGCTAATTTTTTATATCATATATAAAGAAAATAACAAATAGTTAATTAGTGAATAATGTACAATTTTATGCAAAGTCGACTTTATTCAAGCCATTTAAAAGACGCTTCAATTTTTAATGTGCTTTTCACAATTTCATGGTAATGAAATACTTCGTACATGCTATCATATACATGAATTTTAGAAATATTTTTGCTGATAATACAACTTGTAAATTATTTATTTTACTTGAGACATTTCGCATATGTTGTGTAACAGTGCACATTAAATAGATAATTTTCAAACGAATGAAATAAAATTATCTATGTTAGCATGAAAGCCTCAGAAAGTGAAATTTTATGTGTTAGATATTGTAATATATTTATTTTTAATTGTTTTACAAAGATAATTTAAATGGAGTTTTATTAAATATTAAAGAAGAAAACGTGATACATTTAAATAATACTTCGGCTAAGGTGATTGAGAAATTAGTTCAGCAGACCGTTAGAAAATAAAAAAATAAATATGTCAAGTTTTTTCATAATACTAATGATTTAACAAGAAATTACTGATATTTAAAAAGTGAAATAAGGACAGCTTTCTCACAAGAATGTATTTAATATCGTGCGTGTAATTTTGTGATATTTAAAAATGTTTATTGCGTTAAACGAGCATGCGGGAAATGTTTGTTTAAAATGTTTAATGAGTGTCCGTAATTTATGATATGTTCACTTCTTTTTGCATCGAATGTAGCCCATTTCATTATTTTTTTGCCAATATTCTCTAAAGTCTTCATAAGATTTCAGAATGCTTTATTGACTTTCAAACACACGATACGAATGTTCTACAAAATGTTTAATTATATTATGGTTTTAAATAAATATTCACAAATGTATTATGTGGCTAAGTTCAGCCATACAGCCACGGTTCAATCACTTCAATGTTTGTACCGAGATAAGTAGGTGGTAAAACCACTGTTTCCTTATACCTGCTGCCGGTGAAGTGGTTAAAGATAACATGCACGTGTCCCATTAATCAAGTACATTTTAATAATCCTAATATACCCATCGTAGCTTAGCGTAGGGCATCGGGGCTGTTAACCAGATTTTATTCGTACCCTACCGAATAAACTCGGATTCGAGTTCCATGACAGTTCCGGGCTGGGATTTGACACTTACGGGTCAGATTCGGGTTGACCAGATTTATTATAATTATGTCCAGAATATTTTTTTTTCAAGATGAAAAATTACTTCTTTCAATATTAATGAGTTAAATACACAGTGAATTTACTACTTAAAAGGTAAAATTGATATTAGAGATATAATTGCAGGCTACTTTTCCATAATTTCATTAAAATACGGATCACATTTTCTTCATTTCGGGTTCAAGTCGGTTTCGTGTGGACTTTCCAAATAAATTGAAAAAAAAAAATGTTCGGTTTCGGTTCAAGTATAACCCAGCCCACAGGACTGACTATATTGAAGCCGTTGTTAGTTTTACAACCTATGTATGGTAAAGGATGATTTGGACTTTTCGACTGATGTGTGCAGATTGGCTGAAAGAGCCACATTGAACATTTGTTAACATTTCGTTAAAACTTCGGCGCAATAATTTTTGCTACAAAAAATGTGTAGTCCTTATTTAAATTTAATAAAGCTTTGTGAAATCGAGTGAAAATTTTAGAGACATGTGTATTTTACATTCAATTGCAATTATATTTTAATTAAGAATACACATTTCTTTACAAATATCTCGCTAACTTATAGCGTAATGGTCCAGTCCTTGATTTTGCTTGATACATATTCCGAAACCACCAGTTATTTATTCCTATTAATATGAATGTAGTAGTTAAAATATCAGATACCAGCAAGAAAATAATATATCTAACAATGAGAGAGAAGTATATATAAAATTACATTACTACAATTTAATAAAAGGACATAAATAGCATTTATAATCAAAATATTCCTGTATCTCAGTTACAGTAACATGTATCAAAAACCTTATTAGTGTTATTGTATGTTTAAGAAGAATGATGCAGCAAAGAGAAAAAATATCAAAGTAATTTTCGTAATATTATTATTAGTAAGGAAGTTGCATGTATGGTTTTATTGCTAGAAAAAACGCGCAACTATTTTTATTAATTAACTTTTGTACTATATTAACTTTTAAACACAATTATTCTAAATGGTAAATAAATCATATGAGATATAAATTTCCAATTGGGCGAAAAATGTCCCTATCCCGGACGAATCTGGCGGACTTAATTCTCGAGCTCAGATAGTAAAGCATTGGCGGCTACAGAAAGGAGATCCCTGGTTCGAATCCCGGTCCGGACATTTTTCGCCCATTTGGAAATTTATATCTCATATAGTTTCTGTGTTTTTAAAATAACTAAAATTATCCTGTAAATTTAATGTTATTTAAAAGCTTAATGTTTAATCAGTTTGTTAAAAAAGTTAAAAAGAAAACACGTTTATATCAATACATAAATAAATCAGTGAGTACAAATATTTATTCGATGGCATATTGCCGTTTTTAAAAAAAATAGATAAGATCGGCCAAAAGAAAAAAAAAAAAATAGAGAAAAGAAAAATAAAATGAGAAAAAAATAACTTAAATGCACTTTAATCGCCAATTTGTCGGAGATAAATACAAAAACAGACATTCTATTGAAAATTAGGCCTTCTTTCAATTTATATTTAAAACAACAGTTTAGGTTAGCTCCCCATATTGAAATAGTAACAAACTTTTAATACAAATTTCAATACAAATGCCTGATTTTAAACATCAAATTACAATTCCTGACACTTAAATTATCTTAAATTTAAATTACGCATGACGTTTATGTGTTCAGCTAAAGAGATATCCAATACTAAAATTTTGGCTAATTTTGGGAGGTCGGTTCAGAAGACAACATCGTTACATTATTTTAGACTTAATACAAATTTTATAAATACTTATCAATGCAAAGTGTTATTTGTGTCAGAAAAGCGTTAAATGATTTGTTTAAATATTCTAACAAATAATTAAGACAGCTGTTACATATATTAATAGCGTTTATGAAAAAATTTTAATAATTATATTGCTCCTAAAAAATGTTGTGCTGGTGAATTTTTAAGCATAACTCAAAAACTACTTCTCGGATCAAGCTGTAGTTTTTCATACTCATATTAGAAGCTTCTAGAAGTTAATTTCTATTAAAAAAATTCATGGATTACTATTTATAACTTTTGTAGAATTTAATTTCATAATTCATATTTCACATATAAATATTTTTAAATATATGAAAATCACGTATTTGTATTTATAATTTTTCATGTTAACATCTCAGGAAAAAACAGCGTGGAAAAATAGTTATTTAATGCGATATGGATGAAAATATAAAAAAATAACTTCTCCTTTAGAGGTTAAAAATATATTTTCATAAATCGATAACTCTTTATAACCGAATATTTCCTGTTTGGTATCCATAGTTAAAATTTACTATAAAACTGATGCCAAATAGATAGTAATCGAATAGTTAGTTATTCAAAAAGATCGTTATAAAGTGTGAGTTTTAAAAATTTTAAAGTTTGTTTCTATTTTAATAGGGAGTCAGCTCCTAAAAAAATCCCTCTTAATCCCTCGGCTCCAAAATCCCTCAAAAAATCCCCCGGCTCCCTCTTAAAAAAATAAATAAAACTATAAAACTTAAAATGACATAATTCCTAATCAAATGGTTATTTTCATATTTTTCCTTGAAACAATTACTTAATTAAATCGTATATGGTGTTCTTTTTCTCCTTTTTTCATTTTTGCCGACTGTACCTATTGACTTTACTGCTATGGGAACTATATATTAGGTAAGTCAAAAAGTAAGATTTCCTAATGTAATACGCATCTGCAGAAACGCACATCACACAGCAAATATCTTGAGAATGTTCTTTGTACTGAAAAAAGCGGTCATGGAAGAATGACGATAGCGACATTTAAGAGGGGGTTCTACTTCTTTGTGTCAAAACTTTCGATTTTTTCTTTTCGTTTTGTATACCCTTCAAGTATGTAGAATGCTGTCCTAAAGCAGTTTAGTGATATTGAGATTCCTTATGATATTTGTTGTACATGGGACGAAGCGTAGATGGGTTCTACGCTCGAAGTATATTGCATCTCGAAAACGTATCAAAACACATCTCGAAATCTTGTCGGAAGACAAAATTGCTAAACTATGTCGAAACCGTCTTGAAACCCTTTTTCTCAAACCTGTGTTTTTCAAACCGAACTTTTACTGTTCTAGAGAATCAATACTGTCCTTCAATTTCCGCCATGCTTCACCGTAACAATTCATCTTCTAATTCAGCAAGGATTACACTCGAATTTCTCGAACAACAACAACAGCAAAAAAAAAAAAAAAACAATGTGTGAAAACAAAGTGATAGAACATCCATCCTAGTCTCCTGATTTTTGCTATGTGTGACTTTTGGCTATCTTTTAATCTAAAAAAGAAAAATATCGGCATAGTTTTTATTCTGAAGATGAGATTGATCAGGTTATAAAAGCATATTTTCCATTTATCTTAAGAAATTGATGGCTTGAGCCCTTTAACATTAGAAAATTCGCCTACAAAAATGCATTGATCTTGGAGGGAACTACTTTGAACACTCATATAGATTGATAAGTTTAATTTGTACCATTTAGCCGTATGTCATAAAATTTCCATGTGTCCTACATGTATGATATTATCACAGTATATGTGTCCACAATTCCCAGTTGAAGGGCGACATATTCCGGTTTTTGTTGTTTTGATTTCATCAAAGAAAAAAGGAAGCTGTACTAAATATGACAAGGTGACCATACACATTTCGTATACTTGCCATTTAAAAACATCCAGTACATGGAATCTTCTTTGCGCCAAGTCTGCTTATTTTGCACTATTTATTGAAAAATACGCATTTACAGGGTATTGTATTTTCTTTGTGCTGTGCGTTTTCGCTATCGCGCATTACATTAGGGAAGTTTTTTTATTACTATTATTTATTTATAATACATTAGTTTAAAGATAATGAAAAATATTCGAAAGTTTAAAAAAAGTATTAGTGACAATAACTGACTATATCATATTGCCATAAATTTTACATGCATTTAAAAATGGTAGATTTTTTGTGAACTATACTATAGATTTTATTGCTCTCTGACATTATAGTAAACAAATAAATTTTATGAAAAATATTTTCTAAAGGAAAACAAAAAGTGAACAAATAAATTTTACGAAAAAAAAAAATTATAAAGGAAAACAAAAATGTCTTATTTAAAAAAGGTTGGATTTTTTTTTTTTTTATATTGCATTCATAATTGATAAAAAAAAATGTTTTTTTAACTTTAAGAAATGTGATACCATTGAATGTAAATGTAAAATAAATTATCGAGAAATACATTTTGTAGAGTATAAAAAAAAACGCTATGACAATAAAAGATTTTTTTAACATCAATCATTCGCTTATGGATTCTCTTTTCACTAAAATGCATGTTCTGTTGGAACACATTTTAAAGTGCTCGAAAATTGATCAAAGTTTGAAAAAGGTAATACATGGTACAGAAATTAAAATAATATCATAATTAATAAAAAAAAAACCTGGAAATTGAATTATATGTGGCCTTTTTTAAAGGCATTCCATTTTTACATACTGTGTTTGCATAAAATATTTTATGATGTGTGTTACCACTTTGAAAATGTAGTGATATAGATACACCAAGATTTTTTTTTAACCCTTTGGGTATATCTGACGATAGACTCGTCATGTATTTGGCCAATGGCGACTATTTTCATATTCTGTTCATACCACTATTTAAAGAAAAATAAAAAATGTAGTATATTTCTCTGGCACATGTTTTCAAAGAGTTATGCAGTAGTTTTCATAACTACACTTATACTCACTTTTTTATTTCATAAGTTAAACTTTCTTTTAGTGAATCATATACTTTTCAAAACTTTAAATTTAATTTTTATATTATTTTTGAATTTTTTAAGTGGTCTCAGGACTCTTAAAGCTCTAAATTTTTCGAAAAATTAATTTTTTTAGATGTTAAACTTCTATGTCTTCTGAACATTTTGATATAATTGTTATCTTGAAATTTCCATTAGAACAGAAGTTATGGCATTTAGAATTATACTCGATCCATAGCTGAAGTGGTGTTTCCAAATCTTTGAAGTCATTTTTCTCCAAATGACATTTTTGGGCATAACGCGCACGATATCTCAAAAACTTCTGAATATTTTTTCATGAAATTTTCAACACATATGTTTCATGTTAGTCTGTATAAACTGAACCTAAAATTTTGCTTTTTTTTGCAAAAAGAAAATATTTTTTAGGTGTTTATATTGTTGAAATTTTCTAAATTTTGCATTAACTAAATACAACTTTGTATTAAAAATATAAAAATGCTTTAAATGCAAATTTATTTAGGTTCAGTGTAATTACTATAATTTGAGGTATAAGAAGGCACCAAAATTTTCATTCTAGTTGCTAAATTTATTTTGTAATCGTGCGCATAAGCTGTTATGCCGATTTTCTGCTCGTCAAATGTCTCACAGTTTGGAGCCCCCTGTAAATGCTTATTCTGCATCTTGCAATTTTTCAAATATTTAAAATGAAAGAACATACTTGTATCTTTCATTCCCATTTAAAATTGTGTCTTAATATCAAATACATTTTAAGATATTAAATGTTGAACATGGTCCTTTTTTTTCATTTTTTCCAATTTTAAGAGTCCTGAGACTGCTTAAATACCCTCTTTTTTCATATTTCATTATTTTCTTTATTATTTTTAACTTTTTAAGTAGTTTTTAGCTACCTTTTAACTATGTCTCACGCAATAGCAAAACATTCTATGTTTATACTGGGCGGAAGTTGACTGCAACTAGAAAGCTTATTACCTGTTCAGTACATGTTCAGTGTCAAAGAGTATATGAAAGATTTTTGTTTTTAAAAAGTGGTGTGAAATGAAATTAAATAAAAACGCTAGTGGCAGCCCTGAAACAAATGTGTACCCAAGGGGTTAAGTGTAGAGTATTTTTCCATTATGACAGGCATTTAAAAGTGAACTACAATGTAATAACTCGTTAATTTATTTTGTTTATTCATTTATCTTTTAAGTGCCAGTGATTTTTTTTCTGATCTTGTATTTGTAAACATTTCGTTTGAAAAGTGCATGTTTCTCAAATATTTCTTCTAAATAAGAAACTATGAACTATCCCACAGGGATTACCTTTTTTCTTCCAAGATTTTGCGAATTCGAGAATTCACACACTATACTAGAGCTCTCAGTGAAGTGCACGTTTATACAGTGATTTAGCGGTATTTTTAGTACAAAGAAAAACATCACAGAAATCACAGATTTGGTAAAAGATTTAATTAGTTTAGTTTTCCTTCCTTCTGTATGATAGCCGAGCATTTTTTTAATATTTTTATGCAAATCAGAATAATATTGTTAAATAGAGTAAAACAAATGATATTTTATGTTGAATAATATCCTCTAACAACTTTTTATAACATTCAGATTGTAGAATAATCTGAAACGAAAGAAATATTTTCGGTTCAAAAAATTCTAAAAATGTGCGAGCTTGTAACAATTTTTTATATACAATTTTTATTACAATTTAACCTAAATACTTTTTTAGTAATAAATTTTAAACAGCTGATCTAAGTCTAACATTTCATATCATAAAATGTATAAAATAAAATATTTTATATGCGAGAAACATCATTTTTCGTGCCTTAGAAACATAAGCAAATAAACTATTTTTCTTCTTAATAATGACAGTTGTGACTAAAAAGTTATGTACAGTACTGAAAAAACGTGATCACCCCCTTCTATTTCTGTTGGAAATGATCGCATGAAAAAGATATAGGTACCATTTGTCAGGGTATACTGTGTACTATTCAATGCTGTGCACAGTGGTGTCGCCTACATATAAAAATTTGCACCATATTTTGTTTTTCAAATGATAACACTCACCTTTGACACTGAGTTATTTGGAGCAAAGCAGCAATGAAAAGTATATAGTTTACGCATTTTTTTTAAGGCGGGTTTTAACGGCAGAAGGTCGAAAAAAGTAGGTTTTTCAGCAATTTTCTAGAATAGGAACGAATATTTTAGCTACAGGTTTTTTGCATGTTATTTGTTATAATTTGAAGAACATTTAAATTTTTTAAAAATAAAAAATTGATGGTGTGACTCGAGTTGCGTGAGTGGATGACCTAGCGGTCGCGCCGTGCTCTTCCAATCGGGCGGTATCTAATACTACCCCAGAGTTGTTTGCAATCAATTTTCCTTAATGATTATGATAGTAGTTAATATTGCCTGGAGATTCAACCACTTGGGGGTCTAAAAATTGAAAATCAACAAAGTGGCAGCCATTTGGAAAAAAAGGTTTATTTGTGACCCTTTTATTCGCGTGCTTCAAAAAATGTTTATTTTTTATATAAATGGCTGAAAGAGGTCCAAGCTCCAATAAATTATATCACCTTTAATTACAAAAAAAATAGCAAGATTGGTTTAATAGTTTTTGCGGTCTCATCCCGCCCAGTTTGAAAAAAGTCATGTTGCATAAAATTCTTTTATAGTGAGTGCTTCAAAACAGTTTAAGCCTACGGACGCTACGGACGCTTAAGTACTAAATAGCTACGAAAGGACCTCGAATTCGGCCAAATCGTTTTACAGGGATAAACTACAGACTATGGGGAAAAGAAAAATGTAAAAAAGCAAATCTCCCCTTAAATCTTCACAGAGTAATGTAAGAAAATGTGTTAGAGGATTTATTCATACATTTTAGGAAAATAAAATTAAGATCTTACAAGGAAAAGTACCGGGAAAATTCGATTGAATACCAGAAAATTTCACTTTTTGAATTTAGAATAAATTAAACATTATTTGAAAGAAAATTCTGAAAAAGATTTCTCATTTATTTCTAAGAATTTATTTTTTGTGAAGCAAACGATGAGAAGTGAGAATCTCTTTAGATAGTCTCCTTAAAAGTGTTTTATAACTGGAAAACTAATGATAGGAAGCTGTAGAAGTATATAACAACGTTTTATATGACTGTGATTCGTTTTATGTAAAAATTAATTAAAGCCATAATTCCTATATTTTTTAATATGTTAATTTATATGAATATATAAATTAAAATCTTTGATGAGGATTTAACATTAGCATCCACGTATGATGAATCTTTCAATTTAGATTTGAGAAAAAACTTCAGAAACTGTATACTTTACCGGATTGATTTGATCAATTTGACTCAAATAAAGGATCAAAAGTATGTGTTACTACCTAAAAAATCAACGTTGGTGAAATGTTTAATATGTTGAGGGTTTCAGAAGCAAGCTTTATGCGTAACTTTAAATAGTAGACGTTATTCGCAGTTGATTGGTACCGATATATTTCTCATGCAATTTTTTGTAGCGGAATTTGTAGGAGTGATGACTTTTTCTTTCAGAACTGTTGAAAAAATCAGTTTAAATTTCGAAATCTTTTAAAATGGACTTTTCTTTGCTAATTACAATAGGTATAGAATTGGTTTTATATGTATAAAATTAAATTTGAAATATACATTTACGTAATAACAAGAATTAATTAATTGTTAAACATACAAAAAATATTCTAAATAAATTATTAAAGAATTGATAGTTGAAAACAATTGAAAAATAATAAATTGAAAATTATTATATGTTTATAACAAAAAAGATGCAGTTTTTTGTCAAACACTTAATAAAATAATTCCATTTTTGTTTAAAAAAAAACACTAATCCAATAACTTATATATTTCTAATAGCTTATTATTAATAAACTTGATAGCAAACAAATTCCTTTAAGTAACAAAATATTTCAAATAAATTTTATTTTAATCATTTTCTTCTGGAAGGCGGACAAAATTTTAAAGCTAAATCTGAGTATTTAATCATACTAGTATATAATTTTCATTTTGAAAAACTGATCATTTTAAAGTTTAAAACATTGAAGTTAATGACTGAAATTTAATAACCAGATAAAGAACATTTAACAAAAATTTGCTGTAACTTTTTTTTATATTTAATCTTGAAAATTATAGCTAATGTATTTTTTTTAATGTAGTTATGTAACTTTTATACTAGTAAAAGGGAATTTGCTTTTAAATAATACATTATTAGACTTCAAAGCATACACATTTTCATTAGGCTATTTAACAATGAGAAACATTTTTCTCATTCAAAATTAATGTATTTGTTCAAATATACCATAAGTTAGTAAAGTGCTATTAACTTTTATAAAAGAAAAAATGCTGAAAATAATGCATTATTAGATTTCAAAACATACACAATTTCCAATAGAAAATTTAACAATCAGAAACATTTTTCTTTTTTAAAATGCATTTGTTTAAATGTAGCAAAAGTTAGTGAAGTGTTATGTAACTTTTATTAAAGGAAAAAAAAAATGCTGAAACTAATACATTATTAGATTTCAAAATATACACATTTTTAAAAGGTGATTTAACAATCAGAAACATTTTTCTTTTGCAAAATTACTTCTAAATTTTGAGTTGTATAGTTGATTGTTTTACAAGTACATAAAAATGACCATTGCCTTATGTTTGTCTGCTTCTCTGCATTGTTGTAAATTTAAAATCACATTTTTTATTCATTATTATTTTATTAAAAATGAAATACATTATTGTGTATAAGTACAAAAAAAAAAAAAAAAAAAAAAAAAAAAGGATAACTATCTGAAAAAAAAAAGATAACTATCTGAAAAAAAAAAAAAAAGATCGTCAAAAAGAAGACTTCAGGATTTTAGAACTAATTTCAAGATAATTGCAATAAAAAAATCTATTTTTTTAATTATCGTACTTGATAATGATATTTTCATAATAACATATCATTTTATTTTCAACTGCTATAAAATTCACGATTCAGGACCAAACTTTCAAAAAACACACAGGAAAATAAACGGAATTATGAAAATGTACAAAATGAGTCTTTGCTAATTTTGTTGCATCTTTGCATATCATTTGCTTGCTGAGAATGGTTTGAAAAAATAATCAAATAATCGACTCTTGATTATTATCATCTGGGCTTGGTATACTGGGGGATGTCGTAGTAGTTGCTGTGCATAGCTGCAACTCAATTTCAGCAAGTCTACTCTCTACATCCCACTGTTGTTGACTGAGCTTCAAACTCATCGTTGCATTGTCAGCCTCCAGACTCACGAGTCTTTCACGAAGTCTTTTCACTTCTGCTAACAATATTTCCCTTCCAGGATAGGGGGATCCTGTTGCGAAAGGCAAGGGAGGAGGCGGTGGGTATCGTTGATCTAAATTTGAAGTAAAATCTTTAGAACCAAGAAGTGGAGACCTCGTCCTATATGGGGAAGAGGGTGCCGCAGAAAGCACATTGGTCCTGTCTGCATTGGTTGAATCCGACGCACAGGAATGTAGACTAGATGCTGGTTGTACTGCATAGGAAGCCGATGGCGAAAGGAAGTTGTTGACAGTTCGGAAACGTCCGGAATTGTCAGGATCTGATGTGCTGGGAGGTCGGTTGGGATACTCTTCCATGGGCATTTCTTCCAAAGGAACTTTTCCTCGGGACTCCACCAGGCCAGGGGTACTGCGACTTCTTCCCATAGACACTGCAGGATTGACAGAGAGTAATGGTGTAACTAAATGGAATACAGAAAAGAAAAAGAGCATGCTAAGAGATATTTTAAGTGAACTTATTTAACCTTCTCATGCATGATAAGTGATCCTCCATTAATTACGTCACTCAAATTTCGCTCTTTTCTACCCATTTTCTTCCCCTATGCCACAGGTTGTGAAACTCAAGTGGTGCCGTCCTTCCTCTTTTGACATCATACTTTACTGCAACTATTAATTTAGTGATAATTTTATGCAAACATTTTTATATAATGATAAAAATCTTCGAGATCTTCCATGCTTTTACTTCTAGCAAGTGAAATTCAATGTAAAATTAAATAATAATAATAAATTTATTATTTACATGAATAAAAATGCATTTTGTTTAATGAACTTTATTATTCTGCATGCAAATAACGTACCTACCTATTTTTTTATATTTTAGGTGTGACTTTCTGAACCCTATCCATCTCTTAATGTGTGACGTAATTAATGAGTGATCCTTAACCTCATATGGCGGTTATCGGAAAATAACCACCAAGGCATATTTTATATATTTCACTTTAACACAAATAAACCTTACTTTTAGTTCTTTAAAACCTGTGATATACGAAAATGTATAGCAGACAAATTTTCTTTTCAAACATACAGTTGAAAAATTCACATTTAACAAATTTATTTCTGCATGAGAAAAGATTTTCTCAAAGTATTTCCGCCATTGGATCTAAACAAGAACATGAATAAAATATTTCTTTATTTTTTATATTGTGTCGATGTATTCAAGAAAAAATTCACCTTAATTAATATTTCCTCTTAACATTTAATGATACAATAGAAAAAAAATAAAGTAATATAAAATTTAGGAAGGCATTGTTCTTTAAAACTGACCTTTAACGGGTAATTACAGAGCTTTAAAAAAAATATTTACAACAATACCTAGATTAGAAATAAACTTTTCTGGTTTTAATTAAAGAAGTTAAACCAATCCGGATTTTCCAGCCAACAGAATATATTGCCCGGTTTACAGAACATAGGTGAAAATAATTACTATCGGAACCCTAATTGAATTCTTTACGTTTAATTTTTTTTTAGATTGCCCATTAACAACACCAAAAAGCAATTTTACATGATAAATAACAATTATATAATTAAAAATAGCTTTGAAGTTTACAAAAAACGATATTTCCGTAATAGCCGCACGCCAGACGTTAATAGCGGAAGAAATCGACAAAGGTTTCCCTAATTACAGCAACTTCTTTTATTCCGTTAAACGTGAGATTTTATTTATTTAGTTATTTTTTAGTAAACTTCAAAAACACATTAACATTTTCAGGAACTTGCACATTCTACCGCTCGTATAAATAATGAAAAACAAATAATAATCGGCGTGTGTTTCTCTAGAGCTTTTATCTAAACTAACCGCATATGCATAAATAACATTTCCATCCCATGCACTTCGAGTCATCCTAGATTAAATACATACCTGACAAACCTATATTCTCACCTGTCAGGTGAAAAGCTGCTGGCATTTTTTAATATCTCTCATCTCTTTGAATAGTGATACCTTCTCCATACAAAATAAATTCCTAATAAAATGCTCCAATCTCAATGTCTACAGCCTTTTCATTTTAAATTACTTCTGTTTGATCTGGGACTTCACTCGTGATACAAAACTTAATATTCTTTGCAGAGCGCATAACACAATTTTAAGAAGAATAAGAAACGTTTTTCAATACTCAAGAAAGACCATTATTTGTAGAAATCTTCGAACTACCTCACTCAAGAAAAGAAAATTATTTAACTAATATCTTACAAAAAATATTTATAAAATTCCTAATGCTCATTCATCAAAATATGATGTATCTTCCCAATCCAACCGTAAACATCCTATATGCAGTGAAAGTGCATGAGGAAACTTAATGGTACTAGATGAAGAGACTTTACATATGTATACACATTCTAAAATCCGAAATTCGGTCACTTTCCGAATCATCCGGCAATTTCGCACTTTGCCCAAGAAAGTATGGCCTAAGTCTGATGTACTAGGAGGTCCAAAATTAACAGCGTATATGGTATTCAGGCCGTCATTTCTCGAAGTAGCCTGTCCAAAATTCAATATGCTGATGCCAGGACATGGCGGTTTCACAGTGTGTACTGTATTTCTGGTATTTGTATAGCATTCTATATAACTATTCTATATTTGTTTCGTAGTTCCTGAAGCAAAGTAAACAAAATGGACATTTGTTGCCTTTATTCTAAAAGTAATCTTCATAATATTTATCGTTTACTACAAAAACACCCTCGCTTACATATCTTAAAACAAAGGCACTAGATAAGAAAATTAATAAAAAGGATTAACAACAACTGCCGCGTTTTCAACTGTATTATGCATTTACTATCCGAAATAAATTTTAGCATACTGTTCGGAAGTATAAAAAACAACAGATCATGTATAAGCTGGACAAAAGAATTTGAATATTTTATAGAATAGGATCGATACTGGATGAAATAGGATTTTCAACTATGTTATTTTTTCTTTCACCGTATAAAAAAAAAGAAAAAAAAAGAATTTCTTTTAAAGTAATTCTGGAAGTTTGTCCTAATCTATGTTGGACGCATGCTCTTTTAATTATTATAAAGACTTGAAACAGCCGCAAACTAAATTTAGTTTATTTAGGCTTTTATTAATATGTTCTTCACACGTCCGTGCAACTATCGTAGCGCAACAGGTTTTAGAATTCCTGATAACAGGCTCTGTATTCTTTACACCCATAAATAATTAATATGGCAATTATTATAAAATTTGCTTGCCCTCACTATAACTCGGCTTTGTCTGGTTCTGAAGTTCTGACCCATAAGCTGTTAATACGGCGATCTCTATAACAGGGTATTACGGCTTTGCAGACATAAATTGCTAATACAGCAGCCACCGTAATGGAGGTCCTCATTATAACTTTGCGCGTGATGGACTAATAAACATCAGCAATGTTAATTACCTTTCTAAATAAGTATAATTCTTCTTTTTTAAATGGCATAATCTGTTCTGAGACAAAGACTGGTTTCAATTTAGGATATACATTCTGATCGATTTATCGGAGGATGGAATTATGGATGTCGATTATATAGGATAATGGATATATTTCTGAGATCGGTTTATAGAGATTTATTGTATTAACAATTTAATGATGCAAAGCACAGGATATTGAAGTCACCGTTATAGTAACTTCTGTATTAACAGCTTATGAGTGGCAAGCGCGCCGCATTCCATTAAAAAGAGAGTCCCTGTTAAAGTGATCGAAATATAATCTGTTTATAAGCGCGAAGAACACAAGCCTCTGTTAGAGTGATCGCCGAATTAACGATTTTATGTGGGCTATAACCACAGGGATTCGATACGATAAATAAAAAAACGGACGTACTCATGGTTATATGATGAGTAAAAACACAGTAAATAAAGACCTAAATAATGCAAATTTAGCTTGCATTTTTTCTTATGTTTTATAATAAAAGTACTTTCTTTAATGCAAAATGCAAAACAACGAGAATGAAAAGCAGCACATGATTTGAATTCATTGCATTTGGCTGGGAGTTCATTTGTGTTGGTTTTGATAAATCATATATTCTTCGTACAAATAATTCTGCATATACAAAACACTGTATATATTATTTCAGTTTAATTTGTAAATGTATAATAATGATACAAAATCTCTCAAAAAATATTTTTTTTTTTTTGGGGGGGGGGGGGGGGCGCACTCTGATTAATAATAACTATGTTTGTTTACTTGTTAAACTAATTTTTTTAATCGTAACTAATATTGATATTCTATTAGGGACGTTTTATTATTTTAAACGAAAAAACGTTTTGTTTTCTATAGAAACTTTCATAGTGTTGCAAAATATGTCTTTACAGATGGCGTGGTGCTTCATGGTCATTGAATTAAGCTATTTATTTACTGTAGAAAGGAAAAAATCATTTTGTTTACCTTGTTACCAATAGGGAACGGTTATGTAGAATACTCATATAGAATAGTATACTAATATGAGTACAATAGTTTACAAATACAGTACTCACGATGAAGTCGAGGTGCCTTTGTATCAGCACATCGAACTTTGGCCAAGGATTTCCAACTACTTCGGGAAATGACCAATTCAAATAGCATATACACTGTTTATTTAAAATATATCGGACTTTAGCCACATCTCCCTGCCAAAGTTCAAATTCATCGGTCAATTCCTGACCTGGCTAACTGAGACAGAACTGGTAACCTACATGTAATCTATTATATTTTAACAAAAAAATATGGCTTTTGAAACATGCATTTTTTTAAGGTACCATTTATATTGAGTGGCTGTTTGTTGCAACCTTAACATTCCTCTATTTTGACGTTTTATTTTTAGATGTAATGGACATTTAACTTTTAATTCTTATTTTGCTACTTTTTTCGGATGTGTAGTTTCAGCAATGTCTCTTATTACCCAGTTTTCCCTTTTTGCAGGGGTAATAAGAGAAAAGAGTCTCTAAGTGCCGAAGAAAGTATGTAAGAGAAAATATATATCTCTCTAAAAGTATCTGTAAGAGAAGCGGGTCCCTAAAACCACAATCGGTCTCATTTTAAAAATTCTGTTTTTTTTTATCTAAAATTCTTATTTTTTCAAGATCGTGCAGTCTGTGGTGCTGAACAATATCATTTTTAAACAAGTTTAATAATTTGAAAACATTTAAAATTGGAAAATGTGACCCTCCCTTGCCACATATCCAGTAACTGCTTAAATACGCTCTGATAGAAAACTTAAGAAAAATGCTTTTTAAAACTTAATCGCACAAAGTTCTTTTAATCTAACCTACGTTACTGAAGTTTTGTTTCACACAAAAAATTCTAGGTTGGTTATACATGCGCATATTTATACTATATATATCTATGCCTACATACATCAGCAAATATCTTTCTCAAAGTACTTACTCATGATTAACTTTGGTTCTCAACTAATGATTACAATTTTCCCGATTCCGGTCTACGCAAACAATAATCTTGATTTTATGTGGTTTTTGATGTGCTTAAAAAGTATGTTTTACATAATATTTAGCAAATTTTATTTATTTTAGTCTTTTAGTGTATCTTCTGGAATGGCTCATAATAATTTAAGACCTTTTTTAGAATGAAATTTTGTAAGAAGAAAATTTATTTCGGAAGGTTTGGCAATAAGAGATAAGATTTTATTTAGTTATTTATTTCTGTGCAGCCTTTTATTTCTGTGTGTACGTGAACATTCTTATTTTATATTAATCATACCGGGTGTCCCAAAAAGGACTGACTGATTTTAAAATTCAATAACTTGTAAACGGTGACAGATATTTAAAAAATTCTTGCAGGAGGGTTATGCATAAGATCAAAAGTTTTTTTACAGTGATTTTCAATTTTAGTTAGAATTACAAACAATAGACGGCGCTGCGATCAATAGACGCTAAAATCAGGCTCGATTTTTGGTACTTCGTGGCCCGGATACTACATTTCCATCTCCCTTTTCCGCATGAAACAAGAGAAAGGACCAAAAATCGAGCCTGTATTTAGCGACTATTGCTTACAGCACCATCTATTGTTTGTAATTCAAACTAAAATCGAAAATCACTGTAATAAAACTTTTGACCTTATGCATAAACCTCCTGGAAGAATTTTTTTAAATATCTTTCACCGTTTGCAAGTTATTGAATTTTAAAATTAGTCAGTCCTTTTTAGGACACCCGGTATCTGGAGCTATATATCAATTTGTAGGACAAATAAAGAAATTTTGTTGTATAACTCAAGAAGTGTATTCTTTTAGTCTTTTATAACTAAAAATAAAAAATAAATAATCTGGCAAGCTATGTTGAAAGAGTTTCTTTATACGTAACTGTGATTAGCTCCATTCAAATTAAGATAGTCTTTATATTTATGTTTGAAGACTAGTCTCTTATTACCGCACAGGAAACAGCAACAGAAAGAAGAATTCGATAAAAGTGAGAAGAAATTTTGAAATATTTTGAAAGTTGAAAATATACCAAAATAATAAAACCTTCGCCAAACGTGTCATAAAGTATTTTTTAGCAAAATTCTTTTCTAATTTCAAAATAAATAAATAAATAAATAAAAATAAAATGTTTCTTATTATCCAACCTTTCCTTACCTATCTATTGCATTTGAATATTTTTCTATCAAATGTGTCTTTTAAAAATCGAAATAAAAATAGTGCAAACTTTAAGCCTTTTTTTTTCAAGTATTAATTTCTATGCATCATTTAAATATTTCAGCATCAATTGAGAAAACAGTGTGACATTAAAGTAAGATATAAATTAAAAATATAAAAAATTTGATTTATAAATAAAATATATTCCTTATTTAGAGAAAAAAAATCACTCCTACAATCTTGTTAGGAGATAAACCTTTCTAGAAATTAATAATATTATTATCCTCTGAGGGCATATACAGTCGCAAAATTAATATCCTAAACCAAGTTTTATAAACATGATATAAGGAACGAGCTAAGATATCCGTGATTCTTATCTAATGATATCCCATAAGATATTAATGCCATAAGACCAACGTAAATGATATTTGCTGCCATTTGGGAACTATAAGGTGGTGTAATAAGAAAAATATTTGCTTTCTTTTAATTTTGCTTCAGTTGTATTCCCTACATTGAATTATAAAACAATAAAATATGTTTCTATAATAAACATGTGAAAAAATATACAGTATTAAAGTATTATAAAATATATTTTTTGACATAACGATATATTTTATAATAAGGAATTTAATTAGCACAAAAATTTTGCTTTGAGCTGATGTTTTCTCAGTATTTGACTTTAGAAAGACTGCTTAAAACTGTTTAAGATGCTTGTAACGGATTTGTTAAGAATTCAAATATTATGGATACTTTTTACAATTTATTTACTTATTTATTTTGATTCTTATTTTAAAAAAAAATTTTGCTGTCTATTGGGAATAACAATCGAGAAAAAGGAACTTCTAAAATCATGTTAATATAAGTATGATAATATAATTATTTCATTTTAATTAATTCGCAGTGGTGTACTTATTTTCTTCTTCTCCATCGTTTTTAATATAAAATTAGCGTTTATGTTTAATGAAAATTGCAATGTCAGAGAAATCAGAGACACCTTTCCTCCATTAACTATTTCCAAATTTGCTTTACCGCCAATTTAAATGCAAGAATAAATATTAATCAGACCCAACCTTAGGTGCGGACGACAAGTGAAGCCACAGAGGCACTCCCGCTAGGGAAACCTCGCAAAAGAAAAAAGACAAGAATGTCAAATCTTGCGCCAAGCATGGATTATGAAACACTTTCCAATACTCTTATAACTAATTTTCATCGTCTAAAAAGGTGAAATACATTATCTAAATAAAAAAATTTAGATAACGTATAACATATTTGAAAACCCAATTTCAGCAATTAGCGTTGATAGCAGGAAAAGCAGTCGAATTTTCGTCTGCATTTCAGTACATTTCAGCCTACATATTTATGTATTTAATATGCTAAAATTCAGTTCAGGTATAAAGCATAACAAATTTTAAAATTCACTTTGTTTTTTTCGCCAAAAGATGGAAATGGACTCGAAATCGTTATACATCTCTTCATATTATGTAAAGATTTCTTTTACACACAACGTATATTAAGCTAAACTATAATTCGGGTTTAAAAAAAAAAACCGAATAAAACAACTAAAAACAAATTTCGAGCAATTAACACCCATAGACGACAATGTATTTAGTTTTTTACGTAGCCTTGTTTACGACTTTAATTGAAGTTTACAAACATCTCTTTGCAAACCAAATGTGGTTCAGCTTAAAAATGAATAAAACAATTAAAAATCACTTTTAAGAAATTATCAAATTAAAAATCACGCTGCAAATGATTTTTTCGTTCATTATGTCTCGGAATTATTTTGTGTTACCATGTAAATAAATGATAAATGCTTTGAATTCTATATTGTACGAAAGGCATGCTTTAGTTCACTTCAAAAAGCATATCAAGTTCATTATGTTTGAAAGAGTGTACCACCATTAAAATTACCGTAAAAAGTTTTCTTTGTGTACCTCAATGTAACGGAATTATTTTATATGTTCCTGCAAACGGACTAGTAATATTACATTTTAATTTTCACTATCGAGCATGCTATTTTAATACTCAATAACATACAGGGTGCCCACTAAAGTCCGTTCTCATCCTCTGAATTACCGAACGGCTGCAGCTATAGTCATAAAAATGGTGTCTAGGTATAGCAAAGAGGCTATGCGCTACTAGATAAGACCACTTACAGCGCCACTTCGTGCAAAACGGTGTAACTAGCGTTCCTATGTCGAAAACAGTACCGGATATGGGAAAAAAGTGAATGACAGAGTTGTAGAGCGACACCGGTTTAGTACGAAAAGACACCTTGTGACCATGAATGCTAAAAACAGAGTGTTTAAAACGAGCATTTGTTTGTTCGTGTTTTCCGAAACTGACGTCACGAAAATTGAAGGAAAGGAGAAAAGATTATCTTTCGGACGAGAAATGAACCCGCATCACGGCACAGTGGTATCGCTTGTAATTCCCAATCGAGAAGACTGTGGTTCAAACACCGCGGGGTGCATTCTTGTAGTTAGTGCCTTTAAAAAGAGTAGACAATATGTAGATAGTACAAAATCATGTCGCAAAACGTATCAACTCAACGCAACTTGATCTCGGTGTGCGAAATTTAGGATTTATGCAAATACGTATGAAACGTCACACCTGTTCATCTGAGACAGGTATAAAAGCGATAATTCCTCGGTGTTGTATTTTGAAGATCATGAAACGATTTTCCAAAAATGAATATCGTGAGATGGTTTTACTGTACGGTGAATGTGGGTGCAAGGAACGATTGGCAGCACGATTGTATAGGCAACATTTCCCTGTAGGCCCGCATCCTTTTCACAAAACCATCCTAAAGGTTGTGTAACGTTTAAGGGAGATAGGCTGCGTGACTAGCCGACCTCGATCCGGAAGACAAGCTAAGGTAGCGCGGCAAGAACAGCCGAAAGATGTATTATCATACGCCCTCAAATATCCGATCAGCTGCACAAGACATATGAGTGAAAACTGTCGCTTCTCAAAAAGTCGCGTTTGGAAAATCCTAAAGAAATAAGTGCTCATCCATACTGACCAACAACTCATCAGGCATTACTGGACGGGATGCCGAGAGACGTTATGCATGGCGCAACATTTTCATGAGCCAGATCGATGTCCAGCCAACATTCTTCGCAGATATAGTGTGGATGGATGAGGCTTTGTTTTCGGGGGGATGAAATGTACAATTGGCAGAACAGCGATTACTGGGTGCTGGAAAATCCTACATGTTCTGCCGACATTCGACATCAAATGCGGTTTTCGATTAATGTTTGGTGTGGAATTTACAATAACAGACTGATCGGCCCAGTATTTTACCAGGGCACATTAACAGGCTCACGATATTTAAAACTTCTGCAGGACATAATAACAGATTTTGTTGAAAACCTGCAGTTTCTTCAACTCCTAAATGTATGGTTCCAACATGACGGCGCGCCTGCGCACAAGACTGCACCAGTGAAGGAGTACCTGATGGAGGAATTCGGGAAACAAATAATCAGCATGGTGGTTTTGTAGAGTGGCCTTCATGTTCACCTGGCCTGATTCCAATGGATTTTCTTCTGTGTGGATATCTGAAACAGCAGGTGTATGTGACCCCTCCGCCAATAATGCAGGACCTTCATCGACATATTACGGATGCTTGTGCCAACGTATCACCCGCTATGGTACAACATGTGCACCGTAAAGTTCGGAGGTGGGTCCAGATGTGCATTGTAGCTGACGGAGGGAAGTTTGAACATCGGGAATAAAGGTATCTTGTGATAACTAGTTGTTCTTTTCTTTCTTTTTCTTCGTTTTTTATTTCACAAAAGCACGTTTTAAGCATTCTGTCTTTAGCATTCATGTTCACGCGGAGTCTTTTCGTACTAAATCGATGATGCACTACAACTTTGTAATTCACTTTCTTCCCCACATCTCGTGCTGTTTTTGAGATAGGAACGCTAACTCCGCCGTTTTGTTCCAGGATCGCTGTAAGCGGTCTCATCTAGTAGTGTATAGCCACTTTACTGTACCTAAACACCACTTTTATGACTATAGCTGCAGCCGTTCGGCAGTTAAGGGGCTGTGAACGGATTTTAGAGGGCACTTTATATATCAGTTAAATGACAATCGAAGTATATTTATATCCGAATAGCATTTTCAATAGTTTATTAGCTATTCAAAGTTGAGTGTGTAGCATTTATAGTTTAGTTACAGGGCTATTCAAAGGAATCCCGTTACATTATGGTCTATGGGAAAAAATCATTTGCGTGTATTTTGATAGAGTTTCACTATTTCTAACATAATGAAATTGATATGAATTTCTGAGGTGCACGAAAACATGCTTACTGTAGAGTATAGAGTGCAAAGCATTTATCATTTATTCACTGAAGATTTTTTTTTACAGTGATGTCTGCGAAAGATAAATGCTTGAAGTGCGTTTTCAGCTGTGTTATGCGCTTTTATGTTTAACTAAATTCTTGCATAATACGTGGTATGTATTCGTAAGCACAAAATTTCGTAAACATTACTGTGCGCGAGCCTGAACTGCTTAAGGGTGTTTTTAATCGAGTTCTGCATTTTACAGATGAACTATAATTAATATACTACAAGATGTTTATAGAGTATGATGGAAATATAACCATACTCAGATAAGCAATAAACAACGAATACAGGAAATTGAAACCATAATTTTCAAGGACAATAACTCTTTTTAATTCTTATTAAATAAATTAGACTGTAATTCATCATTATAAAAGCATCGAACTGTTTAAAATATGTAAATTATGTTTATAAAAAGCGAACAGTAAAGCCATAAATAAAAACTGTTTATTCCTTCCAACGCCATGATGCAACAGACTGACGTCACTACCGAAAAAAACTGAAAATGACTCTAAGACATTTTTATTACTATGCTGTTAGATTTTGTACTGAAAACATGTAAAATATATATATATAAGTAAAAGCTGCCGTAAGATGAAGCGTAATTGTGTATCTTAAATATCTATTTATATAAAATCCAAGTCTCTGTGTCTACCTCACAATTCCGGCCAGACCGCCTCATTGTAATGAGTAATTGTTGAAAATTACTAATGCAGGGTTACCAAAGTAGCGCCAAATGTTGACCAACTTGGCGAAGTACCTCCAAAAGTGACGAAATATAGCCAAATTTGGCGATTAAAATAAGTTGTCATATATGAAGCCAACTTGGCGATAGCTAGCTAATTTGGCGAAATTCCCATTTAAAACCATGAATATTTCATAATTGAGGTCATCGCAATTTAATTTAAACTCCGCATTTTTAAGGGTTTTTTTTTTTAATCTATGGGTTAGAATTTAAAGTGTAATATACGAAAATGTACGTCTTTACATCTTCATCCCGATGCTACTAATAACATAACAGCCAATAGAAGGCGCTGTACTGTGTGAACGCTAACTGTCCGATTTTAAAGTGCTTTAGGTACTTTCCAGTATAGGGGCCTTGGCGAGATGGAGAAAATGAAATTTGGCAACAGATTTTCTAGCAACTTATTCACTGTTTCATATACATAAGTAATTTTTCAATATTTATACGATTTATTTAATGTAAAGAAGCCATTTAACTATTTTTGTATACAAATAAAGTAAATTGTATATATAAAATTAATATAGATATAAATAAAATGTTTATAGATAATATAAATAAATTTAAAAGTTCATTAAGTTTGTTCTCATAGCTGTTTATATCATTTGGCAAAAAATCTCACTTCTGAAGCCCACATTATAACAAACTTTAAAAAAAATACGCCAAGGCCCGTATACAAGAAAAGTACCGCACATTATATAGTCGGATACAAAAGTTAAATTCTCTGTAGTTTTCCACTTTAGGGGACTTGGCGAAGAAGGAAAATTCGTAATACATTTTCTGGCAACCTGTTTCATTTTTCTGGCACTGTTTCATTTCATATACATACGCAGTTTTTTTTCAATATTTATACAGTTTATTTAGCTTAAAGAAGCCATATCTAATTTTACAATATAGACATGACCTGTAATCCGCAAAAAGCCTCAAATCCGCACAAAACTTGGAACCAAGCTGAGCGGAATAGTGTTCTTCTACTGTATTACATTTATATATATATATATATATATATATATATGAGTTTCGTTTTTAAAATGTGTTATTTTCATCTATCACTGCGCAACTCATATTCTTTCTTGCACATGTGTTGTATATATTTTTATATCTCATATTCCGTCAATTTTGACGGGCTATCTTTCTAGTAAATATATAATTATCATATAACCAAGAATAACAAAAATCAGTGAATTTTCTTCATGCGTTTTAGAATTAATATAACACAAACCTTTATCTTTTTACACTCTAGTATTAAAATATGAAACCAGGAATTGCTGTGCCAGAAACATAAAGGTAAGAAATTTACCTATATTATTCAATTGTTTGATTTATTATAAAAGGCCAGATTTAGACAGATTTAAATATCTAAATATTAGTTCGCGAGTCTTACTGCGCAAAACAGAGTAGCTTTTTTTGCCAACAGAATATAAACAAATTCATATACAGGCCTATGCTGTCTATGGATTGCAATTTCTGAAAATACATTTACATTTGGGTTATGTGTGTTTCCATAATTAAATTTTAATTCAATATTAAAGATGCTTACTACTGTTCGATTACGTAATCGTTTTATGAGTGCGTACAAATCTTCGGATAATATACAGGGCTGTACAAAGTTATTCGAGTACATTTCTTTCTGTTAGTGAAGACGGTGAATTGTCGATTGTGTTATGCGTGTTGTAACTAAGATATATTTTAGCGCACTACGTATTGTATATGCAGGTACATAGATCATGTACAGGGATACACAAAAAAATTCACACATACCTTTTCAGCTCTCGAAGGTAATTTTTGATATCAGATTTTCAAATATGCTATGGGTATCTAAGTTGTTTGCTTAGATATATTTTTTTACGTTTTTAAAACTTGAAGTTCTGTTACATTATTCTGGAAGTATTGGAAAGTGTTTTATAATCTATGCTTGACGCATGATTTTTCTTTCTTCCAATTTTGAATATGATCTGATAAGAGGACGCTGCTGTAGATGATTTTTGGATAAAAGTCAACTATCCTTTCCGTGATTATGTGTAATGTATATACTTTATGTATATACACATATATACAGAGTGTCCGGTCTCAACGGTGTCCAATGGCTAATTCCTAAACCGTTAGTCATAGACATATAGTTCCAATTACAAAAATGTTTTAAATCAGGTAAAGAAACATTTTAAAAGCGATTTGGGTCAATAAAAACATTTCTTAAAAAATTACGAAATTTAAATTTTTATACGGTCCCCCGGTCCTATAAGTTATATTTAGTAATTTTTTCCTATTACACTGACAAGTAAGACAAAAAAAGTCCCATTCATATAACGCTAAAATTGAGCGGGTTATGAAACTTTAAAAATGCATGACTTATGCCACTTTTCTACTCTGAAAACAAATGAGTTCGGCTTGGCTTTGAGGGATCATATGGCAAGTGTTTAAAGCATTCGAAGGTCTTACTTCATGTGTATCTGCGCTTTGAAAAAAAATCCTACAAGTATTATGATTAAGTCTCAAATTGGCTAAAATACCATAGGTTTTATTTTGTCAGGATTTGAGACTGTTTCTCTTATGATTTCTTTTAACAAAAATTATGTTTTCTTATAAGTTTTTATGTTACTTCAACAATCATATGTATGTTTTTCCAGTTCAAAATTTGTACTCTAACTTTAACCCACTTTTAAATATCCAATCGAGATTGCATTTTACATACTGGCGCAAATCCGATAACAATCTAATATTATTAAGATTTTCGGTGGTTACCATTTATACTTATTTTACAGGATAACACAAAAAATTTTGAATAAATTTCTGCCAAGGAGTTTAAGAAAAAGTTTTAGATTAGATAATACAAGACTGCGATTGTTGGGTTTTTCACATTTATGTATTTTTTAGCACTGAATCCGAAAATTACCTTAATTTTTAACCGTCATGTCAGGATATTTCACAAATCATAAATTTTCAAATTTAAAGAATAACAAAAATCGAATACTATAAAGTAGCGGAGATGGTTGTGTTTTTTAACTTTTGATAATTGATTTTTACGCACTTTTTAGCACTGAATCTGAAAATGACCTTCATTTTTAACCATCACGTTAGAATTTTTTTGCAAATCGCAAATGTGTAAGTTAAAATATAGCTAAAATCTCATACTATAAAACATATGTAAAACATTTTTTATTTTATTTTATTTTATTTTATTTTATTTTATTAAAAAATTTATTCGATATTTTTGCTTATCCTGGGTTCTTACAGCTAAACAGCTGAGTGGTCCGATGAGATGGGGGAGGAAATTTAATTTTAACATTGAACTCCTTAACTTTGAAATTTGCAATGTGCGAAAAATCCTGATCTGATAGTTAAAAATGAAGGTCAATTTCGGATTCAGCGGTACAGAGTATACAAGAATCAATTATCATTAGCTAAAAAACATGACATAACCCAACTTTTGCAGGCTTGTGCAATCTAATAATATTTTAAAATACGTATCATTTTGTAAAGAATTGAGGCTGTTAATTTAGAATCATTTTATTTAAGAAAAATTCTGTTTTTTCTTTCTTCTTAAAGGTTTATTACAAATTGTATATTTTCCATTAATATGCTAGAATGATTAAAGATTTCAAATTTATATTGAATTGTTAATTTTACTCCCAGATATTTTTTATATCTGACGAAATTATATTTCGACTAAATTTGTGAATGACCCCCAATTTGCAGCAAAAAATATGCTCCAACTTTAAACAGCTATTACTCGGTCAATTTTAATCGTAGAATAACGGGACTTTTTTGTATTACTTGTCAGTGTAAAAGGAAAATTTCACTAAATATAACTTATAGGACCAACCGTATAAAAATTTAAATTTCGTAATTTTTTAAGAAATGTTTTTATTGGTCCAAATCGCTTTTAAAATATTTGTTTACCTGATTGCCGAAACGTCAGTGAAGGCTTACTGTGGAGACACGAAAAGTTTTGATTTCCGTTTGTCTGTCTGTCTGTCTGTCTGTCTGTCTGTCTGTCTGTCCGTCTGTTCCGCGATAACTGCCGCAAAAAGCACCCGATCAGCTTGAAATTAATTGGGCATATTCGTGAGATACCCGGACGTAGCTGTATAGTTTTTGGTTAAATTTGGTTTATTCGTTCGGAAAATATGGAAGATTTTATTTTTCTTTATAATGCTTTTCTACGGCAAGTCAGACGATTTTCAAATTTCGATTTGTTGAAAGAAAATGGCACGTTTGATTAATGGATTTAAATGTCAAATTATGGATACTAAAATTCCAAATAAAGGTTTTAAATTATTCCTATTATATTGAAGTTTTATCAATATATCTATAAGATTTTTTTATTTACGTGTATAATGTTTTGAGGACATTTATACATGTATTCCAATAATATAAAGAATTTTTAAATTAATTTTCTTGTTTTACATGATACATATTTCTTTTTTTTTTTCCTTTTCTTCGTTGCCTAGCGACTGTTATTAGTAGCCTATCATTGCGTCAAATATGAATGAAGTTAGTAAATTACGTTAATTTTGTTGCAGGTACTATTAAAAGGCTATCACAAAAAATATTTTATCGCGCCAAATCGATGCAATTTATGCAATTAACAGTGGGCACGATAATGAATTATTTTCCAGTAGATTTATAGATCTCCAGATATGCCTATTTTGGGGGGCTTTTAATATGTTATTGCTATCGCATGGATTAGGATGTTTAAACTAATGTTTAACCATGCTATAAGTGAAAAAAAAGTACAGTTAAAGGCATGTAAATCCTTTTTAACCTTTTCCAACATGGATGAAAAGTATTTATGACTTCAGTTTTTCTATCTGTCGCCTGCCGTGTTTCTCTACGTGCTCTAACTCGCGTAAATATAGTCGGGATTACATGTAATTGATATACGTTATTGAGGTTTGCCAAAGTATGTTTGGTATTAAAAATGAAGAGTGTAGCATTCATAGCTTAATTACAGGGGCACTCAAAACTATTCCGTTACATTATAGTCTTTGGGAAAAATCGTCTGCGGTGTATTTTAATAATGTTACACAATTTTAAACTTAATGAAATTTATATACTTTATTAAGGTGCACTAGAACCTGGTTACTATAAAATATGTTATGTGTAGCACTTACAGCATGCGTACAGGTAACTCAAAAGTATTCATAATATTACAATCTTTGAAGAAAATCCTTTTGCGGCGTTTTTTAATGATGTTACTCTGTTACAAAATAATAAAATTGATATGTATTTTTGAAACATTTTTGTAGTATATGGGGTGCAAAGCATATGTTTTTTTCAGGGTCACACAAAAGTGGTCGATTAAAATGTGGTCTACGGGGGAAAAAAACTCTTCACAGCTTATTTTAACACATTAGCGACGGGAAACGAAAATTCTCGTTTTTATTCAGAATACATCATTGGCTAAGGGAATGACTTCTACCTTACAGAAAAGACATTTATATTGTGTTGTCCATATTTTTTATAGATTGTAAGACATTATATATTACATCCGTACATTGAAAGATATTTACTGCTGCATAAACATGAAAAACATATCTCAGAAACCAATTTCCGAGACACTTTCAGAAGAGGGAGGAGCTTCTACTGTTTTTAAACCCAGATTTAATTAAATTGCCTGTCGTCAGTGTGTTAATTGTGTTGCACTAATTCAAACATTATGAAATTAAATTACATTACTGTGGTTGACTACAAGAAGCTTGAATATGATTTGTATCGTATTTATCGTTCATTTATAGGGTCACATAAAATATTTCGGATACAGTTCTGGTCTATTAGGGATGATTGCTGAAGAGCATTTTCGATTATGGTGTGCGTTTTAACGTTAAGTAAATTTGTGCTTAATAAGTAGCGCTTAAATATTGTATAGACCATGTACAGGGATACACAAATGAATTCGTAAGTATAAATGAAAATGAGCGCGAATTGCTTCAGTGTTTTTTTTTTTTTTTTTTTTTTTTTTTTTTTTTTTGAGTTATGTATTTCCCAGCCCAATTACATTTAGTATACTAACAAATGTTTGCAGAATTTAAATAGAACCATATACAGGACTCCGCAGAAACTGGATATATGGTGCACACTATGCATACTAATCCCCGGAAATGTGATATGAGCAGTTTTAAGAGGGTTTTTTGTCTGCATTAAATTTAAATGTTATAGACGACGCGTAAAAATCTTCACGTAATATACAGGGCTGTAGAAAAGAATTCATGTACGTTTCCGTCTATTGGTAGAATTTACTAAAGGACATTAACACAATTAATTGATAATTACAAATGTAAATTAAATTACACTACGAAGGGGTTCAGGGGGGCAGAGCCCCCCTGAAGAAATCTACTTTATTATCTAAAAATTACCAGAATAAGTAGCTCATGAGATTTTCAGAATACCATTACATAACAAGGGGTTTAATTTAACGCTTCTAATGTCAGAAACCTTCGAAATATTTTTTCGTTTTATAAATGTTTATGTAATTTCAAAACTTTAAATTTCGTTTTTTGTAGAAAGATTATTACTCAAAGGATGCTAAACACAATGAATTGTAGAGCTGACGTTGAGGCTCCTGATCTGCAGATTTACTAGTTTAAAACATTTTTGTAATTGGAACTATATGCCTATGACTAACGGTTTAGGAATTAGCCATTGGACACCGTTGAGACCGGACACCCAGTATAATGTATATACATATGAGGACATGAGTTTCAAAACTCGTCTTATCCAGAATATCAAATTTTGAGATATCGCGAAAAACCTCGAAATACGTCCATTGTTATTCATTGTAAACCAAGATTTTACAATGCTAGAAATACAGGATAAAACTAGATTTTTAAAGACTGTGGTATTTTTTCGGGCAGGTTTACCATTAGAATAGATTGGTAGAGAAAACACGATTTGTTTAATTTGGGATAATGCGAGTTTTGAAACACATGTCCTCATGTATATATAATGTATATATTTATATATACATTGTGTTTATGCATGTGTATATTTTTCTTTAAAAACTATATTAGCTTTAACTTGCGCATTTAATTATTTAGTAAAATTTCCCTTTTTGTTATAAGAATATTGCTATCTCTATGAATATGTTATGGGAGTTTTTTCGCAAGTTGATTGCGTTTTGTAGGTAGAATTTTAATTTCGGAAGCGAAATGCTTCTCAAAGGTATTTTCACTGAACTTCCCTTTCACCATAGATCACTGTGATATTGATTCATAATTTTCTCAAGTCTTTGGGAAAGTTATGTATTATGTTTACACTCGTGAAATGTTACATTTTTTTAAAAATAATAAACCTATTTCTTTTTTGCAGTATAGTTAGTGCTTTTACTATAGATTATTGGTGAATCGTGTCCATACCTTCCTCGGAGTGAGTCGAGGACTGATTAAATTACTGAAAACATTTTTTCTAGTTTTAGTTGCAAGTATCATCGCATGGTTCAGTTAAACCCAATTTTACAGTAAGTTAACTTTTTTTAGATGTATATGATTTTATTGACCTTTTACAAAATAAATTTCTTCAAACTAAACTAATACATGCTAAAAGTGATAAAATACATTTAAAAGGAATATAAATATCTTTATTCTGATCTACATGTTTCGTCGCTCAGACGGCGACATTCTCAAAGTCTATATTGGTACAAATATTTTCGCAAAAAATTTTGAAATGAAACTGATCAACAAAAATCACTCGTTACTTTTGTTTACTTTTTCATTAAAAAAATTTTCTGCTAAAATATTTGTATCAATATAGATCGTGAGAATGTCGCCGTCTGAACGACGAAACATGCAGATCAGAATTAACATATTTATATGCCTTTTAAATGATATTTAGTCACTGTTGGCATGCATTAGGTTAGTTTGATAATTTTAAGTGATTTTCATATATAATTTTATGTAATTTCTTACTTTTCTTTACATCCTCTTCCTTTTTGTATTTTTCGAGTCTCTTTACGGCAATAGCTTCAAGCCTCACCCTAGCAGCTGGATAGTCTTTGAGCACATCCCACATGTCTTGTTTGTAAAGGCAAAAGAGGTCTGAGTAGCCGACAGATCGAACAGAAGCAGTGCGACGATTGCCAGCCGTTCCCATATTGAGCACGCTGATTTCTCCAAAGTAACTACCCGCTCGGAGACAAGCTAAAACTGTTTTACCATTGTCCGTTACAACCTGCAGGCGTCCCCTATTCACAATGTACATCTCTTTGCCCACTTCTCCTATAAAAAAGAACCAAAAAATAAAGCATCAGTCAAAGATTATGAAAGATTTTCCTATACATCAGAATATTTTAAAGACGTTTTCAGTTTTTCATACATTGAAATAAAATACGTAAAAAATTAAAAAAAAAACTTAATATATTAAAAATTCATTTTCAGCATTTGATATCCTTAGATAGTAATGTGTGAGAAAACTTTCCTTCAGAAATATACGCTCTGTTGCAAAAAAATATATGCACCCAGAAAAAAAATGAGCCAACATCATGAAACTTGGTATGTAAATACTTTTGCTTAAATGAATAAATGATTATAAATTCAAAACAAAAAATATTTTATTGATCAGTAGCAACAAAAAGAATGTAAATTTCAGTAGGGTGTAAAGCGACATTTAGAAACTATAAAAGCTGATACTCGGTGAGGCATGGAGTCTATTGAGTTACCGGTGTCCCTCTGCGGTAGATTCTGCCATAAGTGCAGCAGCTGATGAACTAGCTCATCGGTATTACGAAACAGGCGAAGTCGCCTTTCCAACATGTCCTAAACAGTCTCTATTGGAGTAAAATCTGGTGAACTGGCAGGCCGTGGAAGGACATTAGATCCTTGTAGACATTGTTGAGAGAGTGGTGCAGTATGTGGCCGAGCGTTATCTTGCTGATAAATGGAACCTAGGCGACTTAATAGCACAGGCCGTACCACTGGCTGCAATATATCATCTACATACCTGTGAGCTATTAGAGTACTTTGCAGCACGATTAATGTGATCAGCAAACTGATCCCCAGAATGTGTTATGGTAGTGTGCCGCTCAGTAACATAAGCAGGATTGGACCGCTGATCTCTCTGTCTACGCACAAATACGATAGTCACCAGCACTGAGAGAAAAGCGGGATTCGTCCTGAATATCACATTTCTCCAATCAGACACTGCCGAGCTTACTCGAGATCGACACCAATCCAGACAACACCGCCTATGTTGAAGGGTTAAAAGCAACTGCATAAATGGACATGGAAAGCTGATCCCAGAGTTGACCTGTCACCCAAGGATGGTACGCCTTGATACCACGGCACCCATATCATCTGACAAATAACGTCGAATAGATGATATTGACATTGTTGGTGTAGTTGTAACTACTCTTCTGATTGCTCGATCCTCTCATGCATTTTGGACCCAGACAAGTTCTGAACCACTACAGCGGCTGACCATGCCTTCTCTGATCCACCGATGTCAAAATCTCGGAACTACAATATAAAATTATTACGTTAGGGCAATGTATACATATCCCTTACTATTGTCATGTATTACAAAGTATAATAAAATTTTGTTCAGCTGAAAAACGCGTAACATATTTAAATCCACAGTTTCAGAAGTTCTTAACCATAGATGGTAATTCATTTTCATTCTTTTGTGGAGACAATATAAGATTTATAATATTTATACACAACTGAAAACGCAGTTCACACAATTATCACTCGCAGACGATTATGTATCTGAGTTTTTTTGTGTAGCCCTCTAAAAGAACATTGAATGTTATATGCAGAATTTTCTATATGGAACATACTTTAATAACATACGTAAAATTGCTAAGTTAGAATAAGTATAACATTTTTAAACAGAACTTCAAACAAATAATGTGTGACATTAATCCAAACGAATACTTTTGTGTCTCATTGTATATAAAAAAATAAATGCATCACACACCTTCTTCGAAAGGAGGCACATATTGTAGTTGTACTGCTTATGGACAAAACGAAATTGTTCATTTTATATGTAACAAAGGTTCAAAACCCTTTTAAGATGAGGATCGTGGCTGTTCCATTGTGACATGCTTGAGTGGAAGGAGGTTAAGTTACTGCAAAGGTGGAGGCTACGTTGCTTCTAAAAGTTTAAGCTTTCGTATCTCTCAAAGTTTCCGAATTACTGTTTTAAATGTTTCAATTAGTGAAAAAAAATCCCATTTTGTATTCTGATTTATTTTTGCATAATGTACAACTTCTACTTTAAATTTATTGTGCCCTAGAGATCCACTATTCTAGGTTACAGCAACAAAAATCTCTCTATTCTAAAAAAAAGTAACTACCGCTGTCACCGCCGCCGCCGCCGGTTTTGAATTTTTTGTGACCGGAGATCTTTCTTCGTTAATATTAAGAAAAATAATGCACACAAAAATATGAAAATCGGTAGTGTTATACACAAATGTTTGATAAACACGCTGATGTAGACAGTTTTCAAATCGAAGAATTATTTTAAGAGATATTTAATGCTAAAGTTGAACAAAATCGTTCCACTAAAAAAGTTTTATAGTAGCAAAAACTTATACATCGGAATTTAATAATTTTTAGTTCATTTTATACGTTATAATTTCCCGGTGTGCAGAATTGATTTATTTTTTTAATTTGACTCATTTTTCGAGGTTTTATATCTATTTTAAATTCAAATTTTCAGCATTTCGAGAGATATTTTTTACAGATTTTAGAAAGTGATATTAATTTAAACTGTTGCCAACTGTATAAACAGCGGAAACAATAATGTTTGCTTAAAAAAAATATATTTATACGTGTAATAAATTAAAAATTTATTTACACGTGACTATTATAAACAGAAAAAAAAACATTTGGAATTAGAATTAAATAATTATGTACAAAAGGCAGGAACTTATTAAAAATTACGTCATAAAAACTATAATTACACGTGAATTTTAAGAGAGAAAAGAATTTGTAAAATAATAAATTTATTAACATGCGTTAAAAGTCTTAAATAGGAGAAATTACGTCATATTTACGTCACATTACAGTTATTACATAAAATGAACACAAAATAATATTGCAAAACGGTTTAAATTTACAAATTGCGCTAGACATTTATTTGATATTTTGAGAGGATACTTTTCAACTATTTTTCTTAGGAAAGCGCAAATAATATTTTATTTCTAACACACGTATTTTCACGTGAATATTAAAAAGAGAAAGAATAGTTTGGTCAAAATTACGTCAGATTAAAAACGATTAATTTAAAATGTCTCATTTAAAAAGAACTTTCTTTTCGCTTTGTTAAAAAATACCGGGAGACAAAGATTCTGTTTACTTAATTCCTTTTATATTAGCTTATTTTGAAATATTGTTACACGTGTCTACGTCAACAAGTTATTTTTATTTCGACGTTTTATTTGTATTTTTATTAATGTTGTACTAATTTATTTGTTCTTTCGTTATTTAAAATAAAAATTATGTCAATTTGTATAATTTGGCGAGTGGTTTGGCGATTTATATAATTTGACGAAATTAGTCGACGGGATAATCAAGCAGTACCGCAGCGGATTTGGCGTTAAAATTTCCCCAATCAAAGAGAAATGAATAAGAAATCCGTTTATAGGGAGATCGCCACTGTTTTTTAAATTATAATTCAATCTTTCGAAATCGTTTTAAAGCCTATCACATTAGCGTGCATTTAGAGTCTGCGGTGTCTGGACGGGCTCGTAGGGGGCCGAGCCCCCTAGTGATGAAAAAAAGGAAACAAGTAAATGCATACGTAATCAAAAAAAGAATTTTTAATGCAGGAACAAATGCCGTCATCAGTGATCAAATTATGGCTCTAGTTTTTAACAGATTTTAGTTATCTTTGCAGGTCTATATATATGCTATATGCTATATATGCTATCTATAGTCATTTATTGAGACAATTTTTTTATTTGCTGAAATAAAATTTTTTATCACACTGTAAAAAAACCACTGTAGATTTACCAGAACAAACTCGATCACAGTGAATGTGCTGTATCTTTCTTTGGTTTCCTGACTGTATTAACATGGAAAATACAGTAGTTGCGTAAAATTAACAGCACAATGTGCTGGCAATTTGGACGCATTTTTTTAGAGCACAAGCTGCTGGCGTCCAAATTGCCAGCACATTGTGCTGTTAATTTTACGCAACTACTGTATTTTCGATGTTAATATAGTCAGGAAACCAAAGAAAGATACAGCACATTCACTGTGATCGAGTTTGTGCGCGAGATGAACGTAAGAATGTCGTTTTTTTTTACAGTGCATGAAAAGCATTTTTGTCCAAACCGCACTATCATACTCCAATTACGCGATTTTTATTTAATTTTTAAATGTATCAAGTTTTTGAACAACTCTGTATAATGTTTAAATAATTTTAAGTAAATGCTTAAATTGGCTTAGACATACTTTCCTTGTGAGCATAAAGTGATATTATTATTGAATAGAAAAATTTAATGCATTATTCTATTAGAGTGGATAACATTTTTTTTTTCTCAGCAAGTCATTTTTAACTGCTTTTAAAAAGCAAATGTTGTGAAACTCAGATGGGATGGCCCATAACAAATTGAAAAAGTTTTTTTTTCCAGTCATTAAATGGAAACAAAAACCCTTACGTTTGATCCCACATCTAATTTAACCATTTAAAGCAAGTAAAAAAGTAAATGTTACAAAGTTTAAAAAAAGAGACAAAAAAGTATCGAAATCGCGGCTCATTAAATGATATTTCTAGAAAAATATTAAAAATTTCATAATTCTTTTAGAATAATTAATGGTGAAGAACATTAGATAAATGTGCGCAACAGACAATATTTTTGCAAGTGTAAATAAAAACAAATAGCACGTAATGGTACGTGAATGAACACATAACACATTTTCTGTTCTTTTAATGTGATTAGTCAAAGTGCTTTTAACTTTATATTTGTTGTTAGAGCTTTGTTTTACATAGATTAAAGCCAAAGTAGACTACAGTATTTGGTTGGATCCGTAGTATTTAGACAAGGTTTACCATAGTTATTCATATATATTGCGCTTACGTTTATAATGCGCAACCCTGTTTTTGATTCAGAAAAACGAAAAAAATTATATCTAGTGCATAACGTGCATTGAATTATTTTAGCGCAAAAAACCCCGGGAATTTCAAACATTTCTGCAAAAATTCTCACCCACAAAAAAAAAAAATCTCGAAGTTAAATTTCCGTATTTATTCAAATACTCTTTGTTCTCTTCTTTTAAATATTGTAAAAATAAGATTTATACAAAAATGTATTTTTTCACACCAGAAACTTTATCTTACAGTTATTTATTGACGGTACAGATAGTATAAATATATTAGTAATTGCGAGAATTTGTGAAAAGCAGAAATTAAGGTTCTGCATTGCCCATATATTTTAGTTTATTCTGTTTTTTAAAGAGTTTGTGTGCCATTACGATTGGAAGATAAACATTGGAATTGCCATTACGATTGGAAGGTATACCTCCACTGATAAACTTAAGTTTTACAGTATGTTAAAGAAGACGGCTAGAGAGCTACAGCATGAAAATACGATATTGGTAAGTATTATATAAGATTATGAATGTTGAAAGAAGAAAATGTGGGGGAAAAAATTCCATGCTATAAACAGGCTTTTTTGGAAAAATTTGTAAATTCCCTTGAATAGAGCAATAACTGCGTGATTATAAAATGGAACTGCTACGACCGTTTTCTCAATTTTCGCAGTAATATTTTCTTTGAAAGGTTATAAAGTAGCTCGAGAAAAAAAATCGCCCCAGTCAGACTTTAAACATAGTTATTGCTGTGTGCGAAACTTGGAAAGAAATTGGATTTTCAGACTGTGAATGAAACTGACTCCGAAAATGCGGAATATAAGAATACGGGACCAAAATTTTCCAGTACGTTATAAATCTCCAACAAAAGAATAACACGGTGATGCAGACGTGGGTGATTATGGTTTTGATATGTCAGAACCAACGACAAGTCAACCCATTGGAGACAGGTTTAAAACAGTGGAAACAAAAAAAGAGCAGACAAGCACCGACGTGCCGTTAAGATCACCATTACAGCTGATGAAAGCAAGTTGCTTCAAAATGTAATATTAAAAGGAATAATGTCTTGAAAGAACAGTTTCCAGCTAGTGTCATCATAAGGATGCAAGACACATTTAGAACATCGATGCTTCTTTAGACAATTTATGTGCGCATTCTACTGATGATATTAAAGAGAAAATTTCTCATTCGTCAGAGTTGATAGTTATTCTTAGAGGAATCATGAAAGTAACGCAGTCTTTAGGTGCAGTCACTAAAGGTCTATTCAAAGTTGCTTTTAGGCATGACTGTAAGATTTATAGGGGAATTTTACTGATGATGCGAAAGCTTAAGTTTTTCTTTCCTCGGAGTTAGAAGAAATACCTGGAAGAATGAAGAACGTGCTGCTGACTTTAAATGTGGTCATTATTTCTACATTCAAAGTTGCGTGACTAAAATAGATGGATAACGTCATCACATGAAAGAACAGTAAATAAAATAATCATTTTAGAGATGATTTTAAAAAATTTCAAAGTGACAGGAATATAAAATACGATGAATGGAAATGAAGGTGCTATGATATACAATGTGTTGCAAAAAAATATATGCACACAGAAAATATTGAGCCATGACCATGAAACTTAGTACGTAGTTAGTGTTTGCTTAAATGAACAAATGATTATAAATTCAGAAAAAAATCATTTTACATTTTATTGAGCAGCAGCAAAAACAATGTCAATTTTATTAGATTGTAAAGCCACATTTGGCAGCTATAAAAACCAATAATCAGTGAGGCATGGAGTCTATTAATTTACCGATGTCCCTCTGTAATAGATTCCACCGAAAGTGTAGCAACTGATAAAGTAGTTCGGGGGCATTTCGAGATAGCTGAAGTCGCCATTCCAACATGCCCCAAACATTCTTTATTGGAGATAGATCTGATGACCTAGAAGGACATTATATCATTGTAAACATAGTTGCGAGAATCGTGCAGTACGTGGCCAAGCGTTATCTTGTTGATAGATGGCACCTAGTCGACATGATAATATAAGCCTTACTGCCAATCTTCGGTAAAGTATATGAAAAACTATTATTAAAAAGGATAAAATTTAACTTATACAGCCAAAAAGAACTGCAAAAAACACAACATGGCTTCCAAGAAGTTCGTTCGACGGAGTCAGCGATAGCCGAACTTTTCTCATTTATAAATCTGCTCAAAGAGAATAACAATTATATTTCCCTAATATCCCTAGATTTCGAGAATGCATTTGACTGACTACCCTGGCCAGAGGCCTTAGAAGAATTAAAATTCCTAAAACTAAAAGAAGCATTAATAAACATAGTAGCATCATTTATTTCAACAAGAGGAGCAATGCCGAATTGGCTGTCAATAAGATCCACTGGTTTAGAAGGGGTTGCCCACAGGGGTCTTGTTTTGGACCTTTTCTTTGGAGAATATTCCTGAATAAATTACTGAGAATATTAAAGAAACATGGCTTTAAGATAATAGCATATACCGATGATCTTCTTCTAATTATTTTTGACCAAACAAAAAGACAGTTGGAGCAGATGGGAAGAGAGATACTACAAATAATAAGTGATTGGGCGAAACAAACGGATATGAAGTTCTCATATGACAAATGTGTAGTGTTAAATCTTTGAAGACCACGTTTTCTGAAGAGATGGCCAATATATATTGGATGAGTACTCCCTTAAATCTGAAAATACAGTAGACTACTTGGGCCTAACATTGCATAAAACACTGTCTTTTCTTCCGCACCTGAATAAAATACGTATAGAAATTAATCAAATATCACAAAATCTTCTAAAGTTCGTAGCTGCGTATGGGGGCCTTTCGAAGCAAATTTTAAAAATCTGGTACTTACAAATATTACAGAAAAAATATCCTATGCCGTTTCATGTTGGTACACCTACAAGTCTCACACGGCTACAGGCTACTATGTGCAATTCAGGCACAATGCCTTTTGCTCCTGTCGAGAGCTTATAGAAAATCACCAACGGCAGCTTTTAATGTATTGTGCGGGATTCAACCATTGGCGATCCAATTAAATACATTAGCAATTTCAGGACAGGTCCTACATTTGGGAATTCCAATAGAGGACAACTTTCCAGTCTTCTATCAACCGAAAATATCCTCATCTATACCTTCCCCACATCAAGATTATCTTTTACTACAAGAAGGAGTTCCATCCATTTCAACAATAAATATATACACTGACAGCTCAAAATCAGATGCTGGCACAGCGTATGCTTTCTGAGTATATAAAGAAGGAAAATGCATCCATACTCATCAAATAAAGTTACAAATATCAAATTCAATTTTTCAAGCTGAACAACTTGCCATATTAGATGCAGCATTGTGGGCAGACTCCTCAGGGGACGGGGACTTCGTCATTTACACAGATAACAAGTCAAATCTTGCATTATTGGATGACGTTTTTAGTACAGATTTTATCACATAAAAAATTTTAATAGCCTTACAGAAAACATCTAAATCAATTAAATTTCAATGGGTACGGGGACACACAGGTGTTAAAGGAAATGAGCATGCTGATCAACTAGCCAAAGATCCTATAACAAATATTAAGGTACGAGAAGTATTTCATCCATACCCAACTTCACACCTTAAAAAGAAATTGAAAAAAGAAGCCATACACAAATGGCAGCAGCAGTGGGATTATGGTACCACTGGCAGATTTACTTATAATTATGTCCAAAAGTATCACCAGACTTCATGTTAGTACACAGAAACCTGTATATCTTCTCAACTAATCATGGACCCTTCCCGTCTTACCTATTCAAAATAAACAAAGCTCCGTTGCCACTGTATACCTGTGGTGAAATTGGTAACTCCCTTCACTATGTGCTCAGCTGTCCATTAACATCAACCATCCATATCCGTAAATCAGCCATAATAAAACTTCACCAGTGGTTCAAATTTGTGCTGAAATCACCACATCATTCTATACTAAAATAATAGAATTTGTGCGCATACTAGAAAAAAATCAATTAATTTTTCAAAACCCACAAATGCCAATAAATAAACAAGATTAGCACTGATGAACAGAAACACAAACTTCAGGCCAAACAATGCCTAACTAAATCGAGAATATAAAATTTAGAAAACTCTTGTACATAGAACAGCCATACACTCAGGTTATCTATAACTTAAAAGTTATCTCACAACAAAACACTTGAACTCATGATAATAACTATCAAACTAATGCAAATGAGAGTATGTAGAGACTTAAGAACATTTTATTCATCTGCTGCTATTCATAATTAATCATCATATTCGTGTTGAAAATAATACACTTTTTCGTCTGTAAAGCGCTCAGCTCATCTGTTCTATTATTACTTTTATTATTATATTTATAATTACTTTTATTATTATGTTTACTATTTATTACCTTTAATTCTTATTGTTAAAATTATTGTTAAATAATATTGTAATTTTTTTAAAAATAAACTAGCAACGCTGGATCTGGAAGCCTATGCCTGTGGTGGGTTATCCCGCGTTGTAGAAACTGATAATATAAGCCGTACCACCAGCTGCCAAATGTCGTCTACGCACCTGCTAATCATTAGAGCACCTTACAGAACGAGTAAAAATGATCAGCTGTCCGAGCAGATCGCTCCCCAGAATTTCACTCCAGGTGTTACGGCAGAGTGCCACTCAGTAAAAAAATGCAGGATTGAACCGCTGACCTCTCTGCTTACACACACGTATGGTAGTCGCCAGCACTGAGAGAAAAGCGGGATTCGTCGCTAAATATCACATTTCTCCAATCAGAAACTGTCCAGCGTACTCGATCGACACCAATCCAGACAACACCGCCTATGTGGAAGGGTTAAAAGCAATTGCTTAAATGGACGTCGAGAGCTGATCCCAGAGTCAACCTGCAACCCAATAATGGTATGCATTGATACCATGGTATCTATATCATCTGACAAATAACGTGGAATAAATGTTAGTGACATTGTTGGTGTAGATGTGACTGTCCTTCTGATTGCTCGATCCTCTCATGCATTTATGGACCAGATGCGTCCTGAAGTACTAGACCGGCTGGCCATGCTGATGTCAACATCGCAGAACTACAATATCGCTTCAATCAAAATGCTGGCTGATACGTCTGTTGGACAAAACCGCTTTTCTGAGGACTATGGTTCGACCCCTTTCGAAGTCAAACCACTGTACCTAGCGCCGACGAATGCCTCTTAAATGTATCATTCTTTCAAATCCCATGTATCAATAATTGTAGTTCAGTTCTAACTAACAGTGAATTCAAATAACGGTCTTTCAAATGTTGTCTCCTGCTCAGTTTAAATGCGCATTCCACAAGCCCCCATTGGTCAGTGGTGCTGGTGTGTTAAACATTTACATAACTCACCAAATCACACCAGCACGCCAAGTTTCGTAGCTCTGGCGCAATTCTTTCTGGGTTCATATATTTTTTTGCAACATATTTTATGAAGATATAGACAGCGCTAGACATGATTACAGTGAGAATAGTAATACCGTGTTTCCCTGAAAATAAGACATAGGCATGATTTTTCGCGATACTCGTAATATGAAACCTACCTAAAAAGAGGGCCGTCCCGTCTTACTTTCTTAAAACAGTTGTTATTTAATACAGTGCTCTGACTTCAAAAATGCACGCAATCATGCTGAGAATTTTAAACAACGTATATTTAGTTTAAAGTAATAATTTTAAAATATGTTTTTTTTTTCTTTCAAGAAAATTTATGCATTTACGAATAAAAATAACTTCATGAATGTGTCAGAAAGCAGTCAAGTTGGATTTGAAAACGGGTATGAATAAAAAGCGAAAGATTCTCCGCCCTATTTAATTTAATTTAAATCTAATTTTATTATTTCATTTTACTTTATTTTATTTTACCTTATTTTATTTTATTTTTTTGTTTAAGTATTTTTTTTTAAACATGAGTTCATTTTCTGCTAACGACATAAAAAAATATTGTAAATTATATTTTACAAAATAGGGTTGTTTGAAGATTTGGGCCCCATAATTTCCGAATAATCGCACGACTCCACCTGTAAAAAGTGGCGCCATAAACTTACATTTTCTCATAAAAATAAAAAAACTTTTTATAATTGAGTCAAAATGACAGCGTTTTACTGAGTATTTTCTCCGTCAGTACTAAGGTCTGAACCTGTACTAGGATCTTTGTAGTGTAATTTTAGAAGGGGTAGTATTAAAAGTGTGGGAAAATGACGTCATTGTGACGAAACTATAAAGAAATATTAATTTTATTAACTAAATTCCATGCATAGATACAATTGTTTTACATAGTTAATTATATGTTGTTATAAATGAGTAAATACAGTTTTTTATGCATGTAAAAAAAAAATTTCCACAAAAATAACACATAGTGCATCATTTAGAGCAAAAATTAATATAAAAACCGGTCTAACAAGGAAGGTTTCGATAAAAACATAAACGTAAAACTGTAAAAAAAAATACTGAAGGTACACCTCATGTGGATATACATTATAAAAAAATGGTGGTGGGGGTGGGGAATCATATTATTTCCTTAAAATTTCATTTTTTGGCGAGACATCACTCTCTTGGCTACATATTAATATGATTTAATGAATAAAAAAAAAAAAAAAGAGTCTGCTTTCTGAGTTTAACGATAACAATAAATTATCAGTGAAAACAGAAATATTATACAAAAACTTTGTATTAAAGATACATGTTTTATATAATCATATTCAAAATACTATTTCATTTTAGAGTAAAACGAAAATTTCAAAATATAAAATGAAAAATGAAAAAAACGAGATTTCGGAAAAGAATAATCTATTTTATCTGGCCATGTTTATTTATTACAAAACTCTTTAGAGTGGTAATATACTAATTAATAAATGTAGTAAAAATTATTAAGTTCTGTAAAAAGTGATCAAATTATTTAAACATATTTCACCTATCAACCCTTCACGAGCTTCCTCTCATTCCGCATATACGTTAATGTGTTTGGGATATTTATGTTGTTTTAATTGCTCATGATATGGAATTTGATTCGTTTTGTAAATTCATCAGTACGAGTGTTTTCTTGTGTATTCGCTGAATAACTTGAAAATGATATGTTTATTCGGATATGCACAGCTATAAGCCTTCGAGGAGAAGAAAAATAAAATAATAGCTTAATTCCGATTGAACGCTATCCTAACTTACTTCCATTAGATAATTAACTTTGGCGAAAATTTTCCCGCTAAATTTGATTTACCTTTAACTGTATATAGATATAAATACTTCAATCTTTTTTTTAATAATTTTTTTAGAAAATAATTTAAGGAACCTTATTTGTTAGCTTCGGAGAAATACAGTAGTGTCGACGACTGATATATGCTTGACACAGCTTCGATTAAGCGTGCACTGCATAAGGGGAATTTTGAAATTATGCATATATTTAATCTGATACAGCTTGTGTAAAGTGTAACACTGCTTAAAAATCTTTGCCTAAACTGAAAATAAAAAAAAGATTAAAACAACATTTGAATAACTCACACCACCTTTCCGACAGATGTAATCTCCAGGGCTGAAAAGTACCGGTCTTAATCTGAGCACTAGCTCACAAAGGAATCCTGCCTCTGTGTTCTGGAAGATTTCGACCCTTTTGAGCGTATCGAGGTGGACGTGAATGGCTATCTCTGCTTTCAACTTGTCCGGAAGGCATCCCACGGATCTCTCTTCGTCTGATGATTTCTGCGTTAACCAAAGGTAGTCGAACCAGCGAATCACTTTGACCGTAAGGTGTTCAGGCACTCTACGCATACGCATGTACGTTTTCACAGCATCTAATTTGGCTGAAAAGAGAAAAAAACAGATTTCAGCAAATCTCAAACTATTTATCAAACTAAATTCTTATATAAACGCCTAGATGACGTGTTATATGGTGTAAAAATCGGCAGGACAAGAACATACGCATTTTTACATGCATTACATATTTATTTCAAAAGCACAAACAATATAAATAAATTCCTGCAAGACTCGCGGAAATTCGGAAATTTATTAATCTTTAACAGATAGATGTGGAACCACAAGCAGTGGCACCGAAAAGATTAAAAACAGATTTTTGAGGGGACAAGAAAGCGGGAGGAATTTGATTAATTCTATATTAAATTTAATAAAAATACTTTTACACTCAATCCTTTTATTATTTTATGTTAGCTGGAAAAAACAAATTTAATTTTTTTAAAACTTTTTACGAAGTTACTAGATTTAGAGGCAAGAAAAGAACTGGATTGGCCAATGAATATTTTCATGAATTTAGAGAAACCATTCAAAGATAATGTGCGCAAACAGCAATGGAATGATGCTGGGTGTTTGCGATTCGATTGCGTCATGTTATCAGAAATGTCTAACCAGAAATGTCATCAGTCTGAAAGCAGGAGTTAAATTTATAAAACGATCATTATTGCAATTCCATTCAACAGTTCGAAATGACAAAAAAATGCTTCAAAAAATCATTTAAACTGCGTATACGTTTTTTGGGTAAATCTTGTATATGCATACAGGGTGTGTTCACAAAGTTTCAAGACTGGTCTGAGACTACAAAATTTATTAAATATTTTTCTACAGCGAGCAAAAATTCTTCGAAATATGACCCTTGGGCATCAACACACCGCTGCCAGCGTTTTCGCTATTGTTCATAGGCTCCCTGGTGGTCTTCCCGCGCAAGGCTGTTAAGGGACCTTGTCGAAGCTGCTTGGATCGCTGGAATCGTGTCGAATCGGTTCTCTGTTAAGCCTTTTTTTTATCCGGCGGAACAAAAAAAGTCGCTGGGAGCAAGGTAGGGCTATAGGGGCTTGCGGCAGTATTGCCACGTTAAACTTACCCAAAACTTTGGCAGAGGCGAGCGGCGTGTTAGAGGGTGCATTGTCATGGTGAACAATCCAATCGTCTTTGATGTCTGGGCGAACGCGCCGGACTCTATCCTTCAAATAGTGGTGCATTCCAGAGTAAAATTGACCTGACCCGGCGTGTCCACCTAGGCACCAGAGAACATTGGATTGTTCACCACGACAATGTGCTCTCTCACACGTCGCTCGCAGCCGCCAAAGTTTTGGCTAAGTTTAACGTGGCAGTACTGCCACAAGTCTCCTTATAGCCCCAACCTCGCTCCCAGCGACTTTTTTTGTTCCCCCGGATAAAAAAAGGCTTAACAGAGAACCGATTCGACACGATTCCAGCGATCCAAGCAGCTTCGACAAGGTCCCTTAACAGCCTTGCGCGGGAAGACCACAAGGGAGCTTATGAATAATGAGAAAAAAACGCTGGCAGCAGCGTGTTGATGCCCAAGGATAATATTTCGAAGAATTTTAGTTCGCTGTACAAAAATGTTTAATAACTTTTGTATTCTAAGACCAGTCTTGAAACTTTGTGAACACACCATGTATATACAGGGTCGACCAAGTGGGGAGGCCTACCGTAAGGCTTTAGCTCAGCAAGCCTCACCCGTATGCATATATACATACACAAAGAGAGGTAGATATGATATACAGCGCCTAAAGTACGGATTTAATAACCTATGATGTATTGCATCATATTTCTTTTTACGCTATTTCTTTCTTCTACACTATCGGAATTAGGATATATTTTTCCAAGATATGATGAAAGAATTGATGTAGTTTGAGCCATGTTCTCATATCAAACATCGATTCGGTATAAAGGAAAGTAAGCTGACGTTACTGTAGGTGAAATTACTGTGGATCATCATGAAACATCTGTTCGTTCTTTATGACTCCTCTACTGTACACATGAGTTCGGGCAATTTTATTTGTACACGTTTAACAGGCCTATGACATGATTTGCCTTCGTTACCAAGATGATTCCTGAAAGATCGCTACGACGAAAAATGTGGTGGCAGAGTGGTTGACGGAAGTTTCTGTTTGTAAGCATGCGCTTCCCTTATGTAGTCAACGAGCGTTTTAAAACAGGCATACGTGGTTTTTGTTTGTAATATCCCAAACTGCGCTCGAATCGACTGCTTTCCACGCAGTATCAGAGCGCAGGTAGAAAAAATATTAGTTCCTCTCTCTCCCGCCAAGTGAGTGAAGGTGTGGTAGAATTCACTCCAAATGGCGCATGCGCATTACGCATAAAGAGAAGGACACCGTATAAAGCAGCGAAAGTGACTCCAAAGCTAAACCTAACAACAAATAGCCGGGAAGCGAAGGGGATTAAATACGGACGTACGAGAACTCGCAACGATAACAGAAATTAATTTGCGTTTCAAAACATGATTACAACAGAAAAAGAGTCTCAAAAAACCATTCGCCAACCATTTTGCCATAACAATTATTTGCTAGCCAGTTTCACGATGTATTCGCCTTTGGCGAGTACCAATTGGCGAATGATTAGCGCGGCTTCTGTGTACAAGGAATGTGAAATATATAAGAAACACATTAAAAGGAATTGAAATGAGCAATATAAAATGCAAAAGAATGCTCAATAAATGCCAGTAATTCTTATAATTCAGTTTGGAATGTTTTAGATACGTTTGCGTTGTTGTTTGATGATGAATTTTGATTCTACATCGGAAGTAAGATGACATGTGTGCCACAGTTTTTTAAACGGCCCTTGATCCCTAAAACGTCTACTATTCCATATTTTTCCCAGTTCTGTTATACGTCAGTCCTTGTGAATCGCCAGGTTATCGTAATGGAAAGAACCCTTTAGAGCATGAGCACTATAGGTGCTAATTGTTCACCAAACCAGAGTCGTATGACTCCATGCAGTCCTTCAAAGGAGATCGCGTTATGGTCTCCCTTCCCTCAAGGCACGAAGTCCTGCGATCACGACAATAACCCCATCAGGCGGAACAGCCGAACAAGAGAGACGCAAGGCCCGTCACAACAGAAACTCCAAACGAAGCCCCTGATGAGGCATAATAATTTACCACCAACGGAACATTTTGACGATTCCTTAATTCAGGGAAATATGTGCACCAGGATGGATATGTCGCAACAAATACGACACTTTTAAATTAGACGAAACTAATTCGAACTCAACTGGAACAAGAGAGATAGTACAAATACATCTACTCCGTGTTCTGCACACAAAGAGTCTCTTAGCGTCACACCTTGAGAGAACGCGAAAAACCCCTTGGGTACCAAAATACCAAGTACCAGAGTCACCCCGTTTAAAGAGCTGCAAAATCGAACAGGGCGGAACGAAATCTCTCCACCAAGCCGAAATCAACATGTATCCCAGATGTCACTAGCTCACGTCCTCGAGAGGACATGAGCAACCTCTCGGGTACCAAGTGTACCAACTAACCAACTACCCGCTTGGAGGCGTACATTAGCGGAACGGGCGGTTCCATTGCTTCTCTTGACCACAGGCAGAGACGAGGTGGTGAAAGATAGCAACTCAGGCACCACAACAAGAATCAAAGAAAGCTATCAAGTTCCACAACAGCCACATATCTCAAAACGACAGTAGCGAGGGACAAGAGTCATGAACAAGAGCCGAAGACAATGAACACTGAAAGCCGTACCACTGAAAACCGAGCGATGCTCGGTAACCGAGGTAGCACGGGTTGTCTCTGTTCCACACACAGCAAGGAAAAAGAAGAGAGCTGCTAATCCAACCGGTGGTGCGGTAAACGCCGCCTGTGCATAGACGCGCTCGATTGGCTTATACTCTAGAGACAGTAAAACTCCAAGCAAGAAAGTATCAGACACAAACGGAGAAGAAATGAGAAGAAGGGGCTTAGTACTAGGCGGCACGCACTTCCTGCCAGTTGGTGAGGCTCCGTGGCTAGGCAACCTCTGTCATCCACAGTTGGTAGCGGCCGTCCGCACCTCACCGTTGCTCAAAGAAACACAACATCCCAGATAAGGTCAAATATGGAGTGGCCGGCCCAATCCAACACACACCTTCTGCAAGTCGGCGGAGCCACAGACTAAGCAACTACAATACCTACAGTCGACACCGGACGGACTTGCCTAGCATTGACTCAAGGACTAACCAAATCTGACACAAAACATCAAGCATTAGATCCAAAGATCAAACGCACACAACACACTTTTTATTAATTTCCACATTTTAAACTTTTCTATTTTCTTTTTAATTATTTTTTCACTCACAAACACTTAGGACGCTAAATTCTAAAACTCACAGGAGATGACAACTCTCCCACGTCTCCAGAGAAAGGTTGACACTATCTCAGCCCATCCCACCGTCGTCTTCTCCGCGAGCGGTGGGCAGAAATGACAGTCCCTGGCACTGGTCGGGGACACTGCTTCCGATCTCCTTCCACACCTAAGTGGCCGGTTCGGAATTACAGCATCCGCAGCCCGACTTCTCCTCATGTTCTTCACTCAACGGTCCGATTAAGAACCACGCGGAGGAGGCCCCGTAACTCAGCTACTTAAGACTTGTCATACTTTCTTCAAATGTAACATAGATGTATTAGTATGTGTTATTTATTATATGTTAGTGTATTTCAATGGCAGTAAATGCCAGTATCTCCTACATAATTTTCTAACAAAAGGTTAAGCTTGGATAAAAACATATAATATATAATATATACATGATGCTAATATAACTGTACCATGGACATACTTATATATAAAATTGCATGTCTATGTCGTCATGAATCAAACTTCGTAGTATTTCTTATCAAGTGAAACATCCTCTTAATGTGTTAACATGTAATGCTGCATGCTCATTCGCGAATTTCTTTTCTCATATTTTACCTTTTTATTTACACTTTAAGTATTTTTAAAAGCATAAAATGCTAGCTGTTACTCAAACCTTTTCTTTGATTTAAGAAAATGGAAAAGGAGGGTAAAAAACGAGTTACAATTTGGAAAATCAATCGGGGAAATAGAAAAATCAACAGAGTTGTACTTTTTTATTCTGAAAATCAATATGCCGAAGAACTCAAAGTTAAATTTAATAGCATTAATGTGAAAGGCGCTTAGAATTCCTTTATTTACTTCGGTTCTTATGTTCTTAAAATCAAAGGAGCTTTTTTACATGATCGATGAAAATAAAATTATTGAGGACTAATGCTTTTAGTTACAAAATATAAAATAAAAAAGTTTTTTAAATACAAATTTGAGGTACATTGCTGTACATTCTAATACATTTGTTTTTCAGTTAACAATTAATGCAAATAATTTGTTGCATCTGCTAAATAAAAAAGGAATTCATTAATATAAATTGCATTTATATTACGTTAAAATCATTAAATTATCTAGAAGTTCAAAAGAAACATAATTTATTAAGATAATATTATATATGTGCAGGGTTCGTACGGGTACCGTTATTTTCAAGGAAATATATCAGTATTTTCTTATAAAACAATAAATCGAGTTCAAACGCGCGAAATTTCGCCTTATTTCAGCAGAGAATATCTATAACAAAATACTGGTATCGAAGAATTTTCTGGTCTTGAAATTCCAGTACCCGTACGAACTCTGATGTGTAAGTATCTATTTTAGTTTTATTTATTTAACTAAAAACGTTTATATACCAAACTAATTGAAAAAAGTGACATGCTGGGCTTCTAATTAATGCATCTTTTTTTTTTTTTTTTTTTTTTTTTTTTTTTTTACAATTTTAGTTTCTTAAAATAAAAAAAGCAAAAGTCTTTTGTGCAAGAGGCACAATAGGTCTTACAATTCGCTTAAGTTTATTATTTTATTTTATTTAGCTTAACTGTTTAATTTTAAAGAAAAAAAATGCATCAAAATCTTTTTAATTAAAAAATGCAGCATGTGTTCGTTCTGTGTGTTTTTAATGCTGATATTTTAATTCGAACAACTTCTGAAAAAGACTTTTATATATTTTTTAATTTATTGAATTCTAAGCAGTTTTTTTTTCAGAGACATTACACATTCAAATATCAAAGTTCTGAAGTTAGAGAATATTTGGAGTGACGTGACAGAGGAATAGGAGATCAACGCGTGACTCAGGTGGGTTTTTAATTGTTAACCACGATGGAACGATGGATAAAACGCATTAAAGAAGATTTCGTAAATAATAATTGTTTTTTTTAAAGGGGGAAACCCCCCTGCCCAAGTAAGACTGAAACGGATATTGCACACCATAAACCTCATGTAGACAGTTCGGCTGCCTCCTTGCTACATTAAGTTCTACAATGCACATTAACCTTAGCTTAATATATTTTAAAAAAACATTACAAGCTGTCTCTCCATGACTGTTTCACCAGCATCTTAAATCCTTAAATCTTGTTCAACCGTATTTTCTAATATATGCATCTAAATGAAAATAATTAATTCCTTTTCCCGAATCATAATCCCTATTTCGGTGATACAGCGTACGCCTTGTCTCCTATAAAAACTAATTATGTCCTTAGCAACTATTTTGTTTGGCTTGTATTATTTTAATTTATCTTTCAACTGTTAGTTTTACAAGATAATTTCATGATATTATTAAACTTTTTGAGCATTATGGTTCAGGATGTCTCTGTGTAGCTCCCTTTGATCTCTTTTTGGTTGTTTGGTGTAGAATACCTGCCATTCTGCTTCTTGGCGTACACTTCTAAGTAAAAATGAATTTTGTCCCTGAAGTGAAGAATTATATTGAGTCGATTGAGTCAAAAAATTATAATTTGCCATAAAATATTCGATAGCAAAAAGCACGGTGCTCTCTGCTTCATTGTGACTAATGAATCTTTAACATTCACGCACAGAATGAGCGATACACACTTCAACAGTTTTCTAACTACAGCAGTAAGAAATTTGAACTTTTCCTCTGAATAAAATGTATATAATAAAATGTGTATAATGTATATAATATATCGTAGTTAAAGCATGGATGATTATTTTTTGCGTTAAAAATCTTTTAAAAACACGAATGCCTGCAAAATTTATGATAAAAAGAAGCGGGTCATGATATGTTTTTTATGACCAACTACAACATTATTGTATATCACATAATTTAGACATACGACCAAAAAATAATTCGGATAAATTTCTGTTTACGGGCGTATTTATTTGAAATAAATTTTAATTACATTGCTCTGCTTCGAACCTCAAGAAAATTCAGATATGTAATTGAAGTACACCACAGATTTTCTCCATAGAATATCATGTTCTTAATCCTTTTAATTATTTACAGAACCATTGAAATAAATTCGTAGATATTACTGATTACAGCTGTATTTTAAACAACATTTGAAGACAAATAGTTGTGTTATTAAAAGAAATGCGGGTTTGTAACATTTTTAAAAAGGTTTTAATACCTTGAGCTCTTATCTGTTATTCCATCAAAATATATTTTTTATGGATGAAGAAAATTAGACACCTTCCATGGAAAACTGGATAGTTTTAGCTCCTACCACTTTAGCATTATGATCCACAAATGTTGATTTATAATGGCAATATGATACGAAGTGCTATGCTTTTAATCATAGAAAAAAATAAACTGAAATTGGATTCCCTTTCATATGAAAAAAGACATAACAGTATGAAGGATATAATATCACTAGGAAATAATGTCACTAATATAATGTTTTAAAATTCTAACATATCTGAAAATTAGCGAGTAGTTTTAAAAGCATAATGTATAGTAACATCCAAGTTTCGTAAGACATATCAAAATAGTATTTCCTAAGAATTAGAAAACACGCTTAAAAAATAACTTTTAACTTAAAGTTTTTGAATGTTGCCAAGTATTTTCCGATTAATAGACATTGATAAAACCTTTATCTATTTTTTTTAATTCTTTTGTAACTAAAATTGTATCTTTCTCTTTTTAAACAGCGATAATGCAAACAGTAAAACAATTTAATGTAATGTATCTTTAAATAAGCAAAAAATAAAGATGTAACTTTTTTGCACTTTTCCCTTTAAAATTCTTTTCTTTGAATAATTGAAAGTGTTATCAGCCACTAGCTTTCGTTACTTATTTTTCTTCTCTGTACTTTAATTTTCTTTATCTCCTACTTTCCTCTGTACTTTGATTTGTGTTCCTTCCGACTTTTACAAGTTTATTAAAAACTGCTTATTTGATTTTGGTGTGTTTGGCATTCTCCCAGAACGGCTTTTTTACATTTGTACTATGGAAATTAGATTTTTTCTGGAGGCTGTTATGCAGAATTAGGAAAATATTGCTGACGATTCTTTGGACTTTGTAAGCATTACTTCTTTATATTTGAATTAGAGTCTATTTAACTCCAGAATTAACTTTATTTTGTAATCGTCATAAATTGTATTTTAATCTTACGCACGCCAAGATCTCTTTTCCAGTTGATCTTTGCGGGCCCTGTCTTCTCGTTGGAGCTTTGTGAAGGTGGTACACGGAGCTTCCTAGGTGGGGCTAGTTGAGCTCAAGGCAATTGGTTGGCCTCCCCACCTAGCTGAACCTGACGATTCTATGAAAGTTTAGTTAAATATTTTCCAACTGATTTTCAACAAGCAGTATAGTTTTTAAAAACCTTTAAACAACTTGGAAATTGGCATCACTGAAAATGTGATGCTTTTCAGGAGACCAAACGCACTTAGATCTAGAGCCAGCAGCACACACAATCACCTCATCGAGTTCACGGATGAAATTCTAGGATTAGTTAAATCTCGATTCCCATATTTTAACGCAATCGGTCTTCCAAGTCATATCTTGGTGGGAAACATCTGAAAATCCTGTTTTAATGGTTGACTCGTAGGTTTACCATTGTGTTTTCCTGCACCCAAAGGTATAAAAACATCGAGGACTGGGAGCAGGAAAACACAATGGTAAACCTACGAGTCAACCGCTAAAATCGGGTTTTCAGATGTTTTCCACCAAGCTAGGACTTAGAAGACCGATTGCGTTTTAATATGCGAATCGAGATTTAACTAATCCTAGAATTTCAACCGTGAACTCGATGAGGTGTTTGTCTGTGCTGCCGACTCCCGGTCTAACTAGTTACTGCGCCAATAATGACACGAATTTTATTTAGACAAAATAAAATTTCTGGATATATTATTTTAGTATCTAAATAAATATAGGGGAGACTAGGGAGGGTTGACCCACATTTTTACAAAATGATTTTTTAAATATTGAATGTTGAATAAAGTTTTATATATCATGGTATTCTTTATAGAATCAGTTATCAAAATAAAATTGCTACATAAGTGTAACATATAAGAAATTTGAAAAATGATTGATTTTAACCATGAAAAAAGAAGGGGTCAAGGCTCCCCACATATGGGAGGGTTGTCCCACTGTACGGGAGGGTTGGCCCACTTTGTTTTATATTGCAATATTTGTGAAGAGAAATAAAATCAGTTCTAAAAAAAAAGCAAAATAAGTTTATGCTACATGCCTTAATTATTATAAAAATTTTTTTTTTTTAAATATGATGCTTAAACAAACCTATTGAAACATAATCGCATGTCAGAGGAGAAAAATTTTGTTTTAAACAGGATTTTGTCTGAGCAGATATAATTGTACTGCAGGAAAAATGTAATTTTTAAGGCAGTACTCTGTTAAAGACAGGTTCCGTTTTCATAGTGTTTTATGTTATTGTGTCCGGATTTAGGAGCCACTGTCCCGCTTTTCTTTTCCCTTGTCCAATTTTTTTTTAAAATTCTCGACCTGACAACTCTAGTTGTCACATAGTTTGGCTTCATCTCACTATATACACCCTGGTGAAATTTGTCTACACACCTTCCTAAAGTTTTTCGATCGATGCTATGTTCTTTTGCAGCCGCATGCGCATTTATCATTAATATGATTTAAACCTTTAAGGGGCAAAATATTTTCAGTACAAAAATCTTGAAATAAATGACTGGTACCGGAATTTACGAACAAATTTATTTCGAAATAAGAAAAAGGCTATATTTCACATACATATTAAATGGAAAAGATTTTAGCAAAATACTGGTGCCATTGTGACGTTTCTCAATTAAAATTAAGTAGATTTATAAACATACCACTGCCCCTGAAAAGGTCAAGACTGCTTCTTTCATCCTTTCTAGTCATTTCTAGTCTTTCCCATTGTTTCTATTTACCTATTCTAAGTAATATTTAAATGGAAAAAGTTCCTATCAAATTTTCAATTTTCTAGCATTTTTTCACATCTTTCTTTAGTCAGTTTTAAGCATTCTTTTCCATCACACCATTTTACTGTAGCTTTACAGAATAAATTTACATTCTTTTATATGTATAACCATTAACTTTTCATTATGCACAGTGTATGATAAAAAGATTTCCAAAACCAGTTAATTAAGGGAGACTTGAGCACCTGGTCAACCGTCCCTCACATTGACTGGGTCAAGCCTCCCTACATAGACCTTTTCTAATTAATAGCACATTATTATGTTAAACCTAACTTACTGTACAGTCTTTATACCTGGAATGAAAGCTCGATATTTCTGCATTACTTTAAACCTACTTACTTAAATTTCTATGATATAATTTATCTAAAAAACTTACAAAATATTTCTAAAAAACACAACTTTTAGATTGAAAATGCCTCACAATTGATTTTTTCCACACCTGTTTTGATTATCTAAACGAGGACTGTTGTTTGAGCATTCCAGTAGCTTTGGTTGACACCTATTGATAAAACTCTGAAATTCTTTTAAATATGAAAATTGATGGGTGGGCCAAGCCTCGCGTATTGTCAACCGTCCCTAGTCTCCCCTATATTTTATCCCTTCTTATTTTTGTCCAATAGCTATTTCATAAACCTTTAACTTTAGAGGTATATTTTCATATTTAAAAACGTTTGAAATGTTGTTTTTCATCATATGAGTAGAAAAATAAATTTATGTCAAAATAGTTGTTTTTTTAAAAAAGTTATGAAATTAAAATTTTTAGACGATCTCTGAGTCCTATAAATTACATTTATATAAAATATTCTTCATACTATATAAGTAAAACAGCAAAAATTCCATTTTTTTATGAACGAAAATTACAGAGTAATGTTGCTTGGAATTTTAGAAATATTCAGCATTTTCTGGCACTAAAAACACATTTTTCCATTTTTCTGATACTATTATGTCTGTGCATGTTATTATTATTCTTTTAAATGGGAAAAATACATCATTAAAAAAGATCTCTTTCTAGCCTAAACAAATTCATCACAGATATGTTGTATATGGTCGTATGGTATATTGGGATGCATTGATCGAAGTAATAGCTTGTATAGATGAAGTGGAATCCATTAAAACTTCTATTTTTGAAAGTTACCTTTTCTCATATAAAAGTGTCGCAGAATAACAATCTATACATTTAAAATCAAAGTCTGTTTTTTTTAGTCATCTGACCTGAACTTTATACTGAACCGATTTCGATATTTATTTTTTTAAATGAAAGCTATCTATTTGTAGATGTACCCGCACTAGTTTTCTTAAATATATTTCCATTTTTATATTTTTATTTTAATTTTAAAAGTTATTCTTTATAATGTTGGCAATCTGATTACATCCATAGTTGCACAGAAAATAGAAATAATGGAGTTTATTTCTTTTGATTGATTATACTTTTATTGATGCTATTTTCTTATTACAGTTAAAATTAACTTTAAATAAAATTGAACAGAAAATGACTTCACGCTTTAAAAAACACGCATTCCCCCCCCCCCCCCCCATAAACCTTTTACGTTTCAATACTTTTTCATTCCGCTGATATTGAGTTTGGGACGCCAGGAGAGTTGTTCATTGAGAAAAGAATGACGTTATATTTTAAAGATAATGATCATTTTCTTTGATAAAACTAAATATTTTACAATAAATGCGTCAAAAGGCATAAATTTCTGGAATTTTTACTTGCCAGTACTGAGAATGGAACTTCAAGTCAAGAGTGCGAACGCTCATACGCAAAGTTGTAGCGGACAAACTGGACTTCGTTTAGAAAAATATATTTTAATAACCTATTGCGCGTAAAAATATTTTTAAAATGGTGAATACGGATGTGAAAGGTGCGTATGTAAATTTTGAGAAAATGACGTAAGGTTTAGATTTCATGGAGAAAAAAATTCTATGTTTGTGTCAAAGTGACATAATTTTTGCGGATTTTTCATTCCCTAATACCAAGTATAAGAGACTCAATCGATAATTTCCTCATAATTACTAATCATGATTATATTTTACTGTTTACATATACAAATAAAGTATACTTTTCTATAATTTGGAACAGTTTAAATTTGTGGAAATAGGATTTTGGTAACTTTAGGTTAAAATATTATTTGTTTTAAGGGTCGGACTAACCAATGCTCGATGGATTTTTTTAATAGCAATTAATTTTCTAGGTTTATTATAAATCAATGTAAAGATTCTTTTTTAAAAGTTTCCTTTCTTCGAAATTCGACATATTCCACCGCGTTCTATGTTTATTATATTTTCGAAAAAAAAAAAAAAAAAAAGAACTACAAAGATATAGATTTTAAAGAAAAACGATTTCACTAATCAATGCGACGAACTTTGGCTTATAACAATTCTATGATTCTTTTGTGTATTCCTTCTAGTTATCTTTTCTCATATAAAATCGTCTCGGAATAACAATCGTTATAAAATAAGATTCTAAGCTAAACTATTTCATTCATTGAAACGTTATTTTTCTGTTAAATTTTTCATCTAATTGTAAGAGGGAAAAACCCTTTTTTTGACATGATATATGGAATGCGTCTGTTTAATAAAAATCTTCGTTTATTTACCCAAAGAGTTAACGTGCATCGTATGAGACTATGTTTGTTTTACTTAATAAATGACTTTTGTGCTATTGAAATAAATAAGCATGTCACGAACCTTGTCTAAAGTAATAGTGTTGTCTTTTCGAAACATTTCTCGTACAAGAAGAAGTAGTTATTCGTCACCTGATAATATGATTCCGTAATTTATCACACGACTTTTATTCTGATCGTTGAAGCAAGTGTGGCAATAAAATTTGACTGTTGCAATATGTAAAATTTAAGATGTCATTGGACAGATAAAAGTTTAACTAGAATAATCCGAATACATAAAAAAAGACTTAAGGGTGTATTCCTATCCAAACTGCTTATTTTCTGATTCATTTTTAAATTCATTTTTCCTCTCAAACGTATCAAACTTAGAAAATCTCTTATTTAGAAACTACATAATGTGCCGCGCTTCTCTATTTTTTGATAAAGGCAGAAAATATTGTAAAATACTCTGTCAAAGTTGGCGTTTAGAATCGAATTTTCCAAAGCGGGCGATCTGGGAATGAAAAAAAAATGGTCATACTGAGAAAATAATTGCTCAAAAATCAAATTCTAATGAATTGAGCTGAAAATGAATTCACACCGCCTCTTAAACTTGTCTTCAAAAATCACCCCAGCAAGTTTCATGTTTTTATTTTTAAGAATGAGTCTGAAAATGTCTCAGAAAATTTCGAGCTGTTGAGGGTGGAAAAATATTTTTTCGAATACACCCTTAACTAAAATCACTCTCAACGCATTAAAATTGAAATAACTCTACAATCGGTCAAAAAAAAAGAGAGAGAAAGAGAGAGAGATAGAGACAGAGAGAGATCCCAAATATTTTAAAAGCGAAATTGTCCCAGAAAAAAGCAAGAAAGAAAAAAATCAGGCTTCAAGCATAGATTATGAAACACTTTCCAATACATCTGAACATGTAACAAAACTGCACCGTTTAATAAGTTAAAATATTATGTCTAATTCAACCATATGGAAATGCATAACACATTTGAAAACCCAATTTCAGCTGTTTCCATTTATAATCTGAAAATTATCCGAATTGTTTGAGCAGCCGTGTATATGATATGAAGATCTGTATCTATTAACAGCATGCATGCCAAAATTTATTTCTGATAAGAGATACATATACCTCAGTTGAAAATTCCCCTTTAGCAATTTCCGCTAATAAGGAGAATGGTACGTAAATTATTTTGTGCAGCCCTGTATATGAGGTATAGATTTTATATACAACAAGTAACATGCAACAAATTAATTAAATTTAAAAGCGCATACTGAACTTTAACCTTTCCCACTCCGTTGGCTTCGCTGCGGAGACATTCTTAGTCTTTGCAAAATTTGTTTTTGGTACCAGTAATAAAGGAAAATAAAATTCACCTTATTTAATCAGAGCATTTTTGAAATTGTGTACTTGAAGGAAACTGCTTTTTAAAAAGTAGTGCCTATCGAAAAAACTTTCTGTAAGATACGCCGGAGCTTTAAGGGTTAAAACGTATTTCAAGCAATTATTACTCAAAGACAGTACTGTAACCGATTCCTTTTGTGTGTCCCTGTAAATGAACGACAAATTCTATGAATGCCCCATTCTATCGTAATCATCTTATAGTGAAATTCAGTGATTTATATCGGTTTCGATACATTTGAAATAGCGTAATCCCATTAAAATACTTTGCAAACGATTTTTCTCCATATACCATAATGTAATGGAATACTTTTGAGTGCCCATGTAAATGAATTATTAATCCCACAAACTTCATATGCAATACCAAACATGCTTGGGTGACTCTAGATAAAATTTGTCAATTGCATCAAAATCCGAGTGTATTTGCGGGAGTTAGAGCGTGGATAGACTCACAGACGAACAAACAAACCGAATTTATTAAATACTTTTTCATTAAACTTTTTTGGAAAGTGTTAAAAAACGGAACTAACCATTCGACTGGAAACTGTCTCTTCTTGTAGCCTTCTACCAATTGAATTTCACAGACAGATTTGTAAGGTTTACGGAGAAAATACGATGAGTGATTCGATGGTAAGGAGGTGGGTGCTAAATTTCAATGCGAAACGTAACGTTCACGATGAAGAACAAAGTGGGCGGCCGTCTCTGATTGATGATGATTTGCTTACCGAAGTTGAAGAGAAGATTAAGGAGAACCAAAGATTCACCATTACGACACTGTCAAAGATCTCCTCAAATTTCCCGAACTATTCTTCACGAAATTTTGTCCAGAAAACTGCATCGTAGGCGACATCTTTCTATGACGAGGGCATACAAAATCTCGTGATAAATACTTCAACAATGGTGGCAACTATGTTGAAAAATAATCGAAGCATTGTACTTCATTATGCAAAAAAATCCTAATAATGGTTTTCTTTTGTTTAATTTCTTAATTAACTTATTTTCTGGAGTGACCTCGTATACAAATTATAACCTTTTAATTTTTTAATGGAAATCGATTTCTAGAAGTTTCTGATATGTGAATTCAAAATTACAGCTGATTTTGCCAAATAACTGTTGAGTTTTGCTTAAAAAACTACCTGCATTGTGGCTTATTTTGTAACTATTAAGAATGAATTTAACGGTAGAAGATCAAAACTTTAAATCGCCATATTCCCTAAACTACTTCACCTAATGACTTCTAGTTTAGTATCCGGAGGTGCAATTTACCAAATAATGCAAGCAATGTAAACAAAAAGTTGTTCCTATAGAAAATTTCAGAATTTGATATATTTTCTATATTTAGAATGATGCCCTTTCTGAGTTTAATTTTTAAACATATATTTAAAGGACACATAATTCCCAGTTTTATGTTTATTAGTATTTGTTTCCAAACAATTAAGTGATTAAGATGCATGGCTGGTTTCTCTATTTATTTATTTATTTTATTTTTTCTTTGGCCTAATGTACTTTGCACTTTAGTAGAAGCATAGTACTTTTACACCCCCCCCCCCCAGTAATACAGTAACATAGTAATAGTACTTTTAAATAAAAAAAAGACATTTTGAAATATGTATACATGAAAATACAATACTTTCTGAACATTTTAAAGCAAAGTATAGGAAAAAATATTATAATAGTGCTAGTTATGACTAAAAATGTGTCAGTTATTCTCGCTATGAGCAATGATTAAAAGGATAATTTAGACAGTGTTATGTCATAATGTTAAAACATTGCTTTTTTAAAATTGTGGACAAGATTTCATTTAAAATATTGCATGCATTCCTTACAGATTTATAGATTATATGTATAATTTAAGATTTAATCTACATTCGTCAGCTTATCGACAATCCCTTACTATAAAGGTACTTTTAGACAAAAACTAAAATTGAGCTCACTACATCGGTTATATTTAATGGTCATTTTCATATAAATTGTCCTGTATAGTTGACATCCAAATTATGAAAGAGAAAATATGCACTATCATTCACGAATGCTCAATTAGCAATTGCATAAATGCTCATATATTATCAAATGATCAACATATTTATTTCTAATGTTAGTACCTTGTTTTCCTGCACTTTGTTCCGTTTTTGAACGTGTCGTAAAATTTGGACTGAAAACCTTGCATGTTATAAACAAAAACATATTTTTATTATTATTTTAAAAGAAGAAGTGCATCTTCATGAATATGCGAGCTATTCTTACACCAAGATACACAAACTTTGTAAAGAGCTTCTAAAATCATTGTTAACAGTTATAAAATATTTTGAGCTTTTTGTGATATAGGGTAAGGTTGGAGATCGTGTTTTATAGCCGCGTGTAAATTTTTTTCAAAAAATATTTTACATGACCATGACATGAAAACTAAAAAACAATTTTAATGGATTGAAAAATAATGTATACAAATTACTTGAAATTTTTTTATTAAGATTTTTAAAAAATGTATGTATAATATTAAATAATTATACAAACAATACATACAACACATGGCAATAATTATACAAACAACTAAAATTATAAATTAATGAAAAAAATATCGTGATTAAATGTCATTTCTGATGTTGCATCTTTCATTTCTGTGTGTTATTTATGACAACCGATTACCTGCACGAGGTATATAGACCTGATGGAGAGTGACCTCCGTGGGGGCCTTTCTAAGGGACCCTAACCCATATTTACGCATGGAAATCGAAGGTTCAAAGAAAACCACGGGAAACTCCGAACGATTAGGACGACGGGAGCGATTGGGTTCGAACGCAGCTTCTCCCGTCTACCCGCTTTGAGAGTAGAACCTCTCGGCCACTGGTGAGGCTTTCATTTCTGATGTTGCATCTTGTTTGAAAAATAACTAATTACAGGTTTGCACTCGATTAATTTGAACATTGTGTTTTAACAGAATGCAAGATGAATTGGAGTTATCCGATAATTGCCTTCATTCGGTTTTTTATATTATTTATTGGCGAAAATAATCATTCTCAGGCATAGATATACGGATAAAATGTTCAAATGGCAAATCCCAGTTTCTTTAAGTAACTCTAAAATTGAATTGCAAATTTCCAAAATTTTACCATCAGTATTTATTTTCATGTATACTAATCTTTCCTTTCCGATAGATTTCAAACATTGACTTACATTTGATAATTTTTTAGACCATACAGAAAAAGATGAAAATTTAAAAAGTTGCAATTAAAATCCTCCACTATCCAATTAATGAAGTTTAAATAAGATTAGTTCATCTAAGTTCGTGTATTTTGTGTAATCTTACTGTATCTTAATTTAGAGCACAAGCAATGCCGTGCTAAAGTAATTCTTTCGCGTGCCAAAAGTGGCACGCCGTACCTGGGTAGTGGGTTCGCCGTACCTGATATATTGAGATCAATTTTTTTTTCAATTTTTTGTTGGTCCCCTAGTAGCACTAGTGATTAAAACTTCGCTGAAATTATGAGTTCAAGCACGTTTTTAGACCCATGAAGTTCAAACAAAATTCATCAAGACTGTCCCTAGTTTTTTGAAAAAACGTCCAGTGAATTTTGCTAATGTAGCATATTTATGATACTCGTTTCAAGTATTAACTCATAGATCAACTGTCTACTTATTATTTCATCGTGTGTTATTGAATATTAAAGTTATTTGTAAAGAAAGATTTCCTAATTACATACGTAAATTATTGAGGCCATTCATTGGTATATTTTATTCCTTTAATTACTTACGTCTCTCATTTGAAATTTCACGAAGTTAGTTTGCGAAATTTATGGGCTACTAATTATTGCCGCATGAAAGTAATTTTATGTTTAAATCGCCTTTCAAGATTTTAATGATTCCTGTGACAAAATTACTTTGATGGCTTAATAATTAATTCATTAATAGATGTATCTGAATCAATTTTTTTTGTGTTTGTTTTTTATTTGAATAGTCACTTTCGCTTACTTACAATTTTGGAATTTTTTGTTAACTTTGTACATTTACTTTTATTTCGCAAAAAAGAATGTGAGGAGGAGTTAAATATTTATTTTATTTTTGACGGTTTCCTTTCATCACAATTTTGTAGGCATTTCCCCCCTTTAAATAAGACTTTATAAAAAAAATACAATATACTTAAGACTTGAGTTCATCAAAAAACTGTATATTTGTAATGAGATTGCACAAAAATTCGTAAAATCACATAATTAACTTTAGTATAACTGAAAAGAAACAATGACATTCAGCGTAAGTTAGTTCTATCCAATCAACGTCCCCATCCCCCAACCAAAGCAAAATCGTGCTAAACCTTCATTTCCAACAATGTATTTTACAAGAAGCAATAGAAATTAAACAAAATAACAAAATAAAAATGTAAATGAAATGTTATACACGAAATCTATATTATAAAGCAAATATGTTCAAAAGTAACGCTGACGTCACATATATGGTGACAACGCCTAAACCAATAAATTTCACTTTTGCTATAATTTTTTAAAACTTATAAGCATCGTACAATTTTAATGTTTATTCATCGTACAATTTCAATGTTTATTCATCGTACAATTTTAATGTTTATTCATCGTACAATTTCAATGTTTATTCATCGTACAATTTCAATGTTTATTCATCGTACAATTTTAATACTGTTCTTTCAAACACAATTTGTTTGAAACCTGTAACTTATTTTACAGATTTTTTGTAGTGTTTAAAATAATTTTGAAACATGATTTGTTTTTAAATCTACCTCTATCGTGTGCAGCTCGATTAAGAAAGGTGAACCCATTTTCCTTTAAAACAATATAAATGGCCGATCATTTGTTTCTCTATAATATTCTATATAATTCCTTAACGAAACTTAACACTTCATCAATAAATAAATAAATAAATGATATAAATAAAACAAAAATTTAAGTGACATGTAATCGAACAACCACTGAAACTATCAGAATCAAAACGGCTGCTGCCAGTAGTGAAATCTCCGGCTATTAGCAACTGGAATGCGACTAATACAAAAGTATCTTTTTTAAAAATATCAAAATTTTATCTCTATACATGTTTGCTATTTTTCATATAAAACTGCTTTTTGGAATTGCCAGCCTACAATCTAAATAATGCATTAAACGTAAAGAAAAACTATTAGAGTTTTCAATGTAAAAAAAAAAAAGGTTTTTACCTATTATTCTGTAACTCTGGAGGCCCGGATTTGATCCTTTACTAGCAATAAAATTAAAAGAAGTAAGTACCGTATTTGTGCGGATATAATGCGCACTTTTCTCCGTATTTTAGGACTAAAATGTTGGTTGTACACACAGCACACTTCCGACAACAATAGGAAGCATCACATACGTCAGTAAGCCGTGGAATATTTTGCGATACAAATGTACGATTGCTGATAAGTAATAAGAGAAATAAGTTAAGTATTATGTGCTTACTTAATTTTTGTATTATCAGCAAATGCAGAGTAATTACTTACTTCTACGTCTTTTGCCAAAACGACTGAGATAAACAATGGTTTTTATCATAAGCCTAATTTGCTAATTCGATAGTAAATACTGTCAAACGACTCAACATATTGAAACACATCATACTAGTAGACTAGCATCGCCAAGCTAATATAATAAATTAAACTACACACATACTTTCTAAATTTAGTACATGCATTTCGCAATTACGAGAGCTATTCGGATTAGAAACATAACTCAGCATCTCGACAGGTACACTGTAAAAAAATAATGTCAGTTTTCCGATAGGAATCGGAAAAATAGTTGCCCTTATCGTACCGGAATAATTTCCAACCCAGCTCGGAATAAAATACGTAAAATCGGAATAAAATACGTAAAATACCGTTTTACTGACTATTTCCTTATTTTTACGGATTTTATTCCGAGCTGGGTCGGAAATTATTCCGGTACGATAAGGGCAACTATTTTTCCGATTCCTACCGAAAAACTGGCAGTATTTTTTTTTTTTTTTTACAGTGTATGGTCGTGGAAAAAAAAGTAATCACCCCCTACTAAATCCTCCACAAATTATCGTAGAAGAATTTACTAGTACCGAACGATTGGAAATAAAGTCTACTTTTAAATGATGTATATAAAATTTACTTAGGGGGCCATCTACGTATTAAAACGAACCCAAACTTCGTTTTCTTTCAATGGAAATACCCAATTTTAACGAGATATTGCAAAACATCGGTTCAAACTATGCCTAGACACCAAATTTCAAGTCATTTGAATGATAAGGTTTTCAATTATAATCATTCAAAATTTAGTGCTTCTAATGTTAAACTACATTTTCATATTTTTATCAATATCTCTTGAAATTATACTCCTAATGTGCTAATTTTTTGTGTAGCAATAATACTAAAATACCCAAACATAAATACGTTGAATTTGCAATTTTTATTATTTTATGATATGAATTATGAAATTAATACTCGAAAGAAATATGAATTGCTACCTACACAGTAAAAAAAAAAAAAAAAAGAACCAGATTTCCTGTAGGAATCGGAAAAATAGTTGCCCTTATCGTACCGGAAAAATTTCCGACCCAGCTCGGAATAAAATCAGTAAAGTCGGAATAAAATCCGTAAAATTGGAATAAAATCCGTAAAGTACCGTTTTAATGAATGTTTCCTTTCTTTTAAGGATTTTATTCCGAGCTGGGTCGGAAAATTTTCCGGTACGATAAGGGCAACTATTTTTCCGATTCCTACAGGAATACTGTTCGGATTTTTTTACAGTGTACAATTTTTTTGATGGATTTAGATTTATTAAGTCCTGCTTTATGGAAATCAAAATTTCCACATTTTTCTTCCAAGTAGTTTTCAAATTATACTTAAAAAATGGCAGAATGATGGTTTAAGGGCCCGTCTATCAGAAGTGACTAGATATTTTGAAATTTCTTATGCCTGTAATCTAGCAGTCTTCAATGACTGCTTGAGTGGAGCTTAAGTAGCATTGATCAAGAAGGGGTCTCTCTCGGTCAACAATCGAGTACCGAACTTCAATTTGGATACAGCCGCTGAAATACGCTCTTTTTTAAATAATTAATTTCTCGGAAACTTATCGCACGAATTGCATAAAAAATTGTTTTTAGGCTAACTGAAGGATGCCGAGTTTATTTATGCTGTCAGGATTGTATACTGCTATTTATAAAAAACAAAGTTAGGGTTCGTTTTAATATGTAGATGGTCCCCTAAGCAAATTTTATATCTATCGTTTAAAAGTAGACTTTATTACCAATCGTGTGGTACCAGTAACTTTCTTCTACGACAATTTTTTGCAGAGTTAATAAGAGGTGTTTACTTTTTTTTCCCAACGACTACACCATTGCTAATATTTCACAGTAAATAATGTGTTATCTTCGTTTCCATCGATTTTATTTGAAATTCCAGTGTCTTTGAAAGTTTAAAAAGATTTTTATTTTTAGAATTCCGGATTTTCTTTCGTATAATTAGTATGTGGCATCTTATATTCGATATTTTTTTTCCTTTATCAAAAGCAGGATTCACATTATACTCACGCAAGCATAGTAATACTTTGTGTTCAAAAACAAAATGTATGGACCACTGCAATCTCCTATCAGGATAATCTCTTTTAAGTGGTCTAATCTTGTAATGTAAATTTTTCAATTTAGCCTTTTAAAAATATGTTGAACGCTTGACTTTGGTCACATTCAGAGACCGAAAAACAGGTTACTAGGAATATTGGGGGATATTATATTGGTTTCTAAGTGTAAGGTTAGGTAAAAATGGCTCTGAAGTCTGAACGCTTTCGCGTAAAGTTGTGGGTGTTATTTATTTACATTTACAAACATAGCGGGAGCTGAACTTTTGATAGCGCAAATATTTTTTGATTATTCCTCAGATGAGGAAAAGATTATGACATTTACCCAATTAACACTTTTTTTAGAAGGGAAAGTATTCCAAGAGTTAACCTTTATGTGGAAAATACTGTCGCAGCAATTTCGGATTGAAATTTTACTAGCCATTTTAGGCTGAATCGGAGATGCATTTACAATATGGTATTTTCAAGTTATGTGCTTACTTTTATATTTTGTAAGATTTATGCACTAATTAACCAAAGCTGCGCGAAAAAACGAATCAAAACTGAAATATTCCGGTTAACAATTACAGTTAAGCTATAAAATGAGAAACTAATCAGATTTCCCAAACATGTGATCACATTACCCAACAAAATTATGTAAGTAATGTGAGTTACCCTAAGTCTGGGTAATTTCCGGCTCAAAAAGATACGGATAACCCGCAAAAAGTCACGTGATATCGGTCTTTGAATTATTCGAGTTACACAAATGTAACCCTATGTAACTCAGGTTGCGGCCCGTGAACGCGTTCTTTTAAAATTACACCTCGCGAGCCACATGCCAAATTGATTTCTCGCATTATATTTTTACCACGGTTTCCGTGAGATTTGTTGATGACTGCGGTCTTCCTAAACGTTGCTTGTAAGCATTTTGAACTGTTTCATTTGCCATACACTTATCCCAAATTTTAAGGATTGTAAGTGACGTAGATTGATCTGTATCAAGTTCTCTCCTAAATTCTCTCTTCACTTCAACTAAATTTAGAAATTTTTGTAGCATTTTAGGTTTTGTTTCCTTTACGCTATCTTTAGTCTAGCTTCAGTCAATTGTTTAAATTAGTTAAACCTTAAATGAAAACAAGGAACATGCAAGTTATTAGTGAATACATTCTATGTATGTTTTTGGGGACAGGTTGCATTTTTATTTTCTAGTAATTCTTAATTTATTTTTCAGAAAAGCTATTTTTGAGTTTTTTCTAATACAGGTTTGGCTGAAAGTAAGGGTAGACCGAAATAGGCTTTTAAGACTGAAACCAAAACCGAAACCGAATTTTGGTCATCTCCTTATTTTCTACCGAAAACGAAAATGGTCCAAAATTTCATTTTAAGTTATTAATATTACATAAATACACATAATTATTAGTTGATTATACGTGTAATTAAACGTGTGGTCCAAGTTGGTTCTCTGTCCCTTTGACCAAAATTTTTCATCTTCATATAAAATAAAATGTAATTAATTCATAAACGACACAAAAGTATTTTCTTATTATACGAATGTCATTTAATTGCAAAATGTTTTAGGTCTACATACCTCGATTTATCTTTTATAATGATTTTAATAAATGATCATCTGTTAAACTAGAACTTTCTCAAAGAGTATTCCAAACACTTCTGCGGTTTCAAACTCTATTACTGTTAAGTCTGTAAATTTTAACAAGCATGTGAAAAATTTTCAAAGTTTAGTCATATATGCATATCTTGGTTTATAATTTGCACACCTGAGTCAGTAATGACTGATAATTATAAAGAGTGAAGTTCATAGCAATAGATAAAGGGTGTCTCATTTGAGCCGATACAGCTCGAATCGATGAGTAATGTTGAAAATTCTCGAAGAAACGATATTTTTGTAATATAGATAGTTTCGGTCGGACCGAATTTTTGGAACCATCGGCACAAAATCTACGTTTCGCCGAAAATCCGATTTCGTTGAAACTTAGATTTTGGCCCGAAAACGAAAATGAAACCGAATTTTCGGTCGATCTCTAGCAGAAAGTAACGCACAAATTTGAAAAAAAAAAAAAAAAAAACTCAAGAGAAAAGAACAAATAATACCTTTACCAAAAGAAGGATCCACATTATACAAACGCCGACATAGTAATACTTGGTGTCTGAAAACAAAATATATAGACTACTGCAATCTCTGGTCCGAACCATCTTCACTGAAAGCTTGGACTATAGTAAGTGCGTGATGAAAGTAACTGAAGTTTTTACTGAAAGATTATAAGGATGAGTTTTTTTTTTTTTTTTTTTTTTTTTTTTTTTTTTTTTTTTTGACAGAAAAGTTGCAGTTTTAAAAGCAACTGATAAAGGCCACTAACACGAGTTTGTATCTTGTGGAAGCATGCAAATAGGGATTATTATAAACTAGTTGACCCGGCCGGCGTTGCACGGCTCCGGGATAATAATCTAAAGTATAAATCAGTGTTGAATTCAGACATTTTTCTCCGGGAGGGATTCTACAAGGAAAGGAAACTGAGGAGTTCCGGAGCAGGAGAGATTACAATCCTAGGACATTAGTAACAATAAATTTCCTTTACTTTCTTTAGCACAATATTTATACAGAAATTCGACTACATTAAAATGCACATTTATCACAATAACTTTCGTTCATTTTAAACAGATACTCGAAATTAAAGAACGAGAAAGAGAATGCGAGATTAAAGTGGAGAAAACAGGTTAGATACATTCGTGGAAAAAATAAAGTAAACACCCCCTACTAACTCCTCAAAAAATTATCGTAGAAAAAAGTTACTGGTACCAAACGATTGAAAATAAAGTCTACTTTTATATGATGTATATAAAAATTGCTTAGGTATATAAATCTATATATTAAATCGAACCCAAACTTCATTTTTTTCAATTGCAATACCCAATTTTAACAAGATATTTCAAATATTCGGTTCAAACTATGCCTAGACACCAAATTTCAAGTCATTTGAATTATAAACATCAAGCTTTTGAATTATAAACATTCAAAATTTAGTACTTCTAATGTTAAATTGCATTTTCATATTTTCATTAATGTCTCTGGAAATTATACTCCTAATGTGCTGATTTTTTGAGTAGCAACAATACTAAAATACCCAAACAAAAATATGGCGAATTTGCAATTTTTATAATTTTATGATATGAATTATAAATTATGAAATTAATATTCGAAAAAATTATGAATTGCAAGCTACTACTTTTTTGATGGATTTAGATTTATTAAGTCCTGCTTTATGGAAATCCAAAATTTCACATTTTTCTTCCAGTAGTTTTCAAATTATGCTTTAAAAAAAATGCAAAATGATGGTTTAAGGGGCCGACTATGATAGAAGCGACTATATATTTTGAAATTTCTTATGCTATCCTGTAATCTAGCAGTCTTCAATGTCTGCTTGAGTTGGGCTTAAGATGCCTTGATAAGGAAGGGGGCTCTCTCGGTCAACAATGGAGTACTGAACTTCAATTTGGATACAGCCCCTAAAATAAGCTCGTTTTAAAATAATTAATTGCTCGGAAACTTATCGTACGAATTGAATAAAAATTTGTTTTTAAGCTAATTGAAGGGTGTAGAGTTTAATTTTTTGCAGGCTTAGTAAGGGATGTTTACTTTTTTTCCCCACTACTGTACGTAATACCTTCAAATTTATATTGTTGTAAAAATATTTTCGGATAATTTCAAGCATAAAATTAGAAATCCGTTTAATTGCCTATTTCCGTAAATCTAATAAATATTACATTAAAAAAATATTTTATATTTAATTATTTTTAAAAATAAATTCCCAACTGTCTACTCAATACAGGGTTATAAAATAAAGGCTTGGGGAGATAAGGCATCAAATAGAAATAGGTCAATAAAAAACAAATTATTCATGTTCAGTGAAACAGAGACTGAAAAAACATATCGGGAAAAATTCAAAAATTGATATACGAATTCCAAAACAACTTTATTGAAAAGGGACAAAATTTACTATATAAAGCAAAAAAAGTGAAGCTAGATTACTTTTATGAGTGGGTCTAATTCGACGGCAAATATGGAGAACCGTTGAATTTACGCTAATCCTGTCATTAAATCTAAAATAACAAAACTTCTAATAAAAAAATACAAAGTCTGAGGGTCAGATGCATTTGGACCTGTCTTTGTCTATGAGGAACCAAATTTTTAGGCCTCTACGTGCTATAAGTTTGCCCAGCCATTGCTGACTGACAATTACACACACACAAAAACATATTTCCTTTAAATTATAACTGAAAACCCAGTGGAACCTTTAATCGATTTAATCATCCATTTTGTACTGAGAGAATGTTGCCTATAATTTTCGTGAGTTGAGAAGTGGCAAAGAAGGCTTTTCGAAAATTTCGACCACAAAACCAACTTTAAGGGGATTTTTTTTTATCGTTTGAAAATATCGATTTTTTTTTTCCTTACATTTTTTCTACTCTCTGTAGTCTGTAGGTTATCCCTCACAACGATTTGATAGAATTCTAAGTTCTTGTTTAGTTATTTAGTGCTTAATAATAAGCAATTTGAATATTTAATTCACAATATATATCTTTACTAAATAGGTGCTAATATACATAAATGTTAAAAACATTTAAAACAATCAAACATTGGAGTCAGAAGATGGTAAAACCCGAGGGCTTTCAACTAAAACATTAGTCGTCATCATGGCAAACTGCTGGTTAAATACAAAGGGCGAAACCAAAAACCACAAATAATAGGAGGGTGGGAAAGAAAAAATAGAGGAGTAGCTATAGAAAACTGAAAAAAGGAGGAGGGAAGGTTTATTCAAAACCAAATTCACCAGCATAAACCACCAGTATAAACTCATTTTACACAAATGACTTTTTTCAAACAGGGTAGAATTCTTTTTAAGGAATTTTTAATGTTTCTACAAACTTTCTGCCTTCAATGTATATTTTGCCATTAGAGAAAAGTTCTTTTTTTAATATTTCTTTTCATTTTCCAATGTTATTATTTATAGAAAATCACGAACTAAACTATTATAAGTTTAAAAATATGAAAACACGAACAATATTCAAATTACTTAAAAGCTTTTTTAATTATTATTTACAATACGGTATATTTAAAAACCTAGTATTTTCGAGCAAATCATGCTCATCATCAGGGTTAAAAACTGTTTTTTTTATCCTGATGATGAGAATGATATGCTCGAAAGTACTAGAGTTTTAAATGTATCTTATTGTAAATAAAAACGCATTCAAACAATTTGAATATTGTTTGTGTTAACAAATTTTTAAACTTGTAATTGTAAGGTGAATTTAAGGATTTCAAGAAATTGATATGTTATATCATTTTTTTATCTGGACTATTGTGTTTTTAGTTCAGTTATTTGTGAGGAAAAATCTAGTATTAAATTCGCTTTCAGTAAATTCTACAATCTACTTCTACATATAAACAAATATTGGGTCATTCCATGTCACGTATGAGACAGCTTTTCTACATATTTAAGCTTATTAACAATGTTAAATCCTCAAATTAAAACAACCATGTTAATATGAAAATCTAGAGTTTTTTTTTAATGTATAGTTTACGTTAAAAAACTTATAAGTCAATGGATACAGATATTTTTGTAAGTATCGCGCGCAGGATATTTTGTCAGTTTTAGGTAGCTTTCATTACAAAAAGCTACCTATTGCAGCCGTTCGGAGGAAAGCGATTTCAAAAAATTTTGGTATATTTTCATCGATCATGACCCCCAGACCCCGAAACCACCCTACGTTCAAAAGTTGATATATATATATATATATATATATATATATCTGATCTTTGTCACACTGTAACTCTCGTATTTATGAAGCGATTTGGATGAAACTCGGTGTGTACATAGTACATACAAATGTCTCGACCGAGTTCGTTGGCCAGCTTCATGTGCCATCTTGTTCCAAATGGCGGCCATTTAAAAAATTTAAAAAAATTTAAAATTTGAAATGTGGTACCAAAAAATTTCAAATTGAAAAATATTTTTTTCTTATGTGTTTGACCTTGATACAGAGATTCCGGAGCATTTTTTGTTTCGTCTATATCTTAAAAAATGGCCGAGTTATAGCACTTTGAATTTCTAGCTTAGCTGACATTTTGAAACGCCTGATTTTTGTCACACAATAACAGGCGTATTTATGAATCGATTTGGATGTACCTTGGTGTATACATAATATGTATCAATCTCTCGACCGAGTTCGTTGGTCAGATTCATCCGCCATCTTGTTTTAAATTGGCGGCCATTTAAATTTTTTTTAAATATTTAAATTTGAAATGTGGTACCAAAAAATTTAAAATTGAAAAATATTTTTTTCTTATGTGTTTGACCTTTGTACAAAGATTCCGGAGCAGTTTTTGTTTCGTCTATATCTTAAAAAATGGCTGAGTTATAGCACTTTGAATTTCTAGCGGGGCTGACATTTTGAAACGACCTGATTTTTGTCATGCGATAACAGGCGTATTTATGAACCGATTTGGATGTACCTTGATGTATACATAATACGTACCAATTTCTCGACCGAGTTCGTTCGCCAGCTTCATCCGCCATCTTGTTTCAAAATGGCGGCCATTTAAATTTTTTTTTAATTTAAAATTTAAAATGAGGTACCAAAAAGTTAGAAAATGAAAAAGATTTTTTTTGTATGTGTTTGATCTTAATACAAAGATTCCGGAACAGTTTTTGTTTCTTCTATATCTAAAAAAATGGCTGAGTTATAGCAATTTGAATTTCTATTGTGGATGACATTTTGAAACAACCTGATTTTTGTCACGCGATAACAGGCGTATTTAAGAACCAATTTGGATGTAAATTGGTGTGTACATAGTACATACCAATGTCTCGGCCGAGTTCATTGGTCAGCTTCATTCGCTATCTTGTTTCAAAAGGGCTGCCATTTTTTAAAAAAAATAAATTTTGACTTTAAAATAAGTTATCAAAAAATTGAAAAATGAAAAAGATTTTTTTTATGGGTTTGACCTTGATACAAAGATTCCGGAGCAGTTTTTGTTTCGTATATATCTTAAAAAATGGTTGAATTATAGCACTTTGAATTTCTAGCATGGCTGACATTTTGAAACGACCTGATATTTGTCACATGATAACACGCGTATTTATTAACCTATTTCGATGTAAGAAGGCATGTGGATAGTATATCGTAATGTCTCGACCAAGTTCGCTGGCCAGCTTCATCAGCCATCTTGTTTCAAAATGGAGGCCTTAAATTAAATAAAAAATAATATTTAAAGTGAGGTGAAAAAGAAATAGAAATTGGAAAAGGTTTCTTTCTTAAGTATTTGACCATGATATAAGGATTCCGGAGCATTTTTTGTTTTGTCTTTATCTTAGAAAATGGCTCAGATATAGCAGTTTGAATTTCTAATGTGGGTGACATTTTGAAAAATCTGATTTTTTGCCTGTGACAGAACTTGTATATATCAACCAATTCCGATGTGAGTGTGCATGTGCACAGGAATTACTCAGGTCTCGACCAAGTTCACTCGTTAGCCTCATCCACCATGTTGTCTTAAAATGGCAGGAACTTCAAGAAATCGCCGAATTTGGCAGCCAAATATAAGTTAATTTAAATAAAAGCAGCTTGGATAAAGCTGACTAATTTCGCGAAATTCTCATTCATAATGATTTAATATTGATAAAGATTAGGATTGAATCTCCTATAATCGGTTTCCACTAAATTGAGCTTCGTGTGTTTGAATAATATAAGCTTGCTTTTTAAAAATAAGGAATATGAAAGCTACCTCTTCCTCCTGGCTCTGGTTTTTAGGTAGCTTTCATTACAAAAAACTACCTATTGCAGCCGTTCGGGGGAAATCGATTTCAAAAAATTTTGGTATATTTTCATCGAGCATGACCCCTAGACCCCGAAACCACCCTCCGTTCAAAAGTTGATATATATATATATGTATATATATATATAAATATATATACATATATATATATATATATATATATATATATATATATATATATATATCCATATATATATTATATATCTGATCTTCTGATCTTTGCCATACTGTAACTCTCGTATTTATGAACCGATTTGGATGAAACTCGGTATGTACATAATACGTACCAATTTCTCGACCGAGTTCGTTCGCCAGCTTTATCCGCCATCTTGTTTCAAAATGGCGGCCATTTAAATTTTTTTTTAATTTAAAATTTGAAATGTGGTACCAAAAAATTGAAAATTGAAAAATATTTTTTTCGTATGTGTTTGACCTTGATACAAAGATTTCGGAGCAGTTTTTGTTTCGTCTATATCTTAAAAAATGGCTGAGTTATAGCAGTTTGAATTTGTTTATGTGGGTGACATTTTGAAAAATCCGATTTTTTGCCTGCGACAGCACTCGTATATATCAACGATTCCTATAGAAGTGAGCATGTGCACAGGAATTACTAAGGTCTCGACCAAGTTCACTGGTTAGCCTCATCCACCACGTTGTCTTAAAAGGGCAGGCACTTCAAAATAATGCCGAATTTTGAAACCAAATATAAGTTTCTTTAAATAAAATCAGCTTGGATAAAGCTGACTAATTTCGCGAAATTCTCATTCATAATGTTTTAGTATTGATAAAAATTAGTATTGAATCTTCTATAATCGGTTTCCACTAAATTGAGCTTCGTGTGTTTGAATAATATAAGCTAGCTTTTTAAAAATAAGGAACATGAAAGCTACCTCTTCCTCCCGGCACTGGCCGGAAGGACATTTTTGGAGTGGACCTGAAATGAGTAATTTAGGTCTAGGATTTAAAATGTGGAGAATTTTATTATCTATTATTTTTATTATTTATTTATTATTAAAAACGGGCACCTTACTAAGGTCTAGGGTTTAAAATGTGAAGATTTTTAAACCTATTAAAGGGCCATTACATATCACGTGTGAAACAGCTTTTCTACATATTACTGCTGCTTTAATAATGCTATTGTATCCTCAAATTAAAACAACTATGCTAATATGAAAATATAGGTTATTTTGTTAATTTTAATGTATAGTTTATGTTTTAACAAGCTAAAAGTTTATAGTTATAGGCAATGTAAGCGTCACGTGCGGGATATTTTTTCCGTTAATGTAATATGTAGCAGTAATATGTTAATTATAATGGAATGCCCATAAATGCAAATCGTACTGCCGTATCATTTTTTTGTTTTTAAGGAATTTTAAACGTTTATACAGATTTTCTGCCTAACATGTATATTTTGACATTACAGGAAAGTACATAATTTAATTTTTTTTCTCATTCTCCGATGTTATTATTTATAGAAAATTACAAAATAAACTATTATGCTTTTCTATTTAGCTATCCGCGAACAAAATTTCAATGCTAAATTTGCTTCCAGTAAACATAATTTATAATTTATCAATTTCTACAGAGAAACAAATATTACATACTTTGTAATTATTTTAAACATTACTCAACAGATAACGTAAAAAAAAAAGTTGATTGTTTAAGAACGATAACTATCAAATTAAGTATGAGAAAAAATGTACTTAATTCTCTGAAAACTTATCCTTAGATTACATCTGCCTTTTTTTTTCTTTCTTTCTGTCAGGAAAATATGTGATTTTGAAGGATAAATTGTAGGTAATTGTAAGTATAGGACTTAAAATTACTCCCCATTCTTCAACCTACTAACATTAAATGACACTTTTAGCTTGCAATATACAGAAAAAGATATTGAAAACTAATACCATTATATCGCAATTTCCGAAATAATTTTTTAACATTGTTCAAAGTAATAAAGATAACACAAAGGTTTCGTATTTTTAGTTTAATAGGATGATACTCATTTTTTTCAACAGTATGTCTTTGTGGATATCATACTGTAATTATTTTTACTCGAGTTAATTGAATAATGCATGGTTTCGCAACAAAAATCATAACATAAATTGATATTTAAATTATAGATCGACCGAAAATTCGGATTCGGGTTCGTTTTCTGCCCACAATCTGAGTTTCGCCGAAAATTCGTTTTCGGCGAAAATACTGCCGAAAATTTGGCCGGACCGAAACTATAGGTATTCCAAAAATCTAGTTTCTTACTTTGTAAATTTTCAACATTACTCATTGATTTGACCTGTATCGGCTCAAATGAAACACTCTTCATTTATGGCTATGAACTTTACTATTTATATAATTAGGGGAAAGTAGCCTAATTTGGACCACTTCGTTTATTTTCAGGTGTAACTCACTTAATTTTTGGAATATCTGAAAAATATCACTACACGGGGTCAATCAATTCATCCACTAACTAAATAAAACTTTAGATCATTTTCTTTTTGGAAATCTTAAATTTTATTTTAATTTGAAAAATTTGTCAAAAGTGGTCCAAATTTAGCAACTGGCCGCCTAAGTTGGACCACCAGTCTCCTAAATTGGACCAAATAAAATCAGGTTGTTTTAATGACTAGGGAATGTAACTAATTTTATTAAAAGCAAAGTTTGCGGTTACTGAAACAATCAAACAAAATAACAGCAATGAAATATAATGAAATCAAATATCTGAAAATAAGTGTAATTGTTTTAAATCAAAATGTATTCAAAATATAAATCAAAGTTATCAGTAATTAAGAATAGAAATTATAAAACTAATTGCCAGTTACTTGAATATCATTTAAGGAGTGATGCAGAGCTTACACATGAATTTCGTTTATTGATTTTTTTTTTCCAGCGCACACAACTTGGAACCGTATTTGGCAATATGAATACTGAATCATTTCTGCTGTTTTATTTTCTTACAAATCAGGCAAAACCAATCATCACTATTTAGATTTATCTTTTTAGATTCTGAATTATTAGACTTTTCTTTGCAACAGAAGTTTTCTTTACATTATGATTGTTGTTCTCCCTTTTCATCATTTCCTTGATAACTGCATTACGCCTATTTTTTAAAACTTGATGTTCCATTTGCTTTTATGCTGTGATAGCATCCTTTTAGTCGATTTTTTGTGTTTTTTTCATTTCAAGGTTTACTTTATATGGCGAAGATGTTAACACAACTGTTTTTTTGGCTCCCTCTGTATTTTTTTAAAACTAAATTTAGCAAAGGATATAATATTTTTAATGATTTTTTGGCTTTTGGAAAGGATTTATAGCTACAGCCTTATTGCAAGTCAATTTCTTCACAACTTACTCTCTCCTTTTTATTTCCTATATCTTTAACAGCTTTTGCTGTCATCTGTTTTTTTTTTTTTCAGACAGCTTGTCCGTGTCTTTTTCAACGTTTTTAACATTATATTATAAAAGTGTTTAAAAAAATATGCTCTATTGAAAAATACGCTACGATTAGTTATACGCAAACATTATATATTCAACAGTATTGAATTCACCCCCCCTCCTCCCGAAAGGTTTGAGGTTTTATGAGTTTTAATGGCAAAAAAGTGTAATTCCACCCTCCAGAACTGTAAAAAGTCTGCCTTTCCTAGGGGAATCGCAAATATCCTCCAGGAAGAAAATGTTTGAATTCAACTCTGTAAACCAGATACGCCGTAGGAATAAAGTATTCAAAGAAAATAAATACAAATACATACAAGATAAAAGAAATTGCAAACAAAATTTATTGCATAAACATGTAAAAATATTTTTTTGTTTATATAGGCCTAAACTGTATAAAAAAGTTAATCCAGATATACCCCCCCCCCCCCAAAAAAAAAAAAAAAAAAAAACCTTGCTGGAGATAGTAATCCATTATAAAATATTAAAAAAATTAAAAAATAGTGTACAAAGTGTACCGTCCTCGAAATTCTTTACTTAATTTTCAAAATTTATCTTCGCATATCTGGTCCAATTTAAGCAACTTAAAATGGTCCAATTATGGCAACTGCGCCATTTTTTAAAACAGATAATTTCAAGACTAAGAAGGAAAACGAAATCAAACAAAGCCGCGTGAGAAATATGCGCAATTAACAGATGAATTTATATATGTATATGAAAACATAACAACTTACCTTAGTTTTAAAGTATTCACTTACGTTTAGTAGGAAAAAAGTAGATCAAAACAGCTAACTTTAGGTTTTTTAAAATTGACTGAAAACAACACGTGGTAGGCGGTTGCTTCTTCTAATCGCGAGTGACGTCATTATGATGAGTAGGATTTCAGCGGTAGATGGCGTCTCTTCCTGTAATTAACGGCAGAATGGCAACGGTCCAATTAAAGCGGCGGTCCAAATTAGGCTACTCTCCCCTATCAGTGATGACCGACTCAAGACGTGACTTCAAATTAAAAAGCAAACAATGCATATATGATTAAACTTTGAAGATGCTTTCCCCGTGCTCATTAAAAGCTGCACACGTAACATCAATAGAACATTTTTAGTTTGAAAACGCAGAAGTGTTTCCAATAGCCTTTGAGAAAGTTCTATTACAATGATTATTTACAAAAAACATTAAAAAATATAATTCGGGGTATGTATACATAAAACATTTTTCTATTAGATGAAATTTGTAAAATTAGAGAATCGTTCTGTGCCGTAGATGAATTAATTGCATTTTATTTTATATGAAAATAAAAAGTTTTGGTCAGAGGCACAGAGAGCGTATAATTATTTAATAATTATTTATATTTAATAAACATGTATAATTAATTAATAATTATGTATATTTAATAAACACGTATAATTAATTAATAATTATGTATATTTATGTTTGTATTAATTACTTTAAAACGTTTTCGTATTCGTTTTCGGAAGAAAACAGGAAGATCACAGAAATTCGGTTTCCGTTTCTGTTTCGATCTTTAAAACCGATCTTTAATTTAAATGAGTTTTCACATTTGCATAATCCATAATTGTTTGCATAAAATTTAGCGCTTGTTTGTATGACTATAGAAGTTAATTGAATATAATACTTAAATGATAGTTTTTGTGATATGTTGCACTTGGTTTCTCATTATTTAAAATTTGATCGGTGTAATTGCATCGAGAATTTATTTGTCAGGTCATCTTGAATTCTTTAATATGAGAGGTTAAAGGTATTTTTCTAATAATAAAGCTGAAATTATATTAAATTAAAAATTAACTATTATGTAATAGCTACAAAAATCTTATTAAAAAGTTATTTCAGCTTCAGACATTGAAAATGAAAACCTATTTAAAACAGTGTATTTTTTTTTTTTTTTTTTTTTTTTTTTTTTTTAGTAAACTATATGTAAGCATATTTCTTATCTTATACTATAAGAAAATTCTAAATAACAAAGACTAAAAAACTATGCAAGACGCACTAAGCTCAAAACCTATCTGGTTATTCTATTTCATACATAGAGAAATTTACATTTATATGAAATAGGATCATGGACCAGAATTAAATATTTTAAAAGAGATATGTTGCTTTTACATGCATAAAATTTATGTATTTTTGTCTTTAAACGTATTTGCTATTGTGTGTATCTCCATTATTACAGCTATAGCACAGATGCAGTTGTACTTCCTTTGCATATCGAAGATTTTAGCGCTGATTTGATAGATATAATGAACAAATTTTATGCTTTTATCTTTATATAGTTTTATCGTATTAAAAGCGAAAGGAAAAATACGCATACGAAAAGAATAGAATGCGTTTCTGTTTTAAATAAAACGTAAAATTAAGTTGCTGATCCAAAAACGAAATTTCCATGATCATAAAAATGTTTGATGAATAAAATTATCAGAAAATAATTGAGGACTAAAAATGGAAAATGTTGAAAGTACCAAAAATCGAAAATCTTTTTTTTTTTACGAAAATATGTCTTAAATGCCAAGCTCAACAAACAGGAGGAACAAAAAGTGCCAACCCTAGTAGAAATAGTTAAAAAAAAGATTAGAAAAATGTCTCTGGTTGAATGTGCCACACGAAGTAAAGTGGAGAACGCTGAATGTACCACACTATATGAAGTGGAGAACGCTGAATGTGATAGTGATAAGACGTGCGGCGACTGGTGGCCATTATACAACTTGATCATGTTGTTATTGTTTACATCAATGGATTATTTTTAAGCAAGGGGAAAAATATTAAATATTTAAGAAAAAAAAATGTTTGCAAATGATAATATTAGGTATTTAAACACTAAACGAAAGGAAGCTAGGTACTTACATTTTAAAGTGTTGAACAAAGAGCGCAAAAGAGTGAAATAGAAAGCGCTGTAAGTACCAGAAGTAGGAGTTTTTCTTTTTATGTCTCTCTTTAAAAATTTCCTCTTTTGGACTTTCAGCGTTTTTCATTTTTCGTCTTCAATTGTTGAAGCATAGAACAGAGAAATACGAATGTAAAAAAACTGACAATGTCTCTGATTACTTGAAATTTCGTCTTAATAGGTTTTTATGTACTAAATAAACACCGGAATTTTGAACAGAATAAATAATCTGTAAAAGCAGAATCTCTACCCAGATAACATTTTTATTTTGCAGAAAATTTGCAGCAGTCTTGCTTTTAAAACCTGCAAAGTTGCAGCAAGCTCAGTATGACAAGACTGAAAGTTCATAACAAGACTACAACAGCAAGGTAACGCAAACGCCAAAATCACCACACTTTGAACTTGCAACTTCAAAGTTCTTGTCGTGCAAGTTAAATTCATGCTGTATCAAATTTATTTCAAATTAACGGCAAGCAGGTAATCAAAAATACTGCAAACTTACTGCAAAGTAGTAATCTTTCCACTATCGGTTCCCCACTATCGGTTCACAACTGTTACACTACAAGTTTAACCCCTTCGGAGGGGTCCATAGACCTGATAAGGACTATTGATGCGAACACACAGTCAGAAGGTGCATGCATCGTTTTCATCACCATAAACAAGTTAAGATAATATTTGTACTATTCAGTAAGAGCCTCTTTTGGTATTTGATAAGTATAGCGTTTAGAAAAAGCGGTGCCAACCGAATAAAATTTCTGCAATTTCTGCGTATGTGCTGATTGTCTATTCTCTCAACAGAGAGATTTTTGCTTTTGTCACTTTCGTGAATTAAAGACAGTCTTGCCATCAGTTTCACAACAAACTACTCATTCAAGTAGGAGATGGTATACCTTGCGGGAAATTTGCTGCGAATTTCTCAATTCAAATTTGCCACGGCAAGATAATGTCAGAAAAAATCAAACTTGCTGCTAATGCTCATGCTATCGGGGTAAAAACCGAAACAAAATTCCGTATTGGAGAGGTTTTCGTTTGAATAGTTAGGCTAATGTCAGACGAACGTATTTTTGCACGCTTTTTTCGCTCTTACACTATCCCTACACATGCTTTTGCATTATAACTGTATCGTGTTTCTTTCTTACAGACAATGACTTTTTTACGTTTAAGACAGTATTCCGTTATAAACAAGTTTCATTTTTATAGGATTTACAGAACAAGGCATAGTAAAATTTGTTAAAACAAAATATCTAGGGACCGGAAAATTATTTCGTTTTACATACCATCTGAAGAAGTATATATCCGTCGGCAGGAAATTAAAAGGTTTCCATTATAGATAGGTTTTGTTTCGGAGGTTTACTAATAAGTATCACTCTCACAAAAACTCGTCTTTATGCACTAAATTACTCCTCAATTTTAAACAAAAAATTTCCCTACCCCTAGAAAACATGCCTTTTCCGTTAATTCTTTCAGAAAGTCTGATAAAGAGGGGGAAATTCCGTTTATTCCATTACACATGCGTATCGATTCTATTAATACTAAAGTTCGAATTTATTTTTAAAATGAAAAACCGAAAATTCAATAAGTTAAAATTTCTAATTTATTTAAAAAACTAGTTGGATGTGCCAATCCCAAAACTTCCTTCTATCTCCTGTCAATATTTCATTATAATTAGTTTTATTAGTATTTTTATTAGAATTAATCATAACTTCATACACTTTTCGATGGTACAATATTGAAAATTGCAGAAAAATAGCTATTACAGCTCCCTCTTCCGGCGGAATTTTTCCAAATTCAGGGAGGACCTTCTTGCCATAGCCAAAAACATATACCAAAAATTTGGTTCAGTCCTATGCATAGCTTCATACACGTTTCGATGGTACAATATTCAAAATGCACAAAAATCGCATGAGGTGCATTACATGAGGCATATTTTAATTGTACAAACAAGCCTACAAATTAATAATTAATATAATCTTAACGTATTCATTCCAGCATCGAAGAAATGTTATAAACACATGTATAATAATCACTTATAAACAGATAAAGTTAAAAAGTGCTATAAAAAGTGATAGAAAATCTAGATAGAAGATTTTCTATCACTTTTTATAGCAATTTTTAATTTTATCTAATATAATCTTATTACTTAAACTACAATTAAAATCCACAATTAAAAAAAAGTAAATAGATACTACGATAAAGTAAAAAAATCCATGCCTGCTCGGCCTACTGGCGCAGGTAGATTTCGAAGAAATTCTTTTATTTTACCAACAAAAATTAAATCAAGATTAGAGATTAACCCAGTTTAACAATTTTATCTGGCCTCTTTTGACAAATTTAATTTCCTTTTTCTGTAAGAACTGGTTTTATCAGAATCAAGTTAAGGCGGTATTCAAAAAAATATTTTTCCACGCTCAAAAACTTCAAATTTTCTGACATATTTTCAGATAAATTTTTAAAAGTAACAACATGAAACTTGTTGACGTGATTTTTGAAGAGATTTGTAAGCGACCCTGTATTTTTATTTTTTCGTTCAGTTAATTAGAACTTGATTTATAAACAATTATTTTCCCAGCACGAGATTTTTTTTTTTTTTGCATCACTATCGGTTTGGGAAATTAGGTTCAAAATGCCAACTTTGACAGCATTTTTCGAAATATATTCTGCCTTTATCAAAAAATCGACCAATACGGCTCATTACATAGTTTCTGAGAACCTGCCAGTTGGATGCGTTTGAGAGCAAAAAAGAATTTCAAAATGTGTTAGAAAATAAGCAGTTTCGATTTGAGTACACCCTTAATACGATAATCTTGCCTTCAATCGCTATGTATTTTTAATTTGTTTTTGCTATAAGAATTGGTCCTATCAAAAACTTGTCAATATGAAAGTTGAAAGTAATATTAAGAAGATTTATAATAAATCTAAGTGGATTTGATATCTTGTGAACTGACGAAGTTGTGATTTTTTTTTCTTCTTTAAACCCCCTTTTTTGTCTTCGTTTTTATTTATTTATTTATTTATTTTTTGCAATAAGAATTGGTCCTATCAAAACTTATCAATGTAAAAGTTGTAGATAATGCTAAGAAGATTTATATTTAATTAGATTTGCTATCTTCAGAATTCACGAAGTTATGATTATTTTTCTCCCAAAAACCCTATCTTTTTCGCCCCTTCAGTCCATTTTTTTTTTATTTTATCAAAAATCTGCCATACAAAAATTTTTTGCCCTCTTTCTAGAAGTAATAACTTTAAACTGATTTGATATGTATTATAATTAAGAAGTTATAGGGTATTTTTGATTTTTATAAAATATCTCCCCATTTCAACCCCCCCTTAGTCCGAATTTGCCATTAACAAATTATTTATTGACCATACATTTATTGACCATACATATATGTACATATATATATGTGTAGATAGATAGATAGATAATGTTTTTAACTGAGGTTGGTTTTGGGTTTTAAGGTTCTTGATCGGCGATGATCTGCAAAACTTTTTTAGAAATGCCAACATAGGGGAGAATTTAATAGGTAGTATTTCTTACGAAATCTTTCTAATAGTTGTTAATATATAGAAATATTTTAAATCAAAATAAAGCAAATTTAAGCAGAAAATCCTGCGTTTACGAATCTTTATATTTTTTTGTCATAAATGAAAACACTTAGTTTTTTGTAATTGTTGTTTCATAACTAAGGAAACTATTTTTAAAATAAAATAATAATGCTATTGAATAAAAATATTCGCAAGTGAATCACGATTGTGTATGTAGTTATAAACATAAATAAATACATATAAGTAAAAAGTAATTGACGGTTTACGGATCTGTGACGATACTGTGATTACGGATCTTTGTATTTTTTTGTCATGGATGGAAAATTTAGTGTACTGAAATTATTGTTTCTTAACAAGGGAAGCTATTTTTAAATTAAAATAACAATACTATTGAATAAAAATATTCGTAAGCCAATTACTATTGCTTTTTTTCTGTTTTTTTTTTTTTTTTTTTTTTTTTTTTTTTTTTTTTTTTTTTTTAATATATATATATATATATAATCATAAGCAAAGAAATTTAAGTGAAAAGTAAACTCTTATCATCATACTTTTTTTTTCAATTAAAGCAATCTTTATATAAAATGTTCATTTCCTATAACATCCTATTTTTTTATTTTCATCAAATGCTATGATACTTATTTAAATTCAATTTACTTTTTCGTTTAAAATTTGAATGGATGCTACTTTGAATGCATTTCCTTAACGTTGTTTTATTTCGTATTTAAATGTATTTTTCCCCCTGAACGATATTTTAAATTGAAAAATATACTATTTACTTATTTCAAAAGAGCTAAAAGAAACTTGAAAGTCATATTTTTGAAAAAAATTTAAAGAACAAACTATTTTCTTTGAAATGCATCTTTATATCCACTTTGTTTTTGAAAGAGAAAAATCTGCTGATGCATTGTAAATTGTGAATATGTTCTTTTCGAAAAAAACAGAGTGTATCCTATAAACTATACGGAAATATATTTTCGAACTAGGATGCAGAATTAGGATGAAAACTAAAATCGTTTTTAAAAAGCGAAGTTATTCGACAATAACATTCACTCTAGACAACAAACGTTATTTTACCAAATAACAAGATGCATTTTATTTCCTTCTTTAATGTTTCCTGTTTTACCTCCTTTTATATTATTTTCTTTGAATATGGAAAAAAAAAAGAACTGTGTACAAAGAAAGTTTTGACTTACATGGGCAAATGTCGATAGATGTTGAATTATTGTGAAGGATGTGGTCATTCTCACAATCTTTTGACTTTTCAGGAATAAAAATCTGATGTTTTAAAATTATAGTCGAATGCCTTAATGATTCAAAATAAAGAAAAAATGGTCAACAGCGAATTTTTTTTTTATTTAACTGAGGTTTAAGTTAAACTTGCAAGTTTAATTTTACTTACCATTTTACCGCTATAACTTTTTATTTTCTTCTAAATTTTTACTTATAATGAATTTCTATAGTACCCACAGGATATTCAAATAAGAAATAATAACAATGAGGTATTTTTAGTAAAAAAGTTTGGTATAACATTGTCTTATAGTGGTGTTAAAGAAGGGATGGTAAAAGAAAAAAAAGGGGGGGGGGGCACGGTATAGGAAAAAAGGTCGGTAAGGAAAACAAGTTGGAAATTGCTCGTCAAACGTGGCAAATGAGGTGCGTTCGTACTATATCTAGTTTTAAAAATATTTTTTGTACCGCATATTGTAATGAATGTATATTATAATGCACTTCATAAGTGCATATCAATTTCATTCTGTTCGAAAGGCTGCAACATCTTTAAAATGCACATGAAATAATTTTTTCCCATTGGCCTTAATGTAACGAAAAAATTTTGACTGTCCCTATAATTAAACTATATACCCGATTTTCATAAAATTTGAAATGACTCGACAAAATTTTGCAACAGTTATATATTCAAAATTTCAGACCATTCGGAAGGCTTTAACATCATTAAAATGCAATAATTTTTTCCCATTGGCCGTAATGTAACGGAAAACTTTTGACTTTCCTGTAATTAAACTATACATCAGATTTTCATAAAATTTGAAATGACACGATAGAATTTTGTAACAATTATATATTTAAAATTTTAGACCATTCGGTCTCTGTTATATGCGGACAGACAGACGTACGGATTGAACGACGACTATAGGTGATAAGTATTTATGTAATTACGAACGCACCTAAAAAAAAAAAGGATAGTAAGGATGGGACGGTAAGGAAAATTACCACTTATTTTTAGGCAAATCATGTTAAGAGTAAGTGATAGCCACCATGTTCATTGATTTTCAGAAACAGCTATTTACACTGGATTGAATAAAATAAAAAATAATAATTTACCTCGAAAAGTGCAGGAATAAACCTTGGGAACAGTTAGACTACCAATAATGCCACGATGCTTGAAATTGATATTTAAATGTTGATTTAAATTCTTCAGTAAATTTCCTATCAAAAAATTTTAACCATTCTTTCTCTTGCATACTTCTGCACGAGAAAAAAGTTGAGAAAATTCTGTGGCTGCATCTGAAGTGATTTTCTGTATATGTTTAGCAAGAGGGACGGTAAGGAATCTAAAACCCAGTGACAGAGTTTAAAAAATAATAACAACCGTAAAAATGTGTGCAGATTAATTTTTTGCTACAGATTTATATAAAACAATAGTCCGAGTTTCGGAAAACAATTACATCGAATTACTTTTATTAAAACAATTTGTTACTGTTTTTACAATGTTTTTACTTTTATTAAAATAATCACACAACTCCAAACTTAACAATCAGCATTAAGGACACGGGACGGTATAGGAATTTTGTGGTATATTTGGACCCCCAACATCGTCCAAAACTTATTTGTCCCGTTAATATTGATATGCAGTCATGCAATGGGATGTTTGCCAGTATAAGAAATATATATATATATATATAAACAAGAATGTGTACTAAAATAAAAATTATTATTCAGCGACAGACAAATATAAAAAAGTCAAAAGATTGTGAGAATGCCTCATGTAAGGATAGCTCAATAAATTAAAATTTTATTCATCTGTAAATTTATTTTAACTGAATAAAAATAAAGTAAACTAATGACGTAAAAAATACCATTTTAAAATGAAATCAAGCAGAGTATTAAATATTTATCATAGCGGCATACGACACTGTACAGGACCAGTGTGTTAAAAAAAATGAATAGATTTTGAAGAGTGATGATACATGTCACGAATAAATTTTTTTGTATAGGGTACCAGAGTCGCAATCCTTCTAATATGTTTTACTTAATGTCAAACCGATTTTTTTTCCTTTTTTAACTATATTGAAGACATCTCCAACTTTGTCTTCAGCAAACATAATTTTCTTTTTGATGGCATCACCAAAAGTGCTAGAAATGAACTTCATTTGAGACCAAACAATACTGAGTTCCATAATTCGGAATTTAGGCGACAGTACACAAAGTGTCACAGATCAAATTTCAGTGCACTTTCAACACTACCCAGTATTTTCCCAGCACTATTTCATACAAAATAACTGGAAACACAGCGTCTTTAGATATTTTAATTCACATTATTAATATTTAATATTTAAAAATATTAAAATAATTGCTATATGATTCATACGAATCTTATCTTTTCCAGCCATAGAGCAATGAATTCTAGAACTTGCAATAATGAAATGGTTTGATTTGTCGTATATACCTTATACCAGTTCCGTGATCTATGCTTCGCTTTCTACAGTCCTAAGCAAGTCGGGTTATGCACGACCGGAACCCGAAAATTCTACTTAACGTCAACCTAAAACACGACCTGAATACAAGAAGGAATTTCGTTGACACAAACTTTAAACAAGTCGTACATGAAAATCGCAAAACTTCTTTCTGTTTCACACATTTTAATATTTCGAAAAGTTGTTACACGTGTGGACAAGTTGTTACACGTGTGTGTCTTCAGTTGTATTACTTCAATACTACACAGACTTTCATTTTTATCTTAAGTTTCTGCTTCATTTTACTAATCGGAGTATGAACGAGTTAATATCGATCATAATATTTAATAAAATCAATATTTTCGTAATTCTGTTGTACATCAGCTGCTTGAGAATCGCCGGGTTAACTGGATGTGAATTTCCCGTCGCTGCATGAACAGCCGTTGTACAACAAAACTATGAAAAAGAAAAATCGCTATTACAGGGCCCCATCCGACGGATTGTTCCCAAATTCATGTAAGACCTGCTGGCCATAGCCAAAAGCATACACTTGAAATTTGGTTCAATTCTGTGCATAACTTTACACACTTTTTTTTGATACACGAACAGACAAACATTTTCTAGAAACAAATTTTTTTTTGAGATTTCTGACTCCTAAAACGTGTTAAGCCGTCGAAAATCGGAAGTCGAAAAAAATCTCGATTATAATACTTTCTTCTTAAGAAAAAAGAGAGTAAAAAGTTTCGAATGAGAAATAAGTCTATTCGAACACTACCCAAAATCTGAAACCAAAGAAATTGATCCATAATTTATTACAATTATGAAAAAAATATTCTACAGTCATCTCTAATATAAATTTTATTTTTTATTAAGAAAAAATAAAATACGTAGGCTTATTCATATTAAAATGTGGTTTTCTATTAAAAACAATGGTTTGAACTTTCTTTTCAAAAATAGGGTTTACTTGAACCTTACCCGCAAGTATCAAAACTCAACCCGAACCTGCAAAAATTACCGTCAATAAGGAATTAAAAAGAAAACAAGCTCCAACTTCAATCGACCTGGATCGAGTTCCGATAAAATCTCGTTATCCGATATAATGCAACTCGTCATGTCTTTATAAACTAGTATGTTGTGGCCATCATAAAACTTTCTTCTATATAAATCAGGTCAATTAAATCATTTATAAATAGCAAAAGAAATTACGTCAATTTAGCACCATTTCATATCTAAATATTTCTGAATTTGAAGTTTGATGAAAATTCGTGCATTAGTTCTTGAGATAGAGCGATAGCGGAAATTCTGAAAAATGTAGCATAGCAGTTCCACCTGTTGAAAGATTTACACCAAAACATAAACAACACTAATTCATATCAAGGTATAACTGAATCTGAAGTTTGTTGAAAATCCAAGCATTACTTCTTGAGATAGAGCTATTGCGGAAATTACAAAAAATGCAGCATAGCATCGCCACCAATTGAGCGATTTACACCAAAATGTATAAAACGTCAGTTCATGTCAAGAACTAACTGAATCTCAAATTTGATGAAAATCCGTGCATTAGTTCTGGAGATTGCACTATTGTGGAAATCGTGAAAAATTTTGCATAGCAGCGCCACCTGTTGATCGATTTACACCAAAATCTAATCAGCGCCAGTTTATATCAGGAACTAACTGAATATAAATTTTTATTAAATTCCGTGCATTAGTTCTTGAGATAGAGCACCCACAAAATTTGTGTCACATACAGACAGACAGACTCACAGGCAGATATTTTGTAAAAACATGTTTTTCGGAATCTCTGAGGTACCTAAAAGGTGTGAATCCGTCGAAAACTGAAAGTCGAAAATTTTCACGAATCCAATGCTTTCTTCTTGTAAAGATAGAAGAAAGTAAAAATTTAAAAATATTAATCAGTCACCCTTTAAAATTGACTAGAATAAAGTATTCAATTTCGGAAATATTTCTTAAAAATACACATGGTGTCCGAAATGTATCTTTACACTTTAAAAAAATAATTAAAAATAAACAAACAATGTATGCACTTACGGTTTTATGTTCAATAACGAATTTTTTATTTTTATTTTTTTATTATTATTTTTTTTAATGTCTTAGCCACCAATGCCACCTAGATTTCCAGACATAACACCCTTGGACTTTTTTTTACTTTCTTCTATCCACCGCCCCCTGAATACTAGGCCTGAGCGCTCACACAAAAATGACACAAAAATGGCGGCTGCCGAAGGCGGATTTTTTTTAGCGCAGGTACGGTCCCTTAAATGTAGACACCAGTATTTTATAAAAGATTTTTCTACCTTCTTTATTCTCAGAAAAATGAAGGGGGAAAAACTTCAATAAACTATTGGTAGGAATATTTAAGGGACCGTGCACACGCTGAAAAATATCCGCCTTCGGCAGCCGCCATTTTTGGTCCAGCGCTCAGGCCTATTCAGGGGGCGGTGTTATATCTTTACAAGACGAAAGTATTGGATTCGTGAAAATTTTTGAATTCCAGTTTTCGACGGATTTACACATTTTAGAGGTCAGAGATTCCGAAAAATACGTTTTTACAAAATCTCTGTCTGTGAGTCTGTATGTGACACAAATTTTGTGGACGCTCTATCTCAATAATTAATGCACGGAATTTAATAAAAATTTATATTCAGTTAGTCCCTGACATTAATTGGCACTGATTAGTTTTTGGTGTAAATTGCTTAACAGGTGGCGCTGCTATGCAAGCACAAAGTATAAAAAGGCAGCAATTTAGTGATGTCGCCTTGGTCTGAACCGCGTTTTTCCAGATAGGTTTTTAATTAATTTTTAAAGACACGGGAGGTGTATAGAGATATCTGTTCAGTGCAAACAAGTCAAGAATCCCATAGTATTTATGTGATTAGTTCTAATTAAATTAGTCTGTTTTTAACAATTTGTCTTTTATTGCTTTTATACTGCTACTGGGCATTGCATTACAAGAATGTATTATTAAAAGTTGTTATCTACGCTTTAATGGCCGATGGCACATGGAGCACGCCGACCTTGTAATTATGTATGTCCAAACCGTCCATGTCTTTAAGGGTTAATATCTCGGCTAATTACCGGCGATTTGTTTTTTGAAAATCTTTATCAGCAATGCTTTTATACTTCTATAACAAAATATAACAATAAGTATCTTGTTCTGCTACAAAAGTTACCATCAGCGCTCCTCAACAACTTTGCTGGATGCCTGCAAATCGAAATTTGTGTGTAACAGAAAAATGCTTTTTTCTCAAAAACTATGTGACCTAGGGTAATCGGTATAATTTTCATGCAAGGTTAAAGTTAACGTCTACTACCTCTAATTTTTTGATAATTTTAGTTTGAGTACATTCTGAAATAGAAAGGGGGGGGGGGCATATTTTTGCAATACATTTTCGACGATATCACTGAAACTATAATACCTAAAATTGAAAGAAATGTATTTTTGAACGATACGAAAGCTTTCACACGATATACAAAGAAAAGATTTTTTTTCAAGTAGCTTGATTAGCCCATCTACATTTTTCCTAAATATATTTGTGAATGCTTAATAATTTGTAAATATGTGAGTCAGTAGTCTTTATTACTTCTCCCAATTTGAAGTTTCCACGTTCCACAGTTTACGAGTAAAATTGCTGTGACAGACGGACAGACAGACACAGGAGTGTTCCTATAATGGTTCCGTTTTTACTTTTTAAGCACGAAAGCCTAAAAACCACTAAATTTTGAGAAATATGACAATTGTGAACTTTTTTTTACAGTCATTCATTTAATAATTACATTTACCAGGTGTCCCAAAAAGGACGGACTGATTTTAAAATTCAATAACTTGCAAACGGTGACAGATATTAAAAAAATTCTTGCCGGAGGGTTATGCATAAGGTCAAAAGTTTTATTACAGTGATTTTCAATTTTAGTTCGAATTACAAACAATAGATGGCGCTGTAAGCAATAGTCGCTAAATACAGGCTCGATTTTTGGTCCTTTAACTTGTTCCATGCAGAAAAAGGAGATGGAAATGTATTATCCGGGCCACAAAGTACCAAAAATCGAGCCTGAATTTAGCGCCTATTGATCGCAGCGCCATCTATTGTTTCTAATTCGAACTAAAATTGAAAATCACTGTAAAAAAAAAAAAAAAAAAAAAAAAAAAAAAAAAAAAAAAAAAAAAAAAACTTTTGACCTTATGCATAACCCTCCTGCAAGAATTTTTTAAATATCTGTCACCGTTTACAAATTATTGAATTTTAAAATCAGTCAGTCTTTTTTAGGACACCCGGTACTTTAATTAATAATGAATGGTTGATTATGAAAGCGGAACATAATCAGAATTTCATTATGAATAATTTAACAATCTTCAGTATCCAAATTAAGAAATTACATATATACAACTTATTACTGAATGTTTTTTCTTATTTTCTTCACCTTTTTCGTATAAAATTAAATTTATTTTTTGTTTCATTGTAACTGCTCTAAAGAAGAATGAAATGTTGAAATAAAAGAAATAACTAAATAAATTAAAATATTATTATTTTTTTTTTTACTAACTACACAATATGGATTTTAAAAGGTTTTCCGTTTACTTAAAAGGTGACGGATAATAATATTACAGATGTTACAAGTTAAAAAATATATTTTATTTGAATTTCCATGTACTTTCGGTCAGCAAAACCCGCAGCCATCGTCAAGGAATATTTTCATTAATTGCCGTTCCGTTCATTTCAAATACGACACTTCGTTTGAAATGGGATAGTCTATAATTCTTAGGGTAGCTGGAAGTTGAAGAAGTAGTACTCTGGGTTAAACTTTTGTATAGGGAAAAATATTTTACTGCCGATTCATTCATTTTAATACGTCACTTTCGTTTTCAAATGCGTAGCTGGACCGTAAGTTGCAGTGCTTTTGATTAAACTTGTGTAGAGGAAAATATTTAATTGCCTTTGCATTCATTTTAATATGTTTTTTTTTTTTTTTTTTTTTTTTTTTTTTTTTTGTCATCATTATTGTATTAAATTAAAAGAAAATCAATGTTTTATACCTATTATTGCTTTTGAAAGTGAGGAAAAATCATTGGTGCATGCCAAACCATAATTCTTTTCAGCTAACATGAATAACCATTTTGGATATTGAAATTACTTGAAACAAGCCCTATATTACTGCTTACGAAATTAAAAATCCACACTCATGTAAATCATTAACTATCTAGGAATAACATAAAACGGACGTTCCCTATCTTTAAAATCAATGGTTCATGTAAGTTTATATTCTTTTACATATAAAATTTCCAAAACCAAATTTCCTTGAATTTAAACGTTGCTATTTTAGTCGAATAATTTAAGTTTGCTCTGATATAATTCTGGAGAAATACAATGTAATTGGTGATAAAGCAGGAAAAGCTTAACGCATTAGAATATACTTAAATCAAAATTTGAATTAAACTCGGTAAAGCCCCGGAAAGCTGCTTGCAATCTGCTGCCAGGAGATTTGTATGGTGTTATGAGAAACGATTCGTTCGCAACTTCTATACGTATAAGGTATGTAGTAAAGTCATTTTAGGTATGTGCACAATTATGCTTGCGTCTGTATTCTCTGTAATTATTTAACTTACGCCTACATGCGAAATACGAGTTACAGAACGTTTATTAAATTCGAGAGAAGCTAAATATCTCTAGTTTAGTACAAAGTGTTATGATATGGTTGCCAATTTCACCCAATGCAGAAATAATACAGTCATTAACAAAGTTATTTGCTACGAAATTCTCTAGATGTCTTTCTTCTTAAGACTTTACTTGTAACTGTCTTATTTCTGTTATATTAAAGTATATACTTGGGTATAAGTCAACGACTAAATTCGGAAGGAACAAGAAGTTGAATAGCAATATTTACGAAAGTTTTTCCTCTTATCTAATCGTAGAAAATAAATACGGATTCTGCGATTAAATAAAGAGAAGATCAATTTTCGGAAATACTGGTATTCAACCTATTATTCCCTTCGAATTCGGTGGTCGAGTATTTAAAAAAAAATCCCTGACGGCCCGGCCTACAGGCGGAGGTAGATTTTGAAGTTAAGTACACTAATTTCACCAACAAAAACTAAATCATAATTAGAGATAAACCCACTTTAAAAATTTTATTTGGCCGCTTTTGACGAGTTTTTATATCATTTTTATATAATGGCTGGTTTTATCAGAATCATGTTAAAGAGGTATTAAAAAAAAACTTTTCCAAGCTCAACAACTCGAAATTTCCTGGCACATTTTCAGATTCATTTTTAATAGAAAAAATATGAAACTTGCTGACGTAATTTTTGAAGAGCGGTATAAGCGGCCTGTGTTTTTATTTTTCGTTCAATTAATTGAAACTTGATTTATAAACAATTATTTTCTCAGTGGAACAATATTTTTCGTTTCTAAGACAATCGCTTCGGAAAATTCTGTTCAAAATGCCCACTTAGACATAATTTTTTGAAAGATATTCTGCCTCTATCAAAAAATCGATCATTACGATACATTATATAGTTTCTGAATAAGAGATATCTACTAATTGGATGCATTTGAGAGGAAAATTGAATTTAAAAATGAGTAAGAAAATAAACAGTTTGGATTTGAATACATCCTTAATAAGATTATTTTTTTCTTCAACCGCTATGTATTTTTTATTTGTTTTTGCTGTAAGAATTGGTCCTATCAAAAACTTGTCTGTATAAATGTTGTAGACAATATTAAGAAGAGACATGATAAATTCATGGGGATTTTATATCTTGTGAATTGACGGAGTTATGGATTTTTTTCTTCTTCAACCCCCCTCCTTTTTTTTTTTTTTTTTTTTTTCGTTTTTAATTTCTCTTGCGGTACGAATTGGTCCTATCAAAAAGTTGTGAATATAAATGTTGTAGATAATATTAAGGAGATTTATAATAAAATTAATTAGATTTGATATCTTGAGAATTGACGAAGTTATGAATTTTTTTCTCCCCAAAACCCTATTTTTTGCGCCCTTGAGTCCATTTTTAATTTTATCAAAAATCTGTGATACATAAACTTTTGGCCCTATTTTTAGAAGTAATAAAAACTTTAAACTGATTTGATATGTACAAAAATTAAGAAGTTATGGGGTTTTTCGATTTTCACAAAACCCCTCCCTATTTCCATCCCCTTGGTCCGCTTTTGCCCATTAACGAACTTGACCGAGATTTTATGCCCTTTGATTTTATGTATCAGTTTGGAAAAGATTTGTGAAGAATTGTGGAAGTTATCGTGTCTAGAAGAAAGATATATATACATATATAGAGAGATAGATAGATATATAAAGTTTTTTACTGAGGATGGTTTTGGGTTCTAGGGGTCATGATCGGTGTAGATCTGCAAAAAATTTTCAGAAATTCCAACATAGGGTAGAATGTAATAGGTAGTATTTCATAGGAAATCTGCCTAAAAGGAGATAGAGTAGCATGCATAATATGTCACGCACAAATATATATAATCAGTAATTTAGAGGGTTTTTTTTATCTTTATGCTTTTCAAACACATAGCTCCACTAATGGTTGAGAGGTTACGCTCTCAAAGCTGGTATACGGGAGTTGTTGGTTCGATCCCAAACACTAATCGTAAACTAGCCTAATCGTTTGGACTTTTCCGTTGTTTTCTTATAATCTTGTGTAAATACAGGTTATGTTCCCATAGAAAGACCCCGATTAAGGGCAACCCCCTCCCCCTCCTCGAGCTTATATCGAATGTTTAGATAATCGGCCGTCGTAAATAATACCAAGCTTTTCAAACACATACCTAAGGAAAACGTTATAAACGTAATTTATGTACCTGTGAGTGAACACCATAGATTTCAATAGGTACTTCAAATTGAGCTCCCATTTGGCAAATGTGTTACAGGTTACAGACTACTTTCGCAAGAACTATATAGATTTTCGTAAAAATCGGCCGACGAATTACATTATTAAAACCATTTTCAAATCATTTTGTGATCGATTCGGCATGGAAAATAACAAAGGAAATGTGACAGTGATAAGTATTGCGGCGATGTAGTCTCACGTCTGACTCAAATGTAACGTTTCCTGTTTCGAAATTAGATGTCCAGTGCTAGAATCTAACTGATTCTATTGTATCCTGTACCCACAGTATTCTATAAAATGTTCAGAAAACCTAGTGCAGTCACTTCATTTTTTTTAAATGAGTCCAATTAAATTTTATAAGTTTATGCCGCATTTACTGTCTTCGTGTAAAACCACGTTAAAATTTTCGTAAGATTACTTTGATTCGCAAGAAATTCTAACAATGTTTAGAGATACAAGATACCTTCTCATGAAAACGGACATCATATTGCACATTTATTTTTATATTTTGCAGTAATATTATGAATAAGTTATTACCTTTTATCATTAAAAGAAGTCCCAGATTGCCACAAAGTTTGAATTTAATTTTAAGGTAGAGTACAATATCTTCTCAGTAAAGAACAATCATCATATTTATTTTAGCATTTTACCGGGTTTTGGGGAAATTTCCATTGTATAATCCTCATACGTTTTCCTCTGTATTTATATAAATTAAAACGCGATATAAATTATTGAAAATATTTTTAAAGACCCTTAATTTAAATAATAACAGTAATAATAATAATTTTGCCTCCCTAGAAAAAAAAGGAAAAAAAAAGTGCTAGAACTAAAATCTAAATATGGATTCCGAATTGAACCATCGCGTACCTTTTTTATGAAAGCCGTTTTATAATTATAAAGAATAATTAAGCATTTTCATATTTTTTTACCATGCTAAAAAAATTGAAAACATATAAAGGGTGTACTGACTATCTTAGATAACAAATCAATAAAAGCTATTATAGAAATCCTTTTTTTTTCACATTTGTTTCGTGTATTATTCTTCTTATTTCGCGTGTTATTAAGGTGTTTCCCACTTTTGATGTTCAGCAGTATCCACAAACATATTTTATTGCTTTTGTCGCTGTATCTCAGACAACGCTTTGTATGCAAATATAAATTACATATTAAATGCGTTTTATTATTTATTCAATTTCTACTAATGCGTAGTAAGTTATAAAATATCCTAAATTTAAAAGCACTTTGTTGTCATTGTTTGGTTTAGCAACATAAAATCTCTAAAATCAAATGTTACTTTTGCAGGTAGGATTTTAGTGCCAGCCAGTGTTATCATATACTATATTACTTCTGTTGCCCACATCTCTTTTTCTATTTCATTTACAAAGCGCACAACATTTAAAGAGGCGTCATTCGAAAGGTTTTTAACACGTTGAGCGCCACGTCAGACACCGGTGGCTGACAGTGAACTTTCCGTTTAAAACGCATCATTCACCGATGGCTGACGTCTAAAATATGATACAAAACTGAAAAAATATACATTGTTTTAAATAATTACTGAACAAATATTTAAAATTTACCTACCTTTTATTTATTACAGGATTATACTTTCTTAAAAATTATTTTAAACATTGTAAATTTTCAGCGCTTCAGTGTCAGTCATCGTAGCACTCATCGTGTTAAGGGGGCACAGGACCTTTGAGATTGTGAAAACGATCAAAAACATCATCTTTTTCAAAGTACCAAAACACGGATAATATTTAATTAAGATCTTTTTTTTTCCTTTCTACCTAAAGTATATATCCTTAGCTATATTATCCAGAAAAAATAAATGTTGTATATACAAAAATAATATTTAGATTTTAAATAAAAAAAATATTTCTCACTGATGTTTGATTTAAAATTATTAAGTACTGCGCGCATGATAAAACTGTAAGTTATGCATATAAAAGACAATTTTTGAACAAAATAAGATCATAACACACTTACTTCCAAATTAAAACTAAAATACATACAAAAAGTTTTGTTTAAAATTTAATTTTAGCACAAAATATAAAAAAATACAAAATTTTCATTTCATTTCAAGTTTTTCAAGTTCAAAAGAATAAATAACCAAAATATGTGGATTTTTTTTTTTTTTTTTTTTTTTTTTTTTTTTTTTTTTAGCATGAAGACTATAAAGAAACGCATATTTGGCTTAATTTTTTAAAGCTGTACCGTACATAGTTTGAAAGCAACAGTGCGCGCACACTCCTAATTTATTAATCTGAGAAATTGCCTTTTAAAGTTCCAATATGAACGAACTTTCAATTGTACTCACCGTCTATAAATGATGGTCACTCCAGAAATAATTCAGATTTTTGAATGGGGTTTTTTGAATATTAATGAGAAAAAAAATTCAGAATAAAACAAAATCCGGAAACTGATATTTTTGAAAGTTTAAAGGTCCTGTGCCTCCTTAAACCACCTTCTGATATAGTACACTTACATTTAGTTAAAACATGGTTTTCGATTAAAAATTGCAGCTAACTAAAAATTAAATCAGCATTATTTTCAGAAATTAATTGAAAGATTTTTCTCAAATCAATGTTGCCACAAAAATAAAATAATGAATTATATCATGCTCAGTAATGATTATAAACTAGTTGGATGTTGCAATCGCAAAACTTTCTTCTATCTCATGTCAATATTTCATTATAATTAGTTTTATTAGTATTTTTATTAGAATTAAGCATAACTTCGTACACTTTTCGATGGCATAATATTGAAAATTGCACAAAAATCGCTATAACAGCGCCCCCTTCCGGCGGCATTTTCTAAATTCAGGGAGGACCTTTTTGAAATGGCCAAAAACATACACAAAAAATTTGGTTTAATTCTATGCATAACTTCATACACTTTTCGATGGTACAATATTCAAAATCGCACAAAAATCGTTATTACAGCGCCCCCTACCGACGGATTTTTTCCAAATTCAGGAAGGACCTTCTTGCCATGGTCAGAAATATACACAAAAAATTTGGTTCAATTCTATGCGTAACTTCATACACTTTTCGATGGTACAGTATTCAAAATGCACAAAAATCGTTATTACAGTGACCCCTACCGGTGGGATTTTTCCAAATTTAGGGAGGACCTTTTTGCTATGGCGAAAAACATACACAAAAAATTTGGTTCAATTCTGTGCACAACTTCATACAATTTTTGATGGTACAATGGCGACACACGGACAGACGGGCACACGGACACACGGTCAGGCAGACATTTTGTATAAACATGTTTTTTGTGATCTCTGACCCCTAAAACGTGTAAATCCGTTGAAAACCGGAAGTCGAAAACAATTTAGATTACAATACTTTCTTCTATTGAAGATAGAAGAAAGTAAAAAAAGAGCTACTGCAAAGAATACAAAGCGCGGATGTACCCGGAAAGATTCATTTTATATTTATTATTAAAAAGCAAAATTAAAATTTAAATGTTTAGGGAAAAAGACAGTATCGATCATTCGAAGTGGTATTTCATGTGTAGCGTAAAAGAAATGCTTTTTTTATATTAGATTAAATTGTATTTCATATGTATTGAATTTATTTTTCTTTGTTCCATGATTTTCCTTATGCCGATGAAGGTATCCTCTAAGGCAGTTAAAATACGAGTGTGAACTTTTTTCTGGCGCGTGCCTTTTGCTATCGTCAATCAGTTTTTACTGTCACTATGATTAAATAAATGAGATGATATTCTGGTTTGATTAATGTTGTTTACAGATATTTTTATCTTTAATTTTGTTCAGAAGTTTAAACATGCATCTTAAAAACTTAGATATTGCTTAAAAGTATAAGACTGCAGTGCGAAGTCCTAGCACGGGTACACTGGTTAAACAATATTACTCATAAAGGTATATATAAATATTTTACAGACATAAATACAATAAATACAATAAACCCAACTGGAGTGAAAAATTAGTCAGAGCCAGGAATCGAACCCCGGACCACTGCATTCCAGGCAGTCGCTCTAACCACTGACTGCCTGGAATGCAGTGGTCCCGGGTTCGATTTCCGGCTCTGGCTAATTTTTCACTCCAGTTGGGTTTATTGTATTTATTGTATGTATGTCTGTAAAATATTTATATATACCTTTAACTGTTGAATGCAGGCGTTATTTATGTGTGTATGTGTGTTTTAATATGTATTGTAGTATGTGTGTTTTATTATAATATTACTCATATATTGTTCGTGTTACGGGGATATTGTGAATAATGTTACAAAGAATGATAAGCTTTAAATGTAACAATCATATGATGACTTGAGTTTTAAAACTCACCTTATGCAAAATTTAAACAATCCAGTTTTCTCAATCAATCTATTCTGTTGGTGAACCTGCATAGAAAAAACACTGCAATCTGCAAAAAATGTTATCGAAGTTTTATCGTGTATTTTTGGCGTTATAATGTCTAGGTTTACAATGAAAACTAATGGACGCAAATTTCGCGATTTCCCAAAATTTGATTTTCTGGATAAGGCGAGTTTTAATACGCACGTCCTCATATATTGGAAGGCAATCTACAATGAACTTCACATTAATTTTCGAATAGCATTGACGTCAATAACACATAATTAATGTTATGTTGTAAGTTGTAGTGTATGTGTAAATTCGAAATTTAGCAAATGGGGAGAAAATGCGAGATCCAACAAAATCTCGACATTGTGGTCTGTTCTAAAAATCAAAGTTGCAGTACGTTTTCCATTTCATTATCTGTAGTTGCTTTTTTGTGGATGCGGAAACGTTAAGGATTGAGTAGATTTTTTTTAGTGGAAAATTAATAGTTGAATTTGGAGTATTTGTCGAAACATTATGTAGAAACGTGATGCTCCACGCTGTATTTGATGGAACATATATAAAAGACATAGAATATTAGGTGTTTTTTTTTCAAAGCAGAAGATTATTCATAGTATTTGTTTTGTTATTTAAAGATTGTATCATCCTACCTTTTTATTGAATTTATTCTTTTATGCTGGATGTTATAAATATAAAATATTTCGATGTAAAATCTTGGCTAATTTAAATCACTCTTTTAACATCCTATTTTCTTTACCTACATTCAAATTTTCATCAATTTTCTAAGTTATTAAAAAAATAATTGGCATTGAATGAATGATGAAGTAGAATTTTGTCAAAGTACCATTATAAAACCAAAAATGGCTTTATATTTTAAAGTATTGTCAATTACAATATCCATGTATTGCCGAATCCGTAGCTCATAAACGTAGACTCCAGGATCAAAAACTTTTACGTATTCAGTTGAAATCCAACATCTAAAAAATCGATTTTGCTGAAATTTTAAGCACAAGCTCATTGTCGATGAGTATTTTAAAAGCTGTTGCATATCAGTGACACCAGTGACGAAGTTATTCTCTTTTACTTTTTCGATTGAAATTCAATACCTAACGAACCATTTTTTTTAAATATTACAGTCTATAGACGAAGACATAACATTCGATTTGGAATTAAAAGAACGTTTAAGTAATGAAAAGTTAAAGAACTAAGGAAAATACTGTTTGTAATGACGTTTTACCCTACAACATACACAGCATTTGGTTCAATTTGCTTAAGGAATCATAAAACACGTAATATTCCACTTTCCTCTATGTCCATATTTTTATTTTCCCAATGTTTTCCGTATCTAAAAATTGACTTTCACTTTCACTCCTTTCGACACGGATTGCGAGAAATTTGAAAATAAGACGCTTGTATTTCGTATTCTCTGACGAAGGTTATGTATATAGTTGAAAGTACTAAGGATATTAAAGTAATTTAACACCTTTTTAAATATTTTTTCATCTTTTAATTAATTTTCATATAGTGTAATTTTAACTATTTAAAGATGAATTTAGTATTCTATTTATTCATTTGCTGAAGAACGTTTCATAACCTTTTATTTACATTTCTTGTTATAAATCGTGAATCTGAACTAAGAATGAAAATCAAAAAGCGAAAACTGTCTCATGTGATGAAATTAAAAATCCCAATTAAAAAAATTATTTTTACTCATATTTCAACACACAGGAAAAAAATAAAACTATAAGATTTGGACTAATACTATACCAGCAAAAGAAGAAAATACGCAGCGGGAAGATAGTCAGTCTGCAGAATGCAAGCGAAAGGAAGCAGAGAAAAGACGACTAGAATACACTACTTTTCAGAAAAATGTAAAATGTTATTGATGATTGTGTCCATTTGTTATCCATATCCTAAGTAAAATTTTATGCATACTTTTCTCACCTGTACTGAACTTATGCGAGGTAAAATTTTCAGATACAACTTTAGAATAAAAAAGAAAATCCATCTATTTTTAAGATAAAATCCTTGCGTAAGAGTACAGCTGCAAATAAATAGAATAATAATATCGCATATACTCGCGTATAAGCCCGTTCTCGTATAAGCCGACCCCCATCCATTTTTCAAAGACAAAATAATAAATTCTTGACCGGCGTATAAGCCGACACAAAAAAAAATTCCAATATGTTTTCAGACAAAAATCACATTTTTAATTAAATACTAAAGAAAAAAATAATTATATAAAAATTAAGAAACATGAAACGAATTCTTCCAATTCGAAATCACTATCTGAATCTCCAAAAAGCTTCATGAAGTTTCGCTCTGTTGCTTCCTTGTCATAAAAATCGAACTCAAGGTATGATGAATTTTCGACATCACATTCTCAAACAAAATCTTTCTCAGTGCCATCCATGGCAATGAATACAGCAATTTTTAAATGATTTCACAATCATCGCCCTTTGCATTGGCATTTACGCCTCTCAGTTTTTCAACAATTTTCAGAGCCAGTCCATAGTTCCTCTTTTATCCATCCATCCATTTTTTGTGGCCTGATAATTACTCCAATCGGAAATTTTCCGTTGGATGGATTTTTCCCTTTGAAATATAATGACTGGAGCAATTTGGGGCTGTCTGCTAAGCAAGATTAAACAACGATGAAGCGCGTTTTCTAATGAGTGGTTTAGAAATTTTCTCCCCAAATCTGACCGAGGCTGTCTCGAAACAACTCTTTTCTACGGGCCTGCTTCAAGAATAAGATGAGTCACGCAAGAGATCTGAGATAGCAAACGAACCAAATCGAATAGTTATATGTGTGCATCAGAAATAGTGCTAGAATTTTCCGTTTTGTAATATTTTGTTATGGCTGTTTGAATTATACATTCCATAATTAAACATCGAAGGGTTACTAAACAGGTACTTTCTTTTCTTTCCTTCTTTTTTCCCCTTGATTTAAAATATATTCAAAAATATTTGATTGCGGTTTTATCGAAGATTTTAACTTGAAATATATATTTATAGCAGAAAAAATCATAAATTAAAATTACAACTTTAGCAGCAAAAAATAAAAATACAAAAATAATTAAAGAATTGGGATTCATATTTTTTGGAGAGTTTAACTTTAAATATACATTTATCGGAGAAGAAATCATATCTTAAAATTACACATCTTTAGGAACGAATAATTAAAGTTCTCTTTAAAAATTTCTTACATTAAAATTATAAATATCAGAATTGATATTACATAAACTCATAAATAAAAAAGTTAATTTTTTAATCAATTAAAACAAAAATTCTATTTATCAATAAAAATTTTAATTTTCACAATGTATGCATAACTTAAAATACACACTCTGTTGATAGGTATTACAACTAAAATAGCATTTTTCGCTAACAGTAAGTACGTACTTACAAATAATTTAAAAAATGTATGGTATTTAATATTGCATAAAAAATAATCTCGCTTAAACAGACAATATTAAGGAAGGTGAAATATCTGGAAACTTATCAATGACTGTTACAAGTTTGTTTATACATGTGATTTTCTTTTATTAGAGGTGGGTTTTTCTGTTGCCATTGTTGACTTTTGTATAGTTATTTATTTTATTATTATATTTGCAATTCCTGATAAACACATAACTTAAAGGGACAGATCACCTGAAAATTGACCAAAAAATCGATTTTCTTTTTTGAATATTAAACGGAAGCCTATTTAATTGTGAATATTGTGAAACCTCATTTTTACCCATACGGCGATTATAACATCGGATATTGTAAATTTTATTAATACACCCAGCGCAATTACCCAAAAACAACCAACTTTTTTTTTTTTTTTTTTTTTTTTTTTTGGCCATGTTCATATTTTCTTAACTTTCATGTTTTAAAAATTTTTTGTATTTCAGATATACATTTAAACTTTTTTGTTCATGCTCTTTATTATATATGTGAAAAATAAGAGCATGGAATTATGATTATCCTTCATGGTTTTATTTTATTTATTTTTTTTAATAAAAGTATATGAATATGTGTTAGATTTCACTGTATATATATATATTTTACTATATATATATCAGTAAAAAAATAATATTAAATGTAATATTTGATATATCTAAAACTCCATGCGCAGTCTTGTGTAATACACATTTGAAAATCTTAAAAAAAATGGGCAAAAATATTAATATTTAAAAAAGTAGCATTTTAAAAAATTCAAAATGTTTTTAACTATTTTAAATTTTTAACTAAATATGCAGTTAAAAAAACATTTTTTTTCTTCAAAATATACTTTTAGTTGAACATTGAAATGCAGTGAGTTATTGCACCATTTGAACCATTTTTTTTTAAATAAAAAAAATGTTGAAAAGGTAAACTGACTCCTTAAATATATAGCAACGTTGGCTTCCACACTTGCATTTACTTATGAAATCCAGACCTAAAATTACAGTCTAGTAGTAACAACATAGTGAGTTGTACAATAAGTTTTTTGGGCCCTGGTAATTTTAGGAAAGTACTTTTACAATTCTGATAAATTATTTTTTAAAAATTTGAAAAACATTTACAATTAGAAATAATAACATTTCCTGGAGCCATTTTATTTTACCACTATCTGCCTATATCATGCACTTATACATTTTATACGGAAAACCTCATTCTAAAATTAAAATTTTAATTGATAAATGGAATTTTTGTTTTAATTGTTTAAAAAAATAATATCTTTATTTATGATTTTATGTAATATCAATTCTGAAATTTATAATTTTAAATTAAGACATATTTATTTTTAAAGGGAAATATTATTATCAGCTAAAATTGTATTATTTTAATACATGATTTCCCCTGCCATAAATGTATATTTCAAGTTAAACTCTCCGAAAAATACCATGAGTCCCAATTCTTTAACTATTTTTATATTTTTATTTTTTCATGATAAAGTGGATAATTTTAATGTATGATTATCTACCCTATATATATATAATCCTAATGAAACGAATTTATGAAACGAATATATGAAACGGATGAAATGTAACGATTCTTGGAATCGACTGATTAAACAACTGATTATGTTTCACGGCGATCTCCTAAAATATGGAATACTTTGCAATGAAATTAACACCAAAAATCAATATTGATCCGCAGATTTCAAAACTGGTATTAGAATGTTTAAATTCGAATTAGTTTTCGAAATATTAATTTTTTTCTAATTTTATATACATTTTTCTAATGATGGCAACTCAAATTTTAATCAAACGGATATTTTTTTCAGATTTTAGAAAAGGTTACTATTTTAAACTACTTTGGCGAGAAGTTTGGCCTCCCTTAAATGTATGCTAAGAAATATATCATGTTACTTTTATTCATAATTCAATTTGTATTTCATTATCATTTTATTTAATACAAACAGAAACATTTAAAATAAATGGCTTTCCTTTCTTTATTTTTTTTAAACGAAATGAAAAGAAAAATATTAGGCACAAATGTCATATATGCACCGGGGTACCTAATTGGCGCCAAAATGGCATTATTTTGGTTGACATGGTAACCCGGCTTTTGTTGTTTATTTAATAATAAGTGTTATTTACTTTATTTCCTTTTTTTAAATTACATAAATTGTTTTGTTCTATAGTTAATTATTTTTTTGGTTATTTTCCTTTAAAAATAAAAAATAATAGAAAATAATTAAAAAATACGGTACTACTTAGTTATTCCATCGACCCATTTCGCCAAATTATATAAATCGCTAAATTATACAAATTGACATAATTTTTATTTTAAATAACGGAAGAACAAAGAAAATCGTATAACATTAATAAATATACAAATAAAACGTCGAAATAAAAATCACTTGATGACGTAAAGACGTGTAACTTGCTTAAAGTCAAGTGAATGTGACATTTATCAACCATTATTGGCATTTAATCTTATAGTTTGGTGATAGATTTTTGTTCGACGAGATAACTAAGTAGTACCAAAAATACATATGTAACTGGTATTCGAAAACGAGCATTTCGCCAAATTTTCGTAAAAAAAATTACGCCAAACCGGATGCGTATATGGCATCTGGCCAAATATTAAATGATGTAACAAACGATGACATTTAATTTCAACTTCAAAGCAATGTTTTAATTTACCACTCGAAAAAAAAAATGCTAACTGGCGAGTTGAAAAATAGTTATTGGTGAGATTTGCACCCGGCTAGCGTAACAGTACCAAGAATTCTTTGCGACAATGCTTTTATGTAGTAGTATTCGAAAAAAAAATTGATTTTTTTTAATCGAAATGGAAAACTTTCGGCACAGATGCCACATACGGTCCCATATTGGCCCTATTTTTTTCTGACGCCAATGTCATATACGCAACGGGTACTTAACTGGCGCCATAGTATCGTTATTTTGCTTGATTTGATAAGCCGTATGTTGCTGTTTTTGCTGTTTATCTTTTCCCCAAATTAGCATCGGAAAAAAATCGCGCCAATATGGGGCCGTATATGATATCTGGGCCAAACTTTCATATGAAAAGCGAAGGGATCAGAGCGTATTTATTTATGGCAGTTACATGACTTGGACTATTATAATATAGATGAAATGATGGCGATAGAATAATTTTTGGCGACTTATCACCTGTACCTGGCTAATATTAAAGTACCAAAATGACACCAGGAATATAAAAAGCGAAGTGGTTCGCACGGAACTCTTGGTGATAGTCACATGACTTAGATTATTGTTATAGAAATTGTTTTAAAATACCGGGAGACAAAGACTCTGTACACGTAATTCCTTTTATTTTTAGCTTCTTTTCAAACGTTTAACTGATCCTCTTTAATCAAACACGAAAACAACCATTGGATGTCTTAACAGCAACTGATTCGGCCTTAAATTTTTAAAATCAAAGGAAATTGAATGGAAACCCGTTTACAGGGAGATCTGCACAGCTTTTTTCAGTATAATTCAATCTTCTATAATATTTTTTAAACCGATCAGATTAGCGTGTTTTTAGATTCTGCGGTGTCTGAACGGGGATTGGCGAGCGTAGCTTGCAGGGGGCAGAGCCCCCTAGTTCTACTATAAATGTATATTTCAAGTTAAAATCCACGATAAAAACCGCGAATAAAATGCATTTGAATATATCTTAAATCAAAGGGGAAAAAAGCACCTGTTTAATGACTCTTCTCTGTTTAATTATTGAATGTATAAGTCAAACAGATCTAAAATAAGCCACAAATTGCTCAACAAAATATTCTAAAACGGAAATTTCTAGCACTGTTTTTTATACAAACATACAACTATCCGACCTATTTCGTTCGCTACTCAGATATCTTGCGCCGCCATCTTGCTCGACATTTTCACCTTGAAGCAGGCCCGTAAGAAAAGGAAGTTGTTTCGCGGCAATCCCGATCAGACCCGTGTGTAAACCGACTCCCCCTTTTCAAAAGACAATTTTGGGTAAAATTTTTTGGCTTGTACGCGAGTATATATGGTAAGTAGTAAACGTAAAAATAAACTTTTACACTAACAATAATTAATATATTTAATTTTCCAATTGAATGTAATTGATTGTAGCTGAGTTCTAATTTTCTATCAATTAGAATAATTGTGTTAAAAGTAATCAATAATCAATTTATTTTTTATTTTTTATGTTTATTCATTTTTTGAAATGATAAATCTAAGCTTATAACAAAAAAGAAATATATCTAGTATATCATCTACTACTTTCTAGAAATAATACAATGAAATTTTAACCTTAAACGTGAAAATATTTTAGGGGTTTTGTCTAAAAAACTGCCAATGTCACTGACATCAACAATATTTTTGGAAACATGAGACTAATCTTCCATAATTCGTAATAAGGTTACTGTACTTTTTTGTTCTGTTATATCAACTGTAAAATAGAAAAATGTGTTTTTAGAAGGAGAACGCAAGAAAACAAAAAATCGTTCCATGTGATTTTGGATAATCATGAATTTTTCTTTGCTTCTATAATATATGGATCTGGAAATATTTATAAAAGATTATTTTGGTTAACTTTTTTTATTTTTTAAAACAATGAAATAAAGATGCTTCATTTAAGCCTTCAAGTCCCAGCCGTCACAATCCTGATGGCCAACCGCATTAGTTATATTACCGTCCACTTTAATATCCACCAGCAGTGATGTGTTTTCTAGTGTTTTCTAGTTGCATAGTTTATAATTTTTCTGCCAAATACAACTTCTGTGCAGATTTTCAAATTTATTATATTCACCAATGTATAATCTTTACTGTGGCATTTCGTTACAATAAACTTACGAATAACGCTTGCATTGAAAATAAATGTAGTGGAATTTAATTAAACATAAAGGAATATATATAATAGAATACATATGAAATATAGTGGAATTTAATTGTTTTTAACATTCATTTAGTGTTATACAAACGCAAAGTTGTTCTCATTATGAATGTTTTGGGATGTAGATATTACTATGTTAAGCTAATTATAAGTAATTTATTGCTTATGCACTGTAAAAAAAAAAAAAAAAAAAAAAAAAAAAAAAAAAAAACGGAAAATTTTCTGTAATTTACCGGGAAAAAGTTTCGTTAAAAGAAGGAAATAGTACTGGTGTCTAGATTGCCAGTAGTATTTCCATATTTTAGTCAGTTTTTTTTTTTTTATTTACAATGTGTTGCATATTTAACTGATGTTTCAGAAATTTAAATATACTAGGGGGCTCGGCCCCCTACGAGCTACGCTCGCCAACCCCCGTCCAGACACCGTAGGCTCTAAATGCACGCTAATTTGATCGGCTTTAAAAAGATTTCGAAAGATTGAATTATAATTTAAAAAACAGTGGCCATCTCCCTATAAACGAATTTCTATTCATTTCTCTTTGATTGGGGAATTTAAACGCCAAATCCGCTGCGGTACTACTTGATTATCCCGTCGACCCATTTCGCCAAATTATATAAATCGCCAAACCACTCGCCAAATTATACAAATTGACATAATTTTTATTTTAAATAACGAAAGAACAAATAAATCCGTACAACATTAATAAAAATACAAATAAAACGTCGAAATAAAAATAACTTGATGACGTAGACACGTGTAACAACATTTCAAAATAAGCTAATATAAAAGGAATTAAGTAAACAGAGTCTTTGTCTCCTGGTATTTTTTAACAAAGCGAAAAGAAAGTCCTTTTAAATGAGACATTTTAAATTAATCGTTTTTAATCTGACGTAATTTTTACCAAGCTATTCTTTCTCTTTTAAATAATCGCGTGAAAGTACTTTTGTTAGCAATGAAATATTATTTGCGCTTTCCTAACAAAAATAGTTGAAAATATCCTCTCAAAATATTAAATAAATGCCTAGCGCAATTTCTAAATTTAAACTTTTTTGCACTATTATTTTGTGTTCATTTTATCTAATAACTATAATGTAACGTAAATATGACGTAATTTCTCCTAAGACTTCTAACGCATGTTAATGAATTTATTATTTTACAATATCCTTTCTCTTCTAAAATTCACGTGTATACTTTTTATGACGTAATTTTTAATAAGTTCCTGCTTTTTATACGTAATTATTTAATTCTAATTTGAAAGTTTTTTTCCTGTTTATAATAGTCACGTGTAAATAAATTTTTAATTTGAAGCAAACATTATTGCTTGCGCTTTTTATACAGTTGGCAACAGTTTAAATTAGTACAATTTTCTGAAATCTGTAAAAAATATCTCTAGAAATGCTGAAAATTTGAATTTAAAACAGAAATAAAACCTGAAAAAATGAGTCAAAATAAAAAAATTAATGCAATCTGCACTCCGGCAAATTCTAACGCATAAAATGATCTAAAAATGATTACACTGCCATGTATAGTTTTTGCTGCTATAAAACTTTTTTAGTGGAACGATTTTGTTCAACTTTAGCATTAAATATCTCTTAAAATAATTCTTCGATTTGAAAACTGTCTGCATCAGCGTGTTTATCAAACATTTCTGTATAAAACCACTGATTTTCATATTTTTGTATGCATTATTTTTCTCAATATTAACGAAGAAAGACCTCCGGTCACAAAAAATTCAAAACCGGCGGCGGCGGTGACAGCGGTAGTTACTTTTTTTTAGAATAGAGAGATACATAAAAAATCAATTACATATATAAATATTTTAATATATATACATAAATATAATTCAAAAAGTTTTAATTTTACATTTTTCTTTTTATTATTTTAGCTCTCACGTTGAGTTCTGACTCTGAACTTAGCAAAAAATTATCAGGTAAGAAATATATGAGATGGAAATTTAACACTGTTCGCGTATTGTATCACTTACAATGTTTTAAAATTTCTCATAAACTTTAAATATATTCAAAACATTTTACAATTATTAAAATATTTTATCGTATAAAAAGAACGCAGAGTATTAATTAAGAAACTAAAGAACAGGAATTCTGCTTTTTCAGAATTTAGTGTCGCCCCCCGCATTTCCATTACTTCATTTTCTTCTGGTGGACTGGTGGCTTGTATTATTATGAAACAGCCATTATAAATGAAGCGTTAGGTGAAGATGAAAGAGCAGTCGTAAAAAGTTAGAACTCTGATTTTCTGATCAGAATGGGGAAAAAATGTCCATAATTTTTTTTGAAAAAAAAAAATTATGGCCATTTTTTTCCGATAGAAGGACAGACGGACTGAACGACAACCAGACGGACTGAAAGACGACTAGGTGCTACGTTTTTATATAATTACGAACGTACCTAAAAATAAGATCGGCTAATCAATGTATACAAGTGTATACAGTGATTAGCCGTTCTTATTTTTATACATAATATTTTTGTTTGATTGTTAATGCATCTGATGTCACAATGTCGTCAGCTGTTTGCAGTAACAGGAACCATTTTATGAAATTATTTTATTAAAAAGTGTAAACATTTAGTTTTTTGACTAGTTGGAGACAATTATGGTAAGTTAAAATAATTCACTTCCATCTTACTTATTTCAACTAATATTTTTATAAGAATTATTCTTAATCACAGCCCAAGGATGATATGTTAGAGAATAATTTTTAGATTTTCGATTGACTTCTTTCGTATGATCAACCACTGAGAAAATGTCAATTAAAAAAAAACTATTTATTTATAATTTTGTTGCTATTTAATTTCAGCGGATTTCATTTTTGTCCATTATAGGACATTCATTAAGGGTTGTAGCAATCATATTAGTTTAGTTGTAAAACTTAAAAGAAAAGAAATATAATAAAAAACCCGTAGCAGTGAATTTATTTGATCAACTACTGCCTGGGTCACCTTATATACAGTGTGTCCACGTATAAACTGACCGACCTTTATTTTCACAACCGTTGGTTCTAGATGCATACTTCCAATTACAAAAGTGGTCAAAATTAGGTGCAAGGTTAAGATAAAAAAGCTTGAAGCGAAAAAACAATTTAGTGAAGAATTACAGAATCTAAATTTTTATATGGCCCCCCGGTCCTATAAGTTATATTTAGTAAAATTTCCCTGTTACACTGGCAAGTATGGCAAAAAAAGTCCCGTTATTCTACGATTAAAATTGACAGATTAATAGCTGTTTAAAGTTGGAGTGTATTTTTTGCTGCATATTAGGGGTCATTCACAAATTTAGTAGAAATATAATTTCGTCAGATATATTAAAGAAATGGTTGAGAGTAAAATTAGCATTGCAATATAAATTTGAAATCTTTAATCATTCTGACATATTACCGCAAAATGTACAATTTGTACTGAACATTATAAGAAGATAAAAATAACAGATTTTTTGTTAAATAAAAGGATGAAAAACAACAGCCTCAATTAATTCTTTACAAAATGATACATATTTTAAAATGCTGTTAGATTACACTGACTTTCAAATTTTGGGTTGTGGCATGTTTTTTTAGCTTTTGGAAATTGATTCTTATGTATTTTTTAGAATTGAATCCGAAAACGACCTTCATTTTAAAGCATCACGTCAGGAATTTTCTCAAATCGCAAATTTCAAAGCTGAAAACCTAACAGTTAAAATTGATCCCCCTCCCCTTCCAACCCCATCAGACTCCCGAGCTGTTTAGCTGTAAGAAACCCAGTATAATCCAAAAAATCTAATAAATTATTGAATTAAATAAAATTAAACTGAATAAAAAAGTCTTACATCTATTTTATAGTATCAGATTTTTCGCTATTTTTTAACCTTGAAATTTACGATTTGCGAAGAATCTTGACATGATGATTAAAAGGGAAGGTAATTTTTTGATTCAGCGTTAAAAAATACGTAAAATGTAATTATAAAAGTTAAAAAACACAACCATCGTAGGTTACGTTATATAAACTAAAACTCTTTCTTAAACTTCTTGACGGTAATCTATCCGAATTTTTTTGTGTTATCCTCTAATTTAAGTATGTATAAGATGGTAAGAGTAAAAAATCATAATAATATTGCATTGTCATCGGATTTAAGTTAGTATGTAAAATTTAATTTCGATCGGACATTCGTTAAAGTTCGAGTACAAATTTTAAACTGGAAAGACGATCATTGCAAGTTAAATAAAACCTTATGAAAATAACATAATTTCAGTTAAAAGAAATCATAGCTTCAAATCCTTACAAAATAAAACATATGTTAAAATACAATTATTTTTACTAGTCTGAAACTTAAGTAGCAAAAGTTAATCGTAATATTTGTACGATTTCTTTCAAAGCGCAGATACCTTGAAATAAGTTTAAATACTTTATACACGACCCCTGAAAGCATGGTCGAAATCACCTGTTTTGATATGCAAAAAAAGTGGTATAAGTCATGCATTTGAAAGTTTCATAACTCGGTCAATTTTAATGTTAGATGAATGGGACTTTTTTGGTCTTACTTGTTAGTGTCACGCAAAATGTTTAGTAAATATCACTTATAGAACCGGGGGACCGTATAAAAATTTAAATTTCGTAATTTTTTAATAAATGCTTTACTTGACCCAAATCACTTTAAAAATAATTCTTTACCTTATTTAAACCATTTTTGTAATTGGAAGTATGCATCTAGAACCAACGGTTGCGAAAATAAAGGTCGGTCAGGTTATACGTGGACACACTGTATATATATGCATACATATATGTATATATATATATATGTGTGTGTGTGTGTATGTATGTAAATGTAAATATATATATACACTTTGTAGAGAAAATACGGTGAATTAACTAGAAGAATCTGATTCTACTTAAAATCTTTTCTGCGTATTTTCTTAGCTCGATAGCATTATTTCTATTACTATTCCAAAAGCATTTCTTGAATAGTTAGTTTCACTTAGTTTTACTTACATGGAATGGAAAGCTTATTTAGCATTCTAACCTAAGGCAACGTGGAAATAGCGGTTTGTTTCTTTAGTCTCCATGTGGAAATAAAAATCTTTAATCCTCTAAATGTCGACTTATAGTACCTTAGTAGAAAAAAGAAATTATACCAATATTTTACTGTATTAGCTATATAGTGTTTATATATTCGCTATATCTTCACTATATATTGATCAATATTGGAATGTTTAAAATATTGCCCCAATATTATAAAGATATGGGTCGAAATATTTTAGTATTTCATTGCCAATATTTTTTATGTAAATCGCATATTTTTGCAATATTTGAGTTTTATTTGTAAACGCAGTATTTCTGTGATTGCAGAATTTCATTGCAAATATTTCCAATGTAAAGCCAATGTGTAGCCGGTATTGTTAGTTTGTTGGAAGTATTTCCAAAAAATATAAGATTGGTTCAAAATTGGACTTCAATATAACCAATATCAGTTTACTATTAAAGTATGAGGGCAAAATAAGAAATTTCGTAATTCTCAGAGATTTTGGATTCTAATGTTAAAGAATTTTTCTTTAAGTATTTCACAAAAAAACTCTACAACAACACTTAATTACACACATGTGCACGTACTTACGCACACGAATACGAAAATTTGCTTAGTTACACAATTTCGACTTCTCTTTCAGTTTTTTATAATTTATATCACTATAAACAAGGATTGCTTTTTATAAATCAATAAAAACGAAAAGACAAAAAAAAAAAAGAAGAAGAAGAAAAAATGTACATCTGAAGCATTTATTTGACAACACTATAACCTTTATGCCATTCATTATTATTATATCGTTGATAATATTTTATATTTATTTAAATTTATTCATGAAAACTTTTAAAAAATAAATTTTCTAAGTATCATTTTGAGTTTTTGTAGGATTTTTTTCCATTTGCACATTTTTTTTAAAATTTGACTATGAAACATATCATGACGATACCTGTTGACAAAGTATTTAGATAAGCGGAAATGCATTTTATGCTAGAACATTTCAAATAAATTATTAGACGTTTCGTTATTCGGATGTATTTTTAAAGGATTACAAGAATAATCAATACTTAATTACACACAATAAACATATTTACTTTAGTGACACGACCAAGAAATAACTAACATTATATTCTAACTCTGTATTACTATTTCATATCTGCCAACCATCATGGGTTTTTTAAAAATCCAATAAGCATACTTTGAAACAGAAATTTCAGTGAAAAAATTAAGTTTTTATCATATAGAAACAGGAAAAAATGTTAAATTACTCATTGAATAAATTTTCTGGTTTATGTATGTTTTTTGTCTTGTAAAAAATACAGGAGGATGCAGCTATGGGTATTGAAATTTCTTAATTTTAAGCTTGTGTATCTACATGTTCAGCGGAACTCGAATTTTAAAAGCGATAAATAAAATAGATTTCATGAAGTTTTCAACGGAAAAAATGGCTGCTTCAGAACACAATTTTTTAAAAATACTTTTGCTCTGTATATGCTTTTAACATTTAAAGAATTGCCCACGCAGCTGTGAGGAAAGTGTCTATACTGTTGAATAATTACACGTGAACTGGTCTAGAGACTCTTGCTCGATACCCTTCCATTTTGATGTAATTTGCCATAGGACATACATATAAGTACACATCTGCAAACTATCAGAGACAGAAATAGTATAGTCGGGTCATCAAAGGCTCTTCTGTAACGTTCACTATTTCTAAGTCGCAGAAACATTCTCAGTTCACCAACTTTGTCATTTTATTGTGATACAAGAAACCTTATTTATTGAAATTAGGTAGTACAACTCTTTGTGCTAGAAAACGTAATTGCAGTATTAAAAATTATAAATCAATACCTTTGTTATTACTCGGCTTCAAACTTGGCCATACGGGCTGTCACGATGAATTTTACCGTTACTTTAACAAGCTGTAACTACTGAAATAAAGGCTTTACCAATTAATTACCTATTGAAATGTGATAAAGCTGCTGAAGTTTATTCTCTCTTGCTTAAATATTCATTAACTTATTCATCTTTGAAATCCCTTCAAAAAAAAAAAAAAATGTTCACAAATTCAACACCATTTTCAAAAATATCGAAGTGATTAGTAGAATATTTAAGCCGGTGATTGGTTATCGAAAAATTAACATTTTAGAGATTCTAATACAGTTAAATTTACATGTAAGACATCATTTGATACTAAATCAAGGATTCTCCAAACTTTCTAATTGATATTTTTTGCTATCCCGCACAGTTTAGAAGATAGGGTAGGCTTTTTTCACATTTAGCCACTAAAGGGCGCTGCAATCAGTCATTGGATAGCGCATAATTATTTTATTATATAGTTAGACACTTTGCCCATTATTCTAGTAGTTATATCCGTTGAAGATATATTTGAGGACCATTCCAAGTCACGTGTGCGGCAGCTTTTCTACATATTTCTGCTGTTTCAACAATGTTATTTATATCCTCAAATTATAAGAATCATCCTAATATGGAAATCTAGAGATTTTATTATTTTTAATGTATATTTTATGTTTTAAAAGATTATAAGCTAATAGATATAGGTATTTTTGTTAGTGTCGCTCGCAAAACATTTTGTCAGTTTTTCATGAAAGGGCTCTGAAACGGACAGATTACTAGGTCTAAGATTTTTAAACCTATTAAAGGGTCATTCAGCTTTTCTACATATTACTGCTGCTTTAACAATGCTATTTGTATCCTCAAATTAAAACAATTACGCTAATATGAAAATATAGATTTTTTTGTTAATTTTAATGTACATTTTATATTTTAACAACTTATAAGTTAATAAATATAGGTATTTATCTAAGCGTCACATGCGGTACATTTTGTCCGTTTCTCATGGAATGGCCCTTGAGTGTACTAGGATATTATACTGCACCTAGCCAGGGACACCGAGTTCTCTAGTTGGCATGAAATGACCCACTTATTTAATATACTTTTCTGTTATTCTTTCCTTACTGCTGTGTTTTCAGTCTTCCAGAGACTTCTCGAAACAATTTTAGAGTCAATTTCTACGGCGGATATAGTTGCGAACCACACACAAAGTAGATGTTTTGAAACTTGCTTCATTTACGTTATGCTGAAAATGTCCAAAATGAAACGAAAGTTTTCCTTTCAATTAAGGTGAGTTTCTTTCAGTAGTACAAAAGGTAATGAAATCAGAAGTATTTCTTTTGAGACATGAGTTCCTGAAAATGGGATTGAATTTATGAAATTTTTTTTCGATGGGATTAAAGATAAATAGCGGAATGAATATTTAATCAGGAGAGTAACAATTGAGCTGCTCTATGTTATCTTCATGCGTAATAAATAGGTTAAGTTTTAAACTTTTAAAGCAATTTTTTATGGCTTTGAGGGCAAGTAATGACGAAGGTATTGATTTGGAATCTTTAATACAGCAATTATATTTTTTACCACATAAAGTTGTGCTAGATCACCTACTTTCAAATAAGAAAGGTTTCTTGTATCATGAGCAATAAAATGACAAACTTGGTAATTTGATCATTTTTCTGAGACTGTGAAATAGTGAACATTACAGAATTAAACCTGGAAACCCAACTTTACTACTTCTGATTCTAACAGTTTGCCCAGACATCCATTTTAGACCTATGTTCTTTTGATATTTCATCAAAAGTGAAGGGGATCGAGCAGGAAAGGTATCCAAATTTAAGTCACTTGACATGGAATGACTGTGTTGCTTATAAAGTATCTTTACGAAAGTTCAACCGGAATGCGGATGATTTGTTTTCCTAACTAACCCTATGTCGATGAGTGAAAATTAAGTTCTTATTAATAATTATAAATTTTGGAAATAGGGATTGAGTTCCGCCAATTCGATTGTTGATGAAGGGCTGCTGCTGATGGGATATTGATGAAGGGATTTATGCTGATGTAGATTCGCGCAGGAATAGTATGTATACAGATTATTTCTCTGAAGTTGATTTTTGGTGTGTCACACAGTTTATTACAAAAATAATCGAGTAGTTTTGTCGAGCACTTTTGTCGAGCTTCACACGATAAGAAGTTTATTCTCAGTGGTTTAAAAATAAAGTATAGTTCTTTCATAGAACGTTAAGCATGAACATGTGGCTTATTTAAGCAATTTAGACTTTTTAGCAAGTAGACTTGAGAAATAAAACCACTTAACAGGGTACAAAATTTCGGAGATTTTTTTTTTTTTACTTAACATTTTCTTTATGCATACGGCAGCATATAGGCAAATTTATCTCCAAATATACTTCGTTCTTGGAACCTTAAGCATGAAAGGTTGACTTTTTAGCAAGTAGACTTGGGTAGTAATACCACATTAAAAGGGTACAAAATATAGGAGAATTTTTTTCACTTAAAATACTCTTTATAATCACGGGAATAATAATTTATTAGTTAGAAATGGATATCGAAAGTAAAAGCGTAAAATAAAAAATACAGAAGTAGAGCGCGGCAATGCAAGTAAAAAAAAAAATAAACATTAAACATGTTTTTTTTTGTTTTTTTTTTTTCAGAACAGCATTTTTTAAATCAATTAAAAAAGCCTTTGTACAGTTAACAGCAAGTAAACAAAAGCAAAAGATTAAGTACGTTTTTTTTTTTTTTTCAGAATAGCATTTTAAATATCAACTAAGTCTTTGTACAGTTAACAGCAAGTAAAGAAAAATAAAACATTAAGCGTGGTTTCTTTTTCAGAACAGCATTTAAAAAATCAACTAACTAAGCCTTTGTACAGTTAAAAGCAAGTAAACAAAAATAAAACTTTAAGCGAGGTTTTTTTTTTCAGAACAACATTTTAAAAATCAGCCTTTGTACAGTTAACAGCAAGTAAACAAAAACAAAACATTAAGCAAGGATTTTTTTTTTTCAGAACAACATTTTAAAAATCAACTAAACAAGCCTTTGTACAGTTAACAGCAAGTAAACAAAAGCAAAAGATTAAGTACGTTTTTTTTTTTTTTTTTTTTTTTTTTTTTTTTTTTTTTTTTTTCAGAATAGCATTTTAAAAATCAACTAAGTCTTTGTACAGTTAACAGCAAGTAAAGAAAAATAAAACATTAAGCGCGGTTTCTTTTTCAGAACAGCATTTTAAAAATCAACTAACTAAGCCTTTGTACAGTTAAAAGCAAGTAAACAAAAATAAAACTTTAAGCGCGTTTTTTTTTCAGAACAACATTTTAAAAATCAACTAAAAAAGCCTTTGTAAAGTTAACAGCAAGTACACAAAAACGAAACATTAATCGCGTTTTTTTTTTCAGAACAGCATTTTAAAAATGAATTAACTAAGCCTTTGTATAGTTAACAGCAAGTAAACATAAAGTCAACAAATTAAGCATGGATTTTTTTTAGAACAGATTTTTTTAAATCAATTAACTAAGCCTTTCTGCAGTTAACAGCAAGTAAGCAATATATATATATATATATATATATATATATATATATATATTTCAGAACAGCATTTTTAGAATCGGGCTACATTTAAACAGCTCCAATTTTCATCAATCAGCTTCATCCTTTTAAAAATTAATCGTCCCATGTTTGTTTAGTGCAATCCGTAGAATTGTTTTGAAATATTGATTTCAGGTTGTTCTGTGTAACTTGAGGTAACAAAATTCATCATTAAAAGTCTTTACATTTTACTTTGAATCGATTCTATTCTACTAAAAAGCATACATCTAAAAAAAATCCATTTACTTCACTAGCTTTTGGACTAAGAAACGAATTATTTTGTTATAATGTTCTAGGTTAAGTCTATGAAGAGCTTATGTGTCTATTGCTAGAGCCTCTTTTTTCAAAGCACTCTCGCTCATCAGCTGTCAAGCCGCTCTCATATATGAACTAAACAAAAATCGGTATTGTATATTGTACTTTAATATATTATAATAAATTATTGTAAATATATTTTTACAAACACAACCTTTCTTAATAAATATGTATGTATAATCTATATATATATGCCTGTGTATCTGAAAGAATTCCTTAAATTTAAGGAGTCAAATTGTGTTTCCTCTAAATTCTGCTAGCTATTTTCAATTAAACTGTGTTCGTCGATTCTCTAAAACTAAAGGCTAGTGTGTGTGTAAGTTAGTTTTGAAGAAGTTATAGGATCTTAAATGTTAACCCCGTCGGCATCACCATAAATCCACAAGTGATTTCTATTAGTAAACGATCGAAGAAAAATTTCAACTCGAAACCAAGTTTATGTTCTATTTCAGTTACTTTTTGGTCCTTTGTTTCCACCAAAAACAAAAACGAAACTTTCTCAAATGAAATCGTAAGCTATTAATGTATGCATCTATGCAAAGATATTATTAGTCTGATATTATTATTATTACCTGTTTAAAAGAACACCTTTCAAATATGCCTGTATGTGCACGTTTTTTTTTTTTTTTTTTTTTTTAAAGACAAATCCCTATTCAACAGTTATTTTTTAAAATCCATATTCACAAGCATTTATTTACCCTTTCGGCCCTAAATTTTTTTCAGTTTGGTCTAAAAATCCCTTTTACGCTAATAAAATTAACAGTAACTAACCGATTCACAGAAGTTAGGTTTTACTGAAATTTAATGAATATGTTAGTTTCTGAAACCTAACGAATGTAGTTATTTCGCGTTTTATGCATATGACAATATTCGAAGGAAGAATTTTTGAAGACGTTTGAAAAATGTCATATTACAACAGGATTTAACAGACATAAAAGCATACTAGTATTTTTTTTTTATTTATCACAAATTATTCATTCAGAAAAGTGGTCCCTAATTTAAGTTTAAACCCTTTTAGCCCTGGCTTTTTTCTTAAAGTCCAAAAAAATTAAAATCTTGTCAACTTTTTATGTTTTTTTACAATTTCAAAGCTAGATGTCGCTACTTGACCACTAAAAAGTCAAATTATAGGATACACATACGTGATTATGAGGTTTTTATGTATCTGCAAGGCGTTATTTATAGTTTAAAGCATTTTAAAAGTAAGGAACACATTTGTGACTGCCAGGGCCGAAAGGGTTAATTATTATTATGTATATATTTATAGAGGAAATTTTTTTACAGGGTTTCAATATTTTGATTTTAATTTTATCGAAAAAAGTACTTAAAAATTTATGCCTTCAAGGAGTAATATCGCATTCATTCTTGACGGGAGTGAGAAAAATGCGAATTTTCAATTTTCAATTATAATTACTTATTCAGTAGAAATTAGAGAATATATCTTTATGCCTAAATACAATTTTATACTGAAACAAATTGGAAATTGCATGTCAAACATGGCAAATGAGGTGCGTTTGTACTATAACTACTTTTATAAATATTTTTTGCACTGCATATTGTACTGACTGTATATTTTAGTGCACTTCATAAGTGCATATCAATTTTCTTCTGTTGGAAAGGCTGTAACATCATTAAAATGCACTTGAAATAATTGTTTCCTATTGGCCGTACTGTAAAGGAAAACTTTTGATTGTCCTGTAATTAAACTATACATCCGATTTTCATAAAATTTGAAATGACTCTACAAAATTTTGCAACAATTATACATTTAAAATTTCAGACCATTCGGTTGGGTACTTTTTGCTCTGTTATTTTGCGGGTGGACAGACAGACGGACCGAACGGCGATTATAGATGCTACTTATTTATATAATTGCGAACGCACCTAATGATAGAGAAGTATGTTACCGATGTTTTATACCAATTTGAATTTAGTGACCTTTCATTTATGCGTGGTTTCCCGGGACTTATTTAACCCTCCTAGTACTAGTACTATTGAGGTTTTTTACCCCATTTTTTAATTGTTTTGAAGATCACAAATATAAATATAATTAAAATAGAAGTTTTTGATTTGAATATTTTCATGGTTGAACCAAAGAAAAAAAAATCAGAATTGAATAGAAAAAAAATCCCTTCCGGCCCGGCCTACAAGCGGAGGTAGATTTCGAAGTTAACCCTTAAATGCCTGGTGTTGCTTTTCGGCAACATACCCAATTTAGGCATCTAAAATACTATTAGAATAATATTGAAGCCGTAATGCCTAATGTGGCCAATAAAATACATTCTGAAAATATTATTAAATCGATTTTCAGCATGTAGAAGGCGACACTTGTGCTGTTTAAGAATAAAGATAGATTTATTTTTTCAATTGTTGCTACATGTTCTTTTTATTTTGTTTGGAAACTTGCGAAATACCCAATTTTGTTCTGCAGTGAGTAAGTAAAATTTATTTCTTACTACAGTTCTTAAAATTCTTGCGTGTTTAATATTATAGAATTTTATCAAGGAAAATTATTTTTTCAATTAAAGACCAGTATTGCCGATTAGTAACAAACAGTTTTTTAGCCGTAAACCTTACTTAAAACAAAATATGATTTTTTAAAGTATTTTTCCCATGATTTATTTAAAAAATGAAAGTCGAAAAACGTTATTACAATGATATTTGAAAAATCAGGCATATAAGGGTTAAGTATACTAATTTCACCAACAAAAACTAAATCATGATTAGAGATAAGCCCACTTTAAGAATTTTATCCGGTCACTTTTGACGAGTTTTTATTTCATTTTCATATAATAGCTGGTTTTATTAGAATCATGTTAAGGCGGTATTAAAAAAAAAAAAAAAAGTTCTTTTCCATGCTCAACAACTAGAAATTTTCTGGCACATTTTCAGATTCATTTTTAATAGAAAAAATATGAAACTTGCTGACTTGATTTTTGATGAGATTTATAAGCGACCTGTGTTTTTATTTTTCGTTCAATTAATTAAAACTTGATTTATAAATAATTATTTTATCAGTAGGGCAATATTTTTCGTTTCTAACACAATCGCTTTGGGAAATTCTGTTCAAAATGCCCACTTTGACATCATTTTTTCAAATATATTCTGTCTCTATCAAAAAATCGATCCTTACGGTACATTATATAGTTTCTGAGTCAGAGAATCTACCAATTGGATGCGTCTGAGAGCAAAAATGAATTTAAAAATGTGTCAGAAAATAAGCAGTTTGGATTTGAATACACCCTTAATAAGATGATTTTTTTTTCAACCGCTATGTATTTTTAACTTGTTTTTACTGTAGGAATTGGTCCTATCAAAAAGTTGTCTATATTAATGTTTCGTTTTTATTTTTATTTATTTATTTATTTATTTATTTGCGGTACGAATTGGTCCTATCAAAAACTTCTGAATATAAAAATTGTAGATAATATTAAGGATATTTATAATAAAATTAATTGGATTTGACATCTGGAGAATTGAAGTTATAAATTTTTTTCTCCTAAAAACCCAATTTTTTGCGCATCTTGAGCCCATTTTTAATTTTATCAAAAATCTGTGATACATAAATTTTTGGCTCTATTTTTAGAAGTAATAAAACTTTAAACTGATTTGATATGTACAAAAATTAAGAAGTTACCGGGTTTCTTCGGTTTTCACAAAATCCCTCGCTATTTCCATCCCCTTGGTCCGATTTTACCCATTAACGAACTTGACCGAAATTTTATGCCCCTTGATTTTATGTATCAGTTTGGAAGAGATTTATGCAGAATTGTGGAAGTTATCGTGTCCCGAAGAAAGTGATATATGTATATATATATATATATAGATAGATAGATAGATAGATAAAGTTTTTTACTGAGGATGGTTTTGGGTTATAGGGGCCATGATCGGTGTAGATCTGCAAAATTTTTTTTAAAAATTCCAACATAGGGGAGAATGTAATAGGTAGTATTTCATACGAAATCTACCTAAAAAATAGATATCTCCTAGGAAGAAGTTACATTCAATCGAATTAAATTTCTGGTTCAAATAAATAAAAGAGCGATGATGACGACATAAAGAAGAGGCTCTTGTACTTTAATTTATTAAACATGTTTATTTTATATGTAATTGAAATCTATAATATTTTACTTTTAGAACACAAAATCATGCTTAGTAAATCTTATAGGCGAAGGATGACGAACCTGTGGCACGTGTGCTAAACTTGGCACGTAAGAAAAATTCAGATGCACTTATAGATAATAATCCACTTCATTAATTTTTACAGAATTATTCTAATTGGTAAATGCAACATACGAGTTGTAATTTTTCCAACTGGGTGAAAAAATAACCAGACCAGGATCTGAACCAGTGATCTTTGGCTTAACCTGTCAATGCTCCACCGACTGAGCTATTCTGGGCAAATCTGACGGGCACAAATGCAATCACACAACAATTTGATAATGACATCTGGTGTGTTATACTAAACAACTATGTGTTCGATTCTACTCTATCGAGCAGTTTAAGAAGGAAACACGTTTGAGGTATGAAGGCAAGTATATTTTTGTAGATATGTCTTTATGAGACATTACTGCAGATTCGGTATGAGGGAAATGTTCGGTTGTTTTTTCACCGAATTCGAATATTCGCCAAAACTCAGATATTCAGTTGAAACTCGCTGAAAACGGTAATGAAATCAAACATTCGTTCGGTCCCTAATTTTAATAAATTCTGTTATTTTAATTCTACATATCTGTGTGTTCAGTCAATTTGGAGACAGGGGGAGGTAATTACGAAGCTTATATTTCAAAGCTAAATAATAAATAAATTTAATTTTAAGTTTTAACATTAAAATCGTCTAACGTATTTTCTATGCAGTTTATATTTTGAACCTAAGTACGTAAATAAAACTTACTAGGCCTAATTTGAAGCAAAAAAAAGACAATTTGCTGTGCTTAGAAAGTCAAATCACTCTGTTAGTTTATTTTATCGGTATATTAAAAATACGCAGGATATTTCTGCCTTCTATATGCTCTATATATGCCTTCTTATTAGAAAGGAAATATTGACTTTCTTTAATTTAAAGCAAACTAATCTTCATTTCAACTAACTATATATAAAAACATCGGATGTCGTTTTCTTTAAATGAAACTATGTCAGTAAATTTGACAGTTTGAAGATTTAATTGAATTTCCCTGTCAATAACATATTACAGAAAGACTTTATCTGTTATTTTGAGTTACATAAAAGTTTTCTGGTGAATTTTTAGAACTTTTATGATCTAAGCAAATTTATTTAGCAGATTTCACATCAAAGCAGATTTATTTATTCTTGTTGTTTTTAAAATTTTATTAAGTATTAAAAATCCACATAATAGTTATTTGTAAGCTAACAATAGATACTTTATTTTCTATATACATTGCTTCAATTTGACATTTCACATTTATTATGCAGGGGGGTGGGAGATATTTTAAGAATGCAAAAGAACACTTGAAGAATTGTAATTTTGAAGACTATTTTCTAACATTTTCAATGGTATATTAAAAGTTCATAAAAAATAATAAATAATAATATTGCATGCAATCAAAATTGTAATACTAAAGTAAAATACGGCATGAAGCTAATGTCAGCGTTGCCAAGTTAAGGAATTTTTTTATTCAAAATATATACAACTATTTTAAAATAAAAAATTTTCCTTTAATTTATGATAATCATTCCACGATTAAATAAAACAAAGATGGTGTGTCAATCCCAAAACCTTCTTCTATCTCATATATTTCAAAATGTTGTTACAGATGTCAATATTTCATTTTTATTAGTACAATACGATATCAACTTTAAATTTCATATTAAATATTTCTGCTTCAGTCAACTAATCGGAGTAAAAACGATTTAATCTCAATCATGATATTTACTAAAATCGCCAATAATCGCGAATAGTCGGCTTATCACAATGGGAAGTTTCCGTCGATTCACGAACCACTGTTGTGCAATAGAACTACGAAAAATTAAGAAGATTACATAAAAGTGGCTATTACAGTTCACCCTTCCAACAGTATTTTTCCACATTCAGGGAGGACCTTCTTGCCACGGCCAAAAACATACACAAAAAGTTTGGTCCAATTCTATGCATAACTTCATACACTTTTTGATGATACAATGGTGACAGACAGACGGACACACGGACGGACGGACAAACACACGGAGAGACAGACATTTTTATAAACATGCTTTTTGGTATCTCTGACCTTAAAACATGTAAATCCGTTGAAAACCGGCAGTCAAAAAAAAAATTTCGATTAAAATACTTTCTCCAATTGAAGATAGAAGAAAGTAAAAATCGCCAATCTGGTAACACTGACTAATTTGCTTATGAGAAAATAATGAAATAAATTGAAATTAAAATCATTAGGAGGTGATTGTTCCTAAATAAAGTGACATCGCATTGGACAAAGTGGATGGCATGGTAGTTGCCAACATGTAAAAATTGCTCATGTGACGCATGTAATCGACATGATGGACGTTATAATTATGAAAAATGTCGTGAATACGATGGCTGTGGTTTGTGGTAGCAATACTGGATGTGGTATACGCAAGTCAAAATTTATAGGAAGACTCAGGTGGTCATTTTCAAATAAATTGAACAATTATGATCGTAAATAACTAATAAAATATTTCTGATAATAATTGTTTAAGTTCATTACTAATGTAATTATCACAAAATCAATATTTTAATTATTTTAGCTTGAAGTTTAAAAATACAGAATTTTTTTAAGTTATGATTACAAAGTTAACAAAAGAACGAAACATAGCGTGGGAAGAGCCAGTCCGATATAATTAAAGATAGAGATCAATATGCAAAATAAATACTCCTGAAGAATCAGTGCATGTAATTCCAATTCGCGTTAGAATTAGCAAGATTTAAATGGTACCGTGATGCCAGTTAAGTGTAGTGTGTAATATGAAAGTGGCTCTATATGAAAGTGGCGACATACGGTATGCAAAAATTGGATGGTTAAGACGATTTTGGACATAAACGAATCCCCAAGAAATTTAAGGATTCTGCCATTGTTTTTAATCAAATGTTTGTTAACTTTTTTCACTCGTCTAGTCGAATACGTCCAGGCAAGTATCGCCAAGTTTTGGAAAATAAGTTTGCCATAGTTTGGATAAAAACTGCTGTCCGAGGACAGTATGAGCAGGGATGTAATAGTGGGTATATGGAGGTGTATGTCGTTACATTCGGGATATTTTTAAAAAGCTCTCTATATCTGAAATAAAGCTCTCGCGTATAACACTAACCATGTTTTTTTTTTTTTTTTTGTTTTGTTTTTTTATTTACGACTGCAACATTTAGTCTGAGCATGCGCCATGTGCGTACAGATGCCAATGCTCAACTTCATCTATCTATCCATCTCATATAGATTGACCCTAGTTAAAGTTTAAAACATTAGGTAATTGAAACGTGAAATGAAAATATGAAATCACAATGAAAATAGTCCGAGATATCGGAAAATCGATATAGCTATTTTTTCCGTCCGAAATCTTCAGATATCTATGATCTTACGATGATGTATCAATATTTTAAAAATATTTTCAATTACTAGTTATGAATAAAACAAGTAGTAGTACAGATAGATCATTTGTTTGAAGCGCTAATAATTACGCTCAGTCGAAACCTACCCTGTTGCGGAATATTTTATTCATTTATGAAGAAGTATTAACAACCAATTTTAATACAAAAACAAGACTTCCTTCGTGTTTTTTGTTGTTTTCAAAGTATACAGTTCCCTTAACAATAGCGAATGAATGATATCGGAATTAGTGTTATAACGAGTATAAATTAAGCATACTTATTTTGAGTGTTTTAGATAGAAAGAACCTTATAAAAATATTAAAAATGTGAAAATGAATAATGATAGTATATGAAAGCTGGCTACATGATCGATTAATGCAGGTAAAAGATTGTCACTTTTGATAAATTACCCGGGTGTATTCTTTTTTCTGTTGGTTTGTAAGCATTAGAAGTAGCAGTTAGCAAAGTCATAAGTGATAAAATTGCACCAAATAAAAAAAGAAAAGTTATAACTTCACAAATGTTGAAAATGTAGTATTTGTATAATACCGTGAACTGATATTTAATGATATGAGGTATACACGATGCGAAGTCTCACAATTAAGTTACGAAGTTGTGTAGTAGATTTACGAAATACTTTTGCTCACCTATATTAAGGCTAGGAAGTTATGGATTTGTCGACAGTGAGTCATGATATCATTTATCGCCAGTAGTGTAGTTTATAAAGTTACTACTATGAATATGATGATACTCATATATTACTAGGTTTATTTATTTAATAGTAATATCTTTCTAAAATTTTAAATTATTTCTTGCTAAATTATTTTCTAGATTATTTATCCGTGTGCTCAAATTAAATCCTTCATTCCAATGCTTTATCTGGTAACTTTTATCTAATTTATCCCCACTAAAACTTTATTTGATAGATACATGACAGTATATTTCTGCATAAGTTGTGTGGTCTTAACAGCTGCAATTTCCTCGCATGAATGTCTTTTCTACCTTGTGCATAATTATAAAAAGGCACTCCTATCTACAGGGCTGCCACAGGCGAGTACTTTTTAATTCTACTTCACACCACTTTCTCAAAACAAAAATTATTGGCACACTGTTTGAGAGCATTTTCAAGAAAAATATACTACAAAATGTCTTTGTTTTTTTTAATGGTGGTGCGAATAGAATATAAAATTAGTCGTCTGAGGCAGCCATGTATCTAATTTTGACATCTGCTTTTTCCTAACTTAACAGTAAAGATATACATTATACAATAAGAGGCTATGAAAACCTCGAATATTAATTTTCCCAGCTGCATTTACAAAGGTCTTTAGGTTTACTGTTTCATCTCATCTACTTTATTAATTTGCCAATTATGGTAATTCCTTGGCACGTATGCCGTTCAAAATTTAAATTTCTTTCTTCCTAACCGCTTTTTTCCCCATGGACGCCTTGGCCGTATTTATGTTGGCAGTGTAACCGGTATGAAAATGTAGTCAGATCACTTCTGAGTTTCCTATTGAAATGATCTAAAGTCTGACTGCATAATTGGGGACCACCTACCCTATACCTCAAGCTACAAAAATAAACGCCGAAATTCCATGGATTGTTGTGTGTTTATTGTGCCGCATTTTATCATTTAATCCGATAAGTGCTTCTGGGTTATTGCTTGACATTCCGCAATTGTGCCGAAACCTTCCTTAAGCCATATTTTAAAATTTCCGCAACAATTACTAAATTAAGAGAAGTAACCATTCACCATAACTAGTGTGATATATAAAGATATAATGCGATTTTTTTTATTTATCGATAATGGAATTGAGATGTCTAGATGGTTTTCAGTAGTGGCCTTCCGACGTTTTTATTAGATTACTCATTTTAGTGGAAAGTGTAACTTTGGTGTATTGTGAATGGGTTTCCCTTTATATTGTTTTAAACTTGAGTGATAATTCCTTCCATTGCATTCTAATGTTAAAATGTTTCGTGTACATAAGATAAGAAAATTATCGAGTATACACATTCTTCTTTTGATAAATTCTATTTTGAAATTCATGACAGAGTAAGAAATTTTGCCTGCTAAATTCCACTTTATTTTATTCATTACAGCTGGAAAACTACATTAACTACTGGAAAAGGCACATGATGTGTTTCTAGCTTGTACTTATCATAAAATAAAAAAATATATTGTCAGTGAATCAAACATACTGATCTCTATAATGGCGATAATTAACGGGTTTCCATTCATTTCCCTTTGATTGGAGAATTTTAAGGCCGAATCAGCTACTGTTAAGACATCTAATGTTTTCTTGTTTGGTTAAATAAGATCAATTAAACATTTGAAAATAATCTAATATAAAACGAACTAAGTGAATAGAGTCTTTGCCTCATGTTATTTTTTAACAACGCTACAAGAAAATTGTTTTAAATAACACATTTTCAATGTATCGTTTTAAACCTGACGTAATTTTCTCCAAACTTTTCTTTCTCTTTTTAATATTCATGTCAAAATACTTTTGATTTTAGAAAGAAAATATTATTGTTTGCGCTGTCTTAGAATTCACAACAATAGTTAATCATCTCGAAATATGAAGTGAATGTGTCGTATGAATATATTTTTAAATTTAAACTGTTTGGCAATATTATTATTTGACTATTTTAAATATGACGTAATTTCTCCGATTTAATGCTTTTAATGCATATAAATGAATTTATTATTTTAAAGTTCTTTCTTTATTAATATTCACATGTAAATACAATTTTTATGACTTAATTTTCAATATTTTAATGCTTTTAACACGTAATCATTTAATTCTAATTTGAAAGTTTTCTTTTCTGTTTATAACAGTCACGCGTAAATAAACTTTTTATTTAAAAGAAATATTATTATTTACGCTATTTTTACAATTGGCAACATTTTAAAATGATAACCTTTTCGAAAATAGGTAAAAAATATCTCTCGGACTGCTGAAAATTTGAATAAAAAAAATAGTCAAATTGTAAAAAGATAAATGCAGTCTGCACACTGCGATCTTTTAATGTATATTCTTAAAAAATAATAAAAATAAATAAATAAATAAAATAAAATAAATTGTTATGTTTTTGCTCCTATAAAACTTTTTTAATGCAACGATTTTGAGCTGCCTTAACATTTAATATCGCTTAAAATAAAAGTTTAAAGTTTTTTCTATTTTAATATTCACGTGTAAATACCATTTTTATGATTTAATTTTCAATATTTTAATGCTTTTAACACGTAATCATTTAATTCTAATTTGAAAGTTTTGTTTTCTGTTTATAACAGTCACGCGTAAATAAACTTTTTATTTAAAGGAAATATTATTATTTGCTCTGTTTTTACAATTGACAACAATTTAAAATTATAACCTTTTCAAAAATATGTAAAAAATATCTCTAGGACTTCTGAAAATTTGAATTTAAAATTCAAAAAATTAGTCAAATTGAAAAAATAAATACAGTCTGCACATTACGATCTTCTAATGTATATTCTTAAAATAATAATAATAATAATAATAAAAATAAAAATAAATAAATAAATAAATAAAATAAAATAAAATAAATTCCTATTCTTTTGCTCCTATAAAACCTTTTTAATGCAACGACTTTGACCAGCCTTAACGTTAAATGTCGCTTAAAATAATTCTTCGATTTAAAACCGTCTGCTTCAGCGTGTTTATCAAAAATTTCTCTACAATACTACCCATTTTCATAGTTTTGTATGCAATAGTTTTCTTAAAAATTAGCGAAGAAAGACCTCTGGTCACATAAAATTCAGTAACGGCCGCGATGACTTTTTTTTTTTTTTTTAGAATAGAAAGATACGGTAAAAATTATCTTTGTTCTTTCATCATTCTCTACTGATTGATTGTAATCAAAATACAGCATGATATATCAGTAGAAAATAATATTTTTGTATCTAATTACATTTCTTTTTTATACAAAAAAATTCAATTAAATTAAAAATACATAAATAAATAATCGATGTATATTTAACTTTAATTATTTTATGAACCTCATTAATGCTCTAAAACTTAAAATGTCCAATTAAAATTAAAAGATTAAACTCAAATTCGATTCAGATTTTAAAGAATAAATATTAACAGTTCTTATCACTTTTTAAATATATGTTCTGTAAAAAACATCTTTATATAACAAATATTAAATATTAGACAAAAATTTACGAATGAATGCACAGTATAATTTTTTTTTGAAAAAGCATTTTCATTTCAGGTATATGCATAAACATAAAAAAAAAAAAAAAAAAAAAAAAAAAAAAGTTTTCGGAATAAATTTTTGAGAATCGTTTGGCAGAGCTCCAAATTGAGCTCTGTGACAAGTTACATGAGCAGAATACTTTAAAATTTTTCAAAGGAAATTCATGCCAAGTATTTTTTATCTTTTGATCGCCAAAAATGGGGGGAGAAAACTGATTGACAAGTAAAGGTAATTCTTATGAATGGAAGAATTGAAAATCTGTAAATGACTTGCTATTTAATTTGACATTGAAAATCTTACGGCTTTTTATATTAGAAATTTTCTGAAAATGCCTTTTTTTTAATTAAATGTAAAGTAATGAACAAAAAGGTCAAATGATTTTGCAAAATAAAAAGTTTTAAAAAAGTTTCTCAAGACTGATAATGGTGATTAATATGCATTCCTCTTCATATTAGAAATGATTTATTACCCAGCACTTAAATTAAGAATAGAAGAAACATTTTAGCTTGATTTTATTTTAGGGGAGGCAGGGGGCGACGGTATTAATTAAAGATCGGTAGAAGCTAGCTACATGAAAATGAATCGTAAAAAAGAGAAAATTTAGTTTAACAGATGACATCTGATTAAAAAAATTAATAGCCGGTTTTTGAACATCAACTTCCAACGCTTTTATTTATTTTAAATTAAAGCTTATTGATAAATAAAAGTAAAGGCTTTTTAAGAAGAAAAAAGGAATACAGTTAAATGACAAGTTTCTTTTGCTAATAATGTAGCGGATTTTTAAAATTAACACTGATAAATTTTCACAAATCGTTTTATGAAAGTACGTATTAAACGCTGAAAAAGTCCTTCCGGCCCGTGCCGGGAGGAAGAGGTAGCTTTCACATTCCTTATTTTTAAAAAGCCAGCTTATATTATTCAAACACACAAAGCTCAATTTAGTGGAAACCGATTATAGGAGATATAATACTAATTTGTATTAATACTAAATCATTAGGAATGAGAATTTGGCGAAATTATTCAGCTTTATCCAAGCTGTTTTTATTTAAAGTAACTTATATTCGGTTGCCAAATTCGGCGATATATTGAAGTGCCTGCCATTTTAAGACAACATGGTGGATGAGGCTAACCAGTGAACGTAGTCGAGCCCTTAGTAATTCCAGTGCACATGCTCACTCACATCGGAATCGGTTGATATATACGAGTGCTGTCGCAGGCAAAATATCAGATTTTTCAAAATTTCACCCAAAAAAGAAACCTTTTTCAATTTCTAATTCTTTGCGCCTTACTTTAAATATTTTTTTTTTATTTACTGGCCGCCATATTGAAACAAGATGGCTGATAAAGCTGGCCAGTGAACTTGGGCAAGACATTTCTATATACTATCCACATGCCTTCTAACATCGAAATAGGTTAATAAATACACGTGTTATCGAGAGACAAATATCAGATCGTTTCAAAATGTCAGCCATGCTAGAAATTCAAAGTGCTATAATTCAACCATTTTTTAAGATATAGACGAAACAAAAACTGCTCCGGAATCTTTGTATCAAGATCAAACACATAAAAAAAAAATCTTTTTCATTTTCCAATTTTTTGATACCTTATTTTAAATTTTAAATTATTATTTTTTTTTAAAATGCCAGCCCTTTTGAAACAAGATGGCGAATGAAGCTGGCCGACGAACTCGGTCTAGACATTGGTATGTAGTATGTACACACCAAGTTACATCCAAATCGGTTACTAAATACGCCTGTTATTGCGTGAGAAAAATCATGTCGTTTCAAAATGTAAGCCATAATAGAAATTCAAAATGCTATAACTCAACCATTTTTTTTAGATATAGACGAATCAAAAACTGTTCCGGAATCTTTGTATTAAGATCAAGCACATACAAAAAAAAAAAATCTTTTTCATTTTCCAATTTCTTGGTACCTCATTTTAAATTTTAAATTTTTAATTTTTTTTTAAATGGCCGCCATTTTGAAACAAGATGGCGGATGAAGCTGGCCAACGAAGTTGGTGGAGACATTGATATGTTCTATGTATACACCAAGGTACATCCAAATCGGTTCATAAATACGCCTGTTATCACGTTATAAAAATCAGGTCATTTCAAATTGTCAGCCACGTTAGAAATTCAAAGTGCTATAACTCAGCCATTTTTTAAGATATAAACGAAAAAAAAAAAACTGCACCGGAATCTTTGTATCAAGGTCAAACACATAAGAAAAAATATTTTTTAATTGTCAATTTTTTGGTGCCACATTTAAAATTTTAAATTAAAAAAAATTTTAATGGCCGCCATTTTGAAACAAGATTGAGGATGAAGCTGGCCCACGAACTCAGTCGAGACATTGGTATGTACTATGTATACACGGAGTTTCATCCAAATCGGTTCATAAATACGAGAGTTACAGTGTGACAAAGATCATATATATATATATATCAACTTTTGAACGGAGGGTGGTTTCGGGGTCTGGAGGTCATGATCGATGAAAACATACCAAAATTTTTGAAATCGCTTTCCTCCAAACGGCTGCAATAGGTAGCTTTTTATAATGAAGGCTATCTAAAAGAAACTATGAATCATCATAGAACATTCAATTTTTAAAAACGCCCACGTATTACATAGTCGAAACATTTCATTAAAAAAAAAAATTAAAATTTTCAATAATTCCAATTTTTGCTTCACTTTTAACTGCTGTGACAGAAATTGTCACATAACTACTGCTACAAAAAACCGCTCGATCGAAAGATCATTAAAAGGCGCGATTAACTTATAGGATGGCGTTTTTGTACTAAACGTTTTGCAAACGACTATTATAATTAACATTCACCTATTCAGAAGTCTCTAGCGATAGTACCAGAGTTCAAAACGAAACAAAATTTAGTAGTGTTTGTTTTTAAACTGAAAGTTTCAAGCTAAACTATGAAAATTGAAAAAAAGCAGCGGTCTGTGACCGATAACCTCCGTTAAAGGTTAAAAGGAATTTAGAAGGAATTAGGAAGTATATTCTAATGAAGTTTTGTAAAGATCCTATAATTAAGAGCGAAGAAGCCTTTTTACTGCATCTTTTAAAAGTGATTCAGATCTTTGCGATCTTTAAATTGATTTTTCTCAGTTTGTGTGCGTTTTCTTTGTATCAGTATGATCAAAATGCTAAAACTACAACATATATTTTTCAGGTGATTCTATTTTTTAATAGAGAACACTTATAATTCTTCGAATAAAACTAAGCAATGGATTTTCAGTAACATGAATAGTTTACAAAATTATGTAAAAAAAATCACCTATTATCATTAAACTGTAGCTAAAATAGGCTAAACGTGATAAACGTACATTTAAAGGCACATAAATACATTTTATTCTAATCTGCATGTTTCATCGCACGAATGGCGACTTTAACAAAATCTATAAAGATATAAATTATTTTCGCAATACTTTAAAAAATAAAACTGGCAAACAAAAAGCTCGAGATCACATGTATATAATGAAAGCAAGTGGTCATGAGCATATGTGAACGCGCATTATTTTATCCTGATGTTTCTTATTTCGTAAAGCATCTCTTCCCAAATTCCAAGGAAGCTGAATGATGTAAACTAACTGCGTAAAAAGTGAGACACTGGGGGTTTTTTGTTTACCAGTTTCATTTTTAAAAAAATTTGCGGAAATTTTTTTGATCATTATAGATTTTATCAATATAGAATCGCCGTTTGTGCGATGAAACATGCAGATTACAATAAAAAGTATCTCTATACCTTTAAAATGTTCTTTTGTTACTTTTAGCATGTTTAAAGATTTAGTTTATTGAATTTATTTATTAAAAAAATAAAATGTTGAGTAAATAGTTATTTTTACTGTATTTTTACCTATTGATTTTATTGATTTTTCTTAAACTAATTAACTTTTTGGATATCTGGTCTTTATAGTTGCAGAGCACAATTCTAAGAAAAGTATAAACAAAATTGTTACCAAAAGTTCAAAATTTAAAGAAAACAGGGATTTTTTAAATTTTTCTTAATTTTGTTTAAAAAATTATATTTTTCAACTTTTACCACAAAAATATACTTTTATTATTAAATTATTTTCCTTTATAGAAAAATTTAATAATACATCAAAAGAGTAATATTAAATATAAAATAAAAAGATCAAATTATACCAAGTCCTCTTAAAATTTTCTTAAATTTGTTTAAAAGATTATATTTTTCAAATTTTACCGCAAAAATATATTTCTTCTTGATTAAATCATTTTCCTTCATAAAACAATTTAATAATATATCAAAAAGTTGATATTAAATATAAAAAAAAACCTTTCAATTTATACTAAGTCCCCTTAAAGTTATACTTATAAAGTCTTTTTTTTTTTTTTTTCAAGTAGAATAAAGAATAAATTTATGGGGATTGTTTGGCGCAACTCCATATTGAGTTGCGTGACAGGTGCATGAGCAGGATATTTTTTAATTTTTCAAAAGAAATTTATGTCAAGTGATTTTTCCTTAAATATGAGATTCGAGAACAAAGCTGACTGACAGGTGAAATTACTTCCTAAAGATGGAAGAAAAAAAATGAATACTTTGAGATGGATTTTTAATTATGTTGACGTTGCAGATATGTATTTTATATTCTAAATTTTCAGAAAATGCTTTTCAAGCTAACTGCTAAAGATAGGTGGAAAAAACTCCGAATGGTTATATATAATAAAATATTTTAAGAATGTTTTAAAGGAACGATAACATACTGCATTTGTCCTTTGAGTTATATAAGTGTTAAAATACAAATAGTAGCAAAGTTTTAATTTGATTACTTTCGGAGAACAGCTAAAGATCGGTCGTGTAGCCGGCATGCATGGCGGTTAGTAGTAGGGATGTAGTGGAAGGTATACGGTGGTATACGTCGTATAACTTTTGGATTTTCTTAAAGAACACCGTATACCCTCTGTTTCTCATAAAAGCTATAACATATGCTATCTAGAGTATACCCTCTGCATTAACCGTATACCCTCTGGGTTTTTTTACGACTATAACACTGGTAAACATTTCAATAAACAGCTTTTAAACATAAATGCTAATTTTTTAGTTTAAATTATACTAGCAAAACCAGCGGTTTTGAGGCTATTTTGCGGGTGGGGGGGGGGGTTCTAATTAATTTTAAATCTTTCAAAATAAAGTCAATTCGCACGTAAAAGTAATTTCTTTAAGCCTGTTCTCAAAGTATTGGTCTTTAAAAACCCTTCAAACATATTTACACCTAACGTTTATACATAACCTTTTATACAACTCTTTGCAAATTTTTAGCATTATTTTACATTTAATTTTCAAAAGTACTTTCTGAAACTAATATAAAATGCCACAAGATCCGCAACGCAACGTTAAATATAAAGTCATTCTAAAATTTTCGGTTCTTCTACCTTTGAGAATTAACTTTACTTGACAGCTTTCTTCGCGCAAGGCAATCAAAGAAAAAAAATAATTTGCATGAATTTCTGTTTGCTATACTGTTCTACAAAACTATTTTCTAATTTTAAATCTTTAAAAATAAAGTCAGGTCACGTGTGTACGTAATTATTTAAGCCTTTTATCAAATCAAAACTGGATATCTTCTAGCACATTCAATGAATTTATTTTTATTTGTAAACCATGAAAATAGCATAGCGATCTCGCTTTAACACGATTAAATCGAATAGCCTTTTTTAATTTTTCGATAAAGGTATTTGTTTTTTCAGAAAACTCTGTCAGTGTTAGTGTTTTGAACAAAATTTCCGGAAAGGACATCCGATAAAGTTGAGGTCGTGAAGTAAAGGTCGTGAGACAACAATTGTTTATACATGAAGATGTAATTCAGTTAGCGGAAAACGAAAAATACAATGTATTTTTAAATCACTTGAATAATCATGTCTGCTAGTTTTATACTTTTACGTTTAAAAACTAGTCTTTGGGGGCCACCGTAATACTTACCCATAATGGATATGCATAATATAAAATAATGTGGAAATTATGATCGCAAATATCAAGGCAACTGATTGTTCGATCGACTTCATTCTTGCTTCTTCCGAATTTTTTTTATATACGCTTCATCAGAACGAATATTTTGAATGTCCGAAAAAATAGCTACGGATAACTAAGGTTACTGAAATTTAATAGGATTTGTCGCACTATTACACTCTAAGTATATACCAAATTTCAAGCCTCTATCTCAGTTTGTTTGGTAGATAGAGTGTTTAAAATCGTGGCTTGTTGACGTCATGAACTTTAAATGCTCTATTACTGAATTGAGTAAAAGAAACATCCTTTTAACTCCAAGTATGATCATTGGGGAACAAATATTTCGTTGACTTAGATCTTACACTTTTTTTGGCTAATTATTGCTATCTAAATCCAAAAATGACACCAGTTTGTATCTATCACGTCAACTTTTTAAGCTACAGGATAACCCAAAAATCATACTTAATATGGATACAAAGGAAAAAAAAAATTACCAAATATATTATTCTTAAAACAGCTGTATATACTTACTATAAGCTACATTGTGTTCATACAAGTAGTAAAATCCTTTTACAAAACGAAAAAAGTACATATTAAGGTAAAAATGTTTGCTCTTAGCTTTTCCTGGAGTGTTCAAGTTGTGGATAAGCTCGCTTGATGCTCCAACAATAGTAGGCTATCATATGTTTATCCCATCTACCTTGATACCGTTCTTCTACGAGCTTCAAATCTTGGTGGAATCGCTCACTTTGCACTTGACTGCACCAAGATTTTCCGGAAAGTCATCAAGAGTCCTGTGCCGGAAAGGAAGTTTGATGCTCATGCTGCAACCAAGCATTTTGAAGATCTCTAAAAGTTGCTGGACAATTTCGGTTTAATTTTCTAATCACGTATTTCTAAGAAAGTATTCAACAAGGTTTTTGAATGCCACAAAGTTTCGTTTGGAGTTTTGTCATTGTTCCGAAGAAATGTTCATCTCTAATGAGTTGTCGAATCTGTGGACAGTTAAATACATCTGCCTTTATTTTTTCAAAAGACAGGTTTGGAAATTTCTAAATGAGAAACTTTAAACAGTCTCCTTCAGTTGATAAACCTTTCATGAACTGCTAAATTAGACCCAGTTTTATATGAAGAGGTGGAAATATGATGTTTTGTCTGTGGATAACTGGCTGATGCAAAATGTTTGGAACACCAGGTTTGAGGCCAATTCGACTGGAATCTCAGGAGCTCTCCTGTCCCACATACACAAAAACAGGAATACTTGATATATCTATGTTCCTAGCAGAGAAGAAAGCAGACCATTTTAAGATCAACACAGATGATCCATTCGTGCATGTGATAGTGCAATAAATCAATGACTCTCTTTATATCCTCATATTCTTCGCGCAAATAAACTGAGTCGCCTAATGAGACTGCTTCAAATAAATTTCCATTGTGTTTCACGCACTTCAAGATCCTTTTTGAGCTATCAGTGAAAAGTCGCCATTCAGTGGTTGTAAATGATGTACCCAACTCCTCCATTAAATCATGCACTTTATGACAATAAACAAATCTGCCGTCACTTTCAAAGTATTGAAAAATTTCACTTTCTCTTGATTGAAAGTAGGATACTTTAGCTCTCTTTCAAGCAAATTTTTCTCGTGTAGTCTTGATGCTAACAGTTCTGAAGATTTTTTCTTCCTATAACTCACGCCCGATTCAGCACAGAGTGGTCACAATAATATAAGCTGTAGAGAAAAAAACTTGATGTGATGGAAGAAAACTAATTGCAGTTTTGAAATCAGCACGCTTTTTTTGACTTAAAAATAACTGAAAAATCGAAGTCAACAGAAATTGAGTTAAAAGTTAATCCCCAGTGTAATCATATTAACTAACAGTTTACTGCGTCGGATTAAGCGTCTCGTTTCCAATTAAAATATATCTTTGAACTGAAATTTGAATGAAATACAAGGTCATAAAAAATCGAAGAGTGTGGAAAATATGATTACAAATATCTCGACAACTAATTACCCCACCGACTTTATTCTCTATGCAAAATTTATGTGTTTTATTGTCTTCACTCCTTAAAATAAACAATTTCGAAAATTTGCATATACCTTTTATCCGAACGAATATTTCGAGAGTCCGAAAAAAGTAATTTAGGAAAATCTAGGTTACAAAAATTCAATAGGCTTCTTCTCATTATTACATACTAAGTACATAGCTAATTTAAAGTCTCTATCTCAATTTGTTCGGGAGATAGAGCGTTTACAGACACACCACATAGAGATAGACGGACGGCAATTTTGTTTTTCTAAAAATATGTTTTATTTGGAATTACCAGGGTCTGAAACGTGTAAATCCGTCAATTTTTTTTTCGATTTTTAAAACGATTACAAGACTTACCCAATACTACGTATGATGGGTAAGTAATAAGTACTCAATTGCGTCAGAAAGTTTCGTGTCGTTTTGTAGGGAAAAAATATTTTTTTAAGAAGATCAAGAGGGAACTAAAATTGAACGGCGTTGAAATGTTTCGTTATTTTTCCTGACGTCGCTAATCTTTCAAATCCTAAATTTTTAAGAAACATCATTTGATAGTACACATCCAATGCTGTAAAATAAATTATGGGTGTCTATACAAAATTTCCGGAAAGGACATCCGATAAAGGTGAGAGAGGTTGTGAAGTAAAGGTCGTGAGACAACAACTGTTTATCCTTGATGAAGATGTAATTCAGTTAGCAGAAAACGAAAAGCACTATGTATTTTTAAATCACTTGAATAGTCATGCCTGCTAGTTTTATCATTTTACGTTTAAAAATACGTCCTCACATGTGTCAGAAATTTTCGGATCGTTTTGTAGAGAAAAACTATTTTTTTAAGAAGATGAAGATGGAACTAAAAATGAACGGCGTTGAAATGATTTGTCATTTTACCTGACGTCGCTAATCTTTCAAATTCTAAATTTTTAAGAAACATATTTTGAGAGTACACATTCAATGTCGTAAAATAAACTATGGGTGTCTATACAAAAAAAAAAAAATACACATTTCAGAAAGGCACTTTTTAATAAGTTATGCATACAGAACTTTTTTTAAACTTGGGATACATAATCAATTTATGGGTCTTTTTTGGCGTGATTCCAAATAGAGCTGTGCGACATGTTGCAAGAGTAGAATATTTTAAAAATTTTCTAAAGAAAGTCATACTTAGTAATGTCCTTCTTAAATATGATATGTAGGAAGAAAAGTGATAGACAAAAAAAAAAAAAAAAGTAATTTCTATAGATGGAAGGAAAAAGGCGAGTTTTGAGACGACTTATTTGAACAAATGTTCAAACTCTTACATTTCAAAATTTTCAGCAAATAACTTTTAAAAATTGCATATTGAAACCATTAAAAGAAAATATAAATGTCTGAAAAAAATTTCTGAAAAATAGTTAATAGATAATAAGTATATGAACATGTGCTCTTGTACAAAAAGGTTTTACTTCGTTTTTTAAAGTATAAATTAACAAAAGTAAAATTTGAATGTGATTTTATTTTATTTTATTTATGTGTTTATTTATTTATTTTTGTGTGATGAGCAATTAAAATATTGCTGATATTCAATATATGAAAGACAAAATAAAAATTTAAAAATGCAGTTGCAACCAGTGGCCATAATTATCAAAACGTTTTAGAAGTCAGATTTTAAAGTCTAGTAAAGACTTTTTAAATTTACTTTCCATTAATAAAAAAAATGATTTAAATACGACATAATATTACACAAATATTTGCTTTTGTTTAAAAAAAGTTATATTTTTTTAAAAAACAGGATTTAAATTGATTAAAGAAATTTCTTAAAGGAGGAATAAAAGGGATATGTTAAGGAGGGTTTCTATGACGCCTGATAACAGAAGATCTTATAATTTTAGATAGATTTCGTAACAAACACTACCTATTACATTCTCCCTTATGTTAGAATTCCTGAAAAAAATTTGCATATCTACGCCGATCATGACCCCTAGAACACAAAACCACTCCCAGTTTAAAACTTTATCTATATATATAAGTATGTATAACGTTTTTATGGACACGATAACTTCCATAATTCTGCACGAATCTCTTCCAAATTGATACATAAAATCAAGGGGTAGAAAAATTCAGTCAAGCACGTTAATGGGCAAAATTGGACAAAAGACGTGGAAATGGAGACTGTTTTTGTGAAAACAGATAAAGCCCCACAACTTCTTAATAATGATACATATCGAAGCAGTTTAAAGTTATTATTACTTCTAGAAAAAGGGCCAAAAATTTATGTATGACAGATTTGTGATATAATTAAAAATTGCCTCAAGGGACGAAAAAAATAGGATTTTAAGAAGAAAAAATTCATAACTTCGTCAATTCTCAAGATATGAAATCCACTTAAATTTATTATAAATATGCTTAATATTATCTACTACTTTTGTACTGACAAGTTTTTGATAGGACCAATTCTTACAACAAAAAGAAAAAAAATTAAAAACGAAAAAAAGAGGGGTTGCGGTGTTGAAGAAGAAAAATTGCATAACTCGATCAATTCACGAGATAGCAAATCCGCTTAAATTTATTTTAAATCTTCTTAATATTACCTACAACTTTTATAGCCATAAGTTTTTGATAGGACCAAGTCTTACTGCAAAATAAATAAATGACAACAAAAGAGGAGGAGAAGAGGGTTGTAAAAAAAATAATATCGTATTAGCTTAATTCAGATAAAACCAACTCGTACAGAAAAAGGAAATTAAAAACTCGTCAAAAGCGGCCAGATAAAATTATTGAACTGAGTTTATCTCTAATCTTCATATGTATTTTTTTTTTTTTTTTTTTTTTTTTTTGGTGAAATCAGTACTTAACTTCGAAATCTACCTGTGGAGCCGGCAGGGATTTTTTTATTATTCTAACATTTTCGAAAGCATTTATTGAAAATCTAAAGATCTTTCTAAAGAATCTAAATGCTGTAATCTAAAGTAAGCTGCTAAAATCATTATGCTGTAATCTAAAGATCTACAGCATAATGAACAATGAATGGCTGAGGAAAACAGGGAGTCATAATATTATTAGAGCCACCTTAAGTAATTGAAGAACATCTGAATAAATACTTTGCGAATTCTTTCGGAACTTCAGGGATGAAAAAAACATGTTTGAACTCATATTTTAAAGCGCAGGTTTAGCCACGAGGGAAATTAGGGAATCAACAACAAATTGAATAAAAAAAATTGCATTCACACTGCAAAATACAATATGTACAGTGGCGTCAAAAGTTTTCGGCCAGTTAGTTTCTTCGATTTGTTTGCCAGAACGATTCAGCGAAATAGAAGAACAATTGGTCAAAAAGATAGGAATAAGCAAATGACCTCTCACCACGTGATCATTTTGATTGGATACTGAAGATACTTGTTGCAAAGGGGAAGATTTCAAAATCCGCGTGTGCAAAAGTTCCCGGCCATTCGTCATTCGTTAGAATTTTCTATCGGTAAAGTGTTTTTTTAACCGTGTTTGTTAATTAATCAACGTGAATAACGTATTTGAAATTCAAAAATGCAAAGTTCGACAATTATTGTTCGTAAAGGAGTCACTAGTTGTTTGTCACTAAAGGGCCAATACTCTCGCGAGATTGCGGCAAAGTTTTCGATCGGAAAATTTACTGTGAACAATATTTTTTAAAAATATAAAAATGGCCATAGCCTTCAAAACATGCCACAGTCCAGGAGACTCCGGAAAACAACTATTTGTATGGGCAGATTTATCAGGAGAAAAGCAGTTTATGACCCGCATAAAAATGCCGCTGCAATCCCGCTTGATTTACGGTGTTAAAATATTGTTGAAATAAGTCGGTCTACCGTGTCAAGACGCTTACGTGACGTAGTACTTTATGGTAGAGTCGGTGTTAAAAAATATTTCATAAGTAAAAAAAAATCAGATGGCTCGACTTTCGTTTGCCAAGAACACAAAGACTGGACAAACGTAAACGGGGAAAAGGTACTATTTTTCGATGAATCGAAGTTCAATCTTTTGGGGAATGATGGCAAACACTATGTCTGATGACCTATTAACAAAAGATAAGATTTGGGATACGTTATTCTTACAATGAAGCAAGGCGGAGGACACGTTATGCTCTGGGGAGCACTTTCTGGAAAATGTGTCGGTCCGTTAGTTCAAATTCGCTGCAAGATGAATGATGTAATGTATAAAGCTATCTTTCAAGAACATTTGCTGCCTTATTGGAGGAAAAAATATCGTCACAACTATTTGTTTCAGCATAACGTCCCAAATCATGCATGCAAACTCGTCAAGAAGTGGCTTTAGCATGAAAAAATTTCGCTTTTGAAATGGACAGGCCAATCACCCGATCAGAAAAAAAAAATAGAAAATCTTTGGAATGAGCTTGAAAACATGCGCAGCATTATAAATATTCCAATTCAGCAGAATTTTCCTAAAAATTGCAAGAACCGTGGAAAAAGCTTACCATAGACGATTTTCGACCGTTCTTTGAATCGATGCCACCTCGCTGCGCCGTAATACTTGTTCTTAAATGTACGAAGACAAAATACTGATTGTAAATGTTGTTGATCACTGTCATTTTCTATTATAACACCATTTTTTTCAAACTTGCCAAGGTGGCCGGAAACTTTTGAGAACATGCGTTTTCATTTGCAATTAATTTTGTCAATTAAATTTATTGACATTTAGTTTTGATTCCTAATATGTTCCTAAGTATTATATCAATTATTATTACGAACAGTAATTGCTGGAAGTGCATTTTCAGTTGTAGTATACTTTTTTAAATTTAGCTATTTTTTAAATATTACTTGGTGCGTATAAATTCGATAGATCCTATACAGGTTCTCACAAAAATTCTCAACGACATCCATTTACTGGCGGTAATTGCTGAGTGGACATTTTCAACTGTGCTATGCGTTGAACTGAACTAACTTTTAGCACACTATGTAGCATACATATATATCTGTAGATCATATACAGGGCTGCACAAAAATACCGTATATTTCAACGATTGTTCATGGGTATAGCAGAAACGGGTTTTCAAATGCATTATGCGTTTTTCAAACTGTTCATTTAGACATCATCTTTCACCTTACTAAGCTGTGAAGTTTTGTTGTAGTATTCTGAATGTGTTGGAAAGTGTTACATATTCTATGCTGCACGCATGATTTTTCGTTTTTGTTACTTATGATATGAATTTTAAAGTTCAACTAAATTTTTGCATATTACAATTTATGTAAAAATACCATACAGCGTATACAGGACTAAACAAAATAATTCTAATGTATGACAGTTTATGGGCGTGAATTGCTTAGGGGGCTGGTCACTCAGTTTCTGATTTCCCCTCACTAATGTGAAGTCTGTGGGCATTTGATGCATTCGTATATTTAAAATATCTCCTCTGGAAATTAATATTTTTCTCTTATTTTTTATTATTTTTTTAATGTGTTCTCTTCCTAAAACATGTCTATTTTTAACACTTTCCAACAAAGTTGAAAAGTGTTAATGACTTCGGTTTGTCTGGCCGTATGTCCACGTTCTAACTCTCGTAAATATGCTCGGATCGTTCTGAAATTTTTGGATGTTGGTAACCTCTATCTAATCTAATCTAATCTAATCTAATCGCCCGCGAGTGACCTCTACCATAGCATGTTCTCTATTTCAAATGAAGTTTGTAGCATGTTTAGTTCATTTACAGGGAGAGTCAAAAGTTTTCCGTTACATTACGGACAATGGGAAAAAATCGTTTCAAATGATTTTTAATGGTGTTACACTCTTTCAAACACAGTAAAATTGATATTCATTTATGAAGTCCACTAAAATATGCATTTTGTTGAATATGCAGTGTAAAGAATAGTTATTGTTTCATTTACAGGGCCACACAAAAGAATTCCGTTCATAATGGTATAGGAGAATTGTTTGCGATGTATTTGAAAAGATTTCAGATACTATATTGTATCCGAATTAGTGTATATTAGTAATGATTGCTCGAAATGCATTTTTAATTATGATATGCGATTCTTTCACTATATTTATGCATACTTTAACCTCCTCAGACCCCAGCATTTATTTTTATAATTTTTTCTACTTTAGTTATGAATTTATATTAACAGACTGCTAACTAAGAAAAAATTAAAAGCGAAAAAAATTAAATTTATTTTTTGTACCTTAAATTTGATGTATCTTATAGGATACATGGGGACTGAATGAGTACATTTTCTGACAATTTGTTAGGAATTGCTTGCATGACAAAAAACAATGAAAAATGAGAAATAATTATGCATTTAATAACTTTTTATTACTAATGGACTATACAAATCATATATTAACATATAGAAAAATTATTTACTTTTTCTTTTACTTTTGTTTACATTTTTTTTTTTTAAATTAATTTAAGAATTTGTTATAAAAATGTCTTTACTTTTCAATTGATGATATTTCATGAAGCAGTTCCTTTCCTTCGTGAGAGAAAGAAACGTATTGCAAACAGTACATCGTGATCTAGCTTTTGCAGAGTTACAGCCAGGATATCTGCAACGTGATGTACTTGTTTACTGTGGAATTTCAGGAAGGTGGGATGCAGACATTTTTCTTAATTCAGGAGCTGGTTCAGGGCAGGGATTCTTTCTTTTCTTTTTCAATGGAGACATAAATTCAATGTCAGAATATGTTTCTGAAACTTCATTATTCATTACTGAATCAATCTGGTCATCCTTACTGTGAACGCTTCAGCGACTCGTTCTCGAAATTCCAAATAATCTAAAGTATTTTTGTTATCAGTATGCAAATACCGTGCTGCTCGTCGATACTCTGTCCACCCAGCAGCCAATGAAATATCTACAAAATGAAATATTTTTCTTACAGTTCACTTTCTTGTCTTTGCAGATATTTTATAGAAACTAATTATCCTATCAAGAAGGTCAACTCCTCCCATGTTTATATTGAATTCTTTTACAATATTTGGTCTATTCACATCTTTGAAGCATTTATCCTTTTTACACCAACGTTTACAAATATCTTTTAGTTCTATACCTAAGACTGACGAAGCAATAATTATTGGTTTATTATCAAACCACTTTACCAATGCAATTTGACAATCCATTTCTTATTTGTTGGTCCACAGAACCCCTTCCAGGTTTTCTTAACGAAGCACCAGAAGAAAATTCTGCAGCTTTAGGAATATTTCCTTATCGTACCTGTAACTTATAAACCTTTAATATGTAATATGTCAAGTAAAGGAACTGACATGAAATAACGGTCTGCAAATATATGCGATCCTTCAGGAAGATTTTCCGACAAGCGTACTATCACTTTCACTCCAATATCTAGATGATCTTCACTTCCGTTAGCTGTGATTGTATAACCTTTTCCTTCGTATAGAAAAAAATCTAGGGGTAAACCATCAGGATAAGTTGCAACAAAATTTTTTAATCCACATGGATTTGGTTTCCCGTAAACATATTGCCTCATAGTAGTATGCCTTCAAAAAGCTATCATTTGTTCATCACATGCATCCATTCTTGAATGTGGGTTTGTTAAACACCCCCTTCGAACAGAATTAATTACAGGACGTATTTTCCAAAATTTATCTTTTTCTCGATCTGTGTCTCTTCGACAATTTTCAGATTCTGGCGAATTAAAAAATAATGATCACAATTCATTTTGGATGCAAATAAATCAACTCTAGTGTGCCTTGCCCAGTACATACGAATTCGTGGAAACTTTAGATAGGACATTACAATTGATACACCCAAAAAAATCTTAATTTCATGCAAGGAAGTGTTTAGTTGCTTACCTTTCTCCAAAAACTATGTCCGATTAGTCAGATCAGCAATTTCTGAAAATATACTATCGTCTAAATATTTTTCAAAATATTCTTTGGGAGGTTTACAAGTGCAATTTATAGCTTCGGGTTCAAATTCTGGAGTTGGAGGTAGAGGCTCAAAATCTTTTTTGTTTTTCGAAAACACTCTTCTTGGTGAGTCATTACCATTATTTCCGTCTGTTTCTTCATCTTCATCTTTTGACTGACTAATCAGTTCATCACTTACAAACTCAGCTATCTCTTCATCCACCTCACTGTCTGATGACAATCCAAAATCTGAATCTTTTAGTAATTCAAGAATTTCTGCTTCAGAAAGCCCCGCATTTTTAAAATAATAATGTTTCACCGTATTACTACACATGTAAAAATATCATTAAAATTATTGTTGAATTCAGGTAGTGGTCAGGGGGGGGGGGGGGGATCTTCTCTGGAACATTGAAATGTGCCCACAGGCAGGTTTAAGATTTTATGCTTTTTAATGGACAAAACTGCAATTTCCAAACCGGATCTCTAAAATATCGCCCTGGAGCTGCAATGATCCATCCGAAGAAAGAAAAAGAATGTGAAGACTGGAAAGATCCATCCATCAGACGAGAATTTTTTTTTAATTCAACGGAGTTGAATTCAGGGGGGGGGGGGGGTGGGCATTGAAATATCCTCCTCGGAAGGTTTGAGATTTTATGCTTTTTAATGGACATAAAATCCATTGGTGCAGCGCAATTTACCTCCCGGAGCTTTACAATGTCTCTCCCCCCTCAGAGCAGCAGAAATCCATCCCGGAGAAAAATATCTGAATTTAACACTGATTAAAAACATTCCTGTTATTTAATAACCTTAATTTATGTTCATTATAGTAAATATTCATGCCAGTTTTACTGTTATTTAGTGCCAATGTATCTTTAAACAACATAAAAAAATAACATTACGTGTTAGAGTCAATCCCCATGTATATTATAGGATACATCAATTATAAAACTAGTTCATACTATTAAAATTACACATTATTTAAAAATATTTTGTACTAGAATAAACTTCATTCATCTATTTTTAATTTATTTCATAAATAAAGGTTAGAAGATCAATTATTTTTTAAATAATAATGCTTACCTTTTTTCCGAAATAAACTGCTAAAATTTTTGCTGCAAGCCATTTTTAAATTAGACATATCCCGCCAAATAATCGCTCTAAGAATCAAATTGCTATTTTGCTTTAGTGCTGCTATCTGTTAGGTTCCATGCGCACAAATTTCTCTTTTTTAAATATTATTTTTATACGCGAAAAAAAAATGTAAAGATGTGTATCCTATAGGATACACGGGGTCTGAGGAGTATAAAGTGCGTATAAATGCTACAGTTCATATACAGGGCTACAGAAATGAACTCGTAAAGGTTTCTGAGTATTAGCATAAATTGCTTAAAGGTGGGTTTTAAAGGATGGGTCTATGAGTGATAATTTCTGGAATTGTAATTTCAGTAGTTTTAAGAGTGTTTTAGTTTGAATTAAATTTTAGCTAAATAGTGGCATGTAATAAAGGTACTAGGTAAACTACAGGAATGTACAAAAGTATTCAAGTATGTTTCCATCTATTACTATAAATTGCTAAAAGATGAATTTCAACCCGTTATGCATTTTCTTGCTAAAGAAAATTTTCCCATTATATAGTATATATATATCAACCTACAGATATATACAGGGCTGTTCTAAAGAATTGGAATACATATTTGGCTATGGACGGTAACTACTGAAATCAGTTTTTGAAATGTTTTATGCGTTTTCTAAAATGTTTACTTAGTTATCTTATTTCCCTAAATAACGAAGTTTTGTTAAAACATTCAGGAAGTGTTGGAAAGTGATTCATAATCTATGCTTAACGCATAATTTTTCTTTCTTGTTTACTTAGTTTTCAAAATATTTCTAAAGTATAGACTTAATTTTAGAGGAAGTGTTAAAATCTTACTCACAGTTAGCCCGCTTTTAACACACAATATATTAAATTCAGAATATATTTTAGAAATAGTTTGAAAACTAAGAAAAAAATAGACATCTTTTAAGAAGAGTACACAAAAAAAAGATGTTAAAAAAATGAATTTCCCGAGAAGATATTTTAAATATACGAATGCATCAAAAGTCCATAGACTTAACATTACAGTGAAGAATTCCGAAGCTGAGTGACCAGCCCCTTAAAGGATGGTTTATAATAGAGTTGTGGATTTTCTTGCTGAAGTATATTTAGTAAACTAAAAGAAGTTTTGGCATATAAATAAATTCATATGTAAGGAAACGCAAAAAATGGGATACATTACCGTTTGTAGTAGGTAATTGCTTGAAGTACATTTTGCGTTATGCGATTTTAACCTGAATGAAGTTTTTGCTTAATATGTCGCGTGTGTAAAATTTGATAGATACTATACAGACAATACAAAAAAATTCGAGTGCATTTTTGTCTATTGCGGAAAATTGCTAAAAGTGAATTTTCAGCTCTGTTATGGGTGTTTTTTAACTGAGCCGAATTTCAGCTATGTACTGTATATGAAAATTTATAAATCATATCACACAATAATTCGACTACTTTTCTGACTATGGACGGTAATTTCTGAAATTAAATTTTTCAATTTATTATTTGTTTTCATAACTGTTTACTTACATATATTTTTTTTCACCTTAGTGAACGATAATGTTTTATTACAGTTTTTTTCATACGTTAGAAAGTGTTTAATAATACATGCATTATGCAGGTTTTTTCGTTTCTTATTTATCTATTTTTTAATTCTTTCGGAACAGGGTTCTTTCAAAGAGAAATAAATAACTAAAACAAATAAAAATAAGACAATACAAAATATAAATAAAAAATGAAATAAAAATATAATTCGTTAAAAATCTTTCATCATCGACACTGTTAAAAATTTGCCGCATTCTGGCAGGTCATTTGACCGTTTTTTTCCGAAAACGGTTACACAACAGTAAATTTAACGCTATTCTGACCATCTTATTGGCCATTTTATGGCCAGAATATAGTTAAATTATGGTTATGAAACCGTTTTTTCAAAAAACGGTCGAATGACCTGCCAGAATGCTGCAAAAGTTTTAACAGTGTAGCTAGTTTTAAGAGATGTTAAGGGATAATTAGCTCCCTAAATCGCCGATATCTTTTATATTTCCACGCTATTGGACAGGACTTTTTATATCAGTTGCCTTACATAGTTGACTACCAAATTATGAAAAAACAAGAAAGAAAAATCATGCTTCAAGCATAGATTATGAAACAATTTCCAACTCGGTCAGAATAATGTAACAAAACTGCACTGTTTAATAAGTTAAAATATTATGTCTAATTCAACCATATGGAAACGCATAACTCACTAGAAAAGGCAAATTCAGCTGTTCCCATCTACAATTAGAAAATTATCCCAATTCTTTGAGCAGCCCTGTATAGGATATATAGGTTTTTATCTATTAATTACATGCATGCCAAAATTTAGTTCAGTTAAGAACTACATATGGGGCATTCTTACAATCTTTTGACTTTTGGGAAAAAAAAATCTGTCGAAATTAAACTTGCTAAAATAAAATTTTAATCTAATAGACGAATGCCTTAATGATTCAAAATAAAGAAAAAATGGTCAGCAGCGAAAAAAAAATTATTTAACTGAGGTTTAAGTTAAACTCGCGAGTTCAATTTTCCTTACCATTTTACCAATAAAACTTTTTATTTTCTTCTAAATTTTTACTTATAATGAATTTACATAGTACCCACACGACATTCGAATAAGAAATAATGACAATGTAGTACTTTTAGTACAGAATTTTGGTATAACATTGTCTTAAAGGGGTGCTAAAGAAGGGACGGCAATGTAAAAAAAGGGGATGGTATAGGAAAAAAGGGATGAAATGGGAAAAAAAAAGGACGGTAAGGATGGAACAGGAAGGAAAATTACCACCTATTTTAGGCAGATCATGTTAAGACTAAGTGGTAGCCAAAATGTTCATTGATTTTTAGAAACAGTTATTTACATTGGATTAAATAAAAAAAATTAATTTACCTCGAAAAGTGCAGGAATAAACCATGGGCACGGTGAGACTACCAATAAAGCCACGATGCTTGAAATTGATATTTAAATGCTGATTTAAATTCTACAGTAAATTTCCTGCCAAAGAATTTTAGACGTTATTTCTCTAGCATACTTCTGCATGAGAAAATACTTGAAAAATATTCTGTGGCTGCATCTGAAGTGATTTGCTGTATAATTTTAAAAGAGGGATGGTAAGAAATCTAAAATCCGGGGACAGAGTTTAAAAAATAATAACAACCCTAAAAATGTGTGCAGGCTAATTTTTAGCTACTTATTTATATAAAACAATAGTTTCAGTTTCAGAAAAAAATTACATCGAATTACTTTTATTGAAACAGTTTTATCCAGACAGCTCCAAACTTAAAAATCAGCATCAGGGACACGGGTCGGTATAGGAGTTTTCCAGGTGTTTGGACCCCCAACATCGTCCAAAACTTATTCATCTCGTTAATATTGTTGTGCAATCATGCAATGAGATGTTCCCCATTATATGAAATTAAAAAAAACACAAAAAAGTGTATTATAATAAAAATTATTATTCAGGGACATGAAAGTCAAAAGATTGTGAGAATGCCCCATATATACTTTAGTTGAAATTTCCCTTTAAGCAATTTCCGTTAATAAGGAGAAACACGGAAAGGAGGCACGTGAATTCCTTTGTGCAACCCTGTATATGAGGCATAGAAATTATATACAACTAGTAAAATGCAAAGAATTAGTTAAATTAGAATATTTTAATTTGAAAGCGCATGCCGAAATTAAAAACTCACTTCAAGCAATTATTACTCAAAGACAGTACTGTAATCTATTTCTTTTGTGTGTCCCTGTAAATGAACGACAAATGCTATGAATGCCCTCTTTTATCGTAATCATCTTGCAGTGAAATATTCAGTGATTTATATCAGTTTCAATGCATTTAAAATAGCGCAATGTCATTAAAATATTCTTAGTTAAAGTTAAAGCTTGGACAGACGGCCAAACGACCAGACAAACCGAATGTATAAACACTTTTCAACTTTGTTGGAAAGTGTTAAAAATGGCATCATTCTGCATAAGCAGTTAAAAATTACTTCATACAAATGTTTATTGTTTTCTATATCTGCAACATGAATTAAGAAACAGTTGATTGAAGTTGCTGTGATAAAAAAATACTTATATTTTCTCTTTTTATAGTTACTTTTATTCTCATCATTAAGTCATCATCAGTAAGCAAAACAAATAATTTTTAAAGAAAATTAAAGAAATTATTTCTACTTTAATTTACTTTTTATAACATTTATGCAAAGATTTCTAACATACTAAAAAATACTCTACCAAAATTAAGTGGATACATTTCATTTCAAGAAAAAAAAAAAAAAAACGTACTGAAATCTGTATAGTTGAAATTATACTTCAACGATTTATCGATCAATAAAAGGATATGCACTTTAGAGAGCAAATATTTTGGACCAATTCCAGAACTATCTGTAAGTTTTTAAAATGGTAATTATTTGAAAATCTATCGCTTAAAAAGAAAAAAATTCTCACTATGAAACCTTTCAAGTGGAATACTCATATTAAAGGTAACACGGCATGCATATCGGAATTTATGATGGTGCTTTAGAAGGTCAACGAAAATGTAGAAGTTTCATGTAGAAATATCACCTAAAATTTGGAAAAATAAATTTATGTATTTCAATATTGTAATACTGTGAGGAAGAGTGGGATATCTTAGCCCACTATTAGACTAATTTATATCTATAAATCAATTACTTCGTGCGAGTTATATATATATATAAGCTACAAGATAACGCACAAATACGTACAACACCATGTCATCAAAAACCATATACGGCCATTTCAAGGATTCTTGGATCCCCTTCCTCAGTGCGAGAAAAAAAAAAACGGATTCAAAGAACCCTTCTGTTATAGATCTGAGTACTGGCCGATGAATATTTAATTGACTAATTATTTTTGTATATTTTAGTTTTTGCTCAGTTCTTTGCAATTACTACGTCTTGCTTGATACTTTGGCTTGCTTTAAATAAAGACGGAAAAGGTATTTAAGAAAAGGTTTGCTTAAAATACACGTACATCCTTTCAACTGTCCTAACCTATCCCATCAAATGCGGTAAGGTTGGTTGGTTGTGTTTATGACGACCAATTATCAACACGAGTTATATATTCCCTAAGGGGGGAGTGCCCTTTGTGGGGGTCTTTCTAAGGGAACCTAAACCGTATTAATGCTTGGAAATCCAAGGTTCGAAGAAAACCACGAAAACTCCGAACGATTAGGCCGACGGGCGTGATTGGGTTCGAACCCAGCACATCCCGTCTACCAGCTTCGAGAGCAGAACCTCTCGGCCACTGGTGGGGCCAAATGTGGTAAGTATTGAACATGCTGTTTTATTATTTGAACTGCTATAATAAAACAGCATGTGCTGGGTGATGCTTTATGTGCTGCGTGAAAAAGTTCCACCAGATTCGTCCGGGATGCTTTTTCAAGAAGGCTCACGTTTTCAGCACCAGCCTTGGCGAGTTGGCGAAAGCGAGAGCGTTCAGATAGCTCTAACACCAATCGTCGTCTTGTGTTTTGTTTTGAACCGAAATGGCGGAAGACGAACTAGCATATTTTAGTCCTAACTAAATTAAAGAAATATTTTCAGTTGTGTGTTCTTGATGAAAAGAAATGTTCTTCGAAAGAAATTGTATTACGAATTCTTATACTCTGTTTTATCGAAGGCCTTTATTACTTTTGATGATACAGACATTGATGATATAGACATTGATGATATAGACATGATATATTTTGATTATTTGATCCCCTCAAAAATCTAAATTTTCATTCAATTGAGCATTAATTCCATACCTCTTAAACAAAAACTCATTACCTTCATATATTTAGATATTTGATTACATATAAAGATGGATTTATGGGGATCATGAATTAATGCAGTTTCAGTGCATTTTGATGTATATATAAACACAGATTTTAAAAAATACCTGTGGCAGAAAATTACTATATTTTCTGCGATGAACTTGTATAATTAATTTAATACCAAATCATTCTGCAGAAACAGCCCCCAAAGTCGAGTGAAAATAGGCCAAACCAAGAAAGAAAAAAAAAACCTTTCACACCCCCAAACAGGATGTTTAGAAATTGCCTTTTCAATGTGAGATGAAATTCTTAAGGGGAGGTGGGGTAGAAGGAAGATTGAATGACTATCTTTTGTTACTTCAAAGTAACAAATAAAATCATTAGAGAATTTTTTTTAACTGTATATGATAGTGAGGGGCTATAGATTTAAATAGTTAAATTTATCAATTAACAAATAGAAAAAACAAACCAAAAAATTAAAAACTTGAAATATGTAACTTTTTTTTGGCGGGAGGGGGGGGGGGGTGCGCAGAATTTGAATAATTGGTCTTTACTTATAGTTACTTCAAAGTAATAAATAGGACAGAAAATTTTAAAAACTATAAAGAATTTTAAAAAAAAATGAAAGCGTGCGCACAAAAGGTTAATCCTTATTATTATTTTTAAAATCTTTCATTCTATTTGTTTCCTTATCTTTTTTTATGGTAAATTATTTATTTGTTATTTAAAAATCAACAGATAGAGCAAAACAGTAAACTTTATACACTGTTATGGATAAGCGAAGGAATAGTTAACATTTCAGACGCAATTTTAAATAATCTTTTCTGTAAGGCAACAATGAATTTTAAATGGGCAAAAAATAGTGTGATGGAGGAGAGGGGGGTGCTGGGGGTGGGAAGAGAAAATTCGAAATGGGAGGTTGCCTCAGACGGTTGAGCATTATTTTATTACCACTTCAACTTAATAAATAGAGCAATATGTGTGCAGAATGACGAAATATAAAGTGTGTGTGTGTGTGTGGGGGGGGGGGGATTTCATTCGAGAGAAGAATTTACATGATTTATTCAAATATGACGAATTATTATTTTTAAATAATAAATAAAACAACTAAAGCGAAATAATATTTAAAAATATGACAAAAATTTTAAAATAAAAAACTGAAGAATTTTAAAGATTTTTAATTTTGTGCACTAGGGACAGACCAATGTCTTTTTCGTAAAAACTCAAATAATGATAAAATTTTAACAATATTAAAATGTAATAGTAATTGATTTAATTCCATGCATCAACTTGCATTTATTTTAGCTGATAGATTTAATTGCAGGATACTGCTAAATAATTTATGCTTTATCGTTCAATCTAATTATAATCGAATTGATTTTAGTTTCAACTTCCTATTAACTTCTAATCGCAATTAAATAAAAAACAATTAATTTTTAATGAATTATTTCAGTGAAAATGTGTTTTATTAATGCAATCAACACGTCACTTAATTATGCCGCTTAATAATAAAAAAAAAACTAAATTAATTCAGTAATAATACTAATAAAACTATGTTCAATTGTGTCATAAAAACATGATTAATACAATTATATTTATTAAAGAAAATTTTTACGTCTGTTTTTAAAATACGTTCTCAATTTCTTCGAACATATAGTGAATTAATGATATAAATGAATATTATAGAACTGAAAAAAAAAATAACTTATGTTTGAATTATATATATTTGTGCAATTAAAAGTTATTTTAATCCGAAATAGATCTTTGTTTTAAACAAGGTTCTAATTGCAAACCACGGTGAAATAACATTTCGTCTAGCTTTTTACATTTGCGGAAAAAACAAATGAAAAAAAGCACATCTCTTCCTCTCAGCAAAGGAATGGGGTTGCTGTTTCCTACGCGTACGACGTCACGAACAAAAAAAGGTACGTAGCGTTGAATTCATCCCCGCGCCAACCCTTACTCTGGCGATAAGGTGCTCAAAACGTGAGCCTTCTTGAAAAAGCGTCCGGGATAGCTCAGATGGCAGAGCACTGGCGGCGCCAGCCAGGAGATCCCTGGTTCGAATCCTGGTCCGGATATTTTTCGTCCAGTTGGAAATTTACATCTAATATGATTTATTTACCAATTAGAATAAATTGTGTTAAACTTAATCTCATGCTGTTTTACATATTATTTGCACAGTTAAGATACACACATGTTTGTGAAAATTGCGACAGCGATTGAGCTAAAAATTTCAGAGGATGCAAAGTATAGTGTGTTATGCAAATAATTTCAGAGTCACCATGTATGCCTGGGCTGACCAGCGCCCTCTGGACTGCTGCTGAAACCGTATAAATAGAGGGCTGTAGCGGGAAGTTGAAATTTGTCTATGGTTATTTGCTAGGGTTAAACGTTAGGTGAGACGTAACTATGCCTCTTCGACGAAAGAAGGCGACATTTCAACAACTGACGGAGTTTCAACGGGGGATAATCATCGGCCTACGTGAAGAAGGATTTTTCTATCGTGCAATAGCAGCTCTTGTGTAGCGTAATAGCAGCAGAGTGATCCGAATTTGGAAGCAGTGGACCGACGAGGAACGGACAACTCGGAAAGATGGGAGTAGACCTCGAACGGTGACGTCAACGCACGATGATAGACACATGGTTCGCATAGCGATGACGAATCGTACAGCTTCATCTAGACAGTTGGCAGCACGTTGGTCAACTATTACAGGTATATCACTGTCTGCTTCGTCAATTTGTCAACGTCTGCTGCACCGTGGATTGCGTGCAAGAACTTCTTTATAGAGTATCCCCCTCACGCAAAACCATCAACGCTTGCGGCTGCAATGTGCTCATGAACAGAGAGACTTGCATTCATATTGGCAACAAGTCGTTTATTCTAACGAATCTCGCTTTAATTTGTGGTACCATGGCGGCTGCATTCCTCTTAGACGCTATGAAGGTGAACGCTATCTTCCGGAGTGCAATATCGAAAGTCATATTGGACGAACACAGAAAGTTATGGTCTGGGATGTGATTGCGCATCATGGACGATCGCAGCTGCTACGAATTCTGGGTAATCTGAACAGCAACAAGTACATCAGTGAACTGCTAGAAACCGAAGTCATTCCTTTCCTTCAAGGCATTCCTGGAGCTATATTTCACAGGATATTTCTCGTCCACATGTTGCAAGGAATGTTCAAATTTTATTGGCAGCAGAACGCATACAGCTTCTTGCGTATTCGTCGGATATGTAGCCTATTGAACATGTGTGAGATTTCGTTGATCGACGTCTCGCTCTCGTGATCCTCGTCCTACAAGTTCTACAAATCAACTGTGGGTACGCATACAAAGAATATGGAAATTCTTCCCTAGGCAGATGTTCAAAATCTGTTTGACTTCATGCCACGTCTTCGTATAGCAGAGCTTATTGCAGCGCGTGGCTGCTACACCAAATACTGATTTCGGACACTTAATATTGCATTTTTTTTTTTGCTTTGAAAATGTAATCATTTGTTTGTACCAATATCACTCGTTTGTGTATTAAATTTTATTTATTTCTGATGATTCCTTTATGGTGTTGCAATTTTCACAAACATTAGTGTATATTATTCAGTAAAGAAGTATTTGATCAAGGGATAAATGATAATAAAATTCGCCAGTCATTAAATATTAATTTTAGAATTGTTAAAGACAAATTTAGTTATTTAAAATATTTAAAAAGCTATTGGTAATCATTCTAATTGATTTGTTTGTATTAAATAAATCTTACTTGATGTTTTATTAGAATAATGTTACTTGTTTCAGATCGGTATAATTGCAAATTACTTGTTTTACATATTACATTATTTTTAGATACTAAATACACAATTTTCATTATATTGAAAACCTGACACTTTGAATAATATGTCCTTTTAGAGGAATTTGGGGCCGAATGAGTCGCTTTTGATTTTTTGTAATTTATAGATCAACCAATTTAGATGAAAAATGTCCTGAATATACCTTAGTTCCTTATCTTCGAAAAATTAAGTAAGGAAATTGTAACACCATGAAGGAATGCGTATAACCATGTGAAAACTACTGACCCAATAGAGGTTAGAGACATGCACAAATGATTAAAAATGAAAAGAAAGTTATACAAAAGAAAACTGTTTATTCAGTAATTAATTTGGCCTCAACAGCTACTCAGGCAGATAAACGGTGAAACATATTGTCTATGAAGCAATTATTGGTCATCTGAGTTATCCTTTCTCAAGTTGTGATCACTGCATTACGCACTTTCTCTTCCGTATGTACCGGAGGTGCTACGGTGGTGTCCGGTGAAACTCACTTCCGACCCGAGGTCCCGCACTTGTTCGATAAGATAATAATCAGGCAAAGCTATCTGCCAGGTCCCTTAGGAAGACCCCCACGGAGGGCACTCCCCCCGGGCCTATATCCCTCGTGTAGATAATTGGCCGTCAAAAATCAACTCAACCCAACCCTATCTGCCAGGAAATCATGTAGAGAATTTGTTCAGATTTCGCCGTGTGACGTGTAGCCGGGCATTGTTCTGCTGGAACAATGTGCTAAATGTAGCCTGCAACAGTTACCAAACTACCACTAAACAACTTGGCTAATCACTCCACTATCAAACTACCGGGAATATGCGTAATAGGTTAGAGCGATTAAAAAAAATGTATTTCTATGTATTTATTATTTTTTTTTTTTTACAAAAAACGGGTAGGTTCTAAAAGTTGCTTTTATGCTATTACGTCAACTATGTGTCATTTTACCAAGGAAAAAAAATTAATTTGGACTGCATTTTTGGTCAAAAATCGAAATTTTGGGTAAAATTTGAAAAATTAAAAACAAGATTTAAATAATTCCCTTAGAATTGCTTATCATTTAAAAGTCTTATTTGAACGTTTACTATTAAAGATTTAAAATATTGAAACCTTAAGACGATATATTTATTCTGTATAACTTGAGCAAAACTAACAACTTTCGTTAGAAAAAAGGCGTTGCTACTCTGTTACAGCATGCAGCGAATCGTTTTTTTTAATACAGTTCTTCTCTAGTTTCTTTCCCACCTACTCAGGACATACCACGTGGAGTTGGCTGCATATCATATCCCAACCGTGCCCAACCCAACCATCCTACCATCTGAGGACAATGTTTTATTGATAAATTAAATTCTGATATTTTAAAATCAAATACTGACATAAGTTTTTATGTATAAACTTGGTCTTGATGTATCCATCTCTTTGTATCCACAGACTTTGCATGCTTCTGCTGTGACCTCCTTCGCGACTTTGTACTGCTTGTGTATGACAAGGCCAGCAAAGTAATGCAATGAGTATGATATTAAAGGAATCCATTCAGCCGTCTATTATCTTCACCAAAATTGCATCTAATAAATGCATATTGATTGGGAGTTCTGTTACCACAACATTTTTTTTCAATCAATTAAATTTATATAAGCATCTATTTCAAAGTTTGTTATCTGCATGTCAGATCTGCGTGTGCCATCATTTACTCTCCTATTGTATTTATGTTGGCTGAGCAGCTAGTTTTTTAATGTTATGGCCATCCTCAGAGAGTATTTCAATCAGAATTTGGTTTGGGCGTGCAAAACAACCATTATCCTATATAACTTTATTTAGTATTTGTATTATGCCGTTTTCTGTGTTGTTTAGCTGCCGAGTAATTTTCCATAAATTTTTAGATTCATTTTTTAGATGTGGATTACGTTTGGTGTTAAACTATCCTGGATAAAAAACTTGGATTACATACTTTGTGAGTGAACCTACAGACTCTGATATTCAACCAGTTCTTATATAAAGGTAAAGAATTCTATTCGCCATTGTGAGTCATCTTGCGTGTGTCAAGTTTACTAGGCTCCTATTCGCTAGTTCTTGTGAGCAATATTGTGACGAAATAGCTTTGCTAATGTTCAGCAAGTATTTCTAGGCTGTGCTGAGAGCCTTTTTATCGATTTCAAAAAATAATTTTTCCAAATTACTCTCTGTGGGTTCAAAAACTACAATAGGAAGAGAATGGCACGTGAACAAGGATTTTCCTATTGGACCTGTGAATCCATGTGGGCCAGAATTTTCCCCATCGTTCTCGTACAATAAATAACGCAAAGGAAATTCATTGGAGTGGAGACTGAATATGATTCATTGTAAACTTGTCCCACGCAAGATGGATCACAACGCCGAATAGAGTTCATCACCTTTATAATAAACACTGACTGCCCATTAGAGTCTCTATATTCATTCAAAAGGTACTATATAATCCAAATTTCTGCCCCGGGATGATTTACAATCAAATATAATCCAAATCTAAAGATTATATCTAAAAACTTATGGAAAATTACTCGGCTACTAAACAACACAGAAAATGGTATAAAACAAATTTTTAAAAAGTTATTTAGGACAATGGTTACTTTGCACACCCAAAGTAAATTCTGATTGCAATGCTCTCTGAGGAACGCCATCACATTAAACAACTAGTTGTTCAGCCCAACATAAATGCAAGAGGAGAGTAAATGACAGCACACGTAAATCTGACATACCGACAATCAACTTTGAAGAGAATAACTATACAAATCGAATTGATTGGAAAATTGTTGTGGTAACAGAACTCCAATCACTATGCATTCATCGGATGCAATTTTTGTGAAGAATGTGGACAGCTGAATAGATTCCATTAATAACATCCCCCATGCATTACTTTGTTTGCTTTCTCTTACATGAGCAGTAGAAAGATGCGTGAAAGTGGTCACAGCAGCATCATCCAAAGTTTGTGAATACAAAGAAGAGATGGATACATCGAGATTTGATTGATACATAAAAAACATATGCCAGTCTTTGATAAAAAATCCCAATTCAATGAATAAGTAAAATATTTTTTCTCAGATGGTTGGGTGGTTGGACTTGGCACGGATGGAACACGATATGCAGCCATCTCTACGTGGTATGTGCTTGCTAGTTGTGAAGGCAACTAGCGTGGAGCTGTATTCAAAACAATGATTGGTTGTATGCTGCAATAGAGTGGCAACGCCATTTTTTTACCGAAAGTTGTCAGTTTGCTCCAGTTATAATCATAAAGGTATACTTTTACCGTTTCAATATTTTAAATCTTTAATAATAAAGGTACAAACGACACTTTCGAATCACAATCAGTTATATAGAAATTTTTAAATCTTTTTGTAAAATTGTCAAATTTTTTTCGAAATTTCAACTTTTGGACCGAAAGCGCAGTTTTTTCAACTGTAAAATTGCACACAGTTAATGTGCTAGTATGCATGCAACTTTTGGCTTACTCTTTTTTGTATAAAAAATATCGCTCCAACCTAAGGCACAAGGACTATCCGCTGTCCAGACTACATGCCATTCAAAGCCTTTATGCCTGGTGTGAAGGCAGTATGACACACAACGATATGAGTTTCCGAGTGGAGTTGCACTGAAAGCCTTCACGCCTACCCACGTCTGCCATTCGTCCACTAACAAAATCAGGATTCACCGGTAAACGAAATCTGATACCGTACTACGAAAAGTAGTGTCGTGATTCATTTGTTGTCCTGTAGAGTTGATGATAAGAAATCAGTTTATCAGATAGATTTGCTCGCCATACATAAAGTCCTTGCTTGAATGTATCAACTCTCCTCTTCTAAATTTAATCCCATCTACAATGACAGCATATTTAGTCTACAGGCTATATATGCATTTAAATCCACCAAACAATATATAATTGTAATTAAGACTCAAGTATTGAGCTCATCGAAAAAGCTTCCATTGGCCAAGATTCGGCAGACGAGGGAATCTTTGGTAACGAGACAGCAGATGCGTTGGCCAAAGGTGCCAACTGCATTCTTTATTATTGACTTTGATAGATTTATATTTAAAAAGCTTAATTTTATCATTAATTATAATATGAGGTTATAAATTATTTAATTAATAGCTGTCAATCGTCATTTTTTTCTCAAATCAAATTAACATAATTTGAACCTCAAAATTTATGTAACAAAATGTGTCTTGTTTATTTGTGGTATTTATTTCATTTTCCTTACTGATTACAATTTTTGATTCAAAATATGGTTATCTGATTTGAAAAAACGAAAACAATCAACAAAAACAGCGAACACCCCGGAAGATTACTAGCTAAGTAATAAAGATTCTATTCAATCAGCTAAATTATATCTATATTACAATTAAATCACTTATTTTCCCCCAGATAAAGAAGAACAAGTTTTTTATTTTTGGGGCTACGTATGAATAGCTGTCGTATTGCAAAATGTTTGTAAATGTTTGCACACCTTAAATTTCATTCTCACTTAATTTTTGTAAGAACAAATATATTATTTGCAAAATTATTTAAAAAATCCTTTCTAAGTCAATTATGCTCGCCACGTACAAAATAAAAAAATAAATATCTTTAAACTTTGGTTAATAGTCGTCTATTTTTTCTTTAAATAAAAAATTATTAAGTTAAATAATGCTATAAAAAGTGATAGAATATCTTTATTAAGACTTACGATGGTTTCATCGCACAATCGGCGACATTTTCAAAATCAATCATAATAGAAAATATCGCAACGCTCGCAAATAGCTAATTTAATTTTTATTTTATTTTATGGTTGCAATATTTTCATTATGCTTCATGTCTCGTGACATTGTTTACTATATTATTGTTTTTAAGTTATGTGAAAATATTTTCTATTATGATTGATTTTGAAAATGTCGCCGATTGTGCGATGAAACGATCGTAAGTCTTAATAAAGATATTCTATCACTTTTTATAGCATTATTTAACTTAATTTGTTTATAAGTGATTATTATACATGTTTTTATAAAAAATTATTTTCAACAATTCCCCAACAATTCTTGTTGTTTCTCATATTTTAATTGCAAGAGAATCATGAAAAAAAATTTCCTTTTTGACAAAAAAACACAAAATCTAAAGATAGGTAATACACATCAGTAAATAAAAAAACGAGAAAAAAAAATAATGCGTTAAGCATAGATTATGAAACACTTTCCAGCACTTCCTGAATGCTTTAACAAACTTCGTTATTAGAGGAAATGAGGTAATTAAGATAACTAAGTAAAAATTTTAGAAAAAGCATAAAACATTTTAAAATTGATTTCAGCAGTTACCGTACATAGCCAATAGTACATTTATTACACGCCACTATTTAGCTAAAATTTAATTTAAATTAAAACACTCTTAATACTACTGAAATCACATTTCCAGGTATTATCCATCCATAGAGGGTTATATATCCAATTCTTTGCGTGACCTTGTATATCATTTTACTTATATTTTACAAACATTTCTTAGTAAACTAAATGCAGTTCAGCGTAAAAATGCTTAACTTATTTAAAAACCATCTTTAAGAAATTTACGCTCGTCGCTCATACAAAGTAACCCTTACGAATTCTTTTGTGTAGCCCTGTATATAAACTATAGCGTTTATACACACAGTATAATATGCATAAATATAGTGAAACACAAAAGCGCATATCATAATTAAAAATGTATTTCTAGCAATCATCTATGTACAGTACTTCGGACACAAAATAGTATCTGAAATATCTTGTGTGTCCCTGTAAATTCTATGCACTTCGTATTATGCATGAAATAACTTATAGTAAACCTCAGCGAAATATATCAATTTCATTATATATGAAATAGTTTAACATAATTAAAATACGCCGCAAACACCCCCCCCCCCTCATATCATTATGTATCGGAATTCTTTTGTGTGGTCCTATAAATGAATAATAAGTATTCTTTGCACCACATATTCTTCAGAATACTTATTTTAGTGCACTTCATAAATGCATATAAATTATTTTATATTTGAAAGTGTGTAACATCATTAAAAATCATTTGAAACGGTTTTTTCCCATTGACCATAATGTAACGGAATACTTTTGACTGTCCCTGTAAATAAACTAAACTTGCTACAAACTTCATTTGAAATAGGGAACGTGCTATGATAAACGTCAACAACATCCAAAAATTTCAGGGCTATCCGAGTATATTTACGACAGCTAGAGCGCGGACAGATGGACAGACAAACCGAAATCACTTTTCAACTCAGTTGGAAAGTGTTAAAAATGACGATTAGTTTAGAAAGGTGATTATGCTACGGCCGATTATCTACGAGAGGGATATAGGTCGAGGGAATGGGGATGCTCGATGCTGAACTACGTCGGGAATTTTTAAAGTAGGGTTCTGCAATCTTTCACATTCCAGGGCCACGTTTATGAAGAATTAAAATTCCGCGGGCCAATCAGTCAGCGAAAAAGAAGAAATACATACACATGCAAGCATGAAGACCAGGAACAGGTTATATATTGTGGAACTACAGAATTCTCATTTTCTTTTTAATTCATGAAAAAAAAAAAAATATATATAATGCACGCAATATTTACATTCTACAGAAAGTCTATGAAATTTCTCGATTTATTAATAGTAGTAGTAGTAGTAGTACATAGGAGCTGTGAGCTGAGTGCTGTTGCTTAGCACTCAGAGGAAGCAAAATACGCCTATCAATACTCCATTGTGATTACTAGAGACAGTTATAATGCACGAGAAAGTACATATACATATATGCCAGAGTGAGCTGTTAACATGAAGTAATACTATTGATCTTAAAACGTTCCAGCTTTTTACGGCACCAAAGGAGCAAATTGATTTGTATTACAATTTATAGCCACCTAATAAACCAAAAATTACATTTAAAAATTAGTGGTATCAAAAAAGCTTTTAGCAACGAAGAAAGCAAACTCTTCTTGCCAAAATGCAATTTGGGAAAAACAGTTAAGTGGCTAATGCAAAAAAAAAAAAGCGAAAAAGATGGCAACTATGGATTTGAATAAGGTGCTTCTAAAGTCTTTCAGTATAGCTGAACACTTTTCGTTATTAAAATTAAAAATAACACACCGTACCACTAAAATTATCTCGCTGAGTTGCTCATGCCCTGGGGACATAGGTTCTAAATCCTTATTCTAAGGGAGCGTAACCCGTATTAAGCAATTTAAGCAAAGTTCTATGAAAACCAAGGAAAATTCCAAACTATTAAGCCGGCGAGCGCGACATGGGTTCAAGCACAGCAGCTCCAGTCAATCAGCTCTGAGAGCAGATACTCTCAGCCTCTGAGGAACGATTAATATTAAAAGGTGTACTTCAACGAAAAAATATTTTGGACCCAGTGACCCATTCAAAGGGTCACGGGGAGAAACATTTTCCCTAGGGATGTAACGAATATTCGGCCACTATTCGGTATTCGGCATATTCGGCCCTTTTGCCGAATATTCGGCCGGCCGAATATTGAACAGATATTCGGCCGAATACCTGTGGCCGAATAGTGGGACATTTGACCGAATACCTGTAGCCGAATAGTGGCATATTTGGCCGAATATTTTAAGATATTTGGTTAGATATGTTCCAGAAAATCAAAACGAAATATGATTTTAAATATTTTCGACAAACAATATTAAAAAATTATACCTAAATACATTAATCCTTCTATATATAAAAAAAAGTTTTGATTTGGAAATGGACCAATGACAATCTGCGTAGATATTCCGGGTAGATCCACATCCAATTTGAATGCTTAAGCATGGCCTTTCATCGTTAATATTAAAAAAAACTGTTGCATACAATAATATGAAAATCGGTGGTATTATAGAGAAATGTTTGATAAACACGCTGATGCAGGCAGTTTTCAAATCGAAGAATTATTTAAAGAGATATTTAATGCTAAAGTTAGACAAAATCGTTCCATTAAAAAAGTTTTATTGGAGCAAAAACTATACATGAAAGTTTAATCATCTTTAGATCATTTTATACGTTATAAGTTCCCGGTGTGCAGATTGTATTTATTTTTCTTATTTGACTCATTTTTTGAGGTTTTATTTCAATTTTAAATTCAAATTTTCAGCATTTCGAGAGAGATTTTTTACAAATTTTAGAAAATGTTATTAATTTAAACTGTTGCCAGTTGTATAAGCAGCGCAAGCAATAATGTTTACTTCAAATTAAAAATTTATTTTACACGTGACTATTATAAATAGAAAATTTAAAAAGCAGTAACTCATTGAAAATTACGTCATAAAAATTATAATTACACGTGAATTTTAAAAGAGACAGAATATTGTAAAATAATAAATTCATAAACATGCGTTAGAAGTCTTAAATAGGAGAATTTACGTCACATTACACTTATTATATAAAATGAACAAAAAATAATATTGCTAAACAGTTTAAATTTAAAAATTGCTCGAGACATTTATTTAATATTTTAAGATGATCATAATATTTCATTTCTAGCAAAAGTATTTTTACGTGAATATTAAAAAGAAAAAGAAAATTTTGGTGAAAATTACGTCAGATTATATTTCTCAGATTCAAATTATAATTCAATCTTCCGAAATCTTTTTAAAGCCGATCAAATTATCGTGCTGTTAGAGTCTGTAGTGTCTGAACGGGGGTTGACGAGCGTAGCTCGTAGGGGGCAGAGCCCCCTAGTTATTATAAGAAAAGATCTCATTCTGAAATATGGGGTGTATGATGATTATATAAGTATTATGAGGGGTTTGTTAATTTTGAGAGAAAAAAAAAAGAGAAAAGTATATCTTGGTAGCAGAAAAGAATATATAATATTTTAATGGAATGAATAATTATATTTTAAGAAAATAACCTTTTTTTTTTTTTTTTTTTTTTTTTTGACATACAGAGTGTAAATTTACTAAGTTTAAGTTGCATGAAAAAGCATATAAAAAGACAGAGGACACATGCAAGTTCTTACTTCTAGGGGGTGAGAGGATTTTACTACAATAAAAAAAGTTTCATTTTTACAGAGGTTACTTAGGAGTTCTATTTTAGATAGTATATATATATAAATTACTAGAATACTTTTATAGAACTATCTATGGATTAAATAAAAAATTATGAATTAAATTATTATTTACATTTTTAAAAGTCATATGTTATCTTTAAAGTATTTTTTAAGACATTTAAAGTATAACAAAAAATACATTCAGCTGTTATGATTTTTGAAAACTCAAACAAAAATTTAATTTCAATTAGTCCTTAATTTAATTTTTTATTTTAAAATTGAAAAAAAAATTAAACAATTAAAATAAAAGTCATTTATATTAAAGTCAGTATTCGGCCGCCGAATATTCGGTATTCGGCCTAAAACTTGGCCGAATATTCGGTATTCGGCTATTCGGCCAAATCACTATTCGTTACATCACTAATTTTCCCCCAGAGAATCAAAATGATCCCCCTTAGAACTTTTGAAATTTTGTATTTGGTAATGTTTAAAACGTGTAATACGTAACGTAACCCGCCCTCCCACCACCACCACCACCACCACCCCGCCCTCTAAGCTACAAAATTCCTTCCCTGTGCAAAATGTCTGAATTCAGCACTGTTTGCATCAGTTTCAGAATTGCCTGAAACATTTTAAAAATGGTGATCATTTGAAAATTCTTCGCTAATAATCTTAAAAATATATATTCCCATGAAAGCATTCAAATAAAATATTCATATTAAAGAAATACAGTATGCATATCGGAATTTTGCTGGCATGTTTGACAGTTAACAAAAAATGTAAAAACTCGTGTCTAACTCAAAATTTATTGAAGAAGAATGATGTATAGTAGAACAGGAGCTCTAAAAATGCTACGCAAAAAAATTTAGAAGTGGAAAGAAACTTACAAATGATTTGATAAGATTTGTTTTCAAAAAGATACATTCTTTACGCTTTAATAAAATATAAAAATTCTACACGTGAAAGAATATGACATGTTAAAAAAATTACTTTTCGACTCCAATTTTGAATTGTTTTATGGTAAAAAGTATATTAGCATATGGGACTTGAACAAAATGCTGTTTTCTTTACAATACATGACGGATAAAAATCTTTTTTACTTTTTTTCTGGAAAGATTTGATCCTTTGATTGGCTCAATTGTTTAATTTCTACATAAGAAAAGCATTTTCCCTGATTAAAAAATATTATAATTTGACGAATTATTAAATTTATCAATTAAGTAACTTATGCTTTCGAAGTTTTTTCTTGTTGGATAGGTTTTTTACTATATTTTTTTTTCATGTTACTATAAAAAATGTTTTTATTTATTAATTTTATTATTTATTGTACAGAAATTTACATTTTTGTGCAATTGTATGTCATAATATGAAACTAAATTATTATAACAAAAGTATCTTTGTTAGTTGCTTATTCACCGACTTCCAGCAAAGGAGGTTATACAACTCGTTAGTTTTTAGGGCATTCGTAATTATATAAATACGTAGCACGTATAGTCATTGTCAGGTCCGTCTTTCCGCATATAAGAACGCAAAAACTACCCAACCGAATGGTTTGAAATTTAATATATATAATCGTTGCAGAATTTTGTCGAGTCATTTCAAGTTTTATGAAAACCTAAAAAGATAATAATGAAAGTTTTATTCATTCTATTAAATCCTATCATACGCAATTATTTCTATGATATCCCATGATAGGTAATGGTTCTAGCTTGCCATGGTGATTAACCTCCTATTTAATATGAAGTCCTATTATTTCCGCATAACTGAATTTAATATATATAATCGTAATAAATTTAGTATTCATGCACTTTTGCATAAGAAGGCGACAGCTATTGCACCAACATCTGAATACTTATAAAACTAGTTATAGTACGAACGCACCTCATTTGTCACGTTTGACGTACAATGTCCGAATTCTTTTTCATTCTATGGATGTCCATGTATAATGATTGCTCCGATTTTCACACTTTAATTTTGTTAGAAAGGTCTTATTCTACAGTTGTGTCCATTCTAATATCACCAGGATCTAAAATTGATCTACGCTTGTTTGTTTGTTTCAATGTCTTTTTTTTATAGTCTTTAATTTTGGTAAAAATTATCCAATCGTCTTGAATTTTGATAATAGTGCTAAAATATCCACAGTACTTTACATTTTCAAAATTGTCGTCATATAGTGTACAGTTTTTTTTTTAATAGGGATTCTCAAAAATTTAACATACCATTGCCTACTGCATATTAAAATAAGCTATATTAACAACAATGGAATTTTAAATGAATGTTGATTAGAATCATTCATTAGATCGGGTAGCTCGATTTTAACAAAAACCCGATCCGATCCTTGGTTCGGGTTGTGACGGATAGGCAATATTGTATTTTTAACACTTTCCAACAAAATTGAAAAGTGTTTATGACTTCGGTTTGTCTGTCCGTATGGCCGTATTTACGTCTGTCTATATGGCCGTCTGTCCACGCTCTAACTCTCGTAAATATGTTCGGATCGTTCTGAAATTTTTGGATGTTAGTGAACTCTACCATAGCACGTTCCCTATTTCAAATGAAGTTTGTAGCATGATTAGTTCATTTACAGGGACAGTCAAAAGTTTTCCGTTACATTACGGCCAATGGGAAAAAATCGTTTCAAATGATTTTTAATGGTGTTACACTCTTTCAAACATAGTAAAATTGATATTCATTTATGAAGTCCACTAAAATATGCATTATGTTGAATATGTGGTGCAAAGAATAGTTACTGTTCATTTACAGGGCCACACAAAAGAATTCCGTTCATAATGGTATAGGGGAAATTCTTTGCGGTGTATTTGAAAAGATTTGTACTACATTGTATCCGAATTACTATATATTAGTAATGATTGCTCGAAATACATTTTTAATTATGATATGCGCTTTTTTAGGGTTTTGTTCATCTGACGAAACCTTATTCGTCTCGCTCCTCTGTCTGTCTGTCAGTCCGTTTGTCACAGAGCCCGTTCTCAGAAACTATACATGTTGGAGACTTGAAATTTTGTATACTTATAGCTGAACACCACACATCATACGACAAATCATAAAATTTTTAAAAAGTCGTACATTTAACCCTTTGGGCTCCCACATGTGTATTTTAAACATTTCTTTCTAAGTAAGCCCCTATTTAGGTTGGAGGTGTGAAATTTTGCATACTTATAGCTGGACACCTCACATCAAATGTCAAATCGTAAAATTTTGAAAAAGCCGTACATTTAACCCTTTTAGATCCTACATGTGTATTTTACAGAATTCTTTCTGAATGAGCCCCTATTTAGGTTGGAGGCGTGAAATTTTGCATCCGTATAGCTGAACACCACATATCATACGACAAATCATAAAATTTTGAAAAAATCGTACATTTAACCCTTTGTGCTCCCACATACGTATTTTAAGCAATTCTTTCTAACTGAAACTCTTATTAAATTGGAGGTTTGAAATTTTGCATACTTATAGCAGAAAACCCGAGGCCAGGCGACAAATCATAAAATCTTGAAAAAGTCTTACGTTTAACCCTTTGAGCTACCACATAGTGCCAATAGAGGGTGCTTTAGACTTTGGAGTAACGAACAACTATTTTTTAACGTTATTTTTTGTATCTCATTAAATGCTTACAAAATCTTAGACTTAAATTTTCAGCTCAAAATTTGAATCGTTGGGAGTAGTTAAGTAGCGAAAATTGAACTGTGTTCAGGAGGGGGAGGGATTTCAAATTTGAAATCCTGACCACATTTTAGTTTGCGCTACTTAACCACTCCCAACGATTCAAATTTTGAGCTCAAAATTTAAGTCTAAATTTTTTAAAGCATTTAATGAAATACAAAAAATAACGGTAAAAAATAGTTGTTCGTTATTCCAAAGTCTAAAGCATCCTCTATCGGCACTTTCTGAACTTTATCTTTAAAATTTATTTTCAAGATAATACTGACATAAAGAATAGTGAAAACCGCAAACGAATCGACCAATTTTCCCGTTTTTTTTATAATCATTTGAAATTTTGGACCCTAAACTTTAATGGTGCATATCTCCTTCGGAAGACGTGTGAGACCCTTAGTTTCTCATTTAATATTGTTTGTCTTGATGCGTACTATCACCCTTTAAAGTTTTGCCCAAGAGTTTCGATTCACCCTGTGTATACATTTTTCGACTTAAAAAATAAAATTGATATCAAAATATAATTAATAAAGTGTTTTTTATAATTCCACTAAAGTATGAATTAATTGATTTCGCATTTCCGATAGAATCAAATATAATTTTCGGGTTTGGGTCGGTATAACCATATCAGGACTCCAATGATGGGTAATACACATACAGGGCTGCACACTAATATGCAAAAAAGAATCCCCTGAACTCGGTTTAATTTCGGTTAAAAATTACTTGTGATGATTATTAATTTTTAAAAGTCACTCCATTTTCTTCTTCTTTGGGGGGGGGGGGGGTAGGGTGTTGTTTTATGGCGGCCGATTATCTATACTAGACATATAGGCCCGGTAGGGATATAGGTCTTTCTAAGGGAGCTTAACCCGTATTTACTCAAGGAAGTCCAAGGTTCGAAGAAAACCACGGAAAACTCCGAACGATTAGGGCGACAGGCACTATTGAGTTCGAACCCAGCATCTCCCGTCTACCAGCTTCAAGAGCAGAACTTCTCGGCACACTATTCTTCCTTGGGAATTTCTCTAACTAGGGTAGTGCAAGAAGTATTACGCGTCGATTTTGACGAGAAAGATATCTTTGGAAAGATCTCGTCGTGGGGGGTAAAAAACTCAATGGAACTGCCGTCGCAAATCAGCTGTTTTACGAGATACCTGACAATTTATGTCACGCAACTTGTTTATTCAATTCCTACTATTAGCTCACACTCTCCCTATATTTATTTATTTATTTATATATTTATCTTGTTCGAATTTTCAATCGTTAATAAAACACTCATTATTCATCCTATCAAGTTGAAATAAATTTTTTTAAACTTGTACTAGATGACAATTGATGTTAATACAGTTTTTTCAAATATTAATTAATTAATTAAATTTTAATTAATTAATTTTAGTTTTGCATGGGAAACAAAATGGCGTCCATTGGTTATTGAAGATCAATTCAAGTATTTTCAATAAGGGGTTACCATAGGGAAGACCCTGTTCTGTCGCCAAATACCGCCAAGTTTGGCGCGAACTTGGCGATATCGCTAATATTTCGCCAAATTCCCATAGAGTTCCATTGTAAACCTACTTGCTTATAGAAAATCAACAAATTGAGATATTTTAATGCAACAAAAACTAATATTAGCTTAAGGGATTATATTAATTTTTTCTTTGATGGCCTAAGTAGGAATTGACTTTAAAAACAAAATTTTTATATTACTTGTTTATTATAATGTACTTATGCTGTAACATTTGTTATGTTGTTAAATTTATAATTTTTGCTGTTAAATGATTTCGTGCACACTTCTATACAGAAGACTACAGCCACCAATGAACACTACAAATGTCCATCATCAACAAACACACACACAGCACACGAAACAATACATTTACAACGCTCCCATTAAGGAATATTTTTCAATTCATCTCGCATCCCTTTCTCGAATAAAAATCTTTCACATGTACTTTGACAATATGTGCATACAAAATTTATGTTTTCAAAAATAGTGGTGCGAATAGAATATAAAAATAGTCGCCATTGGCAGACCCTGCATTTACAGCCATTAACGTCTCTTCATTTTTTCAAAGTTTTTTTTCTTCATATTTAATTTCTAAATATAATTAAGTTAATAGGAAACCATTTAACTGCAAAATTATAAATTTCACGGTATGACAAATGTAACAGCATAAATATATGGTAATAAATTAACAAATTGCAAGACATAAATTGTCTGATATTTCGAAAACGGCTGATTTGCGACGGGTAGTTCCATTGAGTTTTTTACTCCCTACGACGAGATCTTTCCAACGATAGTACTTTCGTCAAAATCGGTGCGAAACACTTCTTGCACTTCTTTGTCTTCCATGATCTTAAAAGTCCCTAATAAATAACAAAAGTACGTCATACCAGAAATTAGATTTGTTTTTAAATGACAATTGTTCGAAAAAAGGTTTTGTGTGTAAAAGAACATGTAAATAAAGTTGAAATATTGCACACCGGGACGTTATAAATTAATCTGAAATCTGTAAGCTCCAAAATACATTATATTATAATGATGGACTAATTATTGTACTGAGATATACTCTAAAAGATAAATCTTTGAAGTGCCTGAAAAATTTTTAAAATTGTAATAATTTAAAAATGTATCGTTCATAATGAAAAAAACACCATCATCAAAGCATTCAATCATATCAAAGAAAACACGGTATGCATATAATAAATCGTGATAATATATTAAAAAGTCAATGGAAACGGGAAAATATTATGCTGAACAAAAAATAAATACATAGAAAATGATGTATTGCAGTATAGCAGATACATAATTTTTATTTCAAAATTCCAACCAAAGAAATATTGAAGCAATCATATACTAGAACGGATTTTATAACATTATTTTAAAAAGAAAATGTAATATTTTCTTATGTGTTAATGAATTCGTTGCAGGTTATAAATGAAATCAGTCGCTGCTATGGTGCAACATATGTATGAACAGCCAGTGAGTAAGAAAATAGAACACACCATACATTTAATCACTAAATTTTCGCTGACAAAACAGAAATAGTCATTCGACTGGAAATTGTGACTTCTTTCAATTTATGTTAAAAAGAAATAAGCTTAAGGGGTCGTCTTCGTATTGAAATAATACCAAACTGCAATTTCCAATACGAACACCAAATTTGGACATAATATTTGGCTTTCTAAGTGCATTTTAACTCAGGATACCAAACAGGAAGTCATTTGATCAAGTATTTTAAGGATGATGAAGGCTTGTGGTTTGGAACTCATAACGTTAAATTCAGTAAGTAACCGTTTCAAAACAGATTGCAATGCTGGTAGTTCTTAAACATATCTTAATAACTACTCAGCGGAATGAGGTGTAATCTTGGATTCGCATATTTGGAGCTTCTCAATATCGATTTGTGTTAAAAAATTCACAAGTTACAATTCATAACACTTTACAAAATTTATTTCGAAAAAATATTTTTTTTTAAATGAATTTTCGAAAAAATATGAATTATGATCTTTTTTTCCCCTTTAAACACAAATTGATTTTTAAAAGCTTAAAAAATAAGAATGAAAAATTAGAGCTCATTCCGTTTTGAGTAATGCTGAAAAAAACTACCCACATTGCAATCTGTTTTGCAATGATTGCAAATGAATTTAACTTTAGGAGTTCCAAAGTTTAAATCTTCATCATTCTTAAGTTACTTAACCGAATGACTTTCCCTTTGTTATCCTAAAGTAAAATTTACCGAGAATGCCAGTTATTATATCAAAATTAGATGTTGGTAGTGAAAATTTCAGAGTCTGGTACATTTTTAGTATGAAGATGACTCCTAAGCTTATTTATTTAAACTTAAATTGAAATAAGACATAATTTGGAGTAGAATGGCTATTTTTGTTTTCCTCAGTGGCAGTTTTGACATTAAAATATATGAGGTGTTTCTGTCTTTTTTTTTTTTTTTCCTTTCTTCTTTTAATCGACTTAACCGTTTTAGGAGCTGCTATGTTTCATAAGGTGCAAAATTATACAATCAATTACAAGTCCGAAAAATGCATACATTTAGTTGGATATTTTAATGAAACTCATTATAAATTTTGAAAGAAGGGTTGTTTACTTTATCACGAACAGTTCTTCATAAGGTCTGTTTTTCCTAGCCATTTCAAGCCAGAAAGAATTTTTACTGCAAGTAATTTTTTGTTACAACTGACAGATATGTATGACTTCCAAAATTTTCTAATTTTGAAGCGTAGTTGAAAAGCAAATGAAGTAATTGATTGCAATACATCTATTGCGTCTTAATAAACCCAAAGCTGCTGTTTTCGTGAATGGGAACTAAATACAAGATACCGTGTGAAACAGACTTAAAATAACCCCTACCATCAAAAGGATTTTTTTTTTTTTTTTTTTTTTTTTTTTTTTTTTTTTTTTTTTTTACATATGTTACATGTATTATAAGTATATGTTATAGAAGAATATGGTTAAAATATTTGTTTAAAATATAAAATAGCGTAATATTTTTAAATGTTTTAATTATTTAGTTCGAAAACCCATTAAAAAGTAAAATTTCCCTTACGAAAAATATCAAAAATAAAATGTAAATCTATTTTTACTCTCTAACCATGCATTATAATGACTCTCAAGGAGAGTCCCAGGCTTTCTAAGTTAACAATTTGCCAAACTTAATGTAGATTAGTACAAGACCGAAGGTAGAAAATAATGTTGCAGTAACCTCTCAAAAATAAAGAAATAATTTTAATTTAAAAATCTTGCAAAAGTTGTTATATCTAATTCAATCTATTTGCCTTTCTAATAAAACTATAGCTGTGTGGTCATAACATTTTGCATTACAGCAAAATGTTAAAAGCTGATTTTGAAAAAAAAAAAGAAAAAGAAAAATGACGCCATTTATTGAATAAATATAGCGATAACACATTCAAAAACAGAAATAGAAATAGATATCCTTCCCCCCCCCCCCTACCAAACAAAGACTTACTACTGCTTCATTATTAACACATTGGAATTATAGGCTGTATACATATATATCATTTAAGTCTGGGAAGGGAAGAGGTAACTGTAGTACGAGTTTCACACAAGTAACAATACATATTATCAATAGTTTTTTTACAATAAAAATGTGAAATTACATATAGACAGAATGTCAACAGCATAGTGTATTCTATAATACAATAATCAAATTATAATAAAAATATTTTATAATACAGTATTCTATTTAAATACATCATATACGTCATACATATAAAGTTTATTTTTAATCATTTTGCTATAAAGCTTAATAATCATACAAAGCTTAAAGGTACTTATTCGAAACACCCTATATGACTAATTATTCTTTTTTTTCTATTTTAAATAGTTTTAATTTATAGTTCAATTAATTTTTTTTTCAAAAAGAAAAATGCTAATTACTTTCTATTATTATTTTAGATTTCACATCTTTAGACTATTAATTAAAATATTTTCATTCAGAATAGGGTTAAAAAGCCTTTTGTAATAAATTATCTTTATTGTAAAAACAAAAACATAACCCTTTGCAAATAAATTACTCTTATTGTGAATTAAAAAGTAATTAAGTTAATTAGATGAATATGTAGCACAATTTTTTGTTGGATCTAATCATTAGTTTAATTTAAATAAGTGAATTATGCTGTATTATTTATACCTCATTAATTTTATATTTTGACGGTTAATGAGCAAGTCTGGAATTAAAAAGAAATGATTTTTTTTATACTCAAAATAAGTGAGGAATACATATTTAACCAATTGAAATAATATTAAACTAATGTTATTTTTCTACGCATGCGAATATAAAAATAAAATTTCTTTCGAAAACAGAAGACTAATAACATATTTCAAAGACAACTTATTGATTTTATCTCGATATTTGTTTGAATCAACTTTAACAGTCCTAAATTCACATACATTACATCGTCCAGACATTTCAAATCTGACACACAGAAAATTAATTTAGAAAGCTAAAATAAAAATGTTACTTTAGGCGTCGCTATTTTTATTTAATAATAATAGCCACATTGCTCCGACTGCGGACTTCGCGTATTTGAAAGCGGATTAAAAACAACTCTTATGACAACACATTTATTTTGTGGTTATTCCGGAAAGAGAAGGAATTTACAGGAGCAGATTAACAATATTAACCTTTTCAGGGGCAAGTAATTGCATTTCTGTAATGTTGAATTCACACCGGAATATTCGAAAAATTTTGTTTCAAAATAAGGAAAAGCAATTTTTAAACTTTTTTCCCCCAAAGTTAGAAAGGTAGATTTTAATTAAAAGTTTCTGGTGCAAATCTTGGTCCATCAAGGGGTTAAGCAATGAATCACAGGAAAAATTAACAGAAATTTCAGGAATAAATATTCAAGAACAGTAACTTCAAATTCCCCAAAAATCTTCGTGGCGGCAGTTAACCTGTTCGCGACGGCGCGCGCATTTTGAAGTGCGCATCTGAGGACGGAGCGGGAAAATTTGATTTCTTCTTCTGGGCCGGAGGATTTTGCGAAGCTAAGCCTAACTCTTGCAAAGTGTTCTTCAAAAAATTATAAAAGATTCATTTTTCCATATAACCTTTTGAGATACACATGCACGGAATAAGTTGTTATTACATATATTCACGCAAAAAATTGAACTATTTTCTCAACTATTTCAGTACAAAAATGACTTTTTAAGCATATATAATGCATATTTTAAGCGCTTTTTTAGGTTAAAAAATAATGTAATATGGTCACAAAATACTTACGTGCCTTTCATATAGCAACATATGAAACATTTTGCTCTAATAAAAAATAATTTTGTTAAAAAAATAATAGTTTTATTTTTATTTCTAACACATTCCTTAAGCAAAATAAGTGTTTTAATAGAGCTGATTTATTCACAAATAAAATAGTTAAATAAAACTTGTAAGCAACTTGTGCATGCTACATTTTAATACTTAATATACAGACATACATTAAAAAAATTGAAAATGCTTAATTTAATTTAAAATATTTTTGAAAATTAAAAAATTACATGTAAATATATAATCAATCATAATATATCTATCAAATAAAAAGCATTGAATAATAATAAGTAATAATAAATACACTAGAGCTACACTTTAAAATATGCATTTCTAAACAGTTGTTAAATGTTAAAAATATTTTTTAAAATAAAAGAAAAATATATATAGTTACGTATAATAAAACGAAATATCAAATAAAGAGTATTTGATAATAATGAGTAAACTTGAATGATAACTTAAAATACATTCATCAATGAATTTGTTGATGTTAATATATATTTATTTATATCTTATGTATTAGAAATATTTAAAAATATAAATAAATTTATGAAATTAAAAGTATTGAATAATAATTAAATATAATGAAAGAAACTGAGTAATAATTTAAAATATACTTATAAAAAATGTCATTAATGTTAAAAGTACTTTTAAAATTGGATATATACATATATATATTGGGCTGTGCATATATAACGTTATCATTTCAGGGGAGGGGGGGGGTGTCTGGCACATGATATCGCTATAGGGAGGGGCGATTTGTCTTTTGATATCGTTATCATTTTTGATCCAACCAATCTTTTCTTTTTTTTTTATTTGTAACTTGGTATGTAAATTTTCTCTTTTTATTTATAATTTGTTCTTTACATCAAAATAGTATGTTATATTTCTTAGTATGTTATCTATTTTTATGAGAATACAAAGTTATTATTAAAATCATTAAATGATTATAAAATTATTTAATTCCAAAATATGGAATACCCCAACGTTTGGCATTCCTATTCTTCTGTCATATGTGTATGCATATATAATCCGCTGTTCAATATACCATATGCGAAATATGTTTGAAATGATACTTGTGTTTGCAAGTAAATGAAAGAGAAAGAATGTTGCGCACCTGTTTTGTTGATACGAAATTATGTTTACACCCTCCCCCCCCCCTCCCCCCGTCCTGTAAGGACGCAAGTGTAAGAAGACATTGTTACTGTTGTTACATTATGTAACAAAAAGCTATTATTAAATTCTTTTAAATACTATTTCTTTTAAGTGTTATTTGATATAAAGTTATTTCATGTATAAACTTCTCTCCATTTTGAATCAATGAAGTATGCGAAAAATAAATCTAACCATATTTGTATATCCCTCCAAACAAAAGAGAAAAATTCCAAAAATCAAAAAAAAATTTAGACATTGATAACGATATCATTATGGGGGGGGGGGGAGGTTCGAGGGATGGTAACGTATGTGTTGGCGCCGAAATTCGTCTGACAAATAAATTTTCAAAATCCAAGTGAGATGGGAGAGCAATTAGAATAAATAGTTTATTAAATAAAACTGAAATAGTATGTAAATTCTATTCATCATTAGAAGTTAATAATTGTTCCATAATAGTAATTCTCCGTATTTAACAGAGCCAATACAAAAAAAAATGTGTTCTCTGCTTGGTTGCAGAGTCAGGACTTCACTATACACTCTGTATTAAACAGAGCCATGATTTAACAATTGGCATCTCTGATTACAGAGTCAGGACATGTTACATGTTCTCTGCTTGGTTACAGAGTCAAGACTGACCATTTTAAAAATGATACATATTATATAAAATAAACATCAAAATAAAAATTACAATATGCAGTTATAAATCTTCTAAATAGCTATAATATTCATTTAAATGACATCCAAGTAATTATAAAACTAATAAATCACCATCAATTCAAAATTATTATAAAGTAAATAAATCTATATTACATGACCTTGAAATCATAATGTTACTCATAAATATTGATTCAGGGTTATAAACAATTTAGATAAACAGATTAGATTTTTTCTGTCAAAAGAAATCACTTTTATAATTATGCTTTACAACATGAAAGATAAACAGAGTTAAATTATAAACAAATAAATTTGAGGTTATTTACGCCGTAACATCCTCCGCCTCCATGAACGGAGTTCATCGAACAATTATAACTTACCAAATTTCCACTATCACATACTAAATAATCAAATATTAAATACAAATTTAAAATATTACCTTAAATGTTAAGTATAACTAAAATGAAATGCAATTAAATCCTACTACTTCTATAAAAAACAGTTTCTGGAACAACTAAAAATAGAAAAAGACATTAATATACAAAATAGTTCAGAAAGTTACAAAAATTAGACATAGAAAAAAAATAATAATAATAATAAAGTTAGTTAAAATAAAGTAAAATTCTATTATATTAAATGTCCATCGGTAGAGGAGACAATTTTGTGATAGGGCGTTTCAGTTCACCAGTAGAAGTCTTTAATTTGACAACACGAACAATATTATCATCACCAGGAAATAGTTCAATTATTCTGCCCAATTTCCACCTTAATGGGGGCTGGTTTTCTTCCTTTATCAACACCAAGTCATTGATTTTTAAGTTCGGGTTGCTTCTAAACCACTTTGTACGTTGCTGCAATTGTGAGAGATAGTCTGACGACCACCTTTTCCAAAAACTTTGGAAAATCTTTTGTAGCAATTTCCAACGTTCCAAAGGAGTTACATAGGTAGAGGAGATATCAGGCTCAGGTAAGGAGGTCAAGGGTGCTCCTATAATAAAATGTCCTGGCGTCAGAGCCGTAAAGTCATTTGGATCAGAAGACTCAGCGACAAGCGGTCTTGAATTTAAGCATGACTCAATTTGTGCAATTAAGGTCAAAAATTCTTCATAAGTTAAAATCTGATCACCAATTGTTCTCTTCAAATGATTTTTCATTTGTTTTATTCCCGCTTCCCAAAGGCCTCCAAAGTGAGGGGCGGAAGGTGGGTTGAATTTCCATACTATCATTTCGTCAGTAAGATACTTGTGCAATTTTTCATCAGAAGCAATTTGAGACATCATTCTCTTTATTTCGCGGTCTGCCCCTACAAAATTTGTACCTCTGTCGGAAAATATTTCTAGAGGTTTTCCACGTCGAGCCACGAATCTTTTCAATGAGGCTAGAAAGGTTTCAGTTGTAAGATCAGTGACTAACTCAAGATGGATAGCTTTTGTTACGAAACAAACATACAGACAAACATAATGTTTAAAGGGTTTCACACCACGTCCCTTACGAGGTTTGATCAAAAAGGGGCCGGCTAAGTCGACTCCTACTCTTGAAAATACTCGAGCTTGTGTCACGCGTGCTGATGGCAGATTTCCCATCAACTGAGATGAAAGGTGTGATGAATTTCGGAAACATTTCATACATTTCCTTATTTCTCTTTTCACAGCTTCTTTAGCATTAATTATCCAAAATTTTTGTCGAATTGCTGAAATTGTCAATTGAGTCCCGCTATGAAGATGTTTCTCATGAAAATACTTTATTATCAAGTCTGTAACATGATGCCTTTTAGGGAGAATGATTTGATGTTTTTGATATTCAGACAAGTTTGCATTTTTTAGCCTACCTCCAACACGAAGAATATCATTTTCGTCAAGAAATGGATGTAAAGGAAGGAGTTTGCTTTTAGAATTTAGGATCTTTCTGGATTTTAGAATTTTCAGTTCGTCTCCGAATTCATGGTTTTGAATTAATTTCACAATAGCATTTGTTGCCCTTTCAAGTTCTGGAACAGTCAAAAAACCATAGACTCGTTCAGATGGGCATGTACTATTTTTGATGAATCTGAGGCACCAAGCCGTAATTCGTTTTAATTTAGACCAGGATGAAAATTTAAATAAAAGCTCAAATTCTGGAATATTTTGGGATATGGAGCAAACAAGCGTTTTACGTTGTTCTTGCAAGACCTCTTCATCAGGTAGATTAGGTTGAGTTTCAGGGGGAAATACTGGTAACGATTCTTCCTTCAGCCAGCTAGGACCATGTAACCATACCTCGTTATTAATCAATTCAGATGCAGAGCAACCACGAGAGAGAACATCTGCAGGATTTTCCTTTCCTTTACAAAATTTCCATTGTACAGGAGCAACAAGTTCCTGAATTTCGCGTACGCGGTTTGCCACAAAGGGCTTCCAGTTGTTAGCACTTCCTTTAATCCAGTGCAAGGTAATTTGGGAGTCACTTAGACAAAATATATTTTCATTCACAATTTTAAATATTTCCTTTAAATAATTCGCTAATCTTGCAGCCGTAAGTGCTCCAAGAAGTTCGATGCGCGGCAATGTAATTTTCTTGAGAGGCGCTACTCTCGACTTTGCTATTACAAATGAAGTTTCACAAGAAGAAGAATCACGTAAATAAGCCACTGACCCATACCCCTTTAAACTAGCATCAGAAAATATGAAAAGTTGAGCGGTTTCAGGATTTAATTTTGGGATAGTTACAAAATATTTTCTAAGAATTTCAAAATTTACCAAGTCTTTTATTTCATTATGCCATTTTCTGAATTTTCCACTTAAAGAATCTGGTAATGTAGAATCCCAGTCAATTCCATGTTCCCAGAGTTCTTGCATTAAAAATTTAATTCTTATCACGAAAGGGGAAATGAGTCCAATAGGATCATAAATTTTTGCCACAGTTTGTAAAACAATACGTTTGGTAATAATTTTATGGTCAAATTCTACCAAAAGTGGTTGTATGTCTATTTTCAAGGTGTCACTTTCTGTTATCCATATAATTCCTAATACCTTCGAAAGATTTTGTTCAAGAGTGTCTTCCTCAAAGTTTATTCCATGTTCCTTCCATAAAAATTTTAAATCGGAAGAATTGGTTTTAAATTTTCTGAGTTTCATATTGGCCTCACTCAATATCTTCTCTGCACCGTTTGATAAAACAAAAGCTTCATTTACTGAATCAGCTCCATGAAACAGGTCATCAACGTATAAGGAAGTATCCAGCATATTAACTATTTTTCCAAACAAATCTTTATACCCCTCAATGTGATGTTTGATGGTTGCAGAAAGGAAAAAGGGTGAAGTTGTTACACCAAAAGTTACACGGGTCATGCGAAAAACCTTCAAAATGGGATTGTTACTAGTGATATTGTCAAACCACAGGAACCTCAAAAAATTTCTATCTTCTTGTTGTATCTGGATTTGCAAGAATGCCTTTTCTATATCGGCCAAGAAAGCAATTTTCTGGAGACGGAATTTTAAAATAATGTCCAATATGTTAGGATTTAGATTGGGCCCAGGAAATAAGCACTCGTTTAACGATTTTGCCCCCTTATCTTTGGATGACGCATCAAAAACAATTCTTACTTTAGTTGTCGATTTATCTTCCCTTATTACTGGTCTGTGAGGCATGTAATACGTGTTTATTTCATCTTTATTAAACTCACATTCTTCAATTATACCCAAACCACATTGTTCATTTAATATTTTCTCATATTCCTTAAGTAACCATTCATTTTTGCACAATTTTGATTTTAATCCCCAAAGTCTATGTTTAGCTACATCAAAATTGGATTCCAATTCATTTTTATTTACTTTCCACAAAAGTTTAGTTTCATATCTTCCATTTACAAAATTTAAATTATCATTAAATAAATCAAGAGCATCTAAATCCTTTTGTGAAAATAATTCATTTTTACTATCACAAATACCCAAAGACTCTAGTTTCCAAAACTTTTGCAAATCAAAATTTTCTATTTCATTAACAGATACAAGATGAGCATTAACTGTTTCGTTACCTTTAGAGTTTATTTTTCCCACTATTGTGTACCCAAAAAGTGTATTAGCTACATATAAATGGTCATTAATTTCTTCAATGACACCTCTCTGAACATTCCAGAAATAATCAGCTCCAAGTAAAATTTGTACTTCGGATTCCTCGGGCGTAGGGTCGGCTAACCTCCATCTTTTACTTTCAATGTATTTTATAACTAGAGGGTCAGAATTGGGAACCTTCAATGTTGTTGCACTTATCAAATCGGTAGCTAGCACCTCAACATCTATAAAACGATGATAATTCATTTTACTTCGCAATTTAATTTTAAAAACATCATATTCTTCTTCGCGACCTTGATCCATGCCAAAAGCGAATACAGTTAAATGTTCTTTTCTTAAAACAGGCAAATTTAATTCACGAGCTAATGCTTTTGTTATGAAGCTTTTTTCGCTTGCAGAATCAAGTAATAATCGAACTACCTTTGATTTAGAATTACCTTGAGCAGTTACACAACATGTTTGCAATAAAACAGCATGCTTAGAATTTCTAAAATTACAATGAGAATTAGATACAACTGTTTGATTTTGATTAATTTCCGGTTTCAAACTTTTCTTAAAGCAAAATAATTTGTTATGTTCAGTGCTTTTACAATTTAGACATGGCTTTAATTTTATGCGGCATTGCGAAGATAAATGCGATTTCAAAAAGCATTTGTAACATCTACCCTCCTTACGTAACATTAATCTTTTCTTATCATCAGCTAAATTTTTACACTCGGAAGATAAATGATCATTACCTTTGCAAAATACACAAAAAACTTTAATAGTGGCATTTAAGGTATTAGCATGTTGATATTTATTTGATGTTTTCTTTTCACGAAATTCAGTTTTATTTTTATGTACAAAAGAAGAGGATGCATCATTTTTAGAACTTGTCATTGACAAAGCCTTTTCTCTACATTCTATTTCACATTTCAGAAAGGCAATTAGATCGGTTACATCTGACTCTTTGCTAGTATCACGTTTTCTATGATATTCAATCACTAATTCATGGGGCAATAGCTTTAGCAAAATAGGATTTAGCAATTGTCCATAAGAACTGGATGTTACCCCCAAATTTCTTAAACTTCTAATATTAACTTCGCACATGTCATGCAATCTTCTTAATGCATTTAAATTTGAACAATTTTTAACTGGTTCCATATTTAATAAATTAGTCATGTGTTTATTAATAATAACATCAACCTTACCAAAACGGTCCTTTAATAAATCAATACAAGTATCATAATTTTGTTCTGTCAAAGGAAACCCTTCTACCACATTATAGGCCCGATTACATAACAAGGATTTTAGATAAGCGAATTTTTCTATCTTAGATAGTGATTTATTCTGGTGTATCGATGTTTCAAAACAGTTAAAAAATTCGACCCATTCTTCGATTTCACCAGAAAATTTTGGAACATTTAATTTAGGCAATTTCATGGCAGAACTCGTTTCTGTTCCACTAGCAGAACCATTCAATGAATTTACACGACTAGTTGCTATCATAGAAACATTATCCTTTTTACATTTTCTTAATCTATTTTTAATTTTAAATTTAGCACTGATCAATTGGTCAGTGTACTTTTCACTATTAGCAATGTCCTTTTCATATTCTTTTAAGTCGGATATTTGAGCTTCAATATCACAATTCAAACTTTGGAAAGCCGTTTCTTTTAAGAGAAATATTTCTTGAAGCTCTAATAATTCATCGGTTTTCGTATTATCAATGTCATCATTTAATAATGTTTCTAATTTTGTAATTAATTTCGTGAAACTCGTTCGTTCAACAGAACGTTTTGCTTTCAGCTTTTCAAGATTTTCCATTTTAAATAAAGAATAATTCTTATTTTAAAACATTAACCATTCATAGAAAATGAAAAAAATATTTTCTTACCTGTTAATTCCAGGTAATGTAGATGGCATGTCGTAATCCAAATGGCACAGTAATAATTCCACACTAATCACAGGTTGAAATATAAATCACACTTGTTAATCACAAATCACTTTGACAAACTGCTCACTATTCTTTCAAAAAAATGTTTCGCGGGTTGCGAGGCACCAAAAATAAATGTTGGCGCCGAAATTCGTCTGACAAATAAATTTTCAAAATCCAAGTGAGATGGGAGAGCAATTAGAATAAATAGTTTATTAAATAAAACTGAAATAGTATGTAAATTCTATTCATCATTAGAAGTTAATAATTGTTCCATAATAGTAATTCTCCGTATTTAACAGAGCCAATACAAAAAAAAATGTGTTCTCTGCTTGGTTGCAGAGTCAGGACTTCACTATACACTCTGTATTAAACAGAGCCATGATTTAACAATTGGCATCTCTGATTACAGAGTCAGGACATGTTACATGTTCTCTGCTTGGTTACAGAGTCAAGACTGACCATTTTAAAAATGATACATATTATATAAAATAAACATCAAAATAAAAATTACAATATGCAGTTATAAATCTTCTAAATAGCTATAATATTCATTTAAATGACATCCAAGTAATTATAAAACTAATAAATCACCATCAATTCAAAATTATTATAAAGTAAATAAATCTATATTACATGACCTTGAAATCATAATGTTACTCATAAATATTGATTCAGGGTTATAAACAATTTAGATAAACAGATTAGATTTTTTCTGTCAAAAGAAATCACTTTTATAATTATGCTTTACAACATGAAAGATAAACAGAGTTAAATTATAAACAAATAAATTTGAGGTTATTTACGCCGTAACAGTATGCTATCGTAAGGGGGAAGAGGAAATTAAAAATTACCAAAAAAGATGATAAAGTTATATAAGTACAGCCCTATATATATATATAATTAAATATAACGAATAAATGTATTAAATTACATTGGTTAAAACTGACCATTAATTCGAAATATGCACGCTAATGTATGCGCTTATTTATCAAAAGTCAAGAGTTCAACGATTGTGTTACAATCACTAACTCTCAGAAATTTTACTTTCTGAAGACTGCGTTTTTTGACATTTTAATGAGTTTGTCAAACATGATATTTAAATATAGTTAATTTAATTTAAAATGAATTAATTTGAAGCGATATATAAAATTACTGAAGGTAAAATTAAAAAATTTAACCAAAGTAACCCAAATCAGTAACTTAATTTTCTTTCTTTCTGTCTCTCTCTCCCTCCTTTTTTTTTTTTTTTTTTTTTTTTTTTTACTGCTCAACTGAATTTGCCGCAACAAGAGAAAGTATAAAATTGGAGACACCCTTTTATTCTCAAGGAACAAATCCCAGAGCTCAGTAATCACAACTAGACAAATAAGCAATTTCCAATAGAGATAAAAAAAAAAAAAAAAAAAAAAAAAGCTAATAGAAAATGTAGTAATTTAAATGTATGAATTTGTAGTAGATCTACAAATAAGCCATTCCTAATCCAGATAAAAGTAAAGAAAAAAAAGAGTAATAGCTTGCATATTGCGACTCTTAGTCAGACGCGCAAATGAAGTATACTCATACGTCATATGTTTTCAGTTTATCAGCTGACCCACACATTCTCCCTTCCAAGAGCTGCAGAAATTTAAAAAATAAAGCTTTATTAGACACGTAAAAGATTTATGATCGTAAAGAGATCATGTTTCAGAAACATAAACATAAATTGATGATGAAATAAACACTTTTTTTTTTCATTGAAATATTTTTTTGAAAAACCAAAATTCACATGGATAAAAAAAATATTAATTGTATTCCATTTGATTTCCTTGTTAGAAGGAAATGTGATCTTTTCCAATATAAACTCAAATACGATCAACAAAAAATTTTTTGTACGTTATATTTTTTGAAATACGAGTAACGAAAAACGTTCCAAACTCACGGCACGAATACCAGTCGCTCGGGATGTAAGTGCCAACAGCGCCGGCACGAATACCGGTCGCGCGGGATGCAAGTGCCAACAACGCCGGCACGAATACCGGTCGCTCGTCCCCAAGGGGTTAAAACAAAACCCCAAACTTTTAAAACTCAACTGAACTCTCCGTGACATTGATGAGCCTTTTATACACTCGATGCAGTTGTGGTGTCCCGAATTGACGCTTCGGGAAGTTCCTTATTTCAAATATTCACAAATTCTGCGTCTACTTACTTTAAGCCAGAGTCCTCCACGCATTTGTTTATAACCGACGCAAACCCTAAGACATTCTATTTCAAGTCAACCCGAAATCTTCAAAATATTTCTATGACACATCAAATACTTCTATCCGAACTCGACCCGCAAGTCTAAATCTAAAATAATTAATCCACAATTTAATGCAATTATTGTAAAATAGTCTATAATCATATCGCTAATAGCCATTTTATCTTTTATATGGAAAAATAAACATGTAAAATTTCATTCATATTAAAAAAATATATTTTTTCATCTGAAGCAGTATTTTAGGATTTCCGTTAAAAAATCTTCTTAATCTGAACCCAAACCGCAAGAATAATCAAAACTGAACCCAAAGCCGACTAGCACCCGATGCAAATAGAGTCACAACCCAAGTCGCAAGAATCAAAACGCAACGGGAAACCGATTCGAGCCCGATCCCCAAGGAAGCAAATTAGAGTCAAACTGCGGGTCAGGTCGGATGCGGGTAAAATCGGGTTACCGCACTTGATGCAGAATCTAGGCCAACAAGGGGACCACTAAACATGGTGCTTACCGATTTTGATGGTTTTAAAGCATATTGTAGACTCCTTATCTCTAACTATCTCTAACTTTGCTGGGGAAAGGATTTCTTCAAATGGGACTTCGAATTTTGATAAACTGGGAGTCAAAGTTCAGCATACATTTCAAATACCTATTAATTAGCATTTCGGTGCAGACTACGTGGCGTCGGTGTAGAGTATTCGCACGCTGATCAGAAAGCCAATGTTCGATCATGCCTTCTGACCTTTTTGTTTTTCAATTAATTTTATATTTTTGATACGTTACAGCGTTAAGCATACTTATAAATTGCCGAAGCTTTGATCTTTCGATATTTTCCTACAAAAATAGATTTAAATTTTTGATTTTTTATGCAATTTTCCATTTTTTCTGTAATTTTAAAAATACTATTTCTGTTGACGGAAATTCAAACTAATTTGTGCCCAGAAAATTTGTTTTCGTAAAATTATAATTATTACCTAATTATATTTTTATATTTTAAACACAGTTCTGAAATAATGCATAACTTTTTTTTTTTTTTGCATTTTCTATAAAAATGTATTTAATTGACTAGAGAAAAAAAATAACAAAATAAAATATGTTTTTAATATTTGATTTGTTCTAAATATATATTAAAATATGTTAAATGATAAAACACAAAAATGTTTGTCATTACTGACATTGATATTTTAGGTTAGTAAATATGGGTGGCACATACCGTAAAAATATTCAAAACGGACTATTCATACGGAAAATTTTCCTACATATAGTATAACTTCTTACCAAGCTAAAAGATATCAATAAAAAAAAATCTTATTAAAATGTATGAAAAGATAAAAAGGTAAATATTAATAATAAACAAATTTTCTGGACATAAAATAGTTTTGATTTTCGTCAGTAGAGATGTTAGTTTAAAAATTGCAGATATAAAATATAAATTTTCATGAAAAAGAAAAACCCGTAATTCTATATTTTTTAAGAAAATATAAAAAATTAAAAGCAGCAACATTCATAACTATTCTTAAAAGTTGTAAAGGGTCAAAAATATAAAATAAAAAAAAAAAAAAAAAGTTTAGAAGGTTGCAGGTTGCATCGAACGCTGGACCTCTGACCAGCGTGCAAGCACTCTACCTCGACACAATGAAGTCCAACCTGTGGTAATCAAATTAATAGTTATTTGAAACATATGCTGAATTTTGACTCCCAATTTATCAAAATCTAAGACTCATTTGAAGAAATCCTTTCTCTAGCATACTTGTGGATAAGAACTGTACAACATACTTTCAAACCATCAAAATCGGTGAGCACTATATTTGTTGGACCCTTGTAAACATCATGATCATAACCACTTAACCACGCTCACTAAGGCAGCGTGGTAACAAAGAGTGAGGCATGTGGGTAGTACAACACTGCTCCCCCCCCCCTCCCCATTATGAGAATAAAAGCTTTTATATTTGTAATGTTGTTGGACATCGGTCCACCTATCAGTGAGAAATAAACTTTTAAATCTGTAACAATATATATTGTTTAAATGATGTACTTAACTAAGCACATTCATCTCGTCAATTACCTAATAAAATGAGGCACTAATAAGCCACTTATTTCAGACATAAACATTGGACTGGAATCTAACTAGAAGTTTAAAAAAAGCAAACTCAAATATAAATATAGCTCCATTAAAAATATTTTTTTTTGATAAATTAAAAATAAATAAATTACTGTTAAACATATAAAAATCAAGTATCAAGAAAATAAATAAATGTAGATATTATTTGTAACTAGCAAGGAATATTCTTAGAGAAAGCTTGATTTCTAAAATTACTGAACAAATATTTAATAATTATTTATAGGGGTAGTCCAATTCTTACACTTAAAAAAATCGATTTTTTTTTACATTTCTTAAAATTCTGTGATGACTGAAACAGTTCTTTAAAGGTTTTTTTATTTATTAATCATATTTCATGAGAAATTATCGCGAGAAAAGAATTGCCGTTCCAAAGAAAATTACTCTAACTTAAAACTTTAAGTTGATTTCTCTAAATGTCACTTAAAAAAAGTGACAAGCACTGGATCTTAGAAATTCATCATTTTACTTTTTTTTGTTTCTTGAAATGTCGAAATCTGCAATCCTTACAATGAAGCAAAAACGTTCTATGATATCGAACTTTTTTTTTTTTTTTTTTTTTTTTTTTTTTTTTTTTTTTTTTTACAAGCATCAAGATTCTAAAATTCAAAGGACATGATTTATTCGCATTTCTTCTTCTTCTTCTAATGCTGTCATTTAGTAACGTATCGATTTTTTTAAAAACGGCTAGGATACTAGTTTATCCAGGACTATGAACATATATTAGACAATTTTAATTTTCAGCCCGCTCAGTTAATTTTCACACTGTCGGAAAATCTCATAAAATCTGTCGTATATTTGCACCATAAAAATATTTCTTACAGAAGTTATTAGTCATAATTATTAATTCATTTTATATATTGAGTAATAGCTGAAAACATTCTGCAAATTAAGAAAGTTTTCTTCAGCTAATTGAATTATTAGTTTTGAGTTTGAAGGAAAGATTGACACACAATTTAACACAATCCAAACTAAAACAATTGATAATCATAAGATTATTATTATTATTATTATTATTATTATTTCATCTATTATAATGAAGTAATAGATGCAGTTATTGCAAAAATTGTTTTAAAAAAGAGCTCTAGTATGCGTCTGAATAGTGGGAAAATTTATAAGCATTAGAAAGGCTATTTTAAGGTATAAAAAGGTGAATATAAATAAAATCTTCTTTTGTAATAGAGACACTTCTCAATAACAAACATAAAACAATCTTTTTTTTTTAGCATTCATTATAAAAATTACTATTGTTCCGAGCGATCAAAGACTAGAACCACGCCTATTTCCTGCAAGGCTCAAAAGACTGACCAATTTATATTATTTAACCCGGGAGAACGCACGGCATGAATGGCTTTTACTTTGTCACCAATAAATACATAGAATATTAGTCACTTTATTTCATCGGAGACAATTTTACGATAAAAGAAGTTGACGATTACTTTTAAAAAGATAGTGGTGAAAATTGTAAAAACCGTACGCACTCCGGGTCTCTCAGGCCCGGCGAGCGTCCTCCTGGGTTAAAAATGAGAGAGATTGAGAAATTATCTCTAATACTTTATTAAAAAAATACTGCAATTACCTTTCAAAAAAAATATATGTATGTATATATATATATATATATATATATATATATATATTTGATAACAAGACTTACAGAAAATTTACTTTTTGTAAAAAATAAGTGTCGTTAGGCATTTATTTTTGCGAATTCCATATTAAATTCACCAGTATATCTTGAATAAAAAATATCGCTTTCAATTGATCTAATTGATCTGATTTTTTCCGATTCATTCAAGATTATTAATAACGTTTGAATACTTTTAATTTAGGAAAAGATTTATTAATTTTTGTAAATAAAACACATTTAGTCACAACAAGTTCAGATGCTATTGCAGAATTGAAAAAAAAAATTGGGCATTGAATTTATAATTTTTAATCTCTTCACGGAGTTAACATTTAAAACACCTTCATGAAAGAATTCTCGAAATTATGAACAATACGAAAACCTATTGATCTGTTCTTGGAGATTGCTGTTTTCATATTCATGTTCTCTGAATATAACACATTCATATGCAATTTATTTGCATTAATATATCTTGTTGGATGACTAGTTCTCAGGCGAGTTTTAAATTGTTGAATTTTAGAAGCACATTCCTACAATGATTTACTCAGTTCAAATGTAATATATTTCATTCAGAACTAGCAGTTATTCTCCAATAAAGACGTCACTTAAACTCAATCTATTTTCCATTCAGGGAAAACATTTAATACGTTGTTTTTTTCTATATTAAGCTCTTCATACAGCTCGATAATTTGCTTATTTCTTTGATAAGTCAAAAAGTTTCCTGCAATATACATTAAAATCCAATTTATTTAAATATAAATGAAATGTATGTATTTAAATTTTCACGACAGAAGAATATAGATGAGCATCTTTTAATATATGGGTTTAAGCAAATTAATTATTTCGGAAATGAATATTTGCATTTGTTTTTAATATAACCAAAGATATTAAATATTTTGACGTAAATATTTACAAATTTTTTATCGAATATTTTTATGTTTATCCAGTTGTTATTATTATTTTTATTTATTTATTTATATGTTGTTGTTGGTTATGTTTTAATTCGAAAAGAATAAATTTCCCGCACTGTAAATTAAAATGTCTGAAATTCAAACACTTAAGTGTCTGTTCAGTTTTCAGACATTTTAAAATGTCTGAATTTTTTCAGACACTTTTCGTGTCTGAATTTCAGACACTTCAAACGTCTTAATAGCATCCATTTTTTTTGTAAGCATCATACGTAGCCATGTTTGACCACGTTGAATCCGGGCTGGAAAAATATTTGGCTGGGGTCCTGCCACCCTCCAACCTTTTTTTTTTTTGGTGCTCCCAATTTTGGTACGCAATTTTTGTTAAGCTGATAATTTAAATCTTTTACGACATTTTACTGATTATAATCAATATTTTGAACTTCAGGAGTAGAACAAGATTAAAACAAAAAATATTTATCTAAATATTAGATTTTTAAAATTTGTTTTATTTTTAATCTTATTTTACTTTAAAAGTTCAAAATATTGATTATAATCAATACAATTTCGAAACAGATTTAAAATATAAGCTTTACAAATATTGCACATCAAATTTGTGGGCACTAAAATCGTAGGGGGGGGGGGGGGAGGGCACGGCCCAGTATGCCCATTCTTTAATCAAGAAGTTCTTTTGCAAAAAATGCAACCCTGCATTATTGTTATCTCAATTGAGATGTCCGGTATTCGGGAGTATCCGTTGTGGAGGTTAATGGACATTCCCGAATAGCTATTCTGAAACATGTATTTAGCGAATACTTTTTTAATCCGCATGGCATACATATTTGTATATTTTTACCTCACAAAAGCAGACATCTCCGATTATCGGACAGATTCAGCGGCAAGGGCTATTGAGGGCTTTTAAAGTACATGGATAAATATATATATTTCTTATAATCTTGTCCTACTCTACTTCATATAATTTAAAAATAGATTTTTTAAAAAATTATATTGCCACATAGGCAATTTTACATATATATCAGATGATAATCACTTCAGCTATTTAACTATGAATAAATAAATAAATATTCTACTTTACCCTTTGCACTCGAGGGCTCCGGAGCGGAGCCATTTAAAATTTGTCTTCAAACTCGAGGGCTCCGCTACGGAGACAATGCAAATAATTTTGTGATACCTGTCTAGAAAAGCCAAGATTACATGGTATCACAAAATTATTTGCATTGTCTCCGTAGCGGAGACCTCGAGTTTGAAGACAAATTTTAAATGGCTCCGCTCCGGAGCCCTCGAGTGCAAAGGGTTAATATTGAGAAAAAAAATACTTCGGTATTTTGTTTATTTATATTTTGTGTTTTTTAATCTTGTCCTACTCTAAAAGTCCAAAACTTTCATTATAATCAGTGCAAGATTTAAGGTATCAACTTTACGAAAATTTCATACAAAATTCCCCCCCCCCCCTCCCCGAAAAAAATAAAAATCCTTATCATTTAAAAATTAGATTTTTTAAAAATTTATATTGTCACATGGGCTTATTGTTATCATTCCTATGAGCTACTAAACAAGACATCTTTAAAGCAAAATAAAGCCAAAAAAAAAAAAAAGTTAGCACATGATATCACTATGATACAAACTTGCGATGCTTATCAGTAAAGTCTAATTGGAAAATGACCTTCGAATCCACACATGCAGCGAAATCTAAATAAACAAATGATTTACTTTTTCCTGACTGGCTTACTTCTATGTTTCCAAGTCAAAAGTTTTCACACATTAAAAGATTTAATAGCTTTAGAAATATATCTAAGAAATACTTGAGATAAACATTCATTTTCAATTATATATAAATTTCATGAAAATCAATTGATTTTCTTTTCCAAAAGCGAAAGTTTATAAATATATTTTTTAATTTCAGCTGAATATTGTTCAATGGAAAAAAAAGGCAATCCCGGAATTTTCCAGTAAAAATTCCGGGATTTTCGGGGTTAAAATTAAAGCGGGATCCCGGGATCTCAATCCGGATCCATTGAAACTAAGAACTGCCATATTGAAAACAAAACAAAACAAGAGAATGAACTTAACTTTTAAATATGTCTGTTTTTTAGTGATGTTATTACTTTAAATTTGAGAAAAAAGATGAGAATAAATAATACATAATTTGCAATAAAAGACAACGTCATAAATTTAAAAATATATACTTCTAGAATTAGAGGTTTTTTTTTTTCAAAAAGATTCAAAACTAATTAAATTTCATGTAAGATTTTGTTTAGTACAATAAATAAAATCATAAAAGACACTAATTTCAGTACTATAAAGAAATTATAACACTTACTTCAATCACTGTTTGCAAGAAGTAAGAAATATTCCTCGATTTGAAATTTTAAAAACTACCACAACCACAGTGAGGGAGAAAGACTTTCATCAGTTTAAAAGGTAATCCCATAATACATCCGACTAGCCATATTTAAAGAATGAGATGTTTCATCCTCAAAACAGGACCCGCCAGACAAAAGTTTCCTTTTTTTGCCAGCTTCGACAGAAGGAAGATGAATAACACAATATTATTGATATAAATTAATACGAGTTAACATTAAGCCCATTGCACACGCTTTGTAGAATTTCCGGGTGTAATCTTCAACCGTCGTCTACTTCTGTTCTGTGTCTATCCCGCCCTTATATCGACGACAGCTTCTAAGAGACATTTGATGTCGAGCACACACGTCAGATGTATGTATTCAATAAATAAATAATCCAAGTTAATACGAATTAAAATCGCAGTACTTCACATTTCGCAAAAAAATGAATTAAAATACACGCGTACATAAAAACAAACTTTGTTTGAATTACAACGTATACCACTTCGAACGAAGACATCTAAAACGCATGTTCAACTGGGAGTGCTAGTGCCACCTGGTGGTTATTGCGTCGGAAGAATCAAAACGTCTTAAATTAATACACGTTTAAAGCAATGAAGTGTCTTAAAATAAGACGTTTGCGGATATTTTAGACATTATTCTCAGTTCGTTTACACCATGGTCATAGTAAGACACTTATGTATCTTAAATTAAGACATCTATAATGTCTGAATTTTCAGATTAAGACACTTAAGTGTCTAAATTTCTTTTTCAGTCACATATATGTCTAAATTTCTTTTTCAGTCACATATGTGTCTAAATTTAAGACACTTCTATTTGCAGTGCGTGTTCTTCAAAACCATTCAAAAAGAAAATTTGGTCAATAAAATTTCAAACTTCCAGGATATCTTTTTTTAAAGTTTATTTCAGAAGTATATTCTGTTTTCAATCAAATTAAAAATAAACATAATTGATCCTCCCCCCTTTATAAACAGTAAAGTGTTAAAATCTTAACCACCTACTCAAAGTGATAAAATCTCACGAATTATGCATTTCACAATTCATTATTTGTGAGCAACAAATTAACCAGACCATATCTAACCATTCATTGAGTAAAAAAAAATTCACTAATAAATTATTCAATCTAGCCATATTATAATTATTCATTGACCTGAGAAAACTATAATAATAAATTAGCCTTACTTAAAACTTTCAAAAATTTTAGCAGCACCGATAAAATTACAATCTACCTTATAAAAATATAAACACGCAGCAGAATTCATTACATCAATCTAAAAGCACATCTATACAAGTCCCCAATAGCGAGGTCGGGAGAGCAACGGTCTCCCACGCTAAAGGCCGCGGGTTTGAATCACCCCGAGGAAAACGAGAAGTGAATCTTTTCGTCCCTTTGTCAATAAATACAGGAGCTTTCAAACTGTTTGACAGATGGCACCACCAGCCCTCTTTTGACGAAATTTATATCGTCAAGCAAGTGAAGAAACCAATTTCATCAATTTGACGAAATATTCACTGGGAGCATTTCCCGTAAAACGGTTTCGTCAAAAACATAGAAAATTTCGTGAAATCTGAGTATTCATTTCTGAGTGTGAGACCATTCGAACAAATAAAAGAACATAAAAATGATTTGAGATTCAATAAAAAGACTAGTTTCTTAACGACAATGTTGTTCAATGAAAGTTCATTTCGAGGATGTAAAAATCATTTCAAGATATTCTAACTCCCTTAGAAGCCTAATAAGAGAATAAATGGAGATCAGTTTGAGGAAAGGTGAAGTTTGTAATGAAAATATTCCATTTCCCTTTTCCGATGCTTAGATTAAAAGTTTACAGGAAATACAATTGTAAAATTAAATCCTCTTTTCATTTTCCGACCTAAATAATGCTGATATGATCTGCCAACAGCTGGCGCCACCCTCTCTTATACAATAGTGTTTTGAAGTTTGTGTTCTTTCGTAGAAATGTTTTTATTCAACACTGAGCTCCGAAACGAAGGCCAAAACCACTGAAGATGGCTTTACAGATAAAGTCCGAAACGTCAGTTGTATTTTAAATGTTTTTTTTAGGTAGCTTTCTTTACAAAAAAGCTACCTATTGCAGCCGTTCGGAGGAAAGAGATTTCAAAAAATTTTGGTATATTTTCATCGATCATGACCCCCAGACCCCGAAACCACCCTCCGTTCAAAATTGATATATATATATATATATATATATATATATATATCTGACCTATGTCACACTGTAACTCCCGTAATTATGAACCGATTTCGATGTAATTCGGTGTGTACATAGTACATACGAATGTCTCGACCGAGTTCGTTGGCTAGCTTCATCCGCCATTTTGTTTCAAAATGGCGGCCATTTAAAATTTTTTAAAAAATTTAAAACTTGAAATGTGGTACCAAAAAATTCAAAATGGAAAAATATTTTTTTCTTATGTATTTGACCTTTATACAAAGATTCCAGAGCAGTTTTTGTTTCGTCTATATCTTAAAAAATGGCTGAGTTATAGCATTTTGAATTTCTAGCGTGGCTGACATTTTGAAACGTCCTGAATTTTGTCACGCGATAAAAGGCGTATTTATGAACCGATTTGGATGTAATTCGGTGTGTACATAGTACATACCAATCTCTCGACCGAGTTCGTTGGCCAGCTTCATCCGCCATTTTGTTTCAAAATGGCGGCCATTTAAATTTTTTTTTTAAATTTAAAATTTGAAATGTGGTACCAAAAAATTGAAAATGGAAAAATATTTTTTTCTTATGTATTTGACCTTTATACAAAGATTTCGGAGCAGTTTTTGTTTCATCTATATCTTAAAAAATGGCTGAGTTATAGCATTTTGAATTTCTAGCGTGGCTGACATTTTGAAACGTCCTGAATTTTGTCGCGCGATAAAAGGCGTATTTATGAACCGATTTGGATGTAACTTCGTTTATACATAGTACATACCAATGTCTCGACCGGGTTCGTTGGCCAGCTTCACCCGCCATCTTGTTTAAAAATGGCGGCAATTTAAATTTTTTAGAAAAATTTAAATTTGAAATGTGGTACCAAAAATTGAAAATTGAAAAAATATTTTCTTCTTATGTGTTTGACCTTGATAAAAAGATTCGGGAACAGTTTTTGTTTCGTCTATATCTTAAGAAATGGCTGAGTTATAGCATTTTGAATTTCTAGCGTGGCTGACATTTTGAAACGTCCTGATTTTTCTCACGTAATAACAGGCGTATTTATGAACCGACTTGGATGTACCTTGGTGTGTACATAGTACATACAAATATCTCGACCGAGTTCGTTGGCCAGCTTCATCCGCCATCTTGTTTCAAAATGGCGGCCATTGAAAAAAATAAAAAAATAAAAAAATTTAAATGAGATACCAAAAAAATTGGAAAATGAAAAAGATTTTTTTTGTATGGAACAGTTTTTCTTTCGTCTATATCTAAAAAAATGACTGAGTAATAGCATTTTGAATTTCTCTTGTGGCTGACATTTTAAAACGACCTGATTTTTGTCACGCGATAACAGGTGTATTTATGAACCTATTTGGATGTAACTTGGTCTGTACATAGTACATACCAATGTCTCGACCGAGTTCGTTGGCCAGCTTCATTCGCCATCTTGTTTCAAAAGGGTTGCCATTTAAAAAAAATTAAATTTAAAATTCAAAGTGAGGTATTAAAAAATTGGAAAATGAAAAAGATTTTTTTTATGTGTTTGGCCTTGATACAAAGATTCCGGAGCAGTTTTTGTTTCTGAAAATTTGTTCTTTTGTTGATATCTTAAAAAATGGTTGATTTATAGCACTTTGAATTTCTAGCATGGCTAACATTTTGAAACGATCTTGTATTTGTCACGCGATAACACACGTATTCGCCTATTTCGATGTAAGAAAGCATGTGGATAGTATACATCAACTCCTTGACCAAGTTCGCTGGCCAGATTCATCAGCCATCTTGTTTCAAAATGGCGGCCATTAAATAAAAAAAAATCTATATATATAAAAGAAAGTCTGAATTTCGTATTAATCAACGCGCAGCCAAAACTACTGAACCTAAAATTTTGAAAATCGGGGTAAAAATAGTTCTTATGGCATTGAGTGCCGCTAAGAAAGGATTTTCTAAAATTCCACCCCTAAGGGGGGTAAAAAAGAGAACGAACTTTAAAAAAATTCCTTAAAAATCTGATTTTATAGTTATTTTTTAACTGATAACATATTTTGGTGTATTTTTGTATGCTGAATCGAATGGTACTAACTAAATTCTTTTAAGCCCAATAGTTCGAGAGATATTTCATATTTTCTAATTTGGCACTATCTTTGGCACCAAAACCTGAATTTTTCAAGTAATAATTTCTAAAAATTCATTCTCTTCATTCTGTAGCAAGGGAAGAAATTCAAATTGAATAATTTTTTAACCAATCTTTTGGTTAAATAATTAAAACAACTATGTCAGTTAGGAAAAATATTACAAACGCCTCAAAAACTAAAACTAAATAAATAAAAAAAACCTGTGGTACTTTTTCGTTCTAATTCTCGTCGCGATACCATGCCAAAATGTATGGTATCGCGCCATTTATTTCAACCCCAATCGTGCAAACGATTTTTATTGCAAACCGTGCCACATATTAACATTTACTAATTATTGAACGTGAATATTTTTATGCAGGAATTTTTAATGATGGAATTCATTTTATTCCATCATAATCTCGCAAAACTTTTTAATTTGTTATTTTTTTAATAGAAAATATTTATTACTGATACTGATATAGATTTTACCATTTCGCAGTTATCTGATGATGAGGAAGCTACAATAAAATTATTTCAGAAGTTAGGAATTATACATATAAAAATGTTTTGTTCAAAAAACCATGAATGTCTTCATTAAAAGAATGAAATGTTTACTGAAATGTGAGACATACGTATTACGTACGCCATGCTTCAGTAGTAAAAGACATTTACAATTACAAGACTGCAGTTTAAATTGGCTATATTTTATTACTTGCAAAATATTTATTTATTCTTATATTTTAAGTATTTATTCTGGTACCCGTCGACCAATTTCGCCAAATTATATAAATCGCAAACCACTCGCCAAATTATACAAATTGACATAATTTTTATTTTAAATAACGAAAGAACAAATAAATTAGTATAACATCAATAAAAATACATTTAAAAAGGCGAAATAAAAATCACCTGATGACGTAAATACGTGTAACTTGCTTAAAGTCAAGTGAATGTGACATTTACGATCAACCATTACTGACCTTTTATCTTATAGTTTGGCAATAGATTTTTGGTCGGCGGGATAACCAAGTAGTACCATTATTTTTATTGATTTAAAAAAATGGTAGGTCAAAGACTGTAATTTTCAAAAGTTATATTTTTTAAATGCTCATTTTTTTTATGAATATTTTTTTTTCAAATGTATCATTTCATTTTTGTGCCAACTATTACGCTTGGTGACAATGGTGTTGGCATAACAGGGAAAGCCAAAACAGTTACTGATTTTATTTCAAATGTAATGAAAAAAGGTTTAATGAGCAATAAATATTGTAAATATGACTATAACTCAGATTCTACTGAACAGAATTTTGTAGAACTTACACTGTTAAATAGTAAATTTGGTTTGTAAATGGTTTAATGTACAAACCATCATTCTAAGTTGCTACGGGAGTTCTAAAATTAGGTGAACTCGATTATTAAAGATTTCAAGTCAACTAATTAAATGCACAGTAAGTTGGATAATATTTCAGGAATTTTTTCAATATTTATCATATCATTCTGTGTTGTTTAGTTACGGTGCTATTCTTAAAAATTTCTCAGTTTTACAGGAAAGAAATTTGGAAGCTATACGCTAGAGAGATAGGATATACTAGAAAGTATATATGCTATAGTTATGGAAGTTGAGCTGAGTTCATTAAAAAATTCATAAGTGATGCAGTATATACCTACCCCTACCTCCCAGAGAGTTCTATAATCAGGTTAACGCAATTATGAAAGTTATATTTAACTATCTCAATATATATATATAATGCAAAGAGAAATTTCATTCCGGCCGCTTATATCTTGAGTTCTTCTGAATAAATTTTGACGGGATTTACATTGTTAGTTAGATAATTTTTCAGAAAAGATGTTAGTATAAAACATAACGTTCTACGTTGCTTAGTTAAATAATTATGGGGAAAGTTCTAAATCAGATGAACCCAATTTTGAAAGATTTGCTTTTTTTAAAGGTTCACTGAATGAATTTTTATGGGATTTAAACTGTTAATTAGATCATTATAGGGAAGGTTTCGGTATATTTTCCGTTTTAAAAGATTCTGCTAAGTGGATTTCGATGCAACTTGATCGGTTAGTTAATTTTTCAGTGAATGTTTTAGTATAAAGCACATATCATTTGCTGTTGCTTGGTTGTTAGGTTGCTTGATTGTAGAATTATAGATGAAAGTTCTAGAATCAGGCGAACCCAATTATTATGAACGATTAGCCCAATAGGCATTAGCCCAATATATATAGCCCAACAATAAGTCCAATTAACAGATTCTGATGAGACTTGCATTGATAATTTTTCATGAACGCTTTTAGTATATTACATATTGTTCTATTGTTCTTTACCGAATCCTACACTAACAGATCAAATAAAAAAATTGGTCCTTAACAGTCAAATTTTGTATGACTCAATAAAAGATATAATACCGTAATTACATTCATGTTGCTTTCAGCAATTCGGTTGGATACACCAGGTATATATCCATATTGCTTTAAAACGCATGATCAAATTCACAGATATATTTTGTTTCATTCAACATTTCTTTAGAAAAACCGACCAGCGTAGCGGGCGAAGGCGGCTAGTATATATATAAATTTGAAATTGAAAAAGGTTTCTTTCTTAAGTATTTGATCTTGATATAAGGATTCAGGAGCATTTTTTGTTTGTCTTTACCTTAAAAAATGGCTCAGATATAGCAGTTTCAATTTCTATTGTGGGTGACATTTTGAAAAATCTGATTTTTTGCATGGGACAGCACTCCTATATATTAACCGATTCTGATGTGAGTGAGCATGTGCACAGCAATTACTAAGGTCTCGACCAAGTTCACTGCTTAGCCTCATCCACCATGTTGTCTTAAAATGACAGGCACTTTAAAAAATTGCCGAATTTGGCAGCCAAATATAAGTTACTTTAAAGAAAAGCAGCTTGGATAAAGCTGACTAATTTCGCGAAATTCTCATTCATTATATTGTTAAAAATTAGTATTGAATCTCCTATATTCGGTTTCCACTAAATTGAGCTTCGTGTGTTTGCATGATATAAGTTGGCTTTTTTAAAATAAGGATTATGAAAGCTACCTCTTCCTCCCGGCACTGGCCGGAAGGACTTTTTAATTTCAATGTTGATATATTCGTACATTTGTACGCTGATGAGTATCTACTGTTGTTTTAAATATTTAAAAATCTGTTCTGACATAGAAATAAATACTAGTCCTAAATAGTCCCTCATAACAACGCTTCGTCCCTGAAAATCAGTTTAAACTATCAAATTTGTAATTTCTACCCTGCGACTGGCATAAATGTGCAAAAAATCACAATTTTTATTCCTTTAAAATATTATTGTACAGCTGAGGCAGAAATACACGAGTACTTTTTCCACTAATTACGGAAAACGACTTCAAACAGAAAGAGAGGATAGATGAGGGATATACCATGCCTTTATTATGTTACTAACACAGACCATGCCAATGCTTCAGAATCAGGTAGACTATTTCTCCTTATATCCTATAAATATAAACTCAATTGTCTTTCACACTGATTTTTTAAAAAAATTTAAAACACTTTAAAATACTCACAATATATTTTTGTTTCTCAAATAGCGTTTTTTTTTTTTTTTTTTTTTTTTTTTTTTTTTAAGTTGTACAGTAACATTAGCGGTCACCTGTATTTGAGTAAGACAGATACCGATTATTTAATAATCTCCCTTTTCCGAGTTCGTTTCAAAAATATATTCAGGATATTTTCAATAATTTACTTCGATATCACGTTTCTAAAATAAAAGTAAAACTTTGGGAAGGGAGGAGGAATCATTTGAGCCCACTTAATCACAGTAGCAAAAAGTAATTTGCTTTACCGTCTGTTATTATTATTATTTTTAATCTTTAGAAATAGGGCATAAAAATGCCAGATCATAAAAGCCTGTTATTGGTGAAGTACTTCTGTATTCCACTTCAAATTTCACAGATAAAGATGAATGTTTTGAACGTCATATTGCACTCATATGGATTAAGTGAAATACTGAAAGACTGATATTCATGCATCATTTTCTGAAAAATAATTGAGAGAATGGCAAAATTTACATACATAATTCTTTTAAAGATTTTCTCTATTAAAATATTAAAATGCATTTAAGGATTAGGCTAGGAAATTTTTTTAGCCCCCGGAATGCTATTTCTTTCTCCCAGCTTATTTTGTCTCCTTGAAATAACGTTACCTTACAGACGCTAGCCGTAAAACAAAGCATTACGATTAAATACTCTTTAGCAATTTTTAAAACTTCTAAGCATCGCACATTTTCAACTTTTATACCGTCGTATTGGAAAAAAAAAGTTCTTTTAAATGCATTTTGTTTGAAAACTGTATCTCAATTTATTTTTGAGATATTAATTTTTTTGTAGTTTTTAACGACATTTGTTTCATTTTGGCAACTCAAGTACTCCATTTCTGTAGAAAGTAAAGAAAAAATAGTTGAAATTATATCTTTTTGTTGCCACTTTCTCATAAAAACTGAAAAAAAAAGTAATTAAAATACGTGCTATTTTGAAAAAATATTAATGCTATATATAAAAATATTAATATATATATTTTTTAAAAATATATAATTTCTTTTTGCTCCATTTGTGTATTATTCTGAGATAGTGACGTCCTACCCATACTTTATTGCAGATGTTTATGATTGGATCGTAAATGAGGAATTCTTCAGCGGATTCGGATGACGTCGTTTTATATAAAATAAAATCGCGTGTTTTACGTGTTAAAACTGAGCTACAGTAGAGTCCCGATTATCCGAGTTCCCCTTAACCGAGTGTCCGATTTCACCGAGTTATTTTCTTTTGATGGAATGATGGCTTCTATTATTATGAAACAACCATTATAAATGAAGTGTTAGGTGAAGATGAAAGAGCAGCCGTAAAAAGTTAGACCTCTGACTTTCTGGTCAGAATGGGAAAAAAATGGCCATAGTTTTCTTTGAAAAAAAAATTATGGCCATTTTTTTTTTCCATTCTGACCAGAAAATCAGAGGTCTAACTTTTTACGGCTGCTCTTTCATCTTCACCTAACACTTCATTTATAATGGCTGTTTCATAATAATAGAAGCCATCAGTCCATCAAAAGAAAATGAAATAATGGAAATGTCGGGGGCGACACTAAATTCTGAAAAAGCAGAATTCCTGTTCTCTAGTTTCTTTATTTTCGTACTTTTTAGTTTCTTATCTGAAGGTTAGGTATAAAATAATGTTTTTATGAAATCGTACTCTAAAGGGAATAAGCTTTTAGATACTTGGGGAAAAACTAAGCATTCAATAACAGAAAATAATTTACTTAGTTTTGTACAAATGATTTTTTAATAAAAATTCAAGAAATTTTTATCAGCGAGATTTATTTTTAAGCCTACTTATCGATATTAACGTTTCATTAAAATTATGCTTGGAAAATGTACAGTGTGTCCGAAAAGTCTTTTCCTAGTTACGAAACTGATTCATATCCGTTATACGTAAGAACGTCCTTCCGGCCTGTACCAGGAGGAAAAGGTAGCTTCCCTATTTCTTGGTTTTAAAAATTTACAAAATTTTACTCAAAGCTAATTTTACGCATATTTTATGCGAAGAATACGATGAGAAGATTTGGCAATACTGAAATTCAATGAGAATTTCGACAAATTAGTCAGCTATAGCCAAGTTGCCTTCATTTATGGCTACTTATTTTTGATCGCCAAATTTGGCTATATTTCTCCAAGTGTCGTTAAATTTGTCTAGAATTTGACACTAATGGATATAAATATATTAACACATTGAGCGGCGCGGCAATGCAATGCTTTTTTATTTCCATTTTTTTTTTTTTTCTATTTGTTCAGTAAATAACGATTTTTTTTTTATTAGTTTTAAGCATATCATTGTGAAAATAGTTAAAACAATGACAATTTGCGAGAAATCCTGTTCACTAAAACACTTCAATTCCTGATTTTTTTAATCTGTTGTCTTGTTTCAAACTGTCAACCGCCCTAGAATTTTACACTGCTATATCTCAACTATTTTTTAAGTTAGAGACAAAACAAAAAATGCTCCGAAATCCTTGTATCAAGTTCTAATACTAAGCATAAAATAAATTTTGTTTTCTAAAGTTTTGTGTGTTGTTTTGAATTGAAAATTTAAGTGGAAACCATTTTGAAACAACTTGGTGGATGCAATTGACCAACGAACTCGGTCGATATATGGTTATGTTCTATGCCCATAAGTCACATTCAAATCGGTTCATAAATATGAAAGTTCCAAATCCTTATAATATCTACTTTTTACCTGTATTTTTATAATATCTTAACTATCAATTATATTTAATCCCATTACTTTAATTCAGCGCCTTTATTCACTAAAAACCTTAATGTGTTATAAAGCTACACTTCTTTTTAAAAAACCCATTAATTTATTTTATTCTTTCATATATTAAGACATTAAATTTTTACTTCTTTCGAATGTTTATTAATACCATTTTTATCTTTATTAAAATTATTATTCGATATCCCATGATTCCTTGGAAGTATTTAGCTGCGTCATCCTTTTCCCCTTTTAAAATTTCCGCTATAAGTAAAGAGTTCTGTCACTACGTCACGTTCTCCCCCCCCCCCCTACGCATTCTTTTCAACTAATCGCTAAGCGCGCTTTCTCCTCATTTCCCCCTAACTGAAGTCCCGTTGGCTCTGGCGTAGAACACGCCAGTGTAACTTTGAGCTTTATCTTGATATTTATGCAGCTTACACAGACCTGGAGAGTAAGATTTGTACAGTTTTTCGTTTGCTAATAATCACCTGCTACTTGGCGGAGTTGGTTTTTAAAATCGTGAAGCTCTAATACAATTTAACATAATACATATTTGATACGAAGTGGTACAGCCCAGATACGAGAGCCAATTGAATTACTAGTGGAATTGTACTGAGATGTGAATTAAAATAAATTCATTAATGATTATGCCGCCTTTTTTTTTTTTTTTTTTTTTTTTTTTTTTGATTAAATGGGAAATTTTTCCTAATTTTTTAAATCCTGTCTTCCATTGTCGCCATTTATGACTGCAATATGAGTATTCTACGGAATAATTGATGGTTGGCAATGACACTGCTTGCGTTCGTCATCATAATTTGCGTTGATATCGAGAAGTATCAGAAAGATACCGCCCGATGTAAAGAGCATTAAATAGTGGCATGATAAGTTCAAGAGCACAGACGCTGTTCGACTGACGCACCGAGAACTGAGCGACTATCAACCTCAGCTGAAAGGGTGGCAGAACTGAGACAGTCTTTTGTGAGAAGTTTTAACCACCAACGTTAACAAGTTCGTTTTCGTAAATATTTTCGATTTTTTTTTTATTGTTTTATTTGAAAGAGCAATCTTTTACTATTCCAAATCTGCTTTAATTTTATTACTATGAATACTATTACTATGATTACTAGAAGAGAAGTTGTGACCAATTAAATCAACAGGAAGTAATGAGTCAAATACCAGAAGTAAGTGTAGGAAGGCCAGGAAAAATATAAATAATGTTTCTCTGGATTATTGTTTTACATTTTTTACATAAAACACCGATAAATTTTAATTAATACTTCTAGATTAATTTTCTATGTATCTGAAATATATAAAAGAAATCTTTAAATGGGATTTCTAGGAAATCAATTTTCAGTTATTTCCATGTTCGTTAAAATTTAAAACATAAAAGGTTTTAAATATATTTCAGTGAAATTTTATCAGAATGCTTTCCATGTTACTCACTATGTTCGAAACTAAAGTATAAGCTCTATGTGATAATGTAATTATTTTATAGGTAGTCGAATTAAAAAAAAATGGTAATTTTCATACAAAATGTGGGGTTTTGATATATGTTGAAATACATCAGTTAATTTTGAAGATATTGTAAAACTTCTTGTTCAGTGCATAGGTAAGCGTAATAGTAGTATGTAGTACAAAGGAAACTGAAATATATTTTGTTGAATTTAGTGAACGCTGTCTAATAAAGGGCTAAATTTTGTTTAATAAAGGGCAAAAACCGCCGATTCCTTAAAAGGTATTAAGATATTGCTTGGATTTTATGTTTTTCCATCATTCTGTGTTACAACTGAACTAAAAATATATGTATTTATATCAATATTTTACAAATTTTTAAAAAAGCCCTCCAAACATCAGCAGATATCTTAAAAAATCAAAGCGTGTGGTCTATCTTGACATTAAACTTGGTTAGTTTTCCAAAATTTAGGTATCCCTTTCACATGCTTGTCTTACATCCAGCAAACATGAATAAGTTTTATATCAGGGAAAGAATTTTTGGACACGGCGTATTCTAAACATATAATCCGAAACCATAAATTCTCTTTCGGAGATATTATGCTAATTACATTATAGTTATTTATCGTTTGATGTTCTTCATTTTCATTGTTAGACTCTAAAACATGTTTAACAATACTTCAATAATTAACTTCGACATCGCTTTTCAAAAATAAAAATCAGACTCGAAAGAAAAATGAATCATTTGAGTAACACTTAACGGCAGCGCAGAAAAAAAAATCTTCTTTACCTTCTGCTATTTTTTTTTTCCACCCACTCCCCCACGCACACACACCCTATCTTTAGAAAGCATAATGTTAGAGTATAAAAGCCTAATGTCGGTAAAGTACTTCCGTATCCCACTTCATATCTCACGGATAAAGTTAGACGTTCTGAACGTCATATTTCACTTATATCGATCTGGTGAAATACTGAAAGAATTATATCCATCCATCATTTTTTTTTAAATAATCGTAAATGGCAAAATTTCGTGTAGAATTATTTAAAAGATTTACTGCATAAAAAATATATTTAGGTATTAATGGGAATGCCTTTCTCTTTCTTTCTCGTATTTTATTCTCCTTTCAGAAGGTTAGAGAGTAATGAATGCTGTTGTCAAAAGCTTACTCAAAAACGTATAAGCATCCTGACAGCGGAGTAAAATTACGCTGTCAATAATAAAAAATAATTTGCATAATGAAGATATTTTTTTTATAAAAATACAATAAAAATTTAGCAGGCAGATTTATTGTTTGCTCGACTTAACTATATGAATGATATTTCAAATGAAAATCAAATTTCTAAGTAATTGCTTAAAAGGCGCAAAGGCCAACATAGTGAAAAAGATTCCAAGCCGGGACTCAAACCCGGGCCATCAGTATAGCGCATTGACGTTCTACCGACTAAAAACCACTTGGAACGATACCCAGCAAGGAAATTTTCTCACTATTATATGTTGGCAAGGCTACATATAATAGTGAGAAAATTTCCTATTCCATCTTGTGCTGCGTTTGTAGCCTTGTCAACATATAATAGTGAGAAAATTTCCTTGCTGGGTATCGTTCCAAGTGGTTTAGTCGGTAGAACGTCAGTGAGCTATACTGATGGCCCGGGTTCTTGTCCCGGCTTGGAATCTTTTTCACTATGTTGGCCTTTGCGCCTTTTAAGCAATTACTTAGAAATTTGATTTTCATTTGAAATATTGTATCCAAGGCGCATGTTTACCTCTGGAAAAATTTCCATGTATTAATATATATGAATGATTTTTTACATTCTTCTGTCTATAATAGAACTAGAATGTATTTATAATAACGATTCTTCTATCTATAATAGAAGAAACTATTGTAATCAAATTTTTTTGACTTCCAGTTTTCGACGGATTTTCAAGTTTTAGGGGTCAGAGATCTCGAAAAACACGTTTTTACAAAATGTCTTTCTGTCCGTGTGTGTCGTCAAAAAGTGAATGCAGATATATACAAAATTAAACCAAATTTCATATATACACTGTAAAAAAAAAAAAAAAAAAAAAAAAAAAAAAAAAAAAAAAGAACGACATTTTTACAGTACAAAGTACTGTTCATCTCGCGCACAAACTCGATCACAGTAAATATGCTGTATCTTTCTTTGATTTCCTGGCTATATAAACATGGTTGGTTGATTTTTGACGGCCAATTATCTACACGAGGGATATAGGCCCGGGGGGAGTGCCCTCCGTGGGGGTCTTTCTGAGGGAACCTAATCCGTATGGAAGATCCACGGCTCGAAGAAAACCACGAAAACTCCGAACGATTAGGCCGACGGGCGCGATTGGGATCGAACCCAGCACCTCCCGTCTACCAGCTTCGAGAGCAGAACCTCTCGGCCACTGGTGGGGCCGCTATATAAACATGAAAAATACAGTAGTTGCGTAAAATTAACACCACAATGTGCTGGCAATTTTACGCAACTACTGTATTTTCCATGTTTATATAGTCAGGAAACCAAAGAAAGATACAGCACATTCACTGTGATCGAGTTTGTTCTGGCAAATTTACAGTGGTTTTTTTTACAGTGTAGGGTAAATGACCAATAACCGCCCCCCCCCCCCCCCCAATAATCGGCCACTTTGAGATAAAATACGTTATAAAAAGCTTATTTTTGGTTTCAAATGAAATATTATAATTCCCCTATATGCAGCCATCCTTCATACGTCATAAGCCAACAACATTTAGGTATTAATGGGAATGCTTTTCTCTTTCTCTCTTCGTATTTTATTCTCCTTTCAGAAGGTTAGAGAGTAATGAATGCTATTACCAATAGCTTACTCGAAAACGTATAAGCATCCTGACAGCGGAGTAAAATTATGCTGTCAGTAATAAAAAATAATTTACATAATGAAGAATTTTTTTTCCCTAGAACTGCAATAAAAATTTAACAGGCGGATTTATTGTTGGCTCAACTTAACTATAAGAATGCTTTTTTTTTTTTACATTCAACTAAATATAATAGAACTATAATATATCTATAATAATTATTCTTCTATCTATAATAGAAGAAAGTATTGTAATCGATTTTTTTTTTCTACTTCCAGTTTTCGACGGATTTACACATTTTAGAGGTCGGCGATCGCGAAAACCACGTTTTTACAAAATGTTTGGCTATGGCCAGCCAGTTGAATTTGAGGATATAACACCGGAAGGTGACACTCTGATAACGAATTTTTTTGGTATTTTATTATTCTAGCTGAAATGTATGAAGTTATGTAAAAAATTGAGCCAAATTTTATATATAGGTTGTTAGGTTGCGGCCAGCAGGGCCCGGTTGAATTTGGGAATATTCTGCCGAAAGGAGGTGCTGTGATAGCGATTTTTGTACCATTTTTTTTATTGTATCGCCGAAAAGTGTATGAAGTTTTGCATAGAATTGAATCAAATTTCATATATATAATAAAAATTTTTATAAAGCCCAAACAATACGCACTAAAATTGATTTTATGTGGATACATATAAAATATAAATTATTTAAAATACATTAAAATACCTTTAAAATACATTAAAAATCAAATTAAAATCCGAAAACGTTTTCGCCCAAATTCACAGGGCCATCGTCAGTGTTTATTTAAATGTTTTTATTTCTCTTTGCGCTTATTCGTCAAGGAGAGACCATTCTAATTTAAGGGTGGTATGGAAGATAAGATATATATTTGAATATACCCAACATGTCCCAGTTAAATTTGGGGATATTCCACCGGAAGTGGGAGGTGTGGTAACGATTTTTGTGTCGTTTTAGCGATTTTGGCGGTTTTAAAAAACAAGATAGGAAAATTTTTGGACAAATTTTTATATTTAGAAGTAGTATCATGGGACGGGTTTTGTATAAGTTTTGGATTGAAGGTGGCGCCGTAATAGAGAATTTTGAAGTTTTAACTTATATGAGATAGATGAATGTTTTGGGATTGGTACATTCAACTAGTTATTTTTGATTTGTGGTAACAGTTATACATACATTTTTAAAATAAGCTTTAATATTTTACTTTTAGTAAAAAAGTATGGTGGGAAATGAATATTGAATGCACAAATAGATTGGTTTATTTTCAGATATGCAGGTGATTCAAAAGGTACTAGACGACAAAATACATATGTACTTTAAAAAGCTCACTCTTTTACTTAAAAACGACACGTTCAGGCAGGGATAGGGAGGCCTACCTAATAGCTTTAGCCTATACTAGCCCCACCCCAACTTAAAAACGACAATAATAATAATAATAATATAGATATTACAAGTTACAAAATATACATTTAATTTAAACTTTCTTAGTACTTTTGGCCTGCAATTCCCGCGCCCATCGTCAGAGAATATTTTTATCATTAATTGCAGTTCCATTCATACAAATACATCACTTCGTTTTTGTATGAATTTTGATGCGTTTACATATCATACGTACGTAAATATAATACGTACATCATTACGTTATGATATTTGTATGAACAGGATAGTAATTAATAATAAAAACATTCTCTGACGATGGCCGCGGAAATTGGAGGCCGAAAGTACTAAGAATATTTAAATAAAAAGTATATTTTTATCTTGTAACATCTATATTGTTATTATTATCTTTGTCGCCTTTGAAGTAAAACAGAGTGAGCTTTTTAAAGTTCAAATTGTTTATTTTATGATTGAATCAAGGTGGAATATTGCATTTAGTCTTATGATTTTATATAGCTACTAGGTGATTTTCAGATTCACGATTTTTGACTTAATTGTTTTCCCATTTTCTTCAGTATTTAGAAAATGAACATGTTGTAGTTTTTATAAAAAGTTAACGATTAAACGAAAAGTTGCTTTCGAAATCAACACTAAAGTATTCAGATTTAAACAATACATTTCAGATGTACAAATATGTGAGGAATTTTCCAGCAGAGTTCACAGAATGCAATTTAAATACACGATTTCAAAAAAAAAAAAAAAAAATCTTTAACCGACTTACCACGATCAGCTAGACCATATTCTTTACACCACACAATATCGAGTGTCTCTAAAAAACAAGTCGGAAATTGTACATCTACATCTAACGTGGCAAATGTAGATGTACACTTCGCACAATTCGCACTATAACTAGTTTTATAAATATTCAGATCTTGGTGCAATAGCTGTCGTACTCTTATGCAAAAATGCATGAATACAAAATTTATTACGATTCTATATATTAAATTCAGTAATACGGAAATGATATGACTCCATCTTAAATATTACGTAATTACCATGGTAATTACCATGGCCACCTAGAATCATTACCAATCGTTGGATGTGATTCAATTAATTTTGTATGACAGGATTTAACAGAATGAAGAAAACTTCTTTTAATATCTTTTTAGGTTTTGACTCAATTTTCATAAAATTTGAAATGGCTCGACAAAATTCAGAAACGATTATATATATTAAATTTCAAACCATTTGGTTGGGTAGTTTATGCACTGGTATAAGCGGACAGACGACGACTATAGGTGTATGAATTTATATAATTACGAACGAAACTAAGAACTAAACCTGTGATTTTACGATCCATGAAGGATCTGGGGCTACAGTGCCCAACCATGTTTTACTTGACAATGGGCCCTGAGGTGCTATACAGCTTATGCCCCGATCAGGCGGTCAGCCTAACGCGAGACCCTCAGGTTTAGTTCCCAAGCAAACTTGGTACTCATTTTATCGACTCCGAAGGAATGAAATGTTGAGTGTATTTTGTTTAGTCGATAGTCGAATCAAGTGTCTCTACCTCACACAATATTGAGCGTGAAATAATTCAACACTGGTTTACGCCGCTGTTGTTGTTTCTTCAAACGTGTTTCTATGTGAGGTAAAGTTTGATTTGATATCATGCAGTTTCTTAATGTAAACGAAAAGGAAAAAATAATAAACTAAATTAATAGTTATTATTTTTAAAAATTCCAGATTAACGTTTTTTAAATGAAAACTGACTTTAGCTATACCTTCTCTGATAGTCTTCAATTTTCTTATTAGACTCAAATATATATTCAGAAACAGTTTAATAATTCGCTTGGAAATCACGTTTCTAAAATAAATGTCTGACTTATATAAAAAAATTAATCATTTGAGAACATTTTATCTTCTTCAGAAAACAACGTCTTCTGTACTCTTTGTTATCAGGTATATTTCATAAAAAATCTAAATATTGGAGTCGTTAGCATAGTGCGAGTTTTGAAAAATTCCTTCATAACTTTTCATTATATGACCTGAGAAACACAAAACCATCCCCACCTGAAAAGTTTATATATATATATATATATATGTACCACCAGATGCGGCGGTACTGTTGCATTCTGCATCTGGCTGAATTTTTATTTAGGGATTCCGAATTGTCACCAGTAAGTTTAAATAGTTATTATTGTTTTATAATATGATACATATTCCACAAATAAACAAAAATAAAATTGCTATTCAAAATTTCCCGGTGTGAATTCCAGCACTAGTGAGAAGTCGATAGATTAGTGATGACTTCACAACTCCTGTCCTCTGGCTTTGAGTGTTTCGATGGCAGCGGTTAAGCGCCATCGAAATCGAAGTTCGCTGTCAGCCACCGGTGGCTGACAGCGAACTTTCTGTTTAAAACGCGTCATTCACCGATGGATGACGTCTAAAATAGGATACAAAACTGAAAAAATATACATTGTTTTACATAATTACTGAACAAATATTTAAAATTTACCTACCTTTTATTTAAGGATTATACATTCTTAAAAATTACTTTAAACATTGTAATTTTTCAGAGTTTCAGTGTCAGTCATCGTGTCACACAACGTGTTAAAACTTCAAAGTGTACAAATTCTAAACAAAAAACGAAAAAAAAAAAACTAATTTATTATTGTTAACTTTTAAATCTCAGTTTAACTTTTGTGTCACACAGTATTAAACTAAACTGTTTTTAATTATCGTTTCTCGAATATTTTTTTTAATCTCCAAAATATATTCAGCAGCATCTTCATAGCTTACTTTGGTATCACGTTCTAAAATGTAAGACAAATCCCCACCACACACACACTCGCACAATATATATATATGTGTGTGTGTATATAACTTATACGTAGGAAGAAAATGGTCTTCTTTCATTTCTATATGTTTCTTTTATTTCCATCTTCAGAAAGCATAATGTCAGTGCACGAAAGCCTCATATAAGTTAAGTAGTGCTTTCATATCTAGCTTCAAATCGCACGGATAAAGAAGATACACGTTTTGAACGTCATGTTTCACTCATATCGATTCCGAGAAATACTGGTATAATGATATCTATCTCTCCTTTTTCGCAATGACAAAATGTGCTTGTGGAATTTTTGCAACAGATTTTACTGTATAAAAATAAAAATGTATTTATATATTTGGGGGATATTTTGTTACTGTGTCTCTTCATAATCTCTTAGTAGAAGTTTAGTTAACCGAGAATATTTTGAAAATACTTGATGTGATACTTGAAAACAAATGAATATCTTGATAAGGGGATAAAATTAAGCAGTAAGTTATAAAAAAATAATTTACCTATTAATTTTTAACATTTTTAAAATGAAAATCATATAACTTTTTACTTGACAGTTTTCTTTTAGTCCCATTTAGCAATAATACTTTTTTTTAGATGTGTACGGAAAATAAGAAAATAAAGGCTGTAATGTATTTAAATCTTTAGCTTTAATCTAATTATTTTAAACTAGTTGCGTAGCAACCAGTTGTGTTGCGTTTAAATTACATGAAGTCTTTTAATCTTTGGGAAAAAAATAAATCTACATTTATTCTACATTACAGTTTCTTAGTCTTAACAGTTCCAAATTATTCGTAATACAGAATGTTTTTAGAACATTTTCCGCTCACTTCAATTTATAATTTTCGAATCTTTTAGAAACCATTCTCTGGAAACATTCGCATCTTAAAACTATCTACCATGCAAAATTTGAAGTTTTTACCCGAACAGTGTATACTTTTAGAAATTTTTTTTTATTTTTTTATTCCTGCTCATTTTTATATTTAATTTTTTTAGAAACTGTTCTTTGCCACCATTTACGTCTTAAAAATAGCAGCCATGTTAAATTTCAAGATTCTAGTCTTAGCAGTTCAACTTAATCGTAATATAGAACATTTTCCGCGCTCATTTCACCCTTATAAATTTCTATTTTTTTAGAAATCCTTCTTTGGGAACATTTACATATTATAATTAACTAACATGCGAAATTTCTAATTTATAGCTCCGACAGTGTCACAGAAATTGCAATATTAGATCTTTTTTGTTCCTGCACCCTTTCACATTTCGATTTTTTTAGAAACTGTTCTCTGCAATCATTTACGTTCTAAAGAAAACAGTCATGTTACATTTCAAGTTTCTTAGCCCCACCACTTCGAAATAAATAGTAATTTAGACTGTTTTCTGTTCATTTCGAATTTTTTAGAAATCGTTCATTGCGAGTATTTATATCTTAAAAGTAACGACCACACACCATTTCAAACTTCTATTTCCAACAGTATCACAGAAATCGCAGTTTTAGAACATTTTTTTGGTCCTATGCCATTTTACAATTCGCCTTTTTAAAAACTTATGTGCAAGAATTTACGTCTTAATAGCAACAGCCATATAAAATTTAAAATTTCTAGCCCTAACGTTTTTAAATAAATCGCATTTTAGAACATTTTTCATTCCTTAACCCTTTTAAACTTCGAACTTTTTAGAAACCGTTCATAGCGAGTATTTATATCTTAAAAATAACCACCACGCACAATTTCAAGTTTTTAGCCTGAACAATATCATAGAAACTGCAATTGTAGTAGGATTTTTACTGTTGCATCGCCTTGTAGGTTGTTTTACCGACATACAATACAGCATACGTTGGAGCAGAGGCGATCGCCAGTATTTTGCCACCGTTATTTTTTAAATCGTCTCGGGAACTCCAGAGAATATGCCTTCCAAACAAAGACACAAACGTTAGTTTTTTATAATATTAGTATAGATATGTTTATTTTGATAAAAATAATTGGTGAAATTAGTGCTAAGAATAAAACTACAATAACAGATTTTTTTTTTTTTTTTTTTTTTTTTTTTTTTTTTTTTTATAATCATATAGAGTGACATGTAAATTACTTTTAAAATGAATAATTTTCGATATAGCAGGGCTCCCAAATGGTCCGCCAACTGAATACCAATAAATTTTAACAGAAAATTTTATGGTGGGTTTGCGCTGAAATTAACTTTCAAAGGTAATTTCGGGGCGGTTTGTAAGAAAAATCTAAAAAGAAATTTTTTCTAAAAAAATATTGGTATACAGTTGGCGGACCATTTGGGAGCCCTGATATAGCTATTTTTTTTTTCTTTTTTTACTTCTAGATTTAGAATCTGGACACGTTGAAGTTTTATGGATGAAAAAAACTTATTTTCAAAACAAACACTTCGTTAGTACGAGTTATACTGCTGATGTTTCCAGATCAGAAACTCTTCTGAGGTGATTACAATATGGAATTTAATTACACGTTTTCAATAACTGCCTTTAGAAGATATATCCCACACAGGTAGACCCAGTGTTGCCAATTGAGCCTATTTCTTATTCAAAATACCTACTGGAATTTCTGTATAGTAATTTATCACCTGACGGAATATCATTAACCCTTAACTGATGTGATATGGTGTTTTGCACCCCGGAGAAATTTAGATTCTGAAATATTGTCATTTTACATTGTTAGATAGACTGTACACTTACATATGTATGTACACTTACTTATACTTTTTCAGTTGCTTTTATACAAGTAAATAATGCAAAATGCACAGGAAAATTTCTTATTTTAATTTGCTAAATTTTGCGAAGTGCACAAGAAATCAAAATTTTGGGTTACATACACCCCACATTACCACTTACGTTATAAAAAAATCACCTCACCACTCAAGTGTTAAATGAAGCAAATATTTCAATACACAAAAACATAATTTGCAGAATAAATTTAAAAAAATACAATTTATTTCCTACATTGTTTAAGCCCGAGAAGTGACAGATATTAAAATGTTTCATTCAGTTAGCTCTACGTTTAATGTCACATTTTTGTAACAAATAAGTTAAACCAAGTGAACATTAAAAAATAAAAATAAAATTCAAACAATACGATAATTTAAACACCCTAAAAACTTGGATTCCGTTCAAATGAAAGAGAAATAAATCTTACACTTTTTTAAAAGGTTTGTATTTTAGACGTGCCTTATGATTTTAAGTACAATGATCATAAACATAATACAAAATCTGCAATACAAATATTTACAACTAATAAATGGAAAAAGTCTAAGATTTATTTCGCTTTCATTTGAACGGAGCCCACGTTTTTAGGATGTTTAAAGTATCATATTGTTTGAATTTTATTTTTATTTTTTAATGTTCAATTGGTTTAACATATTTGTTACAAAAATGTAACATTAAACGTAGAGCTAACTGAATGAAACATCTTAATATCTGGATAAAATGGACCCCATCAATGGTGGCGTCAAAGGCAACTCAATTCCGTGTACCAACCATAAATTGGATCCAAATAAACCACAGAGTTCAGAGACAGATAGGGAAAAAACGTGATGGTTTGGCATGAAGCTAGAAATGTAACCTTGAAATCAATTAAAACTTGTCACAATTCGGTCCAAACAATTGCAGGTAGCTTTGAAAACATCTCCCATTCCAAATAATCCAACCCTGGTTCCACGTGCTCGTCTCGTTTGGGCCGAATGATATGAGCGATATCTGGCTTCATATTGCAAGCCGCTTTGACGCATAGTGCATCTCCTATACACTCTGAACTTTCTGGGTTTGTTTGGATCCAGTTTGCGGTTCATACGCGGAGTTGAGTTGCCTGTGACGTCACACTGATGGATTTTATTATTTTTTATTTCTGGTTGATTGATGATACAAAAAGAAATTCCCTATAAACAATACATATATTACGGAGCAAAAATGTCCGTGTGGTAACACTGACATCATATTGACGATGTAACCGGCAAAATAAGTTTCACTTATTTGAAAATTTATTAACTTCTAAACGTCGGAAAAACTCAATTTTTACACCGTGTTAAAACAATAGAAACAGTTCAGAATTGGTTTAAAGCTAATATTCTTTAACGAAATTAAAACTTCATCTATAAATAAATAAAAGGAAACATAAATAAATCACAAAGTTAACATATTTTTAATCGAACTACGCACTCATCTGTATGTCACTTATAGTTACGCTTAAAAATCAGTAGGTCAGATGGGGTAATTATGACCAGGGGGTAATTATGACCGCCGTCATACTAGATATTAACCTCATAATGTATATTTCATCTTAGGTATTCTTTATTACTAGTCTGAAGTCTTTTTGAGATCAAAATAGCAATTTGAAACTAAGTCTATAAAATTTTTGATAAACGGATTTGTTACTTTGGAGTTCAAAGTGGTCATAATTACCCCAAACATATGTGTATTGGCAAGTATAAAGAGAAGATATAGTGGTCATAATTTCCCACTAGTTGTCTTAATTACCCCAAACTTATGTTATTGTGAGTTTTTGGTGGGGTAATTATAACCACCCTTTTAACTTTAAAAGAAAAACTGCTATGATAATTAAAACTTTTAAAATGTGTTCTTAAAGGATCAAAGTTACTTCCTATGTACTAAAAACAGCACTTTTCCAAATAGAAATAAGCAAAAAAAATTAGCAAAGTTGAAAATGTAAAAAGTGGTCATAATTACCCCTCCTGACTATATTGGTAAAATTTAAATTTTTGACGTTCATATTCACCTACTTTCTGTATTTACTCATATTAATGTTTCTTGTATTTTAATGTATGTCTTGTATGTAATGTATGTAATGTATGTCTTGTATGTAATGTATGTCTCTAATGTATGTAATGTCTTGTATTTTATTTAATGTGTATTTAATGTATCTTGTATTTAAGTATTGCGCTGCCGCGCAATACTTAAATGCAGTAATTCTGCTAGGTACTGTAAAGAATAAAAGGCCCTCAACTGGCAGCACTGGCCAGACTATGTTCGGCTTTTATATCGCTGCATATTGAGCACGCAATAATTAAAGTTGATGATTTTGAAAAGAAAAATCTTCTACTGTTACTTTTTTTCCACATTGTATCTATTCACGGTGGAACTACAAAGTTTCCAGAATCTAAACAAAAACGGAAAGAAAAAATAACGAAATTAAAAGTTATTACCTATTGAAATGAGGTAGTAATATATGTGCTGACTTGTATTAAACTAAATCTGATTTACATTATTTCTTCTCTGAGTCTTGTCACGTTTTCTAATTAAACTCAAAAATATATTCGGCAGCACTTCACTGTATTACTTCGATATCACGTTTCTAAAATAAAACTCAAAATCGGGGAAAAATGAATCTCTTGATAACACTTAACGACTACACAAAAGAAAGCTTCATTACCTTCTATCATTTTTTTATCTTTTTAAAAAGTATAATGACAGTCGATGAAAGGATAATGTGAGTGAAGTATTTCCATATCCCAGGTCAAATCTAAAAGATAAAGATACACTTTTCGCACGTCATATTTTATATAGTTTAATGACCCGCATTACAGTTTGATTTCCAATTACGAAAAATGAATTTAATTGGGAGTTCAAAACTTTACACATGAATAATTCCGAATGACTTTCCATTTGATATCCGAGGGTAAAATTTTACCGAGGAATCCAAATGTAGTGCCAAAATTGGTATTCTGTTGAAAATTACAGAATTGGTGAGAGTTTTAATATTGGGAAAGCCCCCTACATACGTGGTTGTATAATAAAAATGCGATGCCTGATGGAGACATGACTGATTTCATTTTCGGATTCTGCGTCGACAAAAGTAAAAATTCCGTTATTGCTGTTTCAGTCCCGAAAATCAGTTTTAAATTCATAGACTTAGTGTTATTATTTAATTTCGAAAGCCTCTTTGTTTCCGATTGTTTCTTCTCCCAAAAGATAAAAGAAAAGTTTTTGGAATCGTGAGTTACTACTACAAATTACATTGAACTTTCTTAAAAGTTTCTGGAACTTTTTACACTGCATAATACATTTAAACTAGTTCGAAGGAGAAGAGAATTCGAAAAGAGGAATTTAGACTTGTTTCAAAGATGTTCGACCAGAATTCCTTTATTTTATACTTTAACTATATATGTGAATTTTAATTAATTTTTTTAACACAATTGTTCAATTGGTAAATAAATCATACAAGTTGTAAATTTCCAAGTGAGTGAAAAATGTCCGGACCAGGTTTCGAACCCGTAACCTGTTGTCTGAAGCTGCCAATGATCTGCCAAATCAGCCATCCCGAACGAATGTGGAGGACGTAATTCACCCAGTTAACCTTAATGATCACAGCATCTGGTCTGATATCTGAATCAGCTCAACAGAATAAATCACAGTTTATGGAACTCCAGTAAACGCTGGATGAGTAATTACACTAGATTAATTTTTTAACACAATTACTCAGTTGGTAAATAAATCATACAAGTTCTATATTTCCAAGTGGATGAAAAATGTCTCGGACAGGATTCGAACCAGGTGTCTCTTAGCAGAAGCCGCCAATGCGGAGCCATCCCGGACTAATCCGGAGGATCTAATTTTCCCGGGTAACCTTAATTATTACAGTACCTGGTCTGATATCTGAATTAGCTAAGGTTAGTTGGGGGAATTAGTTGTGATCCACTTGGAAATTTAGAACTTGTATGATTTATTTGCCAATTAAATGTGTCATTCCACACAAAATGAGCAAAAATTAAAAAAAGTCGTGGCTCCATAGTAACCGATTTTAATAAAATTTGATACACAGATTCAATTCATATTCAAATAGAGCATTGCAAAATATTTCGACAAAAAAAAAAAAAAATGGAAGTTCGGGACATTTAAAAAAACTTGTGACATAGAATGGCATGTGTACAATCATTCAAAGTTGCAAGTTTGAAGTTCCGTATCTTGAAAACTATTTAACATAAATTAAATCTTTTTATAATATTGTAATCTCTGGAAAATTATCTTCATATTTATTTAATAATAATAATTTGGTAACGTCATGATTAATCTTAAATTTCTTGTAAAAATTGAAAATTTGTAGATTTTGAGAAAATTAAAAACGTTATAAAAATTAAAGGAATTCAAAAACATCTGTGAAATTGATGCCTGATGTAGTGTTGCATTTTAAGATCTAATTGCTAAAGTTTATAAGTTACCATGTATTTCCTTCACCTTTAAAAAAAAATTAGAAACTTAAAAAAAAGTCAAAACTGTAATTTTTCCTCTTATTGATAGGCAAAAAAAAAATACTGAAGGAAAGGTCAGACATTATAGTTATTGCACAGACATAAAGATCAATAAGTCCATGATATGCTAAAAAAATTTCAAGATTGCCTTCTGATTCCTAACGTCACAAAATTTGGTTAAAAAAGTAACATTTGTTGCATTCCAAGAGCTTTACTCTTTGAATAAGCGCGCGTTTTTTTACAATATTGCACGATTTCAAAGGGAAAAAAGATGCAGCGCTGATTTAGAGGATAAATATATATATATATTTTTGTTCAAAGTAATATATATATATTTTTTATATATATATTTTTATGTTTAAAATAAATATATTAATAGCCAAAAATAAACTGAAAGCAAAAATTAAAGTTTCTATATTTAAAATGTACACATTTATCTATAATATGAAATAATTTAAAAGTTTAATAAAGCTTTTTTTCACTTAAAAAGAAGTGATAGAAATATTGCATTCTACCTCAAAATATTTACTGTTTATTTTTTTTTCTCATTAAGGAATAAAAAGGCAAGAATGAAACTTTCGATATTTAAAATATATACATTTAGTTATAACGCCAAAAAAAAAAAAAAAAAAAAAAAAAAAAAAAAAAAAGTAAAATTGTCAAAGCTGTCCTTCATGCTTAAATAAGCAGTAGATATATTGCATTTTTGCTTCAAAATTTTTTAAAAATATTTTTTTTTCTCATTACGGAATAAAAATACAATTACTAACTTATGCAAATCTGTTACTTTATTCATTCCTAATTATAAATAATTTTTAATATAGTATTTCCATTCGTAAGGCTAATAATCAGAATTGAAATTTTAAGCACGTAGATAATACCTCGATTTTGCATTCACTTTTAATGTATATTTTAATACTTAAATAAACAATCCTGAAATTTATTATTTCACATTTCCTCATAAATAGATATGATCTACATATAGACTGATTTTCATTAAAATCTGTGGCATGTCTGCCACAGCTGATTTGCTCATTTTGCATGGAATGACCCATAATTGTGTTAAAAAATTAATCTAATGCAATTACTCATCCAGCGTTTACTGGAATTCCATAACCTATGATTTATTCTGTTGAGTTGATTCAGATATCAGACCACATGCTGTGATTATTAGACTAATGTCAGACGGGGGTCTTTATTGTTGCGTATTTGCTTAGGTATTATCCATTCACAATGCTATAGCATTGTGAATGGATAATACCTCTGCAAAAAAGACGCCCGTCTGACATTGGTCTTAAAGTTAACTGGGTGGATTAGATTCTCCAGATTCGTCCGGGATGGCCGAGTTGGCAGAACATTGGTGGCTTCAGCCAGGGGATCCCTGGTTCGAATCCTGGTCCGGACATTTTTTCCCCACTTGGAAATTTACAACTCATATGATTTATTTACCAATTGAATAATTGTTTTAAAAAATTAATCTAAAATTCACGTATATAGTTAAAGAAGGTATAAAGGAAGGGAATTTTAGTCGATATCTTTGAGACAAGGCTAAATTCCTCTTTTCGAATTCTCGTCTCCTTCGAACTAGCTTAAATGTATTATGCAGTGTAAAAAGTTCCAGAAACTTTTGGCGGCTTCAACCAAGAGATCCCTGGTTCGAATCCTGACTCGGACATTTTTCACCCACTTGGAAATTTACAACTTGTACATCGATTTGTTTCATTTGTTGATTTTTTATATTTGTTAGTGTTTGATTACGACACTATTTATTTATAATTTAAATATCTGAAGGTACAAAACTCTAACTTTTGTTTTACTTCGCATTTTCTGTACCCGAAGATCCTTTTAAAAAAACCTTCGTAGATTTAAATTCGCATGTGAAGGAAAGCCGTGCACAACACTTTTTATCAAACTTAAAATATAGAAAAGATTATATAGTGATTTCTTTAATATAATTAATTATATTAAAGAATATTAAATTTAATATTATAATATAATTAATAATTATAATTAATTTAATATTATAATTAATAATATTCTTTTCTTTGATATTTAACAGTAGGCCCCCACTAAAAGGCTTCTCTAAACGATTATCTTATACCAGGGTTGGCGAACCTTTTTATAGTCACGTGCCAATTTAAAAAAATATATATTTTTTACATGACCTTGACGTGCCAACTAAAAAGCTAATTTTGTGGATTGAAAAATAATGAAGCGAAAGGACTTTCTTCTAGATTTTTTCTAAAATGGGTTGCTTACAAGTATTACGACTCATAAGGTAAAAACAGTTGGAAATATTATTAAAAAGGGGAAAAATGCAGTTTATTTAAATAGTTCTTTCCAAGTTACCATAATTTACCATCGGTATTTTTATTAATATATAATGATCTTTCTTTTTTGATAGTTTTCAAATATTTTCTTCGATACATTTTTCAAACTATATTCAACAAGATTAAAACTCTACAATTTCCATTAATCGAATTTAGAATCGAATCAGATCATCTAAGTTCGTGTATTTTGTGTAAAATCACTGTATCCTGATTTAGAGATACAATCAACGTCGCGCCGTGCCAAAAGTGGCACGCGTGCCATCTGTTCGCCGACCTTATCTTATACTGTATTTTTTAACAATAAATATCCGACATTATAAAGAAAAAAATAACATAAAACTAAAAAAAAAAAAAAAAAAAAAAAAAAAAAAACTATACAATTGTTCTTTCTTTTAACATCAACAAAACAAAAACCACTCGTAAAGAAAAGGGATTCTATAACATGTTTCAGAGTTTGACTTCTTTAATTTTTCTCTTTTAATTCTTTTTTAAAACTGCTTGAACAACTAAACAAGTCCGAAACAATTTTTAAATAAATTACATAGAAAACAACAATAAAATAAAAAGTATATTTACGGAATTATTATTCAATGAATTTAGTCGATACCTTGGTAAGTTCTGTACACATCTCTGTCATGGAAATCGGTTAATATAAGCGAGTGCTGTCGCATGTGAAAAATCAGATTGTTTCAAATTGTCAGACACCCTAGAATTTCAAACTGCTATATCTCAGCTATTTTTTAAAATAAAGACAAAACAAAAAGTGCTCTGGAATCCTTGTATCAAGATCAAACGCTTAAGAGAAAAATCGTTTACGATTTAAATTTTTTCTTTGTATTTCTTTTTAAATAAAATATATATATATATATATATATATTTTAATGGGCACGATTTCGAAATAAAATGGCAGATGAAGCAGGTCAACCACCTCGGTTGAGACTTTGGTATTTACAAATAACATACTAAGTTACATTCAAATCGGTTTATAAATACGAGAGTTATAGCATGACAAACATCAGTTATATATATACTTATATAAATCATCATTTGAACCGAGTGTGGTTCTGAGGTCTAAGAGTCATGATCTATGAAAATATAACAAAATTTTCCTCGATTGTTTTCCTCCGGACAGCTGCAATAGGTAGTTTTTTACTTTTTGTAATGATTAAAAATATACAAAAATATGCAGTTGAAGATCGCGAAAATAGACACGTTTTTTTATTTGCAAAAATGTAAAGTATGAAAAAAAGGGTTTTTATAGATATTTAAGTGCATAAATATTTTGTATATAGACCGAATGTTATGTGTCCATTTTATTTTCTTTCTCATTTCTTTTTAAAGGTTTTTAATATTCATATTTCATACTACAATATTATTCATAATTCGATGAGTAAAGTTATTGCAATGTTTTAAAACCGAGAAAGAGATATAAATTTTATTCTGATCATTCCATGAAATGTACACAAACATTATACTCAGGATAGATTGTTCTGTTATCTATTATTAGTTTTGCAAAATACTGTTCATTTGCATTACAATACAAGTAAAATAAGATGCTCCTAATTAGGCCATGCTCCACTGTTTATTTTATATTAGTGTTTTATAGTAAGTCAACAGTAACAGATTTTTTTAAATTTTTATTTTATACTATGTATGTTTAAATTATAAATATTTCTCACTGTTAAAAATAATAACATAAAAACTGAAAAAGGTACTCATACAATTTTAAAACTTAAAAAAAAAACCAACAACAACATACAAATTAAAAGAATGGTACAATATTTTTCAATATTTTACTTCAAAAATTCTACTGGAAATTTACTTCACCATAACTGAAAAAAAAGTCGCGCAAACAATTTTTAAAGAAATTATATAAAAAATAGGAATAAAATAAAAGTGTGTTTACAGAACATTTTTTCTTATTTAGGTAGCGTAAATATCGTATTCTCTATGATATTCAACTTTACCGAGCAAAATATTTTTTGCATGTGTAAAGGGGAAAATGACAAGGAAAAGGAAAATAAATTTCAGGATATGAAATGGCAGAACAAGGAAAGCACACAAAAATTTTTCTAAATTTATAAAATGTATGGAAAAAAGTTTTCATAGTTTTTCAAGCGCGTTCTTTAAATACATATTTAAGCTCATGTAAACTTCTATATGTACCGAATCATATGTGCACATTCTGTTTACATTACTTTTTGCAGTTTTCGCACTTTATTCTAAAAATTACTTAAACATCAGTAACGTAAAAGTACAGAAACTTTGTCAAATCAAAGTTATATAAATACTAATACGTTCATAGCATCAAATTTATATTAAAATCAGGAGTAAACTTGCAGTGCCATGTATCACTACCTGTGAGTACTACTTTTTATTTGTACTATCAGGTGTGGCGATTAATAATTTTTATTTTTTTTCAGGAGATGACCCTAGAAAAAAGGCTTGGTTCGCAGTCTAACTTTTTACGTCATTTTGTGGCTATGGCCATACTTTTCAAAATAACGTTGATGGTTGAACGTTCTCGAGATGGTGTCATATTTTTTTTCGTGTGGTTAAACATGTCAAATTTCCAGCCAAATAAAGAGCATGTGCGGCACGTACTGTTTTTCTTGTTCAATGAAAAGAAAAACACTAGTGAAAGCCGTCGTATACTTGTAGAAACTTACGGTGACAATGTCCTAACCCAAGGTCAAGGATTGACCCAGGAAAAATCATCAACATAAAACCTAATCGCTTTAGAAAGAAGGCAATGCTGTGCATTTGGTGGGATCAGATGGGGGTCGTGTACATTTAAAATCAGGTGAAACAGTTAATACTGTTCCCTACCCTCAACGAATGTCCAATTTCAACCCTGCATTAATCCAAAACTGACCAAAATGTGCTACAAGACACGAAAAAGTAATTTTGCTGCACGGACCCTCCCCCCCCCCACCCCCCCTATCACACACTGCGAAAACGGCTATAGACACCATTTTTATAGTCGGATGGGAAGTATTGCTCACCCGCAGTACTCGCCAAACTTAGTCTTTTCAAACTACCACTTGTTTTCATGCACTGTCCATGAAACGATGAAACATTTTATCATATATGGAGATGTCGAAAAATGGCTTGATGAATGAATCACCTCAACAGAGTTACGGTTTTTCTGGGAGGGTATCCACAACTTGCCACGGAGATGGAAAAAAATGTGTAGCCAGCGATGGCACATATTTTGAATAAACCATTTGTTACCTTTCTCCCAAATTATAAGCGTTTTTATAATGAAAAAAATTAAGAATTATTAATCGCCACACCTAATATAATGCCTGGAACATAAGGTGTCTCTATGTGGAACATGTCTCAAGGTGTATCTTTATATTAGGATTTTACAGTATGTCACTAGTAAGACATTTTTGAAAACGATTACCTTATACTACATTTATAAATTAAACGTACCCACCAGTGTTAGAAGTAGCGTAATATAAAAACACAAGAAAGCTTTTAAACAACTCTAAGACTTTCTTTTAATGTAAAAATAAAAAACAACATCCAGATAAAAAGGAATCTTTAATATTTTCCAACGATTTGCTTCAAACATTCTGCTGTAAAACAGCTTCACCTTCTGAAATAAAAGTAAAAGTAGTTTTGCCTAAATAACATTCTTTTATAATAATTCAACGTTTATCTTAAAAAGCATGCTTACTCTCATGGCTGCAATAATTAGTCCAAACAATAGAGACCATATAGGGGCTCTACCTAGCAAAATTCATGGTAGTTCTGGAAAAAGGCTTACTGTATGTTTTTTGGGTCGTTGAATCCGAATTTTTAACTTTCCACCAAAATTTCTCCCTGCAACTCCCCCAAATTTTGGTAAAATGCCCCCAAAATAGGTTTTTATTAAAAATTTAATGTTTTTTGTTTTAGGGAGAAAATATCCAGATATTCGGAAAGTAGACAAAATTTGCAACAAATAAGATATATGTCATTATGATTTAGGATGAATGGAAGGCAGGGGCCTTCCCCGGAACATGCGCCGTGATGCTGCAAGCACTAAGTTGCGCAATTCCACTTAACCACTTACATTGTTTACGTTTTGGGTCGCTGAATCCGAATTTTTAACTTCCCACAAAAATTTTCCCCGCAGCCCCTCCCCCAAAATTATGGTAACCTTCCCTTCCAAATAGTTTTTTTAATTCAATTTTTCTATTGTTTTAGGCAAAAAGTATCTGGAAATTCAGAAAATAGACAAAATTTGCAAGACATATGATATATGACATTATGACGTGCGATTAGCGGAGAGGGGTTGCCTCGGAACATGCGGTGCGGCGCTGTGTGCACTAACAAGGAAGGCCTTCCTCCGTACGGGCATAATCAGAAAAATCTGAAAAAAAATACAGAGTGTTCTTCTCATGTGGATATATATGTTTAAAATTTTTTTTTGGCGGAACCTCGATAGAACGCTCGTAAAAAAATAATGAAAATTTCGTTTATTTGGCGATTTATCATCGGTTGGCGATGAAATGAAATTTCGAAAAATGCTTTTTTATGTCGAATACTCTTTAAGATAAAAATGTTTCATATTGAACTTGTTTAAGTATATTTAATGTAAATAACTTTAGTTTTGTCAACTTTAGTTTGATTTAACTATAGTTTTGTCATATATATATATATATATATATATATATATATATATATATATACTTGTAATGAAAATTAAATATCAAGTTTTATGAATAAAAATAAAAATAAAATTAGTTCAGTATCTCAAAATTAAGTCCGATTGAGAACTGTCGATTCAATTTTGTTGCTATGGAAACGACGAATTCTTTGATATTGAAATTAATAACAGGTAAATAAATCTTGCCTTTATTTTGGAATACGCTTAAATATATGAAAGTATTTTTATATATGAAATTGTTTTTAAAGTAATAAAATTAAATAACAAGCAACATAAATATGCAATACGAAAAAATGTATTTATTAAACTCTCTCATTGTTTATCTTTAAATTCATTAAATAGTTTTTACACGTATTCTAAAAATCAATTGACAAACAATTTTCAGGTGCATTAAAATCGTTTGCTTTTGGCAAGGAAAAGTATTACTCGCCAAATCGCGTGACGCTTTCGTCTTTTCGCGCCAAATACTTGAAAGTATTTTATTTTTTTACAGACTTTCTACTGCAATTCCGCCGCTAAATTTGACTGATCCTTTATTACATACGTAAGTAATTTACTTGGTATTTTTTTAAAAATATTCTGAGTATGCCCAGTACGGAGATCTTCCTTGTAAGTTACGCAATTCCGCTTAACCACTCACATCGTTTACGTTTGCTCTCCCATCTCCCCTTCGAGCTTTCCCTACTAATGAAAAGTTTTGAAACAGAATAACAAAAAGAAAAATAATGTCAAATCTAAGTCTTTTTTTCTATTTCTGTTTATTATTCTAATTATTTGGAATAATTTTAAATTCTTCTTCTCCGCTTGACAGTAGCCGAGGAGCCAGATTCACTTTTGTCAATTTGATCACGGTTAGATAAGTCAAATGTTGCTCTATGGGTTGCACCCAAGTGTAAATTATACAAAAATATTTGTTATTCAAGTTGAAAATTAATTTCATGCGTTACAGAAATATAATTTGTTTCAAGTCGCGATTTTAAATCTGATTAATTGATCGATAAACCAATAGATTTTAACTGCGTATAGTTAGCCAAATCTTGTCGGAAAAAAATAGGTGAAGTACATTCGGAAAATGTTTAGAAAGGGGAGAAAAAAAAGAACGTATAAAAATCGACTAACCTAACAAATCATCTGTGTTTTCAGGCTCTGTAGAAGTTGGATTTTCAGGTTCACAGGATTCCTCCAAAACGTTCTTTTCAGCCTGATCTCGTCGCTCCCTCCCCGTTAATCCTACGTCATAATGCCATATAACTTATTTCTTGCAATTTTGTCTACTTTCTAAATTTATTTTCCCAAAACAATAAAATAATTGAATTAATTTTTTTTTTTTATTTGTTGGGGGGGGGGGGGGAGGGGGGACTTTGGTGGGAAGTTAAAAATTCGGATTCAGCGACACAAAAACATAAAGTAAGCCTTATAGAGAAAGTTTGGAGGGTATACGGGAGAGAGAACATAAACGATATGATTGGTTAAGCGGAACTGCGCAACTTAGTGCGTGCAGCACCGCGGCTCATGTTCCGAGTCAGGTCCTCGCCTCTCCGTTCATGCTATGTCATAATGTAATATATCTTTTTGTTGCAAATTTTGCCTGAATTTCTGAATTTCTAGATACTTTTCCCCTAAAACAATAGAAAAATTGAATTAAAAAAACTTTTTTTTTGGGGGGGGGTGTTTTACCATAATTTGTTGGGGTTGCGGTTGAAAATTTTGGTGGGAAATTAAAAATTCGATTCAGCGACACAAAAACATAAAGTAAGCCTTATAGAGAAAGTTTGGAGAGTATACGGGAGAGAGAACATAAACGATGTGATTGGTTAAGCGGAACTGCGCAACTTAGTGCGTGCAGCACCGCGGCTCATGTTCCGAGTCAGGTCCTCGCCCCTCCGTTCATCCTATGTCATAATGTAATATATCTTTTTGTTGCAAATTTTGCTTGAATTTCCGAATTTCTAGATACTTTCCCCCTAAAACAATAGAAAAATTGAATTAAAAAAACTATTTTTTGTGAAGGGGGGGGGGGGGGGTATTTTACCATAATTTGTTGGGGCTGCGGTTGAAAATTTTGGTGTGAAATTAAAAATTCGGATTCAGCGACCCAAACAAACATAAAGTAAGCCTTACAGGGAAAATTTGGAAGGGAAGACGGGAGAGCAAACGTAAACGATGTGAGTGGTTAAGCGGAATCGCGCAACTTAGTGCATCCGCGACGCATGTTCCGAGCAGGCTCCCGCCTCCCCGTTCATCCTATGTCATAATGTCATATACCTTATTTGTTGCACATTTTGTCCACTTTCTAAATTTCTAGATACTTTTTCCTTAAAACAATAAAAACATTGAATTTTTTAATAAAAATCTATTTTGGAGGGTTGCCGGGGAAAATTTTGATGGGAAGTTACAAATTCGGATTCAACGACTCAAAAAACATAAAGTAAGTCGATTTCCAGATCTACCATTAATTTTGCCAGATAAAACCCCCTATTCCCTGGGCTTGTAGATCCATAAAATATCCGTTAGAATGTGTTAATTTGGCATGAGCTGCGATAATTAAAAATTCACTCCTTTGATTAACGTTGATTGAGTGCACGAACTAACGAATTTAGTAATAAAATTATACGTTTTTATTTAATAAAAGCATCATTTAAACATCTATTATGGTTTTTTAAATTGTTTTCTCAATCTATTATTATAATTTAATTAATATTAAACTATTAATTGCTACAAGAGTATTTTTTTAACTGTATCAATCTGTTTATTTTTTTGTTTACAGTTTTTACTGTTTAGTGATTAAAATATTTCGTTGTTGCAGTTTCATAGCCAGTCGGTCTTTGTTGGCGAGCATGGCTTGGCTCAAAATTAACACAATTGTTTTTGCATGTCGTAAACAATTGTAGCCATAATGATTATTTGGAGAAATTTTCACCTGCGGTCGGCTAAAGCAAATCTGCCTTAAAATTAATTTATTAATTTATAATTAATTTCAGAAAATATTAAAATGTTGAACTGTCATCCGAAATACTCTTGTATGTATAATTTTGATGTTTTTAGTTATGTCAGGAAGGGAGTGAAAAATCAGTTATAAAATTCCATCTTTCGATGCAAAAACCAAGGTAAGTTAAAACAAAATAATGTAAAACATCCCAACTGTTTTTAAAGAAATTGCAAACGAAGACGTAATAAAAGAAAAAGTATGTTTACAGAACATTTCATTCTGATTTATTTCTCTAGGATGAATATCGCATTTTATATGATATTTAAATTTACCGTGAAAAATATTCCTTGCAAATGGAAAGGGAGAAAATTATACGAGAACGAAAAATAAATTTTAAAATATTAAGTTCTGAGAAACGGAATTAAACTGGGAAAAAAAGATAAGTTTTACATTTGCGAATTCTAAAAAAAAAAAAAAAAAAGAAAAAAAAAAAAAAAAAAAAACAGCTGGGAAAAAAGATAAGTTTTACATTTGCGAATTCTAAAAAAAAAAAAAAAAGCTTATATGTATAGTTAATATATAACTGAATGTTTATGTTTCTAAATCTAGTTTCTTTCAATTTTTTATTTAGTTGCTGACAGTAAATTTTCGCAGCTCTCTTCCTAATTAAGAAAACTATTTTTAAAATTTGTTGTGAATTATTCATAAGCACATTTTCAAACACAAATAACACGTTCATAAAACGAATTCAATGTGTACATTCTGTTGTTAATTATTCGAGAAAATATTTGGTAAACGCTATTACACCGAATGACTTTTATTCACTAATAATTATTTCTATACATCATTGTTTATGAAGAAGGGGAGGGGATAAGTTAAAAGTAAGTTAAGTAAGTTTCTTCCTTTTATATTTACAAATAATCTTGGAAAGTATCACACATACGCATATAGTGAGGGTGACTATAATCTCTATATTTATTTAGATATAGGTTCTCCAATCGTTGGTGAAATCTTGAAATCAGGTATTGGTTGTTTGATGGATGATTTCATAGACAAATAATACAGCAGGCAATTGTGCATCATATCGTTATAAACATAAATTTAAAATATTTTTTGCAATAAATTTATTAACGAATGTTTATAAAAAAATTTGGCTTATGACATTCACCTTTCAAATTAGCATATGCATTTTATAGATGCAAAAAAGACACAGTTAATTATAAGTTATGATTTAATATTAATTATTACCAACTGTTTTATATCAACAAGTTTATATTTGCAAATCAAAAAAATTTCTAAACGATTTCGGTTTCTGTCTTTCTATTAATCGACTGCAAAGTTTAAGCTACCATTTTCATTTATACATTCTCGTCATCCTGGTCTGCAGTCTAAACAGCATTCTGATTTTAGTTGCCTAAAAAATAGCTAAAGAGAAACTCTGGCTGATAGGAGGTGTATATTGAAGCAGTTTTCTTAACCCTTCACTGCACGATTTTTTTTTATTTATATGAAAAAATAATTTGAAATCTGTATATCGGTTTAATAATGGGAAAAATAGTAAAAAAAATATAATGTCAAATTTTCAGATAAAATTTTATATTTTATGGTGTGTGACTAATGTACACAATTAGGGTTTTAAAATATTGTATTGCTATATTTTACAACTAAATAAGCTTAAATTAATTAATTTTATACTCTGTACTTTTTTATATTAATATTTTTTAAGTATTCAACAGAAATAATAAAAGTAAATCTTACCTTAATCCTTAATAGCTTGATCGAATTTTTTTTTGTTTCTGAAGAACAAATTCTAATTTTTTGTCAAATGCAGCCATATGACATGTACAAAATAAGTGTTGTTCCATTCTTTGGACTGTTCTTGATCAGGGACAGAGATCATATTGGCCAAATTCATGGGACATAATGAGAATTATAATGTTTATAGGTATGTGCCAGATGTGGCACGTGGTACAGTGAAGGGTTAAATTGGCAACTTTTTTGCTATTAAGCGGTACACATTCATTGTATTTAGTCTTCAAGGTGTTTAGAACTCTATTATTCTGAGGACACGTTTTCCAGCATTAACTTTCTTGAAAATGTATAATTATGTAAGCAGAAAAGACACATGCAACAATGGGAACCAATACAAATTTTCTACGACAATTTTGAAATAAAAAAGGGCATAAGCCACAATGGGAATTTAAATACTTCTCAATAGTCAAAATATAAAATATGATATGCTTATTGGGATCCAATGGTGAAATGTTGCTTCACTATTTGAATATCTGTGTTGCACGCCGAAATTTACGTGAAAATTATTGTATTCAGTAATAAAGGTCGCATTCCACACTAAAAATACATCAAAAAGGTTGTAAGCCATAATATTAATTACTTATGAATACATTATCTTCTGATGAAGAATTAGAACTACAATCCGTTGGTGAATAAGCTCTGTTCTTTACATTAGTGTAGTCGTAAAAAAACAGAGGTGTTACGTTCTAAGCAGAGGGTATACGCTCAAGGCAAAGGGGTATACCGTAGTGTATATATACTATAGCTTTCTTGAGAAACAGAGGGTATACGGTGTTCCTTAAAAAATGCAGAGGGTATACGGCGTATACCCCCGTATACCCTCCACTATATACCTGGTTCTTTATACTATCGTCTGAATAAAAGTGATTTTCACTTTCACTATTTTTTGAATCACTTTTAAATACTATTCGTTTACACGATTTCGTGTGGCTTGTGACGCTGTTGACTGAAAATAAACTAAATATTTCATTTGGGAAACAAAAACATTGGGGCATAATAATTGGTTTGTGGGAAAATGCGCAAATCCACACTTCAAATATTCAGTACTATACTGCCGGCATTTCTTCTTAGATTCAGACATTTTGAAATACAAAATTTGACACAGTTTAAGTTTAAATAAATTAACTTTGCAACATATTTATAGATAGGTATAAAAATAATGGCTATAATGTCTTCTATAGCTTTCATTCAGAATAAACGAATTTCTTGAGCAGGTTCAAACCACAGTTTCGTTTTAAAATCTCTATTCATGCATGAGTCGTTATATTTCCGACATTTTTCAAAATACTTGTTATAAAAAAAGGAATTCTTTTTTAAACTTTTAGTCAGCTTAAAATTGCAGTCAACTTAAAGGTGAAATTTCTCGTTGTTTTTTTAGTAATATTTTTTGAGTGGCTACAAACCTTCTTGGGTTATGTTCACATGCAGATAGCTAGATATTTTTATGAAAAGGTGGCTTATGTACCTTGTTCCCTCGAACGTTTCAATTGATATATATTATGGAGGTTTACCATGGAATTTCAGGTATTGAAAATGGAGTATGTAGTTTTTACAGTTCATTTATAGGGACACTCAAAATTATTCAGTTACATTATAGTCTATGGGGGGAAATCCTTTGCAGTGCATTTTAATTATGTTACACTATTCCAAACAGATTTAAATTGATATATCTCGTTGGGCTGCACTACAAGATACTAATTATACGGCAGGGTGTCCATAGCATTCATTGTTCATTTACAGGGACATGCAAAATAATTCTATTATAATATTGCCCATGAACAATAATTGCTGGAAGTGCGTTTTTAGTTGTGGAACAAGTTTTTAAATATAACTATTTTTTGTATATTACTTTCGTGTTTAATTTCTATTTATCATATACAAGGCTGCACAAAACCTATCGAGTACATTTCCGTTTATTGACTTAAATATTGACGTAAAAAGTGCTATGTTTTCCAAACTGAATTTAATTTTAGCATATTACGGAGTATATATAAAAATATATAGATTAGATAGATTATAAAGTTTTTCATTTTGCCCTTTTCAGTGATTCAGAAGAATACAAATTTTGTTTAAATGAAGAAATGAATTTATTTCTATTAAAATTGAAGATTTTTTCTGGTGCATAATTATATTATATATGATATTTATTCGATATTTATTCTATTTAAAAGATTTTGTTCCAGATGGAATAATTTAAATCATCAAAGGAAGATTTTTAGAGCGAGGTATTTTCTTTTAATTGCAACGAAATTTATAATCGTTCTGAAAAAATAGTATTTACCTAAGAATTGAATTTAAATATATTCATAAATTAAAAAAAAAAATTAATTAATTTTAGAAACGGTGGAATTTGTTCTTAAAAACATATTCGATATTTTTTTAAGAGGCTTTAGCTTTGAGTTTAAATTTTTAATTTTTTAATAGCACTTTACAATGAAATAGACTTACAAATTTACTATATATATACTAGGGGGCTCTGCCCCCTGCAAGCTACGCTCGCCAACCCCCGTTCAGACACTGCAGAATCTAAAAGCTAATCTGATCGCTTTTTAAAAGATTAGAGAAGATTGAATTATACTGAAAAAACCTGTAGCGATCTCCCTGTAAACGGGTTTCCATTCAATTCCCTTTGATTGCAAAAATTTAAGGCAGAATCAGTTGCTGTTAAGACATCCAATGGTTGTTTCCGTGTTTGATTCACAACCTGTTACCTGTTATATCTAAAATCTGTTGCCAAACTATAAGATTAAATGCCAATAATGGTTGATCGTAAATGTCACATTCACTTGACTTTAAGGAAGTTACACGTGTTTACGCCATCAAGTGATTTTTATTTCGACGTCTTATTTGTATTTTTAATAATGTTACACTAATTTATTTGTTCTTTCATTATTTAAAATAAAACATTATGTCAATTTGTATAATTTGGTGAGTGGTTTGGCGATTTATATAATATAGCGGAATTGATCGACGGGAGAAGTAGTACCATTAAAACATTGCTTTGAAGCTGAAATTAAATGTCATGATTTGTTGTATTGTCATATACGCACCGGGTTTGGCGGGCAAATTTTTTTTATGACAATTTGGCGAAAGTCTCGTTTTCGAATGCCAGTTACATAAGTATTTTTAAATTATTTTCTGTTATTTTTAAAATGAAATAACATTCAGTAAAAAAAGTTTAATTAATAACAATAAAACAAAACAATTTATAACATTTTTTTGTAAATAAAAAGAAAATAAATTCAAATATACATTGAATATTAAAGACGTGAATTATCACATTGCTAACAAGTCGTAAACGAACTTAGTGAAAAATGTCCAAGCCGGGAATCGAACCCGGGCCCCTGGAATAGATCTCCAGTGCTCTACCACTAAACCACAAGGACGATGCCCAGCTTGGCATCTCTCACTTATATAAGTCGGTAAGGCTGCTACCGCATCACTAGATGGAAAAGTCTTCATGAGCACACAATCTAGCGGCGTAACATGAAACGCAAATGAACCCACCATCGGTGAATATACAATTTTAATTAATTTTTCAAGAGTGAAATTACGCTTGAAATTATTGAATATTAAAGACGTGAATTATCACATTGCTAACAATGCGTAAACCAACTTAGTGAAAAATGTCCAAGCCAAGAATCGAACCCGGGCCCCTGGAATAGATCTCCAGTGCTCTACTACTAAACCACAAGGACGATGCCCAATGCTGGGTTCATTTGCGCCTCATGTTACGCCGCTAGATTGTGTGCTCATGAAGACTTTTCCATCTAATGATGCGGTAGCAGCCTTACCGACTTATATAAGCGAGAGATGCCAAGCGTCTTTAATATTCAATAATTTCAAGCGTAATTTCACTGCTTAAAAGTAGTTGAAAAAATAATTAAAATTGTATATTCACCGATGCTGGGTTCATTTGCGTCTCATGTTACGCCGCTAGATTGTGTGCTCATGACGATTGAGCACTCATCGTCCTTGTGGTTTAGTGGTAGAGCACTGGAGATTTATTCCAGGGGCCCAGGTTCGATTCCCGGCTTGGACATTTTTCACTAAGTTGGTTTACGCCTTGTTAGCAATGTGATAATTCACGTCTTTAATATTCAATCATTTCAAGCGTAATTTCACTGCTGAAAAGTAGTTGAAAAATTAATTAAAAATTCAAATAAACATTTATTAATAAATAAGCAACAATAGTCGGGTTAAAATGTCAGGCAAAATAACGCCATTTTGGCATCAATTAGGTACAGAGTTGCGTATATGACATATCTGCCTAATATTTTTCTTTTCGTGTCGTTTAAAAAAAAAAGAAAGAAGTGAAAGTAATTTATTTTAAATGTTTCAGTTTTGAATGAAAGTTTTGTATTAAATAAAATGATAATGAAATACAAATTGAAATATGAATGAAAGTAACATGATACATTTCTTAGCATAGATTTAAGGGAGGCCAAACTGGTCGCCAAGTTAGCCAACCAAGTAAAGGTCACACTAGATTAATTTTAACACAATTATTAATTACAAGTTATTATTACACAAGTATTAATACAAGTAAAGGTCGCTAACCTTTTGCTTTTCTGAAATATGAAAAAAAATATACAGTGGAACCCGGTTAAGACGCGTTTCAAGGGAGTGGACAAAAGTCGCGTATTAAGCGGGATCGCGTATTAAACGTGATTTGTATCATGTTGCAGGAACTGGACTTATTTACACATTTAATCGTCTAAATGAACTTTTGAGCTTTCGTTTATATGTTTACGGTCGAAAATTGTCTTTTACATATGTTTAGTTTAAAATTAAATTGTATTCAACTTTAACTCCTTGTTTCTTTTTATATGACTGAATGGAATAAAAAAGGAAAATAAATGTGGATTCCAACCTGGTTTTGTTGTCGATTTGTACTTTGCAAGCAAAAATAAAACAACAAAAATAATTACTAGACTAAAAATTTTTTAACAAAAAGAATAAAACATTAAAACTTTGAAGCACAACCCATTTTTAAAAATCAAATTTAGTACTTGTATTAATAAGTACCATTATAATTGACCCTTCTTTTTAATATAAGAAGAAACTATTTTTATTAATCTTCGTGTACATAATATTGTTAGCATAACAAAAAGTAAAGAAAACATAAAAGAATTATCCAATCGCAGTCGTATTTATTTAATCTTTACGAGTTTCATTGCCTATAACATGCATTATAAAACATAGTAGTGATATAACGTACATTTAAAAGCTCACTAACAACAGGCATGATTATCTTTAATCATAATATTTTTTATGATGTATCTGAGTAACCTGAATTCGTCTATATCTCTCTTACTACTGTAACAACATACACGAAGCGAGAGGCAAAGAATGTTAGAAGACGGAATTAAAGAAGAATTGCAGTTTTACTAATTTAGCGGGGCTTTGTTTTATTCAAATATCTACCACTATTTCTGATTAGTAATTTTTGCGTTAATTAATCTGTTATTAAATAAAGTAAATAATACTATTCGAAAACAGTGTTTTTTATCTGAATAAAAATAATCCGCAAAATTGCCAACACTTGAGAAGAGAGACGGAATTCGCATCTTGATCAATGAATCCGCGTCTTAAGCGTGATTATTTTCCCTCAAAGGACCAAAAATTTATCGCGTATTAAGCGGGATCGCGTAATAACCATTCGCGTATTAAACGTGATATTTTTACATTAGTCTTATGAGCGATATTCAAGGGATCGGAAAAAATTCGCGTATTAAGCGGGATCGCGTATTAACCGTGAGCGTCTTAACCGGGTTCCACTGTATATGTTATGATTAAAATTTGAGTTGCCATGATTAGAAAAAAATATTTAAAATTAGAAAAAAAATTAAAATTTCGAAAACTAATTCAAATTTTAAAATTCTAATACCAGTTTTGAGATCTACGGATCAATACGGAATTTTGGTGTTAATTTTTTGAGGCTGCGGCCTCCTCGGCAGTGGGTTATATTTCAAAAGCAACCGAGCATTAAAAAAATGTATATAAAATATGTATAAGTGGCAGTAGGTTTTGTCCAGAACAGTGAGTAGCAAAATCAAATGTTAAACACTCGATGGTTACATATCACATGTTCCCCCAGTAGCCATCGAGTGAACATCTGATTTTGCTACTCACTGTTCTGGCAGAAACCCACTGCCACTAATACATATTTTATATACATTTTTTAAATGCTCAGCTGCTTTTGAAATATAACCCACTGCCGAGGAGGCCGCAGCCTGTTTTTTTCCTAGTTTTTTCTGTATTTTTTTTTTAAATTTTAACTTTTTGAAAACAGTTATATTCTTTTTTCTTGTTCGGTGAGGAGGTGCGCTAGTTCAGGCTAAATAAATCGTTTTGCTAGTTTATATTGAATTTATGCGTTTTACTGCAGCATTTTTGCGCATATTCTTATATATTAGACTTCTATTTATATCGTATATAAACGTACTTTTACTAATAATAATCTACATTTATATCGTTATATTGATGACATAATTTCAATTGCCACTGATCATACTAAAATTTCTCAATTTTTAGTAGATTATCCCACTAATTTGGAACCAACGGAAAACCTCTTATCTAATAATACAATCAACTTCTTAGATCTTAAAATTACAATAAAAGACAACAAAATAATAACAGATCTATATGATAAATGTAAAGAATTTAAATTCAAAGTTAATACATTTACAAATTTTAAATCTTGTCTTCATAGTTCTGTATATCGAAATTTAATACTTAACCATTTATATAGAATAAAATGTTTATGTTCTTCTCATCTAATTAATAATAATATTAAAAAACTAATTTATGATGCATTAAATCAAGGTTTTCCAAAGAAATTCATATATTCTTTAATATACAATTAGTACATACATCTTAAAAAACAAAAACAAATTAACACATCCGTAAACAAAATTACAAAAAAAAAACCTTATAAAATAAGAAAATATTTAAAAAAATAAATAAAAATTGTAAAATAATAAAAAATGATTATAGGACGGATGAGTGGGTAGATGTTAGAGTACGGAGGAGGGTGGTGTTGTCTGGATAATACGCAATGGTTAATTTATTTAAAAAAATGATGGGGCATTTTAATTATAACTACATTGCTAATACACTTTTTATATGGAGGTGATTCGATACTGTATACACATATGGTGACATTAAATTTTTATTTCAATTCATATTGAATTTATTAAGCTTAATTAATTATTTAATCAATTTAACAATTAACTTGTTTTTAATTTTTAGTCTTCTCTGGACAATATCATAATAATTTCTAATTGTATACCATCTTTATGGTGAATAATATGCATAATAAGTTTATTTGATATAACTAATGATTTTACAGATTGTATTAAAATTGGGATATTAGTATTTTATTATTCCTCTATACTTTTTAATAATGTTTAATTTTGAACTTAGTATTAAATGATTAATTAAATTTTTTTGTGAATGTTAATCCCATATTCATATTCTTTAGTTTTTTATGGTTAATATGAAAATAAACCACACAATTTATTTGTTATCATTAGGCAATTGGGAAATGAAGATTCTGACATAATTATATCAACATCATTTATTTATTTTTTTTCTTCCTGTTCATTTATTGATTAATTTTTTTATATTTATAAGTATTTATTATAGTTTATTTTTATTATATATATATTTTTTATATATAAATTATTTAGTTTTATCGCATATTGCTATATTATATTATTATTGTTTTGAAATTATTTAAATTTTCCGTATAGATTAATTGGTTATGGTAGTAAAATATATTATAATCATTCTATTAACATTTGTATTTATTTAATATTTATATGAATAATGAAATATAATATGGTATTTTTATATTAGGAATTGTTGGGATATAGCAGTTGGTATATTATGAATGTATTAACTTATAATAGCATAATCTTTATGACATATTGTTCATATTAGTTACAAGTTAATATCATAGATGGCAGCACTAAAATTTAAATTGGATTCTGTCTGGATGCTTCGAATAGAGTAATAATATAAATTTTTAACACAAAGTGGAGCTTAATTTTGGCTATTTGCGATTTTGTAAATTTATAGTTTTGGAATTTTTTACTTCAGTTAAGAAATTAAAAAAAAAAAATTAAGTGTTAAGAGGTAATTTACTCATTATGTAATTATTTTCTAGTTATATTATTTTGATTGCATTCATCACGTTATTTCAAAATAGATTAACTGTATACATTAGGTTTTAAAATCTGTGTTAACTGTAAAAATAACCTTAAAATTATTGCGCTTTTGGATACGATGTGCTGATGTGTATTTGGATGGAATAACTGGGATTTTATTAGGTATTTTGTGTAATATTACTATTTTTCCTTGCTATAAATTAATTATTTAAAAGGTTGTATTGCTTTTTCCATTTCATAGCATTTAATTTTATTCTCTTTTCAGTTTGAAACTATTCTACTGGTTATATTGGTCGTTAGAGTACAGGAGAAAAAAAAATATCAGCTTTAAGCTTTTTTTCTCACAGAAAACGACTGATTTTGCTTATATAATTGAATTCTGTATTCTTGATAACGTAATTCAATATATAAGCTTTTCATTATTTTTATCGAAATCCATATTCTTCTCTTTTTCTTCATTATTAATTCTTGTTATATAGTACAAGGGACTTTATTTTATACATAGCAGCTTGTTTATTATGTTTTTGGTATCCATTCAGTGTGTTTGGAGACACTGTATTGTTGTAAATTCATTCATACTATCACAATTATTGATGGTGGTCAGTAATGTTTAATTAATGGTTATATATATATATATATATATATATATATTATGAAAATTAAATTATCAAGTAAAGGGCTGCACAAAAAGAGGATTTTTTCTCGATTATTGATGGTAAATGCTATATTGTGCGTTTAGCCATGTTATGCGTTTTCCAAATTATTTATTTATATATTTTCTTTCATTTTATTAAACAATAAAGTTTTGTTACAGTATTTGAATGTATTCGAAAACAGTTTTATAATCTATGCTTGACTCATTATTTTTTGTTCTTCTTTTATTTACCGGTGATCTAATAGAAAATTTTTAACAGAAAAAAGGCATTGTTTCTGCCTGCACGTTAATATCAATTACCGTATAAAAAGGAGCAGAATGACATCCACATTACGTTCTTATCCTTCACATCTTCCAGCAAATAGAACAGTATATAACATCAATCTGCATAATTTTCAGCTTCAAGACTACGCAAATTTCGGATATGGTGGGCTTGTGTGTTTAATTGACAACATACACTTTTCCAAACATTAGAATTTATAAGAGAGAAATTGCAGCCGAGTCTTTGAGTGGATGACTTGTGGTTAGGTGTGACCACTTCTTGTATTCTGATGTTATCCGAAGTCTGCCTGAACGATCATCATTCATGATAGCAGATCGCTTTATTTTTTAAAAGAAGTTTTACTAGCTACTCCGGTAGGAGTTGATCTTCTCAATTTTTGGTCGAAGTTCTTAACTTATTCACACTTAATCCACACAGACGATCACAAACGCTAACTCTGGTGAACGCATTCTATGAGATCACCTGCAAACAAATTCGATTTCACACCTATTTCTCACATATGTTTTGAGGCAATAAAGACAGCCCGCATATGCGATATTTTTGTATATATATATTTTAAAATATTTAAAAAATATCAAAGAAAAAGAAAAGATTTTGTGTGTTTCACTCTCTTATAAGCATGTGTATTGTCATGTTTAGCTGAATCATTACGCATAGTAAACCACTTTTTCTGTACAACTAATTTGTGTCTACCCTGTATTTTGTTCAATTTAGGATCATACACGAACAGATTAATAAGTATTCATTTAACTAAGACTAAAGTGTAATTTAATGTTAACTGTGCTACAAGTAAAAAAATTATAAACTTAGAATTAGCTGAATCCCCCCTTTAGGGATAAGTAAATGGATTTCACGATTAAGTTGAAACGTACTTTTGTGATACACTTATCTTAATGTATTTTAGTTGCATTAATGTAGTATGACTATGCCATATTTAAATTAAGTTTGGAAATACGTCATAAATTAAAAAAAAAAACAGAAGACTTATTTAAAAATAAGCTAATTTTAATGTTTTATTTTATTAAAAAAGCAGTAACGAAAAATATTTTCCATCTTAATTCAAAAAGCAATTTTTTAGTACAGTATATAGGGGAGAGCAGCCATATTTGGGCCGCCGCTTTAATTGGACCGTTGCCATTCTGCCGTTAATTACAGGAAGAGACGCCATCTACCTCTGAAATCCTACTCATCAGGATGACGTCAATCACGATTAGAAGAAGAAACCGCCTACCACGTGTTGTTTTCAGACAATTTAAAAAAACCTAAAGTTAGCTGTTTTGATCTACTTTTTCCCTACTAAACGTAAGTGAATACTTTAAAACTAAGGTAAGTTGTTATGTTTTCATATACATATATAAATTCATCTGTTAATTGCGCATATTTCTCACGCAGCTTTGTTTGATTTCGTTTTTGTTCTTAGTCTTGAAATTATCTGTTTTAAAAAATGGCGCAGTTGCCATAATTGGGCCAATTTAAGTTGCTTAAATTGGACCAGATATGCGATCATAAATTTTGAAAATTAAGTAATGAATTTCGAGGACGGTACACTTTGTACACTATTTTTTAAATTTTTTTAATATTTTATAATAGATTACTATCTCCATGCAAGTTTTTTTTTTTTTTTTTTTTTTTTGGGGGGGGGGGGGGTGTATATTTGGATTAATTTTTTTTTATATATACAGTTTAGGCCTATATAAACAAAGAAATATTTTTACATGTTTATGCAATAAATTTTGTTTGCAATTTCTTTTATCTTGTATGTATTTGTATTTATTTTCTTTGAATATTTTATTCCTACGGAGTAATTGGTTTACAGAGTTGAATTCAAACATTTTCTTCCTGGAGGATATTTGCGATTTCCTGAGGAAGGGCAGATTTTTTAAAGTTCTGGTGGGTGAAATTCCACATTTTCGCCATTAAAACGCATAAAACCTCAAACCTTCCGGGAGGAGGGGGGTGAATTCAACACTCTTGAAAATATAATGTTTGCGTATAATTAATCGTAGAGTATTTTTCAATAGAGCATATTTTTTTAACACTTGTATAATATAATGTTTAAAATGTGGAAAAAGACACGGACAAGCTGTCTGAAAAAAAAAACAGGCGACAGCAAAAGCTGTTAAAGATATAGGAAATAAAAAGGAGAGAGTAAGTTGTGAAGAAATTGACCTGCAGTAAGGCTGTAGCAACAAATCCTCCCTAAAAACCAAAAAATCATTAGAAATTTTATATCCTTTGCTAAATCTAGTTTTAAAAAAGTACAGAGGGAGCCAAAAAACAGTTGTGTTAACATCTTCACCATATAAAGTAAACCTTGAAATGAAAAAACACAAAAAATCGACTAAAAGGAAGCTATCACAGCATAAAAGTAAATGGAACATCAAGTTTTAAAAAATAGATGTAATGCAATTAGCAAGAAAATGATGGAAGAGAAGAATTACAAACATAATGTAAAGAAAATTTCTGTTGCAAAAAAAAAAAAAAAAAAAAAAAAAAAGTCTGATAATTCAGAATCCGAAAGGAAAAATCTAGACAGTGATGATTGGTTTTGCCTAATTTGTAAGAAAAATAAAATAGAAGAACTGATTCAGTGTTCAGATTGCCATAAACGGCTCCATGTTGTGTGCGCTGGAAAACAAAAACAATAAACAAAATTCCTGTATAATCTTTGCATCACTTCTTACATGATATTCAAGTAACTGACAATAAGTTCCATAATTTCTATTCTTAATTACTGATAACTTTGATTTATATCTTGCATACATTTTGATTTAAAACAATTACTCTTATTTTCAGATATTTGATTTCATTATATTTCGTTGCTGTTATTTTGTTTGATTGTTTCATTAATCGAAAACTTTGCTTTTAATAAAATTAGTTATATTCCCTAGTCATTAAAACAACCTGATATTATTTGGTCCAATTTAGGAGTCTGGGGGTCCAACTTAGGCGACCAGTAGCTGAATTTGGACCACTTTTGACAAAATTTTCAAATTAAAATAAAATTTAAGATTTTCAAAAGGAAATTGGTCTAAGTATTTATTTAGTTAATAGAAGAATAGATTGACCCTGTGTAATGAGCTTTTTCAGATATTCCAAAAATTAAGTGAGTTACACCTGAAAATAAGCGAAGTGGTCCAAATTAGGTTACTCTCCCCTACAAATATAGAAAATTTAAAACATACGTAGGAGTGAATTTCTGAAGCTAAGCAAAAGATATAAATAAAGAAACTGAAATATAAAATGTAAAACGCACTGCAACAGATTAAAAGCGAAACAATTTGTAAAATATCTTGATTTAGACATAAAAATCAAGTACGAAATTTATTATTAAAAGAATAATTCATAGCATAATGACAAAATAGGAAATGCAGAAACAACAAAATAATCTTTTAATGAAAAATTATAATATAAAATATATTTATAAAATTGCGACAATGAAAAATTCACACATTTTTATAACTAATGAAATTGTCAAGTTTTAAAACTATTACTCACAAAACTAAGAAATATAAATAAAGCAATTTCGTGTTCATTTTATAATTTAAAGAAATCAACTTCAAACTAGATTGTTTCAAAGTCATTAAGCAGAGAAAGTTTTGCGAAATTTGCGCTCTTTATGTACCACGGTAATTTATCGATAAGTTCTCAACATGCCTAACACTCTCCTATTAGAAATAATCTACGATCAAACTGCCGGAATCGTATTCAAAATTTCCCTTTTATTTGAAGTTAAAATTTGCTGAATTAACAGAGAAGCACTTATTATGAGATCACGAGTGAAATTCCAGACTAAAATCAATATAATAGATTTAGTGCAAAATTGCTTATGCTATAATTTGTCAGTTACTAATTCAGCTTAAAATGTAAAGGTTCTAACACAGATATTAGGTAGAATGCTGAAAAATAATCAGAAATTCACCTTTGGGAAAAGGTTAGTATTAAGTTGACGTCCTGTGATGAGAAGTCCATTTTCGACAATCCTGGATTTTTTTTAATAAATTAATTTTATTATTCAATTTTAAAATAATTTTTTCTTTTCTTTATATACCAATCTAATACAGCGTTTAAACACATAGTCGTTTGTTTTACAATAAGTTTTTACTCCAAATGCCTTTTTCTGAAAATTTTGTGTTTCGAAAGCAATCTGCACATTTCACATGATATATTAAGTAATAATCAATATAAAAAGAAAAAAAACTTTCAGGAAATGTTTGAAATGTTATTGTCAATGAAATGAACTAAAAGACTTGGGAGATGTTTTTTATGATTTTTTTAATTTGGAATATGCTAATAAATATCAAAATAAAAATAGTATGAGTATATAATCGCATGCCTTTTATTTTCATCTTAAAATTTGGTTTAGATTTGAATAATACTGACATATCTACTATTTATATTCAGGAAATTGTGATATTAGCATTGATTAGTTCTTTCAAAACTAAAATTTGGCTGAATTGCTAAAAAGGAAAATGCCCTCATGGAGAAATTTTGAAGGTAATGTGACGCAAATTATTGTTCTCGTATAACGAAAGCCCTAAAAACCTTTCACCCCAGACCGTACTGGCATCAAATCTACTAACACTGATCCTAGCTTTTCCTTTTGAAGCCCGTATTCTAACCAATGGCTGAGTGGACAAATATTAGCATTGAATATTATTATAAACCGTTAACATTTTTGTAAAAGAGAAAGCCATACCAGAAAACCATATAAAAGTAGCCCCTGTGACATTCAGGTAAATTTCAAAGAACAGGGTTACCAGTATTTAATGTTTGATAAAATTGCCACATAGATAGTGTTAGGTATAAGCAAGATAAATCAAGCGTGGCAAACATGATCTTCATAGTGGAATGAGTATACTTTGTTAGTGAGCAAACATTTTAAGTTTATTCCCTAAACGTAATATTTACAACTATTCTGGCAAAGAAAGTTTAATTTAACTGTAGGTTGAACGTTTGAAGCCTCCGTCTGAGGACACTTCTCATATGGCATGCAATAGCATCGCAAATCCGATAAAAATTGGATCACTAACACCATGCTATACTATTGCATGTCGTATGAGAAATTTCTTCAGATGAAGGCTTCAAACTAAAGTTATTAAAGACCATAAATGCTAAGTAAAAAACAAACAAACAAATAAATAAAATAAAACAAAAGTTGTAACTATTGCCATTAAAAATACTAACCAAATTAGTTTTTTTAACATATCTGATTTGTTTCAAGCAAGTCCTTATAAATTGAAAAACATTATTATAGTTAAAATATAAATTAAATTGAAATTTCAACTAGTGAAAATTTGAAGTGTAGAAACAAGTAGAGACATTAAGCAATAAAATTGAAAATGATACATTATTATCCATTTCTACATTGCAGCCTGTCGCTTGGATAATAGCTTCAAAATATTTTGTTTCAAAGACATTAAGCACTAAATGTTTCGCAAAATGTGCCTTGTCTGAAAAATTGAAATCACTGAAAATCACTGAAAAATTATCTGTACTTTCCTTTCTTAAAATTAATAAGTAACATTTAAAGTAGTTTTGTGTATGTGTAAAATTTGATATCCAGAAACTATATCTTAAACTGCATATTTTTGAGAAACTGAAATTACAAACACTCACATCTTTACTTCCATTTGAATATATACCGGGTTTCCTAAAATGGATTTTAAAATTCAGTAACTTGCAACTAGTGAAAGCTATTATAAAAAATCTTGCAGGAGGCTTATGTAATATATCAGGAGTTTTTTTACTGCGATTCTTGATTTTAGTTCAAAATAGCAACAATAGAAGGCTGATAGCAATAGGCGCTAAATCGAGACCCGATTTTTTGGCCTCACTGTTCTCTGAATATTGGTGCAAAAGAAGAAGGTTAAATATATCGAGCGGTTCTCAGTCGCCAATGCAATATTATTAGACACTCACTCCATATATTTAACCTCCTTCTTTTGCATCAATGAAGAGAGAGAGCAAAAATTCGGACCTCAATTTAGCTCTCAACGCCATCCATCGCTTCTATTTTGAACTAAAATTGGGAATCGCAGAAAAAAATTCCTAACATCTTACATAATATCTCCTTCAAGAATTTTTTAAAAGCTGTCACCATTTGCAAGTTATTAAATTTTAAAATAATTCAGTCCATTGTAAGACACCCAGTCACTTATGAGAACAGAGGAAGCAATGCTTTCAGCCCCTCTATGATATTCTAACCCCTGAATTGAACAATAAAGAAGATAACTGAGCAATTGTTTCTTCTCATCACCTTAATTAAATTTTAAGAATATAGAAGCAAAAGGAAACTTTCATAAATTTGTAAATTACGTGAATAATGATATCTTTCAGAAATTATATTATAGTCAGGAGCCGGTGATATCGAAAATCCCGTGATCAGAAAATTTTTATGTACATCGATAGTAAAAAGTCGTACGAACAAAGTGAGCTAGGTATGACTAGGCATTTTTGTAAACAAATCATAAATGGTATTTATTCTATACTCTTGAGAAACCATGTCTTATCCCACCTCAGCGATGCATAAAGTGCCCTTATGTTTGATGTATTGTAACATCATTAAAATGCACACAAACTTTTTTTCCTATGTAATATGGTAAATGTAGCGGAATTCTTATGTGTCACTGTAAAAAAACTATTAATGCCATAAACTTCATTTTTAATAGAAAATAGTGTATTGTAAACCTCAATAACGTATGAAAATTACGCGGAAATCCGAGAACTAGAGTGCTCAGACTAAACAGACAAATGTAGTTTTAAACATTTTTTAACTACTGGAAAGTGTTAAAGAGCATAATGCAACAGTGATCTCTGGTAGATTAAAGACAAAATTAATACAATATATATATTTATATTACCTAGTGAAGCGCATACGGGGCCGTCATCAAATTGAGCTGATCATGTTAATTCGCGTATATTCATTTGACGTCCTCAAGCAAAAATTGATAATTTAAAAATTGGAAATGAATTTTAAGATTACTTCTAAGTAGTCGAAAAAAAGTTTGTCTTTGAGCATTTCAAAAACTCGACTTTTCATACTTTTGCAGACAATATCACGTTCCTGTTACTACAAATAAGACAGAGGGATAAATTCGCCATAAATTTTCTATGCAATCATCGGTTCATTGAATTAGCGCAAGAAGCACAATCTCTTAGTCGAAACTTCACACTTTTTAAATTATGTAAACAACTACCCACATAAGTTTAAATTTTAGTTTATGACACTTATGATCGATAACTATTTTTTATGGCCGCGGCTTGTTTCATACTTTTTAGGGTTCCGTACTTAGGGCGCTATGCATATATAACGTTATCATTTTAGGGGGGAAGGGGGGGGGGTCTGGTACATGATATCGTAAGATATCTCTAGGGGTAGGGGGAGTTTGTGTTTTGATATCGTTATCATTTTTGATCCAACCGAAATTTTCTGTTGTTATTTGTAACTTGGTCTTTACATCAAAATACACTGCTCAAAACAATTAAAGGATATTGCAGTTTTAGGTGGATTTTGTATCTGGTAAACTGTTTAGCTGATTGATACATGGTCGACAGACATACTAGGTTATATGAGAATAAATTACACATGTTTGGCAGAAAAAAATGCATTTTATTGCGCATTTGTGTACTAAAGGAAAAAAACACAATTTGTGCATATGAGAAAAAAAGAATAAGAAAAGGTGTTTTCTTCAAAGAAAATCATTTTCAGTAGGGGGTATGGTTTCCACGGGCGGCCAGCAACGTTGAACACCTTTGAGGCATGGACTCAATGAGGCTATTAATGACGAGTTGGGGTATTCTGCCCCACTCTTCCAGAAGAGCTCTTTCCAGTTCTTGGAGAGTTTGTGGGGGCTGTTGGCGGCCAGAAACTCGTCTTCCTAGAGCGTCCCAAACGTGTTCGATTGGATTCATGTCTGGAGAACACGCTGGCCATTCCATTCGAACGATTCCTTCCTCGAAAAGGAAATCCTCCACCAGGTTTGCACGATGTGGCCTGCAGTTATCGTCCATTAAAATGAAGTTATCTCCAATTGCTGCAGCGTAAGGGACTACAATAGGTCTGAGGATCCCATCCCTATATCGGCGACCAGTCAGAGCTCCATCTCGAATGATGTAGAGGTCAGTGCGCCCGTCAATGGAGATGCCACCATACACCAACACTCCTCCACCGCCAAATCTGACACTTTCGTGCACGAACACAGGATTATTCCTACTGCCACGGTCCCTCCAGATGAAAATACGCCTATTATCCGGATGCACAGAAAAACGGGACTCGTCAGAAAACAGAATATTGCTCCATTCATTTCTCCTCCAGTTGACATGCTCGGTTGCCCACTCCCTGCGGTCGCGACGATGCCTTGATGTTAATCTAACACATACCATCGGTCGGCGAGCATACAGACCTACAGCATGGAGCCGGTTTCGGACAGTCTGAGTTGAAATCGTGGTGCCTGTAGCCGAGCGAAGGTGTTGTTGGAGAAGAGTAGCGTTCATGGTTCGGTGTCTCCGAGCTGTTAACGCTAAATACCGATCTTCATTGGGCGTTGTTGCCCGTCTACGACCTTGCCCTGGTCTTCGGCCTGCACATCCACTCTCCAAAAAACGGTTCCAGATCCTGGAAATGACACTTTGTGACACTCCAATGGCTTGCGCTACTTCGGCTTGAGTTTGGCCCCCTTCTAACCTACCAACAATTCTCAAAGCTTCTGAATCTGTCAATGACTTCGCTGAGACATCGTACTAATCGAAGCAAAGCAATCACTGAATGCCGATCATCCTTGTCTTCATTCTCTTTTATCCAGTTGAAAGTCAAATTTCATTCGCTGCCGCTGAAGCGACGCTTTTGACGTCGAACTCAAAATTTGCATACTCCACAGTTTGAAAACCAGAAAAATTTGCATTTGTGATTCTTTTCTTCTATTTTCGGCAAAAAAAAATTTCGTTTATATCTTTATTTTATATAAAACTTCAAATATCCTTTAATTGTTTTGAGCAGTGTAGTATGTTATCTATTTTCCTGAAAATACAAAAGTTATTATTTAAATCCTTAAATGATTATAAAATTATTCAGTTCCAAAATATGGAATACCCCAACCTGTATGCATATATAATCCGCTGTTCAACAAAGTATAATGCGAAGTATATGTTTAAAATTATACTTGTATTTAACAAGTAAATAAAAGAGAATGTTGTCCGCCTGTTTTGTTGATAAGAAGTTCTGTCTGCCATACCCCGTAAGGGGGAAGCTCAAAAAGACATTATGCAACGAAAATCTATTATTAAATACTTTTAAACAGTCTGTTTCTTTTAAGTGTTATTTGAGATTAAGTTGTTTCATATATAAACTGATATTTTATGGACTTTTCTTCATTTGAATCAATAAAGTATCTCTCTATTCTAAAAAAAAAAAAAAAATAATAATAATAATAACTTACGCTGTCACCGCCGCCGTCGCCGCCGCCTGTTTTGAATTTTTTGTGACCGGAGGTCTTTCTCCGTTAATATTAAGGAAAATATTGCATACAAAAATAAGAAAATCTGCGGTGTTATAAATGTTTGATAAACATGCTGATGTAGACAATTTTCAAATCGAAGAATCTCTCTATTCTAAAAAAAAGTAACTACCGCTGTCACCGCCGCCGCCGCCGGTTTTGAATTTTTTGTGACCGGAGGTCTTTCTTCGTTAATATTAAAAAAACTGTTGCATACAAAAATATGAAAATCGGTAGTATTATAGAAAAATGTTTGATAAACACGCTGATGCAGACAGTTTTCAAATCGAAGAATTTTTTTAAGAGATATTTAATGCCAAAGTTGGACAAAATCGTTCCATTAAAAAAGTTTTATAGGAGCAAAAACTGTACATAGAAATTTAATCATTTTTAGATCATTTTATGCGTCAGAATTTCCCGGTGTGCAGATTGCAGTTAGTTTTTTAATTTGAATAATTTTTCGAGGTTTTATTTCTATTTTAAATTAAAATTTTCAGCATTTCGAGAGATATTTTTTACAAACTAGGATGCTCTGCCCCCTACGAGCTACGCTCGTCAACCCCCGTTCAGACACCGCAGACTCTAAAAGTACACTAATTTGATCGGCTTTAAAAAGATTTCGGAAGATTGAATTATAATTTAAAAAACAGTGGCGATCTCCCTATAAACCGATTTCTATTCATTTCTCTTTGAATGGGGAATTTTAAGGCCAAATCCGCTGCGGTACTACTTGATGAACACGTCGACCAATTTCGCCAAATTATATAAATCGCCAAAGCACTCGCCAATTATATAAATTGACATAATTTTTATTTTAAATAACGAAAGAACAAATAAATTAGTGCAACATTAATAAAAATACAAATAAAACGTCGAAATAAAAATAACTTGATGACGTAGACACGTGTAACTTGCTTAAAGTCAAGTTAATGTGACATTTACGATCAACCATTATTGGCATTTAATCTTATAGTTTGGCGAATGATAGATTTTTAGTTGACGGGATAACTAAGTAGTACCAAAAATACATATGTCAATCGCTGTTTCCGTCTTTGACGTAGACACGTGTAACAACATTTCAAAATAAGCTAATATAAAAGGAATTAAGTAAACAGTCTTTGTCTCCCGGTATTTTTTAACAAAGCGAAAAGAAAGTTCTTTTAAATAAGACTTTTTAAATTAATCGTTTTTAATCTGACGTAATTTTGACCAAACTATTCTTTCTCTTTTTAATATTCACGTGAAAATGCTTGTGTTAGAAATGAAATATTATTTGCGCTTTCCTAACAAAAATAGTTGAAAAGAATCCGATCAAAATATCAAATAAATGTCTAGCGCAATTTCTGAATTTAAACCTTTTTGCAATATTATTTTGTATTCATTTTATGTAATAACTGTAATGTAACGTAAATATGACGTAATTTCCCCTATTTAAGACTTCTAACGCATGTTAATAAATTTATTATTTTACAAATTCCTTTCTCTCTTAAAATTCACGTGTAATTATAGTTTTTATGACGTAATTTTTAATAAATTCCTGCTTTTTATACATAATTATTTAATTCTAATTCCAAATGTTTTTTTCTGTTTATAATAGTCACGTGTAAATAAATTTTTAATTTATTTACAAGTATAAATATTTTTGTTTTGAAGCAAACATTATTGTTTACACTGTTTATGCAGTTGGCAACAGTTTAAATTAGTATCACTTTCTAAAATCTGTAAAAAATATCTCTAGAAATGCTGAAAATTTGAATTTAAAATAGAAATAAAACCTCAAGAAATTAGTCAAATTAGAAAAAGAAAAACAGTCTGCACACCGGGAACTTCAAACGTATAAAATGATCTAAAAATGATTAAATTCCTATGAATAGTTTTTGCTCTTATAAAACTTTTTTAGTGGAACGATTTTGTCCAACTTTAGCATTAAATATCTCTTAAAATAATTCTTCGATTTGAAAACTGTTTGCCTCAGCGTGTTTATCAAACATTTCTGTATCATACTACCGATTTTCATATTTTTGTATACATTATGTTTCTTAATATTAACGAAGAAAGACCTCCGGTCACAAAAAATTCAAAACCGGCGGCGGTGACAGCGGTAGTTACTTTTTTTTAGAATAGAAAGATTTTAGAAAATTGTATTAATTTAAACTGTTGCCAGCTGTATAAACAGCGCAAACTGTAATGTTTGCTTCAAATTAAAAATTTATTTTACACGTGACTATTATAAACAAAAAATATAAAAAGCAGGAACTCATTGAAAATTACGTCATAAAAACTATAGTTACACGTGAATTTTAAATGAGAAAGAATATTGTAAAATAATAAATTCAGTAACATGCGTTAGAAGTCCTAAATAGGAGAATTTACGTCATATTACACTTATTACGTAAAATGAACAAAAAATAATATTGCAAAACAGTTTTAATTTAAAAATTGCGCGAGAAATTTACTTGACATTTTAAGATGATCAATATATTTCATTTCTAACAAAAGTATTTTGACGTGAATATTAAAAAGAGAAAGAAAAGTTTGGTGAAAATTACATCAGATTATAATTGTCAGATTCAAATTATAATTCAATCTTCCGAAATCTTTTTAAAGCCGATCAAATTAGCGTGCTGTTAGAGTCTGCAGTGTCTGAACGGGGGTTGACGAGCGTAGCTCGTAGGGGGCAGAGCCCCCTAGTTATTTTAAAAGATACTTAATGCTAAAGTTGGACAAAGTCGTTCCATTAAAAAAGTTTTATAGGAGTAAAAACTAGGAATCGGAATTTAATCATTTTTAGATCATTTTATACGTTATAATTTCCCGGTATGCAGAATGAATTTATTTTTTTAATTTGACTCATATATTGAGCTTTTATTTCTGTTTAAATTCAAATTTTCAGCATTTCGAGAGATATTTTTTACTTATTTTAGAAAATTGTACTAATTTAACCTGTTGCCAACTGTATAAGCAGCGCAAACAATAATGTTTGCTTCAAATTAAAAATTTATTTACTCATGACTATTATAAACAGAAAAAAAACCTTTCAAATTAGAATTAAATAGTTACGTATAAAAAGCGGGAACTTATCGAAAATTACTAAAAACTATATTTACCCGTGACTTTTAACAGAGAAAGGATACTGTAAAATAATATATTCATTAACATGCGTTAGAAGTCTTAAATAGGAGAAATTATGTCACATTTACATCACACTTATTACGTAAAATGAGCAAAAAATAATATTGCAAAACAGTTTAAATTTAAAAACTGCGCGAGACATTTATTTGATATTTCGAGATGAACTTTTCAACTATTTTTGTTGGGACAGCGTAAATAATATTTCATTTCTAACAAAAGTATTTTCACGTGAATAATAAAAAGAGAAATAAAAGTTTGGTGAAAATTGCGTGAAATTAAAAACGATACATTTAAAATGCCTTTCATTTATTTATTTATTTATTGAACAATGAACATACGACTTGTGTGCTTGACATGAGAGCCCGCTTAAAATGTCTTAATTAAAAGAACTTTCTTTTAGCTTTGTTAAAAAATACCGGGAGACAAAGACTCTGTTTAATTAATTCATTTTATATTAGCTTATTTTAAAATGTTTAACTGGTTTTATTTAATCAAAGAGGAAAACAGCCATAGTATCTTTTAACAGCAGCTGATTTTTCCTTAAAATTCCCCAATCAAAGAGAAATTAATAGAAACCCGTTTATAGGGAAATAGCCACTGTTTTTAAATTATAATTCAGTCTTTCAAAATCTTTTTAAAGACGATCAAATTAGCGTGCTTTTAGAAACTGCGGTGTCTGAACGGGGGTTGGCGAGCGTAGCTCGTAGGGGGCCGAGCCCCCTAGTAAGAAAAATAAATGTAACATATTTGTATATCACTCCAAACAAAAGAAAAAAATTCCTAAAATCTAAAGAATTTTTATACATTATTATTATTTATTATTATGATAACAATATCATTACAGAGGGGGGGGAGGGGGGTCGAGGTATGATAACATATGATATCGTAAGGGGGGGGGGAGTGCAAAAATACCAAACAGTTGATAACGTTATATATGCACAACCCCTTAAAAAGTAAAAACGGAACCATTATAAGAACACTCCTGTGACTGTCTGTCCGTCGTCTGTCACAGCCGTTTTACTCATAAATTATGGAACGTGGAAAGTTCAAATTGGGGGAAGTAATAAAGAATATTGACCCACATATTTTCAGATTATTATACATTTACAAATATTTTTATTTAAAAATATAAAGGGGCTAACAACGTTACTTGAAAAAAAAGTTTTCTTTGTATATCGCGTAGGGTATCGTGTGAAAACTTTAGTAACGCTGAGCTCAAAAATACATTTATTTTAATATTAGGTATTATATTTCTAGAGATATCGCCAAAAATTTAGTGCAAAAATATGTCCCTCCTCCCCCCCCCCCCATCTATTTTCGAATCTACTGAAACTAAAACTATGAAAAAATTAGAGGTAGTAGACGTTAATGTAAACCTTGCAGGAAACGTATAGCGATTACCCTAGGTCACATAGTATTTGAGAAAAGAGCATTTTTCCGTTACACACAAATTTCAATTTGCGGGCAATCAACAAAGGTGTTGAGAAACGCTGAAGGTACATATCGTAGCGAAAGTATAAAAGCATTGTTGATCATAATTTGTGAAAAAAATCGGCGGTAATTAGCCAAGATATTAACCCTTAAAGACACGGACGGTTTGGACATACATAACTACAGTGGCGGCGTATTCTATGTACCATCGGCTTTTAAAGCCTAGAAAAAAACTTTTAATGATAGATTTGTATAATACAACGTCGAATTGTTAAAAACAGACTAATTTAATAAGAAAATATCACATAAATACTATGGGATTCCCGACTGGTTTTGCATTGAGTAGATCTCTCAATACGCCACCCATCCCAGCAAAGAAAGAAACAGTGGCCATCAGCTGGGAAAAAGATGGCAGCCAGCAGTGCCATAGGCAGAAAAGTGCAAGGGTGCCATTACTTAAACCTGTCGAAAAGTGTCCGAGCCGAATGCAACTGGCCCATCAGTGATGGCCAACAGCAGGCCAGCATTGGTATGCCATCACATTACTTCAATCCGGCACTTTTCCTGCAGTGCTAGCACCTATCCCACTGCTATTCCTTCGCTGGCCCAGCACTTTCCCTAACAAAAATTTCTTATAGAATTCTATTAAAAAACAAAGTATTGTATAATTATGACTCTTTTTTCCATAAGCTAGTTTCACCAAGAATTAGAGAAATATCTGTAGAAGTGTCTATAATAGAAATGTCTATAGAAATATTTGAACTGGATGTGGTCACCCTCCCAAGTACTGACCGCGCTCGATGCTGTTTGGTGGTCGGGCATGAACAAGCGCTTTCAGCGTACGCTACGACTGCTCCTAGTTTGCAAGTTCTCATTACACTATTTCAAGTTTGTTTCTTTTGTGATTTACGTTCCCAATCATTAAACTGGTATAGAAATTATTCTATTGTATAGAAATCCTATGTATTTTATACGCTTTTTTATATTATTGATTCTGAACTGCCTAAATTATGAAAACCGAAATCCTTTGTAACCCAGTAAAACCAGATTTAAGGAGAAAAAAAAAGGGCGTTGAAATAAAGAATTTATTTATTTATTCATTTACTTATTTATTTTGTTGGTGGCAGTGGTGCTATATTTTTTACAGTTTCAAAAATAATTAGCTTTACAGCTTAAATTGTGTTAAGATATTCATTTCAGATTTGTGTTCAAATACTCAATGTCTTCGATATTCGCAGCACCACCTAGCGTAAGGGTTCCCAGCAATAATACTGCAAAAGATCGTGCGCACTTCCATGTAATGGTGGGCCAGCGCATGAGATAAAATGGATGCCCACCAGAATTTTATCTGGTGATTTCCAACAGCAAAGTTGACTGAAGCTGTTCAGCAGTGGTCATTCAGTGGTAGACCATCAGCCAGCACTTCTCCATTGTTGCCAGCCCCTATCTTGCTGCTGGCCAGCATTTCCTCTTTGCTGGGATGTCTTTAAAAGTTAATTAAAAACCTATCTGGAAAAACGCGGAACGGACCAAATCGACATTACTACTTTGCTACCTTTTTTCGAAGCGCTCTTAGCACAATGCCAAGTTTAAACTTTGAACAAGAGTTTAGTTTTATGTACAATATAAAAGAAAAGTTTATTACGATGCTGAATTTAGTGTTATGAAATGCCAAATGAAGTTTAAATATGCAGTACTTTATTATCAGTACCGAAATAAGTTCATCATAAACAGATTAGGATAAGATTTAAATAAGAGTTATACAGAATAGCAATATTTGATATTATTTAGGCATAATATCTCTTTGAACTTTTACAGTAAACCCATTCATACTTTTCTAGTATATATACAGCTATCCCAAACCGTACGTTATATAGTTTTTTTACAAAGTCTTATTATTCTTTTAGTAACGATTTTTTTAATAATGCAGTTAGTAATTCCTATATTTATTGTACGAACTCTTACGAGCGCGAGTCATACTCCCACTTCACCGTTTATTTTTTACACAACCCATGCCCGTCCATGCATTTGCTGAATTTGATGGTCATTGACCATATAGTTTTGGAAGAGTCACGTCAGAAAGAAAACATTGGAGCGGATGCATAGGAGATTAGCTCGATAATCTAAAATATAAAATTTGGTTCATTTAAAAAAATAGACTGTAAGACTCTACTGTTTATTGCAGAAATCATAGCGTAACAGCGTCTCTTGTTGGATGATCAAAACAAAAATTAAATCAGAGTGGTATATTTTACATTATTTTATTTATCTCAGCATGGTTTTTGCATGTAAAAATGAAATTTTGTATAATCGATTTTTAACCCAATTCTAGATATGCTAGAACTATAAAAAAAAAAATTACGTTCGCAGGTGTGTTGCCGATGGCAATAAAATATTTTTTTTATATTTAGAACTTAGTTATAAATTAATACATTAATTTTAAGTCTTTTTCGCGTTAGCACGCCAAATATTCTCTGTAGCTTATACACTTGTATACGACTAGAAAAAGAATGGATTTAATGATGCGCCCATAAACGCTCGCCAAAATATACCACATGGCTGTGAAAATGCAACAGTGAAAGTTTTTAAAGGCAAAAAAGTAGAAAATAAATTATGAATAAAAAATGGAAAGTGTGATATGTAAAAAAACGCTTTTATCAATTGTTTAATATTAACTAATTTACGATTATACGTTAAGAAATCAATTTAGAAATCCTAAATAGATAGTTCAACTAATGCGTCATTGTTCTTTCATATTGCCTGATCTTAAAAAAGAAACAAAGCAAAAATAATATATTTTTTAATAAATTTGCTTGTTTGCGCTTTCTACCTAGAGTAAAAAAGCAGTTAATTTTTAATAATCGAGTTCAATCCCCACGGTCAAATTAATGTATTTTAACGGATTTTTCTTTTCTTTTTTTTTTTTGGGGGGGGGGGGGGGTAGGGGCATGAATTGCAGTGAAAAAAAATTAAACATTATTTTCAAGATGAACATTTAATGTTTACAAAACAGAGTTTTTTTTTTAAACTATTTTTGTACTTATTAAAGTATTAACATGCTAACATTGGGGTCATTTCTCGATACACCAAGGTACGCCTATCGTGAAAATCTCAATATACAGTCGGACCTCGTTATCCCGACACCCGGTTTTCACGGCACCCCGCTTATCACGTCAGTTTTTCAAAGTCCCGATTTTCTGCATATGATTTTAATGTAAACAAACTCCGGATTTTACGTCGTTAAATAATTTACCACTCCGGATATCCCGACAGTTTAGGAAAAATGTCTATTTTTCATAATCCATCTTATAAGCACGGAAATTAAGTGGTAAGAAATATCTTAGCCAAACGTTTCACAAAAGTGTGTAAAATACCCATTGAGATAAATGAGAAATTTTACTTCAATCCTTTATCTGAATAAATAAAGCCACACGCTATGAATGACCCACTAAAGCTTCAGACAGACGTATCAATGTACTCGTGGCCTTTTGTTTTGGTGAGGAGGAGCTTTCTTGTGGTTACACGGCGTTTTTCATCCGACTAAACCCCATGAATTGCATTGCATTAAAACGATCAGAAATGATCTAACATCCATTTTTGAAACAACGAATATTAATTACAATTCACTGCATAATATTGAAAAAAGAATTGTAGGCAGCACATCTAGGGATAAGCAAACCTTAATTCATCAATATTTCATGTAACAAGAAAAAAACAAGTCATCATAAATCTGATTTTTATTCTTTTCAATTTTGTTTTTGTGCTTAGATTGTTTAATAATAATGTTTTATTGCTTAAAACTGCAAGAACAGTTAAGAATTTAAAATCGTCTTAAATTAATTAAAAATACAGCTTTTTATAAACATACTTTTCTTCAACTCCAGTTATCGCGACACTCCGCTTATGACGACACTTTTTTCTGGCCATTAGAGTGTCGACAATAACGAGGTTCGACTGTATATACCTCCACCTTTTATGTCATATACACCAAAATCTAATCCTCATCAAATTTTGTAAAACACGGACATACAGACATTGATCCAAAGAATAAAAAATTCAAAACTCAAGGATGTCAAAAGAGAAAATTAAACAAATTCAAAACCAGAAATTCAAAAATTCTAACGAATACATTTTTTTCTTCTTATGAATATAGAAAAAATGTATTAAAAAACAAACAGATAATTGTATTTCCTATCCGGTAACAATTTTTTAAAAATTGTTAAAAACTAACACAAAGAAATAACAGCAAATGCTTTATTAGTTAAAACAGAACTTATGAAGTATTGTGAAAACAAAAATGTGCATAATTTTTATACTTAGTTACATAGCACATATATATGGATATAAGTGAGCATTAATGTAGATTTATTTTTTATTAATATTTTCTCATCGCTTGAAAAAATTAATTAGATGGAAGATTTATTTTTAATTAATGTTCAGATATTTCAAAGTTTTTTAATATATGTGGATGTTTAAAAGTGGACTCTTGAAATGTTTACTAAAAATAACTTGGAATATTTTTTTCGTACAGTTCGATTAGTATTTCGACGAATTTTTAAATGAAGAAATATTTTACAAAGTATATTAAACGTGTGTGATATTTTATGATAGGGATTCGTCCTTCAGAGATAAAAAAGGAGTTAAATCTTGATTTCTCGTTTATGCATTTAAAGTAATTATTAACATAGTTACATATAAACTGATCTGTCAACGAGGTTTGGGGAATAAGTCATTTCAACTATATATATATATTGTATCAAAAAGTTTAAAACGCGCTTTTATTTTTCATCTATTAGATATATGTCGGCAGTGTAAATTGCAAAAATATTCGAAATAAAGTAGAAATAAAAATTATGCTGATGAAATAGATTAGCGATTAATTTTCAACATGTTAGATTTTTTAAAACTTATATACGGTGGATGCGTCTTATAGCTTAAAGTAATTTTTGTGTCAAAAATGCTACTTTAAATCTCAGGAATCTATTGGTTTCTGAGCTTTCTGAAGCAAGCGGTTTCGGAAAAGTTTGTAACTCGGAAGAAGTTATAATATTTTTCGAAAACCTGCTTGTCTGATCAAGAAATATTTTTCTTTCTCATTACAGCGCAGTGTTCTATAAAAAATACTCACAGTTATTGCGTGTTTTCAGAAGAGTTAAAAAACATTAGAATTCCAAATTGCCTTCGTACAGGGATTGCAGAGTATTTTTTCTTTCCCTTCCATCATAAAAAGTTCTTCCGGGCTGTAACGGAAGGAAATGGTAGATTTCCCTCTTCCTTGTATTGAAGAATTTAGCTAATGTTACTCAAACACACGAAGCTAAAGTTAGCGGAACCTGATTATAGAAGATTCCTCGTTTTCCTTAATACTAAATCAAAATGGGATTTTATAAAATAATTAACCAGCTATTGATAACTTGGATTTTTTTTATAGCGACACATTTTTATTGCCACTTTTAGCGTTTCTTCGTCTAGTTTCCAAGCTTGACGGGAATTTAACTTTATGAATTTAGATGTGACTATGTAGTTTTAAACGATTAGTACTTTTTATAAGATTATTAACAATGAATGCAATGATGAAAGTAAATTTGCGAGAAACCACTTTTCCTAAAACTCATAAATTAAAAAAAGATTATGGGAAAAAATCCGCTGTCTTGTTTCAAATTGGCAGCCACCCTAGAAATTGCGATATAGCTCATTTTTTAAGATAGTGAGGGAACGAAGAAATGCTCTGAAATCCTTGCATAAAGGCCTAATTCTTACGCAAGAAATAGAATTGGATTTGTAATTTTTTTTTGAGTTTGAAATCTTTAAGGTTCCGCCATTTTGAAACAAGATGGCATATCAAGCTAGTCAACGAACTGTGTCGAGATCTTTATAAGCTTTTAACATATGCTCTGTAGCATACAAATCCTATATATATCAACCTCTGGACGGAGGGTGGTTTTCGCGACAAAAAAAGGTCACCGTAAAAGGAGATCTTGGCGATATATGACCATTTTTTTTTCTAATTCGCACTCTAATTCAATATTGAGGAAAACTGGGAATCTTCTGTAATGAAGTTCCACGCATTTTCATGTTTTTAAGTAAAATTAGCTGAATTCTTAAAACCAAGGAAAACCTTTTACTCCCGGTGCTGGACGAAAGGACTAATTTTAAAGCATATTAAAAGTAGGAATTCAAGTATTCTGGAAAATAAAGCCATAGATTGGAATATTATATATTAAAGCAACTAACGAAATTTTGAGAACTTTATATCGAACCTGTCTGAAAACCATTACTTTTGAACTAAAATTGCTATGTAAAAAGTTTGATTCAAAGCCGTTCTGTTGTTGTTGAGAAAATTAAGACAAACATACTAGTCAAGGCAACAGGGAATTTTACCTAGCAAAATTAAAGGTAGTTCTGGAAATCGGCCTACTTTATGTTTTTTGGGTCGCTGAATCCTAATTTGTAACTTCCCATGAAAATTTCCCCCGGTAACCCCCCCCCCCCACACACACACACAAATTTTGGTAAAAAGCCCTCCAAAAAAGGTTTAAAAAAATCAATTTTTTTATTGTTTTAGGGAAAAAGTATCTAGAAATTCAGAAAGTAGACGAAATTTGCAACAAATTAGATACATGACATTATGACTTAGGATGGAGGGGAGGGGGGGAGAGAGGGGGCTGACTCAGAACATCCCCGCGCTCGTCTCAAAAACCGATTTTTTTCAAAAAATCAATTTTTTGGGGTATTGCCGTGTGAAATTTTGGTGGGAAGTTACAAATTCGGATTCAGCGACCCAAAAAACATAAAGCGAGTCGAAATCCAGAACTAGTATTAATTTTGCCAGATAAAATCCCCTATTGCCTGGACTTTATAACTTAGTGCACGTAGCGCCGCAGTGCATGTTCAGAGGCAGCCCTCCCCCTCCCCCTTCATCCTACGTCATAATGTCATATATCCTATTTGTTGTAAATTTTGTCTAGTTTCTGAATTTCGTAATGCTTTTCCCTTAAAACAATAAGAAATTTAAGTTAAAAACAACTATTTGGGAGGGTTCGGGGGGGGGGGAATTTTTGGGGGGAAGTTAAAAATTCGGATTCAGCGATCCCAAAAACTTAAAGTAAACCTTATAGAGAGAAAGTTCGGAGGGGAGATGGGAGGGCAAATGTAAACGTGTGAGTGGTTAAGCGGAATTACGCAACTTAGTTCACGCAGCACCGCGCGCGTGTTCCGAGGCGGATCCCCGCTACCCCTTCATCCTAAGTCATAATGTCATGTATCTAATTTGTTGCAAATTTTGTCTAATCTCTGAATTTCTAGATACTTTTTCACTAAAACAATAAACAAATTGATTTTTTAATAAAAACCTTTTTTGGGGGCATTTTACCAAAATTTGGGGGAGAGGGTTGCCGGGGGAAATTTTGGTGGGAAGTTAAAAATTCGGATTCTGCGACCCAAAAAACATATAGTAAGCCTTTTTCCAGAACTACCATGAATTTTGTTAGGTAGTGCCCCTATACGGTCTCTATTGCCTGGACTATACACAATAGTGACTGAAAACATACGCTTCTATGTTTGAAGTCATCTACAAAAACTGCAATCCTGTTGAAGGGTTTTTAGCCTTTCTAAAATTTCAACTAAGTGCTTGTCATTTCATTTACTACATTACTCTGTCGCTATAGACGAGGCATTCAAAGCCGCTATCGACTGTCAATCGCTGTTTATAGCAACACGACGTGTACGACTGTAGAACAGTGGGAAATAGTCTTATACAGATTTCTTTATAATTTCGGAGGATATTTTTATTTCCAAGCTAAAAAAAAATCACCTATTGATAAAAAAAAAATTAAGAATTTATGCATTTCTTATATTTTATGAATTTTCTTTTTTATGGAGTGTATAAGTGCACAATAAAGTGCGCATATACTACTAAGTGCAAGCCAACTATAAGTGTATTACATATTTACAACAAGATAGAAAAATCATGCATTCAGCATAGATTATGAAACACTTTCCAACACATTCAGAATATTGTATATCAATAGTTGGAAAAACCTCAGAATATTTGTGTTCATCCCTGTATATAATCTAAAGATTAGTATTTATATTACTTACAAGGAAGTTCTCCATACGGGCATATTCAGAAAAATCTGAAAAAATTACAGAGTGTTCTTCTCATGTGTATATATATGTTTATAAAATTTTTTTTTGCGGAACCGCGATAGAACGTTCGTAAAAAAATAATGAAATTTTCGTTTATTTGGCGATTTATCATCGGTTGGCGATGAAATTAAATTTCGAAAAATACCTTTTTATGCCGAATACTCTTTAAGATAAAAAATTTTCATGTTGAACTTGTTTAAATAAATTTAATGTAAATGACTTTAGTTTTGTCAGTTATAGATTGATTTAACTATAGTTTTGTCATATATATATATAATGAAAGTTAAATATCAAATTTTATGAATTAAAACAAAATTAAAATAAATTAAAATTGTTTCAATGTCTCAAAATTAAGTCCAATTGAGCACCGTAGATTCGATTCTGTTGCTATGGAAACGACGAATTCTTTGAAATGAATAACTGGTAAATGAATCTTGCCTTTATTTTGGAATACGATTAAATATATGAAAGTATTTTTTATATATGAAATTGTTTTTAAAGTAATAAAATTAAATAACAAGCAACATAAATATGTAATACGAAAAAATATATTTATAAAACTCTCTCCTTGTTTAACTTTAAATTCATTAAACACTATGTACACGCATTCTAAAAATCAATTAACAATCAATTTTCAGGTGCAGTAAAATCGTTTGCTTTTGGCGAGGAAAAGTATTGCTCGCCAAATAGCGTTACGCTTTCGCCTTTTCGCGCCAAATACTCAAAAGTATTTTATTTTTTTACAGACTTTCTACTGTAATTCTGCAACTAAATTTGACTGATCCTTTATTACATACATAAGTAGTTTAATTAGTATTTTTTCAAAATATTCTGAGTATGCCCAGAATGGAGACCTTTCTAGTTAGTATGCTAAAAGTTAGTTCCATTAAACGCATAAGACTGTTTAAACTTCCCATTCAGCAACTTCCCTCAATAAACGGAAATATACAAGGTGGCCATAATTAAACTGACAGTACTCAGAGTGTCCTGTAGCTCGATCTAATTGAGAGAATGATGCAAAATTTTATAAAAAGTTTAAACTAAACGGGGGACAAAAGATTCCGCGGAAAAAAAAATTAGTTCCAAAAGTCACCGGTAGGGAAATATCTGGAGGTATATAATAGAAAAGAGAGCTTTAAAAAATGCAGAATCAATACTAAAATCGTTAAATGCGCTACATAAAAGGTAACTTTATTTCAGTATTGAATCCGCATTTTTTTAAAAATTATCTTTCTGTTACACAGCACCATAATTTCCCCTACCGGTGACTTTTGCAACTAATTTTTTTCGGCATCCTTCGTCCCCCGTCTTGTTTAATCTTCTTACAAAATTTGTCGTCATACTCTCAATTAGATCGTGCTACAAAACACTCTGAGTACTGTCAGTTTAATTGTGGTCACCTTGTACTCTATATCCTTTGTGTATCCCTGTATATGATCAATAAAATTTATACGCACCAAGTAATATACAAAAAAATGGTTAACATTTAAAACGCGTAGAACAACTGAAAAGCACTGTCAGCAATTATTCTTCATAGGCGGTATTGTAGAAAAATAATTGTGTGTATCCTTGTAAATAATCGATTAATTATATGCATACCAGATTCTACAGTAAGCGCTTGTAGTTCACTTCAGTAATATATATAATTTCCAATATATTTAAAATAGTGTAAAATCTCTAAAATACATCGCAAACGATTTTTCCTCATAAGCCGTAATGTAATGGAATTCTTTTGAGTGTCCCTGTAAATGAACCATAAGTGCTACACACTTCATTTTCAATATTGAACATAACATATTAAACACCAATAACATATATCAATCTCATGGTAATCACACTATATTTACGCGAGTTTTTGAGTGCGGGCAGACGCTTAGACAAACCCAATTCATAAACACTTTTCAATCAATTCTTTTCGAATGGAAAAATCCATTTTCAAGATTTTCAAATATAAATATTCAGTAACATTTTTGAGTACTTCAATAAATAAAATTATAATTTAAATGGCATATGTACATTATTATTCTAGTTCTTACGGAAATGCTAAAAGAAAGTTTCTTTTTACACGAATGACATTTAATAAAACTTTTCTGCTATTCGCAAAAACCTGATAATAGCTTATTGTTTTGAAATTTCCATCCAGTCAATTTATGTAATTCAATATTTTCCTTTAAATAAGTATTTGAAATTCAAAAATCTTAATCTGTACTTTATCTAAATTCTTAAGTCTTTCAGATAATTTGCTTAAAATATGCAGATATTTTTTTGTCAGATATTGAATAAATGCGATTTATAAATAAATTATGTTTTCAGACTTCCATCAGAACTCATTTGATTCTATTCTCCTTGAAGCATAAATTATAAAATCCCAATTCATTTTGACTTGCATCAAATACATTTAAGGAAATTTGAATGATTTATGAATAAATTCTGACGTAATCTTTTTTATTATTCAAGACTTACATAGCAGAAAAAGCACCTCTGGAATTCATATGTATATATATATATATATATATATATATATATATATATATATATGTAAAAATATACATTTATTTTTATCATCAGAAAGTTTATTGAATCCCCCACCGATAAATTTTACTCATTTAATTTTAAAATATTTGGAAGTTTATTGAAAATCAGTTCAAATAAACTTAATAATGAAAGGAGATACAGATTGAAATAAATATTTTACAAAATTATTTTGATTTACAAAATTTTTTTTGATTGTTGACTCTAATTTATTAATATCTCTAGCTAAAAATTGAAACATAGATTTATAATGCGTTTCTTTATATTTTTAGAGGAAAATCTGCAGATTTATTAGTCGTTAAATTTTATTTAATTAAATAAAAAACAGGAATATTTTAAATTAAAGTTCATGTTTCAGATTTATACAAGCATACGTAAGTAGAAATAGAGTACGGCAGAACATAATTTCATAATATTAAATTATATTCGGATATAATTAGTATTGTAAGTAAAGAGTTTTAAAAAATAATAATGAAAATTATAATTTATATAAGATTGCATGTTTGACATAAAAATTCACTCCTGGAAAAAAGAATGCAGTTAATTTTATTACAAGACACAGTACCTAATATGCGTCACTTTGACATGGACACAGATTATAAAAGATTTTTACTGATGGTCAAAATCGGATTTGAATGAAAATTTCGCAAAAGTAGCCGTTTATCAAAAATTTGAGCATGTTTATGGCAACGTATTTTTGTCACCAAATTTGGCAATATTTCACCAACTTTTTAAAAGCTCGGCGAGAAATTACGCAAGAGGCATTCATGGGTGTATGTATGTGGATATACAGTGGCGGTCAAAAGTTTCCGGCCAGTTAGTTTCTTTGATTTGTTTGACAGAACGCTTCATAGAAGAAGAAGCACAATGGCTCCAAGAATTAGGAATAAGCAAATTACCTCTGACTACGTAATCATTTTGATTGGATAGTGAAGATACTTGGTGCAAAGGGGAGGAAATCGAAATTCGTGTGTGCAAAAGTATCCGGCCATTCGTCATCCGTTAGTTTTTGCTATCACTAAAGTGGTTTTTTTTTTGGCGTTGTTTGTTAATTAATCAACGTGAATAACGTATTTGAAATTCAAAAATGAAAAGATGAACAATTTATTGTTCCTAAACGAGTGATTTGTTTGTCGCTAAAGGGACAATCCTCTCGTGAGATTGCGGCAAAGTTGTGGATAGGAAAATTTGCTGTGAACGATATTTTAAAAAATATAAAGATGGTCGTAATGGCCTTCGGAACTTGCCGCGGTCCGGAGGACCCCGAAAAACGACTATTCTTGTAGACAGAATTATCAGGAGAAAAGCAGTTGATGACCGGCATAAAAATGTCGCTGCAAATCCCCGAGACTTACGGTGTTAAAATGTTGCTGAAATAAGTCTGTGTCAAGACATTTACGTGACATAGGACTTTATGAAACAGTCGGTGTTAAAAAAACCTTTCATAAGTAAAAAAAATCAGAGGACCCAACTGGCGTTTGCCAAGGAATACAAAAACTGGTCAAGTGAAAACTGGAAAAAAGTATTATTTCCGATGAATCGACGTTCAATCTTTTTGGGATTGATAACAGACACTACAACTGAACAACCTAAAAACAAAAGATAAGATTCGAAATATGTTATTTCTACAATGAAGCATGGCGGAGGACACGTTATGCTGTGGGGAGCATTTTCTGGAAAATGTGCCTGTCCGTTATTTGAAATCTGTGGCAAGGTGAATAGTGCAATGCATAAGGATATCTTTCAAGATCATTTGCTAACTTATTGGAGGAAAAATTGTAGTCGCAAGTATTTGTTTCATCATGATAACGACAAAAGTGTACATGCAAGCTCGTCAAGCAGTAGTTTTCGCACACAAAAAATTCCGCTTTTGAAATGGACAGCTCAATCACCCGATCTGAATTCAATAGAAAATCTTTGAAACTAACTTGAAAACGTGTGTGAAATTATAAATATTCCAATTCAGCAGCATTTTCACAAAAATTTTAAGAACCGAGAAAAAAAACTTAACATTGACGATCTACAACCGTTCATTGAATCGATGCCACGTATCTGCGCCGCAGTACTTATTGCTAAATGTATGAATAGAAAATACTAATTGTAAGTGTTGCTGATCACTGTTATTTTCTATTATAGCACCATTTTTTCCACACTTTCCGAGGTGGCCGGAAGCTTTTGAGAACATGCGTTTTCTTTTGCAATTAATTTTGTCAATGATATGTATTAATATTTATTTTTTATTCCATAAATAAGTTCTTAACTGTTATGTCAATAAAGTGTATAAGCATCACTTTGAGATTCCTCTTCATATGTGTATACTTACAAATTAACCAAAAATTTTATGTTGGCCGGAAACTTTTGACCGCCACTGTATGTCAATACATGTAACTAATACTGTACATAATAAAAAAATGCGTCCCTTTGACACAGATTCCAATTATGAAAGATTCCTAGTTATGGCCGGAATATGAACTGGACTGAAATATTCCCAAATTAGACAGCTATTGGCAATTTGGATATTCTTATGACAACTTATTTTTGTCGTCGAATTTGGCAATATTTCGCCAAATATCGGTAAGCTCAACGTTAATTTTGCGCACAGTAGCACTCGTACGTGTGTGCATGTGAATATATGTGATTAACCCTAGAACTACCGAAAATTTTAAAGTTTTATAAAAATATTGCACATCAGAATTCTTATTTAAAACTATGGAACTTATTTACTTAACTCATTATTGTCTGGTTTACACATTTAGTTTATTTTAAAGAAATTTCTGGTTACAATAAATATTTCGAATGTACCCATCGGGCCCATTGGACCCGTCTGGTAGACGGAGGGTTAAGTACTACTTTACATAAATAAAATCTTCAAGAATGGATTAGTTTTAGTTGAGGTCACGGGTTTTTTTTTTTTTTTTTTTTTTTTGCATAAATAAAGCTTTCACTTCCAAGCTTGACTGATGAGCTTAATTCACTGCCCAGAAAAAAAATTGTTTAGTGCGTCTACAGAAGTTTTCGCTTCAAAAATAATTTTTTCTGCTTGATATTTAATTATGAAAGATGTTTTTATGCCTCATAACGTAGAAAATGAAAAATAAAATTACTATGGTAAAAAATGTTCTGAAAAGTATATACCTGTCCTAAATAACCTTCATTTTTTACATCTCCCAAAATAGATTTTTTATTTCATTCGTTTGCTGCCAATATTTTTTTTCCCATAGAAAAAAATTGCACAATACTGAATTTAGAATTTGTATATGAGCGAATTTTTTTGTCATTCAAAACATTTCATTCTTATGTCCGTTCCCGGTTTGAAATTTTGCCAAGCATGTGTTTATTCTTCTTAATAGAATGAGGTCAAACTGAAACTTTTCTAACGGTATTTAACATTTCTATCTGGATAAAAACTTCAAGTGACAGAAACTTGTGTTTTATGAAAATTAACTAGTGTAAATGCCCGTCCTAGGACAATGGGTAAAAATTGAGTTTTTCACTTAAAATTTGAAAAACTGATAAAAAAAATAATTGACAATATGGAAGAGTTTAGATGAGCAAAGTTCGGCTAGTTTATGTTCTAATAGACACACAATTAGCATTTACAATACTTCTGTATAAACCAGGTTTTCCGGCTAATATACTATAACAAAATTAAGATTTCTTAATAAAACAAAAATTTAATAAATATGCAATAAAAGTGCGTAATTAAAACAGTCTGCTGCAACTGTTGAAATAATACTATTTTTTTAAATAACACTTTGAAATTGTATTTTATCGTTTACCCCTCCCCCCTTCCTTCCCCCCCCCCCAAATTTTTTAAATATGTATATCGATTAATAAATAAGTATCTCGGCTTGAATACCAACCGTCTAATCCCCTAAGCTTCTGTCCTCCTGATGCCAAGCTATAAATAAAAAATTATTAATTTTACTTTTCGTATAAATATTAATTTTTTACTTTTAAAATATGGATATTTTATTTTCATTTTTTTTAAATTTAAATTTACATACACCTGTATATAGAAAAGGAAAATATAAGTAATGTGTAATTTAATAATAAGTTACAAAATGCCAGGATATTATTTCGGGGGGGGGGGGGGTCTAATCCCCTTAGATTCTGTCCTCCTGATGCAAAGCTATAAATCAAAAATTATTAATTTTACTTTTCGTATAAATATTAATTTTTTACTTTTAAAATATAGAATATGTTTTTTTCTTTCTTTTTTAAGTTTAAATTTACATACACCTGTATATAGAAAAGGAAAATATAAGTAATGTGTAATTTAAAAATAAGTTACAAAATAATAAGTCAAAAATATTTAAATTGATTACTTTTTTAAAAGAAGTCAGTTTTATCAATTTTTTGCAGGGGAAAAAAAAAGATATTTTTAAAAATACCATATCATTGTTTTCCGTGAATCACTTTATATGAGAAATAAATTAAAATTTCTTGCATGTCGCAAAGAAAATTTAATATGATTGCAACTTAATACTTGAAATAATATCAAGTGACACTTGGCGATTTATTTTGGTGGTGAAATGCGATATGCCTTCTGATTTGTTAGGAAGAAGTGTCTACCACTGCTCAATTATCAGGACTTGTAACCTTGAGAAGTAATCGCGGGATTCTTGTTTCTTGTCAACCAATGGGAGAATGGAACCTTTCACCCTTGAGTCTCTTCCTCGGAGACTGAAAAGATTGATGGATTCGCCCCAGATGCGTTACACTGCCTTTTATTATATAGAGATATCTATAATTCCCTGTTCTGAATTAGGATTACGCATGAAAGAAATTGCGTAATTTATGATACATCGTAATCCGTACTTTGCATTTATAAAAAAAATTATAAAAAAGAAAGAAAGAAAGAAAAAGAATCTGCATAAAAGTTTTTGAAATCGGTATGGTATCAGACATTTATGCACACAAGGTATTTCAAACTTAAAAATTTTTTAAGTAATGCGTAATTAAAGTTATTATAAAAACAGAAGTAAAATATTTAAGTAATGCGTAATTAAAGTTATAATAAAAATGGAAATAAAATATTTAAGTAATCTTATCATGGAGTTAGGGGGATCGTGATCGTTTGCATAGTTTCGGAAAGTACAACACGCTGTAATCCATAGCAAATCCCAGTCTTTTATAATCCGTTTCCTGTACTCCATCAGGCAATAATTCAGAAAACATCTTTCCATGGAAAATTGCTTTATTATGCGAAACAGAAGACTAAGATGTAAAATAGTAGGGTTCCCCCCTCCCCCCCATACTCAGAAAAACTTTTTAGCTGTTACCAGTAGCAAGATCAGAGACGAAGTCTTCAATCTGCGTAAGTTAAAAACACCAAGAATACATATGTGTTGAGTCATTGTGCCAATCACAAAATATTGGTTAGGTTGGGAGCGATATTAAAATTTGAACGAAATAATCGCCAAGAAGGAACTCTACATTTAGCAATTTATTAAAAAATGAAATAAAAAGGCAAACCTATTATTGCTTACATATTATTGTATTTATTATTGTATAATGGCCAGGATAATTAATGACAAATATCTACATGCAGGCAGATGTAACAAAACAATTTATGGGTCTTTCAATGCTTATACGAAGCGTCATTTAGCTTAAATTAGCTGCTTGATTTTTATATTGCGTAAACCACTAGTAAAGATTCTCACCGAAACGCAAGGCACGTAATTTATCAAACAACAATATAAATAAATAAAAGAATATTTTTGCGGGGATAATGATTGCGCTTAGATTAGAAATAAAGAAATACTTTTTACTGTCTGATTTTTGATTGTGTAAACAGATTTGTAAGAAACGGCGTTTATTAAATAAATATCAATAAAGAATATTTATGCGGGTATAACGATCTCGCTTAAATTAGAAATAAAGGGAAATCATTTTTGAATGCTAGCGTTAAACAGAAAAAGGAAAATAAATTTAGAAAAAGGATTAATTTTGAATAATAAATCGCTCACCCGGAGGAAAAGTGACACACCTCGCAAAAATTCATTTTGTGTATTATTATACTAATAGGTCTGTCATAGGTGTGTCTTGCTACACAGACACTTTCATAAGTGTAGTTATAAGGAAACCCCTTTATTACGCTACATGTCCATTTGTGACCACATAAGAGGGGTGGATTGTGTGGGGAGGTAAAATTACCCAACCCTCCAAACCTCATCCTATGTCTTCATTCTTAAGGGTTTTATACTTTTATGCACGTTTTTATTCCTGCATGAAGAGCGTTAGAAGTGCTGCAATTTCATCTTATAGTAAAATCATGCAAATTTTCTTTTGCCTCTCCTGTGAAATTTAGAGATGTTGCCCTTTTTTTGCGGATAAGCGATATGTCATCGCTATAAATCCGTAATTAAAGTTATTATGAAAACAGAAATTTCAAAATGTGGGTAATGTAATTTGGAATAAGAATATGTATGGTCAATTTGTAAAAACAAAAGGCCCTTCTCACTTTTTTGGAAACGATTTTCCCAGTTAATTTCTGAGCATAAAAGCAGTATTTTTCTAAAATTTGTAGTCTTTGGAAACTCTAGATTCTTGTCTGGAACATGGCTTTGAAATTACCATCATAGCAGACTTTATCTTAATACAGTCCTGACAATTTTCTCCCACGCCTCTTAGGAGTTCTTCTAAACTCCTTTCACTGTTCCGGGATAGTCTTCTTGAATCTCGCTTTACCCCTTTATGCCCGACAGTACTTTAAAGCACCATTAAAATAACTTGTTTCAAAATTAATGTAACACATGGATTAGCAGTAATACAGTTTAGAATGAGCTATACATACTTTATTTTATCTTGTTCCAAAAGCATTATTGGTTGCACAAAACAAAAATATATTAAAAAGAATGATTTCTTTTTTCAATTGCATCTTTTCAGCTTTCTTGACGTGAAAGATTGTGGCAGGAAAGTTTCAGTTTGAAAATATTTCTATATTTCTATTGTAAGAGCATTATATTTGTACATTTTCTAATTTTATAAAATATTAAAAAAATATTTTTAATAAATGTTTTGAGTGGAGTTATAAATATTGCACAAAACTCTTATAAATTTAAATTTAATTAATTAATTTTAATTGGTAAAATCCCTCTAAAATGCATTAAATGATTATGTAAATCTGCTAATTTAGTTTTAAAAATTCACGAGAAATGCTTTAGAAGATGAAATTTTCATTTTAGGTAGATTTCGTATGAAATACTACCTATTGGGATCGTTCCTATGTTGGAATTTCTGAAAAATTTTTGCAGATCTACACCGATCATGACCCCTAGAACCCAAAACCACCCTCAGTAAAAAACTTTATATATATATCTATCTATCTATCTATCTATCTATCTATCTATCTATCTATATATATCACTTTCTTCTGGACACGATAACTTTCGTAATTCTGCACCAATCTCTTCCAAACTGATACATAAAATCAATGGGCATAAAATCTCGGTCAAGTTCGTTAATGGGCAAAATCGGACCAAGGGGAGGGAAATAGGGAGGGGTTTTGTGAAAACAAAAAACCCCCCATAACTTCTTAATTTTTGTACATATCAAATCAGTTTAAAGTTTTTATTACTTCTAAAAATAGGGCCAAAAGTTTATGTATCACAGATGTTTGATAAAGTTAAAAATGGGCTCAAGGGGCGCAAAAAATAGGGTTTTGGGGACAAAAAAATTCATAACTTCGTCAATTCTCAAGATATGAAATTCAATTAACTTTATTATAAATCTCCTTAACATTATCTAAAACTTTTATATTCACAAGTTTTTGATAGGAACAATTCGTACCGCAAAAAAAATTAAAAACGAAAACAAAAAGGGCGTTTGAAGAAGAAAAAAATCCATAACTTCGTCAATTCTCAAGATATCAAATCCAATTAATTTTATCATGAATCTCCTTAACATTATCTACAACTTTTATATTCACAAGTTTTTGATAGGACCAATTCGTACCGCAAAAAAAATTAAAAACGAAAACAAAAAGGTGGTTTGAAGAAGAAAAAAATCCATAACTCCGTCAATTCAAAAGATATAAAATCCCCATGAATTTATCATATATCTTCTTAATATTGTCTACAACATCTATATAGACGAGTTTTGGATAGGACCAATTCTTAGAGCAAAAACAAATTAAAAATACATACCGGTTGAAGTAAAAAATGATCTTAGTAAGGGTGTTTTCAAATCCAAACTGCTTATTTTCTGACTCATTTTACAATTCATTTTTGCTCTCAAAGGCTTCCAATTGGTACGTTTTCTTACTCAGAAACTATATAATGTACCGTAATGGTCGATTTTCTGATAGGGGCAGAATATATTCTTTTAAATGCTGTTAGAAAGGGCATTTTGAACCGAATTTACCGAAGCGGATTGTGTTGGAAAAATCATTGTATTAAGGATGCGCTTAAATCCAAACTGCTTATTTTCTGACTGGTTTTTAAATTCATTTTTGCTCTCAAACGCATTTAATTGGTAGATTCGCTTATTCAGAAACTATATAATGTACCGTAATAATAGATTTTTAGATAGAGGCAGAATATATTTCAAAAAATTATGTCAAAGTGGGCATTTTGAACGGAATTTCCCGAAGCGATTATGTTAGAAACGAAAAATATTGTCCTTCTGAGAAAATAATTGTTTATATATCAAGTTTTAATTAATTGAACAAAAAATAAAAACACAGGTCGCTTTTAAATCTTTTCAAAAATCACGTCAGCAAGTTTCATATTTTTTTTTAATTAAAAATGAATCTGGAATTATGCCAGAAAATTTCGAGTTATTGAGCATGGAAAAGTATTTTTTTGAATACCGCCCTAACATGATTCTGATAAAACCAGCTATTATATGAAAATGAAATAAAAACTCGTCAAGAGCGGCCAGATAAAATTGTTAAAGTGGATTTATCTATAATCATGATTTAGTTTTTGTTTGTGAAATTAGTATATTTGACTTCGAAATCTACCTCTGCCTGTAGGCCGGGCCGGCAGGGATTTTTAATTCATAATTTGGGTTATAAAGAGTTAACAAAGAGCGAACCAGTGATAAAATGAAATCTGTTGGAAAATGGATTGAAGATGGCGTTATTTAAGCATTTTAGTAACAAAAAAGTGCTTACGTCCTATAACTGGAGGAAAACGCGCCTTTCGTATTAGGGTGGAGTGAAAAAAACCGAAAATTGGAAAATAAAAATGTAATACCACGCAAAAGTTGTGTATGGTCCTCAATAATAACTCTATACAGTATTTTCAAAGACACGTTCTATCTTCCGGGACACCCAGGTACCCCAATTTTCGCCAAACTCGTCAAAAACATGTAGATGTTAAAAATCGAAGTAAATATAAATTTGGAAAATAAAAATGTCATACCTCTTAAACGTTGTGTAAGGTACGTAGTAATATGCATGCACAGTTTTTTGGAAATCAAGTTTTATCTTCCGGTGCCCCCGGTCCTCCTAATTTTTTGAGATATTCGTTAAAAATGCCTTCTACAACTTATAAATCGAAATAAACATAAATTTGGAAAATACAAATGTCATACCGTGGAAAAATTGCGTATGGTACGTAGTAATATGCCTGCAGAGCTTTTCTGGAATCTTGTAATTTCTTCCAGTTCTAATTTCTCTTCTAATTTCGAGAAAAATGACTTCAAAGTTTCGAAAGCGCCGCTTCAGATATTGTGCGGGTATAATTCTAAAAGCCATAACTTCTGTTGTAATGGGAAACATTTATATCAAAATATTCAGAAAAGATAGTAGTTTAATATCTAAAAAAAAAAAAAAAAAAAAAAAAAAAAAAAAAAAAAAAAAATTCGAAAAGTTTGAAGCTTTAAGACTCCTGAGAGCCCTCAGATTTAAATGCTTGTTTTTCATTCCTTGAACTTTAATTGTTTGTGTACTTTTCACAGATAAAATGTTTTTATTGCACTCTTGCTTCTTGTTTGATGCATTCTATTGTACATGTACAGCAGATACAAAGGAATTTACGGCTATGTTTTCAAAATGTCGAATGACCGGGTCCCTGGAAGATGTTATATGATTTCGAAAAAACTGTGCAGGCATATTATCACGAACCATACGCAACTTTTGAGCGGTATGAAATTTTTATTTCCCAGCTTTATGTTTATTTCAATTTATAAGTTGTCTAAGGCATTTTTGACTTTTGCGCGGTATGAAATTTTTTTTTTCAACTTCATGTTTATTTCGATTTATAAGTTGTCCAAGACATTTTTGACAAATTTCGCAAAAATGGGGGGGGGGGGACCGGGGGCACCAGAAGATAAAAATTGATTTCGAAAAAACTGCACAGTTTTATTACTGGTGAAGGACCGTATACAACATTTGCGCGGTATTACATTTTGATTTTTCCATTTCGTTTTTTTCACTCCACCCTATTCCGTATGCCTTGTTTTCAAGAATTTAGTTAATTTTATCTAAACATATCGCTCACCCGCAAGAAAAGTGACACAGCTCGCAAAAATTCCTTTTGCGTTTTATTCCATTAATAAGTTTTTCATAGGCGCGTCTTGCTACACAAACAGTTTCATAAGTGTAGCTATACAGAAAATCATTTTTTTACGCTATATGTCCATTTGTGACCAAAGAAGAAGGGTGGATTGTGTGTTTTTTTTTTTTTTTTTTGGGGGGGGGGGGGGAATTACCCAACTCTCCAAACCTCATCCTACGTCTTCTTTTTTAAGGGTTTTATGCTTTTATGCACGTTTTCATTCCTGCATGCAGAGCTAAGTGCTATAATTTCATGTTGTCAGTAAAATCATGCAAATTTTCTTTTGCCTCTCCTGTGATATTTACTTTTGTCGAGATGTGTCACTTTTCTTGTGGGTGAGCGATATGAAGTGCATGATAATACGTTTAATCTGATTATAGAAGATCCCCAGTTTTCGCGAATATTGCATTTGAATAAGTATAATTAGTCAGCTGGACTTTATTTATGTTAGTACTTTACGCAACTTTACTAGGAAAGGGAACATTTCGATAACAGACAAACCTGACAAAATTCTAACTGTGATACAGTGATGCCTCGGCTAATCATTTGTTCTCGATCATTGTTTTTTTTCTGTTTTACTGGTTCGGTTTTTACTGGTTTGTTTTAATGTTTTGTCGGATAGATGCGCTAAAATAACGCATCAGCGTTACATTTTATTTGGCCAACAAATCAGTTTCGGTTAAAAAACATCTTGGCTGATGAATGGAATTCCATAACGAGTTATATTCGTAGGGCGAAGTATCAATGTACATTTTACGTAAATTTTGCTTAACATATCCACAAATCTTATTGAGGGAACTTTCTTTTGTACATATAAATTGTAAATTTTCAACAAATTTCACCAGAATAATTCTTTAAGGGGGTCCGGGGCTAAAAATTCTCCAAAAAATGGAATTTTTTTTTATTGCTCAAGGGTACATTATATACATTATAGCATGCATTTATCACCAAAAAAAAAAAAAAAAAAAAAAAAAATTGAGGGGGGAAAAAAAGGAATTTTACGCGTTATCTTAGAATTTTTCAAAATGCCCCCTGCGCTTTCCATATCAATGAAAATCCCCAATATTTTTTATAAAAGTTTGGTTTATGTATATAAATAAAACTGCGTATCGAATTTTATATATTTGAATAAAAAAAATTTTGAATTTTGAATTTTTTTCGAAAAAAGAAATTTGAAATTTTTTTTCTTACCGTTATATTCAACTATATAAAATTCGATGCGCAGTTTTATTTATGTATATAAACCAAACTTTTATAAAAAAAGTATTGGGGATTTTCATTGATATGGAAAGCGCAGGGGGCATTTTGAAAATTTCTAAGATAACGCGTTAAATTCTTTTTTATTTTTTATTTATTTTTTTTTTTTTTTGTGTGTGTGATAAATGCTTGAAATAATGCATATAATGCACCCTTGAATAATATTTAAAGTGAAACTTACAAAAAATAAAAAAATTGATTTTTCAGGTCCCTCGTCCCCGACTTTTTTAACTTCATTTATCTCAGAATGAATTTTTTCACGATTTGTCAAATTTAAAAGGATTTATCTAAAGTTCCTTGCAAGTTATATGTATGAAAATTTCAAAAGAGCTTTTATGCTATATTTCCAACAAATTGTCTTTAGGATTTTTAATTTTGAGTGATATTTGTGAAAATATGCTAATTAATGCAAAACTCATTCATAAAAATGCTTCATTTTCTTACTTAATTTTCTTTTTTTAATTCATAATGAATATTTAAAGAAATCCTGCAGAGAAATTAAAATGACACATTTTCTATACGCAAAAGTGTAAAAATTTAGTAAATCTAGTAATTACTTCCAGAGTTATATCAAAAATTAAATATGTTTAAAATTTAAAAATTTAAATTTTTTTAAAAAAATATTTAAATTTTTCCAGATTTTTTTTTTTTACATTTAATATTCTTATTATATTAAAATATATTTCAGAAAAAAATTCATAACAAAATCTCTATGAATAAAAAAATGGAATTTTGAGCCCCGAATCGCTTAAAAAAAATAAATAAGATAAAAAAAATTAAAAAATGACATTAAATAAAATATTTTATTCTAATTACTTTATACGATATAAATATCTAAAAGTAAAAAACATTTAACCTCTTTAAAAAATTAATTGGCATTTAATCTACAAAGAAAAATTAGCTTTTTAATTTTTTTTTTTTCACGAAAACCCGTTTGTTATTTCAGAAAAACTGTTCCAGTGACATTTGCTAAACCTCTTATCTGAAAGCTTTGACATCAAACGGACTCATTGCAACTGCGATGATGACACTTTTACTAACCTATTGACACAAAATATCAATCTGTTTTATCAGCAGAATTATTTTACTATTTTCACTGTGATATTTGATCTTCAAGATCAAAGTTTATTTTACTAAAAGAGTAAGAAAAAAGGTAAGAAAATGGTGATTTTTTCTCCGCATAATTAATTAGATGTAATGATATGTTAGAAATATCGTAAAATGCACTTACTAATTTTTTTAATATTTTCATGCAGCTATTAACCATTATTTATTCTATTTAATTTAATATTCTTTTTTAAAAGATCTATAAATATTGAACATCGTCAATAGATAAATATGTAAATTGTAAATTTTCAACAAACTTTACCAGACTAATTCTTTAAGATAAAAAAAATTAAGATAAAATATTTAAGATAAAAAAAAATTAAAAAATGATATTAAATAAAATATTTTATTCTAATTACTTTATACGATATAAATATCTAAAGGTAAAAAACATTTAACCTCTAAAAAAAAAATAACTGGCACTTAATATACAAAGAAAAATTAACTTTTTTTTTTTTTTCACAAAAACCCGTTTATTATTTCAGAAGAGCTTACACTGTTCCAATGACATTTACTAAACCTCTTATCTGAAAACTTTGACATCAAACTGACTCATTGCAACTGCGATGACACTTTTACTAACCTATTGACACAAAATATCAATTTGTTTTATCAGCAGAATTATTTTGCTTTTTTCTCTCTGATATTTGATCCTCAAGATGAAAGTTTATTTTACTAAAAGAGTAAGAAAAAAAGTAAGAATGTGGTGATTTTTTTCCATATAATTAATTCGATGTAATGATATTAGAAATATTGTAAAATGTAGTTACTAATTTTTTAAATATTTTCGTGCAGTTATTAATCGTTATTTATTCTATTTCATTTAACATTCTTTTTTAAAAGATCTATAAATACTGGAACATCGTCAATGGATAAATATTCAAAAAGATTTTTTTCAATTAACTTTGAAGAAAGAAGAAAAATGAAAGCAAAATCGTGCACAACTCAGACGTTATGAACATTTATACACATTTTCTGATAATTCAGGATTATTGTTAAGAAATCTTATCTTCGGTAATTTAAAAGAAGATCTGTAAAAATAATGACTCGAAATATTTTAGCATTTCATTGTCAATGTTTTTTATGTGAATAAAATATTTTTGAAAAATTTGCGTTTTATTACACACATTTCCAATGTAAACCCAGTATTTCTGTGATTGCAGAATTTCATTGCAAATATTTTACATCTCATATGATTTATTTACCAATTAGAATAATTGTCCTAAAATTAATCTAGTTTAATTATATATTTTTGGATATATCTGTAAATATTGTACAAGAATTACGTTTTTTACTTTGATATAGTATTTCTTTTTATTTTATTCAGTTTTTTATATATTCATTTGTTTATTTTATTTGAATTTCCAACTGAAAAAAGTTTTAAGGATTTTGGAATGTACAGGGTGCCTCATTATTATCGTTACCCAATAGCTAATTCCCTAGTCGTTAGTTTCAAATGAAAATTACCAATCTCAAAATACTTTCGAATGTTAGTCATCATATGAAAAACTATTTATGTCAAAATAGTTCTTTTTTAAAAGTTACGAAATTTAAATATTCATACCGTTCCTGTGTCGTATAAGTTGTAATTAGGAAAACTATATCCGTGGATATTAATAAGAAAACAAGTAAAATAAATATTATAAATTTCTTGAGAGAAAAACTAACCGAGTTATTCACTTCGGATGGGTATTATTATTTTTGAGTGTTTTCTGGTACTAACAACGGAAAAATGTGCTTTTAGTTCTAGAAAACAATGAAAATCCGTAAAATTAAAAAATTCATATTACGGAAAGATTTGGTTACATATTTAAGTTTATATTACAACTTTATGTTTTAGGGACTTATCGCATCTTCATTTCTTGTACCAAAACTAAGTTCTACCCAATATTTCCGTGAAGGACCTTTAGTTGTTGCTGTAAAAACAAATTTACCTGCACTAAAGTATAATTTTCGTGATTATATTCATAAAATCTGCTGTAATTTTGTAAAAAACCCAGCAAAGAAAGAAACAGTGGGCTATCAGCTGGAAAAAAGATGGCAGCCAGCACTGCCATTCAGCGGTAAAGTGCAATGGTGCCATTACTTAAACCAGTACTAAAGTGTCCGTGCGTAATGCAGCTGGCCCATCAGTGGTGGCCAACAGCAGGCCAGCATTTGTATGCCATCACATTACTTCAATCCGGTACTTTTTCTGCTGTGCTACCACCTATCTCACTGCTATTCCTTTGCTGGCCCAGCACTTTCCCTTACAAAAATTTCTTATAGAATTCTATAAAAAAAAACAAAGTATAACAGAATTATAGCCCTTTTTTCTATAAGCTAGTTTCACCAAGAGCTATAGAAATATCTGTAGAAGTGTCTATAATAGAAATGTCTATAGAAATATTTGAACTTGCAGCGGATTCCATGTGGTCACCCCCCTAGCTATTAACCGCGATCGGTGCTGTTTGGTTTTCGTGATCGGACATGAACAAATACTTTCAGCGTGTTCGAATGCTCGTAGTTTTCAAGCTCTCATTACACTATTTCAAGTTGTTTCTTTTGTGATTTACGTTCCCAATCATTAAACTGGTATGGAGATTATTATATTGTATAGAAAGTAACACTATATATTTTATACGCTTTTTTTATTATTGATTCTCAACTGTGTAAATTATGAAAACCGAAATCCTTTGTAACTTAGTAAAACCAGGTCTAGGGAGAAAAAAAAGTGCGTTGAAATAAAGAATTTATTTATTTATTCATTTACTTATTTATTTTGTTGGTGGCAGTGGTTCTATATTATTTACAGTTATTAAAAAAATTAGCTTCGCAACTTAAATTGTGTTAAGATATTCATTTCAGATTTGTGTTCAAATACTCAATGTCTTCGATATTCGCAGCGCCACCTAGCGTAAGGGTTCCCACTAATAATGCTGCAAAAGTCCGTGCACTTCCATGTTGTGGTGGGCCAGCGAATGAGACAAAACGGAAGCCCACCAAAATTTTATCTGATGATTTCCAACAGAAAAGTTGACTGAAGCTGTCTAGCAGCGGTCATGCAGTGGTAGACCATTAGCCAACACTTCTCCATCATTGCCACTACCTATCTTGTTGCTGGCCAGCAATTTCCTCTTTGCTGGGAATGATCATATCGACTTGCGGATGGTGTTATTTGTTTCAGAATTGAAAAATACGTAATGAACGACAACCCACTTCACTTACTTGAAATTTTTTGTTTCCCCTCCTTCCTGAGTTAAAATGACTCCTTTTTGTGGCCCCCAAAACATGGTTACACAACTTTATTTTTTGTGAACTCATCGGATCTTCATTTCTAGTGCCAAAACGAACATCTTCTGAAATTTTGTTAAATGGACACTAATTGTCGTACAATACCCAATTTTTTATCTATTTTACCTGTACTGCATATAAATGTTCATTACATGTCTGTGTTTTTTAACGATTCAAAAATCAATATACAGTAAATTCTCGATAAGTCGAAGTCAGATAGGTCGAATATTCGTTTAACTCGAAGTTTACACGAAGTCCCGGCCCCTTTATTACAATTCAATATTAAACTTTCTCGTTCTGTCGAAGTCTACATCTTTTAAGTCGATTTTTTTCTCGATTGAGAAAAAATAGTAATTCGACTAATTTCTTAATTTTTCAGCCACAGCTCAAAAATACTGGCACTTTCTATTAGTTAAAACTTTTCTGCACTTCTTTCCCGGCTTTGAAAGGCGCTATTTTTATTTCCTACATCAGACAGTGTGGAGCCTCTGCGAGTTTGGAATTTTAGCTGAAATCGTCCCATCCCCCACCCCACCCCATTCATTTCTCTTTTACGCATTCCCTTTTCTCAACATCTATTCTTTGGAAACAGAGCAGGTGGCTAAGTGAATTCTAATTGGTCAAATTTCCCACGCTTTTATGCAAAGTTGTACTTTAATGTTGAGTCTTATCATTTTAGTGTTTATTGCTTTCACATCGTGGTACGTTTTCTGTTGGGTCTTTCAAAATGTCGAAGCGGAAATTACACATTCTTACTTTAGAACAAAAAGTAAATTTGATAAAAGATATTGAAGACAATCCTAATTTAAAGAAAAAAGATATAGCCCTGAAATATGGTATCCCTCCCAACACGCTATCTACTATACTGAAAGATAAGGAAAGCATTTTCAAAAGACATAAGTCAAGTGTGAACCCAAAGTGCAAAAGGATGAAGACGTGTGCCTTCCCAGATATCGAAACAGCCCTCGTAAAATGGTTTACATATTACAGGCCACAGGAGAGTGTAATTCCTTTAAGTGGTACGATGTTACGAGAGAAAGCTTTGGGTTTCGCAAAATTATTGAATGTGGAAGGCTTCACTGCAAGCACGGGGTGGCTTGAAAAGTTTAAAGCCATACACAACATCGTGTTTCGGACATTACACGGTGAAGCAAAAGATGTGTCCGATGCACTGTGTGATGAATGGAAGATAGTTTCATTACCTAAACTTCTTGCAGGTTATAGCGCGGACGACGTTTTCAATATGGATGAAATGGGATTTTTTTACAAATGTTTTCCTAACAACGGTGTTTAAGGGGGAGTCATGTTCAAGTGGAAAGCTAAGTAAAGAACGTTTAACTGTCCTTGTCGGAGGAAATGCTTCTGGAACAGAAAAATTACATTTACTGGTCATCGGTAAATACAAAAATCCTCGTTGTTTCAAACATAAAAAGTCACTTCCCGTACAGTACAGATCTAATCACAAAGCTTGGATGACGCTAATATTGTTCGAGGAATACATCAGAAATTTGGATGTAGTGTTTCATGCAAAAAAGCGTAAAGTGTTGATCTTCGTTGATCAGTGTACTGCTCACAGTCAACTTTTGAACTTGAAATCTATCAAGTTAGAATTTCTCCCTTCTAACACAACATCTAAGCTACAACCAGCAGACCAGGGAATAATTAAATGTTTAAAGCATTCCTACAGAAAATGTCTAATGCGGAAGGCAATCGAGGATGACGAAAATGAAATAAATCAAAAGTGTGATGTGTTAGAAGCAATTAGAGTAATTTCGAGTGCCTGGAACAACGATGTGAAACAAATCACTATCAAAAATTGCTTCAGTAGATGTGGCTTCTTTGCAAGCAATGCGGACTCATGTGTTATGAATGAAAGTCTACAAGATCAAGTTATTTCTGAAGATGACGATACTGAGTTTTTGAATATTGACGAAAATGTTGCAGTTTGCGGAGAATTTAGTGATTCAGATATAGTTGAAGCAATAAAAAATAAGGAGAATGATCCTGAATTTGAAGAAGATGACGAGGAAGTAAATTGCGTTTCACCACCAAATAATCAAGAAGCACGTGCGGCAATGACGACACTACAGCAATATTTTGAAAGTAGAGACGATGTGGACGATTCTCTTTTCCTTTGTTTACAAAATGTGAGCGACTTTCTAACCAGTGAAAGACAAAAAAGTTCCTTCAAGCAGTCATCATTAACAAGTTTTTTTTTTCACAAAATTCGAGTTTGTAAGTACCTTATATTATGTACTATTAAATTGTATTTTTCTTTAGTGCTCATTTTGCCAGACTCCGTTATTACAGTATAATTTCAATTCCCATCTATAAGATTGAATTATTTTTTATATTTTTTCTGTATGTATTTAAGGATTTTCGATAAGTCGAACTTACGATATCTCGAATATTTTTGCCGGTCCCTTCGAATTCGACTTATCGAGAATTCACTGTAAAACCTAATAAATCCAAAGTTCACTCTGTTGGCAATATTTTTTTTAATCGCATCATCATTTTGATCTAATAATTAATTTTGTTAGAGCCAATTAAATCACAGGAAAAGACCAAATAATTTCAATCGAATGGTTAATTTAGACAAGCAGAAAAAAGCATTTTTAAAATACAATATTTTTCAAAATAATTAAAGAATAATTTAACTTTTTACAGCAATGAAATGTTTTCCATATTTTGAAACGCCAAAGCATTTTTCACTATACATTGTTATTTTTTCCTTTTCACTCAGGTTGATTTATTTCCCATTTTGTAAAAATGTTGAAAAGATTTTTTTCCTCTTTGACATTTCAACTTTTCCCTTGGGATATCACTTCAGCAAGGCATGAAATATTGAGTGAAATGAGGTTAGGAAAAAAAAAACATAAAAAGAAAATTTTGCATCTAAGATTTTTCGAAAACATCGCGAAGCTCTGATGGAAGAACAATATGATATGAGTTATGTTATAAGTGAAATTCTAACTAGAGCAGGTATAAAAATCTTTTAATTTTAAAATTAATTTTGCTTTTTTGTAATGTTATCTTAATAAATTTCTGTAAGACGTGCGCTTTTATAGGTGTTATTTTGTAACACAGAATAGAGGGAAGAACTCCTTTTTAACTGAAGAAGGAATTTTTTAATTAAGTCCTTAATTGGTAGCGAAATCTGATGCGATTCCCTCCCAATGGCCACATTTTTTTTCAAAAAGTTGCAAACACGCTGTGCTATCTAAAAATTAAAAAAAAAAAAAAAATGTAAGTACAATAGCACCTTAAAACTAATATATATATATATATATATATAAATCAGAAACCTCTGTTCCATTCAAATTCAAGTGGATGTAAGTTATATAACTCTTAAATTGAAGTAATGCTTTATTCAAATTCAAATATACGCCAACAAAAAAATCGGCGTATGTATCCTAATGAAAAAAACCAACAACCAAATATAGATAGTTACGGTTGATTGGTTCCGAACATCTTTTGCACATAAGGGCTAAGCAAATCAGGACATCCATTTAAAGTGTAATCGGTTCAACTACATATATCCATAACTTAATCACTAAAAAACCAACGTTTAAACACGCAATATACAAATCAATTATTATGAAAATGAAAAGACGCATGTTTCATGAGTAACTTGGACTTCCATCGTCAGTGTCGATAAAATAAAATCAACATTCCCCAAAATATATGAAATTGAAAGATAAAAACCCAAATGACAGTAAACAAAACACCGAAAGACCAGTATGTTTCATTAACCAATGAGAATAAGGCGGAAGTGATGCACCGTGACACAACAACCCGGAAAGGTGAGATGTAAAGTACACTCGAAACACTCGTTGACCAGAGAGTTTCTGTATTTATGAATATAAACAGCTTCAAAAAAGTCTATATCTTAAAGAGTATTTCATTTCTTAATAATAGCGACCGAATCAAAGTTGAAATTATGTCCCTCCCTTCAACAATGACAAGTAATAAAGGATTTTTTGTAATTGTTTTTTCTTAACATAGTTTATATGTTTGTTGATTTATAACGTAGTTGTTGTTTAGTTTGTCCAATATAGGACAAACCACATATATACTAAACTTCTCTTTTAATAAGATTGAATGTAAATTTCATAAAATTAATAATGTGCTGGGTATTAACAGCTATTTCCATGTAAGAAGTTGTTAAAAATAAGATATTACATTTAGAACAATATATATTTTTTGTATTGCATGCCGTCGGGTTTGGGCTCTGATGACACAAAATATTTTGGGCTCGGGGCGGCTCGGATTTGAAATCCTTGGGATCAGGCAGGCTCGGGCTCCGAAAAGTGAGCCCGAACTCATCTCTAGTATATATATAAATGATGTCCCGACTTAGCTCGTTTAAATAATTCCATGTATGTCAATGTGTGCGGGAGAATGCTTTTACAATTTCTGTTAAAATTTTTCCTTTTTAATAGTAAGTACTTACTTTTTCGAAATGAATAAATCCAGCAATATATGTACGAGTACAATTTTTTAAACATTATTCTAATAACACACAAGAACAGTCAACCTCATTTCATCTGCTGAAACAGAATAGTCTCTAGGGATATGTAAATTTATTTCTACAAAAAGTTTCAGGGATTCTTGACAAGAATTCTTCTAAAAATAATGCTGCAGAGAAACTAATCCCATGAAATTGTCAGTAATCATATGCAAATAAAATAAGATTGGGCAAAACCAAATGGCAAACAAATATGCGGATAACTAGACATTTGAAAATAAAAACGCAATAAGAATGAAAGCAAAGACAAACCAATAAGTGCTCTGTGTAGTTGATTATTTTATCTACAAACTGCATATTTATATGAATAACCTGATATAGAAATTTTCCAAGTGTATATATCATGCATGAAATAACCTTACGCTTTTGACAATTTTTCTCAAACATTTCAAACATACATATCTATATAATATTTGAGATAATTTTAACTTAAATATGCATTTAATCGTACTCATACTGTGTTAAAACGTATAAATGCAGAAATATACGTATTCTGCATTTTAAAAACACGTCCTTTATCACAGTTCAAAAGTGCAACTGAAGCATTTTTTATTTGCTAAATCCAAATTTTCTCCAAGGATGCGTAAGTCTATCTAAAGGGAAGAAATTTAAAAGTTTCTCGTCAGAAATAACTCCAGAAAAACCGTTTCCATGAAATTGTGAGTAATTACATGCAAGTAAAATAAGGTTGAACAAATAAAACATTACATAAATATGTGTATAAAGGAAGAATATAAATAGGAAAAGGTAATGCCAATGAAAACAACCACAAAAAAGCCAACGAATTTGTGTTAGGTTATGAAGTTATTTAGAAACCACAAATTTGTAAAAAAATAATGCAACACCGAAAAATTTTCAATTTTTACATATCACGCATGTATCTAAGACGTTCATCGCTTTAACTAAACTTCTCTATAATATCTCGAACGTATAGAATCGTTGATGTACTGGTCTTTGAAATATAAACTTAAGAGGACTTGGGACTCTGAAAATGCAGAAAAAGTTTAAGAAATGACCAATTTTGTTTTTTTTTTTAACTTAAAAAATATACATTACAAAAACACAATTTTTAAAGGCAGTAATAGATATATTTTGCCTCTTTTAATTAATATTTTCAGATAACAATGGGGGAAATTAGTGTTTATAGGGGTCTTAAGCTTAAGAAAATTAAAATCAAGGGTTGCGCGCATTATTGCAAAAAGATTTCTGCATTTAAAACAAAATTTGTGGTATCTAATTATTCTTAAAAATCCTGTACTCACACTAAATATAAAATATTGTATATTTATAGCATTTTAATGTTTTAAAAACAAGATTGTATTTTGTTTATAAAAAAATTTCAAATTTTAGCTCTTTAACACAAAGAATAAAATATTTTTTCCACAAAAAGCGTGTAAAATTTAGGTTCACATTATACAGTCTACCATACATTATGTATCCAAAACATTTTATGAAAAAAATATGAAAAAAGTTTAACTAAGTAGCACGCAATGCACCAAGATCACCTTTTGAGGAAAACGACTCTAGAGTTCTCTCTTTAAAAATATTCCACATTTAACAACTATTATGAATGCCATTCATTTTATATTAACGTTTCAGAAATGATTACCCTTTAATATATATATTTTCAAACTTGAGTTTTTTGAAGGTTTAAATGTCCGTTTGGTGTACTTACTGCGTTGAAACAAATAAATCCACACACACATGTATAAATATCGCGTTGAAATAAAATCCTAATTACAATGCTAAACAGCAATTTGTTATCGGCTGAAACAAAATATTCACAAGAGATGCGTAAATCTAGTTAGAGAAAAACCTTTAAAGGTTCTTGACAGAAATACGCCCAGGAAAGCTCTCCTAAAGATACAAAGTACTGTCATAAAATTGGTAATAATTACATGGAAATAAAATGTGGCTCAGTAAACAAAATGTCAAATAAACACGTGAAAAACAAATAATGCAAAGAGGAATGCGATAAATAAAATGACAGAAAAACCTCAAAAAGTAAATAAGCATGTGTTAACATACGATTTATTTAGAAAACCACATATTTTTACATATCTAACACTATCATCTCTTTTATACGATTTCCATCGGTGTTAAATGACATACTTTAAGATTTTTTATTTTACGCTTATTTTACTTGTAATTTTTAAACGGAAACAACCTTAAGTAAAGCACTTCAATGTATCAAAAAACATTTATGATTGTTTAAATTACAAAACTACCTATGAAATTATTATAAATTAAAATTTTTGTTACTTGACACCGATAGAAATGGTGTTAATTAAGCTTTTCTGCAATACCGCGAACGCGAACGTCCATAGTCATTGATATAGTGTTATTTAAAATATAGACTTAATGGTTATTACAAAAATGTATTTACCGCGCTAACGGATCATCCAGACACAGATACATACACAGATCATCCTTGGCGAGAAACTTGGTAACTTACCTAGTGAGCTGTAGATTTTAGCGACAATTGTCAGTCCATTGGAGCCGCGTTATTGAGAATATTTCAGATTACATAGAATATGAAGTCTCGTAATGTTTCTCGCCAAAGCCAGCTGAAGCCAATGGTACGTAAAGATAAAGATTTCGAAATACACTCATGTCCAAAATTAAGGTCACAATCATAAAATCTGTGAAAACTGAGGAACAATTCACTGCGTTGCCACGAAATTTGGCGGAGAGGTATATTGCAATAGGACAAAGAATATAGCAACATAATAATATGGAAAAGGTTTTAATTGTGAATTAAGATACAGGGTATATCAAAAAGTGTTAAATCATGAATCAGAGATAAAGCATTTATCTCGGGAAAAGTCTGTCTAATATAGAGTGTGACTACCGTGCACTGCTATACAAGTCTCGCAACGAGCTCTCATACTCTTAATGAGGTCTTCAATAAATGTTTGTGGCAACAAAGCTCATTCTTCCAAAATTCCGGCTTTTAACTCCTGGCGGGTCCTGGGCAAGAGGTTACACTGTACAATGATTCTTCCTAGACCATCCCAAACATGTCCAATACACTTTAGGTCCCGAGACCACGAGGGCCAATTCATACGCAGAATATCTACTTCTTCAAGAAAATCCATAACAATGTGAGCTCTGTGTGGCTTCGCATTACCGTCCATAAACATGAATCGGGCCTACAGTACCCCGGAACAACCTGGCATAGGCTTCAAGGCCCTCCTCCCTAACGCCCGGAATCCAGTCGTCTGTGTTTCTTTAACTGCATCCAACAGGACAGCCCGGTTGTTGTGGAGCCGAAGACACCATTCTTGGACACAACAAGAATGGGGGCGTGTTTTTTTTTTAGTGATGAGTCGAGATTCACCACGGTGAGAGATTTTAATCGAATCTTCATCTGGAGAGAACGTGGAGCTCGCTATTATCCCTCCTACGTAAAAGAAATCGACAGATTTGGTGGCAAAGGAATCCTTGTCTATGGCGGCATAATGTTGGGTAGTCGTACACTACTGCAAGTCTTCGATGCGGGTACTGTAAACGCACATCGCTATAGGAATGAGGTCATTGAAGCCTACGTAAGGTTGTTCCGGGAGGCTGTAGGGCCGGACTTCATGTTTATGGACGATAATGTGAAGCCACACAGAGCTCACATTGTTAATGATTTTTTGAAGAAGTGGATATTCTCCGTATGAATTGGTCCTCGTGGTCTCCGGACCTAAATCGTATTGAACATGTTTGGGATGTTCTAGGAAGAACCATTGTACAGCGTAACCCCTTTCCCAGGACCCGCCAGGCGTTAAAAGCCGCGATCTTTGAAGAATGGGCTTTGTTGCCCCAAACATTTATTTACTCTCTCATAAACGGTATGAGAGCTCGGTGTAAGACTTGTATAGCAGTGCACGGTAGTCACACTCTGTATTAAACTGACTTTTCCCGAGATAAATACTTTATATCATATTCATGATTTAACACTTTTTGATATACCCTGTATCTTAATTCACAATTAAAATCTTTTCCATATTGTTATGTCGCTACATTCTTTCTCCTATTGTATTATACTTTTGTGACAAATTTCATGGTAACACAGTGAATAGTTCATGAGTTTTCACAGATTTTATGTTTCTGACCTTAATTTTGGACATAGGTGTATAATGTGTCTTATGGTGGAGCTGGGAAGTGTTTGTTCATGTGCAATGCGTGAATTTCTTTTCTTGTTAATAATTAAAATCAGCATCATAAAACATATGAATCTGAATCCGGGTGCAATGCTTTTAAGCTAATGATGCGAAACAAATTACAAATTTGAAGAAATTGATTAAATTTAGCAATTGTTTCTGAAAAACTTTTAATGCCATGATTTATTAATGGTACTTATTGTGTTAAAGAGAATAAATGTCCAGACATGATGTGTAGTAATACTGAATTTTAAGTACATTCCTAATTTCAGCTATTCTTTATCTGATAAAATAAAACATTCTCTGCAAATACACAGATATATTTACATGAAATTAAACTATTCTCAACGAATAACATAAGAAAAAGCCTGAGAAACTAATCCCGGGATATTGCGAGTAATTACATGAAAGTAAAGCGAAAATGGACAATAATAAAAAGTTAACTAGACACGTAAAAATGAAAGCATTTTCTATATATATATTTAAAGAACGTCAAAAATGTAAATGAACTTGAGTAAGTATGTAGATTTATCTATAAACTGTATGTGTGAAAGAATAATGCCGTATTGAAAAATTTTCTTTAGCATTACGAAACTAATCCTCGATTCTCTACAATCTCCCTAGAATATTGCGTTCATATGTAATCACTGAAGTAATTTGTGATGAAAAGTGCACCCAATAATAATGATACTAATTTGAAACAAATAAAGGCATCTCTATATGTATGAGCATGCATTTTAAATATCTAATTATAATACACAACAGCAATTCAATCATTCTTGATATGTTTAAAAAATACGTTCTTTAAGGATTCACAGATTAAATTTACATAAAAATGTTCAAGTATTCTAAACAGAATTACACCAGGAAAGGAAATGTAAAAAAAAACTATTCCAAGATAATTTTAATGCATACATTAAATGCATACAAGTAAAATATAAGTGAGTGGGAAAAAAGGCTTTACAAAACCAAAAAATATTCAAATAAATTTAATCAAATGTGACACCCACACACAAAAAGAAAGGAAAACAAAGATTGTTTTATTTCTGATTCCTATCAACACAGAAATAAAGTTGTATTATAATTTGTCTGAGTGGTATCAAGTTAAAAAAAAAATTAAGAACTTACAAAAGTCTATATAAAAGACTAAATCTGAAAGTACTGATTATAGAGATATAAGCACATAGAAAAAATATATACATTTTCTATCCTGAAAATTTCTATAAAACTTAACTGGATAATAATATCACTGCAGTTTAACACGTTCACTACCAAGCCTATAAAGTAAGAATTTTCAAACTTCTTCTTGAAAGTCGTTTACAACCACAAATTCAGAAAGGTAAATTTCGCTTTACTAATACAGCGAAATTTCTGCCAATAAAAAAGGCAATTTTTTAAATTCTAAAATAATGGTGACTGCTGGGCAACATATAACAATAATATGTTCCCGCACCATGTTGGTTAAGTCAAAATACAGTTGCGTAATTTGTTATTTCTGTTTGTACAAATTCTTTTTTATAAAACATAATTATGAGTGTAAAATTATAATAATTATATTTTCAAGTAAAATAGGAGTGTAAGTTCATACAAAAATTATTAAGTTTATTTTAAATATTAAATATATATTTTTAAAAAATTGTTTTATTGTAAAATGAATGTATAATGTTGAATATAGTTCGGATCTCAGATAACAACAATAGCCAGACGCCATGGTGTCGTTTTATGACAAGCCAGTGGAAAGTGGTGTATAATTAGAAATCGTAAATTAATAAAAGTGTTGGAATAAATTTATGGCCTTAATAAAAGTGTTGGAATAAATTTATGGCTTTTCAGACCACCCAATCTTTAAGGCATATAATAATATTAAAGTATATGTAAGGGGCCATTTGCAGACTGTGAGCTAATAGGTCTATCTAAGGATAGTGCAAAATCTTCTCACATCCAATAAGGGAGGACTAGACAAATAGTTCCACCCACTGCCAAGAGTTGGTGTGCCAGAAGAAAAAGGTTTGAAAAAGGGAGTCTAAAAAAAGATGTCGAAGACGCAGGAGCTATCCTGAAAGCCCATGCAATGAATCCAGAGAGCCCTAGTAATGCCCAGGCGAGATGGACATATCGGAGTGAGCCTAAGCAAGCCTAATTGATGATGTCTTCCTGGTGTTGAAATAAAATGGATTGTTCTACTGCGGTCCGTAGCTATGCATCCTGCCATCCCGATTTCGCCGCTCTGATAAGAAGATGAATCCGGATGACATTTGGATATGATCCTTAGCAACGCGACAGCTCTGAATTTGATGAATAAAGGCCACCATCCCGTATATAATTCAAGGTATTACCTTAATCTTTTTCTTTACCACTTTAAATTATATGAGAAATTATAAATATCCTTTTATGATATTTTATGGTAGAGAGCAATCTGAGATCCAACAAAACCAATAATTAAATATAATTAAGGTATTTTAAAAATGAAAGAGAATTATTTTTTTTTTTTTTTTTTTGCAAAAAGAAAAATATATAATAATAAGAGTAAATGAAAACATTTTCTTTTTTTAAAAAAGATTAAATATACATGTAATAATGAGTAGCAAACAAAAGTGTTGCTTTCCTTTTTTTTGAATTAATATAATGTGTATATGTATATAGTTGTGTTCAATGTAAATAAAAATATTTAATCAAGTTTCAAAAAAAGTTTCTGTAATTATTTAATTGGTAAATGTTTAAGGTGTGTCAACTTATTTTTACAGCTTAAATTTAGTTTAATTCATAAGTGGAAGAGTTCGTCTAAATAAATCACAACGCAAACTCTTAATTTTATTCGTAATTAATTAAATTTAATAATTACAGTTTACGCGAATTATAATTTAATTTTATTAATTATTCGCGTTGCTCTTCTACTAGAATTACGTAATTACGATCACTTATGTTATTTTGAATTTGTTTAAGGTATATAAAATTATATACCGATTTACTATGGGGTTGCTAGGATGATTTGGACAAATTAACAATTTTGGGTGTAAATTAAATAGGAAATAAACAAGTGTAATTATCTGTCCAGCAGTGACAAAGTAATTAATAAATTAAAGCCACGAATATTAAAGCTACGAGTATACTCGTAGCCTGGCAGTGAACGTGTAAAAGACCTTTTTTTCTATTTTTTCTGTTAAACTTTTTATTACGGGACAGGACTGGAAACTGTTTTTATGTTCAACAGTACAACAATTTACGAAAAAAAAGGTAGATATTGTATGAAAACATCCTGGTTTAAGTGTATGGCAGAAATCAGTTTTTAGAAAGTGGTATGAAGATCCAAATACCGGCTACTAGGTGTTCTGAGAACTGAGCGCAGCGGAGCCTAGCAGAGTTTGTAACTTTAATTGAGAGAAGAAAGTTACGAAATGTACGTCGCTGAAGTCTGTGTCATTTACAAATAGTAAATGCGAAAGTGTCCAATCTACATAATCTGATACATCAAAAGTTTTTCAAATATGTGTTTCGCATTTTTTAAAAATATACTGATACTACGTATATTGGTTTGAATTGTTGATTAAGTTATTTTCTAGACATATTTAGCTCTTAATTGCCACGCGCACAGTATTGGTATTTTATTATATGAGTGAATGAGTAATACCGGTTTTAACTTAAACATAGCAGTGGTCTGAATACCGGCTACGTAGAGTGGTCTAAATACCGGCTAGCCGGTATTTGGACCTCTCTCGGTTGCTCTGCTTGAAGGGGAGGAAAATAAATTAATTTAAATAGTTCCGTAATTAATAAATTAATTTAAATGGTTCAGAAATAGTTCCCGTCCAATTTCGCTATATGAAAAAAAAAAAAACAACCATGACCGTAATTCTTCAGGACCGACACTGGTTACCGGAACACTTTCCAAAAAAAGCGCTGTTAGACACTACAAAATTGCCTGTAATAAATATGAAGAGAAAGAAAAAAAATGACGGAGTAAACCAGGCGAAAGAGACAGAAATTTTATTTTAACCCTCTCGCTGCGCAACTCGAGATTTCCTTGGGCAACGTAAAAGTAGCAAAATTTCCGCGACTCGAGATTTCCTCGGGGATGCATTTTTTTCGTCTAATTAACCCTCCTTGATTACTCTCACCAGTTATTTTTTTATTGTAAATTATGCTTTATTTAATCGGAGCATTTTCCCGGTTAAACTAGACAAAAATTTTTGTTTTGGAAAACCAGTGACAAAAGAATAAAAATTCTTAAAAGACGCTCGTCGCGAAGGTGTTAAATACGCAATTTTTGACGCTATTTTGATAAAATAATTACGCAGCGAGAGGGTTAAAAAAGTGAAAAAGGAAAATATCCAACAGAGGAAGATGATAAATTTGTGTCTTCTGCATGAGCGCTTTCTCTGTGGACAAGAATGGGAGAGGGGATTCTAGGTTCAATGTTAAGAATGTGATATGTGGGCTGATAGGGACTATACCGACGAAGAGAGTGATATTATGTTTTTGATTTTTTTTCAGATAAAATAATTCTCATTTCAATCAGCAAGCTTTTGTTTTGTTTTACACGTTAAAAAACAAAATTAGAGACATAATGGGAAGAAGACTGTGAGAGATAGTCGTAAAGAATTTTAGAAATTTGACAAAAATACTTATTTATTAAAAATTGCGTATTTTTTCTGTGCATAAGAAACGTTATTAATCAATACAATTTATTAAAATAATATTCTTATTGCTTAATAATTGTCATTAGCTCTATCTGTGTGATCGTAATTGTCATTAGCTTTATCTGTGTGATCTTTTGGGAAAAAAAACTTAGGTAGCCGGTACTTAGACCCCATTTAAAAAACTCAAAATTTAAAGACTTTCGGAATCTTGCATCTTATAAACAGAAAACACCTTTTAAACTGATTTTTTTTCTCTAAACAGGTGTAAGACGTGTCAAGGTACCCTGCTGTTACTTTTTATTTTATTATTTTTGAAAATTGTATGATCTAGATTGAAAACAAAAGTGGTAGCCGATATTTAGACCTTTTCCTCTAATAATAATAATAATAAAAAAAAACAGCCGCTGGGATGTACGTAAATCAAAAGATTAATGGAACAAAGGCCATCAATTATTACTCATTTTTTATTTTTCTCATTTCGTAGTAGTCAACATACTACGGCAAGATATAAAATGTACTTGTCTGTATGAATGCAGCAGGTGTAAGATAAAGAAAGTACAATTTTTACGCCATAAAGATATTTTCTAAAAAAGAAAGAAAAGTGTAAAAAAGTCATAAAGCAAACTGCTCTATATTCATTATAATTAAACTCATGCGCTTTTTCATTTAATTGCATACTTGTCAACTACTTTTTAAATTAGCAGTATATTTTTCTGCAAGGCAGACAGTTAAATCTTTTCACAAAACCATAAAATTATGTCTGAAAAATAAATAATTATTACTCGATTTTAAGCGACTGCGGCTCTTCAAAGTGTATTATGTATTTTCCAGTATTATGTATGTACTATTTGTGTGTGTTCGAATGCTGTAGTCAAAAGCAGTGAGATCTTAACGAACTTTTCATTCTAATACGCGAGTGCTTTTTTCTTTTATAAATTTATACATTTGACAGGCATGGAAAGATTGAATTTATATGCGGTTCTTACGTTTGCAAGTTTAAAACTATAAAGCAAACAGCTTGATTGTTCAATATAATACGCATGTTTTTACAAATATGATCAATTTAAATTCTACTCGTCTAATTTTACCTCATCTGTCGTCCATTCTACGCACTTTTGTTTCTTTAACTTTTGTTCTTTATCAATTTCTGAAATTTTACAACTTTCGAACGTAGTTGAAACGTTTCATGACTTTGGTTTATCTGTTTGTCTCTAACTTCTGGAAATATGCTTAGAAAGCTGAAAATCCTTATATTTTATTTAATTTCACTACAGACTGTACCCTAATGAAATTTTGGAACGAAGCATTTATCGTTCCATTACAGGGACAGTCAAAAGAATTCGATACATTATGGTCTATGAGCGGAAATATTTTGGTGTGAATTTTAACGACCTTAAATATAGACCTCAAACATAGGGAGAGATATCTAAATATAATATACTAAACAGGGCTCGAAATGGAAAAATCCACGAACCGAAACGATATTTTCAAAATTATTGTCGACTATTTTTTTTTTTTTTTTTTTTTTTTTTTTTGAATGTACAGTCAAGTTCCGATTATCCGAGTCCTGCTTAACCGAGTTTCCGCTATTTTCTTCTGATGGACTGATAGCTTCCATTAAAAAAAATTATGACCATTTTTTTCCCCATTCTGACCAGAAAATCGGAGTTCTAACTTTTTACGACTGCTCTTTCATCTTCACCTAACACTTTTTTTTATAACGGCTGTTTCATAATAATGAAAGCTCTCAGTTCATCAGAAGAAAATGACCCATTCCAAAGGTATAAGTTCGATTGAAAAAAACTATTTAATACTTTGAGCAGAAAGGAGAGGCTACACTTGCAATTTTCATGACACTAATAGAATCATATAGCTGCAGTTTGTACAGTTTTGTTACCTCTAAAATTGAATACAAATTTTTGCCGTATTTAATTGTTGACAATTGTCAATCTCGCGCAATAATCAACGAACTAACTTTTAACGATCTCAGCAATGTGATCGTTAAAGATTAAAAATGTGATCGTTAAAGGGTAGTTTGGTGAATTATTTCTCCAGATTCGTACGGGACGGCTCAGTTGGTAGAACATTGGCGGCTTCTGCTAAGACAGCTCTGGATCGAATCTTGACTAGGGATTGACCGAATACCGAATAGTCGATTCGGTATTCGGTGATTCGGCATGTAAGCCGAATATTCGGCTTCGGCCGAATACTTTGAAGTATTCGGCCGAATAATTGCAGATAAGTATTTTCTTAGAAGTAGAAGTAGAATAGGCTAAATGGTGAGTTTCAATATTATGTGCATGAGTTCAAAGTTCAGCTGCACTACCAAAAACAAGTCAAAGGCCATTTTTAATTACAAAAAAACTTTTTTTCTTTCCTAAAATAGTCTATATAGGGGTGAAATCAGAACAACTGTCTACGATATAGGAAAAAAAAGTAAGGAATATGGGCATCTTTCCATTACCATTTAATTTTAATTATTTCTACATTAGTTTTTTCAATTTAAATTTATTTAATGTGTATTCTCTTTAATATACACCTCAAATAAGTATATCAGAGTTCATCTCTGTATATCTAAGGTTTATATTAAAGAAAATACATGCATCAAATAAGTATACTCCTATGCCTATCCTGTAGCTTTTATAACCATTAAAATTAAAATCGCTCAAATTTATCTTCATCACCACAGTGATAAATATTAATCAAAATATAAATATGTATCAATAATTTCTCAGAAAATAGTTAAATGTACAAATTGATATGATACCTTTTGTATTTGAGAACATTCCAATTCAATATGTATATAATTAGACAATCAGTAAATCAGCTTAATGACAACATTGTTTCTTTTTATTTGAATGAACTTTTGTTTTTCTGAGAATCCTTATCCTTAATAATAGCCTGTATAGTTTAATACTTTCATTGGGTTAATTTGGTTATTGACTAGTGATAAAATAATAAAAAATAAGTGATGGGTTAATGAATTTGTGAGTTGAAAGAAGTCATCAAATTTTTTTGTGTAATTAGATTTAAGAATAAAAATGTAACTGAATTAAATTATTAAGAATTTAATTTTAATTAAAGTTTATTAAAAAAGCTAATATATGCAAAAATGTGTATTAAAAATTTTTAAGTATTCGGTTGCCGAATACCGAATATTCGGTGTACACTTTGACCGAAGCTTCGGTATTCGGTATTCGGCAAAATTGCTGATTCGGTCAATCCCTAATCTTGACTCGAACATTTTTCACCCTTTGGGAAATTTGCAATTGTTATAAACATTGCTTATTCCATAGGAGCCGAACTATTGGGAATTTTTCAAATTATATGTGATATGAAGTGATATCATTTTTCTCAAAAAAAAAAAAAAAAAACAAACTAGAATCACTGGTATGTAAAGATGTAGATTTCGTAAATATAATGAAGCTGGAAAGTGTTTCATAATTTATGTGCAATGCTTGAATTATTGCTAATAAGTAAAATCAGCATCATAACAGATATGAATTTGAATTTGGTTACAATGCTTTATTGACTAATGACGTGAAACAAAGTACACATTTCCAGAAATTGATTAAATTCTGCAATTGATTGTGAAAAAACATCTTAAGAACGTGGTTTATCCGGGAAAAGTTAGTATCATAATCACTTTCCGTGCAAGCAATATTTAATAACGTTTTCCCAAAGTTTTATTCGAGTGCAAGAATGATGAGCTTCCGTTATCATAAAGTGCTTTATGCATACGTGCAGTTGTTTCTCTCAGTTAATTAACTTCAAGGGAAAACAGTACGAGTGACTGCTATTAGACACCGTTTACTTTATGAAAGATTGCATTAATAATAAGATATATTTTAAATATATGTATATTCATAAAATAAAGTAATATTGTTGTATGCTAAAAGAAAACTTTCAAAAATGTTGACAAAGAAAATATCCCATTCAGGTATAATTCAAATATTATACTCATTTTTTACACAGAAATGTAATTAAAAATGAATATTTAAAATGCAAATATTTTTAATTCTAATAGTTATACGAAATTGTACTATAAACTTAAGATCAATGCCAAACTTGGATAATGAGAGACAATCGAACAGAATTTTACAATATCGAGCAAATATGGCAACTTAAACCTTGAAAAATGTTTTTTTTTTTTTTTTTTTTTTTTTTTTTTTTTTTAAATATTTGTGTTATATATTCAAATTATATCCTAATAATGTAACTTTCTACTGTATATATAAAATACAGATGGGAATTTCTTTCCGGCTTGTTATAACTTGCGTTCTGCTGAAAATGGATTTTGGTGGGATTTTCACTGTTAGTTATATAATTTTTCATTAACGATATTTGGTGTTTAACATATCGCTCTACGTTTCTCCGTTATAGAATTATGGGGAAAAGTTCGACAATCAATTATTAAAGATTAGGCTATTTAAAAGGGTTGATGGACGCAGTTTGACGAGACTTGCATCGTTCGTCAGATAATATATTAGGGGTGATTTTAGTATATCGCTCTACGTTGTTTAGTTGTAAAATTATGTGGGAAAGTTTACTGTCAGGTGAACCCGATTATGAAAGATTAACCTTTTTCAAAAGCTCTTTTGGTCGGATTTAGATGAGACCTGCATTTTTAGAGAAATATTTTTTTAGGAATGAATTTAATATAATGCATATCGTTATACTGTCCATCATACTATAAATGATCATCTAAAAGAGTTCATCCTTAACAGACCAAATTTTGTTTGACGCTTTAGAAAATCTAACAGCGCAGTGATGTTCCTTCCATTTTCAGCACGGAAGACATTCCAGGTAAAAAATCATACTGCTTTAAAATGCAAGGTCAAATTCACAAATATAATCCGTTTGATTCAAACTTTGTTTGGAGAAACCAACCAGTGTAACGGCCGAAGACTGCTAGTAAAATATAAAATCTTCAAAATCAAACGCAAAAAAATGTGTTTGAACAATTGTTTTAATATTAACGAAAACTGTGTCAATTATTTTACATATTTGAAGCGAGCTTTATTTTATTCTCCATACAACAGTATACATCTGTGAACTCTCTATCCAATAGTTAAAAGATTTGAATAATCGAAAGTGGTGTATAAAATGGGGTTGAAAATTAACTAAAAATCGAATTTTAAATTTCCCAAGTTGAATTTTGAAAAATATATCTCCAAATTATTATCATCTCCACATAAACTATTTATGGATTATTTGTATTAATTAAAATTAAGATGTTTGAGAGTTTTTTAAATCTTGTTGAACATTTCAGGTTATAAATTTAATATTTGCCTAGCGCACTTACCAGATCTCCAGAGAGAAAAATATACATGCTCTTTCATAGGGCTGCAATAAATTGCTTTAGAAATTTCTTTTCCAGATGCTTTAACGCCGTGTTCTTGATATTTTACCTTTTGATTTTTCCATTTAAAAAAGTCTCTATAAAGATTAAATTAGCAACGTATATTATAAATCTAAAAGATATCTGTCAGTTACAGAGATATCTTTACGTTTCTAAAAACGATATGATACTACTGCATGATTGTTACAAGAATGGATATACTATATTGCCTAAATTCGCTTATAATTTCTGCATAACTTCTAACTAATAAAATTTTTGCACCTTAGAACAGAACAAAAATGCATTAACAAGTGAAACTGTCTTGATAACAGTAATTCATTTAACTGAATTTTCATAATTTAAAACAAATTTTTAAGCATATATTTTTTAATTCTACTGCAACGTCATTCAACAACATTTGCTAAGCTTGGCGATATCCTTTCTCACCTTTCTTACCTAAACGAAAAAATAATGTACGTTTTTCTATAAAATAGAACAAGTGGGTAAATGTGATCGAATATCGCACAGAGGATTTTGTTTAATATCCCTTTCAAAACATTGTGTTCTTTAATTAATAAATCCAAATCCTTAATTTATAATTATAAAATTCTTAACCTCTTTTTTAAATAGAACATAGGTGGCAGCACCATTAAATTTAAGTTTTGAATTATTACAATTGGGAAACAGTTTTTTTTAATCAAGTTAAAAATATTCAAGGGCAATTTCAGACAACTGTAACAACATATGTTTGTATATCTGAAAAGCGTATATAATTACATGATTTAATTTTAGATTAAAAAAAGAAACTCTAAAAATTGCAAAAAATAAATAAAAAAGTTCTTTAATTAAATCCACCGGACAATGAAATGTAGTAAATTTAAACTTCGCGATTTCTCAATAAAGAAAAAAAAAAAAAAATGTCTGAATTTAGAAAATAATTGATAAGATATTTTACAACACTTTTGGCCTTGGAAATGCAAAACAAATTACAAAAATTCTGCAAAAATGGAGTTTATTACGTAATGAAATCTATTTCGGGGGAAATTTTCCAGACTCTGAGTTGAGCATCGAACTGGGAACCTTTTAATTAGCAGGTCACTGAGCTAATTATCCTACACGAAAAAGAAGCCCCACCAGTGGCTGAGAGGTTCTGCTCTCGAAGCTGGTAGACGGGAGGTGCTGGGTTCGAACCCAATCGCGCCCGTCGGCCTAATCGTTCGGAGTTTTCGTGGTTTTCTTCGAACCTTGGATTTCCAAGCGTTAATACGGGTCAGGTTCCCTTAGAAAGACCCCACGAAGGGCACTCCCCCCCCCCTGGGCCTATATCCCTCGTGCAGATAATTGGCCGTCATAAATACAACCAACCAACCTGCACGAAAAAAACTGAAAATTATGGTTTTGTTTAAAAATAGTGTGATGTCATGTCATTAAATTAATTCATTTAATTAAAATAATGTAAGTCTTTTTCAAAATTTTATAATTTGCGGTGTGTTTGTTACTTGTATTCATTCAGCCATAAGTATTCAATAGTTCAAGTCTCTAACTTATATAGTTTCTGAGAGCTAACTATGCGACGGACAGACAGACAGAGGAGGAGTAAGACCAATATGGTTTCGTCAGATGAATGAATCCCTAAAAATGACTGAACCTTTTAAAAAAAAAACTTCGTATATTATAAACAAGATCAGAACACAGGCTGTTTATTTCATCTACATTTAAAGTTTTTAATACATTTTAAAACAATATTATTTGACTACATAATTAATATATTTCGTATTAAAATTCTTTTTGGTGTAGTAGGTGAGCAATCTAAAATATACAATAAATGTAAATAAATTTATTAGAATTTTAAATTTTAAACAGTTTTCACCTATCTTCTGTACACCAAAGAGTACGTTCTGTAACAGACAGGATCCCTGGTTAGTTTAGAATACAAAATTCTTTAACAGAAACTTTTTACATCAAATAGTATCCAAAAAATTGCAAAATGAAAATTTTAAATAGATAAAAAATAAAACTTAATCATTTCTAACAATAAGTTTTATAGTATTCTCAAATGGATTGTTCTTAATATCTACACTTACACATATAAGTTGCTTCGATTTTATAAAATACGCCGTTTATATTAAAGATTTATCAAAATGATGAATGATGATGTATAGGAGGAAAAGTGTTTAAAGGAAACTGCAGTAGCCATGCTTTATCTAACGGAAACTTTCAAACTTACGGAAAATCAGTCTGACCTAATTTTAAAAGTAATCTCTATCATTGAGTGATATTTAGATAACGGCACTGATCTTTTCATTTTTTAAATTTAAAAGCATGAAGTATTGAAATACAAAATCTGCATGTCATTTTTTCTTCTTAACAAAGATAAATCAAAGCATATTTAATATTAAAATCCACAGTATGTAATTCTTAAAATAAGGTTAATTTTTTTTAAATTATAGATTATGTGATAACAAAAACTCATTGATAGAAAATATTCCGTAGAATTATTTAAACACATATTCTAAAGCAATATGTTTAATTTAGCAATCATTTATTTATTCAAACAGAGGCGTTAACACTTTTGTTTCCAGAATTATTGTTTGAGATTTTTTGTATTTTAAACATACAGCAGTTCTCTTTGACATTTACAATGCTGTCTATAGATTAAGAAACAAACGCAGAATTGTTAGGCTAATGTCAGACGAATGTCTTTTTGCACACTTTTTTCGCTCTTACACCATCCCTACACCTTTGCTAGCATGTGTAGGGATGGTGTAAGAGAGAAAAAAGCATGCAAAGAGACGTTCGTCTGACGTTAGTCTTAATATTGAAACACAAATGTTAATCGAAAGATGATAAAAGAAACTAATATAAGTGTAGTAAATATGTATTACCCTAATAGTACAATCAGTTGACGCGACTGCGACGTTACAAAGGTGTCAGCCAAGAGTATTTCAGTCACTGCATTGAACAAAAACGTGATGTATTTTAATTGTTTCGTTATTAATCTCGTCACCGTCATTTGGTAACTTCAGTGTGAAGTCACCGTAGTTGTGACCAGATAACGTCACAGCATGAACATGGCTCACGATGTAAAGTCACTGGATAAATTCACTGCGATATAACTTGTAATCTCATAACAATGCAACGATCATACGACTTCACAGTGAAGCCTCCTAATAACAATCACATTAGAATCATCAAGTGACTTCATTTAACGCTACCTCGTGATTTGACACAAAGCGACAATTACCGTGAATTCACAGTGAAGTTGCAAAATGAGAGTCACTTAAGAGTAATAACGAAACGAATAAAGATATTATATTTTAACAACTAAGCTAAAAAATGCTATAAAAATGATAAAATACCTTTAATTAGATTAACGAACGTTTCATCGCACAAACGGCGACATTTTCAAAATCATTCTTGATATAAATATTTTCACAAAATTTTATATCAAGGTCATCAATGCAGTTCATAGATTAAAAAACAAACACAGAATTATTAATATTCAAATACAAATGTTAATTGAAAGTTGATAAAAGAAACTAATATAAGTATAAAACTATAAATAAGTTATAAATATATAAAACTTGAAAATGTCGCCGTTTGTGCGATGAAACGTTCGTTAATCTAAATAAAGGTATTTTATCACTTTTATAGCATTTTTTAGCTTAGTTGCTTCATTGTAAGTGATTATCATACAAATTGTTATGCAACATATCATTTGAACGTAGGGGTTATGACTTTTTTTACCATTTGAGATGTCACAGTAACGTCACATCGCCTGACTGTGATATTAGAGTAGCGGCTATTTTCAAAACCTGCCGTTTATACAAGTTTCTTTTGATCACTCACAAATAAATTTGTCTTCGAAAATTAGTATTTTGTAAACACAAAAATTGCTGTATGTGGGGACTGATCACTTGTCAATAGTAGCAATTTATGCCAAAATTCAGGAAAATACAATACTATGATTTTTTTTTTTCGTTTATCACATAAAATTTGTAATGGTTTATTTTTTAAATGAAAAATTTGTTCGAGAAAAGAGATAAGCCATTTTAGTTAAATTGCATTTTTTTCTTATGTTCACCTAAGATCAGTTAAATATCTCCATAGAAACGGGAATCCTTTAATTCTTTTCGAGTGAATGGAATTAAACTTTGAGGAAAAGCCAAAGGAGTGGAGAAATTTCAAGAAAACAAAACTTTGTTTATAAAAAGTAACTGGATCACAGCTAAACAGAAAGGCAGAAATTTTCTTTGCGAAACACTGTTAACATTTATAAACAATATAAATACCAGGCTGTAAGAAAAGGAACTTTGGTTGAGGTTTTAAGCGCCATCTGAATATTGAAATGACAGTAAAGGTAGAAAGAGATGATGGTAAATACTGTGGTTATTGTCATAAATGGGAAATTATTTACTGAAAATAAAGAAAGAAAGAACAAGTACGGTATAAACTTCTGATTATCCGTCAGTCACGGGACCGACGGTGTGGCGGATAATCAAAATAGACGGATAACACTGATAAACAAAAATTGACTTTTTATTTTTTCTTCTTAAATTTAAAGCTAATATTCCAATTATATACATTCTTGAGTAAATAAAATTGGTATTGAAAATTTTTACTTGGTTCTTATTTTTTTTTTTTTTTTTTTTTAAAGAAGGATGTGTATTTATAGGTTATTACGATATATCACAATTTTGGAGATCGTACGATAATGCATAATAATAATAATACATAAATGTTAAATCTACCAGCAGTATACTTGTACACTGTTTATATACATTTTACACATATTTTATACACATTTTACGCAGCGGAACACAATTCGAGTGTATTAATTTGAGTACATTAGTACCTATTCTTGCGTTTATATTTATGTTTAGTATCTTCTCTCTTGATGAACCAACAGTAATTGGCAAGCATTGCTGCATTCCAATGCGATCGATAACGAGATTCTATAGCAGAAATTCGTTGATGAAATCGTTCACCATGCTCGTCGCTAATTGCTCCCATATTATCTGTGAAAAGTCAATGTGAGAGTGCAAGAAATGAAGCTTTAATGACATGTGACGATTTAGCTTTTTAAAATTGTTTACTATATTTTGAACACTTGTAATTTGTAACGTTGTTATTCCCAAAGACATTATGCACAAAATTATGCACAACGTGCTTGGATGAAAAGCCATCAAACTTCGGATTCAGGTATACCTTGATAAATATAGGGGCTAATTATGTTTTGGTGTAAATCGCCAAACAGGTGACACTGCTATGATGAATTTTTCATGATTACCGCTCTATCTCAAGAACAAATGCACGAATTTTCATCAAACTTTAGATTCAGTTAGATGTTGACACAAGTTTTTTCTGATAGGATTTTGATGTTAATCACCCAGTAGATGTCGCTGCTGTGCGCATTTTTCCCGATTTTTTCAATAGCTCTATCTCAAAAACTAATGCACGGATTTTCATTAAACATCAGATTCAGTCACACTTTAACTCAAGTTGTTGCTGATTAGGTTTTAGTGTAAATCATCCAAAAGGTGGCGCTGCTATTCTGCACTTTGCAGGATTTACTCTATTTTAACAATAGTCTATCTCTAGAACTAATTCACGGAATTTCATATGTTTTGAACCCTCATGATGGGCATAGATTGCCATTTAATGTTGGTACTCTCATAGTGAATTTTGTAGTATTAACATGTATGGGATAGAAGAAAGTTTTGGGATTGGCACATCCGACTAGTTTTTTCGTCTGCTGTATTTGTTATTTTAAAATTTTCTAAATTTCTATTGCCACACGCTGAAATCCCGCACCCTTTCTGGCCATTTGAATGTTTAAAACTTGTATTTACAAAAATGAAGCCCTTTATTAAAAAATGCAGATTATAATTTATTAGTTTATTTAATATGTAGGTCCTTACATTTTTTTTATTTTGTCCCTTGAGAGTCCTTAAATGTCCTTGATTTTTATTTAAAGAAGTGTGTAGAACACTGTATTATTCCATCTATGTATATCTATGTTTGCTTTATCTTTCCCTGTAAAAAGTATGCAAAATTAAAATATTCTTACATATGAATTGAACTCTGATTATGTTTTGATGTAAATGACCCAACAGCTGGCGCTGCTATGCTGCATTTTCACATGGACGAAACACATCTTATTGCCGCCTAGATGTATTATAAGTAGCAGATATTTGTTCACTTTCAGGGTCATAAGCCTGTAGAAACAAAGTACTTTCAAAGGCAATAAAATAACCTAATGAGATATATTTAAACACTGACATCTCTGAAATGGAAACCAATTTCACCTTTTTGTGAATATTTCCTAAATTTCCAAGAGTATGGTTACTTAATTCTGCTAAAATTTTCCAAGAAAAAAATTTCTTGTTTATCAGTGTAATCGAAAGACAGTAGAAGAACTTTAGAAAATTACATTTCTATGTGTTATTATATAAATAATAATAATTAAACGATTTTTTTTATTTGCTGTATTTTCGTTTTTAAAAAGCATAATTGATAATAATAAAAGAATTTATGAAGCAAATTTAGAGTTTTACAAAGTACCTGTTTTCATCCAAAGTAATCCTTTATACATTTTTGTTTGCGTTTCCCTTGCACTTTTACTGCAGAAAGATTACTTATAATGTAATGTACTTACTATGTAATAAAAGTATTTGGGTTGCATCTGTTTCCTCTTGCATCTCAAATCAATTAATGCATTTTGAGAGCACAGTCTGTATGACTGACTCCTAGATGATCATTCCCCATTCGTCACATTCATCCGCTTCAGGTTTCTCTGGATTCAAACATTTCGAATAATTTCGTCATTCGTTAATTCTTTATAACCAGTATCATTCTTGTTACAATTAAGCCAGTATGAAATATTATCTAGCTGCTGTTCCTGAAGTCAGACAAGCATTTTACTCCAAATAGCGCCATTTCACTCGGGTTTTTGTGCATTTGAATTATCGTTGTTCGTTTCTGATTTTTTTTTAAAGGAAAGGAGGATGGCGGTTAACCGTGAGTTAGCGGTTGATAGAGTAGCGGATAATCGGAAGTTCACTGTAATTCAAAATAAAGAATTTATAATACAGGTCAAACCTATCTTTGTAATAAATTATGCTAAATATATAAACCAAGTAATTATTAAAAAAATAGAAATAAAAAAGCAATTGTCATGACCATTCTTTATCTATTTTATTCTCAGCATTTGTACTCCAAACTTGAAATATGGACAATTGTAGCCATAAGTTAATTTTAACACAATTATTCTAATTGGTAAATATATCATATGAGTTGTAATTTTGCAAGTGGGCGAAAAATGTCCAGACCAGCATTCTAACCAGGGTACTCTTGGGTGAAGCTGCCAGTGGCAGAGGATTGGCAACCTCAGCCAAAGGATCACTGGTTCAAACCCTGGCCTGGGCATTTTTCACTCAGTTGGAAAATTAAAACTCATAATTGTACCATTACCTATTATCTGAGCAATGGATAGAAGATTTTTTTTCAAGACCGTTGTTGTATTTTGACAAGAATAATTTGGGAAAAGAAAGAGTTTTTTCTTTTCTATATTTTTGTGTGTGTGTGTGTAAAAATCGATATTGTTATCCATACGTTCATTTAAAACTAAATTGCAGACAGATTCGCGAATTAATGAAGCTGTTATTAAAAATTAGTACACAAAAAAAAAATACTTTCGTGTTCTTCAATAGAATGCATCTCCCCGAAAATCCGCTAAAATAATTTATTGCACAGTATTGGTCATTGATTGTAAAGTTAGAAATAAAAATGTAAAATCAGCAGCAACAAGGGAAGATGCGTCTGGTTAAGGATAAAAAATTACTTTCCTTTTATTTCATGTACGCTAAGTATGTAAATGCCTGCAAATAAACAATATATTAATAGAATTTTATATAAGTATCGTTACTCTAGTTAGAAAAGTCTTGGTTTATTTTTATAATAGTTCTTAGTATTACTCACTCATGAAAATATGTACAGACAAACCCCTAATTCCTTTTAACGGATATTTAACGTGTCCTTCAAAATAGAGAAATGGAAATTTGTAATAGAAAAAAATGCAGCACGAGAAAAAAAATTAAAAGAAAAAAATGTTTTTATAAGGGTTCTTATTGAGATTTCTAACATATAATGTTTCTTTAAAACAGTTATAGAATTAGTGTTATTGTTAAAGTAAAAGTTTGATTAGTTCAATAGCTGATCCTCATTATCATATAATAGGTCCTGTGGAGGCATTTGGAAAAGTCCTTGATTGTTTTCAATCAGTGTTATGCAGTTTATAATTTTTTGTAATAGTGCTTGTTGTTTTCTGATTATTTTGAACCATGAAGAGAGACTTATCGTTCTGGAGATTCTGAGGTGGTATATGGATGTTAGTGTGCATTCCGTTACGTAGTGCAGCGAGGTTCCTCGTTTTCCACACGTGCAGTAGCCGGAGTCGGCTTTTCCGAACTTTACAAGATAATCTGGAAAGGGCCCGTGATTTGTTGCAAACAAGAAGAGGTTTCTGTGTGATAGTAATGTCTCCTCTGAGACAATAGGTAGAAGTGAATATGTAAACCTTCCTCTATGATCAGAGTCCCAAATTCTCTGCCATTCCTGTTGTATTTGTAATTTTAGTTGTCGTTTGAGATGAGATGGTGGGAAAGGTAGAAATACTTCTGGTAAGTTAGGATTTATGATTGCTTCTTTTGCCTTTTGATCTGCTGCCTCGTTTCCTGCTATTCCGTAGTGTCCTTTTATCCATTTTAGTATTATATTTTTATTTGTATTCTGTAGTAATTGAATTATGTTCTGGACCAGTGCTATTTTTGTTGTGCTGTCTTCAATGGCTTGTATGCTCGAGAGGCTATCTGAATATATTATTGCACTTCCGTACTTGCTTTTTTCCATCCATTCCACTGCTCGAAGTACCGCTAGCATTTCCGCCTGGTATACGGTGTTTTCTATCTTTAATTTTGTTTGAAAAGTATGGCACAAGATTGAGTTTTCGTACGCACAGAACGCTAACCACGTCCCTTCTTCCATTTTGGAGCCGTCTGTGTAGATTTGTACTTCCATTTGGAGGTTTTCATTTGCCTTGTGTGGGTAATTTTTGTAAGGACATACTGATGAATTTGGGTATTTACCTTGATAGAATTCTGGTCTAAATTCTTCTACTGGTGTCCCCAATCTTAGTACTTTCCCCGATGTAGCAATCTGAGCTACCCTGAGATGCAGTGGAGGGATTCCTGTTAAGGCACAAAGTGCAAGGGTGGCCGTTTTACTATATGCGCCCGACACAAAAAGAAGACACTGGGCCTGTATTGAGGACAGTAAGCGAAGCCCGTGAGATTTCTGTAGGTGGTCGTACCAAACAGCTGCTCCATACGTTATCTTCTTTTCTAAGATTGTTATATACCAGATTTTTAAGATATTTTTATTTATTCCTCCTTTTTTTATGTAAGTTTTAGGATTCTGGATTATTGAATTCAGCTCTGTTCTTTTATTTCTTAGGTGAGGCAAAAATGACAGTGTTTTATCTAGGGTTAAACCAAGGAATAGGAGCGTATTTTCGGATTTCAATCTGTAATTATTTATTTTAAAGATTGGAGCTCTTTTTAGATATTTAGGTTTTCTGAGATTTAATGCCTTACATTTTCCATATGAGATGTTCATTTGGTTTAAGTCTGCCCAGTCACTCACTATTTGCGAAGCTTCCCTGGCCATCTCTTCTAGTATTTTTCTTGTTCTTCTATACACCACCAACAATATATCGTCTGCAAACCCTATCACTCGAAATCCTCTTCTTCTTAGTAAATTTATTAACTTCTGTATAAACACTCTCCACAGGAAAGGTCCTAAACAGGAACCCTGAGGGCAGCACTTTGAGAGCCAGTGCAGGATTTCTAGTAGCCAATTTGGATAAATGCCCCTCTTCGATAAATAGGACCTTATGGTGTTGACATATGCTTCTTCTATTTGTAACTCTTCTAATTGTTGTATTGTAATATCCCACGGCAAGTTGTCGAATGCATTCTTAACGTCTACAGATAGGAGGGAAATATAAACATCTTCTTGTTTAAGTAAATCTATTTATGAGAAAAGGTCTCTTATTGCTGTTTCCGTTGATCTATTTTCCTGGAAGCCATGCTGGGAAGTAAAGGTTTTATTTGTTGTATGCAGATAGTAATTTATTCTTTTTAGAAGTATTTTTTCGTAGACCTTTCCAAATACTGAAAGTAGGGTTATCGGTCTATAAGATGCCGCTTCATTTGCTGGTTTGCCTGGTTTTAGAAAGAAAACAGCTTCACCGACTTTCCAATCATCAGGAAAATAATTCAGAGTTAATAATGTGTTGTACATTTCTTGTATTAATTCTGGCTGCGTCTTGAATGAATTTCTGAGTATTACGTGGTCTATTTCATCTGGACCAGGAGCTTTGTTTTTGTTAAAAGCATAGATTGCTTGTTTTATTTCCTGTAATAAAATTTTTGGTACTGTGAAGTTTGGTTTGAATATATAAGGTTGGGTTTCCTTTCATGGTCCAAATATTTCATTTGTTATATCTTGAAAAAATGTTTGTCTTGTTTGAGTTTGATGGGTTGAGTTTGAAAGTGCGTAAGTCTCTTGTCTATAGAAGTCCTGAAAAGCGATCTTTTTAAACTTGCCGTAAGGCTCTTCTGTGTTTCGACAAAAACTTTTCCAAGCTTCAGATTTTGCTTCTTGAATCAATTTTCTGTATTTCGCTCTTTCAGATTTGAATTTTATGTAGTTCTCTGGTACTGCTTCCGGAGTTTTCGTAACTTTTCTCAGAGCTCTAACATAGTTCCTTTGTTTTCTCAAATTTTCATTCCACCACGAGATTGATGGTTTGAACGAGCTTTTCCTTTTCTTGAAGTGAGTTTCACAATTTTCTTTTACCAATGATATGAACAATGCATATCTTTCTTCAAACTCTTCCGGTGTACTTATACCTTTGAAATTTAAGTTTCTTTCTTCTATGTTTTTCTTAATTGCATTATTAAATTTTGTTAGTGATATTCCTTTTGTTCTGTATCTACGTTTCGGTAAATCTGGTATTTGTAGGGAAAGACTCGTTGTTGCCAATCTGTGATCTCCATAACCATAATCCATGCTTTCTTCAACTTCCCAACCTTTTATATATTGAAAGAGTTGAAACGATGATAGCGCTATATCCGGCCATCCTTTCAAGTGTTTAACTTCAAATGTCGGGATGCTGTGCGGGTTATTCACAACTAGTAGACGCTGTACTCATTTGACTGATGACATGATGGCTACTATCATCTTCATTTCCATATCCCCAAAGCTGACTATGGGCATTTAGATCACCCAACAACAAGAATTTATTGGATATTCCCCTTCTACTTGACCAGGCCTGTAAATCTTCTTTTATGTCCTGTGATGGTGCCGTATACTGTGTACCCAATGTTATATAGCCCGCTGTTGTTAAAATATTTACAAACACTGAGTGATCATTTTGTTGGACAATAATGAAAATAGCACAAAACTTGCTATTACAGCGCCCCCTTCCGGCAGAATATTTCTAAATTGAAGGAGCGCATGCTTGCCACAGCCAAATACATACACAGGAAATTTGATTCAATTCTATGCATAACTTCATATACTTTTTTATAGTACAATAGCGACACATGGACAGACGGACAGACAGACAGACATTTTGCATAAACATGTTTTTTGGGATCTCTGACCCTTGAAACTCCGTGAAAAACTGGAAGTAAAAGAAAAAAAAATCGATTACAATACTTTCCTCTATTGAAGATAGAAGAAAGTAAAAATTAACACCTATACGTTCTCTAAAAAACAATTATCTTTAAGAGTGTAGAGATTAAACATAAAGGAGACAATGATCATTAGAGCGGATGTTATGACTTGAGGGTTTTTTTTATTATTTATTACTAATATTAGTTTTTTTTTTTTTTTACTGTACATTATCTCTAAATAAAAAACAATTTTCCGAAGAAAATGTATATTTCTTTATACATACATATTATTAAAAATTTATACTTACATATATATGAATAGTAGATGTTACTGAATAAGAAATTTACAATTATCTTTGTAGAAAATAAACCTTATTCCATTACCTGAACAATGTTCTAAATAATGCAGGTACGACTCTGTTTTTCTAATTAAGCCTATAAATTTTACCACTAGGTCTGGAAGTTTTAAAATAAGTATACATAATTTCAGAGAGATGTCTCGCTCCAATTAGAAACTTTCGTCATAACTTCGGATCAAATTAACTCATTCAAACTAAAATCTCGGAAAAACGTATTTTTCCTAAACGAAAAATTAAACCAGATTTCATTAAAAAAAAGGATTAAATTCTACGCTGTATGATTTTCACTACTAATTTTTCGTTAAGGTTATTTTCTTCCAGAATAAGCAAATTCCTATTTTATTTATTATTTTATGCATAAAAAATAATATAATTTTAAATAAAATGACAAACGCTTTTATTATAATTATGGGATATTTAAAAATATTAAAATATGAGAGAGAGCAAAAAATGGAGCTCGTGCACTTTAATCATAATTTATTCATATATTGTTATGATTTTTTTAGTTATACTGATATGTACCTTTGGTTTTATATAAAGTAACGATTTTAAACACATTTCAACATTGATAAAATGCGCTACTGGCCTTTTTATTGTATGCCAGTGTATTTTTTTATTTACTCTGTTATTTTCAACTCAATAATATTTGATTGATAAAGTTATCATACGAATTTAATTTTTCCAACTGAGCGAAGAAATGTACAAGTCTGGAATCGACCTCGGAGCCTTTGACTTACATTATCAATGCTGGGATGACAAACGGCGGACATATTTCATTCAGATAATAGACCGGGAGCCAGCAGCAAAGACCTATTGTTCGTGACCTTTTTATTGTATGCCAGTGTATTTTTTATTCACTTTATTATTTTTAACTCAATCATATTTGATTGATAAAGTTATCATACGAATTTAATTTTTCCAACTGAGCGAAGAAATGTCCAAGTCTGGAATCGAACTCGGAGCCTTTGACTTACATTATCAATGCTGGGATGACAAATGGCGGACATATTTCGCTCAGATAATAGACCGGGAGCCAGCAGCACAAACCTGTGGTTGTTGACCTTTTTATTGTATGCCTGTGTATTTTTTATTCACTCTATTATTTTTAACTCAATCATATTTGATTGATAAAGTTATCATACGAATTTAATTTTTTTAACTGAGCGAAGAAATGTCCAAGTCTGGAATCGAACTCGGAGCCTTTGACTGCTGGGATGACAAACGGCGGACATACACTGGTTATCAAAAATTAAGGGAAAGTCACAAAATGCTAATTTTCAAATACGCGAACACTCAAAAGGAAATAATATAATTCGAGTAATTACTATCTCTACAACAGAGCTAGCCAATATAACATCTCATTCTGGTCACACATGGTCACAAGTGTCACAGTCACTACGGTGAAGCAAAAAAAATAGGAAATTCCATACATCTCATTGTGAGTCTCAAATGATCACTATATGTGACTCCACTGAGAAGTCAGTGTGACTGTTGCTTTGTGACGAGTCACTATGTGACTTTAACAATATAGTTACATTGTGACTCTCATGTGACTGTCTTTTGTAGACTCAATTTCAAAGTCATCGTTACGCTGCATTGTGATAAGTTACCAAATAATGTCACATTAAAGTCACATGATGACTTTCAGGTGACAGAGAGACTACTGTGAAGTCACCATTGAGCTCTTTTGGGAAAAGTCATCATGTGACTTTAATGTGACATTATTTGGTGACTTATCACAATGCAGTGTTCACAATGACTTTGAAATTGGGTCTACAAATGACAATCATATGAGAGTCACAATGTAACTACATTGCAAAGTCACATGGTGACTCGTCACAAAGCAGCAGTCACATTGATTTCTCAGTGGAGTCACATATAGTAATCATTTGAGACTCATAATGAGATGTAAGGAATTTCCTATTTTTTTGCTTCGCCGTAGTGACTGTGACACTTATGACCTTGTGTGACCTGAATGAGATGTTATATGGGCTAGCTGTGTTGTAGAGATAGTAATTACTCGAATTATATTATTTCCTTTTGAGTGTTCGCGTATTTGAAAATTAGCATTTTGTGACTTTTCCTTAATTTTTGATAACCAGTGTATTTCGCTCAGATAATAGACCGAGAGCCAGCAGCACAGACCTATGGTTCGTGACCTTTTTATTGTATGCCAGTGTATTTTTTATTCACTCTATTATTTTTAACTCAATCATATTTGATTGATAAATTTATCATACGAATTTAATTTTTCCAACTGAGCGAAGAAATGTCCAAGTCTGGAATCGAACTCGGAGCCTTTGACTTACATTATCAATGCTGGGATGACAAACGGCGGACATATTTCGCTCAGATAATAGACCGGGAGCCAGCATCACAGACCTATGGTTCGTGACCTTTTTATTGTATGCCAGTGTATTTTTTATTCACTCTATTATTTTTAACTCAATCATATTCGATTGATAAAGTTATCATACGAATTTAATTTTTCCAACTGAGCAACCAGTGGCCGAGAGGTTCTGCTCTCGAAGCTGGTAGACGGGAGGTGCTGGGTCGTTGCCATCGAAATACTCAATGCCTGAGGACACAAGTTGTGACGTCATCACTAATCGACCGACTTCTCACTAGTGTTGGAATTCACACCGGAAAATTTTGAATAGCAATTTCCTTTTATTTTATTTGTGGAATAGCTATCATCTTATAAATCAATAGTAACTACTTAAAATTACTGGTAAAACTTTGGAAACCCTAAATAAAAATTCAGCCAGATGCGGAATGCCACAGTGTTGCGGCATCTTGCTGATTTTTTATTAGGGTATTCCTAATTCTCACCAGTAAATTTAAATAATTACTATAGTTTTACAAGATGATAGATATTCCACAAATAAAAGAAAAGAAAAATGCTATTCAAAATTTCCCGGTGTGAATTCCAACACTAGTGAGAAATCGGTCGATTAGTGATGACGTCACAAATTGTGTCCTCAGGCCTTGAGTATTTCGATGGCAGCGGCTGGGTTCGGTCCCAATCGCGCCCGTCGTCCTAATCGTTCGGAGTTTTCGTGGTTTTCTCCGAACCTTGGTTCTCCAAGCGTTAATACAGGTTAGTTTTCCTTAGAAAGACCTCCACGGAAGGCACCCCTCCCCCTTAGGGCCCATATCTCACGTGCAGATAATTGGCCGACATAAAATACAACAACCAACTGAGCTAAGAAATGTTCAAGTCTGGAATCGAAATCGGAGCCTTTGACTTACATTATCAATGCTGGGATGACAAACGACGGGCATATTTTGCTCAGATAATCGACCGGGAGCCAGCAGCACAGACCCATGGTTCGTACGGATACCGTTATTTCTCCAGGTTGTTGGTTGTATTTATGACGGCCAATTATCTGCACGAGGGATATGGGCCCAGGGGGGAGTGCTCTTCGTGGGGGTCATTCTAAGGGAACCTAACTCGTATTAACGCTTGGAAATCCAAGGTTCGAAGAAAACCACGAAAACTCCGAACGATTAGGCCGACGGGCGCAATTGGGATCGAACCCCGCACCTCCCGTCTACCAGCTACGAGAGCAGAACCTCTCAGTCACTGTTATTTCTCCAGGAAAACTACCAGTATCTTTTTATAGAAATAGAAATCTAGGTTAAACGCGCAAAATTTTGTCTTCATTTACGAAGAGATTTTCAATAGGATAATGCTGGTGGCGAAAAATTTTCTAGTCTGCAAAATTCAAGGAAGCGTACGAACCATGAGACAACCACCTCATCGAGTTTGAGGCTGACATTCCAGAATTAGCTAAAACTCGATTCCCGTATTAAAGCACAATCGGTCTTCCAAGTCATAACTTGGTGGAAAACACCTAAACAACCGATTTTACCAGTTGACTCGTAGGTTTACCATTGTGTTTTCTTGCTCCCAGAACGCTATGTTTTCATACCTTTGGGTGCCGGATAACGCAATGGTAAACCTACGAGTCGACCGCTAGAATCGGGTTTTTAGGTGTTTTCCACCATTTTGTCTAATGAAGATAATTAATTTTTTAAATATCCAACATAATGATAGTATTAGATAAAATAAACTGTGAAGTCTTTACGCAGTAAAAGTGACAGGGGTAAAAGCATTAGCATCTTATGCCTAAAGATCTAGGCGCTCGCGTTCCAAAACAACAACAACAGTAAAAGTGAGTTAAATATATTTTAGGGAGAGTGGTATACAATTGTGCAAAGCTGTGCCTATAATTAATATAGGCCTATATTCGACCTTAAGAACCAAATTTTACAGCATTTTCTAAACGATTCTTTCTCTTAATCAAAAAAAAAAAATGGATAAGGCTGTTCTGTTTCATAGTTCGTAAATAAAACCTTGATATTTTGAAAATTCATTAAAAATACCTTCATGAATGTGTCAGAAATTGTTAATTTGGGATTCCTAATATGATACAAACAAGTCGGAAATTTTACGTCAAACGTGGCAAATGATGTGCGTTCGTACTATACCTAGTTTGATAAATATTCAGATTTTGGTGCAATGGCTGTTGCACTCTTTGCAAAAATGCATGAACACAAATTTTATCACGATTATATATATTAAATTCAGTAATAAGGAAATAATAGGACTCCGTCTTAAATAGGACGTAGTCACCATGGCAACGTAGAATCATTATCTAACATGGGACATCATAGAATTAATTGCCCCACCAGTGGCCGAGAGGCTCTGCTCTCGAAGCTGGTAGACGGGAAGTGCTGGGTTCGAACCCAATCGCGCCTGTCGGCCTAATCGTTCGGAGTTTTCGTGGTTTTCTTCGAACCTTGGATTTCCAAGCGTTAATACGGGTTAGGTTCCCTTAGAAAGACCCCCACGAAGGGCGCTCCTCCCCTTTAGGGCCTATATCCTTCGTGTTGATAATTGGCCGTCATAAACACAAAACCAAACCAAACATCGAATTAATTATGTATGATAGGTTTTAATAGAATGAAGAAAACTTTTATTAATATCTTTTTAAGTTTTGATTCAATTTTCATAAAATTTGAAATGACTCGACAAAATTCTGCAACGATTATATACTAGTAAATCTGCAGATGAGGAGCCTCAACGTCAGTTCTGCAAGTCATTATTTTTAAACACACTTTGGATAATATTCAACTCCCTGCAAACCGCAATTTAAAGTTTTCAAATTACGCCATTATTTATAAGAATAAAAAATACGAAATGTTTTAGACATTAGAAGCGTTAATTTAAAAAAACGTTATGTAAGGATATTCTGAAATTTTCATGAGCTGCTAATTCTGGTATTTTTTTAGATAATAAAGTAGATTTCTTCAGGGAAGCGGAACCCCCTGAACCAGAACCCTCCGCGATCTCATTAATTTTACATATGTAACTTTTTATTCATTGTGCTAATGGTTATCGTAAATCTTAGATTGATTTTTACAATTACGAGCCTTATTTTTTAATACCGGTGGACAGAAGATCATTTATATTGACACAATTATATTAAAAGTTTAGGTTTTATTAACAAAAAAGTAATTTCCTTTTACAAATAACATAATTTTCATTCGTATTTTCTGAAATGAGGCGGCATTAGGAAGTAACACTCGTCAAAAAAAACAATTTCAGGCAATCTAGTTAATGTTTGGCTTTTAAGAAAGAAAACAATTATTTCCCGATACGATGAAGTCATTTTCGACAGAGATAATTTTTCGGTGCATAATTTTAACATTTACTATCTATTTCTTTTCAAAAGATTTTTTATTATTGAAATTTTCAATTAAAAATTAAACATTTCTGTTAGCCGTGTGCAGATGATAAACCGTGAGATATTGGTAACATTTTTTATTTTTTTTTAATATTAAGAATTAATATCATAACACAAAGCTTTTCTATTTCAACCTCAAAACATATTCGTTTTATTTTTGATATATGAGGCCAAATTCACCTTCTTTTCGTATTTTCGTTTTATTTCCAATATGAAGACGTATATTCATTCCTATTGTTTATTTCATTTTCCACCTTGCACATGCCCACCAGTGGCTGAGAGGTTCTGCTCTCAAAGCTGGTCGACGGGAGGTGTTAGGTTCGATCCCAATCGCGCCCGTCGGACTAATCGTTCGGAGTTTTCGTGGTTTTCTTCGAGCCATGGATTTCCATGCGTAAATACGGGTTAGATTCCCTTAGAAAGACCCCCACGGAGGGCGCTCATCCCTGGGGCTTATATCCCTAGTGTAGATAATCGGCCGTCAAAAATCAACCAACCAACCACTTGCACATGAACATTTTTCCAATCAAAATTAACTGTTTAGGGTAAATTATTACTCCGGGATCGGATTTTCTTGGCAACGGTAAAAAAAAAAAGGATTGTTAAATTTTATAGGAAAATGTCAATTTATTCCTTATGAAAATAATAAACTTTTTTATTTGTAAGAAAAATATTTGAACAAAGTAAATAGAACATAGCCTGTCTTTATTTCTGGGGTAAAATCCATCTATACCGTAAAGACAAAAAGGCATTAATTCATCGCTTTTTGAAGTTCATTTGACTTCAAACAATTACACATACTTTCACATCTATGATATTTTTAGGTGTAGTTCCGTTGTTGGGTAACAGTTGAAAGAAAATTAAAACAATGAAATGTGACATTTAAAAGAAGTAACTTTATAAAAAAAAAATTTATATTTTTGGAACACATATATAAAATCCCTCCATAATTTATACACCGAATTTAAAATGTCTGACACATGTATAGAGAAAATTTCAAACTAATAAGAATAATGTATGATTCCAATTAGGAAATTTCATCATCCATAATTTACTATTTGGTTCATTCAAAATGAGCAAAGATTAAAAAAAAAGTCGTGTCTGCATAGTAACCGATTTTAATAAAATTTGATACACAGATTCAATTCATATTCAAATAGAGCATTGCAAAATATTTCGACAAAAAAATAAAAAAATTTGGAAGTTCTGGACATTCAAAAAACTTGTGACATAGAATGGCATGTGTACAATCGTTCAAAGTTGCATGTTTGAAGTTCCGTATCTTGAAAACTATTTAACATAAATTAAATCTTTTTATAATATTGTAATCTCTGGAAAATTATCTTCTTATTTATTTAATAATAATAATTTGGTAACGTCATGATTAATCTTAAATTTGTTGTAAAAATTGAAACTTTGTCAATTTTGAGAAAATTATAAACGTTATAAAAATTAAAGGAATTCAAAAACATCTGCGAAATTGATGCCTGATGTAGTGTTACATATTAAGATCGAATTGCTAAAGTTTTTAAGTTGCCATGCATTTCCTTCACCTTTAAAAAAAATTAGAAACTTTAAAAAAAATGTCAAAACTGTAATTTTTTCTCTTATTGATAGGCAAAAAAAAAAATATTGAAGGAAAGGTCAGACATTATAGTTATTGCACAGACATAAAGATCAATAAGTCCATGATATGCTAAAAAAAAATCAAGATTGCCTTTTGATTCCCAACATCACAAAATTTGGTTAAAAAAGTAATATTTGTTGCATTCCAAGAGCTTTACTCTTTGAATAAGCGCGCATTTTTTTTACAATATTGCACGATTTCAAACGGAAAAAGATGCAGTGCTGCCATCTATGGATTTAGAGGATAAATATATAATTTTTTTGTTCAAAGTAATATATATATATATATATATTTTTTTTTTTTTTTACTGTAGTTTAAAATAAATATATTAATAGCCAAAAATAAACTGAAAGCAAAAATTAAAGTTTCTATATTTAAAATACACACATTTATCTATAATATGAAATAATTTAAAAGTTTAATAAAGCTTTTTTTCACTTAAAAAGAAGTGATAGAAATATTGCATTTTACCCTCAACATTTTTTACTGTTTATTTTTTTTCATTAAGGAATAAAAAGGCAAGAATGAAACTTTCGATTTTTAAAATATATACATTTAGCTATAACGCCAAAAAAAAAGTAAAATTGTCAAGCCTGTCCTTCATGCTTAAATGAGCAGCAGAAGTATTGCATTTTTACTTCAAAATTTTTGAAAAATATTTTTTTTCCCTCATTACGGAATAAAAATACAATTACTAACTTACGCCAATCTGTTACTTATTATTCATTCCTAATTATAAATAATTTTTAATATAGTCTTTCCATTCCTAAGGCTAATAATCAGAATTGAAATTTTAAGCATGTAGACACTACCTCGATTTTGCATTAACTTTTAATGTACATTTTAATATTTAAATAAACAATCCTGAAATCTATTATTTTACATTTACTCATAAATAGATATGATCTACATATAGACTGGTTTTCATTAAAATCTGTGACATGTCTGCCACAGCTGATTTGCTCATTTTGCATGGAATGACCCATTTAAATCCTTCAATCATATGAGCCATTTCCTTTCAACAAATAGCCCCACCAGTGGCTGAGAGGTTCTGCTCTCGAAGCTGGTAGACAGAAGGTGCTGGGTTCGAACCCAACCGCGCCCGTCGGCCCAACCGCTTCGGAGTTTTCGTGGTTTTCTTCGAAACCTTGGATTTCCATGCGTAAATACGGGTTAGGTTCACTTAGAAAAACCCCCACGGAGGGCACTCCCCTTAGGGCCTATATCCCTCGTGTTGATAATCGGCCGTCAAAAATCAACCTAACCCTTTCAGCAAATAAAAATGGAAAAATCGTCTGAATAGCCATAGAACAGCCTTATTGTGTAAAATAAAATATTCCATATTTTCGGAACGAATGAACCAAATATAACAAAAAACTATGCAGCTAAATCCGGGTACCTCATTAACATATCCACTTAATTTCAAGTTAATCGGATGCTTTTTGCGGCACTTATTGCAGAACAGATAGACAGACTAACGGAAACCAAAACTTTTCGTGTCTCCACAGTAAGCCTTCACTGACGTTTCGGCAATTAAATTTAAAACCATTCGGATTGGTAGTTTTCGCGCTTTTATATGCGGACAGACGGACAGACAGATAGACGGACGGACCAATCGACGACTATAGATGCTATGTATTTATGTAATTACGAACCCACCTAAAAAGGCTTTAGCTTCAAATGTTATTTATTTTTATACATTTATTTTTTTCACATTGCGTTACTAATGCAAGATAATTTATAATATTGATTAATAATAAAATAAATACTAAAAAAATGCATACGTTTAATGCTTAACAGTTTTTTCACCCTTAATTTTCTATGGAGTTTTATTTACTGGCAGTTATCGTGATCTAGATGCAATTAAAAAAAAAATCTCAGACTCAAACAACTTATTTCTTTTGGCATTTATTACATTTTAAGTCGTTTAAGAAACATTAGTAACGTGCGTGACCTTACGTAATTTTCTACAACTGTAGGTCCATCTCGTATTAGAAAAGAAAACGCAGACATACTTGAACTATCGATATTTTCATAAAAGGACTGAAAGAGCTTTTTGAAGAGGTTCAGGAGATTTTTTTTATTTCACCATTTTCCTTTTTCCTTCCTTTTTAAGCAAGTTACGTACTTTTTCTAAATTTCTTCCAATAAAATTTTTGAGTGATCGCTGGGAGATGCTGAATTCAATACGAACCCACTATGATGTTAAAAACTGGATGGAATTAATATTTATTTTATAACTCTAACATTTAGATACACTTATATTACTTGAAATTGTTCGATCCGAAAGCTCATTCTATACATTGTTTGAATGTTATATTTAAATGCAAATGCAAATGTTTAAATATTTTTACGTTTTCGTAAACTGCATCTTTCTTTCTATATATATTGTAATGAATTGCATCGTTCTTTCCGTATATATTATAAAACGAAAAGCATATGAAGAGTGGTGGTTTACAATCGTTATCTTAGAGAAGGGAAAGATGGCGATCCCACGGCACCCGTGCCATTATAACTATAATAGAATAATGGCATACACGGGACAGAATATTTTCAGCAAGACATTCATTCCACTTCTAACTCAAGAAGCACGGTACTAGTCTGGCTGAGTTCATCTAAATTTGTGAAATGAAAAAACTTAAATGCAATTTAATTAATCCCAGTCTAATCCAATAATGGCATTTTGTTTTATTTAATAAAAAAAAAAAAAAAAAAAAAAAAAAAAAAAAAAAAAGGTTTTCAAGAAAGAGAAATATTATCAGACATTGTAAATAAAAATACCAATTATAAACTTATGAAAATTTGCATTTCAAAACAAGACATGGACTTCCTATTTTGCCAATTCTTCAGGTGAATCATTATTTTTAGTAATTAATAATCTACAAAGAATCAAATTTTCAAAAGTAAAAAAAAAAAAAAAAAAAAAAATGCTAAGCTTTTTTAAAAAAAAGAACGAAAGTTGTGGCTAAAAATGATGTGATATCAAATTTCGAAGCTTATTATTATGGTACTTATTTAACATTTTCGATTAAAAAAATTACCATATAAACTTTAAAATATACTTAGAATTACTTAAAAGGTGACACAAACATATAAAGAGATTATTTAATACAACTCTGAGATCTTTTGAACACGCACGAGTTCATTTTCAAAGGGAAAACATGATTGACTATATTAGAAAACAAATTTAAAAACAAAAACAAAATTCTACGCATGCGCAAGCGAAGTTCAGTCCATTTCTCTACAAAATGGGTGAAAAGATCAGTTCATAATTGCAGGAGTTCTTGAAATATTTGGGATATTATACAAAATCGCGGGAATGTTATAAGAAAGGACATCGTTGCAAACAGTGTCACTCCTATGTAAAATCTTAATGGATGCATGGATTATTGACGAGTAATGGTTACACTGTAAAAAAAAATCTGGAATTCTACAAATGTATAGTTTTATCTGTACTTGCACAAAAAAAAAATATAAATCTACAAAACTAATTTTTGTAAAGCGGCAGAAATCTGTAGCTTTGCAAATGAATCTACTAAAATTACAGTAATCTTACTAAACTTTTATCTGTAACCCGGGTTGCAGTTACATAAAGAGTTCTGGGCATCCCAGTTTCCTAAGAAATTCTTAGTAACCTTACAGATTTTTTGATTTACGGTGCAAAAGTGTATCTATTACATGAATTTTTGTTGTTGCCGTTACATAAAAAGCTCTAGGAATCCCAGTTTCCTAGAAAATTTTTAGTAACTTTAGAGATTTTTTTTTTTTTTTACAGTGTAGATGTTGAATTTTAGTTTTTTCGAAGGCTATCTTAATATTGTCTTTTTGATGCAATCTGGATAAAGCTGTACTTGGTTTGTTAAACATGATATCAGAAAATATCTAACCATTACTCTTCAATAATCTGTGAATCCATTGAGATTTTACTTAGGAGTGATGCTGTTTGTAACGATGTCCTTTCTTATAATATTCCCGCGATTTGGTATAATATCCTAAATATTTGAAGAACTTCTGAAAATATGAACTGATATTTTCACTCCTCTGTAGAAAAATGGACTGAACTTCACTTGCGCATGCGTAGTATTTTGTTTTTGTTTTTAAATTTGTTTTCTATTCATCTAGTCATCTTTTTCCTTTGAAAATGGACGCGTGTGTGTTCGATAGATCTCAGGGTTATATTAAATAATATCTTTATATGTTTGTGTCACCTTTTAAGTTATTATAAGTATATTTTAAAGTTTATATTAATGACAAGGTGACCTTCACGACACTAGTTTTTTAATGCCAGTATTTTGACTGTATTGAAAAAAACTACCATTTGTAACTCAACTGCTTAGGTATATGTTAACAGAAATCATTTTCGCCTGTACTAAATTCATCATAACGTGTTTCTGAAAATTAAAATTTTTTAGAATTTTGATTAATGGGCTTCGCGACCATCTCTTCATGTCTTGCACAAATTTCTAATCCGTAATTTCTAATCCGTAATTTCTAATCCGTAATTTCTAATCCAAAATTCAAAAATCCGTAGTTAAGATCCGAAGTTCGAAATTGTTACATAAGCAAGCATTTTTAGTTTTTCCTTTACGGACGGAGCTGTTTGTGTCGTAAAATAATGGTGACTTATCTTAAGTATTTATTTTATGATTTATTTCTTAGAGTAATTAAGCATTTAACAGCTGTTAAAAAAATTTTCTTTTCTCAAAATATCAATCTTTTTCAGTTTATCTGTTTATAGTTAAAATCCGAAGTTCGACATTGTTACTAAAGCAAAAGTTTTATGCTTTTCCTTTATGGGCTTGTGTGCTTAGAAATTTGTGTCTTAAGAAAAATTAATTGAAACGCAGCTTCAGGATTCATTTTATGATTCCGTTTTTAGAGTAATTAATCATTCAAAAGCTAATGAAAATCAATTCCCTTTCTCAAAATAAAAGCCTTTTTCAATTTATCTGTCCGTAAATAAAATCAGAAGTTCGAAATTGTTACTAATGCAAACATATTATGCTTCACCTTTACGAATTTGGGAACTTAGAAATTTGTGTAAAATACGGAAAGATGGCCGCAAAGTTCAACAGGAATTTCCTGTGAGTTTCAGTTTTTGTGAGTTGCGGAACGCTATTTCGCCAAAAGAAATGTCTGTTTTATAGTACGTACTTCTGCCGTCTAATAACGCGAATGATTGCCAGCAGATATTAACTGTATACAGTTATTCTCTGGCAAGTTTTTTCTGCCAGAAATTTTCTGTTGTTTCACAGGAAAATGTTTTACTGTGTACTTTCACAATCGGCACCGATTACAAAAGTGAAAGTAACTTTATATAAAAAAAATACCTGCAGCCAAAATCCAAAAAATAAAAACTAACCCGATTAAGGATCAACCTCAACTAACCTACTAAAAATAAATAAATAAATGAATAAATAATAAAATGCAAGCGAGAAATTTAAAAAGGGCAACTCCCATAGGTTTAACATTAATTTGCGAGTTTCTTCGTGTGACTAATGTAGACTCTTAAGAAATATGAAGGACAGTCATAAATAAGGAGCCTAGGAGCTTGGGGTAACGGAAGCGAAAAAAAAAATGAAAGGAACTGATGACAAAAGTGTAACACACGCAATCACTTACATTGATGGCTACGAATAAAATGTTTCTTTTTAAAGTTGGAACTGTCAAATACTGTAGCAAGGTGCCTTAATTCATGTTCTTGTTCAGTTCGCATGTTAAGCACATGATTCATGCATTGCCAGATTTAGAGAACATTTTCGATTGCGGTGTAATGTAACTACCACACTGTTCGAATAGCTATTCCATCAATTGATTATTCTGAAAATATTTAAATAAGAAAATTTTACTTCATAATGTAGAAAATTGTTACAATTTCAAGCGATATGCATGTTTATTGTCCGTGAATTAACAGAAGATTAGGGTATAGTGTCATCTTAAAAGGTAAACCAGTGAGATCTAGACTCAATACCGTAATTCAATCAGTGTCCCTGAACTGACAGGGCCTGAATTATCAAATATTTATCTTTTCAAAATTTAAACAATGAAACAAAAATACATTCGGTCATAATGAACTGCTATAACTAAAACTGATCTTCCTATCTATATAGAAAACTCTCTCTCTCCCTATATCTATATCTATATCTATATCTATATAATTATATATATATATATATATATATATATATATTTATTTATTTATTTATTTGGCACTTTTTTTTATACTTACAGCTTTAATTCATAATATTACGGTTTTTGATGGTGGTAGGTTATGTTTAATTAATGGTTATATATATATATATATATATATATAGAATCGAATTCTCTAGTACGGTGAAAACAAGAGCATTAAAACAAGCTGATGATTTATCAATTAAACTACATTCTTTTAATTAACAATCGTTCAAATATGTCAAAAAGTGCTAAAAATTATTCATAATTTTATTGATGAAGTATTTATTCCCTTTTCGTTATCAAGATATTATATCGAGGATGACCATTAACTCCATAACAAACAAAGGGAAATATTATACATCTTAAATTTTAAAACAAAACGTTATAGACTCAAACGGTCATATGCAATCTATTAGTATCACCACAGACAGAAATTTCAATAACGCTCGAAATGGCTTTGAAGCGTTATCGCATTGTCAAGTAAATCTTGTATAAACCTGTTACCATCTAACAGCATTTACATGAATGCAATAGGGCAGTCATTTTAGCAAATTTATGAGTAAAAGGATAATTTCTCTCCCACTACCAACATCCCTAACTCGGATCGATTTTTTATTGCTTCTCATATGGGAAGTGCGAAATCACCGCTAAAGTGCTAAAAACCCTTTTATAGGCATAAATGTTTGATTGAGAACATATGAGTTTTCTTTTTTTTTTTTTTTTTTTTTTTTTTTTTTGAGCTTTCCTTTTTCTTCTGACTTTTCTTATAAATTAAGAATTTTCAATGTTCCTTTAAAAGTTCTATAAACCATTAAATAATTTTTGATATGTATGCAACATACTCTGCAAAAGTATAAACTTTTTTCTGCATGAAAAAAAAAATTCTTTATACAAATTTCAAATGCTAAAAGGTGTAAATTAAAGCTTTAAAACCAGAAAAAATACGTTTATTTCGCCTCGCCCCAAGACATTTTCAAAACAAATAAATAAAGCTATAGACGCTATCAGATGACGTCACAGGCAACTCAACTCCGCATATCAACTGCAAGTGGGTTCCAAACAAACCCATAGAGTTCAGAATGTACTAGAGATGCACTATATTGTCAAAATTGCTTTCTATATGAAACCAAATATCGCTCAAAGTAAGACAAGCACGTGTAACTAGGGCTGAATTCATTGGACTAGGAGAAGTTTTCAAATCGAGCCGCAAGTGTTTGGGCCGAATTATGATCCCTTTTAACTGATTCACGGTTGCAATTTAAGCTTCACACCAAACCAACACATTTCCTTTCTATCTTTCTCTGAACTCTGTTGTTTGTTTAGAACCAATTTGCGGTTGATATGCGGGGTTGAGTTGTCTGTGATGTCACCACTGATAGGGTCTATTCTAAATTTGCACGGTCTATGAAACGCCATCATTCAGTTTCCCATGTGTTCTTTCATATTATGCACGTTATTTTTTATTTTACTTGGATGTTTATTTTCATACCCATTGAGTAGCTCGAGTCATATTTTGCTGCATCGTTAACATATTTTTTTTTTTTTTGCGAGTTACAATCTCTATAGTTTCTCTTAAAATGGATGGATAGTATAGACTGGAGTTGAAAATTATTTTACTTTTATTGAAATTTATTTGAAAGCAAAATAAAGTTAAATAAGTTTATTATAAAATAAATTTCATTAAAAGTAAAATAATTTTCCCCTCCAGTCTGCACTATCCATCCGTTATAAGAGAAACCACAGAGATTGTAACGCACAAAAAATCAATATGTAACGGTGCAGCTTCATTTTACTTGCGAAAAATATGGCTCGAGCATGGGCATGAAAATAAAAATAAAATAAACATCCGAGTCATATTTTGCTGCATCGTTAACATATTGTTTTTTTGCGAGTTACAATCTCTATAGTTTCTCTTAAAATGGATGGATAGTATAGACTGGAGATGAAAATTATTTTACTTTTATTGAAATTTATTTGAAAGAAAAATAAAGTTAAATAAGTTTATTATAAAATAAATTTCATTAAAAGTAAAATAATTTTCCCCTCCAGTCTGCACTATCCATCCGTTATAAGAGAAACCACAGAGATTGTAACGCACAAAAAATCAATATGTAACGGTGCAGCTTCATTTTACTTGCGAAAAATATGGCTCGAGCATGGGCATGAAAATAAAAATAAAATAAACATCCGAGTCATATTTTGCTGCATCGTTAACATATTGTTTTTTTGCGAGTTACAATCTCTATAGTTTCTCTTAAAATGGATGGATAGTATAGACTGGAGATGAAAATTATTTTACTTTAATTGAAATTTATTTGAAAGCAAAATAAAGTTAAATAAGTTTATTATAAAATAAATTTCATTAAAAGTAAAATAATTTTCCCCTCCAGTCTGCACTATCCATCCGTTATAAGAGAAACCACAGAGATTGTAACGCACAAAAAATCAATATGTAACGGTGCAGCTTCATTTTACTTGCGAAAAATACGGCTCGAGCATGGGCATGAAAATAAAAATAAAATAAACATCCGAGTCATATTTTGCTGCATCGTTAACATATTGTTTTTTTGCGAGTTACAATCTCTATAGTTTCTCTTAAAATGGATGGATAGTATAGACTGGAGATGAAAATTATTTTACTTTTATTGAAATTTATTTGAAAGAAAAATAAAGTTAAATAAGTTTATTATAAAATAAATTTCATTAAAAGTAAAATAATTTTCCCCTCCAGTCTGCACTATCCATCCGTTATAAGAGAAACCACAGAGATTGTAACGCACAAAAAATCAATATGTAACGGTGCAGCTTCATTTTACTTGCGAAAAATATGGATCGAGCATGGGCATGAAAATAAAAATAAAATAAACATCCGAGTCATATTTTGCTGCATCGTTAACATATTGTTTTTTTTGCGAGTTACAATCTCTATAGTTTCTCTTAAAATGGATGGATAGTATAGACTGGAGATGAAAATTATTTTACTTTTATAGAAATTTATTTGAAAGTAAAATAAAGTTAAGTTTATTATAAAATAAATTTCATTAAAAGTAAAATAAAGTTAAGTTTATTATAAAATAAATTTCATTAAAAGTAAAATAATTTTCCCCTCCAGTCTGCACTATCCATCCATTATAAGAGAAACCACAGAGATTGTAACGCACAAAAAGTCTATATGTAACGATGCAGCTTCATTTTACTTGCGAAAAATATGGCTCGAGCATGGGTATGAAAATAAAAATAAAATAAACATCCAAGTAAAATAAAAAATAACGTGCATAATATGAAAGAATACATGGGAAACTGAATGATGGCGTATCATAGACCGTACTACTAATTTGGAATAATTTTATAGTCAAAATAAACGTATTTTTTTGGTTTTAAAGTTTTAATTTGCACCTTTTAGCATTTGAAATTAGTATTGTAATAATCAAAGTGTTAATTTGATACAGAAATTCTTTAATTAAAAATTGCATAAGAAATTCGTCAAACTAACTTAAAATTCGCTAAAAGTGATAAAAATATATTTAAAAGACAAATAAATACCTTTACTTATTCAGATCGACGCATTTCATTGCTCTGATGGCAACAGATATATAGGGGAGGGTAGTACACAGTGAGACGAAAATTATTATTACTTAACGAATGGCAACGATTTTTGTTCTTTTGAAAAAAATTTGCTCCATCTTTAAGCTACACAAATACGCTGCACATTAATGTATAAATGGTTTTAAAAAGTTATTTATAAAAGCACAGAAGCAGCATAACGGAGTGTCGAAAATTGTCTCACTGTGTACCACTTGTGGTACACATTGAGACAATGTATATATTTTCATAAATCATACATTTTTATACTCTATCAATAATTTTCTGCAGTTTATGACTTCTAATTATTGTTTCTAGATTAATTTTTTTTTTAAATATGAACCTCGAGTGGACAATGGCAGACATTGGGCTACCTTCATGCAAATTTTCAGCCTCTTACGTTTAGTAGATTTCACTAGCCATCGCACGCAACTACACACAGAGAGATAGAGAGAGAGACAAAAAAACCTTATTTTATTAATAAATAACTTTTTTTTACGTCAGAACCGTATAGTAGATACACAATGAGGCACGTCTCACTGTGTACCACAACTGTGTGTCTCACTGTATACTTTCGATACGTTGTAACAAAATGGGTGCCATATCTGTTTCATCACCAATTTCATAGCTTTGAATGGTTGTGTCGTTTTGTTGACATAGTCTATCATTAGATATAGCTAGGTTTGGTTAAGTAAATATATGCCATGATGAAAGAAATAAACTTTAAAATGTAACTTTAACCCCTCTAAAATAAATAATTATTTACTATTTTGTTGGACGAGTAACCGAAGTGCCGAAACTACATCCACGTGTTGCATAAGATGAGGTGGTTCAGTGTGTCTTCCAGCTAGGAGAAAATGTTATATGTCAAAATGGCTGCTGTCTCACTGTGTACTCCCTGTCCTAATGATACAAATATTTTCGCAAAAAATTTTAAATTGAAGACTGGTAAACAAAAATCACGCGAACACATGCATAATGAAATTAACTGCAATATTTGCAATGTTAAAAATGGATATTATGAACGTGAATTATTTTATACTATTGTTTCACTATTCTGCTGAGCATCTCTTTCCAAATTTTAGGAAGCTCCATGGAGGCAGAATTACTGGATACATTCTCACGGCGTAAAAAGATCTCGAATGATGAATGGAAAATAAATCTTGATGGATAAATTATTCTAATATTTTTTTTTAATTAATCTGCAAAGGTTCTTTGTTATATAGTCTAGATAAAGCTGTAGTTTTCTTGTTGTATTTGATGCCTGCTATATGTTCTTTGATCCTAGTTTTAAGCTATATGTTTACCATTCTTAGATAAAAATTGCACTGTTCCGTCTTCCTTGGTGGAAAGTATTTCATATACCCCTGATAATTTTTAGAACTTAATTATAAATTAATACATTAATTTTAAGGTATTTTTCCGATTGCCGTCCGTATTCTCTGAGACTGAAATAACTGTATAAGAGTTGAAACAACAAGGATTTAAGTTGTGTTAATAAACGCTCCCAAAATAGGCCAAATGGCTGTGAAACTGCAACACTGGAAGATTTTAAAGGATGAAAAGTAGATACATCTTATAAATAAAAAAAAAACAGCGTACTATTTTAAAAAATACATTTTCATCAAGTAATAGTTTCATATTAATTTACAATTATACGCTGAAATTAGGTGTGATGTTCAAGATGAACATTGAATGATTATAAAAGAGTGTTTTTAACACTGAAAAGTGTTTGTGAATTCGGTTTGTCCGTCCGTCCGTGACTCACGTAAATATAGTCCGATTGCCATGGAATCTATAAATGTTATTGTGTATTACTATGGCATGTTCCGTATCGAAAATGAAGTGTATAACATTTATTATTCATTTACAGAGACACTCAAAAGAATTCCGTTAAATTAAAGTCTATGGGGAAAAATTGTTTGCGGTGTACTTTAATGATATTATACTATTTAAAACATACTGAAATTTATATATACTACTGAGCTGTACTACACGGCGCTTATTGTAGAATAGGGTGTGCATAGAACACATCGTTCATTTACAGGGTTGGTTGGTTGGTTGTGTTTATGACGGCCAATTATCAACACGAGGGATATAGGCCCTAATGGGGGGGAGTGCCCTCCGTGGGGGTCTTTCTAAGGGAACCTAACCCATATTAACGCTTGGAAATCCAAGGTTCGAAGAAAACCACGAAAACTCCGAAAGATTAGGCCGACGGGCGCGATTGGGTTCGAACCCAGCATCTCCCGTCTACCAGCTTCGAGAGCAGAACCTCTCAGCCACTGTTGGGGCTCATTTACAGGGACACACAAATGAATTTGGCTACAGAAGAACTTGAACTATTGAACCCTATGAACCATAATTGCTGGAAGTGCGTTTTCAGTTGTGATACGAGTTTTTAAATTAAAGTATCTTTTTAATTATCATTTGGTGTGTATAAATTCTATGGATTCTTCTGGATTCTATGGATGCACAAAAGATCTCAAAAGTACATTTTCGTTTACTCACGGAAATTTCTGAATGGAAATTTTCAACTGCGGTATTTGTTTAAGTGAATTAACGTTTAGCATATTATGTAGTGTACAGTAGACTCCCGATTATCCGAGTGCCGCTTAATCGAGTTATTTTTTCTGATGAACTGATGGCTTCCATTATTATAAAACAGCCATTATAAATGAATTGTTAGGTGAAGATGAAAGAACAGTCGTAAAAAGTTAGAATTCCGATTTTCTGGTCAGAATGGTAAAAAAAAGGCCATAATCTTTTTTAAATGATGGCCATTTTTTACCATTATGACAATAAAATCAGAGTTCTAACTTTTTAAGACTGTTCTTTCATCTTCACCTAATAAAAATTATGGGCATTTTTTTTTTTTTTTTTTTTTTTTTTTTACCATTCTGACCAGAAAATCAGAATTCTAACTTTTTACGACTGTTCTTTCATCTTCACCTAACACTTCATTTATAATGGCTGTTTTATAATAATGGGAGCCATTATTCCATCAGTAGAAAAGGATCTATTCCAAAGGTATAAGTACGATTGAAAAACTATTTAATACCTTGAGCAGAAAGAAGAGGCTACACCTGCAATTTTCATGACACTAATAGAATAACATCACTCCCAACTTGTACGGTTTTGTTACCTCTAAAATTTAATAGAATTTTTTGCCATATTTAATCTTTGGCAATTGTTTTGGCGATTGAATTAGGCAAAATTTTCTGGTGAGTTTTAGCGGTAAGAAAAAAATCTTAGAAACTGGTAGCCATGAAGTAGCGTAATACTTTAGTAAAAAAAAAAAAAAAAAAAAAAAAAAAAAACTGCAGCAAAATTGACATTCAACAAAAAAAATACTATCAAGTGCTTTTTGAAATCAACAATTTCGTTCCCCGTTTTTCTTAAAAGTAAAGGAAATGTACATCAAAGTAATGTTGCTAGTCCTATCAAGAATGAATGAAGTGAAAATTTATATTTCATCTGTTTAGTTGGTGACGATTTGTGTATATCCGGTTTATCCGAGTTTTTTGCTTATCCGAGGTGAACTTGGTCCATATTAATTCGGATATTCTGGATTCTACTGTACATACAATTCTATTGATCATATACAGGACTGCACAAAAAAAGCTATTTTTCCGACTACTGATTGTAATAGCAAAAATTAGGTTTTCAAATGCGTTATGTACTTTTCAAATTGTTTATTTAGACATCATAGTTCACCTTTATAAACAGTACAGTTTTGTTTCAGTATTTTGAATGTGTTGGAAAGAGTTACATAATGATGTTGGGCGCATGATTTTTCGTTTTTGTATAAAACTATTTTTATTTTAATACTGATTTTTCTCTCTGTTTCTATAGGTCGTACATAAAATGATCTATTATTTTGATCTCTTTGTCAATATTTCTTAAAATATGCTTTTTTGTGTTTTTAAATGTTTCCGAAATTTATGAAAAATTTACATTTTATTATTGAAATAATACACTCTAAATAAAAAGGAGTGACTATTCACTTCGGAGGAGTGAATAGTCACTCTATCGCAGAGTCAAAATATGCCCAACCTCTTTAGAGTGACTATTCACTCTGAGCAAAAGTGAAATTTTTGACTCTCTGAAAGAGTGAATAGTCACTCCTGGGAAGTGAATATTCACTCTAAACAGGGGTGGATAATCACACTTTCGGAGGAGTGACTATTTACTCTTGCTAAAGGAGTCCGGTTTTCACCCCTGGTAGGAGTGAATAGTCACTCTTTCGTAGGAGTGAATGTTCATTTTTGATGTAGTCGATTCTTTTCTTTTATTTTTCTTTTATGGTCATTTTAAAAGAATCACATCTTTTACAGAATGCAATGAAAATAGATATAAGCGTGGTAAAGATTGGAATAAAATACTGTATTAGCAATATTTATTTAATTCATAGTTCGTAACACTAATTGAACTTTTAAGGAAAAATTCAGTTAAAGTTACATACGAATTTAAACTAGATTACTGACAGAAATAAACTAAAATAATTTTATTCCAATCTTATCCTTTGTGTTTGCTTTTATTGCGTGTTTTAAAATTATTTTTTTTATTAATAGTTATAATTATTATTTTCCAGTTTTTTCAATATTATATTAATCTATCAACAATATTTAACCATTCTTATAGTCGCATTTCCTAATATGAATGGAAATTTAATTTTAAATAACAGAAATATATCAAAACACTCAAAAGCCCAGTAACGGACACCATCTGGACCAGTAATGGACACCCTCTGTTCCAGTAATGGACACCCCATAAAAAGTAATAAATATAATTGTTTTTATGACTGTATTTAGAACCAGAATTTAATGAATACATACTAATGAAACAAAATAGTTATTTTCAAATAAATTTAACAATAAGGATACTAGTAATTAATAAAATATTTGTGATAATCATTTACTGTTTGCATCAATTATTGTAATTATCAGAAGATCAATGTTTTAATTATTTTAGATGGATAGTTTAAAATACTAAATATCAGGCAATTACAGCTATCAAATTATTGAAACAGTGGGGGATTTAAAAGGTAATAAAAAAAAAGTTTTGGAATGTTAGTGTTTAGTTTTGTCTCACTATTTTTAACAATTAATCTTCCAGAGACTACTTGATATAGCATTTATAATAATTAATATTACAAATATGAAAGAAGTGATATTGTGTGTTGAATATTTTAAATGTTATGTAAAATAATTTCAAAATAAAACTGTAGAACTGATGTTTGAGGCCACTGATCTGCAGATTTACTAGTTTCATGATTATTGCCTATAAATTAATGAATATTACTTTTTTTTTTTCAGAGGTGAATAAGGAAACATTTAAGACAGAAAATAGATTTTAATAGCTTCTGTAGCTTAATTGTTTTTATTTAAACGGAGAGGTATTAAGCCCTATGAGCCCCTCTTTGACTGTGCTCTTAAACAATATTTAAACAATATAATAACCATTCCAGTAATGGACACCCCCTCTTAAAACCTTAAAAATAAATGAAATTTCGTAAATGACCGTTAGTATATAAAATTCTAAGTTTTCTATTGCTACTCAAGCAAAAGCATTCAAATTTTGCAAGGAAAAAAAAAATATAATAAAAATAAAATAAATAATATATAAATTAAATAAACGAAGCCAGCTCTTAGCTACTTCATTAAGATTTTCACAGAAAAACGGCAAAACTTTGAAAGATTATTTTCTGCTTCCTAATTGGTTTGATTAAAAGTGTCAACAATAACCAAGTTTTATAAAACAGGCAAGGGGAAATTATAAAAAAAAATAATTAAAGTTAAATATATCAAGGGATGCCCATTACAGGAAAGGTGTCCATTACTGGCACATCTACCCTATTTAAAATTTCAGACCATTTGGAAGGCTGTAACACCATTAAAATGAACTAGCAATAATTTTTTTTCCATTGGCCGTAATGTTGCGAAAAACTTTTGACTGTCCTTGTAATTAAACAATACATCCGATTTTCATAAAATTTGAAATGACTCGACAAAATTTTGCAAGAATTATATACTTAAAATTTCAGACCATTCCGTTGGGTAGTTTTTGCTCTGTTATATGCGGACAGACGGACAGACAGGCGGACATACAGACGGACAGAACGACAACTATAGGCGCTACGTATTTATTTAATTACGAACGCACCTAAAAAAGGAAATTTAAAAATAAAGTAAATGACTGCATTAGAAATATTCTTATTGTTTGAAAATCATTTTAATGTAAAAAAAGTAGTTATTAGTCTCTTTAAAAAATATTCAGTCTTATATTAAGTAAGTATGAACTTTTTTAAAAATATACTAAAGCAGTCTTATCCATAAACTTCAAAACAGGCATAAAAAACATTTTATTTCAATGCTTAAATGTCATGTTTTATTGTTTAGTGCCAAAAATTAAGTGTATCAAAAACATAGAAAATGCGTTTATAATATAAGGAAATTTTATAACTGATGCAGAATGTCTATAATTATTATTTTTTTTATATTACTCAGTCTCGAAATTTTAAAATCATAACCCCAGTAATAAACAAAACAAGTTGGAAATTACACATCAAACGTGGCAAATGAGGTGCGTTCGTACTATAACTAGTTTTATAAATATTTTTTGCACCGAATATCGTATTGAATGTGTATTTTACTGCACTTCATAGGTGCATATCAATTTCACCCTGTTCGAAAGGCTGTAACATCATTAAAATGCACTTGAAATAATTTTTTCGCATTGGCCGTAATGTAACGGAAAACTTTTGACTGTCCCTGTAATTAAACTATACATCCGATTTTCATAAAATTTGAAATGACGCGACAAAATTATGCAACAATTATTATATTTTAAATTTCAAACGATTCGGTTGGGTAGTTTTTCCGCTGTTACATGTGGACAGACCAGTGTTGAATTCAGACACTTTTCTCCGGGAGGGATTTCTGTGGCTCCGGGGAGACATTGTAGAGTTCCGGGGGGGGGGGATTTCACTTTTTGACAATTGAAAACCCAAAATCTCAAAAATTCCGGGTGGGGGATCTCATTACTCCGAGGGGAATGTCCACCCCGTGCCACCCCCTGAAATCAACACTGGGACAGACGGACGGACAGACAGACAGACAGATGGACTGAACGACGACTATAGGTGCTACGCATTTATATAACTACGAATGCACCTAAAAATCGATTTTTACTTTTTTATATCATTAAATAGTTTAAACTTTTATCTTTCCGACGACGTGTCACACATGTTTATATATATATAAAAAAAAAATAAGTGTTGAAATTATTCATTCTTCCTAAGAGTACTTCACAGTTTAATGGCCATTTAAATCTTTAATTGAATGTTTCTCAAAACTTGGATTTTTCATGTTTATGTTCCTTTTTTTCAATATCTATTAAACTTAAGAACTCAGATTTTTTTAATACTTATATTATGTTATATTGTATACTTTAACACCGAGATTTAATGATTTGTTGAGAATTATTTATTTTAGGCAGAGAAATCTTACCAAAAATGCTAATTTAAAAATGACTTTCAATAAATAATAATTAATTTTGAGTTTCACTTAGAATGAAAATGGTCAGTTAAAATACGTAAAGCATGTTATTGAAACTACACTAAAAAATCCAGACCTCTATCTTTCACCATTTTTGAGAAAAAGGTACATAAAGTTGGTGAATTTAACATGGCGGAGATATGGCTATCCCGGTCCCCTTAAAACAATTACATTTCAGACCGCTACATGAAGAAATCTCACAATCACTTTTGAATACTTCACGATCAATCTTTTTCTGTACAACATACAACTATTTAGCTTCATAATCTTAACATTCCAAATATCTTTACGAATAAATGTTTAAAATTAAATAAGACTTACCTTTATTTTATGTATTCCATAAAGAATAATTTTACTGATATCCTATTCTGTTAACCTTAAAATGGCGGACGAAAAAGTGATCATTTTTCTTATATTTTAAGGGTGTCGTCGGCTTGCTGTCCTGATTGGTAAATAAGCAATGCACACGTAAGTCACACTTCTAGGAGTGAGACATTTCACTCCTTTATAGGGAGTGGAAAATTCCACTCTTTAAGGAGTGTATTTTTATAAAATTCAATTAAAAAAGAGTAAAAATGCCTGTCACTCTCTGAAATAGTGAACTTTTCACTCCTCCCAATTTTAGAGTGTACAAGTTTTGATTACATATTTAGTCAATTTAATTTAGCATTATTTGTCTGGTTAATTGACCATATTCTTGCATGAAGTACTTAACCTTTATGCTCCGACGGTATTTTAAAGTACCATTAAAGAAACTTGTTATAAAATTCCTTTAATACATCGATTAGCAGTAATACAAATTACAATCAGTTATAAGATGCTTTACTTTATCTTGTTCCTAAAACTTTATTTGTTGCACGAAACAAAAATGTTTTTAAAAGGATGAATTTTTTTTTTTTGCACCTGTTTAGCTTTCTTGATGTCAGAATTTGAAAGTGTGTAAGTGTAATACTTAAATGTTTGTACATTTTTATTGTAAGGGCATTATATTTGTCCATTTACTGATTCTAAAAGATACTTACTTTAAACAATATTTTATATAAAAAATTGAATGGAGTTATAAATATTATACAGAATCCTAATAAATTAATGTTTTGTTCATTAGTTTTAATTGGAAATATCCGTATAAAACTTATTAATTGATTGTGATTGTTTATTAATCGATTCTTCTAATAAATTTTCAAAAATTCAGGAAATATACTTTAGGAGATGAAATTTTCTTTATTTCATAATTCCGGATGTAAAGGGTTAAACTACGAATTTGGTCATAACTTAACATTCATAAAACTTAATTATATTTAATGTTTTAAAAAAGAAAATTGAAATTATTTCTGCCGTGTTCCTTCAAAGCATGCACAAATGGGTCTAATATTATTATAAAATAATAAGTTCAACAAGTTTCGGTATCTTTTCACATTTAAATGGTAGAAGACCCTTTAAGAACAAAATAACACAGCATTCAATCGCATAAATGTATTTTTTCAGATTTTCTTTTGCATGAACGCTTCGAAAAGAACTTCAGGGGATTTTATATATGTTATGAGATCTTATCATTCGACATTTTAGGTAGCTTTCATTACATAAAGCTACCTATTGCAGCCGTTCGAAGGAAAGCGATTTCAAAAAATTTTGGTATATTTTCATCGATCATGACCTCCAGACCCCGAAACCATCCTCTGTTCAAAATTGACACACACACACATATACATATATATATATATATATATATATATGAACTTTGTCACACTGTAACTCTCGTATTTATGAACCGATTTGGATGTAATTCGGTGTGTACATAGTACATACCAATGTCTCGACCGAGTTTGTTGGCCAGCTTCATCCGCCATTTTGAAACAAAATGGCGGCCATTTAAAAATTTTAAAAATATTTAAAATTTGAAATGTGGTACCAAAAAATTGAAAATGGAAAAATATTTTTTTCTTATGTACTTGACCTTTATACAAAGATTCCGGAGCAGTTTTTGTTTCGTCTATATCTTATAAAATAGCTGAGTTATAGCATTTTGAATTTCTAGCGTGGCTGACATTTTGAAACGTCCTGAAATTTGTCACGCGATAAAAGGCGTATTTATGAACCGATTTGGATGTAACTTCGTTTATACATAGTACATACCAATGTCTCGACCGAGTTCGTTGGCCAGCTTCATCCGCCATCTTGTTTAAAAATGGCGGCCATTTAAATTTTTAAGAAAAATTTAAATTTGAAATGTGGTACCAAAAAATTGAAAATTGACAAAATATTTTTTTCTTATGTGTTTGACCTTGATAAAAAGATTCGGTAGCAGTTTTCGTTTCGTCTATATCAGGTTTGGCGAACCTTTTTATAGTCGCGTGCCAATTTTTTTCAAAAAATATTTTACTTGACCTTGACGTGCCAACTAAAAAACAAATTTAGTGGACTGAAATATAATGAATCAAAACTACTTGAAAATTGCTTATTACGATATTTTCTAAAAAGAATAACATACATGTAAATATTACATTGCAATAATTATAGAAATTAATTAAAGACATAATGTGATTAATTGTTGAATCTTGGATGAAAAATAATCTGTTCATGTTCGGTTAATTTAACAAGAATGCAAACTAAATGAATTTATATGGCAACCACTCTATTTGATTTTTTATGTTCTAAATTTGCGAAAATGACAGGTATAAATAGTGTTAAAAATTATTAAAATTGAAAAAAGGCAGTTTATTTAAATAGTTCAGAAATTAATTTCCAAGTTGTCATAATTTACCATCGGTACTAATCTTTCCTTTTAGATAGTTTTCAAATATTTTCTTTGTTTGATAAATTTTCGAAACCATATTGAATAAGATTAAGATTCTTCAATTTGAAATTAATCGAATTTAGAATCTAATCAGATCATCTAAGTTAGTGTATTTTGTGTAAAATCCTTGTATCCTCATTTAGAGACATAATCAACGCCGCGCCGTGCCAAAACTATTCTTTGGCGTGCCGAAAATGGCACGCGGGCTATAGGTTTGCCGACCCTGGTCTATATCTTAAAAAATGGCTGAGTTATAGCATTTTAAATTTCTAGCGTGGCTGGCATTTTGAAATGTCCTGATTTTTGTCACGTGATAACGGGCGTATCTATGAACCGATTTGGATGTACCTTGGTGTGTACATAGTACATACAAATATCTCGATTGAGTTCGTTGTCCAGCTTCATCCGCCATCTTGTTTCAAAATGGCGGCCATTTAAAAAATTTAAAAAAATTAAAATTTAAAATGAGATACCAAAAAATTGGAAAATGAAAATGATTTTTTCCGTATGTGTTTGACCTTAATACAAAGCTTCCGGAACAGTTTTTGTTTCGTCTGTATCTTAAAAAATGGCTGAGTTATAGCATTTTGAATTTCTATTGTGGCTGACATTTTAAAACGGCCTGATTTTTGTCACACGATAACAGGCGTATTTATGAACCGATTAGGATGTAACTTGGTCTGTACATAGTACATACCAATGTCTCGACCGAGTTCGTTGTCCAGCTTCATTCGCCATCTTGTTTCAAAAGGGCTGCCATTAAAAAAAAAATAAATTTAAAATGAGGTATTAAAAAATTGGAAAATGAAAAAGATTTTTTTCATGTGTTTGGCCGTGATACAAAGATTCCGGAGCAGTTTTTGTTTCTGAAAATTTGTTCTTTTGTTTATATCTTAAAAAATGGTTGGATTATAGCACTTTGAATTTCTAGCATGGCTAACATTTTGAAACGATCTTGTATTTGTCACGCGATAACACACGTATTCGCCTTTTTCGATGTGAGAAGGCATGTGGATAGTATACATCAATATCTCGACTAAGTTCGTTGGTCAGCTTCATCTGCCACCTTGTTTCAAAATGGCGGCCATTAAATAAAAAAATATATATATATTTAAAGTGAGGTGCAAAAAAATTAGAAATTGAAAAAGGTTTCTTTCTTAAGTATTTGACCTTGATATAAGGATTCAGGAGAACTTTTTGTTTGTCTTTATCTTAAAAAATGGCTCAGATATAGCAATTTCAATATCTAATGTGGGTGACATTTTGAAAAATCTGATTTTTTGCATGCGACAGCACTCGTATATATCAATCGATTACGATGTGAGTGAGCATGTTCACAGCAATTACTAAGGTCTCGATCAAGTTCACTGGTTATACTCATCCACCATGTTGTCTTAAAATGGCAGGCACTTTAAGAAATCGCCGAATTTGGCAGCCAAATATATGTTACTTTAAATAAAAGCAGCTTGGATAAAGCTGACTAATTTCGCGAAATTCTGATTCATAATGATTTAGTATTAATAAAAATTAGTATTGAATCTCCTATATTCGGTTTCCTCTAAATTGAGCTTCGTGTGTTTGAATAATATAAGTCGGCTTTTTTAAAATAAGGAATATGAAAGCTACCTCTTCCTCCCGGGACTGGCCGGAAGGACTTTTTAGTTTTATATTCCATAACTGCAAATAACACAAGCTTCAAAATATTTTTTTGTATGATTTAAGGGCTTTCAATTTTCATTTTGATGCGCCGAGTTTAAAAAAAAAAGAAAGAAAAAATCATGCGCCAAGCATAGTTTACGTAACACTTTTCAACACATTCAAAATAAGTTAACCAGACTTAATCGTTTACTAAGTTGAAAATGGATGTCTAATTGAACCATTTGGAAACGCGTAACACGTTTGAAAATCCAATTTCAACAATTCCCATTTACAGCCAGAAAATTATCCGAATTCTTAGAGCAGCCCTGTATATGATAGATAGATTTGTATCTACAAACTATATGCATGGAAAAATTACATGCTGCAGTTGAAAATTCCCCTTCAGCAGTTTTCTCTAATAAGGAGAATGATACATGAAGTCTTTTGTGTAGCCCTGTATACAAAATAACTGTACACAACGTGTAACATAAAAAAATTAATTAAATTTAAAAGTGCATACCAAAATTGAAAACGCACTTCCAGTAATGATTGCTCAAAGACAATACTGTAACCGATTTATTTTGTGTTTCCCTGTAAATGAGAGATAAATGCTATAAATGCCCTAATCTATAGCAATCGTCTTGTAGTAAAATTCAGCGATTTATATAGATTTTACATTTGAAATAGCGTAATGTCATTAAAATTCACTGCAAAAAAGATATACCCCATTGACCATAATGTAACGGAATTATTTTGAGTGCCCCTGAAAATGAATTATTAATGCTCCACATTTCATTTTCAATACCGAACATGCCATAGTAAACATCATTAATATATATTAATTACATAAAAATCCCGAGAATATTTATGTGAGTTAGAGCGTGGACACACAAAAAGACGGACGACCAGACGACCAGACAAACCAAATTCAAAAACACTTTCTAACTATGTTGGAAAGTGTTAATAATGCTGAGATTTTCCTTATTATCTCGCAAGGTTTTTCCACAAAATAAAGAAGAAGAAATTACAGAGCATTCAGCAAAATTACAGAGAGAGATTCAGCAAAATTACAGAGATAGTTTTTCCAAGTCAAAACATTTTATTTTAAACACAGGCTTTACCGTTCTTTTTTCACACTTCCCAACATTAGATGAAAAATAATTATGAATTCGTTTTGTCTGTCCATGCTCTAACTCCGGTAAATATACTCGTATTCACATGCAATTTGCATACAACAATGAAATTCACTATCGAAAATGAGTGTGTTTATTATCTATAGTTCGTTCACAATGACACAGAAAAAAAAAAATCCGTTACATTATGGTCTATTAGGGAAAAAATCACTTTCGTTGAATTTTACAAACATAATTAGATCTATATGCATCAGTGAGGCGCACTGCAGCATACTTTCTTAGGGGTATAGAATAGTTAGAATTTATAGTTCGTTTAACACGGATGCACAAAATAATTCTATTACAATATCAACTATGGAGCAAATGATTCGCGATACAGTTTAACAATGGTATAACACTTCAATGGAAATGAAGTTAAAAAAGGGCCAATTAGGTCAGCTACAACAGGTTTACTGTAGATTATAGAGAGCCTAGCATTTGTCCTTTATTTACAGAGACACACAAAATAATTCAGTAAGTATACTGACAGTGATCCATTATTGCCGTAGGGCGTTTTCCGCTGTAGTATGCATTTTTAAACTTACTTAAATTTTGGGGCATTAAGCGGTGTGTTTATATGTGTGATGGTACATTAAAATAGAGAAAATAATTAGAGCCTGTTACTGAAAATGTCTAAAAGTTGATCAAAACATAAATTATAAGTGTAAAATATTTCAAAACACAGTGCATTTCCGTGGTTCTAAATGTTATTCTCAAGCAGACGGAGATATTTTTTATCCTTTAATCCAAAGGAAGAATATTGTCCACAGCGTCGTTATAAAAGTCTGAGGGCAGTGGCATTTTAAACCTAACTATTTTATACAAGAGGATTTTCAAATGTGCAACTTATTTTATTTATCAATTCCTAAAGCACCCGTCAGCTCTGGCTACAGAGGTGGATGAAGCCATGATAATCGAAAAAATCCCCATTCAAACGGAAAAGCATGGCAACCCGATTACAGAAAATAGTCGTAGTTTGTAGTAATATCATTCAATCTTCTGTTTCCCAGTAATATTTTTAAAACAAGGCACATTACCATGTTTTTAAAGTCGGAACGGAGGTTGGTAGGCGTACTCACAGGGGAGCCCTTTAGTTTATATAACATATAAAATATTATATTATATATTATATTAAGTAAAATATGAATATTTACTTAAATCTGTGTATCTAATCTAACGCAATATTTGATAAAAATGAAGTCATATTATTTAAAACTTAATGTAATTAATTTCATTGTCCCTTAACAAATATTATAAACAATTTATCAGCATTCCTGATTTAAGCGAAAACGTTTATTTATTTATTTTTTATGTACTCGTACGTAAATTTTGTTATTTTTACAAACATTCAAGCAAACAAAAGCTGGAGTCAACACTAGCTTTAGTTAATTTCATTAAATATTTTGCACAAAAGGCGCTTTAATCTTTTATTTTTGTGCGTGTGTGAGTGAAAAGCGTTTTTTGAAAAAAAAAAAAAAAAAACAATTAAACGTAAGTAAATGAAAATAAATTGTCTTGTTTTCCTTACAAAAGATTCTTACTTTCTTTTAATAAATACTCTTGAAGAAAGTATAAGAATGGAACGCAGAAGGCACTGTTAATATTTTAGTTTTCTTTGCTTATTCTATATATTTAATTTGATGAAATATTTTCATTAGTTGTTAGGATACATTGATACCATTTACGTATTTGTTTGTTTTTTTCTCTTAAAAAATACTCTTAGAAATATTAGAATGCAATGCAGAAAACCCTCGTTATTTTGCTCCTCGTGACTTATTCTGTAAATTAAATTAAAGAAATATTTACATTAGTTCTGGAGAGATATTGATGGTTTTACATGTTTGAGTTTCATTTATCTTAATAAAAATTCTTAAAAATATTTTAATGTAATAAAGACGATAAATATTATATTTTAAATTTTTTAGGCTAAATTAAGGAAATATTTACATTAATCTCGATAAGATATTAATTCCTTTACACACTTGCTCTTTTTATATGCATTCGTAATTATATAAATACATAGGACCTATAGTCTCTTCTGGTCCATCCTTTCTGTCTGTCTGTCCGTATGTCCGCATATAACTGAGCAAAAACTACTCAACCGAATGGTTTGAAATTAAATATATGTAACCGTTGCAGAATTTCGACCAGTCATTTCAAATTTTAAGAAAATAGAATCAAAACTTAAAAAGATATTAATAATAGTTTTCTTCATTCAATTAAATCCTATAATACGTAATTAATTCCATGATAGGTAATGATTCTAGGATGCCATAGTGAATACGTCCTATTTAAGATGGAGTCCTGTTATTTCCGTAGTACTGAATTTAATGTATATAATCGTAATAAATTCTGCATACATACACTATTCTATAAGAGTGCAAGTGCTATCAAGATCTATACCAAGCAGCTATATCAAAATCTGAATATTTATAAACTAGTTATGACAACACTGCAACGTTTGACGCACAATTTCTGACTTCTTTATCTCAAAAGATACTCATAAAATTATAATCGTTGTTTCATTTTACTTTCCTTGGCTTATTACACACACACAGGGTAGCCATTGACCAAGAAAAAACACAGTTAACTAGTCAGATATGGCAATCCCAAAACTTTATTCTATCTCATGCATGTTAATACTTCATGAAAAATGCAGCATAGCAGCACCACCTGTTAGATGATTTACACCAAAATCTAATTATCAACAACTTTGACAACTTTTAACTGAATCTGAAGTTTGATGAAAATCCGTGCATTAGTTTTTTAGATAGCGCTATTGCGGAAATTGAAAAAATTCTGCATAGCAGTGCCACCTGTTGGGCGATTTACATCAAAAACTAATTAGGACCAATTTATACCAGAAAGTAACTGAATCTGAAGTTTGATGAAAATTCATGCATTAATTCTTGAGATACAGATATTACGGAAATCGGGAAAAATGCAGCACTGCAGCTCCACCTGTTGGGCGAATTACACAAAAAATTAAACAGCACTAATTTATATCAGGGACTAACTAAATCTAAAGTTTCATGAAAATCTGTGCATTAGTTCCTGAGCTATAGCTATTGCAGAATTCGTGAAAAATACCGCATAGCAACGCCACCTGCCGGGCGATTTTCCCCCAAAGCTAATAAGGAGCAGTTTATATCAAGGTCTAACTGAATCTAAAGTTTTATGAAATTCCGTGCATTTGTTCTTGAGATAGAGCGCCCACAAAATTTTTGTCACATACAGACTCACAGAATGACAGACAGAATGACATGGTGACAGAGTGACAGAGTGACAGACAGACTCACAGACAGACATTTTCTAAAAATCATCAAATCGTGTTCAGGACATTCTAAAACGTATAAATCCGTCGAAAAACGGAAGTCGAAAATTTTCACGAATCCAATACTTTACTCTTGTAAAGATAGAAGAAAGTAAATAAGAGGAAACTACCAGTGTTTTCTTATAGAAAATACTTCCAATAAAGGGACTAAAGAACGCGAATTTCTCTATAACAAATACTGGTATTTAACACCTTTTTTGACTGTGTTTTTCCCTAATCACTTGCCACTCTTTTACACAAATAGAAATAATGAAATATACATATCAGTTATTAAGAGGTATCGTTCGCTTTACATATTTGTTCAATATTTGTTTAATAAATAAATACTGTTAACCCTTAAATGGCTGATTTTTAAAAACCATTGTAATAATGTTTTTCGGCTTTCATTTTTTAAATAATTCATGGGAAAAATACTTTAAAAAATCATATTTTGTTTTAAGTATGGTTTACGACTAAAAAACAGTTTGTTACTAATCGGCAATACTGGTCTTTAATTGAAAAAATAATTTTCCTTGATAAAATTCTATAATATTAAACACACAAGAATTTCATGAACTATAATAAGAAATAAATTTTACTTGCTCACTGCAGAACAAAATAGGGTATTTCGCAAGCTTCCAAACAAAACAAAAAGAACAAGTAGCAACAATTGAAAAAATAAATCTATCTTTAAACAGCACAAGTGTTGCCATCTACATGTTGAAAATCGTTTTAATAATATTTTCAGAATGTATTTTATTGGCAACATTAGGCATTATAGCTTTAATATTATTCTAATAGTATTTTAGAGGCTAGATTGAGTATGTTGCCGAAAAGCAACACCCAGCATTTAAGAGTTAAAACTATTAGGTATTCTTATTATTATATTTCTCTACTGATTCTATATGTTAAATTAATAAAATGTTTTTAATTAGCTTAAAAAAGATATTAATGCTATTAAGTTTTCTTAAATATTTTCGAAAGGATTAGAAAGTAACACAAAAGATGCTGTTAATATTTTTAACTATTTATTTATTTTGTTTTTCTTATCCTTTGGACTAAATTATTGCAATATTTACATTTGCTCTTAAGAAATTGGTGTTATTAAGTATTCGCAATAGAAAAAGAACTTATATCGTGTGGCCATTTAGAAGTATGGTAGTTATTTTAAGACATAAATTACATTAAAATGTCTTGGGATTTGTGTGCTTAAAATTGTGTGATTTGCTTTTCCATTTTTAATTCATTAAATATATTGACTCAGGGATATTCCTGTGTTGGCGTTGACTGAAAAATGAAGAGAACTATCCATATCATTGCGTGTTTATAATAAAAAGTATCCCTTTAGTGTGATATCATAATAACATACAGACATTTTAAATATTAAAACGATTATTATACAGTAAAACCACCAAAACGGAACTGGAAAGGGCGGACGGGAGTAAAAATTAGACAGTTTTTCATCTTTAAAGGTGTAATTGTATAGTATCCCATCCGCCAGTATACTATGATTTTTTCGTTTGAAGAAATATTCAGTCATAGACAGATCGTGTTATTAGACGTTTTTCTGAATTAAATTTTCTTTAAAAAATATTTTATTGGGTTTATTTTAGTATATTTAAATGATTAATTGTTTTAACGTGAAAATTTTCTTACTCCATCAAATCCTTCAAGAAATACTGATATAATTCGCAAATTTATCAAAAAACGTTTCATCAATTTAAGTACAGTGGACTCTCTCTATTCTGAACACTCATCGGACCGACCAAAAATGTTCAGATTATGGGGGTGTTCAGTATAGAAGGAGTTTGAAAACAATTACTATGTATTGAGTTTATAGACTATATAGAATTCTTAGCCTAGTTAGCCATGTCAGTTACTGAGATGGAGGTGCTGAATTTACACTCATGTTTAAAGTTAAGAGAATTTTCAGCTTTGGTCGATTATTTCCAGAATTACTGAACAGATTTTAATTAAATTAGGTATGTACATTGTACATAGGGTAATATGATGGAAAAAAACAAACATTCAGCAGTTATAATACACACTCGTGATCGTGCGTAAGACTAATCAGCGTCTGAAGATATAAAATAACAGTGCTTCAATATTGACCTAGAAAATGGGTTAATAAAGAGTATGGTCCTCTCTTACAATTATACAGCTCTCATAACGAATTTATATTGGAAATCAGGAAGTTTATGAGAATCTGTGGTAGTTCGTCTTGATCTCCAGCAACGCTGTTTTCAGTCTCTTGGTAGTTCTGGGAGGTAGAAAGCGAGTTCCAGTTATCCTCCCTAGAGAGAGTTCTAGACACACTCTATAGAGCACAAGGCTGTTCTTAACTGCTTCACTGAACAAGCGCAAAAAGTTCTGACACATTTACAAATTTATTTTTTAACGGAAAGATATAAAATTGGAAAGCCTGGCCATGGAAGCGATTTGGAATTGTACTGTTTTTTCCATTTTTTGATCAATCAATTACCCATTGAGTTAGAAGCGATATCGATCACGTGACAAACCCGTTTTTCGCCCGCTCTTGAGTGATTTTTCTACTTTCCCAGGGAAATTCGGTTCAAAAGGTACACTTTGACATTATTTTCTGAAAGATCTATTGCGATTGCAAAAAAAATGGAAAAAACAGCTCGATGACATAGTTTCTGAACAACAACACCAGCTAGTTTCATGCATTTTCGAACAAAAATAAATTAAAACTTATGTCAGGAAGTTGCCCTTTTGTATTTGGGAACAGCTTTAAATCCAGAGATCTGACGGACCAATCCATCAAGCGAATATCCTCAGTTTCCAGAAATTCGTCGACTAGATGAGCTCTATCTGGGCGCACTTTGTAGTCCATTAAAATGAAATCAGAGCCAACTGCATTCCTTAAAAGCTGAACATAGAATTCGAAGATATATAATCCCTAAACCTCACACCAGTCACAGAACCTTTGCCAAGCAAATGTAGGGATGTGCGTCCGTCAGACATGAAGCCTGGCCAAACCATCAAACCTCCCCTGCCATAGTAGTCTCTTTCTTGTACGTTGAAAGGATCCCTGGTTTTGTCCAGATGAAAATAGGTCGAGAATTACTGTTTAGGATTAACCGAGACTCATCAGTGAATAAAACGTTCCCCATTGATATTTGATCCAAAGCCGAAGATCTCGACACAAAGCTAAACTGGTTCTCACATCTTAAGTGAGCAGGACGCAAACAGCAGGTCTTATTGTAAATAGCATAGCCCTCTGTCATGTAGCTTTCTGCAAACAGTAACCTTTGAAATTCGGCTTCATGTGGCCGCATAAAGGTCATGAAAGAGCTGAGAAGCTGTTGCACTCCTGTAATGGACAAATAGTGACCTTCATTAGACAACATGGTTATTGGACGACCTTGCCTAAGCTTTCTCTCTAAGGATCCATTATCCTTAAACTGTTTCCAAAAGGTCGACAACGACACTGGATATTACATTGAAGCCACCAGGAATTTGCACTTGAGAATGCGCCCCGCGATTCACCTCCTCATTCCACCATCCAAACGTGGTTACTCATTCTTTCTGTTTACTTTTGTATTACGTGGAATGTTGCAAAAAAAGACCAAGATAGTCGGTGAGGTGTGTCAGCGAACAAAACGCGAAAATTGCCATGCTCACTTATAAAGCCTGTCTCTCTGCTTGCTTCGCCCAAACACACGTGTACGCTTATGTATTCCACACTAAAGAATTACATCGCTGTTTTGAAGCAATAGTTTCACCTTTCTTTCAGTATTTTTCATGAAATTCGAAAAAATATGCAAATTTTTTATTTTGAACATGGGTGTAGATTTGGCGACTGGTGCAATGTCAAACTAAATTCAGTGGAATGTGTACTCTCAGTTGTTTATTTTATTAAAAAAGGTTTACAAAAAATACAATTGCATATATACAATACATTACTTGTAAACATAATCGGTTAATTCCTTAAGAATGTGAGTATTTTTGTCTGTTTTTGCAACGTGTATGCTTGTGCAATGCAGATGTTATCTAGTTGTTTAAGAACTTGAAAGGCTTCCGGGTGATGTTCAGCCGCATACTTCAACAGGTCTTGAATACCTTGGCCATATTGTTTGAAGGTAATCGTACTTCTTGTTTCATTGGTCAATTATGGTCCTGTGTCTCCTTCACTATCCTTTTCCTCTTCAACGATGTTGTTGTCGCAAACCGGGAGGCTTCCGTCAGCTTTGAGATAAACTGCAGATTCTATTTCAGTAAGAATCTCCTGAAGGATTGACCAAAAGTCACTAACAGCTGTTGCTTCTTGGTCCTCTATTGTTTATTCTCACACGGGAATCCAGCTTCGCAGAAGCATCTGTGGATTGTGTAGGGGGTTACTTCATTCCAAGCTGTTAATATCCAATGGACAGCCTCCATGACGATCTTCTTCGTTAGTTCGGTTGACTCCTCCATCCCCAGGGACCTTTTCTTCAGAAAATGGATTCGGTAGTGAGCTATAAAGATATTGATTAATCCTTGATCAAGTGGTTGGATTATAGAAGTACAGTTCGGTAGTAGGAAGTTCGGGCTCACGTTGCTCAGCTACATGTTTGTATGTGATCTGGCATGATCCACAAAAAGAAAAATTTATCTTCCTTCTCTCTTCATCATCTTGTTAATGCCCTCCAACCATTGTGAGAAAATATCGTGACTCTCATCCAGGCTTTGCAATTCGATTTCTAGTACACAGGCAATGATGCGATCTTTACATTTTTGAAGCATCGTGGTTTTTCACTTTTTCCGATCACATGCGGTTTGAGCGTCGCACCCGTAAAACTGGCACAGAAGTCTTTCTTCCGACGATTTCGTTGAACCTTTTTATTCTTCTGCAACTATTTTTTCCGAATTTCTATGATGGAGGAATTCCCCGGATCCGAAACACGCGTTCAGTTTATAGAGAGGTGGGGTAGAATGGGGGCCAAAAGTAGCGTTCATAATAGCGGGTTGTTCAGATTAGAGGGTGTTCAGAATACAGAGAGTTCATCTTTTGTTAAGTCTATGGAGTTTCGCCGGGATCGTCAGAATGTGTTCATAATATCGGGGTGTTCACATTAGAGAGTGTTCAGATAGAGAGAGTCCACTGTATTTAAGGTGATGTTCAAGGGGACCGGGAAAGACCTATCTCCGTCATGTTATTCACCAACTTTGTGTAGCTTTTTCTCAGAAATGGTGGAATATAGAGGTCTAGATTTTTTAGAGTAGTTAGAATAACATGATTTACGTATTTTAACAGACCATTTTCTTTCTCAGTGAAACTCAAAATTAATTATTAATTATTTATTGAAAGTCATTTTTAAATTAGCATTTTTGGTTAGATTTCACTGCCTAAAATAAATAACTCTCAACAAATCATTATTTCCCTCTGTTAAAGTATACAATATAACGTAGTATAAATGTTAAAAAATTTCTGTGTTCTTTAGTTTAATAGATATTGAATAAAGGAACATAAACATGAAAAATCCAAGTTTTGAGAAAAAGTTAATTAACGATTTAAATGGCCATTAAGCTGTGAAGTGCTCTTAGAAAGAATGAATAATTTCAACACTTATTTTTTATATATAAACAGGTGTGACACATCATTGGAAAGATAAAAATGTAAACTATTTAATGATATAAAAAAGTAAAAATCGATTTTTTGGTTGAATTTTGCTTTCCCGGTTCCCTTAATATCGCAGTGACAAATTTAAGTATTTGACTGTGTAAAAATTATAGTAATATTAATAATAATAACAAACAGAATGATTAAATTCACCTTTTTTAGATTAAAAAATATGTTTTGTGGAATTTGCTCCACTTTTTTTTTTTTTTTTACAATCTATTTTGAATTTTCCGTCTTTTATTTGTATTCTCATATCACTCAAAATAGAGTAAGTATTTTCCAAGGCGATAAACAGAATAGCGCTTGATTTAATTTAGATGAGCTATAGTTAATGATGAACTTGTTTGTCAGTTGAGAAAAGTTTGTAGAAGCTGACAAGAGAAAGGCGTGGGAAATAACAGAAGTTATCAAGGTTGTAAGGGGTTACAATCTTTGATGAGTTAACTTTTACTGAAATTGACCGAAATATTAATCACTTGTGTGTTTATCCTTGGTTTTAGGAAGTTTTAAGGTTGATTGATTCCTCATAGTATAGTAAACATCCTCTAATCCGGCACGTTCGGGACTTGAAGCTTGCTGGATTACGAAATTTCCCGGATTACAGGATGAATGTCGAGAAAAACATGTAGAAATTAGAATTAAATCAAAAATGGCACTAAAGCACGCTTTTTATTCTTTAACCCTTTGAGGAGCAAGTAATTGCGTTTCTGTAAGGCTGAATTCCCATCGGAAATTTAGAAAATTTTCATTTCGAAATAAGGAAAATCAATTTTTCAACACTTTCCCGCCAAAGCTATAAAAGTAAAACTTAATTAAAATTTTCTGGTGCAAATCTTAACTAAACTCAGGTGGGATATAATATATCCCACCGCCCCTCAAGGGATTAAAGAGCTTGAATAGAATAAAAAATACTCAATACTGTAAATTACAACATATGTACATGACTATAAAATGAAAATCTCCGCTGTAGACCTATACAGTAGGCTTACTTGTAGGAGCCATCTTAAACAAATCGTGAGAATCAGGTTGTTTTGCAGTAATTTTCTCTCTTCTTTTTTTTTTTTTTTTTTTTTTTTTTTTTTTGAAAGTCATTTCGTATGATGTGCAGTTTTATAATTTCCACATAGTTGAACGAACTGCTGCGCTCAAAAAGTTTGATAAAAGTATTCAAGGCATCAGCTGCTTGATTCCAGCTCATGTTGCTTGTTTCGTTCACATCATCTTCATCAGAGTTTACGTCTTTAGGGGCTTTTGGGTTTATAACACTATGAATGATGGACTCATCTGTCAAAATTTCCTCTGCGACTCATCAAAATCTGCTTCGACCCACTCTTTTGTTTTTTCTCTTTGCAGTTGTGACATGGAGCTCGCTAATGGCAAACAACCTAAAATACCTTCGAGTTCATCGTCAACTGTATCGCTTTCCGTAACTTCAACATTTTCGTCCATTACTTCAGGCCAAAGTTTACGCCATGACTTTTTCAAAGTTTCCTGTTTCATTCCTTATTCTGAAGCTCCATCTGATCACCAGGAGTGATTAAACAAGGAATACAGTTTTCCGAAAGTAGTGACGGATTATCCAGCATGACGGGCCTTAGGAGGACGGATTAGAGAATGTTTCCTGTATTTCCATTATATGAGCACTAAAGTGATTGGCAACTTAAACAATGCAGTTTGGACCGGAGAGGCGAACTTTTTAACATCAATTTCACATTAAACACCGCACATAAATGCAAAATCATATCGACAACGCAATTAATTAATTTAATTTTTAGAATATAAAAAATTTATTGCCTGCTTCTGTAGTATTTTGTTAATTATAATTAATTTATCTTAATGGTTGGACTTTTAGAAAGCCGACGCAATGCGATATTTACATCTCGAATGTAAATGCCGCGGAGTGGCCTTCGGTAGCGATTCTTTTAAAAGGGTACAAATTTGTATTTGTTAAACCCGACTGTACTATCGAAATAGTATGAGCTATAGATACATATATTTTGATAATCGGTACCTTCGAAATTAAGACCTCAGGAAGTGTTGCCGAAAGGAAGAAAAAGAAAATCGCAAAAACGATCCATTTCGAAATTTTTTCAATGTGTTAAGAACATTATTTTATCAAATTGATTGCGGCGCTTAAGACTTAAAGTACGAAATTAAATAATGAGTCTTATTTTTTTGCGTATCCCGAGCATTTTGGCCGGAGTGTCTTAAGGCTGTTCTGAAACCAAAAGACTTTCTGACACATTTTTTAATACTTTTTTTCGGAAAAACATAAAATTGCCAGGTGTTGTTATTCAAAAACTATGTAATTGAAAGACTTTTCCCATTTTCCGTTAAATTCAGAAGATCCTTCAGAAAATACTGTCAAAGTGTGTGTTTTGAAGTTAATTCCGCACGCGACACCGCAAGAAAGAAGGAAAACTGGTCGTCACTTGACCACAATTGCTTATAACTAAGTAATTTATTTATCAAAAAACTTAAAACTTATTTCGATTTCAAATCACTTTAGTAGTCAGTTCTGATTGCCTAAGTGGAGCAGGATCACCAGATCACTGGGATCTGATGTAGACCCTATTTGCTTAGTAGCAGTAGTAGCACTCCGGCCTGCTAATTTTATGCCTTTAAATTGAAAACTGGGTTAGAAAATGTGTCATAAAGTTTAGCGTTGTTGAGCAGGGGATTTGAGAACCACCTTAAGACATACGGCAATATATATATATATATATATATATATACAGAATTTGTTTCTTCCTTTCTAAGCGATCGGGACAGAAGGGACTGAGCATGCGCGGGCACGCTTGAGAATTTTCAGATAAAAGGCGTTTTCGATGAGTTTTTAATTAATATCTCGGCTAATTAAAAACAAAACATTTTAATCTGAGCGTAAGGTATATTAGGACTTGCTTTGAACTATCTTCATGAAAACCATCCTTCACCCAAATTTTTAGCCTTGTACATGCGGTAGAATTACGCATGCATACAGAGCGAAACTTTCTTTTATTAGTATAGATAAAATATGATTAAATGGAATTTATATAAATTGATATTTTTTTTTTCACTCATGTTTTATTGAAAATTTATTCAGATAATTATTGTATACTAGTTTAGTTCCTAAAATCGAATGACAAAAAGCGCTTTGAAATAAAAAAAAATAAATAAATCTTTTTCATTTCGAGTATACATTTGAATAAGTAAATGGATATATTAAAGTACGTACTTTTACTAACGAGTTTACATTTAAATGTGAGTGCATTTATCTTTATTGAAATGGATGAAACGTCAAAAGCTTATGTTTAAGTTCCCATGATTTCATATGTCCTTGTGAATATACACAAATGTCTCATTAGAAACATTTACAAATTCTCAAAAATCTAAACCAGATTATAAAAATCGATTTTCTTGAAACTTTTACTGAAGTTTATGTTCCGCAATCTTTTTTACGTAACTGTGTCATAATCACATCGTTATTATAAAAGCTTTAGCTAATCACCATTGAAATGTATTTAAAGAAATGGTGAACTGTAAAAAAAACTGAATTCAGTTGCATAAGTAGTGCTTAAATATTCCAAAATCCAAGACGAAAAATAAACTTAAAAGAGAAATAATATTTTTTCGGAATAAATGCAGTTTTAAGCTGTTTTATAAAACGGAATTTTGTACAGAAGAATAAAAAAAAAAATCATATGAATAAATACACGTCAGGTGAAAAAAAAATAAATGCAGTAGGTTTAAAACTAAAGTCAAGCATTCTTTTTTCCTTTATTTGTTTTCACTTTTTCTTTAAAATAACATCATGGGCTTTATCCATAAAAGAAAATGGATTAGTTATGCACGCTATGTTAACAAATATTTCTCAATGAAAAAGAAAATCTTTCAAATATTTTTTTATCAAGATACATTTCTTACTTGATTTTAAAATGCTAGTAATTTGTAAATTATATCTGAAAGCTTCGTGATACCGTATCCCTCCTTAAAAAGAATTCGTTGCATGAAAGAATGTTTTATTTACTTTCCTCTTTTTAATACTTTCCAACATTTAGTTGAAAAGTGTTTATCAATTGGGTCTGTGTGTACACCTATATATATTCATCCGTCTGTATGTACGCCCTCTAAATCGCATAAATACACTCGGAATATCATGTAATTGATATATGTTGTTGAGATTTGCTATTTCATGTTCAGTATTGAAAAAGAAGTGTGTAGCATTCATAGTCCGTTAAAGTCCGTTTCAATTCCGCTACATTATGATCTAGGAGAAAAGATCGTTTGCAATGTATTTTAATGATGTTAGACTCTTTCAAACATTTTGAAATTGTTATACATTAGAGATGGCAGGAATGACCGCCCAGGGAACCCAGCTTTTACTTTAAAATATAAGTGCGATCCCGGGGGGAAGATTCGAATCCACTGCATACAGTAAGATACATTAACAATGACTGCTTTTACATTATAATTCAACAGTTAATAACATAAAGAAAAATAAATTCAGTTTGCTAGTTTTGGGTCTGAAACTCATAAAATGTATCATCAGTAGATACATTGACAGGAATTGTACTATGTTCTATACATGCATAAACAATTACAAGACATAATTGTTTAATATTACAGTTGAAAAATATTAAGTGAAGTGCCTATGCTAATGATTATAATGAAATTACTAAATAACTAAATAAAATAAACTAAAAGAAACAAGACAAATGTTTACATTATGTACAAAACAAGGGCTCCTGATCTGAAATTGGAGCTGGGCACAATGAGATGACCCCAACTAACTCAGAAAGGGAGATTTTTAAACATCAGTGAACACTATAACAAGCTTACTTACTAAGTATACCACTTACCGTCCATTTACAGAGAGACAGACAAAATAATTCGGTTGCACTACTGCCTATCATCCATGATTGCTAGAAGTACGTTTTTCAGTTGTGTATGCATTTATAAATTTAACTTGTTTTTGCAGATTACTTGATGTGTATAAACCCTATCGATTCCATGCAGGGATGCACAAAAGAATTTCCGTTTACTGACCGAAATTTCTGAAAGGAAATATTCAACTGTGTTATACATTTCTTAACTGGAATAAATTTGAGCTTACTATGTAGTATATGTACAATTCTATGGATCATATACAGGGATTCACAAAAGAGGTTGAATTTTTTTCCTCCTGTAGGTGGTAATTGCCAGAATTGAGTTTGCAAATGTTTTATACGTTTGGAAAATTGTTTACTTTGATATCATGTTTCACCTTTAAAAATATGGGAGTTTTGTTAAACTATTCTGGATGTCTTTTTTCATCTATGCTGGATGCATGATTTTCTATCTTGTCATTTTATTATTATTATTATTATTTTACAAAATTTAAATACCAAATTATCCAACAATGAGAAGATAAATAAAATTTTAATAATTTGAAAAGCATTGGCAGTAGCACGAAAAGCAGCCAGATTTTGGCCCCCAGTGACTATTTTCTGATTCCGAAATTGAAGGAAACAGTAATCTGGAACATGGTTTTCTTTAAACAGCGATGTAAAAGCAGCTGCTGAGAATTGGCTCAATGCGCAAAGACATGATTATATCAAGCTGGATTAAAGAAGTTGGTCATGCGTTCAGATAAATGCTAAATACATTTGGTGATTATGTGAAAAAGTGATCAGCAACTATATGCCTTTTTATTCCATTTTGTATTTTCCGTCTATTGTTAATAATTAATTTTTTATAGCCCTTATAATCTTTTTTTTTTTTTTATCCATCCTCGTAACTACATAATGATCAAGAAATAAAATTATAATGCAAAAAAAAAAAATATTGATTTTATAAATCAATTTATAAATTTAATAAAGGGTAAACGTAAAAAAATAGAAAGAAAAAACAACATACAGCTTTATATCTACAAAATTATGTTTTTATTTCAGTGTTATCTTAACATGCACAATATGTTTGGATAAAGAATTCTGACGCTGCAGTTTTATTAAATTTTGCGTTAAAAAGGGAATTTAATTAAAAGCTGTCTTTTTATACTGTTTTATATAAGGTCAGAAGTACTTCAAAACAATTTATTAAATTCGCAATTATTTTATGCTCTTCACGTGACATACTTTATTATTAAGACAAAAGTGCAATTTCTCCAATTTTTCATTATATAGTCTTCGAGTATATAGAATGAACTTTTAAAATCTTTCTGCAAACATATTACCTCCTGAAATTAAAGTCTCTTGTGACATTATTTAAAAAGAAACATCAAAGTTAGAATGCGCGGATTAAGCACTTTTTTATATCAAAGAATGTTAGATTTAATTAATGGAATCTTTTGAAACTTAAAACAAAGAAATCTCTGATGTGATTCCCATTTCGATAATGATGATTTTCTAAAATGAACGTCGATACACTTAGGGTTTAATATTAAATATTTTAATAGGTTACACAGTATAAAGGACTTTGAATGTTGAAAGTGATTCTGCATGCTTGTTTAAAATTGTTATATTGTTAGTGATTTATTTTTAAAATTACGATTAACGAAACCTTTATATAGGGAAATGAAATTAATTATGCAATGTTTAATAATGCAAAGATTATTTTAAACGATGATGTTTAGTACGTACTTAACATTTTTTTCTACCCGTGTCAAATGACGCTTTTTAAAAGATTTCTATTTATGGTTTTTCATTTGAAACTTTTGACCGAAGAATACAATTAAAATAATTTTTAATACATTAATAATACTCCTTTTACTTTAACGTTTTAATACGCCTTTTTATGCTTATTAGATTCAAAAACTACGAGTAAAAAAACATAAATTTAAACTTTAAAAAGATGCCAATTGACACCAGTAGAAAGAGTGTTAAGCAACAACAGCAAAAGTTATATAAAATCATCATTTTCTGTATTAAAATGAATAATTTTTATCCTGAAGTTAGGTATACAAAAAAATCTGAATTAAGGTAACTGCACCCGTAGTTGGCACTTTAAGAACGTCTTTCGCCTAGTTTTAGTGTACTCTTCTTAATTTTAGAAACTGCGACAACAGCGAGTGTTCGGTATCTGCTATAAATATGTTTACGCATGAAACAAATAGTTTTACTTTCTTCTAGCTTTACAAGAAGAAAGTATTGGGTGCATGATAATTTTCTACTTCCGGTTTTGACGGATTTACCCGTTTTAAGGACCAGAGATCCCGAAAAACATGTTTTTAAAAAATGTCTGTCTCTGGATCTGCGAGTCTCTGATTATGTCTGTTTGTATGTATGTGACACAAATATTGCGGACGTTATATCTCAAGAACTAGTGCTCGGAATTTAATAAAAAATTATATTTAGCTAGTCCCTGATATAAATTGGTGCTGCTTACTTTTTTGTGTAAATCGACCGACTGGTGACGCAGGTACGCTGCATTTTTCACGATTTCCGCAATAGCTCTATTTCAAGAACATAGCACGGATATTCATCAAACTTCAGATTCAGTTAGTCCTTGATATGAATTGGTGCTGATTGCGTTTTGGTGTAAATTGTCCAACAGGTGGTGTTGTTATACTGCATTTTTTACGATTTCCGCAATAGCTCTATCTCAAAAACTAATGCACGAATTTTCATCTAACTTCAGATTCAGTTAGATGTTTACACAAGTTGCTGCTGATTAGATTTTGGTGTTAATCGCCCAACAGGTTGCGCTGATATGCTGCGTTCTGCAGGATTTAGACGATTTTAGCGATAGGTCATATCTCCAGATCTAATAGGAATTTCATATCTTTAGAATCCTCATGATGGACATAGATTGTAACTTAATTTTTGCATTGCGATAGCGAATTTTGAAGTATTAACATATATGAGATAGAAGTTTTAAGATTCGCCCATCCGACTAGTTATTTAAGCGTACTACATTGTCAAAAAGGGATAAATTATTTTTTTATCTGTCAAGGAAGTTTATGAAAGTATTATAATCTCATCTCTGCAACCCACGATTTCGCAAAGCACTTGTTTATCTCCAGAAACATAAGAAATAAAAGATTTCCGATATTTAAAGAAGCATTTCTGATAAAATCCTGTTTTGCTGCCCATAATTTTGGAAAACGCTAAGAAGTAGTTTTTAAAGTGTATTAATCAATTTCCTCAATCCGATATCGACACGAAACACGTATTTTTTTTTTTCGTATTCAATAAATATGTTCAACAGACAAACATGCTAATAATTAATCACTAATCACCCACTCGTGGACAGCCAATCTTTCGGTATAGGAGCTAATTAGTCCATGAGGGGGAAAGTACATATCCACCTTCCCACGGAGGCCCCAGTACCCGTGAACGAACCCGGATGCCCCAGCAGGCAGGAAAACCCTCATAATATGCTTGCTGGAGGAACTTGGTCGCTTTGGCACTTAATGTGAGTATTTACACTAAAAATTTAAGATAGGACAATTTTTTAAGGTAAACAATAATTAGTAGGATAATACGACAGAGCTTGATTAAAATGACAAAACAAACAGAATGACTACTAAACGATATGACGAAATGAAATAAAGTAAAATAAAGTAAAATATTTAAACTAAGTGACTTGAAGTAAAAAGTTCACCATACAGATGAGAGTTAAAAGCCTTTTTTTTTTTTTATAAAAGAAAAATGTTTGTTTAAAATATTATAGTTGGCTTTTAACTTGACATAATTTGTTGGATCAATTTGACCCTTTTAAGGTAGAAACCTAAAGTTTTGTTTCTTTTAAAGTAAAAAATATATGTCATTAATGAACATTTTGAGGAAAAGTAATGGATCGGGTCTTCTACCCCCTTGCCACATGGACAGGATGGAGAGTCTCGTTTCCCTATTTTATTAACAAAGGCGGGGAATTGCCGTGTCCACTAACATAATATGAATAATATGACTTTTGCAGATAAAATCAGAATCCACTTTATTTAAGATTTTATATGTAAATCGGCCTTTTTCATATGAAGTCCAATATTGTTGCTAGTCTGACAGCATTTTATCCTTGAGTGCTTTTTTGATCACAGAGACTGGAAAAACTAAACTGATGATTGGTGACATGGTGCATATCGTTGTTGATTTCGCTAAGGTGTCGGCTCTTTCATTTCCTCTGGTTCCGGCGTGGCCTTTGATCCATTTGATGTAGGCTGTTTTATGTGGATAATCTAGTAATTTAACATATATCTGATGAATAAGTTGATTACGGGCGAAGACTAGATTAAGGGCATCTTTTGCTGAGTGGCTGTCCATTAATAGAAGTAGTGAAGAGTAAGAGGATGTTAGAAACCAGTCTATTGCTCGGAATATAGCGTATAATTCTGCTTGGTATATCGAGTTCAAGTTATGTTGCCGAAAAGAGTTATCAACGATAAAAGAGGTGCCTTTTTTAACCGTAAAGGCGGCAGCGGTGCCTGAGTCTATGACGGCACCGTCTGTGTAAATTGTTAAATCTTGATTTAGTTGGTTATTGTCTGAATAGGTATATTCTAAATTTTGTAAGTTGCTTAATTTGTAATATTCTGAGAAGCTGTAGGAAGGAAGCTTGGTCATTAAATTATCTATGGTTATTGCGGTATCTTGGATGATGTAATTTCTACGTTCTTTTAAAGTATTATAGTAAAAGAGTTCTTTTGCTAAAATTATTTGAATAGGTATAAATAAAATTATTTGAATAGGTAATATAAACCTGTTAGGACACACAGAGCGTCAGTTGAGATACTGCGAGCAGTGCAATCCTTTGTATCGATTTTACCTTCCGGATACCATGGCAGTTTACACGAGGGAACCAGATTGCTGCTCCATATAAAATTTGACGAGGGGTAACCGTATAGTACCAAGTTTTCAAGATGGAGGGTTTATTCCCTTATTGAAAAAAATGTAATTTGCCGAAACCAATGTAAAATTGTTGGATTTTTGTTCATAGATGGATAATATGATCTTTAAAATTGAGCTTTGAATCTAAGACGAGACCTAAATAAGTGAGATTCTTCTTTATTGATGTGGTTTTTCAGTTTGAAAATTGTGTGGCGTTTTTCTAGTAAAAAGCGGCAAAACATTATTGCTGTGGTCTTCGCTTGGGAGATTGTTAGGCCAAGTTTTTCCCAAAGATCTGATAATTGTTTAATTTTGTTGTTGGCATCTGCTTCAAGTTGTGTCCTGGTGTCTCCATATACAAGAACTGCAAAGTCATCTGCATAAACCGTAAAGTCGTCAGCCAGCAATTGGAGAAGTTTTATTAAGAAATCAGCAACCAAAAGCCACAACAGGGGTTTGAGACATGACTCCTGCGGGCATCCTCTGTAAATTCGGAACCACGTTAAGTTTTTTCCGTGGAGTAGGCTTATGAATGTTTGAGAGATATAATTTTTCTGCAAGTTTTTAAGATATCGAGGAAGTGGTGAGTTATCTATGATTTGGCAGATAGTAAACCAGTTGATGGTATCGAAGGCTGCTGATTCGATATCAAAAGATATCAAAGAACAATATTTTTTACGTTGTAATAATTCGACAACTTTTTGAATAATGTTGTCTAGTGCATCTGATATGCTGCTCTTTTCGCGAAAACCGAATTGGGCTGGATGGAAAAAATTTCGCGATTCCAAAACGTCATTGTTCTTAACTTTATGAGCCTCTCCAGAACTTTCCCCAACATAGGCAATAAAGTGATGGGACGGTAGGCTTTCAGTTGTTGAGTTCCTTGCTCTTTTTTCTAAAGAAAATTAATGGAGCTTTTTTCCATGGAGTCGGAAAATGTTGTAATTCAAAACATTTATTGTACAGATCAGTAATTAAGGATGGGAATGTCTTGAGTAGATTTTTGATCAGGCGAGAATCAATATTAAGACAAACATGCTAAAATAACAGGGTAAAATTAACCTTATTTTAATACTCATGCATTTATAACGTTAAAATAGTAATCATAACGTTGCAATCGTATAACGCTTTTCTTTTACGCAGCTGAAAATGTTTACTTACACTACTAATAGCACGCAAAAACCTAGATTTCGTGTTGTTACCGTGTGTCCCAAAAATAACTGATGGATTTTAAAATTCAATGACTTCTAAACGGTGACAGATATTTAAAAAATTCTTGCAGGAGGTTTATGCACGATTTCAGGAGTTTTTGTACTATGATTCTTGATTTTAGTTCGAATTTCAAACAATAGATGGCGCTAAGAGCAATAGGCGCTCAGTCCAGAACCGACTTTTGACACTGCGGGATCCATTCAATACATTTTAATCTCCTTTTTTCCGCATGGAAGAAGAGAGAGGCATAAAACTACTAATAAAAAGGAACTGACATATTCTTAAAATAGTGAAGCTTCCCCTGTAACCGCTTTCGCAAAGGCTGGGTGAAAACTTCCACCAGTAAATTTATATAGAAATTTTCTCCGTATTTAAAGTCCTTATTAATGCAAAATTTCAGTCATAAATAATGGCAGAAACAGATTTTCATTTTTAGTGGTGTAAGTTTACTTTTGCGGTAGTCAGACCCATTGTTTCCGCCATATTGTGACAACCGGTGAAACAAACTTACTGTTTTACCAATCAAACTGACACTAGTAAAAACAAATAGAAGTTTTTACCATATTTGGGAGAAAGATGTAATAAGATGTAAAGACGAATAAGGTGTAAAGACGTAAATAAGATGCTTAAATAACTCAAAAATTTCTATTGATTTTTACTGATGGGAAGTTTTTCACCGTCGGTCTTCTGAAACTGTAGATCCGATTTAAAAAAAGCAGCCGCCATCTTATGACAACATCCTCAGTTACTTCACTCGCAACTGGTTGACAGTACACTATATGTCTCCTCCTCTTTATTCATAACTCCATTGAGAGAGGACGAAAAATCGAGCCTGGTTTTAGCGATTATTGCTTGCAGCGCCATCTATCGATGCTATTTGTAACTAAAACTGAGAATCGCAACATAAAAACCCCTGACATCTTACATAACACTCCTGCAAGATTTTTTTTTAATATCTGTCACCGTTTGCAAGTTATGGAATTTTAAAATCCATCAGTCATTTTTGGGACACCCAGTACATGGTTGAGAAAACTAGTTTACAGTTTACAAAATACACTTTAGAAACTACTTCGTAGCGTTTCAAAAACAATATGGACACAAAAGTAACTTTTGTTCCAGAAATCCTACTTTGAATCTTGTATATGTTTTAGTTTCGACGTTTCTGAAGATAACGAAAAACCTTTAATCGTGAGTAACTCGAAAGAGATTGTATTGTGCTTTCTTAAACTTTTAGATTGGCTAAGATACACCTCTTTTTATTTCTGCTTATTCTAAAGTTGGGAAATTTTTGTGTAAATTTAGTCTTATAATTTCGTATTGATTTAGGATTCGTTTAAGTTTAAAGACCCTGGTCTATTTATGTCCTGTACCGAAACAATAACTCTTGTGTCCAATATAATGATCAGCTATACATAAACGTCAGGGCCCTTCTAAAATTTTAGTCACAGAATGTTGAAATTCAATATTAAATAGTTAATGTAAGAAAGTCTTTTGAAAGTTTAACAAGAAAGAAAAAAGTGTGACTTAACCCCCTGACAGTCTAGCAAAAGGGTAAAATTGTAATGTTATTTTCTCTGCATTTAATTTTAAATGTAAAAAAAAGATGATTATTCCAACATTATTTAAATAAAACTTAATTAGGAATATGAATGTAATCCTTGAAAGTATATTGGAGCTTAGTGAAAGTATTAACACGGGCTTGTCTGTGAGAGGGTAATAAGTTGAAATATGATGTCTAATTTAAAACCATTTACCATTTGGAAAGGCGTAACACATTTGAAATCCAAAATTCAGTAATTCCAATATGCAGCCGGAAAAATTATCCGAATTCTTTTGAGCAGCCCTGTGTATAACATATATATTTGTATCTGGTAACTACATGCATGAAAAAATTTAGTTCAGAGGTTAAATTGATATCTTTAATTTTTGATACTATAAAACTTATGTAACTGAATTATCTTGACCGATTTCAACAATATAAATCGCTTAAAATTGTTCTTTGATTAAATAAGTCGGTAAGTGTGATCACAGATCGCACAGAGGGTTTCGTTTAATATTCCTTTCAAAACACTTTATCCTTTTGAAAAATCTGTTAGTTCCACATTTCGCAACTCGGGGCGCACTCTATTCTAAATAAACCTCCATCCGAACGAAACTCTGTTTTACATACTATCCGTAGATATATTAGTCGAGGGGATTGGGCCCATAGTACCCGAGATAAGTAGGCGGTCCTGGCGGTAAAATGTGGAACTAAAATATGTAAGGCTATGGTGCATAATATGAAAGAATGTTCAAAGGGGTGTCGGCAAAATTTGGAAAAGTGCTCCCCGGGTGAAAAGGGCGGAGGTTAGAAAAAATGTTTAAATACACAAGTTAGAGCCCGGAGGAGTAAATAATATAAGACTTTTTGAAAAGTTTATGATTTGTCGCGCGGTCTGAGGTATTCAGCTATACGTATGCAAAAATTCATATCTCCAACTTAATTAGGGGCTCTCTTAGAAAGAATTGCTTAAAATACATATGTGGTAGATCAAAGTGTTAAACGTAAGACTTTTTCAAGATTTTATGATTTGTCGCCTGGCCTCAGGTGTTCTGTTATAAGTATGCAAAATTTCAAATCTCCAATTTAATAAGGGGCTCTGTTAGAAAGAATTGCTTAAAATACGCATGTGGGAGCCCAAAGGGTTAAATGTACGACTTTTTCAAAATTTTATGATTTGTCGCATGATGGTGTTCAGCTATAAGTATGTAAAATTTCATGCCTCCAACCTAATTAGTGACTCACTTAGAAAGGATTGTTTAAAATACACATGTGTGACCCCAAAGGATTAAATTTACAACTTTTTCAAAATTTTAAGTTTTGTCGTTTGATGTGAGGTGTTCAGCTATAAGTATGCAAAATTTGACGCCTCCAAACCTAATTAGAGGCTCACATAGAAAGAATTGTTTAAAATACACATGTGGAAGACCAAAGGGTTAAATATACGACTTTTTCAAAAATTTTATGATTTGTCGTTTGATCTGAGGTGTTCAGCTATAAGTATGCAAAATTTAACGCCTCAAACCTAATTAATTAGAGGCTCACTTAGAAAGAATTGTTTAAAATAGACATGTGAGACCCCAAAGGGTTAAACGTACGACTTTTTCAAAATTTTATGATTTGTCGTTTGATGTGAGGTGTTCAGCTATAAGTATGATAAGTATGCAAAATTTCACTCCTCCAACGTAATTAGGGGTTCACTTAGAAAGAATTGTTTAAAATACACATGTGGGAGCCCAAAGGGTTAAATTTACAACTTTTTCAAAATTTTATGATTTGTCGTTTGATGTGAGGTGTTGAGCTATAAGTATGCAAAATCTGACGCCTCCAAACCTAATTAGAGTCTCACTTAGAAAGGATTGTTTAAAATACACATGTAGGCGGTTAAATTTACAACCAAAGGGTTAAATTTACAACTTTTCAAAATTTTATGATTTGTCGTTTGATGTAAGGTGCTCAGCTATAAGTATGCAAAATTTCACGCCTCCAACCTAATTATGGGCTCACTTTGAAAGAATTATTTAAAATACACATGTGGGAGCCCAAAGGGTTAAATTTACGACTTTTTCAAAATTTTATGATTTGTCGTTTGATCTGAGGTGTCCAGCTATAAGTATGCAAAATTTCAAATCTCCAACATGTATAGTTTCTGAGAACGGGCTCTGTGACGGACAGACAGACGGACGGACAGACAGACAGACAGAGGAGCGAGACGAATAGGGTTTCGTCAGATGAACGAAACCCTAAAAACTATGTACTTTAACGTGTTTGTCATACATTTCTCTATATAACTACCAGTTTTCATGGCTTTATATGCAATAGTTTTTGCATTATAGTCCCGGATACTGAAAAAGTCACAAAAAATTCAATTAAAGCAGCAGCAGCAATATTAGTTATTGTTTAGAATATTTTTATACGTATAGAGTAAACTCTGTCTAAGGCGAAATCGATCGGGACTGAGAAAATTTTCCGTGGTAGACAATATTCCGGTTTATGCAAAAAAGTCCCCCCCCCCCCCCAAAAAAAAAAAAATCCCTCAAAGATGACGATCTTTTATTGATTCTTCTGACTTGAAAATCGGTTGAAAACTGAAATTCTGAAAGATCCTTTGTCTTTATAGATAAATGAGAAACGCTAATCAATTTCTTAGTACTGCTGTAACACATGCACATTGGAAGTTTACACACAAACACAAAAAAGAAAAACAAACAAACAACAACAAAAAAAAAAACCCCAATAAACTTCAAGAATGAGACAGAACGCTATAATTTTGAATTTGAGTACAATTTTAAACTATAGTATATTGTACTTTCGAAAATATATATCCCATCAAAAACATCTCATGGAAAAAAAAGCCAAGTCTCCTGACTCTTTGACCGTAAAAAGTTCTGAGATCATGTGTAGAGCCAAGCTTAGCTCTCTTATTAACTCTGATATTTTAATTCACAAATTACTCCTATTCTCTACACCTTTAGTAAATGATTATTCTGTGACTTGGCAATTACGCAGCACAGGAAAGTTATTACGTAAACACTTTACTTATGTTTTGGATTGGGATTAGATTATTTGATTAAGGCTGAATATGAACTCGAGGGATAGAAGAAGCCTGAAGGAGGGATGCACCGATTGGGGCTCTTTGTAAAAGAGGGGTCTGGCTCGTATTCATGTTACATAGGAAGAAAATCACCCAAAACTCCGGACATCAAGTTTGACCAGTAGAGAGTTTTCGCATCCGGGCTTACAATGTAATGTAAAATTATTTCCATGCTACAAATACATATATGTTCAGTGCTCTTATAGAAACTATTTTATGCAAAACTTTATAAATAAATGTTAATATTAAAATGTAAACAACAGCCTTTACATTCTCGTGCTGCGTCATTGCCAAGTCACAAAATAATCATTTACTAAAGGTGTAGAGACTAAAAGTAATTTGTGAATTAAAATATCAGAGTTAATAAGAGAGCTAAGCTTGTCTCTACACATGATCTCAGAACTTTTTACGGTCAAAGAGTCAGGAGACTTGGCTTTTTTTTTTACATGAGATGTTTTTGATGGGATTTCACTTCTTTTTGTAAGGAGAAAGCCAAAGAAAGCTTTTCCAGTAGCGTCGATTTCAATTACACTATCTTTAACTTCATAGACTTTATGGCTCCTGATTGCTTCGATGTTCCGCTTTTCCTAGAAAAGCGAATTGGCATGTGTGCTACTGTTTGAAATCCATTCATTCAAATTTTCTAGTAACTATATTAGTTTTTGTTTCAATTTATCAGCTGTTCAATCAAAGTCCTCCAAAGTTAATTCTACTATGCAGAGTCCATTTTATAAATTTGCCTGCTTCCAGTCTATTTCCCATTTTTTTAGTTATAGATCTCGTAATGTTTTCTAAAGTGTTTATTTTAAACTGCAGCTTACCTCTAGACCTTTTTCGTCAGTAAGTTCTATTCATACCAGGGTGGGCAACAGAACAGCGTGCGACTTCTTAGCGAGCTACGTCTTCCCATTTCAGAGTGTGAATCGTGGTAACGTTTTAATGTGTGCTTTTGTTTTCGAAAATGGTTTTGACGATAGAGAGCTCTAGTTTCTTGGAGCTGTTGAGAACGTGATTTCTCGGAACGATTAGGCCTTCCCCTTTTGACCTCAATAGGTCTTCTAATTTTTTTCTCTAGTTGATTTCTCTCTGTGATAGGTATTCATTTGGAAAAATAATAGATTATTGCTAGCTGTTAAGAAGAGGAAGTAGAACGTCAAAGTGACCTCCTAAGAAACTAATCCCAGCTAATCCCAGTGCGCAACCACATACTCAACTATAGCACATCTGATATCATACGACTAGGCTATGTTACCTAGCACAGAAAAGAAAATATAGATGAAACAGATACGAACGATCTCCAGATGTAGGAACTACTCGATGAGGACTTTCTTCGCTGTGATCAAAATATAACATTTCAGTTTTTTCCTTTCAAACTTTCTTCGATCAACAATGTCTTTCGTTGGAATATCATACAATTTCGCGTTTCCCTTCTTTACCGCGTCTTTTCAGCAATTTTGCAGATGCACACTGACATCTAGAATTCAAATTTTACACAATGAAAAACTGTGCCGCCAAAATTTGAAATTCAGTTATTCCTCTTTTCGATATGTAACACTTACAATCAAGTTATCTTTAGAAACAAGTAGGTGAAAGAATTTTACACAAAAGTTTCAATTCTTCATACTTTCGAATTTAAAGTAAATCGTAATAATTTTATTATTTAAATGATTTTAGTACACAGTAGACCGAGCATAGCTCGGTAGTTTTTTTTTTTTTTTAAATATTTATTTTGTTTTAGTAAATGTAGAAATGTGATAAATACTATCCGCAAAACATCAATAAGTTGCGGAGAATATAGCGGAATTTTTGTTAATGCGTCTCCTCTTAAGACGTATCTCCGGTTAATACGGACAGTTTCATTTCCCCATCATATTTAATTAATGTTAAAGGCATCGTTTATTGCGGATTTCGGTTACAGATGAAAAATGGCCTCCCTTGGAAGTCCACTAACGGTTGTTAACTGAATATTCATATCTACCGCTCGTAGTCTTAGCACGGTTGAAAGTGAAAAGTCAGAGAAAAGGACGTCATAGTGGTGCAAAAGTGATAATGTTTAAGTTTTAAATATAAAAATAATTGACTTCTTTTCAATATGTCATTTTTTCTGGAGAGAGCGGAATGTAGAATTTTGATTTTGAATTCCAAATCGATAATTTGAGTACCTAAAAAACATATTTAAAAAAATTATACATCGCAGGGGAGTTTGTATTGCCATTAAAAAAAAAATAAACTTTTTTTTACGTATGCGATTATGTTAGTCATATCCTGAGTGCCACTCTCCATGTTTTATAAACATTGAATTTGTTATTTTTCAACAATTGTTGTCTACGTCTACGTCAATAGTTTGGCAACAAATGTGAGCTATTTTGTAAATATGAGGTAAGTTTGACAGCAAAATTCTCTTGCTTTTAAAACTGCTGCTAATTTTGCGCCATGGTCTATTGGCATTGCATCAAACTATAGCGATGTTTAAAATAATATGGTAGTGATGCTAAATATAGCAAACGTATAAGAGCTGCTATCTATCAAGAAATGTTAGCATATTTGCAGAATGTTTATAAAATATTTAAATTCACTAAATTAACATTTGGTAAAATAAATTAATTTTATTTGGGTACTATTTGAGGCACAGTTGTCATATTCGCCCCATATTGACGCGTTTTTTTTTTTTTTTCCGACGCTGATTTGGCGAAAACATCAACAGCATAAACAACAACATCCGGGTTACCATATCAAGCAAAATAACGACACTTTATCGCAGGTTAAGTATATGACATTGGCGTCAGAAAAAAATCGCGCCAATATGGGGCGAATATGACATCTGTGACCTATTTGATTATCCCGTCGATCAATTTCTCCAAACAATTCGCCAAATTATACAAATTGCCGTATTTTTATTTTAAATAACGAAAAAACCAAATAAATTAATAAAACCTTAATGAAACTACAAGTAAAAAGTCGAAATAAAAATCATTTGATTACGTAACAAACACTTGTATGGTGTTTAATGTCAAGTGAATGCGACATTTACGATCATCCATTATTAGCGTTTAATCTTATAGTTTGGCGATAGTTTTTCGGTCGACGGGATAATCAAGTCGTACCTTTATTTGTTCTAGTCAATTAAAACGAATTTTACTGTATTCAGGACCCAGCTATTTCGTGCTCGATTTAGTATAGTTGAAAAACCGATGGTTTAGTTGACAAACTGCGTTTTATCATGTTGATAATCAGTGAGCAACAGTATTGGCAACAGTTCCGATTACGGAAAATTAAAGATTTTCGATTTTTTTTTTCGAATTTTCCGAATTTCTTAATTTTTCCTTTCTTTGTATCCCAAATACTTCCTTCTTACCAAATTTCAAAATTTTAGGGCTACAGGATGTACCTCAGATTTTTGATGATCGGTGAGTCAGTCAGTGTCGAAAAAGCGAAACTTTGAGTTCATATATTTTCTGAACTAGAAAAGATGGAAACGCGGAAATTTTACCATTTGCTTCCGTTTGAAGAGTACTTTTAGAAAAACAAAGTTTCAAGTTCCTGGGAAATTCCAGCGAAGGGATATAGGGCTGTCAAAAGTACCCTGAGTTGCTTCCAGAAAAGGATGCTTACGGCTGTGCTTTCTCGACTTGGCAGGGGCACTGCCGTGCCCCCAGATTTTGATAAATGCTCATTTTACTAGAAATATTAACTTTTAAATTCAATTTTGCATAAGAAAAAACATGGCATAAGAATAAATTCCTTAAAATTTAAAGTTTCTGTTCTTTTGAATTAACTTTTTTAAAGTGTTACGGAATTTTAACTAACATGAGTATTTGACTTATTAGTTTTAAAGTTTAATTAACAAAACCCCTTTCATTTTTAAATTATACTTTTTTTCCGCCTTATGCAAAATTTTGGTTTCAGTGGAACCTTAAAATCCCTTCCGTTTCCGCGTTATAGACATATTTCGCCTTATGCAGCATGAATTAATGTAATTTTCAATGGGTTCGCCGGGACTTGAAAGTTTTTCAGCGGTAGACAGATTTCCGGCTTATACAGAGTCCGTCTTAGACAAAATTTACTGTATATATATATATAAGTTAGATAGACTTACTTTATTTGTAAGAAGATAATGACACTGTTTGCTTTGTAATTCAATAATAAAGATGTAATTTGAATTTCTAGATAATTTTTTTTTTGTCTGAAAACGTAAAAATAAAGAGCTTTGTAAAACACATACAAGCACCACCTACTGATAAACGATTAATTTGTTTTTCAAGGATTGCTTTTTTACGATCTATTTTATTCAAATATAAAGTTTTTTGGTATATTTTGATCAGAACTTATCCTAGATTACTCTAGCTAGATTCGTTTTTTTAGGGATACTCTGCATAACTTTCGTTTACTTTCTTATTAAAGAAATTTATATTCATTTCAGTTATTTCATTCTGCGCTATTTGGGAAACATAAAAACTTTTGGATGCAATTTTAAATAGCTTCGTTTCACTTTTATTTCAAAAATTTCGAAATCTTCCGTTCTTGAAAACTGTTACGTTCATTAGTAATTTGTCGTAAAAAGTTTTAGTAAATATCACATTTATTTTACCGAAGTGTAATATAACTAAAAAAGACGACGTTATCTTTATTCCAGTAAAAGGTTTTCCACAGTAATGCATTTTCTGGAAAATGGGTTGAAGTAACAAATAGTGTTAAAGTTATATTTTGGTATATATCTTTTTTATATGAAAAAAGAACATAAAAACAGACCATCTTTCTTTCTTTCGCAGTTCAAAGACAAGTTATTATCATGAAAAAATATATAACCACTTGAAAACAATTTTCATAAAATGGGATTTTTTTCTATTTTTGTAAAATATTTGAATAAATAAAGTGTATTGTATCGTGTTTAATAAGATTAGAAAAGAAGAACTTAATATTCTGTTTTGTTGAGTGGTTGTTTTACGTAATTAGCATATGGCTACATGATATGTTTTCTGCTACATATAATAGTTTGTTTGATAAAATAATGTATCTAGTGATAAGAGGATACTTAAAAGCATTTAAAAAATCAGTTAGTGAACTTTTTATAATCAAGCATGCAGTTGCTTATGGTTAATTATGAAATTAGTTCTTTTATTGTGGTTATAAAATGTAAAGTATAGACTTTAATTAATGTAACAGCAATTATAGAATGCAATTAATTATACTGCTTCAACACGTCACATACAATTTCAATCAAATAATCAAACAATGTAAGAAAAAAGACATCGTAAAGACAAGGTAATTGTACAGGCAACAGGAGTAACCCCTACAATTTCGGTATTTTCTCGTAAAAAAAATTCCGAAGAAAGTATTTCGCTAATACGTCGTATTTGAGTAACTCTTGAAGGATACCAGTGTTCGAAAAAAAAAAAAAAAAAGTAAAACTCGAATTATTTGGAACGCCAAATATCCTGATTGATAACTTACAATAAAAAAAGTGTGTTTAAAAAAAGAAAGATAAAACTTATTGAAAACTGTATTTATCTGTTAATTTGTAAAAATATAATATCCTTCAAATTCATATCTAAACCAACATTAAAATTTATATTTAATTTGAATAATTGAAGCATATGTATTTGGATAACTTTATCGCACGGTAAAAGATTTAATTTTAATATTTCAATCTGAATTTGTTAATTAACCCTTTCGGGTCTTGTGTACTGTTAATAGTACATGTCTTTTCATCGAATATTATTTTGTCTTAACAATTATTGTGTAACTATCTACATATAGAAATGATACTATCTATGCCTTTCTTATTATGAGTTAGTTATGTTTTGACATTTAGTAATAACAATAATAATAAAAGTTTACTTATTTCTCTTTGCCCCGTTGACGATTCCTTTATTTTATACATATTAATTCACTCTTTACATTTAAAATATGGGCTACTTTTCTGAACGAATCATGTACGATAAAACGCAAAATACATTAGAAAGTTGTAATGTCTGTTAAACTCTATTGTAATACGATATTTTCCAAACGTCTCCAAAATCTCTTCCTTAACTCATTATCATATAAATATGAACTTAATAGTACACAAAATAAGTGCATTCGTTAGATTTCAGACAATGGGATAATTTTTAAACGTGAATAAATCTATTTGGACAGCTACGATTAACATTACTAAAGTAAAAGTAATTTTGTTCTCAAAACTGAAAAAAAAATCGGACCCGAAAGGGTTAAGAACATGCTCAATTGACATATCTGTGTCACTCTAGTAAAGTAGTTAGTTAATTTTTGACGCAATATATATATTTTTTAAATGTTTTAGAGGATTTACATAATCGAACACATCAAAAGTATATATTTGATCAAAATTGATAATAAAGAAGTTTTTATATTTTATTTAATTATTAATTTATTAAATGAATGGGCTCAGAAGGGAAGAGGGGGGTACAATTGTATACTCCCGTTCCATATTTCACTTAATTTTCTCTATTAGAATAGTCTCTATTTTGTGAACGTGATAAATATATTATTCATCAAATACTGTAATTTTTTTTCTGAAAATCTCTTTACTGGTAAATAAAGTTTTCGTCTGAAAAGAAAAAAAAATATTTTCAAAATTTATGTTTGAATTATTGTTACAACGCTTTCTTGCATCCTTCGATACATAATCAAATTATGTAATAATTTCCAAAATATATAGTAGTAATTATCACATGATACAAACATTCAGAAGCAGAACGCGTCCCTTTATAATTTTGTTTGTTATCCGTGAATGTGCACATTCTTTCAATTCCCATTGATTTTGAAGTATTTTTCATGAACTTGAAATGGTCATGAACTTTAGGTGACAACTGTTGATTTAAAAGTTAATCATCATTTATTTAATAAAAATAACTTTTTAATTCATATGCATGAAACGTTTTTTGATATGTTTATTTCCTGTCTCATATCCTACACTAAATTAGCATGGCACTATAAGTTAAAATATCATGCATTTTTGTAGTCTCCGCAGACACATTCTCTTAATGAAAATTACTCTCAAACCTTTATAAAATAAACTAAGCACCAGATAATGGGGAAACTATACGAACTCCTTTATCTATCTTAAAATAAGTTAAAGATGAACTTGGACTATTAGTGTAAAACGTTTTGGTTTAAAAAATTTTATCGTTTACGCTCAGAAAGTTATATTTTCCGAACGACTCCTCGAATCGTATGTAAGCACCTTATTTTTAGGGTTTCGTTCATGTGACGTCTCACTCCTCTGTCTGTATGTCTGTCTGTCTGTCTGTCACAGAGCCCGTTTTCGGAAACTATATATGTTGGAGACTTGAAATTTTGGATCCTTATAGCAAAACACCTCACATCAAACTACAAATCATAAAATTTTGAAAAAGTCTTATATTTATCCCTCTGGGCTGTAACTTGTGTACTTTAAGCTTTTTTTTCCTAACTGAGCCCCAAATTAAGTTGAAGACTTGATATTTTGGATACTTATAGCTGAACATCTCACATCAAACGACAAATCATAAAATTTTCAAAAAGTCTTATATTTACCTCTCTGAGCTGTAACTTGTGTATTTTAAGCAATTTTTCAAACTCAGCCCCTAATTAAGTTGGAGATGTGAAATTTTGCATACTTATAGCAGAACACTTGCCACCACACCAAAAATCATAAAAATCTGAAAAAAGGAATCGAAAAAATCATAAAAGTTTCGAAAAGTCTTATATTATTCAGCCCTCCGGGTTCCAACTTCTGTATTTTTAGCAATTTTTCTACCCTCCACACTTTTCACCCGAGATGCACTTTTCTAACTTTTGCCGACACTCCTTTGACCACTCTTTCATATTATGCACCATAGCCGTACATATTTTAGTTCCAATTTTTAACGCCAGGGCCTATCTCGGGTGCTATGGGCCCGATCCCCTCGACTACGGATCTACGGATAGTTTGGAAAAAGGAGTTTCATTCGGATAGAGGTTTGTTTAGAATAGAATGCTCCCCCAGGTTACGAAATGTGGAACTAGCAGATTTTGCAAAAGGATAAAGTGTTTTGAAAGGAATATTAAACGAAACCTTCTGTGCGATCTGTGATCACACTTACCCACTTGTTTTTTTTTTTTTTTTTTTTTTAACCAACCAAGTTCTTTGTCACCTCCGGATGACACGTCTTAGAAAGGACCTCAAGGTTTGGATTCTAAGTGAATAAGTACAGCGGGGCCTACATTCGGAGTAATATTGCCAGGTGTCCCTTTTAAATCAGAGCTCCAAAGGCTCTGCATTGTCAGAAAAATTAGTCTTTATACACTAAATTATTCGTCATTTTTAAGCAAATAATTTCCCAGAAAACATGCTGAAAAAGCATGCATTCGTTAAATCTTCTCGAATGTCTGAAAAAGAGAGAAAATTTCCGTTTATTCCTTTATATGCATGAGTATAGGTTGTATTAATACCAAAGTTTTAATTTACTTTTAAAAAGAAAAAAACGAAAATTGAATAAATTAAAATTGCTAATTTATTTAAAAACAAACAAAAAAAAATGCTTTCGAATTTTATAAAGTAGCAATTTTTTCATTCATTTATACTTATTCACGATTTATTTTTTAGAGTATTAAAACAAATATTCGCATGTAAAATATATCCAAAACGAATCCATTTGAAAAATATAGTTCAATCGAGTTAAAAAAATAGTTTTTATTGAAAAAAGAAAACATTTTTTGTCGAATTTAATTCAAAATATAATATTCATATTTTACATCTAACAATCAAATTATGGCTTATTAAAATTATGTCTAATATGTAATAATTTTTATCCTTTATTATTCTATAAGTGTTAAAACACCAAGTGTTAAATTTTATAACTACGAAATGTCCCTGCAGTTGATTTTAAATTTCCGAGCTTTCTGAATAAGAAATTTACCAAGTCTTACCAATCCCCCATTGAAAAAACCCATATCATCCTTTTAAACTCGCGGGTGCCCCACCAGTGGCCGAGAGGTTCTGCTCTCGAAGCTGGTAGAGGGAGGTGCTAGGTTCGATCCCAATCGCGCCCGTCGGCCTAATCGTTCGGAGTTTTCGTGGTTTTCTTCGAGCCTTGGATTTCCAAGCGTTAATACGGGTTAGGTTCCTTTAGAAAGACCCCCACGAAGGGCACTCCCCCCCTGGGCCTATATCCCTCGAGCAGATAACTGGCCGTCAAAAATCAACCAACCTTTTAAACTCGCTCTGCACCAGCTGCTCGTTTGTCTAGCTCTTTAGATACTCGATTCGAAACGCGCGGTCCCAGGTTCAAAACCAAGTGGATCCACGGAAGAACGAAAGACGTATTTTTTTAAAAAAAATTCCATTTTTCAGATTATGGAAATTTTCTGTCGTAGAACGGAGCAGACAATTCTGCCATTAGATAAGGAGAAGAAAACTATTTAAAATACAGGTATCCAGAGCATTTGGAGCTCTGATTTACGCAGGACACCTGGCAACATTTATTCTGAACTAGAGTTTTCCTAATCATAGAATCTCGAAGCTGGTAGACGGGAGGTGCTGGGTTCGAACCCAATCGCGACCGTTTCGGAGTTTTCGTGGTTTTCTTCGAAGCCTTGGATTTTCCATGCGTAAATACGGGTTAGGTTCCCTTAGAAAGATCCCCACGAAGGGCACTCCCCCTAGGGCCTATATCCCTCGAGTAGATAATCGGCCGTCAACAATCAATCAACCCAACCCTAATCATAGAGAAAAATTGCTATACCTCATGGATTTTCTGATATGATACTATAACCTTCCAAATTTTTATACATCCTCCAAACATAAAAGGACTTGAGTTGGTTATCTTTTTTGGTATAAAAATATACAAAAAAAAAAAAAAAAAAAGAGCTTTATCCTTTTTTTTATTATTTTATTATCCTGAATGTTAAAGTTGGCTGAATTGCGAATTGATATTTGTAGAATTTTGAATGTAATGATTAATTTTATTGCTGTGATGTGATCTTGAATTTGTGAGTCACATACTTTATAACATGGATTTTCAAAAAGTATTTATTTTTTATTACTTGTGAATTTTGAGAAAATGATATTTCCAAATATAACATGATTTTTTATTAGGGTAATTCATCTGATGAAATCCTAAACACAAATCATAAAAATTTTAAAAAGTCTATATTTATCATTAAAAGTCTCTATGTAATATTTTAATTATATGAATTCATTTAATAACATCCGATTATTTCAGGGATTTAGACTTCAAAACGGAATCTTAATTTCAGCTTTTTTTCTGCCATTTCTTTTTACAAAATAGACATTTTTAAAAGAACGCCAACGTTAAAAAAAAAAAAAAAAAAAGAGAGAGTGAAGCTGCAGACAATATTATCTACTTTCATAATCTTTAACGAAAATTAATTGCAAACAACTCTGGCGATCTATTAGATCCCGTCCGATTGGAAGTGCACGGCAAATACGCTAGGACATACATCCACGCAATTCGAGCCACATCATCAATTTTTTATTTAATTTTTTTTTAATGTCCTTCAAATGATTATAAATAACATGCAAAAAACACGAAACTAAAATCTTCATTCCGATTCCAGAAAAAAAAAGTTGGATGTGCCAATCCCAAGACTTTCTTCTATCTCATGTATTTTAACATTTCAAAATGTTGTTATAAATGTCAATATTTCATATATTAGTTCAATGCTATATAAACTTTGACTTTCATCTTAAATTTCTGCTTCAGTAAATTAATCAGAGTAAAAACGAGTTAATCTCCATCCACTGTAAAAAAAATTCCGCAACGTCCCTGGGAAAAAATGGGCAGCTGAGTTGCCCATTATTTCCAGGAAACATTTCTTGAAAATGACTGGAACTTTACTGTATATGTTAAAAACATTCTACAGAAATGCCAGTAAGTTTCCTGCGAAATACCAGGAATCTGTTGACAGCAAAACATTACTGACATTTCACAGCATGCGGGATCCGCAGACGATTTTTACATTTCCTGTTGACAATTTTCGCTTTATTATCATTATTTATTGGAATGAAAAAATATTTTGAAATTGACATCAAAATTATTATTTATATTCAAGGCTGGAGTAGCACAGTTGAAGTTTATTTCAACAGAGCGAAAAATGTTCAGACCAGGGATCGAACCTGGATACTTGGCGTGCCGTGCCAATGCCTTACCTGTTAGGCTATTCGGACCGATACCTGGCTGACATAATTCACTCTTATTAGTTGGACTTGGCTGCGAACTGCAGCGCTAGTTATTATTTATAATTTACACGAAAAAATAAATTTTCAGTTAAAATTCAATAAAGTAAATATATATATGATATATTGTTTCTGAACTTTGCTTAAAGTATAAAAATATAAAAATGCAAATAATAATTAGAAAAAAAATCTAGACATAAAATATTTTGGATTTTCGTCAGTAATTATGTTAGTTTACAAGTTAGATAAAATACATATAAATTTTCATGAAAAAAAAAATCCTAAACGTAATTGTATATTTTTTTTCCGAAAATAAAAAAAAATTCAAATTTGCAGCAATTCAAAGTGTCAAATATATATCAAATTTAAATCAAATTGTAAAGTGTTAAAATATAAAATTAATTTTAAAAAAAAAATGTCGAGAGGTAGCATCGAACTCGGGCCGTACGGGTGGCGTGCGAACCTTCTGCGTCCACACTACGAAAGACACATTGAGAGCTGCAAACTAATGGGTATTTGAAACGTATGCTAAACCTCGGCATCTAATTTCTGAAAATCTAAGGCCCATTTGAAGAAATTCTTTCACAAGAATAATTAGAGATAAGAACTCTAAAACATACTTAATCAAAATCGGGGAGAATCATATTTGATGGTCCCCTGGTTAATGGAGATCAAATAATAGGTGTATTTTTTTTACACGGTCTGCTCCTTAAACATTCCACAGACAAGTACGAGAGATAATCTCTTAGCGATGTCACAGAGGTATTGTATTTTCATCTGAATGGTCTTGGCAATAGAGACGTAAAGGATTATGTCGTCTATTGATTTATTTGCATTCCATATTAATTTTTTTACATTCATTTAAGGAATTCGTTTTCGACACTCGCGCGCGAGCAACGGATTATAGCAAAAAAATAATAAATGGCGGTCGCAGCGTTTTGCTGTTAATTTTGTTCAGGAACGTTTCAGATAAGAAAACCAGAATTTCACAGGAAAGAGCTAAATTATTCTGAAAACCTGAGAAAAGGCGAAACGCTCCTGGATTTTACATGTAACGTTACCATTTTTTTTTACAGTGTCATGATATTTATTAAAATCAATAGTTTTCTGTTATTCTGTTGTATAGCAGCTGTCCGAGGATAGAAAGTTCCCGTCACTTCACAAGCCGCCGTTGTATAATAGAAGTAAGAAAAATCAAGAAAATTACACAAAAACCATTATTATAGTGCCTCCTTTCGGCGGAACATTTTCTCATTCAGAGAGGACCTAAAAATTTGGTTAAATTTTATGCATAACTTCATACACTTTTCGATGGTGCAATATTCAAAATCACACAAAAATCGCTATTACAGCGACCCCTTCCGGTGAAAATTTTCTAAATGCAGAGAGGACCTTTTTTCATTGGCCAAAAACATTCACAAAAAATTTGGTTCAATTCTATGCATAACTTCATATACAATTCTATGCATAACTTCATACACTTTTCGATGGTACAATATTCAAAATCGCACAAAAATCGCTATTACAGCGCCCCCTTCCGACGGAATTTTTCCAAACTCAGGGAGGACCTTCTTGCCTTGGCCAGAAAACATACACAAAAAATTTGATTAAATTCTATGCATAACTTCCTACATTTTTTGATGGTACAATATTCAAAATCGCAAAAAAATCTCTATTAAAGTGCTCCTTTCTGGCGGATTTTTTTCAAATTTAGGGAGGACCTTCTTGCTATATCAAAAAAAAAATACACAAAAAATTGGTTCAATTCTATGCATAGTTCATGCACTTTTCGATGGTACAATATTCAAGATCGCAAAAAAATCTCTATTAAAGCTGCCCTTTCTGGCAGAATTTTTCCAAATTCAGGGAGGACCTTCTTACTATATAGAAAAAATACACAAAAAATTAGTTCAATTCTATGCATAACTTCATACACTTTTTGATGGTACGATGGCGAAAGACAAACGGACAGACGGACAGACAGACAATTTCTATAAAAATGTTTTTTGGGATCTCTGATCCCTAAAACCATCGAAAACCGGAAGTCGAAAAGAAAAATTCGATTACAATACTTTCTTTTATAGAAGATAGAAGAAAATAAAAAAGCTAAATAACAACTTTTGTTGGGATTTCTATAGGCAAATCTCCCTTTAAGGATCGGATTTGCTATAATACAAATAATTCATTTAAAAATATCAAAATATTGAGCAAAATATCCATTTTTTTCCCTCACACTGTTAAAAATATGCAGCAAACTGTCTAGGTATTCAACCGTTTTTAAATAAAACAATTACATAACTCTAATTGCTCTACCTAAGGCTATCCATTAAAGACAAAAATGTCTAGAAAGTACTAGTAGTATCTAAATCCATTTCAATGGTAGAGATAAATCTTTTGAACAATATCAAAATTTAACCAAATTATAATTGCTTAATCTTGTACAAACACTTCTTTTAAATATAGATTAGTGGTTGGTTGGTTGTGTTTATGACGGCCAATTATCAACACGAGGGATATAGGCCCTATGGGGGGGTGCCCTTCGTGGGGGTCTTTCTAAGGGAACCTAACCCGTATTAACGCTTGGAAGTCCAAGGTCCGAAGAAAACCACGAAAACTCCGAACAATTAGGCCGACGGGCGCGATTGGGATCGAACCCAGCACTTCCCGTCTACCAGCTTCGAGAGCAGAACCTCTCGGCCACTGGTGGGGCTACAGATTAGTGGTCATAGCAGAAATGTAGATAGATGGTGTAATTATAATTTTCCTATTTATTCATAGCCATTATCTTAAGCAATCACATTAATAAAAATGTTAACATTTATGCAAGAGTATTATCATTTGCAAGTAGTAACAATACACTTGAAATTAAGATGCATAAAATAAAATTGCTATCGTAATAAGGATTTTTGGAGGCTTTAAAACATTAAGGATTATAAGAGAACAATTTCCATTAAAATAGTTTTTCCAAAGAGAAATTCGTGTCTAAGGGCTCTTTTGTAAATTATTCCTAATACTTAGATAAGGTTCATGTCATGATTAACTTGCGCACATTACGCAACTGAGATTTAAGCTTATGGATGAACTAGCTTTTTAAATTATCAGTATAAAAAAACTATTTTGAGTCTATTTTAATGCTATTCTTTTTCTAAAAATCCGTCTATGAAGAATAATGTTAATGCAGTGAATGAAGAAATAAAATTGCTATGTCCACTTAAATAGTTAGTGTGCAGAGACTTCAAATGTTTTATCTTGTTAATGGAAATTTTCTCATAAAACAGATAGCTAATTAAAGAGACTTTTTCTTAGTTAACATGTTATTTTTTTTATCGTTCAAATTTGGTTATAAAGATAATAGACCAGGAGGTAACTGCACAGACCATAACCTCATAGAGTTGGAGGCGTAAATTACAGGATTAGACAGAACTTGATTAGCATATTAAAATGCAACTGGTCTGCCAAATCATATCTTAGTAGAAACCACCTACAAACCCGATTTTAGTGGTTAACCGGTATGTTTAGCATTGTGTTTTCTGCACCCAAAGGTATGAAAACAAAGAAGACTGGGAGTAGGAAATCTCAGTAGTAAAGCGACCAGACAACCACTAAAATCAGGCTTGCAGGTGTTTTCCACTAAGATATGACTTGACAGACCAGTTGCATTTTAATCTGCAAATCGTGTTATGTCTAATCCTCGAACTTCAGCCGAAAACTCAATGAGGTGATGATTTGTGCAGCCGCTTTCTGGTATATAATAAAAGCCAGAAAGTCTGCACATTTCGAAATCTTGAATTTTTCCTTCGTGAATACTCTGAAATACCCCTAAAAGATCAATAGAAATATATGAATAGGCCGATTGTAAAATATTATTTATTTTTATAATGGAATCTTCACTTAAACCTAAAACATTCATAATCCCTAGGAAGAAATACCATAAAATTATACCTCCTAAGACGGAAACCAGTTTGAAAAGAAATATTTTTCCTGTCATTTCAGATTTTCTCTTGGTGACAAATTAAAAACTTGTGTGGAAAACTGAACACTAAAAAACCAACGTTTAAACACATAATATCCGAATGAAGCAGCACGAAAACTTACGTTTCGTAAGTAACTGGGACTCACATCATCAGTGTCAATAAAAATAAAAATGACGATCCCTCAAAGACGTGAAAACTGAAATGCGAAAACCCAAATTACCGCTAACAACACACCGTATATTCGTTTTTATGGTACTTCATTTGGAAATTGTGTGTTTAAACGTCGGTTTTTTAGTGCTCTCTCTTGGTGGTTTTTATTGCACAAAATAAACATAATTAACGCAGCAAAATTAATGAAATCAGCATCACTAGGTACCAAAAGAAAATTAGCTTTGGAGTGCAGGCCTGGGAGTTTTTTTAGACACAATTAACATTTTAAAATCATTATTATGGCAAATTACTGCAAGAATTGCAACTAAAAGCTCACTCAGCATGAAGAGAGTTCCTACGATATTTCCAAGATAAATCTAAAACGAAAATTTTCGTACTGAAATGGTGGTGGTAAAAGACTTGATTTAGTCTCTTTAAAATGAGACCGTTCCGAGGCCTGAGAGTCATTTCCTATTGAGCAGCTATAAGTGTATGATAGTCCTTCTGTATGGATTATGAAATTTTCACGTTTAAAACATTATTACGTTCTAAACAAATTCGATATCCAAGGTTTTACTGTACCACGCTCGTGAAAGAGTGTAAAAATAGAATCGGTAGGTAGCGATTTTTTTTAAACAAGTTTCCATCTCAGCAGGTACATTTGTAAGATATTTCTCTCGCAAGGCTAGATGCAGGCTAATAAATAGCATCGTACTAAAAGAAATTTAAGGAAATTTGTCTGTCATGAACATTTGTCTTTTGGTGTCCCGCGCAATGGTTCCGCGGGAGGGGTATTAAGATTCCCTGAAAATTGGGACGTCCCGCGTAAGTTGGGGGAAATTAGTAACACTAGTTCAAGCCCTCCTCTTTTAAATGAACTCAATTTTATTTAAATAAGGTGAGCTGCCATAAAGATTATTTATTATTTTCTGTCTTTAATCTTTCATAATTCATCCTTAGAAACGCAACTCTATGCATACAAAATCACTGTAAACATTGAATTCACTTCTAACTAATAAATCTGCCCATCAGGCAACTCAACATAAGCTGCGGAAGTGGAATTTGAATTTTTACTTTATTTAATATAAACTTTCGAGATTTTCAACCAGTTTTTATTTGCAGCGATGTTGATATAAAAGAAATGTCAGATTTTAAACATCAGAAAAAAAGAAACGGAAGTGGTAACGGAAAAAATAATTTGAAACAGTGATTTTCTAAACCTTTTTATATTCTGTAAACACTTTTTGTAATGAGAGGGAGGATTTATTACCCTCAACACCCCGTTGTCTCATAACTTGACAATTGTAACTGTCGATAATTTTCAGTATAGCTTTGAATCTTCTATCGAAAATAATTAAAATACTGATTTCGTGTTAATGGCATTATTAATTTGTTTGGTCAATTAATTATTATTCTGGATATTTTATTATTCTTCTTCTGGATATTTTATTATGTGTTGATAATCCGAAGTATTCCATTTATTTGATAATGACTGAATATTTGAATTTCTACGCCACCGTTAAATAATAAATTTTACTCTCAGTTATCATTTATACAGAAAATAGCAGGAAACCAGCTTAAAGGGAAATACCTTCAAATTATTTAAAAATATTCTTATAAGAAACCACCCATATACACAGACACGTATACATGCATCTGATAATTTTCATAATCTTTTAAAGTATTACAATATTTTGCTTGCTCTTCAAAAGTTTCTTTTATCACTTTATGAGATAGTATGCTTTGTCTATCGGCGTCACGGTTTTTCCTGCTGATATTTAACGCTATTATTATAATAAAAAAATCATTTATTTTTGGAGCGATGAAGTTAACTGGAATAAAACCGCTTATAGGCACTTTAAAGCATGCACTCAAAATAAATAAACAGAAAGAATTAAAGCAAGTGTGAAGAATATCGAGAAATTAATGCAAAGTCGGTAAAAAAATATATAAATTAAATTAAATTAAAAGAGGGAACCCCAAAAGTTTTAATCCCCAAATTTGCGCAGAAAAAAATAAAAACAGCCATTCAATTGGAATTATATTTTCGTTCAATTCATGTTTATAAAAAAAAGAGTTTTGGAGGCCATATTCATACTGAAATTGTATGAAACTTTCAACTATCATATTTGGTTCTTGCTTGATTCTAGTTGGTACTTTGGTCCATCCATTAAAAAAAGTTTTTATTCTTTGCATTGAACAAACAATGCAAGATAATTTGGAGTTTTTGCCTTTGAAAAATAATTTACACCCTACTATAGAGTATTTGAATAGTTTGGAAATAATTTAATTTTTTGTGGCAACTCTGAATGTGTTTGTAAACAACTGTTTTCGTGTGTAGATTTTAAGTCTCTAAACTTTCTATAGTGAAACAATCTTAATGAAAGCTACAAATAAGGATAACATGACGAAAACTGTTTCTCGTTTCCTTTATTAACAATTGGTTTATTGTGTTTAAATGTAAAAAATAAATAAATAAATAAATAAATAAATAAAATCATTTGTTTATTGCGTTTGCAGTGTTAATTTATTAGTAAATGCTGTTACAAGGGGGTTTCCATGAAAATGTATCCATTTACATATACAATGTATTAATTTTATCTGAAACTATGTGAATGGATCAAAGAAGCCCCTAGCAGGAGCTACTTTGTTCCAAAACCTTAAAAATTGTTAAAAAATAAAATAATAATAAAATTTCATCTTTAAAACCATACAGTTTGCTTGACTGTTTCATGTCAATTGTTTACAACTCCATTTCGTTGAAAAATCACATATAATATTTTTGAATAATGGAAATGTGAGTGGAATTACACATATAAAAATCATATATAATATTTTTGAATAATGGAAATGTGAGTTGAACCAGGAAAAAGTTGTCCAAAGTAGTCCACGGTACTACTTGGATTTAAAAGTCGTAGTACTTGGCGGAATGAACTGTAATTTTGAATTCGCATATTTGAAGTTTCTGAAAATCGATTTCTGTTAAAAAATTCATAAGTTACGATTCCCATTTTTTTTATTCGAATATGAATTCCAAATTATATATTCAAATAAATTAATATTAAAAAAATATGAATAGTAGCCTTTGAATTGTTTTGTAGAAATCGATTTCTAGAAGCTTCAAATGTGCGATTCTAAAGTTACAGCTCTTTCTAAGTAACTATTGAGTTATGCTTAAAAAACTTCTCGAATTGCAGCCCCTTTTTCACTGATTAAAGATGAATATTAAGAGTTCTAAACTGTTAACCTGCATAATGGCTTAACTACTTGGATTTCCTATTTGATATCCTATGGTAAAAATGTTTCTAGAAATCTAAATACAATGCTAAAATTTGTTGTTCGTACTGAAATTTTCAAATTTTGATACAATTTAAGTATAAAGCTGCTAAACTTTTTTTTAACATAAATTAAAAGAAGACATAATTCGAATGGCTATTTTGTTTTCCTCTTTGACTTATTATTGAATAAAATGTATAGTGTTTTTTTTTTCTTTCGGCTGTTCAAAAATATATTTATTGTATTGAAATTTATGGTACCGTGGTCTTTAGATTTGTTCAAATTAAAAAGCATGAAATAGAAGAAAAAAATTAATATTAGTAATCGAAAAAATATGTACCATTCAAAATATTTGTGCGTTACATATTTCTTTTTGTAAATTAACAACGACAGTTTGTTTGTACTGTTACAAATGGCGTTTTTTTTTTTTTTTTTTTTTTTTTTTTTTTTTTTTTTTTTTTACACAAACATGAAATAGGCATAAATATTACAAATAAATTAAAAACATATATGTAGTTATTTATAAAATAAATATCTATAGAAACTATAAAAGTAGAAATATTTTAACTTACATAACAAATGTTTTAATAACTCTGAATATTAAAAAAATTTTAATGCCCTTGATTCTGGTTTTGTATTTAATTTAGTAGCATGCTTTTATCCTGATCTTGTTTCACAGTGTGACAGCTTATACAATTCAGAGTATTATAATTATCAAAAATAAACCTAACCACATTTTGCAGTTTTTATAGAGCAATTCTGGTATCTCGTAGTTAGTCCACTACAAACTTCTCAAAACAATGACATTCCTGGATTATGCAATGGCACATGAATTTCCAAAAATTTGAGACTTCACTCACGCATTATTTCGGAATCAATAACACAATCAGCAGAATTTCGCTTGGACACCCCCTTATTCTTTTGAAATGGTAAGAGAAATTTTTGGTACGGAAGTAATATCTTTCTTTAGGCATGGTAAATTAGTTTTTGTATGTTCAACACTTCTTTCTGAACTAACTCTTTGATATTTTGTATTTCTAGGTATCACAGCCATAAGACCGAATAAATCGCATTAAGTTACAAGATTCAATGCATTCGAATCCGCATGATTATGAGTATACGATTTTAAAGAGTTATATGACGCAAGTAATTATTCAGAAAAGTACAGTTGTGGGGCAAAAAAGTAAGCGCCCCTACTAACTCTAAAACTATTTATAATAGAAGAAATTTATTGGTACCAAACAACTGGAAATAAAGCCTACTTTTAAATGACGGATATAAAATTTGCTTAGGGGGCCATCTACAAATCAAAATCAGATCAAACTTTGTTTCTTTTCAATGGCAACACTGAATTTTGACAATATATTTTGAATCTTCGGTTGAAACTATGTCTAGGAAAGAAATTTCAAGTCATTTGGATGATAAGTTTTTTAATTATAAACATTCAAAATTTAGAGCTCCTAATGTTATACAGTAGACTCGTGATTTAACGACCTTCACGGGACTTCGGCAAATCGGACGTTAAATCGAATGGTCGTTAAATCAAAATTTAGTAATATTGGTATTTTTTTAATGCAGTTCAATAATACCTAACATTCTAATGTAATAAAAACTATTGATTTATAAAATTTAAAAAATATATATATTTATTGTTAATTGCCTTAATCTTTAGAATTAAAAAATTCACAAAAATTATGGAATAATTTTATAAGAATTAATTTAAACATTTTACAAAAGTAAAAAATGAGTTACACTAGTTAACTGATATTTTTTGAAAACGATGTTAGACTTTTTTGCTTCAAGTTGCGGCTGGAAACTTCCAGAAGGAGTCCGTTGATCCTCTGAAAGTAGTCGTTAGAAGTATTTTCCTTTCCAAAATTTTTCTGTAGTCTTCATGGTATCTTTTGCTTCTTTTGATCTAGGAAGCGTTTCTGGAACGTCATCAATTTAATAGTCGGAAGAATTATTTGGAATGCCCTGTTCAGGATTAAGTCATCTTCCGAAAATTCCCTCCTCAATTTTCAACTTATCGCCAACGGCAACAAAATTCTCAAAAATTAGATTTTCCGGGAAAACGACATGTTTCCGCAATTCTTGCATTATATCATTGAAATCCTCAGTTTCAGTGTTCTCGAAAAGGTCGTTAAATCAAAATTCGAATTATTTACGAGTCGTTAAAACGAGCGAGATAAACATTGTGAGTATTGGAAAACGGTCGAGATCTGATCCAAGGGTCGCTAAATCGGTGGTTGTAAAATCGCGAGTCTACTGTATTACATTTTCATATTTTATTATAATCTCCTGAAGTTATAATCCTAATGAGATAATTTTTTGTATAATTATAATACTAAAAAACCCAAACATAAATACATTAAATTTGTAATTTTAAAATTTTATAAAATTAATTTTGAAATTAATATTCGAAAAAAAAAAAAATAGGAATTGCAATCTACAATTTTTTTAATAGTTTTATTTTTATTACGTCCTGCTTTATGCGAATTCTCAATTTCAAATTTTTCTTCCAAGTAGTTTTCGAATTATGATTAAAAAACGTGAAAATGACGGTCTATGATGTGTAAAAAAGCATAATTTGAAAAAAATGTATTTTACTCATTTTATTGAAACATTTGGGCGGGCAATAGGTGAAACATGTTAAGCGAGTGAAATGGTCATATTGGCAAGAAATAATACATTAATAGAAGTGAAATAGTCATTCTGTAACATTTCAACAATCGAGTACCGAACTTCAATTTGGATGTACCCTCTAAAATCTGCTCATTAAAAAAAAAAAAAATCTGAAACTAATGATACAAATTTTGTGAAAATGTGTTTCTAGGCTAATTGAAGGGTGTAGAATTTATTTATGTTGTCAAACTTGGGTATTGCTATTGAAAAAAAATCAAAGTTTAGGTTCGATTTGATATGTAGCTGCACCCCGCTAATCTAATTTTATATACATAATTTAAAAGGAGACTTTATTTCCAATCGTTTGGTACCAGTGGCTTTCTTCTGCTATAATTTGTTGCAGAGTTAGTAGGGGGTGTTTACTGTTTTTTCCATGACTGTAAGTATTTTAAGATTTTGTTTTATTTTTTGTTACAAAATACATCTGCAAAGACAGATTTCATTATATTCATAAAAAATGGAGATTGTGGACAATGAAAGCTCAGTTCGTACAAAGTATAGTAAAAAGATTTTTTTTTTCTTTTCTAATTTTGATTAAAGTTTTGAACGAAAATCTGGATTCAGTTTTGCAGGAGATACGTTATATTTTGTATGACTAAGTAGATTTCGAACTAATGTTCTTCAGATTTTTGTTTGTTTCCGTACATCTTATTTGCACTTTCATTTGGTAGACATTATTTTAAATCGGAATGGCACAATTGGTTAATAAAAGAAGGGATAAGTAAAGGAAGACAATCTCACGAAAGACAATTCAAAATAATTTTTTGGCATTGCAATGGCATCTTGGTTTAAGAAAAACGCGTGCAAATGTCTATTGCTAATCAAAATAGAGATATATTATTTTTTAATGCAATGTGTGAAAGAATAAGTACTTGTGGTTTTTTTAGAGAAATGTATCTTTATGACATTTCATATAGAGCTAAAACTAAAATCTCTTTTATTCTGTTTCTTGTACCCTCGTTGAAAACCGAATGAATGACGCAACATATCTATATACATATCTTTTTTTAACAAACACCCAAAAGGAATATTTATAAACAAACTCAATAAAACTCTCTCAGCTGTAACCTCAAATACCATCTTCCGTTAGTGATAAATGCAATAACATTTATAGAAATATTTTAATTTAAAGCAGTGACAAAGTAATGAAATTTCAACAAACTAGCTTATTAAATGAAGATTAAACTTATTTTAAAGACAGAACAAGTGAAATATATTGATCATAATTGTACTTATATTGAGATGCACAGACTTTCTTTCCAGAATATTGTGTAAACTGTCTTTCATTAAAAAGCTTCTGTTTTAAATAGGTAAAAATATAAATTTGAATTATTTATTCATCCGTGTTTTAGTATTCTATTTATAGTTTGTAAAGTGTTAAAATCGTATTTATTACTTTTATGGGAGAAATCTAGAAGTAGTAAAATCTATCTTCAAAATTTATGCTATAGAATCTAAAATTTATTTACTTAAGTAAATATGTTTTAGACTCGATATCTTTAAAACTTCTAGTTTTTGCTTTGTTTTTAGTTTTTGCATTGTAACTATAGTATTTTATAAAAACATGTATAATAATCACTTATAAACAAATTAAGTTAAATAATGCTATAAAAAGTGATAGAATATCTTTATTAAGACTTACGATCGTTTCATCGCACAATCGGCGACATTTTCAAAATCAATCATAATAGAAAATATTTTCACATAACTTAAAAACAATTGTTTACTATATTATTGTTTTTAAGTTATGTGAAAATATTTTCTATTATGATTGATTTTGAAAATGTCGCCGATTGTGCGATGAAACGATCGTAAGTCTTAATAAAGATATTCTATCACTTTTTATAGCATTATTTAACTTAATTTATAGTATTTTAAACATAATTCGAAAATAACAAAGCGAAATTTCAAACGAATTCTTAATCGTGTTAAAATTACCGATTTAAAAACATTGTTAGAAGTTGCACATTTCTTTTATTTAAAAATTTTGTAATAATGTTTACAACCTTTGCGGAATAGACAATAAAGGGAAATATTTGACAAAGAAGAGAAATATCTGTAACAGTGGAACGGAATAAATAGTGCCAAAATCGAAAACAAATGATATGAATACAAAATGGACAGTCCCAGAAAATATCAGCTTCAGAAAAAAAAATTACAGTATAAAATAAAACAAAGAAAAATCATACTTCACACCTGTAAGTTTAAAAACTAAAATTCTCACAGGCACTGCTAGAAATTCTTTTCCTTGAGTTTACAAAAACTGCTGAAATATTTTCATACATTTTCCTAAAATAATATTTTCTGGGATAACTTTTACTAGGATACCTTGCATAAGGAAAATATTTATTAAATTATTGATACGATTCCCCTCCCCCGCACTCGAAATTCCTTAAATATCCTGGTTTATCAGTTGTCAAAACCTTCTCCCCACGACAGAACAAAAATTCTTTCGGGGATAAATGTCTGATTTCAACATTGCTTTTATTACAGTTTTCAGAGAGCTTTGAAAAGAAATAGAACTCCTCGTGAATGACGTAGGAGGGGGGGGGGGGGGGGGAGTCTCGCGTATGTAGAAATTGAAAACGTCTGAAAGCTCTAAAGCTCGTTGAACTTAAATATAAAATAAAAAACATTTTACATTGCATATTTCTTACGTTTATAAGTAACGATAAATGTGTTTATAACATTACATTTTTGAATGCGTTCTTAGCATAACTCGTTCTAATAAATGAAGATACCAGATCAATTAGTTTCTGGTACAGTTTTAGTTAATACTTCAAAACCAAATATCTAAACTAATAAAAAAAAATAATAATATGGATTTCATAATATATGCAAAATATTTGTCAAGGTTTCCTGTAGCTTTGGATAGTAAAAAGATTATGTCTTTAGGAACATCTTTGAGCTGGTAAGAATAATTAGACAGAAAACCATTTTAGTCTTCAAAAATCAAAATAACTTAATAATAGCAAAATAATAATCTAAATTCATGACGAAAATTATTAATATATATATGTTGATTCATGGAAAGATTTTTTAAAACTTTTATAGGTTTCCCTGTTGAAAAATTGTATTTTTGGAAATTATTAAGCTGGTAAAAATGTCTTAACAGGTGTCAATAGCTTTAGAGTTCATATAAGATTTATAGTTATTCAATTATTCCTATTAAATTACTTAAAAGTGTGTTGAAATAAGCTGAAAATAATAAGGTAAGCCCAGAACGTTTGATGTATATAAAAATCTTTATTTATAGGCTAAACTTTTGTAATGTACTAATGACATATTAATACGAAATTTCTCAAAATACCTGGGTTAACAATTTTTTAGAGATGCGGTTAATTTCTATCACCTTTTTTTATAACTATTCTTCATATTTCATAGGTTGATTTTGTACATCAAGAGGGAAAAGAAAACATTTTTAAAGTACATGAATTATTAATTTATTTTTTATGAACTTATAATTTATATATTTAAAACTTCAAATATATTGATTTGATAATCTTTTGGTAAAGATATTTAGGGGAATAACCCTTTCATAAAAGTTTAAATATAAAGCTTTATTAATTATGAAGTTTTAAGTAAATTTGGATATAATGTTTGTGTCTATATATTTTATTAAATTAACTTTAATTTCATAATTAGTATATTTATAAATTTTTTAACAGAATGGCAGAACTGCTACAGGCAACCGTTTTTTTTTTTTAAATCTCTAGTCGATTTTTACTAGAAATGCACCTAATAAATTTTTAGTAGAAAATTACCATGAAGAACAGTAGTGCCAACTTTTAAAAATATTGGGTGAGATTAAAAATTTTTGAATAAAATAACACATATATTTTTTCCCTCCGTGTGTATGTGTGTGCAGAGAGAGAGAGAGAGAGTGGAGGAGCATATCATTGGACTAAAGATGATAATTTGAAATTATGTGTTTTCCTAAGCAAATTTTTAAATTATTATAATTTAATTAATAATTTTTTAAATATTTTTATTAAATTATATTCTTATAAGTTCTTCCTTATAAATAGATTAATATTTATTTTAAATAACATTTGAATGGCTAACTATTAAAGGTGCAAAAAACTAAATGTCAAGAAAAGCATACATTTTAGTCATATTAGTGCTTTATCAATTCAAGACATCAAGACAGATGGCAAAATAGGCAGGAAATTTGTTTTTGTGAGAAATTTAGCTATATATCCGCTAAAGAAGTTTTCAGTTCTCCTGTAATCCTAATTGATGTCCTTAATATTTTTCAAACAAAACTATTTTGAGAACTTTAATAAAACTAAATTTCCTTTCAGCAATTAAATAATTAAAAAAATAAATTATGAATTAAATAAATTGAAATTGTGCAATTGGGTGGGCTCGCGCCCTATGCGCCTATATAAGTTGGCGCCACTCTTGAAGAATATTGTTTAAAAATAGCTGTAGACAAGATAGGAATAAAATAGACGCCTATAGCAACTATGGAATGGGAACAATTAAAGAATAAATTAAAATTTCTTACCTTGAAATTCCTTTCTCGCGGCGCTGACATTTGTTACAATATTTGCTACATGACCAAGAACTGCAGCAAAGAGGAACAGTCCACCAACAAGCTCTATTACCAGAAATAGGTACTCTCCCCTTGTGCGAGGACGGGGTAAATCACCAATAGTAGTCAATGCTAATGTGCTCCAGTAAAATCCGTGTAAATATTCACAAACAACGTCGCTGCAGTGAATATCTCGAGGACTAAACCAGTCTCGAGAGCCAAAACCTCCGTTTTTGGATATTATGTGAAATAAACAAGCGTTCCAATGAAATATGACAAGTACGTAATGTGTGAGTGATAGAGCTCTGAAGACATTCGGATAGTTTGTGTGCCTTTCTGTTCGATCTAAGAAAGCCCAAAACCTGTATATCTTGACCAGTCTAAAACAACGTAGTATTGAATTAAACCCTATAGAGAGATAAAGGCAATCTAGTGGCAAAAGACATAGACAATCAATGTAAAACATTGTGGAATTGATGTAATGCTGCCTGAGTTTAAGAGAATCTGTTTGTAAGACACCTTCTTCTAAAAAACCTGTCCTAAAATGTACTGCTATATCAAGAATGTAAATTAGGTCAGATAAGTAATCCAGTGTGAACCAGGTAGGAAGCGTTTCATAGGTTATTTCTTGAAAGGCAAATCTGTAGATGATGACCCAGAAATTATACAAAAAAGCTACACTGACCACAACAGACCAGTAATAGCATAAGCGTCCTGATGGGTCGAACACGAAAGTCCATTTACACATGGATCTGTCACTACTTGATGTGCTCGTCTCCCATTTTTCAAGGTCTCTTTTTATTTCTCGCCGTCTCAATCTCTGCGTTTTCCTTGGTATTTCGAGTTCGGATCCAATGTGCGCTTTATTAACGAAGGCATAAGGTTCAGAAGCACCAACTCTTCTTGTAACGGTATCTATGAGTGATTGGCGAGAATCTGATCCTTGCTTTTCACTCGGTGTCCCAGGAGTTCCAGTCACTGAATGGGGTGCTCCAACACTGCTTACCATGCAGGACATTTCTCCTCCTGTAGATGTAATGATCCCCGGTACTACACGGGGACCATTTGCAGTCATACATCCTGCTGTACCATACTTCACATTTTCGGGAACAGCGTTATTTACTACCGTAACGTCGTCGAGATCATCTTCCGTCTGTGCCCCTTTCGCACATTTGGAATACTTCACAATCCTGGCACTGTCACGGAAAGCAGTTATTTTTCGCATCCCACTCTGCATTATTAAGTTTTTATCAGGCACTATGATGAGAACTTGATATTTTTAAAGATCATGCTTAACATCATTCTTAACCAAATGTATTATATTTGTTTAAATGTACAAAATTTGCGAGATTTTCCATTGCTTTTTCGGATAGCTACATCCTGACTTGAATAGGCATTCATGCACTAAACTATACTGAGGCACTGATTTGCTCTTAATTTTACATTTCTTTGTCACACTAGCATTTATTATTTTAATTTTATCAGTTCCTGTATTAAGTAACAATTTTTAACAGAAAAAATAAACACTCAAAATTAATCATATTGTGATGTATTTCAGTACATTAAAAATTTTTGAAATTCTATCATAGATATACGTCAGTTTTTAGGCACTATTGATAATTTTATCTACATTTATTTGAATTTTAGTGAGCACCTTATTCTTAAAACAGAAATCCGACGTTCAAAAATACTTGAAAATCTATTTACAGTTATAAAATTTCATTTCATGATATTAAAATATTCATTTACATGAATAATGTATAAATAATTACGTCCATGCTAAATTATTTCATTAATAAACAAATCAAATTTTCCTACATTCACTTTAAATTCTACATGCCTCTTTTATTTTCTAAACTCACTATCACTTCTGTCACTTTCACGGAATTAAAATTAACTAGTTTCATATCTCATTACAATTTGACTTATTTTTAAATAACCATCTGCACTCTAATTAAACTTTTTATTGCGTAATTTATGAATGCATTGTTAAAACTTTACCCTTAAACATTATGCAACTTGTTTCCTCAATATAAATATAGAAATATTCACATTTCGCCACCAATACAAAATATTTAACTAAGAGAAACTTTATATCACTGACTATGTTATTCATTAAAACAACTTTTTTTTTTTTGTTTTTTTTTTTTTTTTCAGAAATGATACTTCTTAAGAATTATTTGCCTATAATTTAATTCTATACTAAGTATCTTTTATCTATGTTATCGTGTATTGCTACACTTAAAATCTGCTTACAATCTTTTAATAAGATTTTTTCGACTTCAAGAGAACTTATAAGAAAAACCAATAACACATGAAACGATTTCTGACCCTAGGACAACAATAAAAGGCGTTCAATAACAGATCACATGGCATGATGTCATTCATGAAAGTTATTAGGAAATTGTACTGTCACTGGTAAGCAGATTATTAGATCGCAGAACTGACCATTTTTCTTCAAAATTAGCACACAAGCCGAATATTAACAGAGATTTGCTCACTTTTCGTCCTGCGCCTGTATTATCCATTTATCAGCCTTGTTTAGGAGTGAGACACTACGACAGGAAAACTACTCTCTGACTGGCATCGGAAGCAAGGGAGGGTGAGGAAAGGGGTGTTGTTTGGACGCACGCGCAATAGACAGTCTCTGAAGGGTCGGGGGAGGTTTTGTTCGAGGTGAGTCTATTAGTGGTTGAGGTGGGTTGGATTTTAACTTCACTGCTGCGGTTTTTCGTTCTGGGAGAAAAATAAATTACAGAAAACAGTTTTCGCAGATAAAATAAGAATAACAAAGTTGTGCTTAAATAACTCGAAATAATGTTTTCTATTCATGAATTTCATTTATAAAAAGGTGGAAATAGATTTGGTTTTAAACATATTTGTTATTTTTTTATACATTTATTATTATTATTTTATTATAAAGTATTTGTTTATCCATATGTATCAATGATTCGTTTTTGATGATAGGGCGAAAAATAAATTACAGGAAACAGATTTCTCAAATGAAATAAGAGTGCAAAAATATTGATTAAATACCTGAGATAATGCTTTCTGTTCATATAGTTCATTGATAAACAAGACAGAAATAGTTTTTTTGTTTTAAATATTTTTATTATTATTGTTGTTGTTTTAATTTTAAAATTACTTTTAAAGTAATTTTTAAAATTTACTTAATTTTTCATGATTAAAATAGAGTGCACAAATAGAAGAATTGACAAAAATGAAATCTCAAATAGTAAAACACATAAAATAAATAAACAAATAAATAAATAAATAAAATATAAAAAAATACATAGTAAAAAAGTTCCTTTCGTGACACATTATACAAGTTATATCACTGCTGTACAAAATTGTTTAGTAATTTATAGTATTATATTTTACTATTTTACTACAGTTCTGCAAGATAAATATACTACATTATAAACTAATTTTTTTCTATGATTATTATTTTAATTTTAAAACTATTTTTAAGAATAGTTTGAAAACAAGAATAAAAGATTCTTGCTTGAATTGAAATAATGTTTTCTATACATGTATTTCACTTATAAAAAGTTGGAAATAGATTTGGTTTTAAACATATTTGTTATTTTTTTATACATTTATTATTATTATTTTATTATAAAGTATTTGTTTTTCCATATGTATCAATGATTCGTTTTTGATGATAGGGCGAAAAATAAATTACAGGAAACAGATTTCTCAAATGAAATAAGAGTGCAAAAATATTGATTAAATACCTGAGATAATGCTTTCTGTTCATTTAGTTCATTGATAAACAAGACAGAAATAGTTTTTGTTTTAAATACCTTTATTATTATTGTTCTTGTTTTAATTTTAAAATTACTTTTAAAGTAATTTTTAAAATTTACTTAATTTTTCATGATTAAAATAGAGTGCACAAATAGAAGAATTGACAAAAATGAAATCTCAAATAGTAAAACACATAAAATAAATAAACAAATAAATAAATAAATAAAATATAAAAAAATACATTGTAAAAAAGTTCCTTTCGTGACACATTATACAAGTTATATCACTGCTGTACAAAATTGTTTAGTAATTTATAGTATTATATTTTACTATTTTACTACAGTTCTGCAAGATAAATATACTACATTATAAATTAATTTTTTTCTATGATTATTATTTTAATTTTAAAACTATTTTTAAGAATAGTTTGAAAACAAGAATAAAAGATTCTTGCTTGAATTGAAATAATGTTTTCTATACATGTATTTCATTTATAAAAAGATGGAAATAGATTTTGTTTTAAACATATTTTATTAGATGTAAATTTCCAACTGGGCGAAAAATGTCCGGACCACGAACCCGGGACCTCCTGGCTGAAGCCACCAGCGCACTGCCATCTGAGCTATCCCGGACGAACTTTTTCACCCAGCTAACCTTGATGATTACAGCATCTGGTCCGAAACCTGGTTCAGCTCAACAGAATAAATCACAGGTAATGGAACTCCAGAAATCACTGGATACGAAATTACACTAGATTAATATTAACACAATTATTCTAATTGGTAAAGAAATCATATTAGATGTAAATTTAATGTGATAATCAAGGTTAGCTGGGTGAAAAAGTTCGACCAGAGTCGTCCGGGATATCTCAGATGGCAGAGCACTGGCGGCTTCAGCCAGGAGGTCCCGGGTTCGAATCCTGGTCCGGACATTTTTCGCCCAGATGAAAATTTACTTCTAATATGATTTGTTTACAAATTAGAATAATTGTGTTAATACTAATCTAGTGTAATTTCGTATCCAGCGATTTCTGGAGTTTCATTACCGGTGATTTATTCTGTTAAGCTGAACCAGGTTTCAGTCCAGATGCTGTAATCATCAAGGTTAGCTGGGTGAAAAAGTTCGACCAGAATCGTCCGGGATAGCTCAGAAGGCAGAGCACTGGTGGCTTCAGCCAGGAGGGGGTCCCGGGTTCGAATCCTGGTCCAGACATTTTTCGCCCAGTTGGAAATTTACATCTAATATGATTTGTTTACCAATTAGGATAATTGTGTTAATATTAATCTAGTTAAACATATTTATTATTTTTTTATAAATTTATTATTATTATTTTATTGTAAAATATTTGTTTATCACATGTATCAATGATTCGTTTATGATGATTGCGGGAAAATAAATTACAGGAAACAGTTTTCTCATGTGAAATAAGATAACAATAATATTGATTAAATACCTGAGATAATGCTTTCTATTTATGTAATTCATTGATAAACAGGACAAAAATACTTTTGGTCAACATAACATTTATTATTTATTACAATAACATTTATTATTATTATTGTTGCTTTAATTCAAAAAATGCTTTTAAATTAATACTTAATATTTACTTCATTTTTCATTATTAAAAATGAGTACACAAATAGAAAATTTCACAAAAATGAAATCGCATATCATAAAAAAATATCAAATTAAAAAAAAATACTTTGTAAAAAAATTACATGATACATTATACTTCAGTTATATCACTGCGGTACAATATTGCTTAGTAATTTATAATATTAAATTTTACTATTTTATTACAGTTCTGCAAAACAAATATACTATATTATAAACTACTTCATTAATATTATTTTTTTCTATGTTTAATATTTTAATTTTAAAACTATTTTTTTAAATATATTGAAAACAAGAATAAAAGAGTCTTGCTTAAATAACCTGCAATGCTTTATATTCATGCATTTCATTTATAAAAATGAGTGAATAGATTTGGTTTTAAACATATTTGTTATTTCTTATACATTTATCATTATTATTTTAATATGCAGAACTGTTTTTAAATTCGTGCGTATCAATGATTACTTTTTATGATTGGGAGAAAAATAAATTAAGGAAACAGTTTTCTCATATGAATCAAGAGTACAATAATATTGATTAAGGGGGTCCGGGACATATTTTCAAATAATTTATATTCATTGAGTTAAAATTTCAAAAATTTTTGTGACGGTTTACAATGTTATTTGTAAATAAAATCACATGATAAAACTTCTGATATATTTTTCAAAAAATTAAAAATTAAAATTTTATTAAAAAAGTGGGAAATATTATTTGTAGAATTTCATTTTTATTTTTATTTTATTTATTTATTTATTTTTTTTTTTTTTTTTTTTTGCATTTAAATAAACAGAAATATATAAGTTTTAATTTAGATTCAGCATTTTAATAACTATTAATTTAAATAAAAATTAAAAGTGACGTAACTTTTTTTTAAATCATATTTTCAAAAGTAAATATTTTTTTCAAATTTGCTGAATCAAAATTAAAGTAAAACAATTGAAAAAGGCATGTTTCAAGTTTGAACCATTTACATTTAATGGTTCTTGACTTATAACAATTTAAATACGAGAAATGGTGAAAAAAAAACATCATGAAGAAAAATGCATTTTCGCAAAAAAGTCATTTTCATGACAACTATTGAGTAAAAGCTTTATTTTGAAAACAAGCCAGAGCGAAAAAATGAATATTTCCCGTTCCAATTAAGATAGAAACATGATTTAAACTTCATTTTAAGCAGAAAAGCAGAGAAAATTTTTAATGTAAAAAAAAAAAAAAAAAAAGATTTTTGTGTCCCAGATACCCTTAAATACCTGCAATAATGCTTTCTATACATGCATTTCATTGATATTCAAGACAGAATTACTGTTGGTTTTAAACACATTTATTAATTTTTTTTTAATTACTTTTAAATCGATACGTAAAAAACCACTTCATTTTACCATGATTAGATGAGAGTTCATAAATAGAAAATTTGATAAAAATGAAATTGCAAGTCATAAACAATATATAATTTAAAAAATTATAATAATAATAAAGGACTTTACGTTGTAATATCGATACAAAACAAATAGGTGTTGCTATCCAACGTACAATTTATACACAAGTTTAACATAAAACTCTACGTTTCGGTTTATTCTTTAAAACCTTCATCAGGAGAAAAATTTTCTAAAATATAAATCGACAACAAACTCTTTACATGCTACATTTTGAAATCAATTCAAAATTCAAAACATTCTAACGGAAACCTCTTACTCCCAAATAAAGAGTTCAGTGGCGCCATCTTTTAATCAAAGATGTAAACGAAGAAAGACTAGCTGAAAAAATGGAATTTTCATTGACTTTTCAAAATTGAAAGCCATATTGCTGGTATGTGAAAGGAAACATTATCATTACACACTTCATGGTTTCTTAGACGAATTTCTAAAGATTCACGAATAATAGCATTGCGCGGAATAACTTGTTTGGAAATAACTTTAGCATTTCAGAATCTTTCTTTAATTTTGAAATGACATGTGGAATTCTACAATTAGGAATTTTACTGTTTAAAAACTTCATGCTAATATTACAAACTTGATGTCTGGCCATTTCTCTTTCAGAAACTGGTATAACTTGAATTATACTTTCTAAATCTGAACAAAAGTCACTCTTATTTATTATAGCAGGGAATGAATATTTGCTACCTAAAGAAATCAAACGTTCTTCTTCCAATGAAAAGTTTATCTATGCCGTTGAAGGTCTTAGATTCGCCCAGAGTAAGAATATCACGTTTCGCCATACTAAGAAAATTCATAGTTTATGTGTAAACTCGGACATTTCTCAACGTCCAATTGTCAAGCCTGTTCCTTTTATCAACCTATCCAGTAAAGTATTTTCATTGGAAGAAGAACGTTTGCTTTCTTTAGGTAGCAAATATTCATTCCCTGCTATAATAAATAAGAGTGACTTTTGTTCAGATTTAGAAAGTATAATTCAAGTTATACCAGTTTCTGAAAGAGAAATGGCCAGACATCAAGTTTGTAATATTAGCATGAAGTTTTTAAACAGTAAAATTCCTAATTGTAGAATTCCACATGTCATTTCAAAATTAAAGAAAGATTCTGAAATGCTAAAGTTATTTCCAAACAAGTTATTCCGCGCAATGCTATTATTCGTGAATCTTTAGAAATTCGTCTAAGAAACCATGAAGTGTGTAATGATAATGTTTCCTTTCACATACCAGCAATATGGCTTTCAATTTTGAAAAGTCAATGAAAATTCCATTTTTTCAGCTAGTCTTTCTTCGTTTACATCTTTGATTAAAAGATGGCGCCACTGAACTCTTTATTTGGGAGTAAGAGGTTTCCGTTAGAATGTTTTGAATTTTGAATTGATTTCAAAATGTAGCATGTAAAGAGTTTGTTGTCGATTTATATTTTAGAAAATTTTTCTCCTGATGAAGGTTTTAAAGAATAAACCGAAACGTAGAGTTTTATGTTAAACTTGTGTATAAATTGTACGTTGGATAGCAACACCTATTTGTTTTGTATTAAAAAATTATATTTTTTCTAAAAATGTTTTTTTATGATACATTAATCATTAGTTGTACCACATCACGACTATAATTTAAAGTATTTTATGATATTATATTTTACTGTTTTACTATAATTCTATAAGGTAAACAGACTGTATCATAAACTACTTTATTCCCTATAAGTGTATGAAGTTGCCAAAGTTTAACTTCACTGCTGTATTTTTTCGTTCTGACAGGGAAAATAAATTACAGAGAATAGTTATCTCGAACGAAAGAACAAAGATCTAGAGAAACAAAGTTTTGCTTAAATAAATTAATTAGCATTACCTTTTCGTACATTTCAGTTATAAACAACATATGGAACTTTAAAAAAAATTACTTGAAACATATTTATTAAATATAATAATTCTAATTAGTCTATGATCATTATTTTAATTTTAAAAGTATTTAAATATAGCTGGAAAACGAGAGCAAAAGAATTTTGCTTAAATAATCTGCAATGCTTTCTATCCATGCATTTCATTTATAAACCAAATAAAAAAATCAACATGTTTTATTTTAAAATACATTTTTGAAATGCGAATATTTCTATTTCTGTATTGTATTACTATTATTTTAATTTTTAAACCTTTTCCAATTGGATGCGCAAAATGTGTTCTTCTTTTCGTGATTAAAAATCTTCAGATTTTAACTTTACTGATGCGGTTTTTTTTTTCTAAGGTGAGGAAAAAATCACAAATGAAGCAAGAGTAAAAAGAGTATCAATCACTTTGTGAAAATTAACAAAAATATCGATTTTTTAAAAATTTCACTTAAAATGCATTTGGAAATTCCTAGTATATTCTGGCAAAGTTAATTAAAGAATCGATGACTTTAAATATGTGAAAAAGTCTTTTTCTCCATCCATTTCCCTTCAAATATATCACAATTGCAATTTTTTTAATTATTTTGCTCCGTTCGTGTTTTCAATACATAAACAAAATCACGAGATCATACATAATGAAAATCGCAAGTATCCATTTTATTTTATGTTTGCACTTGTTTATCATAATGATTTTATTAAAATAATTTTATTATAAATAAAATAGAATGAATATTTGTGATAAAATAAATATCAATTTTGTTTTCTTTTATTTAATGTTTGCACTTGATTATAATAAAAATTTTATTTAAATAATTGTATTATAAAATAAATTTATTATATAATAAAATAAAATGGATATTTGAGATATCACAAATATGCATTTTGTTTTATTTTATTTTATATTTGCACTTGATTATAATAATAATTTGATTAAAGTAATTGTAATATAAATTAATTTTATTATATAATAAAATAAAACGAATATTTATGATATCACAAATATGCACTTAGTTTTATTTTATTTTATGTTTGCACTTGATTATAATAATAATTTGATTAAAATAATTTTATTACAAATAAAATAAAATGGATATTTGCGATATCATAAATATCCTTTTTATTTTATTTTATTTTATTTTATGTTTTCACTTGATAATAATAATAATTCAATTAAAATAATTGTATTATAAAATAATTTTATTATATAATACAACTAAAAAAATGGATATTTGTGATATTACAAATATGCATTTTGTTATATTTTTATGTCTGCACTTGATTATAATAATAATTTGGTTAATATAATTTTATTATAAAATAAAATAAAATGGATATATATGATATCAAAAATATCCATTTTATTTATTTTATGTTTGCACATGATTTCATTATTCTTGATCTCGTGATTTTGTTTTACCATTTTCATTTTAAAATATTTGAAAAAAATATTTGTATCAACAAAGATCTTCAGAATGTTGCTCTCACAGAGATGAAGGATATGTCGATCTGAATAAAGGTGTTTATATGCCTTTTAAGTGCATTTTTTTTATCATTTTTCAGCAAATATGAGCTTAATTTGATGATTTTAAGTGATTCTCATACAACATTTTATAAATAATTTTGACTGTATTTTTACGTATGTCACGACATTTTATTATTATTCTTAAAAACTAAATAGGATTTTGGAAATTTGATCCCTATCGTTATACAGGGTGTCCGGTCTCAACGGTGTCCAATGGCTAATTCCTAAACCGTTAGTCATAGACATATAGTTCGAATTACAAAAATGTTTAAAATCAGGTAAAGAAATGTTTTAAAAGCGATTTGGTCAATAAAAACATTTCTTTAAAAATTACGAAATTTAAATTTTTATACGGTCCCGCGGTCCTATAAGTTATATTTAGTAAAATTTTCCTATTACACTGACAAGTAAGGCAAAAAAAAGTCCCATTCATATAACACTAAAATTGAGCGAGTTATGAAACTTTAAAAATGCACGACTTATGCCACTTTTCTGCTCTCAAAACAAATCAGTTCGGCTTGGCTTTGAGGGGTCACATAACAAGTGCTTAAAGTATTCGAAGATCTTATTTCATGTGTATCTGCGCTTTGAAAAAAATCGTACAAGTATTACGATTAAGTTTACACTTATTAAGTTTCAGATTGGCTAAAATAACATATGTTTTATTTTGTCAGTATTTGAGACTGTTTCTTTTATGATTTCTTTTAACAAAAAATATGTTATTTTTATAAATTTTTATGTTACTTCACCGATCGTATGTATGTTTTTCCAGTTCAAAATTTGTACTCGAGCTTTAACTCACTTTTAAAAATCCGATCGAGATTACATTTTACATACTGGCGCAAATCCACTAACAATCTAATATTATTATGATTTTCGTTGGTTACCATTTATGCTTATTTTACAGGATAACACAAAATATTTCGGATATAGATTACGCCAAGCAGTTTAAGAAAATGTTTTAGATTAGATAATACAAGAATGCGATTGTTTTCTGTTTAAACTTTTACGTATTTTTTAGCTCTGAATCCGAAAATTACATTAATTTTCAACCTTCATGTCAGGATATTTCGCAAATCATAAATTGTCAAATTTAAAGAATAACAAAAATCGGATACTATAAAGTAGAGGAGATGATTGTGTTTTTTAACTTTGATAACTGATTTTTACGTACTTTTTAGCACTAAATCTGAAAATGACCTTCATTTTTAACCATCAAGTTAAAATTTTTTTGCAAATCGTAAATGTGTAAGTTAAAATATATCGAAAATCTCATACTATAAAGCATATGTAAAACATTTTTTGTTTTATTTTATTTTATTTTATTTTATTTTATTCAATAATTTATTCGATAATTTTGCTTACCCTGTAATTCTTACAGCTAAATAACCGAGTGGTCCGATGAGATGAGGGAAGAGATTCAATTTTAACTTTAAACTTTTTAACTTTGAAATCTGCGAAAAATCCTGATGTGATGGTTAAAAATGAAGGTCAATTTCAGATTTAACGGTACAGAATACATAAGAATCAATTATCAAAGGCTAAAAAACCTGACACAACCCAACTTTTGCAGGCTATTGTAATCTAATAATATTTTTAAATACGTATCATTTTGTACAGAATTGAGGCTGTTAATTTAGCATCATTTTATTTAACAAAAATTCTATTTTTTTCTTTCTTCTTAAATGTTTATTACAAATTGTATATTTTGCATTAATATGTCAGAATGATTTAAGATTTAAAATTTATATTGCAATGTTGATTTTACCCTCAACCATTTTTTAAAATATCTGATGAAATTATATTTCGACTAAATTTGTGAATGACCCCCAATTTGCAGCAAAAAATATGCTCCAACTTTAAACAGCTATTACTCGGTCAATTTTAATCGTAGAATAACGGGACTTTTTGTGTATTACTTGTCAGTGTAAAAGGAAAATTTTGCTAAATATAACTTATAGGACCGGGGGACAGTATAAAAATTTAAATTTTGTATTTTTCTTAAGAAATGTTTTTATTGACCCAAATCGCTTTTAAAACATCTCTTTACCTGATTTTAAACATTTTTGTAATTGGAACTATATGTCTATGACTAACGGTTTAGGAATTAGCCATTGGGCACCGTTGAGACCGGACACCCTGTACATCACAAGAAAAGCATGCGAAAAATATTTCACAAAGTTCAAAATTGTAAGAGAATATAAACTATAAGATTTTTCTTAAATTTTTCAAATTTTACCATAAAAAGTGCATTTTTTCTTCATTAAATCATTTTACTTCATAAAAACATTTAATAATATGCCAAGAAGTTATCATAAAACACTGAAAAAAAAAAAAAAAAAAGTTGAAAGTTTTCCGAGTCTCTTCGAATAATCCGAAATTATGTTTTCTAAGTATGCCTTTCAATTATAGATAATATTAAGAACTTGAAAAAGATTTGATATGAAAAACAAATTTGACAAATGTTGTCATTAATTAACTTTTATATATTTTACTAAAAGGCTTTGTCCGTAACGTTGGTCGGTTTCTTCAAACGAATTTTGAATCAAACAATCTATACCGGTGAATTTGACCTTATGTTTCAAAGCAATATGGGTTTTTACCTGGAATGACTTTCCGCATTGACGAAAACGATAGGAACACCATTGTGCTATTATATTTTCTAAAGCGTCAAACAAAATTCGGGCGGTTAAGGGCCAATTTTTTAAGGTGATTATTTACAGTAGGATTCAGTAAAGAACGGTGGAATGATATGCAACATACTACAACCATCTCTGAAAAATTAATAATGCAAGTCTTATCAAAATCCATCCAGCAGAACTTTTGTAAAGGCTAATCTTCCATAATCTGGTTCACCTGATTTTAGAACTTCCTTGAATCATTATATAACTAATCACTGTAGGACGTTATGTTATGTACTAAAACCTTCCCTGAAAGATTATCTAACTAACGGTACAAGTAATAGTAAAACTCAAAAAGAGTTTAGAGTGGAATTTCACATCCACTTTGCCTTAATATAACTAAAATAACTATCAATATACTAAAGAGGTGCTTAAAATTTATTTATTATTCCATCGCAAATGAGCTGGTCTTAAAAATTTTAAAAACCATTGATATTAAAAACATATGTAAAGAAAGATGTTACATTAACTCCGCGATCTTTCGATCGCAAATGTGATTATTTTCAAGGGGATAGCTTTACTGGAATGTAGTTTTCACAGTCTTATTTATATACCACTTTGGGAAAAAAGGGTCAGTCTATTATTCGTTGAGGGTGTATGTGAAATACGATCCGATACTGAAGCGTTTGATATTTTCAAAATAATGAACCAAATCTCAGGTATGTCATACGATAAAACATCATTACAAACACGATTTACTTTACTCAAAATCTGCAATGATTCTCTGATTTTTAAAGTTTAATAATCTGATGTAGGTATTATAACTTTTGTATTTTCGAATTCCATTTTCATATTCTGACGTTAATTTAATCTTGAATGTGCCGTAAATAATCGTTAAGCTTGATATCTCTCATGTATTTCCACCAATCCTTCTTTAAATTTTCGAGTTTAAAGAAACTTGAGTTCAACGTATATGTTGAATTTTATACATTTTGACCATACTGATGTATTGAAAACACAAACGGAGCAAAGTAATTTTAAAGATTGAAACTGTCATATATTTAAAGGGAAATGGATGCAGAAAAAGGCTTTTCACATATATAAAAATATAAATCTAAAATTTAAAGAAACTGCACAAGTCCCATCAAAATCTATTCAGTAGAACTCAAGTTACAAGCAGACGGAAAGCAATTCCCACTTTCATTTTACATATATAGTACATGATTATTATTTTTATTTTAAAACTCTCTTTAAATGTAATTTTAAATTACTAATAACAATTTTCTCAACAGAAGTAAGAGAAACAGTGTTTTTCTTAAATGGCCTGAAATATTGTTTCTCATGTATGCATTTCATTTATAAACAAGATAGAAACTTAAGATTTGGTTTTAAATATTTCTTTTGAGTACAATTATTATTACTTTTATATTATGCTAGAATAATAATAATTATTATTATTACTATTATTGTTATTATTATTATTATTATTTGAAAGCCATTTTTAAAATAATGAGTAACATTTATTTATTTTCATCATTCATTTATTTGCGTTTTTTCATTTTGGGGGAAAAATAAATGACTGAAAGCAGTTTTGTCAAATGGAGTAAGAGTACAAGAGTTTTCTTTAAATAAATGAAATGATTTTATCTATTCATGGATGTCATTAATGAACAAAATAAAAACTTGAAGAAGATTTGGTTTAAACATATTTATTAAATATGATTATTAATAAACCTTTCTCAATCTTTTATAATTATTCGTTTTCTTTTATTTTATGGGTATTATTACTTTTCTTTTCATTTTTTTATAACACCAGTCTATCAGTTATTGGCGTGGGCCAGATTTTATTTGATGCGGTTTTCATTCTGTGAGGAGGGAAAAAATCAGAAGGCAGTTTTCTAACATAAAATCAAAATATATTTTTTGGTAATAAGAGTTTTACTTAAACAAACAAAAATAATATTTTGTATTCATATATATTATTTGTAAATAAGATAAAAACTTAAACAAGATTTGATATAAAATACATTTATTAAACATGATTTTATTTAGATTAAGTAAAATAATGCTATAAAAAGTGATATAATATCTTTATTAAGATTGACGATCGTTTCGTCGCACCAACGGCGACATTTTCAAAATGATTTTGAAAATGTCGCCGTTGGTGCAACGAAACGATCGTCAATCTTAATAAAGATATTTTATCACTTTTTATAACATTATTTTACATCTGTTTATAAGTGATTTTTATACATGTTTTTATGATTTTATTTATTCTTTTTTTACATGCTATGATTATTATTTTATTATTTTAAGTTTTTTAAGTTAATGCATGATACAGGGTGTTTAAAAAAGTATAACAGTTTTACAAATGGCCACAATTTCATTGAAAAGGTGAGAAAAAGAAATAAACACAATACAGGAAGAAGCTTACAGATTTGTTTGCGTTCTTTATAATGGTTCAAAATAAATTAGTCCCTTCGAAAACATCCAAGTGATAGTACATTTCAAACCAAATATTGCGAATGCATTGTGCATCACTCTTCGTGGCTGTTTTAAGAGAATATTCCTTCTTTGCCTACAGCAGTGAAAGAATTAAAGAGGTGCATAGACTATATACTGACTTGAGTATCTATAAGGGCATACTCTACAATATCTGGCGCAAAGAGAGATGATTTATTGATTGGTTGATTTCATTGGTGTTTTCTATACGTGTAAAAGGAGCCAGTTAGAACAGTTATGAAGTATGCAAAGAAAACTTTAAACTTTCTTCTATATTGTATTTAAGGCTACACGGCACTCTTTTTCAAAAACAATTTTTTGGAGACAGTTACATTAAAAATAATTAATGAATTTGTTTGAGATTATAAAATTAAACTGATTCTGGTAAAAAAAAAAAAATCATTTTAGCAATCACCATTTTTTTTTTTTTGAAAATTTTGAAAATTTTCAAAACTTTTATAACATTTTTAATTTTTAATATTTTTTAGTTATTTTAAATAACTTATATTCATTGGATTATTGGGAACAAAAGTTAGTATGGAATTAAAGATGCAACTTTTATTTAAATAAAAAAAAAAAAAAATTGTAGCGAGAAACCTGAAAAAAAAACAAGAAAAATTTGGAAATATTAACTACATTTAAAAAAATTTGACATTTAAAAAAAAAATAACTATAACCCTCAGACCTAAATCCATACTAATTATTGTAGTACACATATATATAAGTGCCTACAAAAATTTCAAGACTCTATCTGCAACAGAAAAAAGCCTTAGGGAATAGCAAACACTAACATCAACAAAAATAAAAGCCTGAGAAAAATGCATTTAAAGTTTGGAAAGGAAAACTCAGAAAAGTTCAAATATCTTTAAAATTATTTGGATTTCAGATCTAAAATTTGGAGTCATGATTCAAAACCTTATGGACTACTGAAAAATTCAATAAAAAATATTCGATATGTACTGTGTAGCCTTAAAACGTTTTTATCAATCATTTTATACAGCGAAGTTGGTGTTATTTGTAATCGAGTCAATGTAATATTTTACACCACCCTACATTAGTTTATTTTTTCATGATAAAGAAAAGGCACAAGCTCAAAATTTACTAAAATGATTCGATGACTTTTTTTGTTCTCAGAAATTACTGAAAACCTTTTTTCTCAAATGGAATAAATGTAGAAGAGCTTTGCTTAAATAACCCGGAATAAAAGTTATTATTCGTGCATTTTTCTTGTGCACACGATAGAAACTTGAATGAGATTTGATTTTGACCCCATTTCTGAAATATGATATTTGTTTAAGTTCTTTCTATGGATTATTTATAAATAAATATATATATATATATATATATATATATATATATATTTGAAATATTTTTCAAATTAATGGGTAACGTTTATTTTTTTCCCCATGATTAAAAATACTTCGGATTTTAACTTCACTTCTGTGTTTTTTCGTTCTGGGAGAAAAATAAATCATAGAAAGCAATTTTCTGAAATGAAATAACAGCACAAGCGTTTTTCTTAAATTAATCACATATATTGCTTTATTTCCTTCATTTATCTATAAGCGAGGAATAAACTTGAACAAGATTTCATTTTAAACAAATTTATAAAATTAAATACTTATTTTTTTATGATTTGATTTTATTACTTTAATTTTAAAAGAATTTTTGATTAGTAATAAACGTTTTTTTTTGTGATTATAAAATACGAAAAAAATAAAAGAACGATAAAAATGAAATCACTAATCATAAAATTAATTTAAAAGTAAACAAGTAAGAAAAATCATGCGTTAAGCATAGATTATGAAACACTTTCCAACGCTTCCTGTATTCTTTAACAAAACTTCGTTATTTAGGGAAATAATGTATATAAAAGAACTAAGTAAACATTTTAGAAAACGCATAAAACATTTGAAAAACTGATTTCAGAAGTTACCATCCATATGAAATATGTATTCCAATTCTTCTGAACAGCTCTGTATTTGATTTGTAGGTTGATATATATGCTATATAATGGGGAAATTTAGTTTAGCAAGAAAACGAATAGCAGGTTGAAATTTCTCTTTCAGCAATTTATACTAATAGATGGAAACACACTTGTATACTTTTGTACAACCCTGTAGTTAACCTAGTACCTTTATTACACGCCACTATTTAGCTAAAGTTTAATTCAAAGTAAAACACTCTTAAAACTACTGGAATCACATTTTCAGAAATTATTTTATAGACGGCCATGTATTCAATTCTTTGCGTGACCCTGTATATAATTTTATCTGTGTTTTATAATTTTATATACAAACATTTCTTAGTAAACAAAATGCAGTTCAGCGTAAAAGTGAATAACTCATTTAAAAATCACCTTTAAGCAATTTACAATCATACCCAGAAACCATTACGAATTCTATTGTGTAGCCCTGTATATGAATTCTGTATATCGCTACCGTACAATACCTCGGATACAATATAGTATCTGAAATCTTTTGTGTGTCCCTGTAAATGCTATGCACTTCGTATTATACATGAAATAAGTTATAGTAAACCTCAGCGACGTATATCAATTCCATTATACATGAAATAATTTAACATAATTAAAATTCGCTGGAAAAAACTCCCTCCACCCGTATATCATTATCAATGCAAAAACCCTTGACGGGTTAAAAGTTTCTGACGCAGCACTTTATCTTATGCTCTAAGAATTTTAAATATGGAACTTAAAAATACTGATATCAAATTTTGAGTGACGTTATGCTATTTCTTAAAAAATATATTTGTATTTATTTCATCATTTTATTTTTGTTTTATTTATAATCGCATGTGCAAAAGTTATGTTCAACATGAAAAGCTGCATAAAATTTTATTCGCTGTTGCTTTATCATTTACATCTCTCATAAATTCAAAATATGAGTTTTAAAAGATATGATATAAAATTTAAGTGACGCCTTGATGTGACTTTAAAAGGTTTGTTTTAAAATTCAATTTAAATTATTTTTGACTTGGTTAAAATATTTTTTTACATCTACACAATACTTTTAATTTTCCAATTCACTGTTAAATATATCACTTTCATTGAATCTATACTATGTATTGAAATGTATTTATTTCAATAAATTGATTTATCTTTTGTGTCACGCTATTCAAAATTGTGAGTAAGATTTATGTAAATGGTTTATTTGCGTCAAACTATCCTTTTTCATACATTTCATGTAGTTTGGACACAATGACGCAAAGAAACCATTTACATAAATCTTACTCACAATTTTGAATAGCGTGACACAAAAGATAAATCAATTTATTGAAATAAATACATTTCAATGCATAGTATAGATTCAATGAAAGTGATATATTTAACAGTGAATTGGAAAATTAAAAGTATTGTGTAGATGTAAAAAAATATTTTAACCAAGTCAAAAATAATTTAAATTGAATTTTAAAACAAACCTTTTAAAGTCACATCAAGGCGTCACTTAAATTTTATATCATATCTTTTAAAACTCATATTTTGAATTTACGAGAGATGTAAATGATAAAGCAACAGCGAATAAAATTTTATGCAGCTTTTCATGTTGAACATAACTTTTGCACATGCGATTATAAATAAAACAAAAATAAAATGATGAAATAAATACAAATATATTTTTTAAGAAATAGCATAACGTCACTCAAAATTTGATATCAGTATTTTTAAGTTCCATATTTAAAATTCTTAGAGCATAAGATAAAGTGCTGCGTCAGAAACTTTTAACCCGTCAAGGGTTTTTGCATTGATATCATTACTTTTTTGAGGTTAGTGATAAAATGATTAAAAAAAAGATACTTATGGGATTTAATGCAGATTTAATTTTTACTATTTTATTACAATTTTCCTTATAGCAGTTTGTATATAAAAACAAGTGGGTAAGTGTAATCGCAGATCGCACAGAGGGTTTCATTTGATATTCCTTTAAAAACACTTTATCCTTAAATTAATAAATCCAAAATGTTAATTTATAATTATTAAATCCTTACATAGATGGTGCACCAATAGTTCCAATTTTCATGGGGCAGGGAACGCACTCTTTTAAACAAACCACCTTCCAATTGAAGTCATCAAAAACCAAGTTGAATAAGCCAGACCCCGTTGTGTTGTTTGACAAACAGCAGCCTCATGTCCCCTCCTTCCCCCCTTTTTCAAAATTTTTCAGACCAGTACCTAAGAATGGAACCGAAATAATTTTTTCTCTTCAGAAATTACGATAAAAAAATAGTATGCAGTACTCATAAATTTACTTTAATGCTATATAGGGTGATTATTAAGTTAATTATAACGTTTGGAATCTGTTGCATTGATGTCCGAAAGGTAGTTTCTGAGTTATGGAAGCTGGGCCCATAAGGCGCCATAGAGGGGCGAAGCCCGCTAGTGCCTATCATAATTATATCTGCCATGTGGACTAATTGCGATATTTAATCAAAATAGTCCCCCCCCCCTCCTCATCCCCGGAAATATAACAAATACAGAATGTGTCTTTATAAACCTATCGTCAAATAGGTTTTTATTTCTTTTTCCCTAAAAAAAAACAAACATGATTTTTATATCCGTAACGTAAATAGCGGACGAAGCCCGCTAGTTCCTATCATAATATATATTTTTAATAATTTTATATAGTCTATAATAAAAATCAGACTTAAAATAGTCTAGTTCCATGAGTACTTGTAGTGTCAGTTACATGCTACGATTTTTGGATACCAGTATTTTAGAACGGGAAAATGTGACTTATTTTATCGGAGATATCTCATTAATTGAATAAGGCGAAGCAAACTTTTTGAAAAAAAGGTGGCCAACAAGCATAGCAGTTATCAGCTATGTGACTTTGTGCTAAAGTCCATTAATTTGATCTGCTTTAAAAAGATTACGGAAGATTGAATTATTGTAGAACCTGGATTAACCGAGCTTCGATTAATCGAGGTTTCTGTTAACCGAGCCGATAACAAAGTCTGATTTTTTTTTTCCTTTTGAATGAGCCTTAAAAATAACCACACTCTTTAGCTCACTGTCCGTGCTATACAGGCCCTTCTGCCCCCAAAAGCACTCAACTCCAAAGAAACACCCCCACCAGTAGCCGAGAGGTTCTGCTCTCGAAGCTGGTAGACGGGAGGTGCTGGGTTCGATCCCAATCGCGCCCGTCGGCCTAATCGTTCGGAGTTTTCGTGGTTTTCTTCGAACCGTGGATCTTCCATGAGTTAATACGGATTAGGTTCCCTTAGAAAGACCCCACGGAGGGCACTCCCCCCCGGGCCTATATCCCTCGTGTAGATAATTGGCCGTCAAAAAATCAACCCAACCCAAAGAAACACTGGACCCTGAGAAGTCAATAGCGAACAATGCTTTGTTTCCAGTGGCTGTGTGAACTTTCGAAAATTTTTCAATTTGCATTTTAAAATTTACTACTGGTAGTTGATTTTCTTTTTAAATTTGTTAAGCTGTGAAACAGAACTTTACATATATTTATTTTTATTATTTAAAAAACGTTCTATATATTTTTTAAAAAGATGTTAAATTCGCAAGCACGGCGAGTTTTTACACACAGTTTCTATTAACCGAGATTTCCGATTCCGATTTACTAACAGTCCCAATTAGCTCGGATAATCGAGGCTGCTCTGTATAGTTAAAAATCAATGGCGATCTTACTGTAAACAGGTTTCCCTTTTACTGAGGGATTTCAAGGCCGAATCAGCTGATGTTAGTTGCTGTTTCCGTGCTTGATTAAATAAGATTAGTTAAGCATTTGAAAATTACCAAATATAAAAGGAACTAAGTCAACAGAGTGTTTGCTTTATGGTATTTTTTAACAACGCTATAAGAAAATGATTTTAAATAAGAGATTTTAAATGTAACGTTTTAAATCTGACATAATTTTCATCAAACTTTCCTTTCTCTTTGTAAAATTCAACTGAAAATATTTTTTTTATTAGAAAGATAATATTATTATTTGCGCTACATTAAAATTGGCAACTATAGTTAAAAATATCATCTCGAAATTTGAAATAAATCTCTCATATAAATATATTTTTTAATTTAAACTGTTTTGCAATATTATTATTTGGCCACTTTGGCCAATATGACGTAATTTCCTCCATTTACGACTTTTAACACATATCAATGAATTTATTATTTAAAAATTTTCTTTTTCTTTTAATATTCACATGTAAATATAATTTTTATGACGTAATTTTCAATGTTTTCCTGCTTTTAATGCGTAATCATTTAATTCTAATTTGAAAAGAATTGATTATTTTATAATTTTCTTTCATTTTAAGTAAGCATGTGTAAAAACAATTTTTATGACGTATAATGTTTAATATTTTCCTGCTTTTAACACGTTATCATTTAATTCTAATTTAAAAGGATTTTTTTCTGTTTATAATAGTCACGTGTGAATAAATTTTTAATTTAAAGGATATATTATTCTTTGCGCTGTTTTAACAATTGGCAACAATTTAAAATAACCTTTTCTAAAATATGTAAAAAATATCTCCGGAAATTCTGAAAATTTTAATTTAAAATTGAAATAAACCGTCAAAAAATTAGGCAAGTTAAAAATAATAAATGCACTCTGCAAACTTCGAGTTTCTATTGAATGATTAAATTGAATGAAAATGATTAAATTCCCATGTATATTTTTTTTCCAATGAGACTTTTTTAATGAGACAATTTTATCCAGATTTAACATTAAATATCTCTTAAAATAATTCTTCGATTTAAAAACTGTCTACTTCAACGTTTTTATCAAACATTTCTCTATAATACTACCCATTTTAATATTTTTGTATGCAGTAAGTTTCTTAATATTTGCGAAATAGATCTCTAGTCACAAGAGATTCTTTCAAAGCAGCGATGAGAGCGTTAGTTTTTTTTTTCGAATAAGAGACAAAATGTAGTACGCAATTGCGTCAAAACATGGCGACACCAGAATTCTGATATGCTTATTATGTAAACTGTAAATATTGCAAAGTTAAATAAAAACAACTGTCTCGGGGTTATCAAACTTCATTGTTATTTATAAATAAAACATTTCAACTAAATTATTTATTATAAAAGAATTATTACATCACAATAGCTTTTATGCAAGGAAAATAATAATAATAATAATAATAATATTATGGATGTCAGTGATTATATATTGATTGACCGTCATAATAATAAAAAAAATGATATTATAAAAAGAAGAGCTGAAATGAATTATTTTTCTACGTTTCTGATCGTGTGATTTATATTCAAATAATAATTATTAATGTATATTTTTTGTAAAGTGATTGAAATTAAATATATTTATAAAATTTCTGGTAATGTGTTTATTGTTGAAAAATTGCCAAGAAATAATCATCATCAAATTGGCGTCATTATAATTGTAATTTTATTTAACTTAATAGCAATTAAAAAATTACAAAGGAACTGAGAATAATGGTCAACTAACAGACTTTAAAAGAAAAAAAAACACATTCACATGTGAAAAGTAGTAGTCACCAGAGAGTATCGAACTGCCTATCTTAAGATCAGTAGACGATGGCCCTTAACCACTCAGCCAGTGGGAAGACAAAATTTTTCTCCCCAAAAGTGGTTTAGAAAGCATGTGTATGAATACAGTGTCATGCATTTTCGGTGAAATTTCCATAGAATGGCGAAGAAATATAGTCCGATTTTTCATGCGCATTATAAAACGAACAAGAGTCTTCCTGGAAACAAGTAAATTGTTATTTGGTTCATCTGAAACATATTTATTTGATTTTTAAAAAATCGCCCGTGTCATTTTCGAGAGAAAAAAAAATCGAATTATTTAACGAACGAGAGTTTTCCCAGAAAAAAGAAAAGTGTTATTCACCTCGCCTTAATCACATTTATATTATGTATCAATTTAAAGATAATCGTTAGAACCGTTTTCGAGATTTTCAAATTAGGAACTTCCTCGATATCATACCAACGTTTTCACTTTAAAAATGGCTATTTAGATCTCAAAATATACTGCACGTAGAAATGTAAAAATTTCAGTATACGATTAGACTGCAGATATAAGACTGTTCTAGAAAATTCAGAACAATAAGACCTATATCTGCTGAGTTATTAAAAGGCGGCTTTTCGCGTTTTCTTTGATGTCGAGTTAGCTGTATATATGAGTTCCGCCATCTACGAATGATACTACTATGATACGATACGATACGATACGATTTTAGGCTTAAGGCTGCGTCACTCGGAATACTACCGTCTTCCATGATGTAACGGAATTCTTTTGTGTGGCCCTGTAAATGAATAATATTTATTCTTTGCAGCGCATATTCTACGAAATGCATATTTTAGCGCACTTGATAACTGCATATCAAATTTATTGTGTTTGAAAGCATGTAACATCATTAAAAATCATTTTAAACGATTTTTTCCCATAGGCCGTAATGTAACGGAAAACTTTTGACAGCCCCTGTAAATGAACTAAACATGTTACAAACTTCATTTGCAATAGGATTCGTGCTATGGTAGAGGTCACTAACATTCAAAAATTTCAGAACGATCCGGGTATATTTACGGGAGTTAGAGCGCGTTCAGACGGACAGATGGACAGACAAACCGAATGCATAAACACTTTTCAACCTTGTTGGAAAGTGTTAAAAAGGATTAGCTTATAAATTATTTCATTGTTGGTGCAACAATATTCATTCTAGTGAATTAATAAAAATATTATACATATTAAAGCACTCTTGGTTGCAATCTGTTGACACAAATGAAATATTTCATATTTATAAATTACAGTTCATAAAAAAATATCAAAAAATATCATGGAACATTTAAGGAACTACACTGGCGGAAAAAAAAATCCCAACACCAAGAAAGACTTGTGTTAGATAAACGAATTTGGTAGGCATGTTTATACATCTGAAAGATGACATCGATTGAAATTTCGCGCTTCGCGCATAAGTGTGGCGCTAGTGGTGCCACTCAGAACCTGCAGATCAGGTTTACTTTAAATGCGTGTTGTAAAGCTCGTGGGCGTCATTTAGCTACGAAACGTGACGTATTGAGTTGATTTTAGCCAAGAATGCCTTTAACAAGACGAAGAAGCCACTGCCAACAGCTCCCCGAGTTGGAACGAGGGCGCATATTCGGGCTACGAGAAGGTGGATTTTCTTTCCGCGATATTGCAGAAACACTTGGCTGGAATGTATCCACTGTGCATGATTGTTGGAAACAGTGGTCAATGGATGGTGCTGCCTCAAGAAGACCAGGTTCCAGGCGGCCACGTGCACTCCTGAGAGGGAAGATCACCATATTTGGCGTACGACTGTGGTGCATCGTACTGCGTCTGCGGCAGAAATTCGAGTTGTAGTTGGTACCACAGTGACACATCGAACTGTTAGAAATCGGTTACTTCAAGGACAACTCCGAACCAGGCGCCCTGTAGCGTGCATTCTACTGACTCCAAACCATTGCCGTTTGCGACGTCATTGGTGTCAATCCAGAGCTCATTGGAGGACGGAACTGAGATCTGTTGTGTTTTCTGATGAAAAAGAAACACAACAGATCTCCACTCCGCCCACCAATGTGCTCTGGCTTGACACGAATGGAGTCGCAAACGGCAATGGCTTGGAGTCAGTAGAATGCACGCTACAGGGCGCCTAGTTCGGAGCTGTCCTTGAAGTAACCGATTTCTAACAGTTCGTTGTGTAACTGTGGTACCAATTACAGCTCGAATTTCTGCCACAGACGCAGTACGATGCGCCACAGTCGTACGCCGTATACGGCGATCTTCCCTCTCAGGAGTGCACGTGACCGCCTTGAACCCGGTCTTCTTGATGCAGCACCATCCATTGACCACTGTTTCCAACAATCATGCACAGTGGATACATTCCAGCCAAGTGTTTCTGCAATATCGCTGAAAGAAAATCCACCTTCTCGTAGCCCGAATATGCGACCTCGTTCCAACTTGGGGAACTGTTGACAGTGGCTTCTTCGTCTTGTTAAAGGCATTCTTGGCTAACATCAACTCAATACGTCACGTTTCGTAGCTAAATAACGCCCACGAACTTTACAGCACGCATTTAAAGTAAACCTGATTTGCAAGTTCTGAGTGGCGCCATTAACGCCACACTTATGCGCGAAGCGCGAAATTTGAATCGATGTCATCTTTTAGATGTATAAACATGCCTACCAAATTTCGTTTATCTAACGCAAGTCTTTCTTGGTGTTGGGATTTTTTTTTCCGTCAGTGTATTTCATTATTTCATTAAACACTACTCCATCGCGCACAAATATAAATAATTTATTAAGCTTTATTGTAATGAAGACTTAAAAAAATGCATAGATTCTTTTTCTTTGTGTGTGTGTGATTAATCAGGGTTGTAAAAAACCCGTTTTTTTAACCCAGACTCGGCGGGTACCCGGGCGGTTACCCACTACAACCCTGGATTAAATATGCAAGAATAATTATTACTACAATTAAATAATTTATGTTAAATGCATCACGAAAGGAACAATTCTAGAAAGTATTCCTTCTATTACAGTCGAGTCCCCTTATAAAGAACCTGGCCGAACCAGCAAAACTGTTTCGGAATATTCGATGTTCTTTATAATCAATTTACGACTTTTTATAATAAGTAACGCTCTAAATCATTTTTACTATCTATAAAAATCTTAATGAATGTTTTAAAGGCATTAAAAGATATAAATGAATCTGAAATTTTACGTGCAGTAATTCGTGAGTTAGAGTGCCCACAAAATTTGTGTCACATACATACAGACAGACATACAGACAGACTCACGTACTAAATGGTGTGGATACAAATGGTGTTCAGGACCTTCTAAAACATATAAATCCTTCGAAAACCGGAAGGCAAAGATTTTCACGAATCCAATACTTTCTTCTTGTACATAGGAGAATACACCGCGTCGCAAAAGTTTAGAGAATCAATGAAATTTGAAAAAACATAAAAAGCAATAAGGTAGAATTAAAATTCGTGGGATAGGTAATAAATAAAAGCAGTTTTTCTGATATACACATATAAATTATGATCAAAAGTTTGAAATTATAAAATATACATTAACAATAGAACGGCGGAAAAATCTTAGCTACTGGAACGGCGGGAAGGGGTCATTTTGACCCCACGATCAAACTACTGAAATAACAACGCTAAAACAATTTTAAATGCCATTCATTGGTAAAAATATGTAATTTCCGTGTATTTTATAATTTATATTTAATATTACTTGATAATTTATTGAGTTTTTAAAGTACTATATATGTAACGCCTATAGGGCGATCAATTGGATCATACTACTGCTACTCAAAAAACTCATTAATTTTATATAAAACTTGATTTAAAATAAATGTTTTCACAAATTAAAACTAATGTTAACTAAAATAAAGTACAATTTATAAAATAATTTTATTTTCAGATATAATAAATTTATTTTCATCTACTTACTCGTCGAATGATTCACTCTCTAAATCCACAAATGAGAAACGTGTGCTGTTGTTTCCGTTATTTCATTATAAGTGTAGCTGAATGGTTAGAATGTAAAACATTTCGTTTGAATTTTATTTAATGCTTAAAATACTCCAAATTAAACACACGGATTAGGAATTAATGCAGTTGATACAAAAATAATTTTTAACAATTTTTCCAGTGAATTATCCGGACACAACTTTGGAACACGATCCACAAAATTCTTGAGATTTGTTTCCATTGCATCTCTGTACTTGACACTTTTTTCTCTTTTTATCTACTTTATTTTCGTGTGTTTTTTCTGAAGACTCAGGAAGGATCTTTGGGACTTTTCAAGCCATAAGAACCATCCTTATCTTCTCTCCTAATTTTAATAGAAAATCTCTTCTACTGATGGGCTTGCCGGTTACACTTTGATAAATTATCGCATTCAAAGCTGCATGGTCCAAAATATTGTAAAAGATATGTACAGGCCATCGTCTAGAAGACGATTTAACGGAGTATTTTCGGCACATCTGATTACGAATATCCTCACCATATTTCGTTGCGTTGTAATATTATATTGAAGACTGTCTTCAGATTTGATAGTAGAATGTACTGAGTTCAGTAGAAAGACACTTTTGTTCTTTTGGCTTGATAGATGGTAAGTGTCATATTGTCATGATCCACTATCTTCGATGAATAAAGAGTACTACGCATATTTTTCAAAGATATAGGAATATCTCTTCTCTCCTTTTTCTTGTGCCAACCAAAGTTGTATTTTTAGCTTTTAGAATTTCTGCTAGTTTGATGCTAGTAAAATAGTTATCTGTCATAATATTACCCCCTTTGTTTAGATGGGGACCTGTTAATTTAATGAAAAAAAATCAGATAAACTTAATTGAGGATTTGCGGTTTCATCTTTTCCTAGAAATGGGATTCCATTCAAGAGGTATATATTTAGTATCTGTGTCAACAGGTAACCAACATTTTATCCCAAATTTCTCCGATTTATTTGGCATATATTGCGTAAATTTACATCTAGATTTATATGGGAACAATTGTTCATAAATTGTAATATTTTGTCCTGTTGGTAGCATGTTTTGCAATTTTCAACAAATTATATGTTCGGAAATGTTCAACTGTCTGCCGTTCGAACAATATTCGTATTCTACTTATAAAACCCCTCCCCTATGGTTATCACCTGCAGTGATTAATCTGAAGTAACAAATGGGAAAATACTATTTCTGAAAAGAAATATAAGCCTGAAAAACCTTACACTTTCTTTTTTTGAAATATTGTGTTCAAAAGCATGGCAAAATCAAACAAAGGAATTATAACATACAAATTACAGATAATAATGTTGTGTCACCACACCGGTTTTTATCTCTCTGGGAGACAGTACGAATGCAATCGAAAATTGCTTATCACTGAATTTTTCTCATGGGGTCACAATCCTTCGAGTACAAAGAGTATTTTACTAAAGGGGCCAAAATGACCCTTGCCTGCCGTTCTAGGAATACATACCAATATTTCAAAAACTAACAAATCTAGAAAGCTGAATCTTTTAAAAGAAAAATATGTTATATATTTAGGAAAAGTCAAAAAATTTCAAACGATTTCTTCCAACCAAACTAAAGTAATCAACGGACGAAAGTGCTCAGGTGTCAAAATGACCCCTACCGCCGTTCTAGTGTTAAATTATATAAAAATGTGCTGTCCCAAAAGTATAGACAATTGTAACTTTTTTTTGGTTTTACATTTATAAAAGTAACTAAAAACTTACTTTTAATATTTAATTGTATTGCCACGACACTTTATAACATCACATACACGTTGTTCCATAGAATTAACTAAGAATTGCATTACAGAAGGAGGTATTTCATACCACGCTTTGTCAATTGCAATTTTTAAGTCATTTACACATGTATATTGCTTTCCATTTTCATATATTTTACGAGATAAGACCCCCCCCCCCATATGTTTTCCATGGGATTCAAATCTAAACTAAGTGCTGGTCAGTCTAATAGTGTGATAATGTTTAGCATAAACCATGTTTTCGATGATCTGAAGGTATGGATGGATGCCCTATCTTCTTGGAAAACACAGTCCGGTCCTGCTAGCAAATCCATAATTGGCAGTAAATTGGTACGTAAAATATCCTGATAATCCTCTGATTTCATTTTTCTGCCTATAAATCCTAGAAATGTTTGGCCGTTGAAAGAAAATCCTTACCAAATCATTATGGATCCTCCGCCTTGTTGCCTGCTGAAACAGTTCTTGGGTTCTTTTCTTAGCTCATGTCAGTAAAATTTATGGCCATCAGGGCCGTCCAAATTCCATTTCTTTTCATTATTGAAGATGATAGTAATCCATTTTTTACTGTATGACATATGCTTTCTAGCCAACTTTAGACGTGCATCTTTATCTCTCTGCTTTAAGCAAGGTTTTGCTTTCATTCTTCGGTAAACAATATTTTTTGAAGCTTTAATTTTTCTGTGTACAGTACTTTTTGAAATTCTGGAATTTGATGCAATTTCACGCACAGATAAATTATCAACTGAAGCCATTTTTAACAACATTCTATCATCACGTAACATTGTTTTCTTTGATCTTCCGAGTCGCTTTCTAGTATTCCATGTTCCACCTGAGCTCAAAACTCTATAAATACTGCTCAAGGATCTCTTTATTCTTCTCGATATTTGTACAGGATTTTGTCCTTGCGCTTTTAAATGTAAAATCTTAATAATTTCATCGTTAGAAATTTCTTTAGAACGTGGCATTTTTATCAGAATATGCAAGAAATGTCTTTTCCGAATCACAAACAAAACAATACATTGAACTCATTTGATTCTCCAAAATTTCAATAAATTATTATGCTAAAATACAGCAGACGATATTTTAATTAACCCCTTGAGGGACAAGGAAAAATGTCTCTGAATATTGAATTCTCACCGGAATAATCGAAGAATTTTATTTTTAAATAAGAAAAAGCAATTTTTCAGCGATTTCCCTCCAAAGTTAAAAATATAAAATTTAGTTAAATTTTTCTGGTGAGAATCTTGTTTAAATTAGGTGGGATATATTTTATCCTATCGCCCCTCAAAGGGTTAAAGGGAAAAATTATTCTGCATTTATAGAAGCAGACGAAAATAAAAATATTTTATTTTGTGAACGAAAATGTAAAAGAAAACATGTAATGTTGTAATGTGTCTATACTTTTGGGACAGCACATTTTGATATAATTTAATATATATTTTACAATTTCAAGCCTTTGATCATAATTTATATGTGTATATCAGCAAAACAGCTTTTATTTATTACCTATCTCACGAATTTTAATTGTACCTTGTTACTTTTTATGTTAATGCCAATTTTATTGATTGTCTAAACTTTTGGGACACGGTGTATAGTAAAAATTTAGAAATGGGGAATATAAAGAGCAAAGTTATATAAGCAAATAATAATAAATATGTAAAGAGATATAAGCAAAATGTCAGTGACTTTATTAAACTCAGAACAATAAAATTGGGCGAATGGATTATATCAATGTGCAAATCGAGCCGATATAAATTTTTAAAATATATAAAACAAATGTCAAAATAACTAGGCAAACATTCTCGCAAATATGGATTTTGTAAAACCGCATACGCTTACATATTTCTTCTTTGTTTGAGAAATCCAATTATGGACTTAATTAACTAATTAATTAATGTAAACAAAAACGAAAGAAATACTTCATTGATAATTTTGACCTTCAAGGCAGATGTGTTGTCTAGACAGATTTCACTGGTACGCAAGTTAAATCAAAAATGAAAGAGTAAATAAATAAAAATAGGAAATTAACAAAATTAGCTAAATATCGATTCTGGTGTTTAATAATAAAGCGTTTGTTGGAAAGATACTTATCAACACTAAAAGATTTCATTAGTTGCAAAAAAAAAAACTTGAGCATAAACCCCATAAAAACTGCTTTTTCACTTCGATGGGTTTTTTGAAATGGAAAATAATGCAATATAAGGAGAAATGTTACTCGGTACTGAAAAGATTATTCAGTAGTGCTTTCCTTTACTGAAAACAAACTTTTCTGTTTTTGGTGCCAGTAAAAGTCCAACATTTCACAGTATTCAAAATAGCATAACCCGGTGAATTTTGGTCACAGAAGAATAGAAACTTTTACTGTTGTACTAATCAGAGCATGGAGAAAAGTTTTCTAAATGTAACTTTTTGGACCTTGGCATCGTATAAAAATTTAAAAAATAAATCTCTTTGAAAGACAGTTTCAGTAATATAATCTTAAATCCTATCTTATTTTGATCGCTTTTTCAATTTACGTTGTTTAAACATCTCCATCAGGTAAAATATTAGAGATCGTTTCAGTCGTTTTGGGATACCCGAATAGCACAATTTTCAGGGAATTTTTTCCCTGAATAGCACAGACACAGAAGTTCCAACAGCACCTTAGAAACGTTCTCATAATAGATTCTATATAGATTCTATTTTGTATTAACTTGCTCACGTAGCCATTCGAAGCCATACAATGGACTTCTGTCTCTCGGTATATTTAAAATATGAGGTATATATATGTTGTAATATAACTAAATAATAACTCGGAAGATCTTTAAATTACTTTAATGTATAAGAACTTAAGCGCGCAATATGTACAGCATGATTACAAGCTTAGAATATCCACAATAATAAAGCTAGCCTCGAACCCAGAGTTCCCGATAAGTTCTTTTAAAACTCTTGCCAGATGCATTACATCATATCTCCCCCTTTAAAAGTCCTCTTCAATAAGTCTTGAAGGAGCACGAACAGTTCTGTCGCTACGAGTCTTAAATGGACTGGCCTGCTTAGTCTCTGGAACTGCAGCATTAGGAGAATAGGTGATGCTAACAGGATCATTCATAGATGTTGTATCCTGGAAGCTGTCTTTCTCGGATGTATCATCAGTGACGGCGTTCTCTTTCACTGGGGTGTCGTTATCCTCACATCTGAAGGATTTTGGAACGGTAGAAGGATGCAGATATATACGATTCCTTTATAGGATACCTCGAGGAGTTTCAACCATGTATGACCTAGGAGCTTTATGAGCACTTTTTACCTTCCATACGTCCTCATGTCGGAGATACATACCTGCTGACCGACGTCTAATTCTGGTAGTTGTCTAGCTCGATGATGACGATTGAAGTAATACTTTTGCTTCTCGATCCTTTCCTGTTCCTTTCTGAATAAGGATTTCTCGTCTAATACTTTAGGCTTTAACTTATCATTCACTATAGGAACAGGCGTTCGTAAGCGTCTTCCCATCAAGAGTTCTGCTGGACTAAACCCATTTTCTAGTGGGGTTGATCTTAACGCAAGTAGCATAAGATATGGATCATCGTTTTCCGCTTTCGTGTAATGTAACTTAAAATTTTTCACCATCGACTCTATGAAACCGTTACTTTGAGCATGTTTCGGACTGGGTGTTATAATGGAGAACTTATAAAGATTGGCAAATTTTCTGTATTTAGAATCTACAATTTTTTGCGAGAACTGGGTACCATTGTCGCTTCTCACAACTTCAGGAATACCGTGACGTGCAAAAATGGACTTCATGTGATTCACGACTGCATCGGAAGTAAGATGATCTGATTTTGTTACCTCAATATATCTCGAATAGTAATCCGCCATTATAAGATACAAGTTACCACTAACTTTGAGAAGGTCAGCTCTGACTGTTTGCCAAGGTCTGTTTGGGAATTCTGATGGGAGTAAAGGCTCTTTGAAATATTTTTGTTGCTGAATACACTTCTGACAGTTTGAGACTAAATTCTCAATTTCTGACGATAATCCCGGCCACCAAACAGACTCACGAGCTCTAGCTCTGCACTTTGTTATCCCAAGGTGACCATCATGTATTCTATTTAATATTTCTTCACGTAATTTCAAAGGTATAATAATTCTCGCATCTTTCATCAACAAATAATTTTGTATAGAAATTGAATGCCGATGTTCCCAGTATTTTAAACACTCTTCTGGCACTTCATTTTTCCCTGGCCAGCCATCTCTTGAAAATTTAATCAGTAATTTGCAGGCTGAGTCTTCTTTTTGCAACGCCCATATTTCAGCCAATCTAGAATCTGATGAAGGAAAATTTTCTGTAATCATTTGCACATAAGCAGTTATTTATTCGGTTAATTCTTCCTTTCCTTTTTCCGGTAAAGGGCTTCTGGATAACGCATCTGCAATGACAAGCTTTTTCCCTGGAGTATATTTGATGGTATAGAAATATCTCATCATTCGGAGTTTCATACGCTGGAGTCTAGGAGTTAGATTGTCTAACGGTTTCGACATTAAAATGGGTACGAGAGGTTTATGATCTGTTTCTATGTGACCTTGTAGGCCAGCAATAAAATCATGAAACCTTTCACAAGTCCACACAATAGCTAACGCTTCTTTCTCTATTTGTGCGTACCTTTTCTCTGTATCGGACAATGCATAGAAAACTGGACGTAAATGACCATTATCCTTTTGACACAAAACTGAACCAAGGCCGTAAGATGATGCGTCGTCTGATATAAAGGTTTCTTTCTTTGGATCATATAATGCTAATTCAGGAGTATGGCAAAGTTTCTGCTTGATATCTTCAAATGCCATTATTCGAGATTTTCCCCAAATCCATTCAACATTATTCTTTATTAACTCGTAAAGAGGTTTTGCAACATCAGTAAAATTGGGAACGAATTTATTCAAAAATCCAGCCATTCCTAAAAATCTTTTTAATTCAGTCACATTCCTAGGTGTTGGAATTCTGGAAATAGTTTTTGTTTTTTCAGGATCAGGTTTTATTCCCTTTTCAGAGATTATATAACCAAGAAAATGTATGGAATCTTTTGCAAACTGGCATTTTTCAGCGTTCAAAGTACACCCAGCCGCTTGAAGTTTTGAAAGAACTTCATTTAGTCGTTTATTGTGCTCTTCCTCAGTAGAACCAAAAATTACAAATTCATCCATAAGACCCACTATACCAGGACCTTCTCGAATAGTTTCGCGAATTCTTTTTTTGGAACACTTCCGGAGCTGTCTTAATTCCAAACGGTAAATGATTGAACATAAATCTTCCAAAAAATGTAATAAAAGTAGTTAACTTTGCAGAAGCTGGATCGAGACTTATTTGCCAAAAACCTGCATTTGCATCAATAATACTAAACACTTTAGCATTACTAAATTGACTTAAAGTATAGTCATCTGAGGCCATGGGGAAATATTCTCTTTCAATGTTCTCATTCAGAACTGATAAATCAACACAAATTCTTATATCACCTGACTTTTTTGGACAATAACCATAGGCGCACACCATTCTGTGGCTTCGTCTACTGGCTCAATAATTTTATTCCTTGTCATTTCATCTAACAATTTTTTAAATTTACCCCATAAAGCTAATGGAACTCGCCGTGGTTCTAAAATTACGTAAGGCTTAGCATCATTCTTTAATTTTATTTGATACGGCTTCTCAACCTTTCCAATTCCGCTAAATAATTTTGGAAATTTCTTGACAGGATCTAGTTTTGATTTCAATTCAAATATTCTCTGGATAAGATTCAAATTCTCACTAGCTGTACAGCTTAGCAATGGGTGCTGTAAATTATTTATTACATACACATCATCTTCAAAACTAAAACTTTTGTTCTTTAATTTAACGCGAATTATCCCAGCTATCTTCAGTTTTTTTCCCATGTGGACCGCAAATTACTTTACTTGATACCTTTAATTTTATAAGTTTCAATTTCGAATCATAAATAGTCTTAGGAACGACCGTCACATCTGCTCCTGTATCGATCTTAAATTCTAGAGGAGTCTTTTCAATCAATACTTTAGCATCCCAACGGTTATCCGATATTCTAACAGGGTTATTTCTATCTGAAGTATTCATTATGTAACCTAAAAAATCAGAAGAATTCGTCGATTTGGTTTTTTCAACTTCGTTAACCTGCATTTTTGATTTAAAAACTTTAGCATAATGGCCAACCTTCATGCACTGGTTACAAATCGCTTTACGCGCAGGGCATTCCAATTTCGTATGTTTGTTTTGTTTTCCACACCAAAAACATACTTCTTTGTTCTTATCCGAATTGAAAGAATCAGATTTTTTATTTTGTTTGTATTTCTTATTCTGTGGTATCGCTACTCTGTTAGCTACCTTAAAAGACGTAGTATCACTACTCAAAACTTGTTGTTGACTTTTAATTGTTTCAGCCTGACGAGCTGTTGTAATCGCTTTTTCAAGTGTAAGTTTCATATCTAGTTGCAGATTTTCAGAAACCTTCTTATCGCGAATACCGTAAACAATTCTATCTCTAATCATTTCTTCCTGAAAAAAGGTAGGAAATTCACAAGTTTGCACTAATGTATATAACTATGTGATAAACTGTTCCACCGATTCGCCTTCTTCTTGTGTTCTCGTGTAGAATTTATATCTTTCGTATATAACATTGCGTGTAGGAATAAAATGCGTTTCAAATTTATTCTTTACAATGTCAAAATTTTTAATATCGTCTGCACTTAAATTAAAAGATGACAATATTTCTTCGGCTTGAGAGCCCATTAAATAAACTAAAGAGTTTACCTGTTCTTCCGGTTGTTTCGTTTTCAAACCTGATGCAGATCTGAAACGTTCGAATCTGTCAATCCATTTTTGCCAGTCGTCAGAGCGAAAGGAAAATTGTTCTGGCGCAGGTATTTGATACAACTTTGTTTAACAATAAACACTGCCACCACGTAATATAACTAAATAATAACTCGGAAGATCTTTAAACTACTTTAATGTATAAGAACTCAAGCGCGCGATATGTACAGCATGGTTACAAGCTTAGAATATCCACAATAATAAAGCTGGCCTCGAACCCAGAGTTCCCGATAAGTTCTTTTAAAACTGTTGCCAGATGCATTACATCACAGAAGTGAACCGATAATTGCCTGATATGGAGCAGTAGGATACGCTGGATTTGATAAAAAACCATAATATTATTTTAATTCAAACTTTAAACAATATACAGAATGATAAGCATAGAACGTTAAATATTCCTGGCGCCGGCTACATTTTCAACTTAGCATGTCCACAATCTCAAGCCTAGACTAACAAAGGAGGCGTATTCTTTGCAGTATTTTCAATTCTCGTCTGCGGATAAACACCCTCAAATAATAAAAACTAGTTGGATGTGCCAATCCCAAAACTTTCTTCTATCTTATACATCTTAATATTTCAAAAACTAGTTACACATTTAACTTCAATATTATTAGTTCATTACTATACCAACTTTGATTTTCATCTTAAATTCCTGCTTCAGTCAATTAAATGAACTAAAAACGAGTTAATCTATATCATGATATTTGTTAAAATTAATAGTTTTTCCTTATTCTGTTGTTATCAGATGTTTGCGAATAGCCGGCTTAGCAGGAAGTGAGTTCCCGCCTTTGCACGAGCCGCCGATGGACAATAGAACTACGAAAAATCAAGAAAAGTATACAAAAATCGCTATCACAGAGCCCCTTTACCGTGCGATATTTTCAAATTCAAGGAGGACCTGTTGGCCAAAGCCTAAAACATGCACAGAAAATTTGGTTCAATTGTATGCATAATTTTATACACTTTTCGATTGTACAATTAAAAAAATGGTACAGACATCGTAATTATAGCGCCCCTTCCAACGGAATTTTTCCAAATTCAGGGAGGACCTTCATGCCATGACCAAAAAGAAACACAAAAAAATTGGCTCAATTCTATGCATAGCTTCATACACTTTTTGATGGTACAATATTCAAAATGGCACAAAAATCGCTATTAAAGCGCCCCCTACCAGCGAATTTTTTCCAAATTAAGGAAGGACCTGCTTGCCATGGCCAAGAACTTAAAATAAAAATTTGGTTCAATTCTATGCATAACTTCATACACTTTTCGATGGTACAATATGAAAAATCGCTATTACAGCACCCCCTATCGGCGAATTTTTTCCAAATTCAGGGAGGACCTACTTGTAATACCAATAAACGTAAAATAAAAATTTGGTTCAATTCTATGCATAACTTCATACACTTTTGGATGGTACAATATTCAAAATCGCACAAAAATCGCTGTTACAGCGCCCCCTACCGGCGAATGTTTTCCAAATTCAGGGAGGATCTGCTTGCCAAAGCGAAAAACTTAAAATAAAAATTTGGTTCAATTCTATGCTTAACTTCATACACTTTTGGATGGTACAATATTGAAAAAAGCACAAAATACGTTGTTACAGCGCCCCCTACCGGCGATTTTTTTCCAAATTCAAGGAGGACCTACCTGCCATACCCAAAAACTTAAAATAAAAATTTGGTTCAATTCTATGCATAACTTCATATACTTTTGGATGGTACAATATTCAAAATTGCACAAAAATCGCTATTACAGCGCCGCCTACCGGCGAATTTTTTCCAAATTCAGGGAGGACCTACCTGCCGTATCCAAAAACTTAAAATAAAAATTTGGTTCAATTCTATGCATAACTTCATTTACTTTTGGATGGTACAATATTCAAAATCGCACAAAAATAGATATTACAGCGCCCCCTACCGGCGAATTTTTTCCAAATTCAGGGAGGATCTGCTTGCCATAGCCAAAAACTTAAAATAAAAATTTGGTTCAATTCTATGCATAACTTCATACACTTTTTGATGGTACAATGGCGACAGACAGACGGACATACGGACAGACAGACATTTTCTATAAACATGTTTTTTGGGATCTCTGACCCCTAAAACATGTAAATCCGTCGAAAACCGGAAGTCGAAAAAAATTTCGATTACAATACTTTCTTCCATTGAAGATAGAAGAAAGTAAAAATGTTGATCAAGATAAACCTTCCTTCCAGCTCTAGTAGTGTAGGTCGAAGAATCAAGTTATATTTTTTTCTGACAAAAAAAAAAAAAAAAAAGCAGATTTTAACCTATCAGTATTTATAAGCCTTTCCTAACCATGAATGCGAAGCATAAGGTCGTTTCCCAGTCTCATTACAACCTGGAATTGACCTCATTAGTTGGTTCCAGAACCATCTTGAAAGGACTTCTCCGGAGAAAAACGTGACTGCAATCAGATATCCAATAACTGACATTTATGAACCAAGTAACTGACAAGTAGTGTCAGACGATGGTAGAATAACTTAAATTTTAATTGTGTTTACTACAAGATAAATTTATTAGTATATTATTTAGTTATTTTGAAACGTGGATTCTTTGTTAGCCATGCTTTAAAGTAGGGGTGCACAACCTTTTTAAGAGAAGGGCCACTTACAAAAAATTTTTGGGTTGTCGAGGCCACATCAGTAACACAGAGAAAATTCTATATCGGGGAGGTGGGGGGGGAGGGGGGTAATAAGTCTTTATTATTGATGAATAATTATTTTTTGTCTATAACAAAAATAAACAGACGGAAATAAATAATTGTATACCGGAATGCAGGGCTTCTTCGCATCTGTATGAATTAACCATTCAATACTTTATAAAGACTAACGGTTCGTTCTTTATAAATGGTAACTTGAAGAAAAAAAATTACACACTTTCTAAATAATTGAACGTTATTGAAAATTATAAAAATTTGTTATTGAAGAATAACTTCATTTAAAATAAAAGGAAACTTATTTTTGAAATAACAAAGCATGATGGAATAATTATGCTATTTTTTTCTGCGGGCTATTAACAAAACTCGTATTTTTTTCTTTTGTCAATCAAGTGCGACTGATCAACGAAATTCACGATTTTTTATCAACGTTTAATTGACAGATTTCGCGGTATTTTTCCATTGCCGATTGGCAACCAATCGGCAACCAACCAATTTGCGATCCAATTTGTGGTTTTCAAACAACCAATTTGCGATACCTACGATAAATTGACGAAATTCGCGATTTATTTCAGTGTTAAATTTTCAAAATTCGCGATTTTTTTTCCCTCAACGGATCAACGAAAATTGCGATTTTTTCCGCCCCCAATCGAATTATTTCGCGACGTTTTTGTTCTGCGATCGATCTTCGAAATTTGCAAGTTTTTTCCATCACTGATTGACAAAATTCGTGATTTTTTTTTCTACGAGTGATTGGCGAATTTTGCGATATTTTACGTGACGGATTGACAATATTTGCAATTTTTTTCCAACGACCAATCGACGAAACGTGATTTTTTCCTGATATACATTGATGTAATTTGCGATTTTTTAGCGCAATAAATTAGCTTTCTTTTACGAGCACAATCGATGAAATTTGTGATTTTTTTTTCCTGCAACCAATGGATTTCTATTTCATGATATATTTGGGACAGACACACAAAATTTGTAATTTTTTCCATGAGCTATTCACGAAATTCGCGAATTTTTGGAGAAAATCACGATTTTATTTCATGAGTGATTGCCATTTTTCGCAATAATTTTGCGACCAATTGACAAAATTTGTAATCTTTTTTATCAGTTGTTGAAATTCGTGATTTTTTTCCGCGACAGATTGACAAAATTCGTGAAAATTTTTCGCGATAAATTGACAAAATCGCGATTTTTTTCCCAGCCGATCGACGAAATTTGCAATTTTCCTTACCTCATCGACAAATTTCGCGATTTGTCTGCGCCCGGTTAACGAAATTCGTGATTGTTAACTGACTCTGACGAAATATGTAATTTTTCCCTCGGCGAATTGACGAAATTTGCAATTTTTTCTCGCAATAAGCTGGCGAAACTCACGATTTTTCTGCAGCCGATGAAGAAAGTTTGCAATTTTTCCTTAGCTCATCGACAAAATTCGCGATTTTTCCGCGTCCGATCAACGAAATTCGCGATTCTTAACTGACTCTGAAGAAATTTGTAATTTTTAAGCCACAAATTGATGAAATGCGAGATTTTTTCTCGCGTTAAACCGACGAAACTCACGAATTTTCTGCAGCCGTTCAATAAAATTTGAAATTTTTTTCGTACATCATCGACAAAATGCGCGATTTTTCTGTTCCCGATTAACGAAATTTGAGATTTTTCCGCGCCGAGTCGACAAAATTCGCGATTTTTCCTCTCGCGATCAGAAAAAATTCGAAAATTTTCCGCGCCCGATAAACGAAATTTGCGATTCTTAACTGACTCTGACGACATTTGTAATTTTTCCTGCGACAAAATTCCGATTTTTTCTCACGATAAACTGACAAAACTTGCGATTTTTCAGCAATCGATTAAGGATCAGATAATCGACAAAATTCCCGATTTTTTCGCGATAAATTGACAAAACTTGCGATTTTTCCCCAGCCGATCAACGAAATTTGAGATTTTTCTGCGACTCATCGATAAAATTCGCGATTTTTCCGAACTCGATCAACGAAATTTGCAATTCTTAATTGGCTCTGATGAAATTTGAAATTTCTTCTCGAGGAAAATTGACGAAATTCGCGATTTTCTCCGGCGACATATGGACAAAAAATTGCAATTTTTCCAGTTATTAATTGCCGAAATTGTGTAAAAAAAAAAAAACGAAGAAATTGTATAAATTGTGATCGAGGGCCACAAGTTAACCCATGGCGGGCCACTTTTAGCCCGCGGACCACAGGTTGTGCATCCCTACTTAAAGGTTTAATGAGTTATACTTTATGTTGGGTATTTACCTAACAATAACCCTTCAAATTTCGAGGATGCTGTTAAAATATGAAAATTTTCTGGACATGTTTCTTCCTATCATTTGAATGTATTAGAAGCCGAAAAGTATAAGATAGAGATAACAGTACTCTGGGATTATTCTTCATTGAAAATATAAATAAGATAATCATGACAATGGGTTTAAAAATGTGTATAGTGAGCTTGTATATGTAAAAGTTCACTAGACACATTATATTTTTAACTATCTGATGTAATTATTTTATTTTTATTTTTAATTAAAAATTAAACACCAGACTACTACTTAATCCTACCCCAAAATTTTCATCTTGTGGCGCTTGCAAACTTCAAGGAGAAAGATTTACACAATTTTGACAGTATTATCCAAATTTTGGGGGAATCGTTATGTATTGGTTTCATTTAGTGTCGCTGAGCCTTTGTAGACAAATACATAGTAAGTAGAGTGAAAACCCCTGTAACTGGCACCTTAATTATTTTTTCTTGTTCAACTCACTATTATAAATTTTTAAATCCATTTTATACTTATCTTTCATTGTGAAATGATAGTAGAGATACATTTAAAAATTATAATTGACAAACTTTTGAAAAATTATACACCGTATTATTAAAAATTATTTTTTTCATAAGGTCAATAACCCCAGTAACTGACACCAACCCTATCTTGAATACCAGTAACTGACACAAAGTGAACCAGTGCCTGACATTTTTTTTCAAAGATTTAAAGAAAAAAAAAGTTATTTTATATTTGAAGGAATTTATGTTTTAATATCAATATAATGAATGAGAATTTCGCGAAATTAGTGAGCTTTATCCAAGCTGCTTTTCTTTAAAGTAACTTATATTTGGCTGCCAAATTCGGCGATTTCTTAAAGTGCCTGCCATTTTAAGACAACTTGGTGGATGAGGTTAACCAGTGAACTTGGTCGAGACCTTAGTAATTGCTGTGCACATGCTCACTCACATCGGAATCGGTTGATATATACGAGTGCTGTCGCATGCAAAAAATCAGATTTTTCAAAATCTCACCCACAATAGAAATTGAAACTGCTATATCTGAGCCATTTTTTAAGGTAAAGACAAACAAAAAATGCTCCTGAATTCTTATATCAAGGTCAAATACTTAAGAAAGAAACCTTTTTCAATTTCTTTTTTTTTTTTTTTTTTGCACCTCACTTTAAATATATATATATTTTTTAATTTAATGGCCGCCATTTTGAAACAAAATGGCTGAAGAATCTGGCCAGCGAAGTTGGTCGAGGTATTGATGTATACTATCCACATGCCTTCTTACATCGAAATAGGCGAATACACGTGTGTTATCGCGTGAGAAATACAAGATCGTTTCAAAATATTAGCCATGCTAGAAATTCAAAGTGCTATAATTCAAAAAATTTTTAAGATATAAACAAAAGAACAAATTTTCAGAAACAAAAACTGCTCCGGAATCTTTGTATCAAGGCCAAACACATAAAAATATCTTTTCCATTTTCCAATATTTTAATACCTCATTTTAAATTTTAAATTTAATTTATTATTAACTGGCAACCCTTTTGAAACAAGATGGCGAATGAAGCTGGCCAACGAACTCGGTCGAGACATTGGTATATACTATGTACAGACCAAGTTACATCCAAATCTGTTCATAAATACGCCTGTTATCGCGTGACAGAAATCAGGTCGTTTTAAAATATCAGCCACAATAGAAATTCAAAACGCTATTACTCAGCCATTTTTTTTTAGATATAGACGAAACAAAAACTGTTCCGGAATCTTTGTATTAAGGTCAAACACATACGAAAAAAATCTTTTTCATTTTCTAATTTTTTGGTATCTCATTTTAATTTTTTTATTTTTTAAATTTTCTTAAATGGCCGCCATTTTGAAACAAGATGGCGGATGAAGCTGGCCAACGAACTCGGTCGAGATATTCGTATGTACTATGTACACACCAAGGTACATCCAAATCTGTTCATAAATACGCCTGTTATTACGTGACAAAAATCAGGACGTTTCAAAATGTCAGTCACGCTAGAAATTCAAAATGCTATAACTCAGCCATTTCTTAAGATATAGACGAAACAAAAACTGCTCCCGAAACTTTTTATCAAGGTCAAACACATAAGAAGAAAATATCTTTCCATTTTAAATTTTTTGGTACCACTTTTCAAATTTTAAATTTTCTAAAAAAATTTAAATGGCCGCCATTTTGAAACAAAATGGCGGATGAAGCTGGCCAACGAACTCGGTCGAGACATTGGTATGTACCATGTACACACCGAATTACATCGAAATCGGTTCATAAATATGCCTTTTATCGCGTGACAAACTTCAGGACGTTTCAAAATGCCAGCCACGCTGGAAATTCCAAATACTATAACTCAGCCATTTTTTAAGATATAGACGAAACAAAAACTGCTCCGGAATCTTTGTATAAAGGTCAAATACATAAGAAAAAAATATTTTTCCATTTTTAATTTTTTGGTACCACATTTTAAATTTTAAATTTTTTTAAAAATTTTAAATGGCCGCCATTTTGAAACAAAACGTCGGATGAAGCTGGCCAACAAACTCGGTCGAGACATTGGTATGTACTATGCACACACCGAATTACATCGAAATCGGTTCATAATTACGAGAGTTAGAGTGTGAAATAGTTCATATATATATATATATAAATTTTGAACGGAGGGTGGTTTCGGGGTCTGGGGGTCATGATCGATGAAAATATACCAAAATTTTTTGAAATCGCTTTCCTCCGAACGGCTGCAATAGGTAGCTTTTTGTAATGAAAGCTACCTAAAAATACTTTAGTCTTTGTTATTAAAACAAAACACTTAAACATTATTTATATATGATATACTACAGATGCATGTATCCTTTTTAATATTTTTAATATTTTAAATTATTGGTAATGCAGTTGCAGATATCCAATAACTGACATTCATGAACCATGTATGATAGCCGCACAGTGGAGTATTTGACCTGAAATCCTGGCCAAAAATATTTTTCTATGTAAATATAGTCCGATTGCCTTAAAATTCTTAGATGTTATTGGGTATCACTATGGCGTGTTTGGTATTGTAAATGAAGTCTATAGTATTTACGGTTCATTTATAGAGACACCCAAAAGAATTCCCTTATTATGGTCTATGGGAAAAAATTGTTTGCTCTATATTTTAATGATATCACACTATTTTAAACCTACTGAAATTTATATACATCACTGAGGTGTACTAAGGCATTTATTGTAGAATGTGGTGTGCATAGAATGTATCGTACTTTTAAAGGGACACACAAAAGAATTTGGCTGAAAAATAAATTTAACTATTGAAGTCTATGACCAATAATTGCTGGAAGTGCGTTTGTAGCTGTGATTTTCCTTTTTAAATTGAACTATTTTTTTTTTAATATTACTTGGTGTGGATGCATTCTATAGATCATATACAGGGCTTCACAAAAGTTCTTAAGTACATTTCCGTTTATTGACGGAAATGGCTGAATGGAAATTTTTAACTGTGCTGTGCGTTTCAATGAACTGATTTTTAGCATACTATATAGCATAGTTTAGTTTAGTTTAATATTTTATATCGTAAAAGCTGACAAAGTGTAAGTAAGATTTTAACTTTTCACGTAATAAAAGATACATAATTTAAGAAGAGCATTTAGAAAAAAGAAGTTAAAATATTAATTTACTAAGTAGATATTTTAAAAGTACGAATACATCACATGCCCATAGACTTAACATTACCGAAAGTAGTTTGGAAGCTGAGTGACTAGCCGCATTAAATGTTTACTGTTTATAATGATGGATTTATAACCATTCTCAGATAATAATAGATAACGAAACAGGAAATCAAAGTCGTAATTTTCAAGGACGCCAACTCCTTCATACTTAAAATAGATTTAACGGCAGTCAATCATTGTGCAATCAACAAACTTTTTACATTTCCTAAATTATAATCATCGAAAAAACAATTACAGCAATAAATAAAAGATGTTTATATCATCCCACGCATGAAGTAAGAGTTTGACGTCATCATCAAAAAAGAACTCAAAATGACTCAAAAACTGTTTTATTATTAATTTAGTTGTGCTGTTAGCCTTTGTACTTAAAACATGCAAGAAAATATAAGAAAAAGCTGCCGTAAGATGCAGCAAAATTTGTACCATTAAACACAATTAATATTATGTTAAAATATAGTTTAAACATAGTTTAATAATCACAGAAGCCTCATCAGTTTCAATTCTTCATGTGTTCTAAAATTTAATTAAACACAAAATCTTTTCTCTACAGCTTAGAAGCTATTTATCACTCTTGAATAAGTAACCAACTTAGGATTAAAGCGGCCCATACAACCAATCAAGGAATTACTGAGCGAAAACATAAAGGTAAGAAATTTACCTATATCATTATATTTAATTGATTTATTACAAAAGGCCAGATTTATACTGATTTATTTATCTAAATATTAGCGCGCGTGTACTACTGCACAAAGCAGAGGTGGCTTTTTTGCCAACATATAAGAGTAAAGTAATTATTTATAGATTTGTTTTAATTACTAGTAATATTTAATTAAATGTATTTAATTTTACCATATATAAAATTTATTATTTACATTTAATTTGCTGTAATAATAATTATTACATTTATATTCACATTTCATAAAGTTACATTTAATAATACATTATGTAAAGCGGAGTCTCTACAGTATAGCACTGCTGGTTTTACAGAGTATTTAATAGATTACCAGTTTCAATCCGATTTTTCAGAACTCAGTTTTTCATCTTTTTAGTCACTCTGTTCCTGGTCTTTATCAGGACTACCATCAGACCTAGCTGGAAGAAGAAGTTGTAGTGTCTCGCTACTGTATGACTTGCTCTTTACCCCCGGTCTTTGTCCAAAACAGATTATAAAAGGATCACTGCTTAAAAGAAGCCAATTTGGGACATATCTGTTGCAAACTTCTCTATTGCACTTTCTTGAGTACTTTGTACGGTACTGTTTAAAGTGTTTGTTTCTGCCATCGACAGCTTCTTCTGATCGCTGCATTTGCGAGTGGGTACGATTGCTTTCTCAACTACAGGTGCATTATGAATCAAAACCTTGTGCATTGTTGGAATCATAGGGTGCCAACTGTAAAGGTTCACATACAGCCTTGCTGTTTTATCAGCACATGTTTGGAACTTTTCTTCGTCAATGCGATGCCCGCTTGTTATGATTTCCAATATTACTTGCAAACTTTTAATCATCTCTACGTTTACTCCAGACATATTTAATTCCCTCTTTTGTTCCCATATTTTCCGCTTATGAGCCACCGAGACTAATTAGGAAAACTTTTTTTCAATAAATAAGTATTTATAATTTGAAGCCGATCTGATATTTCTATCAAGAGATATCGAGTGTACGTATGTACGTACCTACATACGTACGTACACACATACGTACAGAATCTGTAGGGCAAAAGCTCTCAGGTAATATCCTGTAAGCTAAAAACCTGCAATACGGTATTAAAAATGAAGTTTTTTGCTCTTTAATTCGGTTGCCGCAAAAAATGGGATTTAAGTAGTCTCCCTGAAAATAAAATTATATAAAAAAATGGCAACAATATGCGGAAGAGTTTTTTGCAGAAATTGGCACTCAAGACTATAACTAATACGATTATAATTCAAACAAGGTTGGGCAAAGCGCGGCACATAATTAAAAAGCTTTCGATATGTTTAAATTAGAGCCAAAAACGCTTTAAAAATAACCCTTTTACACATTTAATGTTTTTTTATTACATTAAAAACTAAACTGTTTAAATTAACGCATAGTTTAACACTAAGCTTTGACCTTTGTTAAACACATAAGCCCTGTTTAGTTTCAATTCAACAATTCATTGAGCCACAAAATAATTATATTTAAACATAACAACAATGCCAAAAAGCAACAACAACAACAAAAAAAACCACGTCTTCTCACAAAGAAACTTCTTCTTCAACTGAGGCCAGGAGTCACTGGATATAATTCAAGTTACTAAAATAGACATAGAACGACGCACCAATTAGTTAACTATTAAAAAATATGGTTTTTACAATTGTTGACGAAAGTTTAATTTTTGCATTTTTGGCCAGGTTTTTGGGTCAAAAACTCCGCTGTGAGCCGGTAGAATAACTTAAATTTTAACTGTGTTTACTAGAAGATAAATTTATTAGTATATTTTTTAAACAGTTCAAATGATAGATTTCAACTTTCTTTAATATAACCAATAACTGAGACACCTGTCGGAAACTGTTGAAATGAAATTCCTGGAACCAATAACTGCTGCACCCCCTCCCCCTACTAAGCTACATTAAATAACTATAAACTATATATCATGCCCCTAATGTATCATAGGAATTTTTAACTAATTTCTACTGTACAATTTTAAGAAAACGTTTTGATTGATTTCATTACAAACAGATTTAAATGAAAAAAACATTACCTTAATATTAGACAGAAGATGGTTGCCTAAACAGGACACTTTTTGTGTTCTCAAAAATTTCTCCCTCATTGAATACGTTCTTGGCCTACTAGTGACGAATGAATTGATTCCAAAATAAAAGTAATTGTCTAAGTTACCACTAGATGACATTACTTTGCAGAATTTTACCAGAAAATGCTTATTTGAGGCAGACTTTTGCTAAAATGTCAGTTACTGGTTAGGTGTCAATAATTGGGGGATTAACGCCAGTTCATTGTGCTTTTGTTGGCAAATAGTTCTTGAACAATGGTATGGCAAAGCAGACATTTCTTACTATTGTCCAATATTGGACAACCATTTTGTACTACTGGGAAAGCTATAAATTTGTTGTTCGGCAAGAAATAAAAATTAAAAATATACATCATTTACGCGATTTCGCCAATAATAATAAAAAAAAAATCACGTGTAAAAGAGTTAACATTGGAGTACTTTTTTCTCTGCAACTACTGAAAAGATTTCAATGTTTTTTTTTTGTTTTTTTTTTTTTTTAAATAGGAAGAAAAAAATTACAATAGTTAAGCTTTTCCTCAAACCAGAAAGAAAAAATAATAAAAATGTCTGGGGATCTCATATCTGGGGAATTAAAAAAAAATCTTTTTCTCCCTTTTCTACATTAATATAACTACCGCAAATTTTATTTTTATTTTTTGCCGAAATATCAATTTTACGGCTGTTGAGAAAATGTATTAAAGTCGCTTTACTATGTACCCCTAAAAAATGTGCCAAAATATCAGATCTTTGATGGACACGTGATTTAGCATCTGTTGTCGCCCCCTTAACCCTTTATGCCCCTACGGTACTTTAAAGTACTATTCAAATATATTGTTATAAAATTAATATAATAACCCATCGATGAGTATCGATGATATCGATTAGTAGTAATACAGTTTAGAATGAGTTATAGATACTTTATTTTATCTTGTTCCAACAGCATTAATCGTTGCACAAAACTAAAATACTTTTTAAAAAGATGATTTATTTTTCATTTGCATCCTTTCAGCTTTCTTGATGTTGAAAGTATTGACGCTGATTGTGGCGGGAAAGTTTCAGTCAAGGAATATTTCTGTATTTCTATTGTAAGAACATTATATTTGTACATTTCCTAATTCTACAAAACACTAAAAATATATTTTAAATAAAAGATTTGAGTGGAGTTATATGTATTGCATAAAATCTCTATAAATTCAAATTTAATTAATTAGCTTCATTTGGTAAAATCCTTCAAAAATTTATTAAATGGTTATGTAAATCTTCTAATGTAGTTTCAAAAATTCATGAAAAATGCTCTAGAAGATTAAATTTTCATGAATTCATAATTTGGGATGTAAAGGGTTAATGCAAATAATTTGCATATGCTATATAATGCTCTCTTGTTATTAACGTAATGGTTCTTCTTTCCCTCTTTTACAATGAGTTAAAAAAATTAGTCATATACGAAACATATTAAATGTAGTTTCATTTAACAGCTTCGCATTTCAATGATATTTATTCGGAATAATTTCATCAATAAAATTCCTTTTCTCAACACATACACTCTTCTTCCTGAATATTTAGATAAATTTATAAATAATTATATCAGATATAACATCATTTTATAATTTAGCTTTTCATTTATGTTTGATATGAATAATTTACTTATATCGTATATTTCACAAGCTTGTGCAGTAATTTTTGTCTGGTAATTGGAATCAGTTAAAGGAACAATTATTTCGCATTCTCTATTCTTGTCAAAGTTTTAAAAAGAAGAAAAAGAAAAGAAAGAGAAAGAGAAAAATTGAAATGCCCTTCAAATCACTTAATTAAAAATAAATACTTTTCCTCGAGTTTTAAAGATTTTTCATACGTCTCTGTGAACCTTATCTAGGTGCACTGAATATTTGAAGATTGGTTCAGTATAATTTATAGATGGAAATAGAGCGGACCTAAATAAGCAGATTTCGTATAGGAATGTGGGTGTGAAAATGCAGCGTTGAGGCAGTAGAGGGCGCTGTTGAATTGGACGGATGAAAGCGCTTCGCTGACTTGAATCGTCCTTCTCCGCTCGGATTTTGAGCAACTTGCGTCGTTGCACCAATGCGAAGCTTGCCGAGATGCTTCCTGCACAAGGAAGTAGGGTGGTTTCTCAAAGGAACGATTCCAGGGTAGGAATCTGCTGGATCGCCAAACAATTGAGCGTCTTCATTGGGAGTTGTGCGCGAGTGGATCATTTTAAGACTGGAGGCATGATACGGGCAACCAAAGATATCGCAGAATTCACGCAGTGGAAGAAGCAGTATCACGCACAGTAGAGGATAGTCCTTCGACAAGCTCGAGAACTGTTAAACGTGTGTTGCGTTTGAGCCATTTCCTTGCGCAGCCCCATACATGAAATGCATGTCAGCAAGCTCCGCGTTAGTATAACGATGCATGTTGTTCGAAATATGTACCGGAAATGACGATTCAAGCCAGCGAAGTGCTTTCATCCGCCTACCTCAACAACGCCCTCTGTTGCCTGAACGCTACATTTCCGCATCCACATTCCTATACGAAATCTGCTTATATAGGTCCGCTCTACCTGCCTTTACATTTTTGAAATATAGTTCTGAACCACCCTGTATACACCTAATAATTGCTATCTATAAAATATTAAAATGCAACAGTCAATTTCTTCAATAAAAATTTAATTTTTAAATATGTTTATAAGATGATCCTTTATATTTATAGCATGATTATTCATAATAGTAAAAGCAGCAGCAACAATTACAGAAATATTGAATACAGAATAGTAATAGCAGCAACATCGAGAACAGACAATTGAATACAGAAAATTGTATTTGAAGTCAGCCCTCAACCCGGCTCCAAAAATCTGAATGAAAAAAAAATCATATTTTATTGTGATTACAAATATTCTGTAATTATATCTCTAAAATAAATTTTATTTTGTAGGTAGAAAAATGATTATAATTTATGTTCATTTTTATTTGAACTCATTTATATTCAAATATAGAATATTTTCATTCTAAACAATATTGTAGAATTTCTTTTATAAAATAGGGGTATCAAACCGACCTGCAAGAGTTAAAAATCATCCCGAAGCCGTAGCAAATAGAGTCGAGCCAATTCGATCCGAATCTGCAACGCAATAAATTATTTCCTACCAAAGCCGGCTTGATCTATGATCGGTCGGGTAAAATACTCGTTTTGATGCTGCATTCTAATCCATACTCATTTTAAATCTCATTGCTTTCAATATCGCGTTTTTTACACGCCTTAGGCGATAATATCTAAAAATTTTCTAGTTGTTCCTGTAAAATAGCTATGCACGATTCCAAGACAGTTTTTAAAATTTAATGTAGTATCCCATATTAAAACACCTTTATTACCTTAACTACCTTAACACCATATTAAGAATCAGTAACGACTGAACAATTTTTCAAAATTTAGGGAGTATAAAGTAAAAAAAAAAAAAAAAAAAAAAAAAAGAAGAAGACATGAAAATAGACAAACAAACAAACATTTCATTTTTAGATTCTAATGATCTTGAAAAGAAAAACCTGCAAAAAAGATCTTCCCAACAATAAAAATAAAATAGAAAGCAATAATTCTGATTTTTTAGAATTTAGTGTCGCCGCCGATGAATATATATATTATGTACATGAGGACATCAGAAGTGACAAAATTTGGATTTGGAATAAATTGAGTTCAAAGATAATTGACGTTAAAGTTGAACATCAATAATAATTGACTGAATTGAAATAGGAAACTGCTGCTTGTTTCACACTGGTCTTTGAACTCTTATTTCAATAAATGTGAAAAAAGTAGAGTGCAATTTTCTTTAAATTTATAATTAATCAATATTGATCATTATTCGGCAAAAGTGGCTGATCTCTAAAACACAACATGTAATTAGAAAATCACTTATGTTTCTTTACCTGAGAATAAAAAGCATTTTTCCAGGTCTTCTGTGCACTTAGTTTAATTTTTTCAATTTTGCCACTTATACCCCTTGGCTTCTGGGGTCCTCACATATATATAGTACAAAACATATTTCAGTTTTAAGACTTAAAATACGCGCTTTTGTGTTATATAAAGTAATGTCATTTGCATCTGCTGAAAAATTCCACATTTACGATCCAGTCTTAACATCTATAGGAAAATATGCATATGGCAGCATTATCGCGGAATTATGCACAAAACTAGATAAAAGCGATGGCATCATTCAAGAAACTCGACAAAAAAATCGGGTGCTTAATGATTCACATGCCTTCATTCGTTTGTAACATTAATATGTATACTGACAATTAAATATAGTTTATAATAGCTCCATGTTTATCAGAAATCATTCTTTGTATTTTTTTTTTTAATTCGGAAAATGATATTACACATGGATTAACAAAATTTTATTCTTTCAGTTTTTTGATAGGAAAGTAAAGGCGGAGAAAATAAGTCACACAAGTATTCTTTAAAATACATTTTTATAGCAGACAATGTTCATGGCATAGCACCTACTTTAATTAAATTTTTTTAGTTGTTATAAGAAAATGGCAACAAAAAGGGATAGTAATCTACTATTTTCCCTTTACTTTTTACAAAAATTGAGTACTTCAGTTGCCACCATTACAGAAATGGCATTAAAAACTACGAAACAACTAATATCTCAAAAATACATTAAGATGCAGTTTTCAAACAAATTGCACTTAAAAGTACTTTTATTTAAAAGTGTGTAAAATTTGAAAATGCTTAGAAGTTTAAAAAATTGCAGTAGTTTATCTATATTTAACGATGCAATGATACACCTGCTTCGTTTTACGAGTAGATTATGGTTAGGTGTGACTTTTTTTTAGTGACGACACTTTAATTGTTGTCTGAAAAAAATAGCATATCGGTCGCTAAAAAAAGAATGAAAATCGTACTATCCGATTCAAAAGTTATGCATGGACATACATAAAAAAAGAAAAAAATTGTAAAACCTCCTACGTTAAGAGTCGATTAAAACAAAGCATTATCCTAATTTTAATTGCTAAATGGTGTAAATTAAAACTTTAAAAACAGTAAAAACAGGTTTATTCAACTATTTATACGTTTCGACTCTACCCGAGTTATTTTCAAAAAAATTAATAAAAGTATTCTTAAACTGCACGGTCTATGAAACGCCATCATTTAAATTTTCACGTACTTTTTCATATTATGTACGATATTTTTTTTTATTTTTCATAGATGATTTTTTTTTTTTTCGTAACCTTTGTGTAGCTTGAGCCATGGTTTGGAAAAGTTAAATGATGCTGCATCCTTCCATATTCAATCTTTGCGTTTTACAATCGCTATCCTTTCATTTGAATGGTTTCTTCTTGGTATAATCTTACTAGGGCTATGGTTTTTAACACTTTCCAACAAAGTTGAAAAGTGTTTATGACTTCGGTTTGTCTATCCATCTGTCCGCGCTCTACTCCCGTACATATACTCGGATTGCCCTGAAATTTTTGGATGTTATTGAAGTTTACCATATGTTTAATGGTGTTACACACTTTCAAACATAATAAAATTGATATGCATTAAATAGGTGCACTAAAATATGCATTCTGCAAAAGAATTCCGTTACACAGTGATATAAAGGTGGAGGGAATTGTTTGCGGAGTATTTTAATTATGTTAAATTATCTCATGTATAATGAAATTATTATTAGCTGACGTTTACTATAGCTTATTTCATGTATAATACGAAGTGCATTTACAGGGACACACAAAAGATTTCAGATACTGTATTTTATCCTAAGTACTGTGCATTAGCGAGGATTGCTGGAAATGCATTTTTGGTTTTGATATGCACTTTTATGCTTCACTATATTTATACAAACTATTTGGTGTGTATAAATGCAATAATTCATATACAGTGCTCAGCAAAAGTTTAGACAATGATCAATTATGCTTCTGTACTGAGAAATATCCCAGCAAAGAAAGAAACAGTGGGTCATCAGCTGGAAAAAAGATGGCAGCCAGCAGTGCCATCAGCGGTAAAGTGCAAGTGGGTGCCATTACTTAAAACTGTCGAAAAGTGTCCGAGCCGAATGCAGCTGGCGCATAAGTGATGGCCAACAGCAGGCCAACATTGGTATGCCATCACATTACTTCAATCCCGCAATTTTTTTGCAGTGCTAGCACCTATCCCACTGCTATTCCTTCGCTGGCCCAGCACTTTCCCTTACAAAAATTACTTATAGAATTTTATAAAAAAAAAAAAAAGTATTATATAATTACGGCTCTTTTTTCTATAAGCTAGTTTCACCAAGAGCTATAGAAATATCTATAGAAGTGTCTATAACAGAAATGTCTATAGAAATATTTGAACTGCATGTGGTCACCCTCCCAAGTACTGACCGCGCTCGACGCTGTTTGGTTTCGTGATCGGACATGACCAAGTGCTTTCAGCGTACGCTACGCCTGCTCGTAGTTTTCAAGTTCTCATTACACTACTCCAAGTTTGTTTCTTTTGTGATTTACGTTCCCAATCATTAAACTGGTATAGAAATTATTCTATTGTATAGAAATCCTATGTATTTTATACGCTTTTTTTTATTATTCATTCTGAACTGCGTAAATTATGAAAACCGAAATCCTTTGTAACCTAGTAAAACCAGATTTAAGAAGAAAAAAAAAGTGCGTTGAAATAAAGAATTTATTTATTTATTCATTTACTTATTTATTTTGTTGGTGGCAGAGGTGCTATATTTTTACAGTTTCAAAAAAAAAAATTAGCTTCACAGCTTAAATTGTGTTTAGATATTCATTTCAGATTTGTGTTCAAATACTCAATGTCTTCGATATTCGCAGCGCCACCTAGCGTAAGGGTTCCCAGCAATAATACTGCAAAAGTTCGTGCACTTCCATGTAGTGGTGGGCCAGCGCATAAGATAAAATGGATACCCACCAGAATTTTATCTGATGATTTCCAACAGCAAAGTTGAGTGAAGCTGTCATGCAGTGGTAGACCATCAGCCAGCACTTCTCCATCATTGTCAGCACCTATCTTGCTGCTGGCCAGCAATTTCCTCTTTGCTGGGATGTAACGAATTGTTGTAACTCAACAGTCATATATTATTGGGGACTTATCTTACATACACAAACAACAAATTTTAACGTATACGCTTTACGTAATATATAATGACAAAAAAAAACAAATTTAACATTGTGGCAAATGTATAGACAATTTATCTGTTAACCGAAAAATATCCATAAATTAAAATCGAACTGCACCTACATTGTCTGCTATTAATGCAAAAATGTGAGTTCCCATCGAAGAAACTAAATCCTACATCACTTGGGGGTCTATTTCGTTCCAAACACGTTCAACAGCAGATCGAAGTTCATTTACAGAGGGATATTATCAAAAAATTGCATAAATCATATGAGATATGATGCCATAAAAGTTTTCGATTGGATTCAGATCAGGGCTAAACTCGGGCCAGTCGAGAACAGTAATATTTTGAGAGTTAAAGTAATTTTTTGATTTGTATGCAACATGAATAGACGCATCATCTTGCTCAAATACATACTTTGGAAGAACTAAAAGTTTACCAAGTGTCTATAAATAGTTTTCCAATGTATGTACGTAGTCTTACACTGCTTGGTGACCACTGTGAAACTCAGAGATACTTGAGAATTAAAACAAAGTGAGGCCCAAATCATTAACTCTTTCGAGGACGGTGTCCTTAAAAAGGAACCTAGTTTTAATTCCGAAATTGACAGACGGCACCAAGAAGATTTAATTAAAATTTTCCTTTTACAATGTACGTGAAAATAAACAAGTTCTTATTTTCTAATAAATTCGTTTATAAATTCTGGTTTCAGTCCATTATTTCATCAGTTTTATAAACTGAATTACTCCGTGACGGAAAGAGCTCAATTTGTTGTGAGATCTCAAGGCTGGTTGTTTTATCATTCTCATGTAAACTAATGTACATCTTTCGATTATTCATCTACGAAAGTATCCGTTGACACAGAAAGGTCTGACTCACTTTTAATGCGATTAGCAGTCATCATTTGTCTAGATACCAGTTTATGGATCCGTCTATAATCTCGTTTTCTGGCCACACGAGGCCTTCCAGATTTATGTTTTGCTTTGAAAGAGTCACCCTTAGACAATACTTAATAGACAGACTTCTTTGGGTGATTAAAAGTAACTGAAATTTATGCAACAGTCTTCCCTTTCGATTTCAGCTTCCATGCTTTAATTACTTTATCTGACTGAAAATTTCTAGCTCTCGGCATCTTCATTAACCGATAATATCCGGAGATGCACTTAAATACTTCATGCATGTAACGTCATAAGTTTGAAATTTGCGTTTTTCCGTGAACAGTTGCCTAAAAATCACAAAAGTATCTAAACTTTTGCAATATGCAAATTTCACTTTTTCCAGTTAAATTAAGTAATATCCTACATTAAAACCGTAATTTTTGTCCTAAAACGTTTAAAATATATTAAAAAATATGTACAGCCATTTGTATAACCCAAGTGTTTTGCTGAGGACTGTACAGTACAGGGCTACACAAAAGAATTCGTAATGGTTACCGGATATGAGTGTAAATTGTTTAAAGGTGGTTTATAAATGAGTTATGCATTTTTACGCTGAACTGCATTTAGGTTACTAAGAAATTTTTGTAGAATATAGATAAAATGATATATAGAATCACGCAAAGAATTGGATACATGACCATCTATAAATGATAATTTCTGGAAATGTGATTTCAGTAATTTTAAGAGTTTTTAGTTTGAATTAAATTTTATCTAAATAATGGCGTGTAATAAAGGTACTAGGTTAACTACAGGATTGCACAAAAGTATTCAAAAGTGTGTTTCCATCTATTAGTATAAACTGCTGAAAGAGAAATTTCAGCCTGCTATGCGTTTTCTTGCTAAACTAAATTTCCCCATTATATAGCATAGATATCAATCTACAGATCAAATATAGGGCTGTTCAAAAGAATCCGGATACATATTTGGCTATGGACGGTAACTGCTGAAATTAGTTTTCAAAGGTTTTATACGTTTTCGAAAATGTTTACTTAGTTATCTTATGTATCTCATTTCCCTAAATAACGAAGTTTTGTTATAGCCTTCAGGAAGTATTGGAAAGTGTTTCATAATCTATGCTTAACGCATTATTTTTCTTTCTTGTTCTATTATATTTAATATCAGCTACATGCTCCTTTTTTCAAACGATTACTTCAAACGAGAAATAAACAGATAAAAAGTTATATTTATAATTTTCTTCTCACACATTTTTAATTAAAATCTAACGATAATCTCAGTTATTATCCTAAAAAAAATGCTATACGTGATGTATGAAATTCCACATTATATTTAAGACAATGTTACTTTTGTGATTTTGAAAATTATCACAATCCATCCATAAATATGAAGATCATAATGCAAACGTTACCTTAAAATAATGAACCAACCGTTATTTAATATTTAGATTAAAACATGTTTCTTTCGGTAATTATTTCTTTTCAAAAAATTCTACTTCACTGGGTAAACACCTAATTAATATATTACTTTTATATTATAAAAGTTAGCATTTGTTTGATCAGCGTGAAAATGAAGTACAATAAAGAAAAAATACTGATGTGTGTGAAAATCCTTTATTTCCATGAGTTAAAAGTTTTCTTTCGTCAAAAAGAAATCTTGTTTCAAAATGAGAACAAAAATTACTTAATAAGTAACAATACAAATTTTAGACATTTATATGTAAGTTTGCTGTGCTTGTCGTAAAGTACTGAATGTTTCCATTAATTTATAAGAAATAAATGAAAATTTACCACTTAGTTTCTTTAATAATGATTAGGAAAAAAACAAAAAAAAGTGATAATATATAGGAGAGAATCGTAAATGATAAAGCAGATTTTTTTTTTTAAACTTTAATTAAGAGCTTCATATAATCGACTGAAGAAATTTTAGCCATTGAGCTTATAAATCAATATTGGGAGCAACTTGCATACAAAATTTAATAATACATGAATATAAACAAAACAAACAAATAAACAAAAACCTTTTAAATAATCTTTCATTCGTCTTATTCAACACAACACCTACTATGAAAAAAGACAGAGTTGATTTCTTATGCACTTCACCAATATACGTAGAAATCTAATACTAGTATGGTTGTGCCTGGCTTTATGAGTATTTTTGTATCAACTGCTGTATTTTTCAACGCTTCGAACAGGTGGTTCCCAACTTGGGTCACACCCTACACAGTGCAGGGGGGTGGGGTCTTAACTGATATAATACAACTTTTCGACTTTTATGTAAGTGTATTGTACTTGTTTTATAGTAATGGATGTTTTCATAAATTTATACTAAGAAGTAGATAAAATGTCAGATGTATTATGAACTCATTCCCTGATAGGTTTTTTTCTGTAAAATTTGTGTTATACACCAAAAATAGTAGCTTTACATTCATTTTTTTTTTTTTTTTTAAGCGGCGGAAGATTAAAATTTCAAAATACAAAACTACCAGAATAAGTTTATAAATATGTTTAAATATATTTAGACATCTTTTTTTCAAAATTCATTACAATTTCTTTCTTTCTTTTCTTTTCTATTTTTCTTTCATTTTATCTGCATTTTTTAGAATTTTAAATGAATATTTACTGAATGAGTTCTGCATTTCTATTCTCTCTGCAATATGTGTAAGTTTTACACACGAACGTACATAGGTGTATATTTAAAAATGATTGACTCTTAAACGTATAAATTTTCAAACACAGTTGAAATATCCAAACGAGGTACAATCCTGGAAAAAAAAAAAAAAATAAACACTCCCTGCTAACTCCTCAACAAATTATCGTAGAAGAAAGTTACTGATACCGAACGATAGGAAATAAAGCCTACTTTTAAATGACATATATAAAATTTGCTTAGGGGGCCATCTACATATTAAAACGAATCCAAGCTTCATTTTTTTTTCAATTTTTTCAATTCAATTCATTTCTTTTTACCCAATTTTAACAAGATATTTCAAATCTTTTGTTCAAACTATGCCCAGACACCAAATTTCAAGTCATTTGAATGATAAGTTTTTGAATTATAAACATTCAAAATTTAGTGCTTCTAATGTTAAATTACATTTTCATATTTTTATTTATAACTTCTGAAATTATGATCCTAATGTTTTAATTTTTTGTGTAGCAATAATACTAATATATCCAAACATAAATACGTTGAATTTGCAATTTTTATAATTTTCTGATATGAATTATGAAATTAATATTAAAAAAAATTATGAATTGCTACCTACAATTTTTTTGATAGATTCAGATTTATTAAGTCCTGCTTTATGGAAATTCAAAATTTCACATTTTTCTTCCAAGTAGTTTTCAAATTATGCTTAAAAAACGGCAAAATGATGGTTTAAGGGGCCGTCTCTGATAGAAGTGACTAAATATTTTGAAATTTCTTATGCTATCCTGTAATCTAACAGGCTTAATTGATTGCTTAAGGTTCCTTGATCAAGAAGGGAGCTCTCTCTGTTAACAATCGAGTACGGAACTTCAATTTGGATACAGCCCTTAAAATACGCTCGTTTTAAAATAATTAATTTCTCGGAAACTTATGGTACGAATTGCATAAAAATTTGTTTTTAGACTAATGGAAGAGTGTAGAGTTCATTTATGCTGTCAGAATTGTGTACTGCTATTGAAAAAAACAAATTTATGGTTCGTTTTAATATGTAGATGGCCCCCTGAGCAAATTTTATATACATCATTTAAAAGTAGACTTTATTATCAATCGTTCAGTACCAGTAACTTTCTTCTATGATAATTTGTTGAGGAGTTAGTAGGAGGTGTTTACTTTTTTTTTTCCACGACTGTACCCAGCACTACCAACCTTATAAAACTGATAAATTCGTAAACCGGTATCACAAAAATAAATAGTTAATAATAAATTTCTCATGGCTCTGGTTCAGGCTTCACACACACTATATAAACATAAATTATGGCACATACATTTTAAATCCAATTATAACACGATGACCAAAAAGGGAAGACAAAAACTGATAACGGAAAAGTGTTTTATGATGGGAATGAACTATCACACAAAATTGATAAAGATCTGAATCAAGAAAGGATTTTTGTGTAGTACTGAGTTATCGATACGGAGGTTATACGGAGGCCAAGTGTTTTCCACCTTCAATTACTAGGATACAAAAATCAATAATAAAACATATCAGTGCTTTCATGCTTAATTCAAAATATAAGAGTCTCTTCAAGAAATTGTCCCAAAATGACAATACAGACTATAAAGCAATTATGTTTCAAATAGAGATAATTTGGAAGAAAAAACACTTCCAGATATAAAGGCAAAGACGAATTGCTTATTTTAATGTATAAAGTTATTATAAACTTCCGACGGTAACATTGGTAATGCGTTCATTTTCAATGCTAACACTTAATTTTGACATCATTTGCGGATTCTTCCGTAAATTTTACCTTCGGATACCAAAATATAAATTACTCAAGTAATTTATATTTCTACACAAGTTTTGTACTTACTACCAAAATATAAGTCATTCGCTCAAATTGTTTCATAACTATGAAGATTTAAAGTTTGGGACTTGTAATGTTAAATTCATTTATAATAGTGGCAAAACATATTGCAATGGTGACGCGTAGTTTTTTAAATCATAACTCAAAAACTTATTGGTGGAATGATCTGTAGGTTTGAATAAACATATTTAAAGCTTCTAGACATTGATTTTTGTTTAAAAATTCATAAAATTGATATTTTTTTCGTAAATTAATTGCAAAATGTATGCTTTTTCGAATTTAATTTCTGAAAACAAAAATGCACTTTAACCTATAGATTTTTTAATAACAGAAATAGATTTCTATTAACTTCAAATATGCAAATCCAAAATTTCAACTCATTCCAGGAAGAGATTTTGAGTTGTAGTTAAAAAACACCCTACATTGCAATGTGTTTCGCAACGATTAAAAATAACTTAATATCAGAAGTTTCAAACTTTAAATCTGCATAATTCATAAATTATTTAGCAGATTGACTTTCAGTTTATTCCCGAAAGTAAAATTTACCTAAGAATCGAGATATTATGTCAAAGCTAGGAGTGTGAAACCACATATAAAGTACTTTAGCAGACTCCACAATTTTAAAGATTGTGACGTTACTTCAGATAAAACGACACTCGGGGATTTAGTTAGAAAACTTTTATTATATGGTTCTTGTCTGCATGATGTATGACACTTATTTACTTACGAAAATTACATATCTTACTATTTACAAATGGATTAGTTTCAGAATAAATCCCGTCTGAAGAAAATATTCCGCGCGAAAACACACCGTACTTGACAACCTCTACATCTGAGCTTGAGCAAGAGCTTGAGCTTCCGGTGAAGACTGCAACGAAGATGTTGTAGCACGCGCATGACAGGAATGAGGAGATGCCGATTGGTGCTGCTATCCATCGACCGAAATAATGTTTAAATATCCTGTCACACGTGTTAATATCGAAAATTTTAAAGTTTGATACAATTTAAATATTTAGGCGACCACCAAGTAAATTTCGCCATGATAAGTTAGTAGAAAATAATAAACATGGAGGTTTGGCGAAAACAGATTTATTATGCGACTTTTATAACTTGAGTAATGACCGTCCGATTCGATTCTATCGTTCTATTCGATATTTTTTTCGTTTTTGTGGGGGAGGGAGTACTGTAATTTCTAATTAATGAAACGGTCTCACTATTTTTTGCAATAACAAATCTATATCCTGTAAATTACTAAATGAGGAACTTTTTATATTTGAATATGCGAAGGAAAACCCCAGATGCACTTAGGAGGAAAATGTGGATTTCAAAATTACTTCTAGTGACATCAATTTTAAAAATACATGAAAAATTCTTATTCCCTAATAACATATATTAAAAGTACTTTTATAAAACTTATTTTGAGTCCCGTTCCAAAAACAATATTAATCCAATTGTTGTGTTAGTATAGTAATCCAATAGTGTCTCAAATGAAGGCATTTTTTTCTTGTCAGTTCTTGCAGGGCCGAAACTAGCCTTTTTTGCACCCGGGGCAAGCATGGATTTTGGCGCCCACCCCCCCTTCTCTTCCGCGAAGTATTTCACAAAGATAATTTTACTAATTTTCTAATAGCCGACTTATTTTAAAATTTAAAATAAGTAATCTTAAAATATGTAATACGTAATCTACACTGGCGGATCCAAGGAAGAGGTCACGGGGGTCATGATCCCTTCTGAGCACCAACAAATGTATTCTAAAAATCATTTTTAAAATGAAATATACATATGAGTCCCGATTATACGAGTCCTGCTTAATCGAGTTTCCGCTTTAGCGGAGTTATTTTCTTCTGATGGCTTCTATTGTTATGAAACAGCCATTATAAATGAAGTGTTAGGTGAAGATGAAAGAGCAGCCTTAAAAAGTTAGAACTCTGATTTTCTGGTCAGAATGGGAAGAAAAAAAATGGCCATAATTTTTTTTTTTTTTTTTTTTTTTTTGCAAAAAAATTTATGGCCATTTTTTCCCTCTGCTGCTCTTTCATCTTCACCTAACACTTCATTTATAATGGCTGTTTCATAACAATAGAAGCTATCAGTCCATCAGAAGAAAATGATACATTTCAAAGGGATAATCCTTCATTTGGCGCCCCTTCGTTCTGGCGCCCGGGGCACATGCCCCCTCTGCCCCCCCCCCCTTAGTTTCGGCCCTGAGTTCTTGAGTTTTGTGGCAATATTTTTGGAAATTGTTTGTTATTATTCTATAAGTTGCGTAGGTTGGTTTGTCTATTAAGAAGTTTTGAACAATTGCATGCTTTGAGAAGAGTCTGTGGGTGTTATTATTATTACTATCATTATTATTGTTTGGGCTTTGACCTGGTGGTTTATTTGTTTTGGTTTCGCCGAATAGAGATAATTAAATATACTACAAAAACACATGTATATTGATTGTCTGATGTACTTTGTGTTTCATTTCTAAGTATAATAAATATATTTTCTTAAATACATAATTTTAGCTTTTTGAAAAGATTTTTTTATGGTTTTTCTGTGTCTGTAATCTGTGTGTAGCTATTTTCCTTGCACAATGTATCATGTTACACTTCCTTTCGATGTGGAGCCCGTATTATTATTACCTGCACTAGTGAATTGATATATAGTACTTTTTAACTGCTTTCAACATAATTGAAAAGTTTTTGTCTTCGATTTAACTAGATTAATTTTAATACAATTATTCTGATTATTATTCTATCCTTTACAATCCGAGCGTCATGCTTAGGACAATCATCTTGGACCAAAGAATAATTTCCATTTAAATTTAATTTTAAAGCTGTTTCTGGTAAATTTTCTTTTAAAATGTTCAAATAATTCATTTTGTTCATTGTACTCTCAATGAACCTTAGATTTACAACACCACAAGCTCCCATTAAACGCCATACCATAACGCATCCATCACCATGTTTTATAGTTGCTTTTATATTTGCTGATTTTAGCGCTGTTCCTTCAAAAAGATACAAACAAATTAAATTTCGACTCATATGTAAAAGTAACAGACCTCCAGAATTCTTGTGGCTTTCCAAATACTTTTTAGCATATTGAAGACTTTTTTTTACATTTCTGAGAGATAAATATGGCTTTTTTGTGGTGTCTTTGGAATGTAAAAATTTTCTTAGAGTCTGTGGATGCACATTCACTATAGATGCCTCCTTCAACTCTATGGCTGTCTTTACTGCAGAAATTTTAGGATTATCTTTCATAAATCTCACAATCCGTCTTTCTGTTTGAGACGAGGAAATCTTTTTGGGACTACACTTCCACTAGATCTTTGCAAAAATCTGTACTTTTTGTATGTATTTATTATGAAATGCACTGTTGAACGTGTCTTTTTCGCAGTTTCCGCAATATATCGCATACGTTTCTGCTCTTTCCATAGTTTAACAATTAAGCTTTTCATATCAACAGAAGTTTACTTTTTTCGATTTTTGGAATTTTCAATCCAAGCAAAAGGAAATTTCAACACATTTCAGTCTCATAGTTTTGACTTGGTGCCAGAAATCAACATCCTCTAAAAAGTTTGTATAATGGCAATCCAAATTAAAAATAAATTAAATGTCCAAGTTTTATTTTGGCAGTGAAAAACGCACAATTTATTTTAAATTACTAGGGGGCTCTGCCCCCTATGAGCTACGCTCGTCAACCCCCGTTCAGACTCTAACAGCACGCTAATTTGATCGGCTTTAAAAAAATTTCGGAAGATTGAATTATAATTTGAATCTGACAATTATAATCTGACGTAATTTTCACCAAACTTTTCTTTCTCTTTTTAATATTCATGTAAAAATACTTTTGTTAGAAATGAAATATTATGATCATTTTAAAATATCAAATAAATGTCTCGCGCAATTTTTAAATTTAAACTATTTTGCAATATTATTTTTTGTTCATTTTACGTAATAAGTGTAATGTGACTCCTATTTAAGACTTCTAAAGCATGTTAATGAATTTATCATTTTACAATATTCTTTCTCTTTTAAAATTCACGCGTAAATATAGTTTTTATGACGTAATTTTCAATGAGTTCCTGCTTTTTATATTTTCTGTTTATAATAGTCATGTGTAAAATAAATTTTTAATTTGAAGCAAACATTATTGTTTGCGCTGTTTATACAGTTGGCAGCAGTTTAAATTAATACAATTTTCTAAAATATGTAAAAAATATCTCTCGAAAGGCCCAAAATTTGAATTTAAAATAGAAATAAAACCTCAAATAATGAGTCATAGTAAAAAAATAAATGCAGTCTGCACACCGGGAAATTCTGACGCATAAAATGATCTAAAAATGATTAAATTCCTATGTACAGTTTTTGCTGTTATAAAACTTTTTTAATGGAACGATTTTGTCCAAATTTGGCATTAAATATCTCTTAAAATAATTCTTCGATTTGAAAACTGTCTGCATCAGCGTGTTTATCAAACATTTCTCTATAATACTACTGATCTTCATATTTTTGTATGTAACAGTTTTTTTTTTAATATTAACGAAGAAAGGCCATGCTTAAGCATTCAAATTGGATGCTGATCTGCCGGGAATATCTACGCAGATTTTTATTGGTCCATTTCCAAATCAAAACTTTTTTTTTTATATAGAGAAGGATTTTAAAATTTAATATAACATTTTATTAAGATTAAATAAAACTATTTCAAACTTTGAAGAAATTATCTTTTCTTTTTAATATTGTTATAGTACGATATCACAACTGGTTAAAAGAACATTAAGTAGAAAAATCGAATCTTGTTGCTGTCCAACTTTTTTTTTTTGTTCACTGTACGCTATAATTTTTCAACCGGGTGGAAAATTTCCGGGACAGGATTCGAACCAGGAATGCTTTGGCTGAAACTGCAAATGCTGTGCCAACTGAGCGATCACGGAGGAATCTGTAGAACCTAATTCACCCAGCGAACCATATTGATCGTACTACCTGGTCTGATATTGGGCATTCTCACAATCTTTTGACTTTCATGTCCCTGAATAATAATTTTTATTTTAAAACACTTTTTTGTGTTTTTTTAATTTCATATACTGAGGAACATCCCATTGCATGATTGCAGAACAATATTAACGAGATAAATAAGTTTTGGACGATGTTGGGGGTCCAAACACCTGGAAAACTCCTATACCGTCCCGTGTCCCTGATGCTGATTTTTAAGTTTGAAGCTGTCTGGATAAAATTGTTTCAATAAAAATAATTCGATGTAATTTTTTTCTGAAATGGAACTATTGTTTTATATAAATATGTAGCTAAAAATTAACCTGCACACATTTTTAGGGTTGTTATTATTTTTTAAACTCTGTCCCTGGGTTTTAGATTCTTTACCATCCCTCTTCTAAAATTATACAGAAAATCATTTCAGATGCAGCCACAGAATTTTTTTCAAGTTTTTTCTCATGCAGAAGTATGCTAGAGAAATAATGTCTAAAATTCTTTGGCAGAAAGTTTACTGTAGAATTTAAACCAGCATTTAAATATCAATTTCAAGCATCGTGGCTTTATTGGTAGTCTCGCCGTCCCCAAGGTTTATTCCTGCACTTTTCGAGGTAAATAAATAAATAAAAAAAAATTAATTTTATCCAATGTTAACACCTGTTTCTAAAAATCAATGAACATTGTGGCTATTACTTAGTCTTAACATGATTTTCCTAAAAATAGGTGGTAATTTTCCTTACCGTTCCATCCTTACCGTCCCTTTTTTTTTTACCATTTCGTCCCTTTTATCCAATACCATTCCCCTTTTTTACCTTACCGTTCTTCTTTAACGCCCCTTTAAGACAATGTTATACAAAAATTCTGTGTTAAAAGTACTACATTGTTATTATTTCTTATTTGAATGTCCTGTGCGTACTATGCAAATTCATTATAAGTAAAAATTTGGAAGAAAATAAAAAATTATAGGGGTAAAATGGTAAGGAAAATTAAACTCACAAGTTTAACTTAAACCTCAGTTAAATAAAAAACTTTTCGCTGCTGATCATTTTTTCTTTACTTTGAATCATCAAGGCATTCGTCTATCAGATTAAAATGTTATTTTTAGCAACTTTAATTTAGTCAGAAATTTTTTCCCCAAAAGTCAAAAGATTGTGAGAATGCTCCATATATGAATCAGCTCAACAGAATAAATCGCAGGTTATGGCACTCCAATACGTCAGTGAAGGCTTACTGTGGAGACACGAAAAGTTTTGGTTTCTGTTAGTCTGTCTGTCTGTTCCGCGATAACTGCTGCAAAAAGCATCCGATCGGCTTGAAATTCACTGGGCATGTTTATGAGGTACCCGGAATTAGCTGTATAGTTTTTGGTTAAATTTGGTTCATTCGTTCGGGAAATATGGAACATTTTATTTTGCTCTATAATGCTTTTCAATGGCAAGTCAGACGATTTTCAGATTTTCATTTGTTGAAAGAAATGGCTCATATGAAAAATGGATTTAAATGGTAAATTTTTGATGCTGAAATTTTTAAATAACATTATTAAATTATTCCAATAAATTATGTCAATATATTTGCGAAATTTTTTTAATTAAGTTTATAATATTGGGGGGAATTTTATGCATGTTTTGCAGTAATATAAAGGATTTTGTTTTATCAATTTGACATAATGCATATTTCATTTTTTTCCTTTACTTTCTCTGTTGCCTAGCAACATATTTGGTCCTAATAATATTAGTATAATTGCGTGTATAATGCTTGAGTAAAGCCAACGTCAAAACAGATGAATTAATAAATTTGTATCTTTGCATATAGAAGGATTTTAGCCCAGAAATAAAAATAGGCAATATTTCTTTTATTTTATTTATTTTATTGAAATATTTTGCTTAAAAATACAAAAGTTCATTATTTTCATAGAGAATAACGTAACATTTCCCCATTACATTTACCAATATTTCTTTAATTGTTGCCAAGAAAATCAACACCCGGAATAATATTTTCTTTAAAACAATTTTCAATTGAAATGTTTTGTCGTGAAACAGGAAAATGAAAAATAAAATTAAGAATAGAAAAATTAATATGGCGGCATATTGGAAATAAAAAGAAAACTCTCGAGTATTTCTTAATATAACAAGATGAAAAGTTTTGAGTAAGTACGCATAGCAGGTGAATTAGACATCATTTATCGAAAACAAAGATGCTGGAATAAAAAGATATTGGGTAAAATAAAATTAACTATTATTCACGGAGGAAAGAGATAGATGGAGATGCAGTATGCCGTAAAAACAGTTTGCAATACGATGTGCGTTATCGCTCAGATTTAAATGCCCTCATTCGGCCCAAACAAAACAAGCACGTGGAACAGGGACCAAATTCTTTGACTTCATCCGTTTTTTTTTTTTTTTTTTTTTTTTTTTTAAGCACGTCGTTGTGTTGTGCCGAATGTAGCTGATTTTAGGGTTACATTTTTGGCGTCACTTCAAGATTTATTGTCTGTGTACGGTTAACATGAATTTTTTATTTAAAATTTAAATTTTATTAATTTAAAAAAAAAATTATGCTTATCCTTATAAATCACAGCGTAAAAAAACTATATACTATACTATATACTATATACGATATACTATAACCATCCGCACAATCAATAAAAAATTACGAATGTAAATTTAAATAGACTACGGGGGTTCAGGGGGGCAGAGCTCCCCTGAAGAAATGCAATTTTTGATTTAAAAAGTTACCAGAATAAGTAGCTCATCAGAATTTCAGAACATCAATGTACAACCACTTGTTTAACACTTTTAATTTCTGAAACTTTACGAAGTATCTTGTATGCTCATAAATATTTATGTAATTTGAAAATTTTAAAAAGCGATTTGTAGGAAGTTGAATATTATGCAATGAGTGTTAAAAAACAATGACTTGCAAAGATGACGTTGAGGCTCCTGATCTGCAGATTTACTAGTTAATTTATTCTGTTGAGCTGATTTATATATCAAACCAGATGCTACTATCAATAAGGTTAGCTGGGTGAAAAAGTTCCACCAGATTCGTCCGGGATAACTCAGTTGGCAGAGCATTGTCAACTTCAGCCAAGGCATTCCTGGTTCGAATCCGGGTCTGGACATTTTTCGCCCAGTTGGAAAATTACATCTCATTCGATTTATCTGTCTGTCTGGGACCGTCTAGCCGCAAGTTAGCTTTCGCAAGTTTACTTGGATTACCACGTAGTTGGTATGGGATATTGATGTTTACTATAGCATGTTCCCTGGTGGAAATAGAGTGTGTATCATTAACAGTTCTCTGATAGGTAAGCACATAAGAATTGAGTTACATTATGATCCATAAGGGAAAACTATCTGTAGCGTAGTTTTATTACGTTACGCTACTTCAAGAAAAATGAAATTAATCCATTTATGCCTAGCGTCCCATTTTTGGGACTGTAGAATTTTAATAAATTTTTATATTTTTCTTCTTTACAACATGAAAATTGTATGAAATATTTATCTATTAATATCTTTATCTGTTATAGAGAGATGACAGCATAAGATCTTATACTATAATGCGAGCAAAAATTGTGTGTGTATGTATGTGTGTGTGTGTGTGTGTAAATTTTATCTTAAAAACGGCTCTAACGATTTTGACGAAATTTTGTATTTTACCATTTTCGGGTGTGATAAGACAATTGGGCTAGGTCACGTGTTCGAAAAAATTCGATTAGTGGGTCATTTTGTGTCGTAATGGGTCAAGGTCAAGCTAATTGTATCTAAAAAACGGCTCAATCGATTTTGACCAAATTTCACATCCAACCGTTTTTCGACACAAAGAAACTTTTGGGCTAGGTTACATGTTCGAGAAACTTCGATTAGTTTGTCAATTTTAGGTCACTATGGGCCAAGACAGTTTTATCTAAAAAACGGCTCTAACGATTTTCACTAAACTCTATATTCTACAGTTTTGGATTACGAGAAAACTATTGGGCTAAGTCACATGTTGGAGAAAATTCGATTAGTGGGTCATTTTTGGGTCACCGTGGGTCAAGCTAAGTTTATCTATATAACTTCTTTAACGATTTTGAAGAAATTTTGCACCCTACTGTTTCCGGGCAGGAAAAGACCATTGGGATGGGCCTCGTGTTCGAGAAAATTCCAATAGTGGGTCATTTTGGGTCATAATGGGTTAGGGTCAAACTAATTATATCTAGAGAACGGCTCAATCGATTTTGACTAAATTTTGTATCTAACCATTTTCGGGCACGAAAAGATCATTGGGATGGGTCTCGTGTTCGAGAAAATTCGATTAGGGGGTCATTTTGGGTCATAATGGGTCAGGGTCAAACTAATTATATCTAGAGAACGGCTCAATCGATTTTGACGAAATTTTGTATTTTAGCATTTTCGGGGATGATAAGACCATTGGGCTAGGTCACGTGTTCGAGAAAATTCAATTAGTGGGTCATTTTGGGTCAAGGTCAAGGTAATTATATCTAAAAAACGGCTCAAGCGATTTTGACCAAATTTCACATCCAACCGTTTTTCGACACGAAGAAACTATTAGGCTAGGTCACATGTGCGAGAAACTTCGATTAGTGGGTCATTTTTGGGTCACTATGGATCAAGCCAATTGTATCTAAAAAACGGCTCTAGCGATTTTCACTAAACTCTATATTCTACAGTTTTGGATTACGAGAAAACTATTGGGCTAAGTCACATGTTCGGGAAAATTCGATTAGTGGGCTATTTTTGGGTTACCGTGGGTCAAGCTAAGTTTATCTAGATAACTTCATTAACGATTTTGACGACATTTTGCACCCTACTGTCTTCGGGCACGAAAAGACCATTGGGATGGGTCTCGTGTTCGAGAAAATTCGATTAGTGGGTCATTTTGGGTCAAGGTTAAGCTAATTATATCTAAAAAACGGCTCAAGCGATTTTGACCAAATTTCACATCCAACCGCTTTTCGACACGAAGAAACTATTGGGCTAGGTCACATGTGCGAGAAACTTCGATTAGTGGGTCATTTTTGGGTCACTATGGATCAAGCCAATTGTATCTAAAAAACGACTCTAGCGATTTTCACTAAACTCTATATTCTACAGTTTTGGATTACGAGAAAACTATTGGGCTAAGTCACATGTTCGGGAAAATTCGATTAGTGGGCTATTTTTGGGTCACCGTGGGTCAAGCTAAGTTTATCTAGATAACTTCATTAACGATTTTGACGAAATTTTGCACCCTACTGTCTTCGGGCACGAAAAGACCATTGGGATGGGTCTCTTGTTCGAGAAAATTCTGTTAGTGGGTCATTTTGGGCCATAATGGGTCAGGGTCAATTTAATTATATCTAGAGAACGGCTCAATCGATTTTGACTAAATTTTGTATGTAACCATTATCGGTCACGAAAAGATCATTGGGATGGGTCTCGTGTTCGAGAAAATTCTATTAGTGGGTCATTTTTGGTCATAATGGGTCCGGATCAAACTAATTATACCTAGAGAACGGCTCAATCGATTTTGATTAAATTTTGTATCTAACCATTTTCAGACACTAAAAGACCATTGGGATGGGTCTGGTGTTCGAGTAAATTCGATTAGTGGATCATTTTGGGTCATAATGGGTCAGGGTCAAGCTAATTATATCTAAAGAACGGCTCAATCGATTTTATCTAAATTTTGTATCTAACCATTTTCGGGTACGAAAAGACCATTGGGATGGGTCTCTTGTTCGAGAAAATTCTGTTAGTGGGTCATTTTGGGCCATAATGGGTCAGGGTCAATTTAATTATATCTAGAGAACGGCTCAATCGATTTTGACTAAATTTTGTATGTAACCATTATCGGTCACGAAAAGATCATTGGGATGGGTCTCGTGTTCGAGAAAATTCTATTAGTGGGTCATTTTTGGTCATAATGGGTCCGGGTCAAACTAATTATACCTAGAGAACGGCTCAATCGATTTTGATTAAATTTTGTATCTAACCATTTTCGGACACTAAAAGACCATTGGGATGGGTCTGGTGTTCGAGTAAATTCGATGAGTGGATCATTTTGGGTCATAATGGGTCAGGGTCAAGCTAATTATATCTAAAGAACGGCTCAATCGATTTTAACTAAATTTTGTATCTAACCATTTTCGGGTACGAAAAGACCATTGGGATGGGTCAAGTGTTCGAGAAAATTCGATTAGTGGGTCATTTTTGGGTCACTGTGGGTCAAGCTATTTTTATCTAAAAAACGGGTTTAACGATTTTAACTAAACTCTATATTCTACAGTTTTGGATTACGAGAAGACTATTGAGCTAAGTCACATGTTCGAGAAAAATCGATTCGTGGGTCATTTTTGGGGCACAGTGGGTCAAGCTAAGTTTATCTAGATAACGGCGCGAACGATTTTGACGAAATTTTGCACCCTACTGTTTTCAGGCACGAAAAGACCATTGGGATGGGTCTCGTGTTCGGGAAAATTCAATCAGTGGGTCATTTTGGGTCATAATGGGTCTGGGTCAAGCTAATTATGTCTAGAGAACGGCTCAATCAATTTTGACTAAATTTTGTATCTAACCATTTTCGGGCAACAAAAAACCTTTGGGATGGGTAACGTGTTCCAGAAAATTCGATTAGTGGGTCATTTTTGGGTCACCGTGGGTCCAGCTAAGTTTATCTAGATAACGGCACTACGATTTGACGAAATTCTGTAATCTATCGTTTTCGGGCACGAAAAGACAATTGGGATGGGTCACGTGTTCGATATAATTCGATTAGTGGGTCATTATGGGTCATAATGGGTCAGGGTCAAGCTAATTATATCTAAAAAACGGCTCAAGACATTTTCACAAATTTTTTTAATATACGGTCGTTTCTGGTCATGAGAGGACCATTGGGCTAAGACATATGTTCGAGAAAATTCAATTAGTGGGTCATTTTGGATCACAATGGGCTAGGGTCAAGCTAATTGAACCTAAAAACATGCTCAAAACATTTTTACCAAATTTTATATTACGTATACCGCTTCTGGACATGAGAAGAGAATTGGGCTAAGCCATTGGGCAGCAATTTTGACTAAATTTTGTATCTAACCATTTTCGGGCAACAAAAAACCATTGGGATGGGTAACGTGTTCCAGAAAATTCGATTAGTGGGTCATTTTTGGGTCACCGTGGGTCCAGCTAAGTTTATCTAGATAACGGCACTACGATTTGACGAAATTCTGTAATCTATCGTTTTCGGGCACGAAAAGACAATTGGGATGGGTCACGTGTTCGATATAATTCGATTAGTGGGTCATTATGGGTCATAATGGGTCAGGGTCAAGCTAATTATATCTAAAAAACGGCTCAAGACATTTTCACAAATTTTTTCAATATACGGTCGTTTCTGGTCATGAGAGGACCATTGGGCTAAGTCATATGTTCGAGAAAATTCAATTACTGGGTCATTTTGGATCACAATGGGCTAGGGTCAAGCTAATTGAACCTAAAAACATGCTCAAAACATTTTGACCAAATTTTATATTACGTATACCGCTTCTGGACATGAGAAGAGAATTGGGCTAAGCCACATGTTCGAGAAAATTCAATTAGTGGGTCATTTTGGGTCACAATGGGTCAGGGTCCAGCTAATTGTCTCTAAAAAACGGTTTAAACGATTTTGACTAAATTTTGTATTCTATCGTTTTCGAATTGAGAAGACCATTGGGCTAGGTCGCATGTTCAAGAAAATTCGATTAGTGGGTCATTTTGGATCACAATGGATCAGGGTCAAGCTAATTGTATTTAAAAAGCGCTTCAAAACATTTTGACATAATTTTGTATAATATTGTTTCCGGGCATGATAAGAGCATTGGGCAGGGTCGCACGTTCAAGAAAATTCAATCAATGTGTCATTTTGGGTCCTAATGGATCAGGATCAAGCTAACTGTATCTAAAAAACAGCTCAAAAGATTTTGACAAAACTTTGTACTACGCCGTTTCTGGACAAGATAAAACCATTGGGCTGGGTCGCATGCTCAAGAAAATTCTATTAGCTGGTCATTTTGGTGATAATGGGTCGGGGTCAAGCTAACGGCATCTCAAAAAGGTTCAAACAATTTTGGCAATTTTTTTGTTATACCGTTTCACAGTACAAAAAGACCATTGAAATAGCTCACATCCGTCAATGAATTTCGGTTAGTGGTTTTTTGAATCAACGTGGATCAAGCTTATTTTACCTAGAAAACGACTAACGATTTTCACTAAATTTTGTATTCCATCGTTTTCAGGCTCGAGAAAAGCATTGTGAGAGGTCGCATGTTCGAAAAAATTCGATTAGTGGGTCATTTTGGGTCACTATGTTTCACGGTCAAGCTAATTGCATCTAAAACAGCAAGAATGATTCAGTGGGAAAAATATATCGAGATAAACAGAAAGCTAATTTTGACCGAGCTTAGCTCGGTCATTCCTGCTAGTGGATATTTATTTGCTGTTATATGCACGTTTATATGCACGGTTTTTTTTTCAGAGTTTATAGATTTTTAATTTTTGAAGATTGCGAAATGTAAAAAGCAAGTATATTTGTGCTTTTTACCCGACTGCCAAGATGGGTTATGTGTTTCACGCGAATCTGGGTATGTGGATTTCTTTATACCCTCGAAACATCCCGAGGGCTGGATGGATTTTAACGAATGAGGTCTCTATCAATTCGTCTTAACCGTCCGATGGTTATAGGCTAGCTTTTGTTTTTATAAATTCGAAATGGCAGCCGTAAAATACAAAATGGCGGTAGAGACGAAAAAATTTTTTTACGCACCCTATTGAGTGGCATATCATTAGATAGGTCTTTCAAAATGAAGACGATGTTTCATTGACTATTTTACAGTCAGAAGCTCCGTTTAACTATTACACAACCTGGAAGTTGTGTAGGTAGGATCTCTAGCTTTACTGCAACTTTAAACATCATAGACATCTATAGGCCTCATCAAAACAGTGTCTATAGATAGGAACTAACAATTAAACACAACTTAAAAGTCATCAATGCAAGTAAATAAAAATAGGTAAGTAATATAAAAAAAATAGTTTCACATTGATGAGCAATAATTAATTAATTCGCTTTTTACGCAGTCGGGTTTTTTGATTTTTTAAATTTAATTTGCTTGTTGTATCAAGGATCGAAACAAATAAGTCATAATCTTAGCTTGTTAACTTCTTTGAAATGTGTATTTTTTAAAATTGCGAAATATATGTTCAAGCCTATTTTTTCTACATGTTTGTAACGTACAAAATATAGGGAGCTAGGCGCAAATGGGTACATATTTCTATTAGCCATTTGGGGGACAGTTATTTATGTAAAGTCCTTTACAAGATGAATTTGAAATAAATTGTTTTTTATTTTTATTTTTACTTTTATTTTTATTTTTTTAACTTCAAATACGGTAAATTTTAATTTATTGTTAATAATACTTATAACGTTATTAGTCTCTGTAATAATAGTTCATAAAAATACTAATTATAGTATATAATATGCAATTTAAAAGATAATATATATAAATTTAGACAAAACATATAATTATGCACTTTTCCGCATGGTGATATTTCCATATTTAGTATTTTATATTTTATCAAATAAATACAAAAGTATTTTAGCGCAATTTTTGTTCGGTATTTTTCCAGTTCATTTTGCAACATTTTAAAGTGAGCTTACCAACAAATTTGAGAAAACAAAAATTCAGGCATAAATGGGTTAATATGTATTACATAGCTGTACTACAAGAAGCTTCCTATAGAATATGGGATGGATAATATCGTTAATTTACAGGCACACACGAAAGTATTTCGTTGCAGCATTGCCGATGAATGATAATTGCCGGAATTGCGTTTTCAATTGTGGTATGCGTATTTAAGCTTAACTAAATTTCCGTTTATATCATATACAGGACTGCACAAAAGAATTCGTAAGCTTTGTTGCCTGTTGGCACGGTTTGCTTAAAATGGGTTTTAATAGTTATGCATTTTCTAGAGGAACTGCATTTTAGAATTCTAAGAGCTGTTTGTAGCATATAAAGAAATTTATATACAGGAATTCTGAAAAAAAATGTTAATTTCTTTCCATCTTTGGATGGTACTTAACAGCTGGATGTATATTTTTAGTTCTTAAGATCTACGAATGTGTTCTACAATTAAAGTCATAATTGCATTGTAACCCAAAAATTTGCAGTAAAATTATACTTATTTAAGAAGGGTAAATGTATTTAATTCAATAACAATTTAGAAACACGACCTCAACATTTATTTTTAATCTCAATATTCGTTGTTATTTATAGAGTAAATTTGGAAGTAATTAATAAAGTTAAAAAATAATCCTCTTGATAGCTTTTTGTATTTTCGATCGCATTAAGAGATGTTAAAAAAATATATATATATCTAAAGGAATTTGATGGGTATAATACATTTTCTCGTCTATCCTTCTCCGTAACTTCAAATGACATTTTTCTTTAAAAGTACATAATCATCACTGGTAACTTTTTTTAAAGAGATGCCAGAGAACTCCTTTTTAGATAAATAGATCTGATGCTTGAAAGTGAGGCTGTTTTTAAAACATTTAATTTGAGATTTTTCTATTCCACAAAGAACTTTTATTTTAATTTTAATGTTAGGTACAATTGAAAAATGTTTTATAAAAATTTATTAAATGTCTTATAAAAATAAAAAAAGTAGAAAATCAGTCAAAAAATAAAAAACGTTGAAATATTTGTTGTTTTAAAAGAACTATTTTTCTTTTTTGGAAATATTTATAGGAATCCAAGCGAAAATTTCAGTGACAGAAATTTGATAAGGCGATTGTATAATATGAAATTTTTGTAAAAATGGCAGGAAAAATATTTTTTTTTTTCAAATGATAAAGATAAATTTATATTAAATAATTAAAGTTTATGTTGTAATAATTAACGTTGGTTTTTCTTTTGCTCTTCCAGCAAAAGCTTGGTGTGCATTATGAATAATTCATTTATTCAAAATTCATAGCATTTCTGAGCTTTCACGGGATTTTTTAGAAGTTTTTTAATAAAAAAGATGTATTTTATGTTACATTATATTTTATTACTTCAGGAAATCCTTTCGAGACTTCGAGTTTTTAAAAAAAATATGAATAAAATGTATTATTTTTAAAATGGATAAAACATATTTTTCTGGTTTCCGTCAATTAATTATCTAAATATTGTTGAATTTCTATGGCAGTGTTTACAAAATAAGTTGAGTCAAATGTGATTCGTAAATTTGCATACATAGAATATTTAACTTTTTTTTCTTTCTGAAAACGGCAAAATATGAGGCTTTTTTTACACAGTTTCCATTAATTATTTTTAGCTATTAATGTTTTCATTTTTACAATTAATGGTATTTTGATTTCTCTCATTGCTTAGAAAAGTTAATGTATATCTTGGTAAGATTGTGTCTCTTATAAAGCGATAAAAATGGACATATATGTATTTTTAATCTTTAAAAAATGAAGATTAAATAAAAAGTATCTTCTAAAAAAGCTTCTGCAATATCAAATTTCATTTGAAAGCAAATTGGAATTTTATAAATTGTGATTTTTACGAATTTATTCTATCTTTAGTAGTAAAATACATACCATTTTTTGAAAGTTTCAAAGATGTGCATTTTAAGAGAAAACTTGATATACAATTTCTACTTTTAGAAGTCCTTTTTCTATAAATTTTTCACCCATTTTACCTCTTTAAAAATGAAATTTATAAAAACCATGCTTCATTCACTTGAAATTCTTATACACTGTAAAAAAACGACATTTTTACAGCACAAAGTACTGTTCATCTCGCGCTCAAATTCGATCACAGTCGAATCTGCTGTAGCTTTCTTTGATTTCTTGACTATATAAACATGAAAAATTACATTAGTTGCGTAAAATTAACAGCACAAATTGCTGGCAAATCTACAGTGTTTTTTTTTTTTTTTTTTACAGCATAAGTAATTTTTATACCTACTATCTATTTCTTAAATAATGAAGCAATGCCGGATCGTATTTTGATTCTATAACAGGGGATGAGGTAAAAGTAACATCTCTTTATTAGCAATAGACGATATGTGCGTGGTTCTCTAGTTTGTAAAAAGAAAAGACAAAAATTAATTAATGGAGCACAGGACTTTTGACTTTGTCGAAACAAACAAAAACATCGCGTTTTTCAAAGTACCAAAATACAAGCTGTATCCAATTAAGATCTTTTTTTTCCCCTTCAGCCTAAAGTATGCATCCTTAACTACATTATCCGGAAAAATAAATGTTGTACATACAAAATTAATATTTAAGTTTTAAATTAAAAAATTCATCTCACTAATGTGTGATTAAGTGCTGAGCGCATGATAAAAATCTAAATTATGCACATAGGAAGTAATTTTTGAACAAAATAGAATCATAACACACATACATCTAACTTAAAACCAAAATGCGCATGAAAAGTTTTGCTTAAAATTTAATTTTAGCACAAAAAAAAGTTCAAAAAATTAAAAAAAAATTTCAAGTTTTTCAAGTGCAAAAAGATATATAACAAAAATGTTTTGTTTTGTTTTAGCATGTAGACTATAAAGAAACGCATATTTGGTTATTTTTTTTACGCTGTAGGTTACATAGTTTAAAAGAAACAGTGCGCGCAAACTCCAAATTTACTAATCTGAGAAAACGCGCTTTAAAGTTTCAATATCTCCGGACTTTCAATTATACTCACAGTATAAAAATGATTATAACTCAAGAAATAATGCAGATTTTTGAATGGGGTTTTTCGCATATTGTCGAGAAATTTTAAACCATTCAGAATAAAAGAAAAACCGAAAACTGATTTTTTGAAAGTTTAAAGGTCCTGTACCCTCTTAATAGAGGAGTGTATAATATAACCCCTAACGAAGATATACAATTAACTCTTTCGAATTACACACGATTCCAAAAACTATTTGATATATTGAAGTCCCAGAAACTAATATTTTTGAAATTTAAATCAGCTTTATAAAGACAAAGTTTGTTTTGATGCGACTGACATTCGGAAGTTTGAGTAGTTTTTATAGTGTACTAGCTAAAGTACCCGGCGTTGGGTTGAATATTAAGTATGTTTGTTTTGAAAAATCAATTTCAAAATTAAACATACAGGATAAAACAAACAATAAAAAAGCTGTAAAGCCATCTTTATTTCAGTTCTTCACTAAGAATGAGCTCTAGGGACCTAAAACTTTGTGAAAATTCTAATATACACACATACACACACGTATATATATGGAATAGATTTTAAAAAGACGAAAACAAATTCAGAGAACCTCAAAATGTTAAAATATGCCAATATTTCCATAATCGAGGTTTTATCATGTTTTAATACGTTTTTTGTAACTCATAGGGCGTTATATATTCACCTGCTGACGTCCATTATATTCCCAATATGACGTAATATTCACTTTTTTTTTTAATTCGTCAAACTACTTGTTTCATTTTAATTTTTTACGTGGAAATCTTGCTATAGAAAAGTAATTGTTGTGGTAAGAATTTTATTCTAAGCTTTCAATTGTTTGCAACTGTATAAGGAAAAATGTTTAAATTTGATAGGAAAAAGCTGTTAAATTGGTGTTTTTTTATTAATTAAAAATTAACTATAAATTATTTCGATTGCAGATTACTTTTAGTTGCCTTGGCCGTGTTTTAATATACGTGTAAGAAACATTTCACAACTATGGCTTCCAAACTGTGGATTTGTAGAAAATTACAGGCAGACAAATTTTCATTTTTATATATTAGATTAATAAATTTTCTCAGTGTGGAATATAAGTTATTCGGATGCTATCAATTTTTGCCTAAAGATTTTCATATAACAGACCTGTTTTAGAGCCAAACATGATACATTACCAGCATTGATATCAAGATTAAAATTAATGTAATTTTGTTATTCTTTCATGCATAAATTAAATTACGCATCTGAAAATGTACAATTGAGAATTGATAGCATCTTGAAAACCGATATTCCAGTTCAAGAAAACTGATTAATACACTATAAAATTACGCGGAAACGCTTCTGACAGTCAGTGGCAGTCGGAATCGTGTGCAACTCGGAAGAGGTAATTTTGTATGTGATTGTATTATATTATCGTAAATTAAGAAACATTTGCCTTTTTTCACAGTGTACCGCACACAATCATATACGGAAACTCCGTACTATAACTGGAGCATTACACCTTTCTCAACTATTATAATCAAGGTTTGTTTATAAAAGTTCATGCAATAACTGTGTTACTTGCGCAGCAACTGATGAAACATCTCATACAGGGAATAATTTAGTACATTTTCGATTTTTTTTATGTTAGTGATACTGTACAAAAAATGTATATATGTAAAAAACATATACCGTTGGAATGTCACATTCACCATGAAAACTATGTCAACATAAAATCAAAGAGAACTTGTGTCACAAATATAAAAAAGATGTTGTTACATAATAAAATAGTTTTTAAAAACTTCCGTGCTGAGCATTTTCGATCATTCCCAGATCGTCCTCAGGGCAGCTTTGAATTGAAAAACTGTACTCCGTCCTCGGCTGGGCAATCAGGCGAGTCTACTTTACAGTAGAGGGGGGAGGAAGGGAGGCAGTAAACTGAATATTTCTATCCTACTTTAACAAAACATCTTCTATTTTAAAAATTTTAACCATATAACTAGAGATGTAAATTTTCCGGAAAAATTTAAGTGGTGGAAAAAAAAACGGTTTTTTTCTGGAAAAATTGGAAATATTGGAAAAATTCATTTCTCGCAAATGTTTCTCAAAAATAAGTTACATTTTCTTAAAAAATATGCAATAATAGACTTTTTTAATAGTTATGCACACTAAAAAAAATGTTTTACCTTTACATGAATATATTATAAAAAAAAAAAGAGAGAGAAAAATGCCATCTTTTTTAAGTTTATCCTTTCAGTCTCAGAATTCTGAGAGTAGCTTTTCTTGCTTAATTTAACACCAGTGTTTGTAATATATCATGTGTCTATTGAAATGATTTTTTAGTAGCACTTGTTTAACTATATCAGTAGAGCTAGTTTATAAAATAACAAAAAAAAAAAAAAAAAAAAAAAAAAAAAAATCTTAAGTTTCAACCAATATCACTGTAGTTTCAAAGCAGTTTTAAATTGTATTGTACATCCCATTTTTCAAATACATAAAGGATGCCAGTTTAAAAGAAACGAATTATAGTAGTTCTGATATTGTTGTAAATACTATTATCATTTTCAAATCTTCCATTGTTTAAAAATTGGTATTATTAACCAATAACAATATTACACTTTTCCTCCCCTTTTAGTTATAATTTTCATTTCCTGTATATTTAGTTTTGGTACACCTTTCCAGTCTAAACCCAAACTATATTTTAGTAAGATTTAGATTCTTTTGAAAGCGGTAGTTTTTTTAAATGAAAATTTTAAAACAGGTGGATTTTTCCATATGTTTAAAAAATGTTTTCAACTAGATTTTTCACAGAGATTTACTTACATTTTCTTTGCAAAGTTTGTTTGTATGGATTTATATATTTTTTAAAATACATTTAGACAATGCAAAGAATCTATATAGTATATTTCAAAAAAAGAAGAAATATATAATTTCAACTGCATGTGATTATCAAAAGAAATTTTTCTAACAATAGTGAAAAATTACATCTATGCGAACAAAAATAAATGCAGGTTTCAAATTTTACATTAAATTTTCCACCTTACCATTTTCATTAATTGGCATAATAATGAAATAATTTTACACATGAATTTTCCTTTTTAACAAGAGAAGTTGCATTTAATTATCTTACCAGGGATTTGCTTGGATTTTTGTTTCATACGATCGTGTTTTTGCGCAGTTGTGAACTTTTATAAAAACTTGTGAACGTGAAAAAAATGTGAATCAAATGTAAAAAATGTAATCGGAATTTTGTAAAATAGAAATTATCATATTTAAGTTCTTATTTAGACATTATTGAGATGGTCCTTGTACATATACATGGTGTGTTCACAAAGTTTCAAGACTAGTCTGATAATTCAAAATTTGTTAAACATTTTTGTACCGCGAACTAAAATTCTTCGAAATATGACTCTTGGACATAAACACACCGCTGCCAGCGGTTTTTCCATTGTTCATAGGCCCCATAGAAGTCTTCGCACGAAAGGCTTTTAAGGGACCTCGTCGAAGCTACCTGGATAGCTGGAATCGTGTCGAATCGCTTCCCTTTCAGGTCTTTCTTGACCCGGGGGAACAAACAAAAGTTGCTGGGGACAAGGTCGGAGCTGTAAGAGGCTTGCAGCAGTATTGCCATGTTAAATATAGCCAAAACTGATGGAGCACTCCAGAGAAAAACTGACATAGGCCGTTGCGTCCGCCCAGACATCAGAAACGATTGGATTGTTCCCCACGACAATGCACCCTCTCACACGTCGCTCGCCGCCGCCGCCGAAGTTTTGGCTATCTTTAACGTGGCAATACTGCCGCAAACCACCTATAGGCCGTCCTCGCTCCCAGGACTTTTTTTTTGTTCCCCCGGATTAAAAAAACCTGAAAGAAACGCGATTTGTCAGGCTTCCGGCGATCCAGGCAGCTTCGACGAGGTCCCTTAACAGCCTTTCGTGCGAAGGCTTCTTTGGGGCCTATGAACAATGGAAAACACGCTGGCAGCGGTGTGTTGATGCCCAAGGCTCATATTTCGAAGAACTTTAGTTCGCGGTCCAAAAATGTTTAATAAATTTTGAATTATCAGACCAGTCTTGAAACTTTATGAACACACCATGTATACATCTAGATAATAGATTCATTGGTTATTGCAGCTATTATGTAACAGATTTTTTTTTAAAATTCTAAAATCATTACATTTGTGAAGGATTTAATTTGGAGATTGTAAAAAATTTCTGAAATGTCTATTTTTAAGAGAAAGAATTTTGTTAGAAATTATGTTTTAAGGTGAAGTAACTGAAGGATCCTAGAGACTCAAGTTCTTTCTAAAGAGATCCCTGCTTACAGATAAGATTTTCCATGTTAAGGTTTTAACGAGGGACACTAAACATAAAAAAAATATAAATAAAAGCATCAGAATGTAGCAATTATAAAATTTTGACTATATTATTTTATAAATGAAATTTCATTTTTTTCCAATTTGGAAAAGTTGAAAAATAGCCCTTCGGAAAAAAACCCGGTTTTTTCCCAACTTTTCCGGGTTTTTTCCGAGCATTCCTATCTCTACATATAACCGGAATGTTGTATGACATATTATCATTAACAGGCTTATTATCTTTTATTACAATTTCTATGAACTCTTTTATTAACGAAATATGATAATGGGAAGTAGGAATGATGATTCTTGCTTCATTAAAACGAATATTTACATTTTGCTGTAGGTTTGCTGTAGTTAAGTCTTGCTAACGCTGTTGTTTGTCTACAATATTTAATATCACTTACGTGTTCTTTCAATCTCTCCTTGGATTTACGTCCGGTCATCCCAATATATACCTTTTCTTCTTGTGTTTCAGTTATCAATGGAATTATGTAAATACGTCGGACTTCATCATTAGGAATAGCGTCAAACTTGCTATGTATATATATTTTATATTTGTGACATTAAATGCACCTTTTTAGCAGTGCTACTGTGTTTATGCTTAATTTTGGTTGTTTTTCAAATCAGTTCTTAGTAATTGGTTAAATCTATCCTAAAATTTAAAAAAACTAGCCAGCATATACGGTTTGATTTATTATCCCGCAGATCTAGGGGAAAAAATAACAACATGTCGTTAGCTTTCTAAAAAGAAACAAAATAATCCTTTGTGGAAATCTATTGAAATTAAAACCAAAAATTATATTTTAAGTGTTTTTAATAAATCTTTAAAATTCCGTAAATTACGTTATAGTTTTGAGACAAACTTTACCTAAAAGTATATTTTATGTTTTATTAAGGGCGGTAAAGAGTGAAATTATACAATATTTTGAAACAAACATGTACTTGTACACGGTGAAATAAAATACCTATTGCGAAAATGCAGTAAAAAATCCTTTAAAACAGAGTTTTGAAAAATTCTAAATCAAATTTTGAAAAAATCCCTTCTAGGAGTTGAGGGATACACTATAACTTAATGCTTAACACTAAACAGACCGGAAATTTTATTCAAATTTTATAAAAATATTTTACACCGGAATTTTTATTTAAATCTGTTTGACATATTTATTTAATATTTTTCTTCTTTGTGTCTTTTAAACTTATTTTGCAAAGAAATTTCTGGTTCGAACCGAAATATGTTCATATGGTTGGGGTCAAAATGACACCTCGCGGCCTTTTTAGTGTTAATGTCGTAGCACTGGTTTTATCCATTACAGCATGAGAGTTTACACGAACAGACACGAACTCTTTGTTTTGTTAACATAGATTATTGAAAGAATATAATTTTTTTTCAGAATCAGGCCGAGTAGAGCTGCCAACTTATGAAATTTATAGTTTCTGTGCTGTACCGGTATTTATTGTTTTAAAGGTTATATCATGTATATATGAATTTTTACAATTCACAAGTATACGTGAGAGTCAACAAAAATTCTATAATGAGCATACAAACACTCAAGTCATCATTTTTTTAAATAGCATGTTATTGTTTATTAGATACTATTTGTCCAAGTACTAAAAAAAATAAAAGGTATCCGAAAAAACTTGATATTTTTAATTTTCTGCCCTTTATTTATTTTTTTTTCTGTTATCTGTAATCGTTGAGGTTATATTCGGTAAAGATACACTATCGAACAGGGAATGAAAATTGTAAATATTATTTTTAAAAGTATTGAAAAATTATAAAGAAAAATGTTTCAGCATAAAAATATAATGTTACCTCAATTTGGGACGCCTTTATTAACATATAACACTGAGTTATGTGAGTGTTATCCTGCGTGCACTGCAATGTATGTGCATTACGGTGGGTCGAAAAAAATTGAAATTTTTCAGATCAACCTCTAATAGTGCGGAAAAATTGCCTTTTGTAACTAGAGGTATAACACATTAAAAAAATAGTTAATATCTTTATGTCGCGCATCGCATTTATAGTTTTGATAATTTTGGAAAATATTATCAAAAATGAGAATTTTTGAAATTAATGATAAAAATTTTTAAAAGTCGATACATACTTCTAATAGTGCGTAAAAATTGTCATTTGGGAATTGAAGAATAACGCAAAAAGAAAAATTGAAATCTGTTAAATTCTTTAGGTCGCGCATCGCCATTGAATTTAGGAAAATATTATCAAAATTGACGAAGTTACATATAAAGATTAAAAATTAATTATTTTCACATCAATGTCTAAGGATGTAAAAAAAATGCTTTACATACATTGACGTAAAATTCGTTTTAAATTAGGTTAATATCGTTTGATTGTGCATTTTTCAATTATCAAAATTTTTATAAATAAATATTTTTCAATTATTTTATTTATTTAAATTTAAACAATTTTACTGAAAAAAAATTAAAACACTGATTATTAAAGCACTTTTGGACAGTATTTCTTGAAAAAATTTTAAATAATGTGCATTAAAGCAATTCTATATGTTATGGTTCTCACTTACCTATATTTTGTACTATAGGTAAGAACTTGCACTGAGATTCATTATCAAACTTTGGCATCAGGGATAACGAAAGCAAGGATAATCTAACATAGCCACCTCTGTTATTATTGCGACCACATAGCAAAACTGCATATATATTAAGCGTACAATGTTAATGCTGGAATCTGCCGTAAATTGACACAGCTGCGCCATATTGTGGGCGGAATTGATAACGTTACGCTCAGAAACAGAGTCTATTACCTCTTGCTATTTTTTTGTAAGTTTCACGATGTTGATATTGTCTTGAACACATGCTTTTCTCCTTCAATAATATAATGAATTGTCTTAATGCCAAACTACACAGCCGCGTATGTCTTCAAGACGAATAAAACTAACTGATTTAGTTCAGTGGTAGGGTTTTCAAAGGATACATACATTCTGAGAGTTCTTTTTGCGGTCATTAGTGAGAAATCAGCACTCGATTATTGACAGCAAGGTCCCCAGGACAGAAGCCTCACACAGCATTGCATTTTTCAAGAAGATATTTTTCTAAATCTTAACTAAAGTCATTTGATTTTTTAAGAGTCATTATTGTGTTATTTCAATTGATTAATTGAAATTTGACAACAGATAGTGTTACACAAGCAGGTATAGTTGCTTACACTACTAAAAATCGGCCGCAAACGGTTTAGTCATTTAACCATTTTTGTAAGTAACGGATATTTGACCATAATTTGAAAGTATTATGACCATATTATGGTCAGGATCATATAAAAATACGGTTAATAACCATTATCTATAAACTCTGTTGAATGACTGGAAAGTTTGCTGCCAATTTTTAATAGTGTACTTATAGGACTAGAAAATAATGCATGTCTTGTGTTTTTCCATCAATATTTTCAAACAAATGCCTAAAAGGAAATTCAATGAAATGCAAAAGCCAAATACACCATTGAAAGAGCCTCCTTATCGGCATTCCTAAATTTCGAATAACCCCTTTTTTCAAACCTGTCAAATCTGTACTTTTTTCAAAATTACACCGTCTACAGCGACCTCATCTAAGAAGCTGTTCTTCTCAGATAGATATAAAACAGCACTTACAAAACTATCTTTACCGGTTCCAGCTGTAGTATTTTTATGATCAATCTATTTTGAACCTGACTCTTGAATTACAAAAATGTGCTGTTTTGACAATATTTTCCAAATTTCAAGTGCGATGAAGCGACCAAAAGATATTAACCCCTTAATCGTCGCGCCTGATAAGTGTCGAATACTTTTTTAAAATTCAGATTGTTTGATTGCCACCACTTTCTTAAAGTTGAAATATTTTCTTCATTTAATGGCAGATAAAATGCCGAGAGAATAAAGCAATTGCATTCTTTAAAAAAACTGGTGGGAATAAAACAATCTGAATAAAAGAAAAGAAGCCTACACCGCCCGTGACAGTCACGGGCGCGACGATTAAGGGGTTAAGCGACTTTAAATAGTTTTGTGTTATTCTTCTTATTACAAAAGGTGACTTTTACGCACTATTAGAAATAGGTCTGAATATTTTTGTAATTTTCATCATTAATTTAAAAAATCGTCAACTTTCATCATATTTTCCAAAATGTCAAGTGCAATGCGCGACCTAAAGATATTAACCGATTTCAAAAATCTTTTTTGCGTTATTCTTATAATAGAAAAACATGATATTTACGCACTATTAGAAGTAGGTCTGAGTATGTTTAATTTTCATCATTAATTTCCCAAAATCGTCAATTTTCATCATATTTTCCAAAATTCAAGTCCAATGCGCGACCTAAAGATATTACCCGATTTCAAAAATCTTTTTTGCATTATTGTTCTAATTACAAAAGGCAACTTTTCTACGCTATTAGAAGTTGATCTGAAAATTTTCGCTTTTTTCGACCCACCCTAATCTGCATACACGTGAGATTAAAAATTAATAAAAATTAAATATATTAAATTTCTTAAATAGCTGATTTCAAAACAGGCATTTACGAAAATATTACTTAAAATAATAAGATTTGAGTACTTCTTTTAATAGGTCTCATACCTTTTAAAATCTCTGTCGCCAAAAGTGATGTAATTTCATATTCTCGTAACTTTCTAAATACTTATTGAAATTATATAAATCACTGTAATATATTTAAGCTATGTTTAAGACTTTATAAAAGGTAAAAATAAACACTTATATTATAAAATAACAAAGATACAATTCAGTTAACATTTCAAAAATTTTCACATGATATACCACAATCTTACTTATACCACAAAACTTAGAATAGATACGTAAACATAAAACTTATTTTAAACTGAGCTCCAACCTATATTTTACAGAATGAATTAATATTATTGAGATAAGAAAATATTTTCATTATTTTAATCATTAATTATTTTTTTTCCATTTTTTTCCATTTTTAAAATTTAATTGAATTTTTAAAATAGTTTCTTTTAAAGAATTCATATATCATTAATTCATTCTATAAAATATAGTTCAAAGGTCTTTATAACATAAATTTTAAGTTGATATATCTATTCTACATTAAGCCACCTTGTGGATTGTGAAATACCATGTGAAAACATTGCAATATTAAATGAACTGTATAGTTTATTATTTTATGCTATAACTGTTTATTTTTATATTTTATAAAGCCATAAATATATTACAAAGTTTTATGTAATTTCAATAAGTATTTATATAGTTATGAGAACTCGAAATCACATCACTTTTGCACTGGCGACGAGGATTTTAAAAGGTATGTGACCCCTTTAATGCTTTTAACAGTACCTGATTCCTTAATGAAAAACAAAAAGAATAGTTTGAGAAATAACGTATAGCTATCTTCTATTGTGTAATATAATGTAACGATTCGAATAAATTTCTATGCATTTATGAAACAATTCTTGGTGCCCACTTTTATCAATCTCTATTTAAGTGTATTAACTCAGTGAAATGCATATGTTAAATTCGACGGAATTAAATAACGGCTGCTGCAATATCCGTTCTGCCTCCAAACATCCGTAAACAAAGCTATCAGGAAACTGGAGATTAAAGCCAGAGTATAATTTTCTAAATAACTGTGTGACTTTTCTCTCCATTCCAAACAGTGCTCTAGTTGAACTTGTAAATGAATTTCTCTTTCATTCAATATACTTTCTCGTCTTTACTTTATATATACAGGGTGTTTATAAATTAATGAAACGTTCAGGGATGAGAATACGCTTCCAGGCAAACAACTTTTGTATAGAAAATTAGTGTATCAAACCGTTTATTCAGTTGGAAATATATCTCATCTCCAAACCGAATTCGGATTTCACCTCATAACTTTACACATAATGAAGTTTTTCTAGAGAGAATTTAATCAAATTAACTTTGATTTTTATGAGATGTAATGCAACTGAGAGTAGTGCTGGAAAAGTGCATTATAATTTAGTAAGTGGCACCGTATGTTCTGTCCGGTTCATTACGAATTATGGAGCGTGTAGCTCAGAGTTTCTTGACACGAATGGTGACCATTTCAAGCATTTCCGTGATATCGTAAAATTTCATAGAAAGCAAATAAATCCTGTCGAGACTTTCATTACAATATCTGTATTACTGTAGTACTTATTAAATCTGTATTTTTCACTGAAAAAATGGATTGCAGAACTTATATTCGATACATTGCTTTTCTTGACAAGTATTAACATCCCTGGAGGTTTGTTTCGTTATTTACTAAATACTACGGATTTATATTGATTCTGGTGATATTTCATAGATTTTAATGACCTACAGATAAAAACTTTCTTCTACTCGTATTTCTCTTGAAAAACTAATTTTGCAAATATTTTAACTCGGTTTTACGGAAAATATTTTCTCGACTGCATTTTTTTTCTCAATTGACATCTGTTGGTTAACGTTCGTGGGGATAATAGCTTTCCACCATAAGTTAATTTTTCCACCATCGCACAGACACATGTCTGTGTGTCTCATAATTCTTTTCAGTATTCCGTTCCGCTGCTATAGTCTTAGTTTTTCCGACTGTTGTTTAAGCTTGAACAACGGATTTTTTTTCATCAAATATATCCTGCTTCTGCGTCTTCTTACAGTAGACCATCCTTTTGCGATTATGAGAAAAAGAACATTTTTCTCGAAACGCCTTGCATTAACTTTATCTTTATGGTCTATTTAAAAAGTTTTTTTCGTTGATATTATGAGACAAAACTCCACGAACTTCGCATTCTTAATATATCTACAAAATGTCGTATAAGTTCAATCTTTAAAATAGGAATGCATAACCTGTGGCCCGCCCTGGGTTAACTTGTGGCCCGCGATCACAATTTATACATTTTTTTTTTTTTTTTTTTTTTTTTTTACACGATTTCGTCAGTTTATAACTGGAAAAATTGCAATTTTTTGTCTATATGTCGCAGGAAAAAAATCAAGAATTTCGTCAATTTGCCTCGGAAAGAAATTACAAATTTCATCAGAGCCAATTAAGAATCGCAAATTTCGTTGATCGAGTGCGGCAAAATTGCGAATGTTATCGATGAGTCGTAAAAAAATCTCTAATTTCGTTGATCGGCTGGGGAAAAATCGCGAGTTTTGTCAGTTTATTGCGAGAAGAAATCGCGAATTTCGACAATTTGCCGCTGAAAAAATTGCAAATTTTGTCAGAGTCAGTTAAAAATAGTAAATTTTGTTGATCAGACCCGGTAAAAATCGCGAATTTTTTTCAATTATGTGATCCTTAATCGGTTGCTGAAATATCGCGAGTATTGTCAGTTTATCGCTAGAAAAAATCGGAATTTTGTGAATTTGCCGCGAGAAAAATTACAAATTTCGTCAGAGACAGTTAAGAATCGTAAATTTCGTTTATCGTTAGCGGAAAAATTTTGAATTTTGTTGATCGCGAGAGGAAAAATCGTGAATTTTGTCGACTCGGCAAGGAAAAATCGCGAATTTCGTTAATCGGGAACAGAAAAACCGCGAATTTTGTTGATGAGGTACGGAAAAATTGCAAATTTTGTTGGTCGGCTGCGGAAAAATCGTGAGTTTTGTCAGTTTATCGCGAGAAAAAAATTCGAATTTCATCAATTTGTTGCGTAAAAATTACAAATTTCTTGAGTCAGTTAAGAATTACGAATTTCATTGATCGGACGAGGAAAAATCGCGAATTTTGTCGATGAGCTGCGGAAAAACTGCAAACTTTCTTGATCGGCTGCGGTAAAATCGTGAATTTCGCCAGCCTATTGCGAGAAAAAATTGCAAATTTCGTCAATTCGCAGCAGGAAAAATTACAAATTTCGTCAGAGTCAGTTAACAATCATGAATTTCGTTAATCGGGCACAGAAAAAGCGCGAATTTTGTCGATGAGGTACAAAAAATTGCAAATTTCGTTGATCGGTTGGGGAAAAATCGCGACTTTGTCAATTTATCACGAGAAGAAATCCTGAATTTTGTCAATCTATCGCGGAAAAATCACATACTTCGACAACTGATAAGAAAAATTACAAATTTTGTCAATTGGTCGCAAAAATATTGCGAAATTTGTCAATCGCTCGTGAAAAAAATCGTAAATTTCCCCCAAAATTCACGAATTTCGTGACTAGCTCATGGAAAAAATTACAAATTTTGTGTGTCGGTCCCAAAAATATCATGAAATAGAAATCCATTGGTCTCAGAAAAAATTGCAAATTTTATCGATTGTGCGCGTAAAAGAAAGCCAATCTATTGCGCGAAAAAAATCGCAAATTACATCAATGTATATCAGGAAAAAAATCACGTTTCCTCGATTGGTCGTTGGAAAAAAATTGCAAATGTTGTCAATCCGTCACGTAAAATATCGCAAAATTCGCCAATCACTCATAGAAAAAAAATCGCGAATTTTGTCAATCGTTCAAGGAAAAAACTTGTAAATTTCGAAGATCGATCGCAGAACAAAAACGTCGCGAAATAATTCGATCAGGGGCGGAAAAAATCGCAATTTTTGTTGATCCATTGAAAAAAAATCGCAAATTTTGAAAATTTATCGCTGAAAAAATTCGCGAATTTCGTCAATTTATAACAGGTATCGCAAATTGGTTGTTTGAAAAAAATGCAAATTTTGCCAATCGGCAATGGAAAATTACCGCGAAATCTGTCAATCGGTCGTTGATAAAAAATCGCGAATTTCGTCAATCAGTCGCACTTGATTGACAAAAGAAAAAAACGAGTTTATTTAATGGTCCGCAGAAAAAATAGCATAATTAGTCCATCATACCTTGTTATTTCAAAAATAAGTTCCCTTTTACTTTAAATGAAGTTATTCTTCAATAAATTTTTTTTATAATTTTCAATAACGTTTAATTATTTAGAAATTTTGTGTAATTTTTTTTCTTCAAGTTACCATTTATCAAGAAGGAAACGTTAGTCTCCATAAAGTGTTGAATGATTATTCATACAGATGCAAGAAGCCCTGCATTCCTGCATACAATTATTTATTTCCTTTTGTTTATTTTTGTTATAGACAAAAAATAATTATTCATCAAGAATAAACACTTATTACCACCCCCCCCCCCTTTCTACCTCTCCGATATAGAGTTTTCTCTGTGTTACTGATGTGGCCCTCGACAACCCAAACATTTTTGTAAGTCGCCCTTCTCTTAAAAGGGTTGTGCACCCCTACTTTAAAACAACGTGAAAGCGTTAAAAGATTAATGCAAGTGAAATAAATATGTTGAATTCGCAGGAATTTAAATAACAGCTATTACAATACCACATCCTCCCTTAATTTCCGTAAACAAAGCTATCGGGAAATTGAAGATTAAACCTGGAATATAATTTTCGGAATAACATTGTTGCTTTACTGTCAATTAAAGTGATTTAGTTATAGTATATGTAAATAAATTTTTCTTTCATTCGATATGCGTTATTTTCTTTATTTGACATATATGATGATTCAAATTTCCTTAGACAAACTTTAAATGGCGGTGCAGAACAAACACTATAAGAAACAAGTTTTGTATAGGAAGCCTCAAAAACACAGAGTGTCTCAATAAATTCGGAACACAACTATTGTTCACAGCTTTAACAAAGAGAATAGATATTTTAAGAAAATTTTCAGTCGACTTACTTTACTTTGTGGGAAATTCAATAACATCACGAAAAGGGATGTAATTGTATAGACCTTTTGTTCAGAAAGACTATATGTAACAAAGTCGAAAATATGGGATAACTAGTTCTGCGACATTCGGATGTGAATGATGGCAGGCTTCTACAACTTCTGATGATATTGTTACATTTCAAAGAAAGAAAAGTAAGACGGTTACAGTTATCGTTACATTTTTTTCAAAACGCTTTAAAGTTATGAACGGGAATCTGATTTCGGATTGGAATGAGACAAACTGTAATTTTAAAGGAAAAATAAATTACGATCCTGGTTTCCTATATACAGATGGGTGACAAAATAATACGAACACCCATGAAAAAGGCATGGTCCATTTCAAAGAAGTAGAACGCGCATGTCACTTTGCACTCAAATATGCCACATAGTGGTTATGAAAGGTAAGGTATCAGTCACTCAACATAGTCATAGGTGTTGCATGCGCTTACCATACGCTCTGGAAAACTCAATAATGACTGACCTGTCAGAGTTCGAAAAAGGAATGATTGTTGTAATGCCACGGCCGCGTGCTGGTTGCTTCGTGATGGAAAAAGCCAATTATTTGGGGCTAGCAACGAGTACTATGTCAATCGTTAAGATAGCGTATACACGGAATTCGGTAAAGTGTCGTCTGCGAAGTACAACAGTGGACGAAAAAGAAAGCTTTCTGAGAGAGATAAAAGAGAACTGACCCCCATAGCGGTCCAAAATCACAGGCAATCTTTATCCCAGATAACATCAAAGATAGATAGTTATCTCCAGAATCCCATTTCAGAAAAAACTATCCAAAGGAAACTTCATGCCTCGAACATTTATAGAAGAGTTGCAAGTCGTAAGCCATTGGTGTCATAGGTGTTCGTATTATTTTGTCACTCATCTGTAGAATTAATTTTTCGTAATGTGCCCTACATTGCAAAAAAAAAAAAAAAAAAAAAAAAAAAATGTTCCTTAAACTAGAAAAATATTATGTAACCACAACCGAAAATGTAGAATAATCTCTTCTGAGTCACCCACGATTCTGAAAATCGTCCTTTATCTTTTGCAAACCTAGGCACTAATATATTTTTGAGATTTAAAAAGTACTTTAAAAAAAACAAAGTTTATTTGTTACACTGATTTTCGGAAACATTAATGTGTAGTTTTTAAAGTATATTAAACAGTTTTATCAATCTGAAAAGAAAGTGTTTCAGATGCCATAAATTCTCAAGTAAACATTTTCATGTTCAACAAAATTTTTTTACAGACATACATGATAAATTAAGACCTCTAACAATAGCATATCTAACCTCTAACATATTTTGATATTTCTGGATGTAATACATTCAGTTACGCAGGTGAAAATGTTTTACTGAGAATTGATAGCATTTTAAAAATCTATATTTTGGTTTGAGAAACACTGATTAATATACTGTGACGGATGACGATGTTGTAATATGAAGTGGGAGCGTAAAAACTTCAACGGCTCTCCTCTCATAAGATCAAAGAAATATTTATAATAAATAAAAAGATATGCAAATAATAAAATTCTGGATTAGATGAATTTCAAAACAATTTGAGTTCTAAATAGCTTGTAAGCATTAGAAGTAAAGATAAAGTTCGGTCGTTATGCAACTGAATCCAAGTCTCAACAAAGACTGCTACAGAATTCCAGTCAGAGTTTTTCTCGTAAGTCAAGAGTAAGTTTCTCTTCCATTCATTTTTGCAGTGGAAACTAATTCTCCTCTTGGGGTGAATTCACTATTTTATTCGACGGGGAGTCGTTTCTCTTTGCTCGCTATAAACCTGGAATGAACAGCGCCGTTTTCCTCTTCCGTGATTGGGTATAACAAGCCTTGCCAGCTTTCAAAACATTAAGACCTTCGGATCGCCCGAAGAATAAAAATCTACCTCAGAGTAAATCATCTCAGCATTTTCGCAGAGACAAGAGTTATTTTTCCTAGTCACTTAGATCACTAGTACATGAAGTCACTAACAAAGTTCAATCTCATAGGATGAAAGAGAGATTCGGAACCTCAAGGACGAAAAAATTTCGGTTCAAACTTTGTGTTCTTTGGCAGGATGAAAGAAATGTTTATCCGCCATACACATTGAAGAAGCCTTCACTTTAGTGTCTACAGAGATGATTGGTGATGACCGATTGAATCTTTTTAACTCTTGCGGCATATTTCTGGGCTTTCGAGCAGTATTGATTTTACATTTGTTTTTCCTATAGTGGTTTCTGAGCAGTATGTAGGGTTTACTAGTTGAGATATAGTATGTTTCTCATAATACTATAAAAAATGGTGGGAAACGTTTCCGATAAATTGTGGCAGCAAAAGAAACTTCAGTTTTATAAAAAATTCTTTAAATCTTAAAAATACATTGGTTTCTACAGTTTATAAAGATAAAGTACCCATTTCGGGATCGAGGGTAACGCGGAAGAGGTTATTTTATATTTTTGTCCGTTGTTATGTTATATTTCCGTACATTAAGAAAAATACGTTTCTTTTTATAGTGTACAACTTCCAAAAGTTTGTCTACGGACTTTTGAATCACCGTACATATTTCTATTGTTTCAAAAAATATTCATAGATTTTAATTATCTTCTGGCATAAAGTGTCTCCTATTGTTCATAGAAAATCTACGATTCAAATTTTCCAAAAACTTTTGCGCAATTCTTCGAAATATAATTTATCGCGTACACTCGCATTGGCCTTGCCTTATATTTGTTTATTAATAGAACTGAAATTAATATGTCGGAATCAAAAGAATTTAAATAATAGATGCTGCAATATCCGTTTCTTCCTGCAAATTTCCGTATATTAAACTATTATGGAACTAAAAATTTAATCCAGAGTATAATTTTGAAAATATTTGTGCCGCTTATTCCACAATTTATAAATAAACATTTAACTTTATGCGATATGTTGTCATTTTCTTTTTATATACATTTAAATAAATCTTGATTATAGTAGAAACTCCACAAATCGACCCCGCACGGAGATCAAATATCATGTTTACGCAAGTGGATTTCGAGTTAGTCAGGTTCTATAGAAATTCGTTCGTAAACATTCATTATAAAGATAGTTTATGTACTTTGATTTAAAATCTTAAAATATGTATAATAAGTACGGATGAGTTAAGTATTAAATATTAGAATTATAAAACAGTTGAATGACTTCATTTAAAATCTGGTCTGAAATTAATTCTATATCGAAGAGTATTGAAACAACTGATAAGAAATAAGATCGGAAAATATTTCTTGAATGCAAGAAAAATTATGTTTAGTAAAACAGGTAATTATTTTACTGTTTTTCTACTATATTACTAACAAGGTAACAACCACTATTGGTGTTGCTCGCATTTAGCATTGAGACCTGGTGCATTTTGTAGTCCTATACATAAAAGTTAGAGAACCGATAAAATTTCTCTCTTAAAATCATATATTATATATTTTTTTGTAATTTTAATTTTTTATTATTAGATTTTTATTTGTTTATTTACGATTATTTGCGATTTGTTTGATAATAGCATAAGAAACAATATTTAGTTTTTTTCTATGCAGACGATAAATGTATAAATAGTAAATATAGGGGAGGCTTGTATACAGTGAGACAAAAATTATTATTACTTAACGAATGGCGACGATTTTTATACTTTTGAAAAAAAATTTGCTACAACTTTAAGGTACACAAATATGCTACACATTAATGCATAAATGGTTTTTAAAAAGTTATTTATAAAAGCACAGAAGCAGCATAACGGAGTATCGGAAATTATCTCGCTGTGTACCACAAGTGATACACAGTGAGACAATGTATATTTTTTCATAAATCATACATTTTTACACTCTATCAATAATTTTCTGCAGTTTAGGATTTCTAATTAATATTTCTAGATTTTCAAAATATTAAAAATATGAGCCTCGGGTGGACAATGGCAGACCTAGTGCTACCTTTATGCAAATTTTGATACTCTTACGTTTAGCAGATTTCCCTAGCCATCGCACGCCCCCACACGCACACAGAAAGAGAGAGAAAGAAAAAAAACCTTCTTTTATTAATAAATAACTTTTTTTAACATCAGAACCACATAGTAGGTACACAATGAGACATGTCTCACTGTTTACCACAACTGTTTGTTTCACTGTGTACTTTCGTTACGTTGTAACAAAATGGATGCCACATTTGTTACATCAATTTCATCCCTTTAAAAAGTTTATGTCGTTTTGTCGAAAAAGTCTATTATTAGATATAGCTAGGTTTGGTTAAGTAAATATATGTCATATTGAAGGAAGTAAACTCTAAAATAGAAGTTTACGTAACTTTAACCACTGTAAAATAAAGAATCATTTACAATTTTGTCGGACAAGTAACTGAAACTACATCCACGTGTTGCATAAGATGAGGTCGTTATGTGTGTGTGCCAGCTTGGAGAAAAAGTTACAACTGTGTGTCAAAGTGACTAGTGTCTCACTGTTTAACTACTATCCCCTATATCTGGTAAAAGCTTTCAAGATCACTGAAAACTATTTTTTTATTCAAATACAAAATAAGCAAACTGTTTTCTTTTGAAGTCAGATAGAATAAAGTTTCGAATGTTTAAAATGAAACGTTATTGTATTAAATGTTGTGCCTTGGTAAAAGTAATCATAAAGTAAATTAATATTTTTGTTCAATTTAGAAAATTTACTGTGCCTAATTAGGTCGGCCATTACAATTTCTAGCAAAGTCCAAACCACTGCCTCACTCACACACGCGGCAAGCAGCTATGACATTTGGATAGGGTTGCCAGAAGGCCTTACTTAAAAAGGGGGGCCAACTTTTTTTCCCGCCAAAAATGTGATTATAACGTTGTAATTTTTCAAAAACAATTTCGTTGAATTTTTAAACTTTTTTCAATATTTTATACTTATTATTGACTAATTTGTATTTTTAAATGCTTTTCTTTAAAAAAAAAAATCTATATTAATCGTCTAATAAGTGGTTTCAAAAATTGCATTTTCAGAATGTTGTGCAGCTGTAAAATCAAAAAATATGACTTTAGCAGAAAAAAATTATCGATTCTCAAATTTCCTAATATAGGGCTTTAAAATGCACCAGGTTTCAATGATAGGTGCGAGCAGCACCAAAAGTGGTCCTCTTGTAAGTTGCACTACACTGTAAAAAAAAATCTGTAGTTCTACAGATGTAAAGTTACATGCTTACTAAACTTTCACCTGTAACTGTACGAAAAAAGCTGCAAATCTACAAAACTAGTTTTTGTAAAGCTACAAAAATCTGTAACTTTACAAATGAATCTGCTAAAATTTCAGTAATCTTACTAAACTTTTATTTGTAACCCTGGCTGCAGTTACATGAAAAGTTCTCGGAATCCCAGTTTCCAAAAAAATTCTTAGTAACCTTACAGATTTTTTGATTTTCGGCGTAAAAGTGTGTCTGTTACATGAAATTTTGTTGTTGCCGTTACATGAAAAGTTCTAGGAATCCCAGTTTCCTAGAAAAACTTTAGTAACTTCACAGATTTTTTTTTTACAGTGTAGAGTAACTAATATTTAAATTTAATTAGAAATTACAGATCAAGCAAGAAGCAATTTTTAATGATTAGTTTGCAACAGAATAGTTCACACTCTAGTCGAAATAAGCGGGTATGTGCTAAAATATGCCGAGTTTGCGAATTTCTTTTTTCATTGAAATTAGCATTGTACCAATCATGTAAAAAATAAATGTCAGTTATGGCGGTTGTACTTCATATTATTTAATAAAATATAAAGTTTTCCTGAAACAAGACTGATATTATTTTTCATTTGTTATTCCGTACTATGTATTCTTTAGAAGTAAGTAAAACAGGTTACAATTACGTGCGAGGAATTAACATCTTTAATAAAGTCTAGCTTGATCAGATGTATGAAAATGATTGAGTTGGATCTAAATTTTCCATTATAAAAACTTACGTTTGATTGCTGTCAATGTAACTTATAGGAATTATGACTATTACATACATCATACATGAGTTTTATTACATTATTAAGAATTGTTCAAATTATATAAATATGGCCTTTTGCAGTTGCTGATTTTTATTTTAATAATTGATGATTCAAGTAATTTAAACAAATGAATTAACATTTGTTTACTCAAATTGGAGATTGTTCAAAAGTGCTAATGCATATTTAAAAACTAATAAAAAAAAGTCTTTTATTCAGTATTTTGTGGTCTTTGGCAGTATACGAAATTTCTTAATAAAATAATTTGTAAAAATCTAATGCATAACATAGACTGCTTTATTAAACTGGTAATATATTCCATTTATTAAAATTCTATAGTATTTAAGTGATAGAACTTTCCTAAATGGAATTCTTTTCTCTTGCAAACAAAATGACCGTATCCATGAATGTATGATAGGGAAAACACCATCCACATTATTTATCTATGCTGAAGGATATTATTTTTAGCTACACTAATGCAGCCATTTCAAGCTCATTGTTTAGAGCTCCCCAGGGGTTAAGGGGCTTGGTAAATGGATTGAAGGAATGACGTCACATCTTACTGATTCATCGAGTACTCTGTTCTCCATTTTTTGTTACATTACAGAGGAGCCATATTTCAGTGTTTATTGGACGTACTTAATTTTAGTTTTATGAAAGCAATATCGCCTTCTATGTAAGTATTTCTTGCAACTGAAAGCAGTACATTTCATTACTGAAACCTGCTTTAATTGAATTTTATATATTCTTCATTATTCATCACTATTTATCATTCACTCTTGATTCTTCAGTTTTTATTTTATTAACAATATTTTTCTTTAGCAGATTAGTATTTTTTAAAATGTCCAAAATAAAACAGATGTTAATGCTAAATTCTTTAGAATATTATTTTCGTTGAAAATAGAAAAAAGAAGAAAAACAGATTTTTAACAGAATTAGATATTAATATGCAAGTTATTATCATTTATGAATGTTTATTTTTTTTAATAAATATAAAAGACATCATATTTTCTCAAATTCTCGGATATTTCTGTTTCCAGCTTTTTTATTTTTATAAGTAAATTTTCAATTTGCTACAGTAAACTTTTTTATAAAGATGTTTTTAGAAACATATTTATGTCGAAAATTAATTTTTGTTATTTTGTTTTTCAAATATTTTGAAAAAAAAGCATTAAGAAAATGTATAATGTGTTCTGAAGAATCAAATTTTAAAGATACGATGTTAGAAAATAACATTGTTCCATTTTATTATTTTTAACTCTGAAAGGTACACATAACAATTGTAAATTTTTAATTATATTGCGAACACTCTTAACGAAATTTTGAAAAAGTACAAAAAAGGGCATTTCCAGACATAAAAAAAGAAGGAAATATTTATATTAGACTGTCTGCATCAACACCTGAACGTCCTGCTATTCAACTTGTAATTTTATCTAAGTATCAGGCAAAATTTCATTTTTAATAATTGAGATTTTTTTTTTTTTTTTACAATAATAAGTTTAAACATTTGTAGTTCTTTAACGTAATATATGCTACTTTCATAAAAATACATATGATATTTATATTTTAATAGTAATTGTATTATGTATATGAAATGGGCAATTTCATTTATAACAGGATTTTATTTATAAAATAAAATTGAGTACAGAAAATTTTTACGTACCGTCATGGAGTATATGCGCATGAGCAACACCCACACGTTGAATCTACCGTTAAAAAGTTGAGATCATCCGGTATGTAATGGATTATTACAGATTACCGATTGCATTAACACAATGTTTAAAGTTAATTAAGAAACATGATATAAATGTAATTATTTGTATTTCAGAGCTAAAATGAAACAAATAAATGTATTAAATGTTTCGATTTCCCGAACTCGTCTGGACAATCCGGAAAGCATTTAGGCATTTGTTGCGTAAGCACAAAACCCATTAAAGAAGGCAACATCGTTGTAGGCAGAGGCTCTTCTAGTTGCTTTTGGAGCTGAACATGGATAGTGTTATCACTTTACGGGGGAGAAGGCGATCTGAGATTTGATATCATAAGATATCTCTAGGGGGAAGGGGTGACTTTCAATATCGTTATCATTTTTTATCCAACCAAAATTTTCATAAAATAAATAATGTGAACATTAAAAAGGTCCACAATCTTACTTAAAAGGCGACTAATGTAATGAAAAAGATGTTACAAGTTTAAAATATGCATTTTATTTAAAACTTCTTAGTACTTTCAAGCCTTCCAGGCTCATCATCAGAGAATATCTTAATAACTAAATGTTGTTTATTTATACAAATACGTCACTTTGTTTTGAAAATGAGAGAGCCAATAATTACTAGAGTTGAAAGTAGAAGTAGCAGTAGCAATTTCTTGGATTGAATTTAATTTGAGGAAATATATATTATTATTATTAATTGCAGTTCCATTTATTTTATAACATCACTTTGTTTCTCATACGTCACTTTCCATGGGTAGAAGAAAATATTTAACTTCTGTACTTTAAATTTTTAATACGTCACTTTGCTTAGGTTTTCAGGATTTATTTTCAGGATATTGAACCACAAACTGGGGATATTATACGATAGGGCGTCGTTACATACTTGATTGCTTTTACACAGAATGTCTATTGATTCTCTTATAGTGGGTGCGCAATAATTGGATGTTGGTAATATGATTTTTGCCTGATCAAAATCTATTGCGATATTTTGATTGAAACTTAAACGAGAGAGAGCTGTGGATTGACGACAAAATTTTATGTCTGCTTTATGTTCTTTTATTCTTTCTTTAAGTTTTCTTTTGTTCATTCCGATTACTTCATTAGTCTATTGCTGTCAGTAAACTGATTCAGTATTGCTGTCCCTCTATTAGTAAAATTTTCCTTTTTTACTAACATCTTATATCAAAATAGTCTATGAACTTTTTTTTTTTAGCCTGTTATCGATTTTTAGGAAAATACAAAGGTATTATTAAAACCTTTAAGTAATTATTAAATCATTTTATTCCAAAATATGGATTATCCCAACGTTCGACATTCTTATTCTTCTGCGATATGTGGATATAATACGTTGTTAGAGGAAACTAGATTCTAAGTGATACTTGTTATATTTACTAGTAAAAAAATGGGAAGAATATGGGGGCCCCTCCCGTTAAGGGGTTAAATGCAAAAAGACAATATTATTGTTGAATGCACTGTGTAACAAAATGCTATATTTTTAATTTTATAATTTATAAAAAATTATAATTATTAATATTAATGTTAATATTATTTTAATATTATTTTAAAAATTTATAATTATTAATATTAATATTTTTTTAATATTATATTAATATCATTTTATCACTATTTTAAAAATTTATAGTTATTAATATTAATATTATTTTAATATTATATCAATATGATTTTTAATATTAATATTATTAAATAAATATTATTTTTATAATTTCTATATATTTTATTTCTTTAAAGTATTGTTTACTATAAAGTTATGTTATGTAAAATAGTAATATTTTATTGACTTCTCTTCATTTAAAATCAGTAAAATATTCGAATAATAAATGTATATAATTGAAACACATCAAAAGAAAAATAAAGAAAATTGTTTCAAAATAAAAATATATTTTTTTTTTTAGGCATTGATAACGATATCATTAGGGCTGGAGCGGGGGGGGGGGGGGGTCGAGGAAGGATAAAGTATGATATCGTAAGAGGGGAGGAGATCCAAAATTGCCAAGAAGTTAATAACGTTATATATGCATAGCCCCTTTAACCGCTAACACGTACATGTCCAATGAAATACAAATTTATTTTTAAAGTTGCAACAAAAAAATATTTAATAAATCGAACCTACTGGTTTTGCTTCTCCGAGTTTAAATAGTACTTCTTTCCATTTGTAATTTTAAACATGAAAATAATGAGCGCGAGAATTACTGTAACTTTGTGGCAACTTTTAAGAAAGATATATTTCTCTATAGTTACAATAAACACATTTATAGAATTTATCAGTTTTAATAAAATATAAAAGTAGCAGCTAAACACTAAAATATATCCAACCATATTTTTTTACCTATAGGATTTTTAACATACTCAAGTCGTTACAGTTATTAGAAGTTATTGCTTACTATTAAATGGTAAGGTTTTCATATTTTTGTAATGCTATATACATTCTATGTGTTTTTCAATGAAATAAAAAGCAAAAATTAAAATAAGTTTAAAATGCATTAAAATACTTTTATCGTGAACAAATGTAAACATTTCTTCCCATATGGGAATATCTAATCAGGTATGTTTTTTTCCCTAAAAATTTGCTGTACGTTATGTAGAGACAAACCTTAACAAAAATAAAAATAAAATAAAAAATAAATAAATAAAATAATAATAATCGTTGGTTCTCAGGGAGCATCGTAAGGCTTACATTAATAAATGTCTTTTAAATGGAAATCAGAAGTGAAAAATGTTTGCACTGTAAGCGAAAGAAATAATTTAAAAGGGAAATATTATTTAAGCCGCGAGGGAAAGTACGGATGAATAATGTTTTTATAATGCTCTTTTCGATTGGATAGCTATTTTCTTACAAAGGAAAAGGTCTTTTTTAGAACGAATTTTATTAGAAATTTTCTAATTTCTCTATTCTAAAAAAGAAGTAACTAATGCTGTCACTGCATCTGCCGTAAATGTATTTTTTGTGACCGGAGGTCTTTCTTCGCTAATATAAAGAAAACTACTGCATAGAAAAATATAAAAATTGGTAGTATTATAGTTTTTAAATCGAAGAATTATTTTAAGAAATATTTAATGTTAAAAATAGGTCAAAATCGTTCCATTTGAAAAGTTTTATACGATCAAAAAATATACATAGGACTTAAACCATTTTTTCTGAGGATGTGCACTATAAGCTTGTGGTATGCATTTATTTTTTTTTATTTGACTAATTTTCTGAGGGTCTTTTCAATTTTTAGTCAAGTTTTCATCATTTCAAATAATTTTTTTTCATATTTTATGAAATTTCATGATTATTTTAAATTGTTGTCAATTGTCAAAATAGCTCAAAGAATAATATTTCCTTTAAATATTTACACGTGGCTATTAAAAAAAGTAAAAAAAAAAAAAAAAAAAAAAAAAAAAAAAAAAAAAAACTTTTAAATTAGAATTAAATGATTACGTGTTAAAAGCAAGAAAATATTGAAAGTTACGTCATAAAAATTGTATTTACACGTGAATATAAAAAAAAGAAAGAAAACGTTAAAATAATAAATTCATAAAGATTCGTTAAAAACAGTAAAAGGGGGTAAATTACATCACATTTAAAATGACTAAATAATAATATTGCCAAACAGTTTACATTTAAAAATATATTTATACAAGACATTTATTTCATGTTTCATAAATGATCTTAGTAACTGTTATTTCCATTTCTAAGACAGCACAAATAATAATATTTTCATTTCTAGCAACAAAAATATTTTCACGTGAATATTAAAAAGAGAACGAAAACTTTGGAGAAATTACGTCAGATTTAAAACTATACATTTAAAAGATCTTATTTAAAACAATTTTCTTATACGGTTGTTAAAAAATACAGGGAGGCAAAATGTCTTACTTGGTTAATTTTATATTAGCTTCTTTTCAAATGTTTAAGGGGGTCCGGGACACAATTAAAAATTATTTTTATTTATTAAGTTAAAATTTTGAATTTTTTGTGGTGGTTAATCATGTTATTTGTAAACAAAATCACATGATAAAACTTCTCATATATTAAAAAAAAATTTTTTTTATTTAAAATTCATTAAAAAAGGGGGTAATTTAAAATCGTTATAACTCGAAATATTATTTGTAGAATTTCATTTTTTTTCATTTAAATAAACAGAAAAATATACGTTTTAATTTAGATTTCAAAAATATTAATTAAAAAAAAGTTTTAAAAATATTTAAAGTAAAAATGTATAAAATAATGGTGTAACATTTAAAAAAAAAAATCATATTTTCAAAAGTAAATATTTTTTCGAATTTTCTGAATCAAAATTAAAGTAAAACAATTGAAAAAGATATGTTCCAAGTTTCAAACATTTACCTTTAACGGTTCTTGACTTATAACGATTTAAATATGAGAAATAGTGAAAAAAGCCATCATGAAGAAAAACGCATTTTCACAAGAAATCGTCTTCATGACAACCATTGCTTGAAAGGTAGATTTTGAAAACAAACCAAGAAGAAAAATTTAATATTTCCTGTTCTAATTAAGATAGAAACATGGTTTAAATGTCATTTTAAACAGAAAAACACAGAGAAATTTTTAATGCAGCAAAATTTTTAAAGAAAATTTGGAGATTTTTGTGTTCCGGACCCCCTTAACTGATGTTATTTAATCAAACACGAAAACAGTCATTAGATGTCTTAACAGCAGCTGATTCGACCTTAAAATTCCCCAATCAAAGTGAAATGTATGGAAACCAGTTTATTGGGAGATCGGCACTTTTTTTTCTTTATAATTTAATTTTCCGTAATCTTTAAGACGACCAAATTAGTGTGTTTTTAGAATCTGCCGTGTCTGAACGAGGGTTGGCGAGCGTAGCTCGTAGGAGGCAGAGCTCTGTAGTCATTTAGAAATTCGGTTTAAAAAAATTTGACATTTTTAGTTTCATGTCTTTCAATTATCTTTCATGTCTTTCATGTTCTTTCAATTCTTTCAATTACGCTAAAAAAATTGTTTCATTCACAGTAAAGGTATAATAACAAGTTAGAAAAAATATACAAGCTATTAAGAATAGAACACTCTTGTTCCGAAATTTAATAAATGGAAAACAGTTTTGCAGAAAAAAAAGAATCAATGTGTATGCTTCATTTTTTTTTTTTTTTTAAATAATTTATTTATTAACATATTTTTTACAAAATTTAAATTGTCTATTGTGATGATTCAGTTCTCACGATAAATTGCGACTAATTTCATTAAAAAATATTGTCGTCAAATATTTCATCACATTCTAAAGTAGAAGTGACATATTTTTATGGAATGAATTTCCTTTAAAGCCGGCTAGAACGGCCACAAAGGCGTCAGTAATAAAGAATCCAGTCATCTGTAGTATTTTAGAACTTTCGCTCTTACAGATGTTCTTTCAGCGATCTCATAAAATAATTGAACTGTATAATAATTGCACGTAAATCCAATAAACGAAAATCATAAAATAAACGAAATATTCCCAAACGAACCTAATGTTGTGGCCTCACTGCCTTCGGCAACGTGCATCCTCAAATTTGTATGATTTTATAAATGAAAATCTATCCAAGCGAACCTAGAGTTGAGAAGTACACTGCCTTCAGCAGCGTACACATTCGGACGTTATCGTGATGATAAGTTTTATATTTTTTGCTTTTGTGTGTCGCTGTAAAAGAACGATAAAAATTACGTACTTAATAACGAGCTCATCCAAGATGCTGTCACGATCAATACACTGTTCCAATTAGGTTCGTATTAGTTCAATGCTTTTTTATGTTATCGTAATATCATAATTTGATTTACATATATTTAACAGGATGCAGAACACAAATATTTTAAAATTTTCTAAAAAAAAAAAAAAAAAAAAAAAAAATATTGCATGAAAAATTTCTGTGTGTTTTACCGCTTAAAATGACGTTTAAATCATGTTTCTATCTAAATTAGAACAGGATATATTAATTTTCTCGTTTTAGTTTGTTTTCAAAATCTAGCTTTCAAGCAATAGTTGTCATGGAAACGACTTCTTGCAAAAATAAGTTTGTCTTCATGATGGGTTTTTTCGTCATTTCTCGTATTTAAATTATTATAAATCAAGAACTGTTAAAAGATAAATAGTTCAAACTTGGAACATGTCTTTTTCAATTGTTTTACTTTAATTTTCATTCAGTAAATTGAAAAGAAAAATGTTTACTTTTGAAAATATGATTTTTTTTAAAAATTGCGTCCTTTTTTTTTCTTTTTTTTTTTTTGTAATTTTTGCTTTAAATATTTTATTATTATTTTTTAATTAACCCCCGCTCAGACACGGCAGACTCTAACAGCACGCTAATTTGATCGGCTTTAAAAAGATTTCGGAAGATTGAATTATAATTTGAATCTGACAATCATAATCTGACGTAATTTTCACCAAACTTTCCTTTCTCTTTTTAATATTCACGTAAAAGTACTTTTGTTAGAAATGTAATATTACGATCATCTCAAATTATCAAATAAATGTTCACGCAATTTTTAAATTTAAACTGTTTTGCAATATTATTTTTTGTTCATTTTACGTAATAAGTGTAATGTGACGTAAATGTGACGTAAATTCTCCTATTTAAGACTTCTAACGCATGTTAATGAATTTATTATTTTACAATATTCTTTCTCTTTTAAAATTCACGTGTATTTATAGTTTTGATGACGTAATTTTCAATGAGTTCCTGCTTTTTATAATTTCTGTTTCTAATAATCACTTGTAAAATAATTTTTTAATTTGAAGCAAACATTATTATTTGCGCTGTTTATACAGTTGGCAACAGTTTAAATTAATACAATTTTCTAAAATATCTAAAAAATATCTCTCGAAATGCTGAAAATTTGAATTTAAAATAGAAATAAAACCTCAAAAAATGAGTCAAATTAAAAACCTAAATGTAATTTGCAAACCGGGAAATTCTGACGCATAAAATGATCTAAAAATGATTAAATTCCTATGAACAATTTTTGCACCTGTGAAACTTTTTTAATGGAACGATTTTGTTCAACTTTGGCATTAAATATCTCTTAAAATAATTCTTCGATTTGAAAACTGTCTGCATCAGCGTGTTTATCAAACATTTCTCTATAATACCACCGATTTTTACATTTTTGTATGCAACAGATTTTTTAATATTGACGATGAAAGGCCATGCTTAAGAATTCAAATTGGATGCCGATCTACCCGGAATATCTAAGCAGATTTTCATTGGTCCATTTCCAAATCAAAACTTTTTTTTATATATAGAAGGATACTTTTTAAAATACTGAATCTAAATTAAAACTTATATATTTCTGTTTATTTAAATGAAAAAAACTGAAATTTTACAAATAATATTTCGAGTTATAAGGATTTTTAATTACCCCACTTTTTAATGAATTTTAAATTAATTTTTTTAAATTATGAGAAGTTTTATCATGTGATTTTGTTTACAAACGATATGGTTAACCATCACAAAAAAATCAAAATTTTAACTCAATAAATAAAAATTATTTTAAAATGTGACCCGGGACCCCCTTAACTACTGCGTGATTTATTTCCAGTGTTACTCCTCAATGTTAATTTAATACAGTAAAACCTATGGACCTCATAACTTTTTTTACTTCTTCGCACCGTCTTGTACCCGATGACGTATTTTTTTAATTCTTTGCTAATTCTAATAATATTATAAATTTAAAATGTGAAAAGGAGTGCTGACGGCGGGATCAAAACGGATGATAAAGTGTCTTTGCATATGGATTATATTATGATCCAGAAAGTAACATAAACTTTGTTTTATTTACATTATTCAAATATTTTTCTTAATCATTCCAAATTTCACTATTTTTATTGAGAATCATTGAGGTATTTTCCCTTTAAAATTAATTTTTTTAAAAATTCTTTATTGTTGCAAAAAATTGAAAAGATGTAATAATAATTTGTCTACAGCAATTAATTTTCAGTTGAAAGATTTCAACGTGAAAAATGTAATTCAAACCTAATTTCCCAGAAAATGGTAAAAGGGATTTCGTTTAATTTAATTAGGTCTTCCTCATTCTATTACATTTACTGACATTCAGTCACTTAGTTCTAAATTAATTTTGTTGGAAAACATTGTTTAATTTAATTAGGTCTTCCACATGCCATTACATTTACTGAAATTCAGTCAGTTTGTTCTAAATTAATTTTGTTGGAAAACATTGCATGCAGTGATTATTTTGCATTTAGAGTTTTCGTTTAATTTAATTAGGTTTAACACATGTTATTTACATTTACTGAAATTTAGTCAGTTTGAACTAAATTAATATTGCGGGAAAGTATTATTTACAGTGATTATTTCATATTCAGAGAATAATGTGAGATCTTGAGCATTTTCCGATAAAAAACAGTTTCAGATTTGAAACAAAAAGAAAAGTATTATACTGGGTGATTTTTTTAAAGTTGTGAAAGTAAAATCCTATAACAAAAGAACCACTGATCCAAATGACCTGAAATTTCACCAGTATGCTCCCAAAGCAATGGGAATTTTTTAGCCTTGGTTTTTAAAAAAAACTGAAAATCGCACCAACAGATGGCGCTCTATATGCAGTAAAGACGGGAGACGAGCTGGCGCACGGCACACGCAGAGTGGCCATAAAACGTGAAGCACGTACAAGTTGTTTTCATTATTCTGACATCAATCCCTGCGATTTCTGGCTCTGGGGGGTAACCTAAAGAATACTGTGTATTGTGGTGGTGTTACGAACTTAGCTGACCTGAAGGCACGCATTGTACACAAGATCCACAGCATCCAGCCGGATACTCTTTGTTTTGTTGTGAAGCATGTGGTTTCACGTTTCCAACTCGTCGCTGAAAATGGTGGACAGCACATTGAAAATCTCTTGCGTTAGTTGCGCAGCTCCGTACGAATGCTTCTCTCCATATTTTTATTTCGTTCTCTTTCTGCAAAGGTGCTCGTAGTGTCTTTTCCCAATTGCTGCATTCTGTATGTTTTTGATATGCGTGATAATTTTTTCCCCCTCAAAGTACCGTCCATTGTTTTCCTCCCATTGACGATATTCTTTGTTTCTGTTAACTTACAGTGCCATCTGTCGGTGCGATTTTAAGTTTTTTTTTAACCATGCCTAAAAAAATTCCCATTGCTTTGGGAGCATACTGGTGAAATTTCAGGTCATTTGGATCAGTTGTTCATTTTTTGTTATAGGGTTTTACTTTCACAACTTTAAAAAAAAAGCACCCTGTATTTCTGACATATTCTCTAAAATTACGATAGAGCTGCACATTGAGTTACACATTCGTATTCTTTTAAGATGTCAGTTTTTTCAGAAATAGATGTATTGTAATCGCGCTGTTTATCTAATTTCTCTCTCATTATGCACATATATATAACAAAAATGTAATTTGCAGAACAAATTAAAAAAGAAAAATATGTTTCCAACATTGTTTAGAGCCGAGAAAGGAGTGATATTAAAATATTAATATAGCTTTTAAAAAGTCATTTCAGTAGGTCGAGACCCTAGAATTTACATTGCATCATGTGTATATTAACAAAGAAAATTTCTCAGCTATTTATTTGGTGAAATATAAAAGCTACGCTGGTTAAAATTCTTTGATGATGATATGTTGTAACGATAAGTCAATCTAAGTTAATAGATTATAACAGCTATAATAATTTTATATTAGATAATACATTAATAATAATATAATAGCTATATAATATGACAATACCAGAATATAATATAATAAGAATATAATAATATAATAATAGTATAATATAATAATAATATCATAATAGTATAATATAATAATAATATCATAATAGTATAATATAATAATAATATAATAATTAAAAAATAATTTAATCTTTTAAATCTTTTAAAAAATCATTTTAGTAGGTCGAGACACTAGAATTCACATTGCATCATGTGTATATTAACAAAGAAAATTTCTCAGCTATTTATTTGGTGAAATATAAAGCTACGCTGGTTAAAATACTTTGATAATGATGTGTTGTAACGATAAGTCAATCTAAGTTTATAACAGCTATAATAATTTTATATTAGATAATATATTAATAATAATATAATAGCTATATAATATATCAATAGCAGAATATAATATAGTAAGAATATATAATAATAGTATAATATAATAATAATATAATAATTAAAAAGTAATTTAATCTTTTAAATCTTTTAAAAATTATTTTAGTAGGTCGAGACACTAGAATTTACACTGTATCATGTGCATATTAACAAAGAAATTTTCTCAGCTATTTATTTGGTGAAATTAAAAAGCTAAGCTCTTTAAAATAGTTTGATAATGATGTGTTGTAAAGATAAGCCAATCTAAGTTCTACTGAGATTCATACAATGCATGCTCCTCAGGCCTGAGCACTTTAGAACTAACTTTTAGAAGCTATGTATTATAACTTAATCCACCTTCTCTTTTTGGAAATCTGAATGAGAAATTTAACTTAACATTACGACTTAACTGAACTTATGGGAAATGTAAATTAGGTAGCGCCCAATTTCACTAAGACAAAGAAACTATTCTCAAAGAGCGACACTTAGCTAATAAACTTCCGGATTGAAATTAGATGGATCTGAGGATCGAAATGAATCAAGTTAGTGGAAGTAATCTTTGTTCTTAAAGACAAATTTGCATAAAGTTATACTAATTTAAACAAACATGAGGCAAAAGATTTAGAGAGGGAAAGAGTTTAGAAATATTAGAGCCATTCAATCGGTCTTGTTGTTGTTAGGAGAATTTGAGAAGACGAGATTTCATTACATTCCGATTGTAATCTCAAAAATACTTGGAAAAGTTTTCATGAATTCTATGTCGTTGAAAAAGGAATGCTGGCCTAGATATAAACAAAATAGAATTTAAAAGAAGCTGAGAAATTAACTCTTTAACATAAATTTACCCAACTTCAATTAAGCCAAAATATTTAGTTACTTTGATTTATTCAAATGTATAAACTAAATTGCTAGACTCAGTTTATTTTCATATCCATTATTATTTAACCGAGCTCAATTGAACAAACCATATATAATAACTGAACTTTATTACATAATCCAAATGAATTATAATTCATATTTATATAGACTCCATAAGTGACATTTTGGCGTGATACTGCAAATGGACCAGCTTTTCCTTTTAACCCTTTATCTACTGACGGTACATAGAAGTACCATTAAAATAACTTGTTATAAAGTTCATTTGATAAATCAATTACTAGTAATATAGTTTAGAATGAGTTGCAGATGCATTATTTTATCTTGTTCCAATGGTTACACAAAACAAAAATAATTTTAAAAGGATGATTTCTTTTGCCTTTGCTCTTTTGAGCTTTCTTGGCGTTTTGGGAAACGGGGGATTTTCAACTCGGAAATATTTCCAGTGTAAGAACATCATATTTGTACATTTCCTAATTCTACAAAATACTAAGAAAAATATTTAAAATAAAAGATTTGAGTGGAGTTATAAATATTCACAAAATCCCTATAAATTTAAATTTAATTAATACTTATAAATCCTTCAATCCTTCTAAAATCTTTCTAAACTTTATTAAATGATTATGTAAATTTTCTAATGTACTTTAAAAAATTCATGAAAAATGCTTTAGAAGATAAAATTTTCATGAATTCATAATTCAGTCCATAAAGGGTTAAGACAATAATAAATGTTCAACAAAACTTGATTTGATAAAGCATCTTTTCAAATACGGTTTCCCGTTTCCTCCAGATGTCCAGATAACAAATTAGAAAGTATAATTTTATTTAGAAACTATTACGCTCTTACAAAACTTTCTTCCATATTTTTTTATTTATATTAATTTAAATAGCTCTATTACGAAGTAAAATGCATTTCTTTTGACTTAACTTGAAGTTACAGTGATCAGCGAATAATAATAATAATAAAACACTGTTCAACAGTACAACCTGTTATACAGTCAAATGCAAAGCTGGACCAAAAAAATATTTTTTAATTAGTAACTTCAAACATAAAATTTTGCTAATTTCTACCCAATTTGATGAAATTATAGCCCATAGATGCAGATATAGAGCACAGCGGAATTGCGCTATATGTCTAAAGATATACACCTAAACCTAATCTTCAACTATTTTCAAAGATTTAACAGAATCTGGAGTTTGATGAAATTGCATTCTATAGAGGGCAAGTTGTAGCTATCATGAAAATCGTGAAAAACAACGCAGTATAGCAGTGAAACCTGTCAAGCTATTCACACATACATAAACAATCGAGTCACAATAATGTGAATACCGGTTAATATCCATAATAACCACCATTTTAAGTTCTTACAGCGACTAGACGTGCTCAAGGAGACTTTATGAGGTGCTGCAGAGTGGTCACAGGATTTTGAGTAAAGTTGGTTGCAGTCAGGTTGGCATCGTCTGAAGGATACTAGATTGAGTATTCATGAAGCGAATAATCCGATCGAAATGGTCCCGTACATACTCGAATGGAATTAAGTCCGTGGAATTTAGGGAGAACTGGAGTACCACAAAACATTCCCCGTGCTCTTCTATTCGCTCATGTACAATTACAGCTTTATGAAACTTCTCATTGTCGTGCTGGAATATGCCATTGCGTACAGGAAAACAGTCTGCACGTATAGGTGTATGTGGTCAGCAAGGATCTAAGTATGCTTAAATCGAACAACATTGTCATGCACAATAATGAGTGTACCTAGAGATTGAAACAAAACCATTCCCGAGACCTTAACACTGCCTCCGCATATTTGTGTCCATTCAAGATGTTTGTTTTCTGACGTTTGTTATCCTGTGCGCAAACAATTTCCATTCATCTTATGGATAAAAAAACATGATTCATCGTACAAGGTAACCTATTTCCCCTCTCTTATTTGTGGTTCGAGAGCTTCACAATTTCCAAGACACTTATTTTATATAGTGTCTATTTTCTATCCATGGTTCACTATTTCTATGGCAGAAATCAAACAGTTAACAATCTGCGCAGTTTCTGAAATGGTACCGCATTTTGTAACCGTCAACAAAATTTTGTATCATAGTTTGCCGATATATGTGAAAACTTTAAATAAAACCCACGGCGTTATGATCCATTAAAAATTAAGACCTACAGTAGCCAGCCATGTTTTCTTGACCCTGTTTTCTGAGGTACTATATAGCATATTCTCCGGTCAAGTGGTTGGTGTAACGCGGGGGCCTGGGTGTTTAGTTCCCAAGAAAGCTTAGTACTCATTTTATCGATCCCGAATTGAAGAAACGCTGAGTGAACCTTGCCCGACTCTTGGCCGAACTCTGTACTTGTTGCGTGGTAGCCACAGATTCTAACCATTACACCACTGCGTTTCTAACATGTGAAAACTTGTAAATTAAAAAATATATAATACAGAAGTTCATCAACAAAATATAGGAATACAAAGCCTTACATAAAGCAAGCCTTTGTCGTCCTTAGGGTATGGGGGAGATGGTCAAAACCATCATATATATATATATATATATATAAAACAAAAACCCATCATATATATATATATATATATATATATATATATATATATATAACTAAAATCAGTTTCAAAATACATGAAAAGAGAAATTAAAATTCAAATAAATTAAAAATGTTTCATTCGAAACAGATAGTTGTAACAAATAATTAAAATACATTCTGTCAAAAAGAATTAAATTGCATTAAATTTCCTTTTTCATTCTGTGAAACACTGAATGAAGAGTTTATTTTACGTTCTTTGTATATAAGCATTTTCCTAATGCAAACTTCCTTAGATATTTAAATAGTTCATTAATAATGCCTTATGTTCCGTTGCTTTAAAAACTTCAGAACCGATATCCTTACCTTAGTTAACCATTAAATCAGTTTGCAACTTTGCTTCAGTTACTGAAGCAGGATAATTGAAATCAATCACGAGTGAAGACTTCTGACGAGGAGAGACGTGATGTGAATGTTTGAGTTAAATGTCGTTAAAGTAAAACGAATAAGGATGCTTTCAATTCTTAATACTTTCAGAAGCTGAAGAAAAGACGTAAAATATATTATAAAACTTAAATGCAGATACACTGAATGGGTTTTTCAGTTTTCCATTTTCAAAGAGCCTTTTGAATTCTTCAAGTTTTGTTAAGAAAAGGGTTGAAGTTCAATCTAAGAATGTTCTTTTCGCGTTTTTAAAGCGCTATAAGTTATAATTAACATAAAACAACCATTTCTTTTATGCCTATAGCATGTTTTTAAGCAAAGTGCGAAAATTTTCTGGGTGTTGAAAAGTTTCTTTAAACAAAATAATCCATAAGCATTTCTTATTTAAAAAATCTTCCGACGATTCTTATATGATTAAAAACCAATGATAAATTTAATATTAGTGCATTATCAGATAGTACATACATTATGAATGCATTTATTGAATGTATTACAATAGTCATTAATAAAATTATAAAATAATTTTAGACATTTTCACAGCCTTTCTCTTTTTGTTCTTAAATATGATATGTTAAAATTTTTAATTTGGTATTTAATCTTGGTATTTTTATTTATATAAACAAGCATTGATAAAATAAAACCGTCAATATATCTGACATATTCAAAATGAATTGGAGGAAAATTAATTCGCTTAAGTAACTTTAATAATTGATTACAGGTCATATAATACACTTGCGTTAGACTAATTAAAATTTGTTCGATTTTAAATTACACTTAGATTGGTCTTACGTGAATACAGATAATTTATCAAAAAATAACAAAAGGAAAGAATGATTTTTGTTGACTGATTTTTTAAATTAATTATTTTTTTATTTTGCTTATTAAGTCCACCATCTCCTTAAATATCAGTAAACTTAAAATAACTCGAAAAAAAAAATTTATGTAACAAAGATGGTGGGAAAAGCGTTTTTAAAAATTATTTGGTTACAAATTTTTTAATTGTTATATTTATTTTCAAAAATCAAATGCATGTGATAAGAATGATGAAAAAAGGACTTAGTTTATTATTAACATAGTTTAGTAGCATATTCGAAAATAAAAGAAAAAACTATTGTATATTAAATTTTAATTTTTTTTTTTTTTTTTTTTTTTTTTTTTTTTGTGGGTGTTTGGATTTTGTGTCAGCATTTATTGGCCTCAAATAGTTATCCGATAACTAAGGAGAAAGATCAAAATATTTTCACGTATAGAATTTTAAATTAAAATTATGCTTTGAAATAATTTTTTTTTTCTAAGTTAAGGAATACGAATGAGCATTATTTTTCCTTATAAATTACGTACATTGAATTATTTAATGTAAGATGGAAATGGGAAAGTAACAATTTTGTTCAAAATACTAATAACATTATTTTCTACTTAAATTATTGTATCCAAGCATTCTATGCTAAATGTTGATACGTCATATTTATGAGTATTATGTATTATAGTATTAACGTGGGTTGTTATAGAAAATAAGATCCAGAAGTGATTTTATTAGGACAAATATTTAAAAACTGTTGAATTACTAGTTATAAGATTTTGAATAAAATTAACAAGCGATGACGTTAAAAAAATTACAAAATATTATTACGAAGAATATAAGCCTTTTGTAATGAATGTATGCATATTTTATCACTTTTATACTATCCAAAATTTGTTGAATATGCGTAAACTAAACAGAATTGGAAAAGTTTTTTTTTTTCATGTGTGGAAAAGTTTTTTTTTTTTTTCATGTGAAGAAAATAAAGCTATTACACACTTCCTCAAGCATAAATGCAAGGATTATAATAGTTTTTGTTCGCAATATTTAAAATTTCATGAATTATTGAATTAGTTATTATTATCCATTATAATAAACTAGCAGGCTATGCCCGCTGCGCTGGTCAATATTTCCAAATGAACCTTGGATTAAACTAAATGGTGAATTTGAACTTGTATTTTAAACAATATGGATCTTCAGCTTGATCTTGCACATTACTGAAAACGATGCGAACGCCATTGCGATATAATGTTATCTTAAGGGTTGGGCAAAATTTAGCAATTAAGAAGTAATTGTTTTAGTTGATTATAAACAGCGCACTTATGGTCGGGTAATGAGACCGTTATGACAACAGGAATTAATACCTCTGTAACTAATCAACATATAATGAAATCGTATATACTAACACCATTCCTAAAAGTTATGCAACAGGGCCACTTGTAACAAAATATGTTCTGTAGATTTTTTTAAAAAAGGCTAAACTTTCATAATCAGGTTCACTTAATTTTTGAACTTTTACTGTTGCTCTATAACTAAGTACCCTTGAACAATATGTATACACTAAAACCTTTCCAAAATTATTACCTAACTAATTGTGGTATATCCTACGAAAGTGTTATAAACAATCGGAATGAAATACAAATTTCCGTTGTAAATATATAGTAGATGATGATGATGCGATTATGTGTAATAGAATTCATAGTAAAGTTTTCGCTTCAAACAAAAACGATGCTTTCAACATTAAAGCTAATACACCAATAAGTGAAGTATCCGATTACGGAAGGTTAACTCGAATTCTCATGAGCAACTACTCAAAGAAAAGTGAATATGTGGCTTTTGTGATACTTTTATGTCAGCCGGGCGCAGGTAATAAATCAATAAAGATTGTTTTCATAGCATATTCTTATTTTATTATTTTCATTTAAAACACAAACCTTTCACCCATTTAATTTAAAATGCATGCCTCATACTAATTTCATTTAAAAAACTGAAAAGATAAACAATAACAGGAAATAATGCCATAATTAAAAGCAAAAAAAAAAAAAATATTTTTAATTTACATACGCAAAATGTAACTACTGCTACTGGGAATTTTAAAAATGCTATCAGCGAGATGTGCGCACGGTTGTTATAAATGTACCCATTTTTTCTTCTTATCGAGGAGCAATTTATAAATCGCACAATATTATTCCAATTCCAATTTCTTTCATTGAGGAACCTATGACCGGAAAAAATGGAAAAAGACTCTTTTAGATTCTTCGGATGACGGCATCTGACGCCATAAACCGAGTTTATCTATATGAAAATAATTTTTTAAGTCGTTACAAACATTGCTTTCATACTTAAATATTTTCATTGCTACTACTTGTTATCCCGTCGACCGATTTCGCCAAATTATATAAATCGCCAAACCATTCGCCAAATTATATAAATTGACATATTTTTTTTATTTTAATAACAAAAAGAACAAATAAATTAGTATAACATTAATAAAAATACAAATAAAACGTCGAAATTAAAATCACTTGATGACGTAAACACGTGTAGTTTGTTTAAATTCAAGTGAATTTGATATTTACGATCAACCATTATTGGCATTTAATCTTATAGTTTGACGATAGATTTTTGGTCGACGGAATATCTAAGTAGTACCTTTTCCATTTTTGTTTTATAACGCTAAATTCTCAGTAATTTTTCCCTTTTATTTTACATAAAATCACTATTTTTAAAAAAAATTAAGATGCTTGCATTTTTATTTCAAACTCATAGAGCCGTTTTTATTTTTTAGCCAAAAGGGTTGATTTGAAGTTTTTCCGTTGCTAGAGTAATGGATGTAATGATAGATATTTTGAGGTTTAGATGCCAAAGACACCGCCAAATTAGAAAAATATGAAATGTGTCATGAACTGTTGGACTTATAAAAATTTATTTGGTAGCATTCGATTCAGCATACAAAACTACATTAAAATATGCTATCATTTGACGCATAATTTTGATATTCGATTTTTTTCCCCTCCCCGTGCAAAAACCATTAGGGGTGACACTTTAGAAAATCCTTTCTTAGCAGAAGTCTATGTCATAAGAAGTATTTTTACCACGATTTTCAAGATTTTAGGTTCAGTAGTTTGTGCTGTGCGTTAATTAGTCCCCTAATCCAGACTTTAGTTTATATACTATATTAGATATGCGATTTTGCGGTGAATCGATGATCGAAAATTAGTCCAATATCATTTGAAATATTACATAACAGAGGAGAAAGTACGAAGAAAGACGAAGAAGATATGACGAATTACAAAAGACTTGTATTTTTTTTTTTTCAAAATGTTGAATTTTTCCATAGTAATAACGTATTAAAACATAAATTTCCTTAAAAATTATCTTTATTTCCTAGATTTTGAATCTGTGAATTTTCCTATAAATGAAATTGGCGATATGACGTGAGAAAATAGATAATATTTGCTTAAATAAAATGGGTAATATTCGTTGATCTGAGTTCGAGTTTATAAATATCACATGCTTTCGGAATTACGGCGAAAAACATTTTAAAAACTATGAAATTATTTTACAATATGTATGTGTGGCAGAAATTCACACTGAAATTTAAGTATTCCATTCCATTTTTAAAATATTAACTTATATCTATATAAGTTACAATTGAATATGAAAATGTACTCAAAAAATGATCTATTTCACCTAAAAAAACACCATTTGTGAGAACATCCTCAAGCTAATGTCACGCTTATGCATTTTTGGCTTAAAATCACATTGTTTGGCGACAAAAGAAAAATAAAAAATTGTAAAGAAACAAATAGTAATTACACATGTGACTCACAATTACATCTGCTTGTTTCTTCTATAAGTCACGTGACGGGACAATTAGATATAAAAAATAAGAAAAGAACAGAAGAGAAAGAAAATGTCGTTAAAATTTCATCTAATAAAATTTTCAGATTCGTTTCCATATCTAACGCAAGCGATAAAGAGCCAAATGTTGCGTATCAAGTGTAATATTTCTTATTAAATTAATTTTTAAGCATTGCAAATATTTCTTTCAGGTTTTGATTAAATGTTTCCGTTTTTTAATATTATCACTCATTAAAACGGATTTTCTTCTTCTTTTTTTCTTTTTCTTTTTCATTTAAATAAAATTTGTAACATTTTTTCTTTTATTTTTCGAGGTTTAATAGCCGTTTCAATTTTTTTTTATCAACGATGAATTTCGCCAAGAAATAAAATGGTAACCTTATCGCCCAAAATAACAAAATTTTCCGTCATAATTCTAAAACTAATATAGGCAGAATAATGTGTTACAGATTAAAACCTTTCCTGAAACAATACCTATCTAACGGTATAGGTTCCGTAAAAATCCATGCAGTAGAACTCGAAATCTAGGCGTTCGGAACGAAATTTCTGTTTGGATTTTATATATATAATAGATAATAGAATAGATAATAGATTATATATATATATAATAGAATAGATAATAGATTATGTGTTATGAACTATCTCAAAGTTTAAAACAGATCGCATTGTTAGATTTCCTAATTTTAACAATATCGCGTTATGTTAGTTCCACATTCCACCACCAGGGAGCGCACTCTATTCTTAACTAAAGCGTATCTGAACGAAACTCCTTCATGCAACCTTTCCGTAGATACGTGAATCGGGAGGGTGGCGGTCTTAACCAATAATTTAAGATAATTGCTGAAATTACTACGAAAAATATTTTAAAGGGGCTCTATGCGGGCCCCTAAAAGAGTTAGAGGAAATCGGAAGACGGCAAAATAATCGCGGGGGAAAGTTTGCTTGGGTGCTTCGGAGCTACTTTTGGCGCGAGATCTAAGCTCTACGACCAACAGGAGCCCAGGTATTTAAGGAAATATGAAGTAACAAAGTCCAAAATAATAGAATTTTCCGTAATAATTCTATAACTAATCTAGGTAGAATGATGTGTTATAGCTTAAAACCTTCCCTGGAACGATACCTATTTAACGGTATAAGTTCCGTAAAAATCCATGCGGTAGAACTCGAAATCTCGGCGTTCGGAACGAAATTTCCGTTTGGATTTTATATATATAATAGATAGATGAATGAAATATGAAGGAATGAATTTTAAAGAGTAAGATATTTAAGAATAAAAATCTTATCTATCTATATATGTTTATATATATATAGGGTGAACCAAAAGTCTTGCCCTGATTATAAATATTCATTATTCTCAAACTATTATAATTAGGCATATGTTTGTTTGTATACATTGTAAGTACTGTTATAAATTTTTTTATAAGACCACGTACCTCAGTAAATTTAGACGTGTGCTCCCTTGGAAGCTTGGAGAATGTCTAAACGGTATTCTAGTTGCCGCGAAGTGTTCTTTAACATGTCTTCTGTTACAGTGCACACAGCAGCTTGTATCCTAGTATTCAGTTCTGCGACGTCAGCAATTGGTGTGCCAAAAAGTGTGATCCTTGATATAGGCCCCAATGAAAAAATCCAGAGAATTATTATCTGGAGAGCGCGGAGGCTGGGGTGTTGGTCCATCCCTTCCAATCCACCAATCCGGAAATGTCTGTTCTATCGCACACACACAAAAAAAACTATTAAAACTGACATCTCCAATGATACAAGTTGTATTATTACACAAACGGTTAATTTGTAATGAATTATTATAATCAGGGCAAGATTTTTGGCTCACCCTGTATATATATATATATATATTTACAAGTGGATTTGGATTTGGTTGGCTATGGAAGTAAAGGAGTTGATGATAGCTTTTTCAAAAAGTGTATGCAAGATTTGGTATTTGAGAAAAATAAAAAAAAATGTATAAAAATCATAAAAATTGTGGAAAAAACTGTGAGTTTGATATTTTTTTGGAAAGAGGGGAGGTTGATGGTATACGGAAAAGGAAATCGATCAGGTATAATACCAGATATATTTATAATAGTCATTTAATTAATGAGAATAACGATGGTGGTGAAGGTAGAGATATCGAAGCAAAATATAAAACTAGAACGTTTTATAACTCAAACTTAAAAAGGGAGATGAGTTTCTATAATCTTAAATTAAGAAAATGTAGTGATAAACGATGTAAAGTATGCCCGAGTGTGGGCCCAGAGTATAATACTATCGAGGACATTAGGTATTTAATAGTATGTAAGGTTTACAACAGTGTTTATAAACTTAGTTGCAAGATATGTGGAATGTCTTATATAGGCCAAACTTCTCACCCAATTAATAAGCGTTTTAATAACCATAAGTCTGATATCAGCCATTGCAAAACTAATAAAGAAGAACAAGAGATTAAAATTAGACATTTCAACAGGCATGGTATTGCAAATATGGAATTAACGATTTTAAAGATAGTCCCTAACAATAGTCCCTAGAAAGATTGATAAGTGAAAGTGACATGATGATTAAATGCGGTACGGTTTACCCATATGGGTTAAATGTTATGTTCAATGGGACTAACGTTATGAAAAAATTAAGAAACAGTTTATTAGAAGTTTCAATATATGAACGTATTGAACGTCCCATGAATTATAAATTCAATAAGGAGATGGACCACAAGATAATAGCAAAGGATTATGACAATATCAATGAAATTAAAAGTTCAATTCTTAAGAGTGATTTCGTTGGAATAGTAAGAGATATAAAATTTATTATATTTAATGTGAAAAAACGTTTTATAGGTGATTTGTTAAACTTATTGTATTCACATAAGAGTGATTACAATATAGATTTGGCTTTGGACATTTTGAGGTATAGGATTAGATCCCAACATTTGGAAGAATATCTGGGGAGGAGCAACGGCAACAACAAATTAGTTAATAGAATGTATTTTGTAATGGATTACATAGAAATTAAAAAACATGGTACAAATATGGGCAAGATATTAAATAAATACAATGATTTGCTTCCAGATAAGAACATGGAAATTGTCAAGGTTTTTAGATACGATAAACTTTTAGGTCATATGGTTTTTAACTATAATAATTTTTCAAAAGAAATTGGTAGAAACAACGATAATAATTTATGTCATTGTCATGATCCAAGTTATCGTGATTATGTGGATGTGGATCACGGTCATGTATTGACCGGAAATTTAGACATTGTCAAGGACAAAACATTGAGGGATTATATGCAGTTCGGTACAAAATTTCGTTTAAAAATATTAAACACTAAGGATTTTATAAAAAAACGATTAAAAATCAACGTTGATATGTTTATACATAAACTAATGAACAAATTTTGCTTACCAGAAATAACTTTTCTGGAATGGAAACACAATATATTGAAGGATTTGAGTTCAATTTATTGTGGTAAAACGGGGGGGGGGGGGGATTTCGTTAGAAGAATATAAAGTATTGAAATATTCTATTAAGGATTTACAGAGTAATTTCGTTATGACATATATTGATAAGACAAATACAAACTTTGCTATTATTTGTAAAAAGCTATACTGTAATAAATTAAGACAATGTTATAATAATACACATAATTATAGGTTGTTAAATACCAGTGTAAAAGAGACAGAAAGTAGAATTGTTGCTTTTTACAAAAGGTTAAAATACACACAACGTAGTAAGGAATTGCCTTATATGGTTTTGATTCCTAAATTTCATAAGGACCCCATTGCCTTTCGTACAATTACATGTGGTTTTGGCACTTATTTGGAAGTTGCTAATAAAAAGTTTTTGGATATTTTGCAGAGTTTATTTGAAGCGGCATTAAAACAAAATTACACATGTATTATAAAAAATAGTTTTGAGTTACTTAATCGATTGTAAGGTTTGAATAATATTAAAAGTCTATATGTTTCTGAGTTTGAAGATTTATATAACAGTATTGATTTAACTGATCTTAAAAATAAAATTTTTGAATTTTTTAAGAGGTACAATATTTTGGGTAAAAATTTGGATCATTTGACAAATTTATTTAATTTTGTAGTTAATGAAAATTATTTATTCGATGGTAAGCATGTGTTTCAACAGATAAGGGGTATACTAGGGTGGTCACAAGAAATCAATTTTCGAATTTTTTCGGGGGGACCCCCCAAAAAGTTGCCAATTGACTAGAAAATGAGATTGGCTAAGTTTCAGCTCATTTGGATAATATTAACCCGTGCCTCATTGAGGTTTAAGTTTGAAAAAAACGTGATTTTTCGCAAAAAAATGCTGTTTTTCCTTCATGAAATGAATACAATTGAACCTAGAAACATAATGCAGGTCTCATTTTATAAAAAAAAGTTTTGCTTTGAAGAACCACACACCATTTTTTTTCTAAAAATGTATAGATTTAAAAATATGCGCATTTTTCAGGACCAGACTTAACCTGAATCCTAAAAATTGACTTTTTATGAAAAGCGAAAAAAAAAATTTGTAACATTCCATTTCATCTGCTTTCCACCTTTTGTTTTTCTTTTTTTCGTTTTGTGAAATCCAATAAAGTGTTTGATTAAAAAAAATTCCAAAGAAAAGGAAAAAAATCGAATTTTAAACTGAAAGAATTTTTTAAAAAAAAGGACGGGCAAAGGAAGTATAGAAATGAGAGCAAATAATGCTCAATTGCATTTCATTATTAAAGTTGTGTTACAAGAAAGGAGGCACAATAAAGAAAATAAATTATTTTCCCTTACAACTGTCACGTTAACCCTTTCCGGCACAGAAAAATTCTGTTCGTAAAAGGATGAAATGATTGTCTACCCCGAAATTTACAAACGACATTTTTAGAAATTAAAATCACATTACTTTAACCTTTCATTGTAAAAGCAAAATTTTATTAAAATATTCTTCATGCCGTTTGTAAGTTTGGAATTAAAATTAGGTGGTCACGGCGTGGGACACTGCGCCGGAAAGGATTGAAGTGGTAATGGTTTAGATAAGGTGGCTTATGCTGACTTTTTTTACCAAAGTATTATCTAAAAATGAAAATGCAACTTGATCCGAATTAAGATACCAAAGGCGGTTTGTCATTTTAGCAAGTGCTTTGTCTGTAACCTATTTATCAAATTTTCTGTAGTGAACAAGTGATTTTATTATTTGCAGGTCTTGAATTGGGGGCTAAAGTGGCAGTGGAAGTATTGAAGCACGCTTTTGCATAAATATTGATTAAAAATAAGAAAAGATCCCTGATACCTTCTTTTTCTAAATTTGTTATTGAAAGATGATCCCTGAAACAATATATTTTAAGAGAATGAATGGCCTGTGCCTCCATCCATCTGACATGATTAAAAGTACCAGGTGCTTTGAAAAAAAGTCTTTTGCAGGAAGGAATTCTATAAAAATTAAACAAAGTTGGATAAACTCTTTATAATCATCCCTGAGCTGTTAATTTTTAAGAGTTCCTATAAGAAAATTTGAAATTTCTTCTGAATTAACTATTTATACCTAGTATTTCGTCTTCAGTAACATTTGTATACTTACTCTGGTTTAATTTAGACCACCCAATCCGAATTGGTTATTTTTTTTTAAATATCTGACACAGGGGCAGTGATTGTGCCCATTTTACAATCAAGAACAGCTATCTAAATTATGCTGGCGGCATGGTAAATACAGAAGACTTTTCCTTTAACAATTGCTATAGAAAAATGCAGGTTAACTCTGAGGCGACCTGTGTTTACTGCAGTTGTATCAAAAAATATTGCCTAGATTTTACCAACTTCCTCCCACTCTTCAACTGCTGAAAATACAGCTTTCGCCTGAATTATTCCGATACTATTTTCAAGTTGAGGAACTCGTAGTAACTGTTCTTCATCCCCACAACTAATTAAAACTTTTATCCACTCTACATTTTTTTAATTCAAAAAATGGTGAAGCAGTTTTCACCCCAGTGAACAACAGTTCTCTCTAAACGGGAATTTTTAAATCCGTTTTTGATGAGCTCAGTTTTTTGTTTACGAAACAGTTATTTGCAGAATCGATGTCTGTGGTTAGCTAGTGGATGTATTCTAAGTCTAGCAGCTTCTCTGGCGTTCAGTTCATTTTGCGAATATTATAAAATAAAATACATAAAACTTGACAATTACTTAGCTGCTTACTGTCGATGATTTGATGAGACATGTGGCCAATTTAAAATATCTTACATTTCTGCCATCCTATCAAGAGGGGGAAGGAATTTTACGGAATGTTTCGTCAATTCTAAAAATAGATAACCATAGCAGATAACAAAAACAGCCTTGTAATAAAAAGAGAAATTCAGAGGTTCAACTGCAACACAAATCGAGAAGCTCTTTCTTACTAGACACAGAACTAGATAACTAATAATCAATTATAATTCGTGAAATATTTTTAAAGTTACAAAAATTGTTCACTTATTTTTGCCTATCAATAAAAATGATACAAAAAAATTATCAAAAGTAATAAAATTTTTAATTTGTCATTTTTTACCTATGTTTCAAAAATGCAGAGTTTGAGGGTATGGTTCATTAGATGTCCTGAAAAATACTAAATGTTCATTAAATATAAGTTTTCATGAGAGTAAAAGTTCAAGGCAACAACAGTTTCTATGAAATAAAACAAGAATCAGGTTTCTAAGACAAATATTTTTCACGTAAGGAAAGAAAAACGACAAATTTTTGCCAAAAATTGCAAATTTTCAAGAATTCAACCTCGATGAGGCACGGGTTAATATTATTTATTTGAGCTGAAACTTTGCCAATCTCATTTTCTAACTAATTGGCAACTTTTAGGAGGGTCCCCCCGAAGAAAACGTTAAAAAAATTTTCCCCCATGTTGCTTGTGACCACCCTAGGGTATACCTATTGGGGGTAATTGCAGTTTGGTTCTTGCAGATATTTATTTATTTTTATACGAGGTTAATGAGACAATAAATAAGGATTTTTTAAGTTTCAGATATATTGATGATGTATTGTTGGTAAGAATTAACGATTCCAATAGTGATTTAAATTTAGACTACTATCCCCAAGGTTTGACATTAAAGAAAACTTCATATGACGAAAAACATGTAAATTATTTGGATCTCACTATCGACATTGAGAGGGGTGGATTACGGACTTGCATTTATGATAAGAGATAAGGATTACAACTTTGAAACAATAAAGATATTAAATTTTAATTCTAATGTACATATTTCCATTTTCAGAAATATCATTATCAATAGTTTAATAAGGATAGCAAAGTTAAATTCTAATCATAATAGTATAATAAATGACATTATAAATCTCTATCAAGATGCAATGGTTCATAATTTTCCTATTAGTTTGTTAAATAGTTTGTCAAACAATTTCGTCAAGGATAAAGATTACCGCGATGCTTTACTTTTGGCTATTAAAAACATCGCCAAATAATCGTAGGCTTTATAAGGAGCTCTGTCTGGTTGTGTTGTTCTTTTCGAATTGGGTTACTGCTTTGGATGGCCAGTTTTAAAGTTTTCTTTGGTCAGTTTGGTCTCGACAGATATGGGGGAAATTTCATGAGTAATTACCGGTATAACCCAGCATGCAAGTCTTTAGCCTTGCAATCTGTCTCCATTGGATGTTTTCTTTTTGTTCATGGTTTTGGTAGTAAGATTTTTCCATGGTTATTTTGTTAATTTTCTTTGTAGTTCAGTAGTTTTGGGATTAGATGTACAGTATGTGTTTTTGGTATTATATATATATATATATACAGGGTGTTTCAGCACAACGATTACAAAGTTTTGGGAGAGATAGAGTACACTTAGATGATGGGAAATCACATAGCAATGCATGGCTCGAAACGCTTTCCTGGCACGGTAGTGACGACACAAAATACAAAACAGGAAGGACACGAACAGGGTTAGAAAACATGTTTCATTATTCTTAGTACCTTAAAAATGTTGCGACAATGTTGGACAGTGCTGGGGAACGTATTGCATGTATCTGGTAGCTGCTGTGGAAGTCCGGGATACGTCCAACATTTTCGAGAACAATATGTATTCCATGCGCCGGAGATTTGAGGCTGATGTCGTAATTTCGAACAGCTTATTTGATGACGATCGTTGTCTCTCTTTTTGTTTTTATTTCTTAGTTTTTTGCTGTACTAAGAATAAAAAACATGTATTCTCACCTTGTTCGTGTCGCTCCTTTCTCGTGTATTGTGTCATCACTACCGCGCCAGGAAAGCGTTTCCGATCATGCATTGCCATGTGATTTCCCATCGTCTAGGTATACTCTATCTCTCCTGAAACTGTGTAACCGCTGCACAGCAGGGTTGCCAGTTTGGCCTCCATTTTTTATTAGAAATTTCCAGTTCATACCAGAAATAAAGTATAGCATTTTAGTACTTATTTACTGAGATAAATTTAGTGATCATATAAAGTAAACATTCTTCTTTCTAAATATCGGCGTGAATATGAAATTTTGGATTAAAATTGTAGGCCAAACTGGCAACCCTGCTGCACAGTGGGACGTTTTGACGATTTAGGTGGACAAAATTATTTCGTTGAAGTTTAATTAGTTTTTGATGTTTTTTTGAATGCGTCACTAATGAAATACTCGAACAGTGATAAATATTTGGTTATTTAACAACGTCTTAAAATAAAAATACAGGGTGCCCACTAAAGTCCGTTCCCACCTTCTTAACTGCCAAACGACTGCAATTATATTCATAAACATGGTGTCTAGGTATAGTAAAGAGGCTATGCGCTACTAGATGAGACTTACAGCGTCACATAGTACAAAATGGCGGCATCAGCGGTCCTATTGCGAAAACGGTTCGAAATATGAGACAAAAGTGAATGACGACACCTTGTAAACATGAATGCTAAATGAATATTGTTCTGAATATGAATCTCGTTTTCGAGATAGGAATACTAACCAGCTGTTTTGCACCAGGTGGCGCTAGAAGCGGTCTCATCTGGTAGCGCATAGCCATTCTACTATACCTAGACACCACTTTTTTTACTATGGCTGCAACCGTTCGGCAATTAAGAGCGTGGGAAGGCCTTTAGAGGGCAACCTGTATAATGCATTACAAATAATGTGTTAAACATACTTATTTTACAGTTAAGCAAAAAACAATTTACTGCACACGTGTAAGTTAACATTCATTTCTCTTTCGTATTTTTATCTACTCAGAATGTCTCGAGAAATTTGTGTAGTCATCCTGAAAAATTAATTTTTTAGATTAAAATTATATTTTAAAAATACTTTAATGTTTTGAAGTACTCTGTAAAACGAATAAATGCTACCAAAATTATTTTCTATCGAAAAAATGCTGTTGTGGGAATAAATAACCTATACAAATTTTATTCAATTTGAAATAAAATTTCTGCATATAAACGGTAATGTATCCGAAATTTTTATGTGTCCCTGTAAAAGAAATAAAACTACTTCGCACTTTGTTTTAAATTAAAAAAAAAAATGCTATTGTGTACCTCAATAACCTATAGTAATTTTGTTGAGATTTTATCTTTCCGCAATCCTTTGTGTGGCCCTGTAACAAATGCATAATTTCTACGTTCGTCAAATTATAATTTAATAGGATTGTCATCGGAAAAACACATGTAGGCAAGTTTCAGCTCAATCAGATAACTGAAAGTGGTTTACAATTATCTTGCAAGATTTGAACGTATCTTTTATGCTACGTTTCATAAATTATAATAATATTGCATTGTGATCAGAACACAAACAAACAATCAGAACACATTCAAATTACACATGTTTTCATTGTTTTGGCTCAATCGGATAATTAAAAGTGGTTTAAATTTGACTAGCAAGATTTGAACTAAACATACATACATGCACTGCAAGTTAATATGGTGCTTGTTTATTAATAAAAGCTTAAAGATCTGCAGACATCTGCAGAAGTTTTTTTCATTTTTCAATACTTTAGGAATGGCACGTTGATTTTTAAAAAAAGCTTTTTGCTGAATAATATGTTAAAAGTCAAGATGAAATTTGTAAACAACATAAGAATCATCCAGAATTACAACCTTTGAAAAAAGCAGTTAAGCGGGTTTAATATCGATAATTTTCAAATAAAAGTGGGTTAAATCTGACCTTGACAAACCTGTGACGTTTGCAAACTCGTTCAGCAAACTCGTGCTTTCAAAACAGAACAGTCACGACGGGCTTTCAGAATTAGGAGAAGCTAGTGCAACTTTTAAAACTCCCTCAAACCAACTGCGTAAATGGCTTCTTTACGGTCATAATTAATTGACACCTCTGATTTTTTCGACAAAACTCGTACGGATCACGAAAATAGAGGCATTCAGCTACCAATACACGCGGTTTTGTCAAATTCCGAGATAATCGGAAAAATGAATTATGTCCACCTAGATCATCAAAACGTCCCACTGTGCGCTGGGTTGAAACACCCTGTATATATACAGTGCTGGAAAAATGTTTCAGACTACATGCTGATTTTGATGTTTAGAATAAAATTCTGAAAAGAGTTATATATCTTGAATTTAGATATAAATATCTGATATAATATGTGAATTTAATTCAATAGTAAAAGTTAAAAAGTATTTTTTTCTACAAATGTTAAAATATTTTAATATTAAGAAATGGAAATAAGTTTAGGAACAGTAGCTTCTTTCATATCTAGTATAATGATATGGCGCCATTATTTTATTGGGACTCCTCTGTGATGTTGTTTATAGGTTAGCAGTCGCTAGATTTTAAATATTGAGATATACAACTGCTGCTTTGAGCATGGCTCGTGAGAAATCATTCACTGAAGAAGAAAGGGGTAAACAAGTTGGAAATTGCTCGTCAAACGTGGGAAGTGAGGTGCGTTCGTACTATAACTAGTTTTATAATAATTTTTTGCATCGCATATTGCACTGAATGTATATTTTAGTGCACTTCATACGTGCATATCAATTTCATTCTGTTCGAAAGGCTGTAACATCATTAAAATGCACTTGAAATATTTTTTTCCCCCATTGGCCTTAATGGAACGGAAAACTTTTGACTATCCCTGTAATTAAACTGTACATTCGATTTTCATAAAATTTGAAATGAGCCGGCAAAATTTTGCAACAATTATATATTTAAAATTTCAGACCATTCGGAAGACTGTAACATCATTAAAATGCACTTGCACTATTTTTTTCCCATTGGCCGTAATGTAACGGAAAACTTTTGACTGTCCCTGTAATTAAACTATAGATCCGATTTTCATGAAATTTGAAATGACTCAACAAAATTTTGGAACAATAATATATTTAAAATTTCAGACCATTCGGTAAGGTAGTTTTCGCTGAGTTATATGCGGACGGACAGACGGACTGAACGACGACTATAAGTGCTAAGTATTTATATAATTACGAACTCACCTAAAAAAGGGCTTTTTCGGATTGCGAGCTGACTGTAAGGCAAATTGCCCTAAAAACAAATAAATTTAAAACAGTTGTGCACAAGGGTTGTTATGATCTAATGAATTATGTTAGAAACAAAAGAAGCAGAGGGCTATCAAAACTCTCAGTCTGGTGTAAATGGGGCATTATTAGAGTAGCAGTTCAATCTACTATAGAACTATCAGTAACGTCCGGAACTGTTAGAAATGTATTAAAAGGTGCGGAATGCTTGAATTATGACAAATTAAAAAGCAAACCAAAACTACAAAAGCCTCACATTGATGCATGATTAGATCCCCTTCTTCCAATGTCTTAAAATTCAATCTATGATGCAAATTAGTTTTTACTAATGAAAAAATATTCACCCTTTATGGTACAGATGACTTACGATGTTATTGGCATGATTTACCAAGTGAGCCATACCTGCTTACAAAACGTGTAAAAGTTGGTAGCTCATTCGTCATTTGGGCAGACTTTAATGCAAAAGAAAAAACAAGTTTGTCTTTCACCGAGACAAATATGAACTCTTTGATTATCAAGATATTTTTGATAATAATTCTGTGGCACTTAAAGGCGAATTTACGGATCAGAATTTGGCATTGCTTCAAGATAACGCTTCTATTCACAAGACTGTCAACTTCAGATTCATTATCTACAAACAACATCAAAACTTTCGACTTTCCAGCTAAAGTCCTAAGCAAAGTCACATAGAAAACTTGTGGGGAATCTTGGTTCGTTAAGTTTATGCTAACAGAAAGCAGCTTGATCCGATTGTTGAACTGAAAGCAGCCAATTTGGAAATATGGAAACAAATACCGGTTTTCACATGTAAAAACCTCGCCAAATCTTTTCCAAAGTGTCTTTTGGAAGTCATCAGTGTTAAGGGGAAATAAACAAAGTACTAAAAATTAATGTACAAATCATATGCTTGTGTAATTTAGATTTTAAATATTCTGGTCCTAAACTTTTTCCATGAAATTTTATTATCTAGAAATTAATTTTTGTTTATTTTTTAAAAATATAATATTGTAATTTGAAACGAATTTGAAACTTGTACAATTTTATTTGCATACTTTTGCAACGATATTGGTTTTTCATTAAAGTATAATCTTTATTCTTTTTGTTGGTGGTCCGAAACTTTTTTCCAGCACTGTGTTATATACACTGCTGGCCATTCAAACTGCAACCCCAGGAAGGAATGATCTGACGAACGTCAAAATTACATGAAAGGAAGAACAGGTTAGAATATGAAAATGATTAGTATTTCAGCGCATTTAGACGAGGCAGGCGGGGGAATCGACATCTGAAGCACTGAATAAAATAAAAGTTGCGTAGTGGATTTCTCATTCGGAAAGCGCTTTGTAATGTCGGCGCTTGCTCAGAATATCGTATTATGCCCTCGAATAATAATAAGAAATGCTTACCAGCAAGTGTCGGAATTCCATAGAGGCAGGATCGTTGCCTATAGAGAGTGTGGATTATCGTTCCGTGATATCGCCCGTCGCACTGGTCGAAATCCAACCACTGTCATGCGATTATAGCATCGATGGTTTGCTGAGAGTCATACTGAATGGCATGCAGGATCTCAACGCTCTCCCATGACTAACCCCCGAGAGGACAGACATATTGTGAGGTCGGCCCAGCAAAACCGTACAACCACATCATGGACCATTAGTCAGAAAATGGGTACGTTTACAGCACGCCCAGTATCAGCTCGTACGGTGCGACGACGTTTCCAGCAGCATGGACTGTCAGCACGGCCACCATTACTGCGGCTTCCCTTGACAATAGAGCATAGAGAGAGACGGGGACTCTAGTGTGTCGGACAACAAATCTGGATACAGGAGTGGCACAATGTCGTCTTTTCAGACGATTTTGGGTTCTACGTGGAGTATTCTGATACCCGTACACGTGTCTGGAGGCTCCGAGGAGAACGCTCGTCACCTGCTTGCATTCGATATCGGCATAGGGGCCTTGCACCTAGTGTGATGGTTTGGGCAGTCGTTGGGTACACGACACGTGCATCTCTACTTTGGATTGACGGTAATTTGAACGCAGATCGGTACATTTCTGGAATCTTACGTCCAGTTGTTGTGCCTTGTCATCGAGGCCTGCCAAACGCCTTCTTCCAACAAGATAACACAAGACCACATGTTGCACGTCATGTTCAGACCTTCTCCTATATACAGGATATTCGATTGCTTCCCTGGCCTGCACGGTCGCCAGATCTGTCACCCATTGAAAACATCTGATCATGGATTGCTGAGAGACTGGCCCGCCACCCCTCTCCGGCTAATACGATTTATGAAGTGTGGCATAGACTTAAAGCAGCATGAAGTGAGTTATCCCTTTCTGTCATCCAAGCCCAGTTCGACTCCATGCGTAACCAGGTAAGAGCCATTTTAGCTGCCAAGAGGGGCAGCTGTTTCTACTAATTTCGCACCCCTGTAAACCACAAAACTGCTTACAAATTTAATCATTTCGTTTTCATGCCATACTCTTTACGTACATTAAATATATATTTTATATTTTCTTTCTTTCATGGTGTTGCAATTTTAATGGCCAGCAGTGTATATACGAATATTGTATACGACGTTATTCGTATATATGCGTGTGTTATTTTCTCAAATTCGTTCAAAATTAATATTTTATATACGTATGTTTATAGTAAAATATTACGAACTTAAAATGAATATTCTGTATGTCTAGTATAGAATCCGACAATGGTTTTAATTTTTGGAGGTATCGTCAATCTTTGCGACTTTTAGCTCGTATGGTTGTCCAGTTGTATAAGTATATATGTGTATTTGCAAATGTACATATGTAAAGATGATTAAGTAGGATATACCGCAATGAAAAGTATTTAACAGATATTACATGCTTTCAATATTAATATTCAATATCAGCTGTGGAGTAACATTGTAACATCATACCGGAAGTGTCGATCACACTTCCGGTTCTTCCAATAATTTATTACATATATAGTATATTTTCCTTCTTAATTTTAATCTGAAATCGCTTTTTGTAATACATTTTAACTTTTACTTTCTATGGATAAATTAATTACCTTCGTTTTCTTTATTTCTTACTTCGAGCCATATTTTTGCATTTAACATGTGAACTGTAAATTTTTTTAAATGTAATCTCAAATCCGGATGTTCATTTAAATGGTTTTAGTAACAAGCGAAAGGTAATTACATTAATTACATTAACATAAATAGTAAATTAAGTTTATGTAATTATTTAATGGTACATTTTTACGTTTAAAGTATCTTCGGAAAACGTATAAGATAATATGTTGGTTTATAATTACTTCTCGTTTCTAGAACATATTATATTTAATATATTTATCACAAAAAAGGGGGAAATGGCAATTATTATTAATATCACTTAATTATAACTTTCTCTTAAACTTGGAATCATATAATGTAGATAGTATAGATAAATTAAAACGCGAAGTCCGAATGAAAAAGAAAACTAGTACGGTGCGAATAAGTGAAAACATTCTTATGCATCTTTCTAATATATTAGTTTAAATAGCGCAGTTCCACGCAAAAATTTATGAATAGGAAGCATAGTGCATTTTTTGTAATTTGGCATAGATTTAGACTGATCCTTTTTAGAACAAACAATTTTTAAAAAAATCATGCGTCAAGCATAGATTATGAAGTACTTTCCAACACACTCAGAAAAATGTAACAAAACTGCACCGTTTAATAAGTTAAAATATTATATAAAATTCAACCATACGGAAACGGTTAAAGATTTGAAAATCCAATTTCAGCTGTTTCCATCTACAATCGGAAAATTATCCGAATTCCTTAAGCATTCCTGTTGTACATGACATATAGATTTTTATCAATTAACTACATGCATGCTAAAATTTAGTTCAGTAAAAAAATACATACATCTCAGTTGAAAATTCCCCTTCAGCAATTTCTGCTAATAAGGAGAATAGTACGTGAATTCTTTTGTGCAGCCCTGTATATGATGTAGGGGAGACCGGGGGAAGGTGACTATGTTAACAATTTTTGTTGTTATTTTAATTCATTTTTAAGTATAGTAAAATTAATTTTATATGAACTGTTAGAGTATTCCTTGTAGTATTAAGTATATTACCATACATTAATTTTTCAAATAAAAAAAAAACTAGCGGGTATGACCGAGCTAAGCTCGGTCAAAATTAGTCTTGTGTTCAATTCGATATTTCATTCCACTGTATAAATTTTGCTGTTTAGATAAAATTGGCATGTTCCTAATCCATAGGGACCCACTAATCGAAATTTTTCGAACACACGACCTAACCAAACCTCTTCTCGAACCCAAAAACGATAGAATACAAAATTTAGTCAAAATCGCTAAAGTCATTTTATAGATAAAATTAGATTGACCCACGGTAACCCAAAAAGGACCTGCTAATCTAAATTTATCGAACATCTGACCTATCCCAATAGCCTTCTCGTGCTAGGAAACGGTGTAATAAGAAATTTTGTCAAAATCGTTCGGGCCATTTTTTAGATAAAATTAGCTAAACCTTGACCCATAGTGAACCAAAATGACTGGTTAATCGAATTTTCTTGAGCATGCGACCTAGACCAATGGTCTTCTGGAACCCGAAAACGATAGAAAACAAAATTTAATCAAAATCGTTAAAGCGTTAAAGCTGTTTTCTAGATAAAATTAACTTGACCCACAGTGACACAAAAATAACCCAAACATGTGACCTAACCCAATGATCTTTTAGTGTCCGGAAACAGTATAATACAAAATTTTGCCAAAATCGTTTGAGCCTTTTTTAAAAATACAATTAGCTTGACCCACAGTGACCCAAAAATGACCCACTAATCGAATTTTCCCGAACATATGACTTAGCCCAATCGTCTTCTCATGCCCAAAAACTGTATAATACAAAATTTGACATAATCGTTTGAGTCGTTTTTTTAGTTACAAATAGCCTGGCCTGCAGTGACCCAAAAATGATCCACTAATCGATTTTTCTCGAACATGTGACTTAGCCCAATGGCCATCTCATGCCCGGAAACGGTATATTACAGGATTTTGTCAAAATGTTTTGGGCCTTTTTTTAAATTCCATTAACTTGACCAGGACCCATTGTGACCCAAAATGAACCGCTAATAAAATTTTCTTGAACATGCGACCAAGCTCAATGGTGTTCTCGCGCCCGAAAACGATAAAATGCAAAATTTCGTCAAAATCGTTAGAGCCGTTTTCTAGATAAACTTTGCTTGATCCACGGTGACCCAAAAAATGACCCACTAATCAAATTTTCTCTAATATGTGTCTTAGCCCACTGGTCTTCTTGTAATCCAAAACGACAGAATACAAAATTTAGTCAAAATCGTTTGAGCCGTTTTTTAGATAAAATTGGCTTGACCCATAGGGACCAAAAATGACCCACTAATCGAAATTTCTCGATCATGTGACCTAGCCCAATAGTTTTTTTTCTACCAAAAAACGTTTGGACATAAAATTTAGTCAAAATCGATTAAGCCGTTTTCTAGAAATAATTAGCTTGACTTTGACCCATTTGACCCAAAATGACCCCCTAATCAATTTTTCTCGTACGTGTGACTTAGTCCAATGGTCATCTCATGCCCGGAAATGGTATATTACAAAATTTTGTCGAAAGGTTTTTGGCCTTTTTTTGGATTCAATTAACTTGACCCTGACCCATTGTGACCCAAAATGACCCACTAATCGAATTTTCTTAGACATGCGATCAAGCCCAATGGTATTCTCGTGCCCGAAAACGATAGAATACAAAATTTCGTCAAAATCGTTAGAGCCGTTTTCTAGATAAACTTTGACCCACAGTGACCCAAAAATGACCCACTAATCGAATTTTCTCTAATATGTGATTTATCCCATTGGTCTTCTCGTAATGGAAAACGACAAAATACAAAATTTAGTCAAAATCGTTAGAGCCGTTTCTTAGATAAAATTGACTTGACCCGTAGTGACCCAAAAATGACCCACTAATCGACATTTCTCGAACAAATGACTTAGCCCAATAGTTTTCTCGTGCCGAAAAACGATTGGATATAAAATCTTGTCAAAATCGATTGAGCCGTTTTTGAGATATAATTACCTTTACCTTGACCCATTATGACCCAAAATGACCCACTAATCGAATTTTCTCGATTACGTGACCTAGACCAATGATATTCTCGTGCCCGAAACAGGTAAAATACAAAATTTCGTCAAAATCGTTTGAGCCATTTTCTAGATAAACTTTGCTTGACCCACAGTGACCCACTAATCGAATTTTCTCTAATATGTGACTTAGCCTATTAGTCTTCTCGTAATCCTAAACGACAGAATACAAAATTTAGACAAAATCGTTAGAGCCGTTTTGTACATAAAATTGGCTTGACCCATAGTGACCCCAAAATGACTCACTAATCGAAATTTCTCGAACATGTGACTTAGCCCAATAGTTTCCTCGTGCCGAAAAACGGTTGGATATCAAATTTAGTCAAAATCGATTGAGCCGTTTTTTAGATATAATTAGCTTGACCTGGACCCATTATGACCCAAAATGACCCACTAATCGAATTTTCTCGAACACGTGACCTAGCCCAATGGTCTTATCATGCCCGAAAATAGTAAAATACAAAATTTCGTCAAAATCGTTAGAGCCGTTTTTAAGATAAAATTTACATATATATACAAACACACACACATACATACACACACAATTTTTGCTCGCATTATAGTATAAGATAAAGGATAATTTTATTTTTTCATAACATTAACAAATCGTCATCTTACCCCAGTACTGGGGCAAGATGACAACACTGAAAAAGGTTGAACATATTTTATTTTTTGAATATGTTACATGGTTTAAAAATAATACCTGTGTTTTTACATCTTACAAAGTATCAGACTAAGCATAATGGATTGTAACGCAATGTTGAATTGTTTAGTTGTGCAGCTACCAATAGTCACAAATAAAAATACCATTTTCATAATTGGAACATTCCTCATGCCGCCACTCTTAGCATTTACAGCACTGGATCCATTCTTCTGCTGGTGGGTCACAATATTTGAATTATTTTGGGGGGATGGGGACCAGCTGGGGAGGGGAAGGTCTTGACTCGAGGTCGAACCCCGTCCTACGGTATCCCCCTCGTACCGATCGGACGCTTGGAAGCGGAGATACGGACCCCGATAGGGTTTTTCTCTAGGGGGGCTTAGCGGATGGCAAAAATGTCTCCCTCTGGTCGCCCCCTTTCAAAAGACACCTCCCACGATCCAATGCGCCCCTTAGCCCCAGAGGAGATAGAAGCGCAAGGTCGGGCGGACAAACAAGCGTTTACAGGATTTAAATAGAATGAACAACAGAGTTAGTTTAATAAATTCCGAAACACGGGGCTCATCATCTTGCACCAGACTGCCTGTTTAAAAATATTCGTTTTCATTGCCATGAAGGAAGGCGATTAATTGACATTTATTCATGGTAATAGGTAGTATTTAAACTAAGTTACTCATAAATATTAAAGAGAAGCGATATATCTTACATGTATCTGTAGCAGAGCTTATTTACACATATATAAAAGTTATAGCGGTGCAGCCGTAAACAATCAAAGCTTCACAACTAACACAAAAATGGCGATTTCAGCGTCTCTATACTATAGTTTAAAGAACGGCCGATAGGAGAGCCCGTAGTGTCCAGTTGATGCTACCACCTAGTGGAAAACGGAAAAATTAAGACATTCATCATCTTGTCCGGCTCTTCATCTTGCCTCGGTCTCCCCTATATAACTTATATACAACGAGTAACATGCAAAAAAAAAATTAGTTAAATTTAAAAGCGCATATATAATTTTAAAATGCACTTCCAGCAATTTCTTATTCAAAGACTATACTATAGTCTATGATGTGTCCGTAAATGAATGTCAAATGCTATGAATGCCCTATTATATCGTAATCACCTTGTAGTGAGATTCAGTGATTTATATTATTTTCGATACATTTGAAATAACGTAATGGCATTAACATACTCTGCAAACGATTTTTCCTCATACCGTATATAATAAAATTCTTTTCAGTAAATGAAGTATTAATCCCACATACTTCATATACAATAACAAACATACATTGGTGGCCCTAAATAAACTTTATCAATTGCATGAAAATCCGAATATATTTACGGGAATTAGAGCGTGGACAGACGGGCAGACAAACCGAATGCACAAACACTTTTTAACTCTGATGGAAAGTGATAAAAAGTAGAGTAAAAGTACTTCCTTTTGCACACTCGAATACATGATTTGAATCCCATGCTACATAACTATATTATAAAGGACAAACATGTCCATAATTTCATAAACATCATTTTGATGTTTATAACAGCAGGAGGTTAAATTTTGCTTTTACTGCAATTTTTTTAATTTTTTAAACTTCAAAGCTTATAAACATTTTGAATTTTTACACTCTCGAATAGAGAACAAAACGTACATTTAAAAGCAATTTATTTCAAAACTGTATCGGAGTTTCCTCATTTTTTATGCTTTTTTAAAAAACTCTCAATCATATTTTTTTTTAAATCTAACTCTATCTCGTTCAGACGATTGTGAAATATAAATCCGTTTGCATTTAAATCAATATAAATAGTTCATAGTTTCCGGGTGATATTCTATAAAGAAGTTAAAACTCCATCGATAAAAAAACTTGTATGTTGTGACCATCAGAAAACTTTCTTCTATATAAATCACGTCAATTAAATCATTTAAATAGTACAAAAATTACATCAATTTTGCACAATTCGTGCATTAGTCTTTGAAATAGACCTACAGCGGAAATTCTGAAAAATGCTGCATTGCAGCGCCACCTGTTGAGCGATTTACACCAAAACATAAACAGCACTAATTCATATCAAGGTATACCTGAATCTAAAGTTGATTTAAAATCCAAGCAATAGATCTTGAAATAGAGCTGTTGCGGAAATCGCAAAAAATGCAGCATAGCTGCGTCACCTGTTGAGCGATTTACACCAAAATGCATAAAACGTCAACTCATGTCAAGGACTAACTGAATCTGAAGTTTGATGAAAATCCGTGCATTAGTTCTGGAGATTGAGGTATTGTGGAAATCATGAAAAATGCTACATAGCAGCGCCACCTGTTGAGCGATTTACACCAAAAACTAGTCAGCACCACTTTATATCAGGGACTAACTGCATATAAATTTTTATTAAATTCCGTGCATTAGTTCTTGAGATAGAGCTCCTACAAAATTTGTATCACATACATACAGACAGACAGATGGACAGGCAGACAGACAGACAGAGTCACAGAGTCACAGACAGACATTTTGTAAAAACATGTTTTTTGATATCTCTGACCCCTAAAACGCGTAAATCCGTCGGAAACCGAGAGTCGAAAATTTTTATGAACCTAATACTTTCTTGTAAAGATAGAAGTAAAATAAACGGTCAAGTGCGAGTATTACTCGCGCTCAGAGTGATCCGTACAATAAATGTATGAATTATTAACTGTATTATTAAAAGAATCGTTGCTAAAATAATAAAAAGAATTTGAAAAAAACTACACAACGTAGGGTTTGATATAGATGTATGTAATAGAAAAGTGAGAATGGGTTTACCATAAAAGTTCAATGAGATATGAAGACTAAATTATGCCAAATATTACCATTCTGAAAGGTTAGTTGGGGCAACTGGCCATGATTTTACAATGTGACTCTGGAGCTTCTGACAATTGAGCTTCAAAAAGCTAATATTCATTTGAATTAAAGTCTGAACTTCGGTACATGTGTTCAGTTAGGTTCCCTCTATCAGACAGAAATGCTCAAAATTACATTTTAATATTTAAAAATATAAAATTATGCATATTTCATCTTTCTTTCCTCATAAGTCCTGTTGCCCCATAAAAATGGGGTAAGCAGACCAGGAGGGTTTATGTTCCACACGCGTTTATTTTTTTTCATATGGGATATCTTGTCGTGTTTGAAAAAGTGTAAACAACATAAAAAAAATTAAAACCAGGCAGATCATGTAAATTATATGTCAATAAAGAGCGCTGTAAGGGGAAACCTTTGCTGTCAGTGTGTCTAAAAAAAGCACTATTCAAACAGGAGGGATATGAAAGTCTATAGAAAACCTTGCAGGTCAAACTATACAATATCCCATGACTGTAATTTTCCATTCAACTATAAAACTGCTGCATATCGTTTTTATGTTAAACGAGTTTTTCAAGTTTGTTCGGATGTTTATCTAAGTGATGAATTGAGTAAAATTAAACAGATTGCTTGTGAAAATGGTTTTTCGAATAGATTTATCAACAAATTAACTTATAAATATAATAATGGTAACAAAATATCAACAAATGTTAGTAAAGATAAAGAGAAACCTACTAAATTTTGCAGTATGGAATATATTCCACATCTTTTTGAGCGGATTAAGTATGCTTTGAAGAAATATAATGTAATTCTTATCGCTAAACCACCGACAAAGTCAGAGTATCTGCTACACAGAATGATTGATCCTATAGATAATTATGATAAATCTGGAGTTTATATTATCCCTTTTAAAGTTAATAGCAGTTCAAAAACGTATACTTATGTAGGAATGACCACTCGCAAATTATTTGAAAGAATTAAGGAGCATATAACAGATATAAATAAAGGTAAACTATCCACAGCTCTATCGCGGTTAAATCAAGATAAAAATATTGATATCCTATTTTAAAATGTCAAAATCATTGCACATACATCACATTATAATATTTGTATAATCAGAGAGTCTTTGGAAATTTTGGCAAGAGGAAAGCGTACCTGTAATGATGTTCTATCCTATAATATACCAAGAATTTGGTTTAACATACTAGGTGTAACTGGTGAATTTGGTTTTGATTAACCATTTCCCTCCCCCTCGCTCTCTTTTTCAGGTTAGCTACTCCTCTATTTCTTTCCTTCCCACCCTCCTGTTTGTGGTTTGTTGGTTTCGCCCTTTGGTATTTAACCAGCAGTAGTCTTTCATCCAGCAGTGATTTTTCCTGATGACGACTAATGGTTTAGTCGAAAGCGCTCGGACTTTAACATAAAAATGACTCCAATGTTTTAACATCTTGATTGTTTTTTAAAATGTTTTAACATTTTGTATTTTAGCACCTATTAAGTAGAAATTAAAGATATATATTGGGAATTTAATATTCATTTTCTCATTTGAAATTTATTTTACAGGTTTCATCATCAATATGACGTCATTATTATACACGGGCATATAACATATAATATTGTTCATATGGAATTTCTTTTTGTGGTATTAACCCAAGTTAAATTTAAGTAACAATTTGATCTTGCATTTACATCGCCTCCTGGCAGGAAATAGGGTAGAAAAATTTAAGTGACTTTACTTTCTTTTTACTTTTATGTTTTACTGTGTGACAGCTATACTGTTTTCATAATGTTAGCAGTCAAGATTTAAGGACGTTTTTGCATTCATTGCGTACCACAGTGAAAAATGGGAGAACAAAAATTGCTTTCTTTTATGTTTTTATTAAAGATTTTTTTATGCTCAGGCTGGAAGTTTTTGTCCAAACTTTGCGCTACTGCACTGATGAAACATTTTAGATTAAATATTAGTAAATACACTACAAATTGTGATGCGATACCTTGTAGATCAAACCTGATGATGATAAATCCGGTTAATTTTTAAATGAGTTCGTCTGAATGCAGTAGTTATTAAAAAAACTCGGCATATTAAACAAAAACATAATTTGCCGAACAAATTAAAAAAACAGATTTATTTCCTACATTATATAAGCTCGAGAAGGGACAGATATTAAGATATTTCATTCAGTTAGTTATACATTTAATGTTAAATTTTTGTAACAAATTAGTTAAACCAAGTTAACATTAAAAAATAAAAATGAGATTGAAACAATATGATACTTAATCACCTTAAACAATATGATACTTAAAAACTTAGATTCCGTTCATGCGAAATCGAAATAAACCTTGGACTTTTCCCCAAATTTAAGTTGCAAATATTCGTATTGCTGATTATGTATTATGTTTACGTTAGGTGTAAACAAAATGATAAGATACATCTAAAATACAAATTTTTATACAAGTCTAAGATTTATTTCGATTTCGTTTGAATGGAAACTAAGTTTTCAGGATGTGTAAGTATCATATTGTTTCAATTTCATTTTTATTTTTTAATGTTAGCTTGGTTTAACTAATTTGTTACAAAAATTTAACATTAAATGTAGAACTAACTGAATGAAATATCGTAATATCTGTCCCTTCTCGGGCTTAAATAATGTAGGAAATAAATCTGTTTTTTTAATTTGCTCGGTAAATTATGTTTTTGTTTAATTATTACTATTATTATTATTATATTTTTAAGAAAATACAAAGCTATTATTAAAGCCATTAAATGTTTATAAAATCATTCCATTCCAAAATTTGGACTACCCCATCGTTTGGCATTCCATTTTTTCTGCCATATTCGCATATAATTTGCTGTTAGAAAAATCAGGAGCATAATATTTAGGAAATGATACTTGCGTTTACCAGCAAAGAAAGACAAAGAATGTTGTCCATTATTTTATTGATAAGTTCTGCTTTTAGTTTCCCCTGGCAGGGGTCAAGATAACAATATTACTTTAAAAGAATATTACTTTTGAATGAATTATGTAACAAAAAAGTATTATTAAATACTTTTAAATATTTATTTACACTTTTAGATGTTATTTGATATAAATTTATTTCATGTACTGATATTTTATTGACTTCTTGAATCCGTAAGCTATGTAATTAATAAATGTATAATCAATATCTGTATATCGCTGCAAGCGTATAAAAAGAAAGAAAAATAAACTAAAAAAAATAGACATTGATAACGATATCATCTGGTATGAGGGGTGGGTCGACGAATGATAACGTGTATGATATCGTAAGGGAAAGGGGTCCAAAATTAGCAAAATGTTGATAACGATATATATGTATAGCCCTTTAATACACTCTAAAACTACTCGGACACGTTTCTGAAAAAAGAAACACTTTTAAGAAATGCTTCATTAAACCTTGGAAATCCATTGGTTTCTGACGTTTCTTAAGATAAAGCGATTAAGATTTTCAGAATAGTAAGTAACTCGACAGAGGCTATATTATAAATTCGTAAACCTTCTTGCTATATCAAGATCTAGAAACATTCCCCATATCTTTACATGAAGTTAGGTTTCCGCTCCCACGCTGCGGAAATTTTTTTCTTTCGTTTTTTCGTACTTATGTGTTTTAAATTGCACGGTGGTAACACGGAATCCTATGACCGTATTATTTACTTTTGAAATAATATCTTGCGTCTCGCATAGTAAATTGTGCATCAAATGTGGGAAATGAGGTTCTTTTTTTCTATAACTAGTTTTATAAATATCCAGATCTTGGTGAAATAGCTGTTGCACTCTTATGCAAAAATGAAAGAATACAAAATTTTCCACGATTATACATATTAAATTAAGTAATATGGAAATAATAGAATTCCATCTTAAATACGATTACGTCAATCACCATGGCAACCTAGAATCATTACCTATCATGGGGTATCATTAAATTAATTACGTATGATAGGATTTAATAGAATGAAGGAAATTTTTATTAATATCGTTTTAAGTTTTGATTCGATTTTCATAAATTTTGATATGACTTGTTAAAATTATGCAACGATTACACTGGGGAACACACATTTTGTTGACTTAGATCTGGCACTTGTTTTTGGCTAATTATTCACATCTAAATCAAAAAATGACCCCAGTTTTTTTCTATCACGTCAACTTTTTAAGCTGCAGGATACCCCCAAAATCATACTTAATGTGAAAACAAAGGAAAAAAAAACCGAATATATTATTCCTTCAATGGCTAGATATACTTACTATAAGCTACATTGTGTTCAGTCAAGTAGTAAAATCCTTTTACAAAACGAAAAAAGTACATATTAAGGTAAAAATGTTCGCCTGTAGCTTTTCCTAGAGTGTTCAATTTGTGGACAATCTCGCTTCATGCTTCAAGAATAGTCCAGCCATGATATGTTCATCTCATCTACCTTGGTACCGTTCCTCCATGAGCTTTAAATCTTGGTGGAATACCTCACACTTGCACATCACTGACTGCACCAAGATTTTCCGCGAAGTCATCAAGATGGCCATGCAGAAAATGAAGTTTGATGCTCATATTGCAATCAAGCATTTGGAAGCTCCCTAAAAGTTTCTGAACACTTTCAGTGTAATTTTCTACTCGCGTATTTCCATCAGAAAGTCTTTGACAAGGTTTTTGAATGTAAACCAAGCATTATTTTGGAGATCTGTCATTGTTCCGATGAAACGTTCATCTTTAATGAGCTGCCGAATCTGTGGACTGTCAAATACACCTGGTTTTACCTTTTCACAGGACAGGTTTTGAAATGAGATACTTGAAACTGTTTGCTTCAGTTGAAAAAGCTTTCACGACCCAGTTTTATATGCAGAGATGGAAATATGATGTTCTTTCTGTCGACAGGTGGCTGATTCAAAATGTTTGGATCGTCAGGTTTCAGGTCTGATCTTACAGGCCAATTCGACTGGAACGAATGCTTGTCACGTGCCCTGCAGTCTCACATACACAAAAATCAGGGATACTTGGTATATCCAATTTGCTGTCCAAGATGGAAGCAGATCATTTTAAGGTTAACACAAATGATCGATTCGTGCATGTATTGTAATAAATCAATGTCTCTCTTTATGTCCTCATATTCTTCGCGCAAATAAACCGAATGGCCTGTTGGGAATGCTCCAAATAAATTCCATTGTCAAAGGGTTATGCACTTCAAGGTCCTCTTTGAGCTATCGATGAACAATCACCAGTCAGTTGCGATATTGGATGGAATTCCCAACTCCTCCATTAAACCATGTACGTTTTGTCAAACAAATCCACCGTCATTTCGAAAGTATTGAAGAAATTTACTTTCTCTTAATCGAAGTAGGATACCTTAGCTCCCTTTTCAAGCAAAATTTTCTCGTGCAAGCTTGATGCTAAGAGTTCTAAAGCTTTTCTTCTTCCTATGATTCACGTCCGATTCAGCGTAGAGTGGTCATTAATATAAACTGTAGAGAAAAAACTTGACGTGATAGAAGAAAAGTAATTGCAGCTTTGAAATCAGCACGCTTTTTTGACTTAAAAACAGCTGAAAAATCTAAGTCAACAGAAATTAAGTTAAAAATTGTTCCCTAGTGTTATACGTATTAAATTTCAAACCATTCGGTTGGTTAGATTTTGCGCTGTTATATGCGGACAGATGGACACACAGACAGACGGATGGATCAGACGACGACTATAGGTGCTACGTATTTATATAATTACGAACGCACCTAAAAACTCGTCTTATAACATTTCTTAATTTAAATTGTAATTGAAGAAATTCAATAATATATTTTACTTCTTTTTACCGTCTCGTCTATATTTACAAAAACAATGCTATGATATTTATTGTAGGGGAGACCGGGGCTAGTAAGCGCAGTTTTTAGTTATTAATTTTTATTACTTTTTTGTTTAAGTTTTTTAACAAGCTTTAACTGCACTTTTAAAGAGTAGGCATTTGGCTATAAATTCCCGGAGTTTTGAGTTTGTAGCTTTTGTAGTTTATGTTTAGCGGAAGCCTAAAGTGAAAGTAAAATTGTGCGCCAACCTACCCCGTCACGGGGCAAGTTGCCTATACCTATAGGCTAAGTTGGCTCATGCTTTATAAAAATTTAAATAAAACTGAAATAAGATACGCAGTTAAGAGAAATCAATTTCATTATTATCAGAAAGTTTAGGCGTTATCGCCGTACAATCTAAATTTTAAATTATACAGACATAAAAATAATGAATAAAACATTAACATTGAGTAACTTCTATCGTACTCGAAATCATAATCAGAGTTACAGTTGTCACAAATAAAATTTCGACTGTCTCTGTTTGGGCAAGCCTCATGAGCCCAAAATCTTGCATTGCAACCACTTTTCTCGGTGTTTGCTGTTTTTCAAGCTAAAAGCATACACCAGATACCGAGCCAACTTGCCCCGTGTTCAATGCGCATACTAGCTCTATAATAAATTTCTTCACAAAAGGTACACGTAACCTTCTAAACATAAATAATCCAAATACATCACAAATGGGGTAGGTAGAGTTAATCATACACTGAGAAAACTGCACAAGTTAAATCGCAGTTATTAAGATAAGTATTAAGATAAGAATGAAGAAACAAAAAATTACTTATGAGTACGAAAAACAGAAAAATCGTAATAAATGGCCACTGCACGTAGGTAATACTGCAAAACTGCAATGATGATTGTAAAAAGCAAGAAGAAAGGTGCTCTGTGACTGGTTGCGCAATCTATCCAGAAACAGGCGATTTATAAGGGCTGCACCTACTTACCCCTGTAGCCAACTAGCCCCGGTCTCCCCTACTTATCAAAAAGCGCACGTCGCTGCACACATATCTTTGAATCTCTTTATGGAACACTTTTATTTCTGAATTATAGTAGTACATTTTGAAAAAGAACAATGGTTTATGTATTAATAAATTTAGATGCTATTGCAGCAAATCAAAACTTTAAACGATTTAATTTAGAGCGAATATTGTAATTTTATTTATTATGTATTAGATTACTATATTTCGTAATACTGATATTCTAATAGGTGATTCATGAAATTAGAATACCTATGAATTTTCCTCATTGGTTCAGAAAGTTGCATACTTTATAAGTCCAAAAGCCGGCAGCACAAAAACCTATGTTATCAAGCACAAGAAAAAAACTTTTATTTTATGGAAGAGTAGAAGTTGGGGAATCTAATGACCCATGTCTGCCGGAAGTGAAGTAGTGCATAAGCCAAAAATTAATACAACCAGTGGTTGACTCGTAGGTTTATCATTGTGTTTGTCCTACAAACAAAGGTATCAAGACATGGAGGACTGGGTGCAGGAAAACACAATGATAAATCTACAAGTCAACCACTGGTAGTATTAATTTTTAGCTTATGCATCACTTCACTTCCGGCAGACATGGATGATTAGATTCCCTACTTCTACTCTCCCAAAAAATAAAGGTTTTTTTTCTTGTGCTTAATAACATAGGTTTTTGTGCTGTAGGCTCTTGGACTATTAAGCATAAAATTAGTTTCTAGTGGGTTTATTTTTAAGTTAGAGAAAATGGTCCTGTGGTTATTTTTTGTTTTTTTCTTCTGTGTGAAATATGGAACGTTCATCTCGTAAAACAGCCTTTACAAAGACATATTATTGATTTTCAAAATCAATGCTGTAATCAGCTATTTAAAATGTCCGCAATAAAGCAATAAAGCAGTATTTGTGCGACGAATATTTTGAACACAATCGTCTAACTATTGGCCAAAATCCAAAACTATTCGACAGATGATAGAAAACTAAAAACGTTTTCTAAGAAAAGGTTTTAGAAGTGTAACGTTCTTTTCATCGTAAGTGGAAGTAACACTATGTTGATGTGTCTACATCTACAACAATAAGACGTCTCCATAAACTTGAATTTCATTCTCGTGTGCAAAAAATAAATCATCTCATAACCGTTACACAGAAATGGGAGAGTATGAAGTGGTGCAGAAAAAAGGAATTTTATGTGACCTGAATGATTGAAAAGAGGTATTGTTTAGTGATGAAAATATGTTTTGGTTATCATTTTACGTATGACGAATGAACCTGTCAGTTAAATTTGCAGCCAGCGTAATGATAGCGACTTGCATAGTTGCATGTGGAGCTGGTATCACTTACGAAATAATTAACTCTATGGTACACGGAAAAAAAAAATCTTTGAGAATTTCATACCATCGTCGGAAAATTTGCGCGATTACGATTTTACTTTCGAACATTATTTAACATCTAGCTGCAGGTCACTGTTCACTGACTTAACCAACTGCAAATTAATCACTTTTCTGTCTGGCTGGTTTACCATGTTAAAACCAATAGATAATTTACAGAAACAATGAAGAAAAGACTTCAAGTAACTGAAAAAAATACAAAGGTGATTTGATTCTGATTTCTGCGTAAACTTGACATGTTCATGTCTGGGTAAAAAATACCGTGAGACATTTGTGACTAGTTTGCTAAACACAATTTTATTTTGCTTTGAAAATATTTTTTTGAATAATATTTGAAAAATTTGTGATTTCATTTTAATTATATATATACAACGAATTGGATGCAACTGACCATGTGTAATAGATATACGAAGGTCTCGGCTGAGTCCGTTGGAAATTTTCCTCCGTCATCTTATATCAAAATGGCAGTCACTTAAAAATTTAAAACTAATAAATATATGCAAAAAAAATCGAAATCAAATTTTATTTTTTGCCTAAGTATTAGTCCTTGATACAAGGATTACGGAGCATCTTTAGTTTTTTCTCTAACTTAAAATATATTTGTGATATATCAGCTTGAAATTCTAGAGTGACAGACATTTTGAATCAAGACAACTGATTAAAAACAAGTGGGTAAGTGTGATCACAGATCGCACAGAGGGTTTCGTTTAATATTCCTTTCAAAACACTTTATCCTTTTGCGACATCTGTTAGTTCCACATTTCGCAACCAGGGGGCGTACTCCATTCTACACAAACCTCTATCGGAACGAAACTCCGTTTTACAACCTATCCGTAGGTATATTAGTCGAGGGGATCCGGTCTATAGCACCCGAGATAGGTAGGCGTCCCCTGGCGGTAAAAAGTGGACTGAAATATGTAAGGCTATGTGCATAATATGAAAGAGTGGTCAAAGTGGTGTCGGCAAAAGTTAGTAAGGTACCCACCGGGTGCAATGGGTGGAGGTTAGAAAAATTGCTTAAAATACATAATTTAGAGCCCGATGGGTAAATAATATAAGACTTTTTGAAAATTTTATGATTTTCGTGTGATCGCAAGTGTTCTGCTATACGTATGCAAAATTTCAAGCCTTCTGCTTAAATAGGGGCTCAGTTAGAAAAAAAAAGCTTAAAATACACAAGTTAAAACCCAGAGGGTTAAATATAAGACTTTTTGAAAATTTTATGATTTGTCGTTTGATGTGAGGTGTTCAGCTATAAGTATGCAAATTTTTAAGTCTTAAACTTAATTAGGGGCTCAGTTAGAACAAAAAGATTAAAATACACAAGTTGGAGTCCAGAGGGTTAAATGTAAGACTTTTTCAAAATTTTAGGATTTGTCGTTTGATGTGAGGTGTTCAGCTATATGTATGCAAAATTTCAAGTCTCCAACATATATAGTTTCTGAGAACGGGCTTTGTGACGGACAGACGGACAGACAGACCGAGAAGCGAGACAAATAGGGTTTCGTCAGATGAACGAAACCCTAAAAATCAGGGATTAATTTATGAGTTTTAGTGAATGTGATTTCTCGCAAATTATCTTTCGTTGTTGTAACCATTTTCCCAATCATACGCATAAAACTATTAAATAAAAACATATATTGTAGAATACATTAAAATCCGAACCATAGCTCCAAGCCTGACGGAGCGTTTTCCTACGGGCGGCCGAAACCCATTTGTTAGTCCATCCTTTTGGCAGCAGTTAAAAAAAAATATTCAATGTTTATATTTATGCTTTAGTAATTAAAAGAAACTGTAAGATTCTCAATATAGCTGCCTGGTTCAAAACATGACGAAATATAATGCATACAAAATATTAGTAACAAAAACACTACTTGTAGTAACTATAATACCAATAACAAAAAAATTAATAATAATAATATTTAATGAATAAATATGAAAACAATTTACAATGGAAACAAAGAATATAACAGAAAAATCATAAACCATCATCTGAAGAAGTGTCCGAGAGGTATGTATAATTATTTCTAAAAATGACTTCATTTTTCTCTATAAATCTCATTAGTGCTGATATTTTGTTCATGAGAACAGGACTTTCACTAATACAATTAATCCAATCCAGAATAGCCATAGCTCTGTGTTTTTTAACGTGGTAATATGTTGTTAGAGGACAATCCAGTACTTAGTGAAGTGAGGTGGAGGGGAGACCACATACACAAAGAGGGGCGTCACGTTTACCTATGTCGTAAAGATATTTTTGGAAAGGGCCGTGATTTGTGAAGAAAAGAAAAAGGTAACGATTATTTATGGTAAATTGAATGGGAGCACCTGATAATAAATTAAGTGTGTAGCGGCATGTGTCTTCATTGTCCCATCTTTGCTGCCATTCATTTTTATTTTCTGTTTTAATTTATATTTTAAATGAGAAGCCGGATGTGAAAGGAAGTATGATGTGACATTAGTGTCCTCTACAGCCGTTTTTGCCATGGTATCAGCTAATTCATTCCCCGTGACTCCTGAGTGCCCTTTAACCCACTTAAAATGGAACGTTTTGCTGGATTTGTGTATTAGAATAGTTGAAATCATATGATCAACTGTATCTGTATTTTGCAGAGCCATTAAACCTGAGAGGTTATCTGAAACAACAACTGGAAATAAATTTAAGCAATCCACTGCCTCGCAATGCATAAATATATTCATATCCGTTGGCATCAAATTCATGCCAAGCTTGGCGACACTTGCCGAATTATCGCCGAATTTGACGACCGAAAATAAGTCGCTATAAATGAAGCCAACTTGGCTATAGCTGATTAATTGGTTGAAATTCTCATTCAAATTCGGCATTTAAGAATCATTTTAATTGCGTATAAAATTTGAGTAAAATTAGCTTCCAGTAAAATTTGTAAAATTTTAAAACAAAGAAATAGGGAAGCTCTACCTTTTCCTCCCGGTACAACCGGAAGGGCTTTTTTTTTCGATTTTTCTAAATTTTTTGACGTACATCTGTATATATGGGATATTTAAAAATAATAATAAAATTATGTGTCCTTAGAAAAAGAAACAAACGATAAAAGTCCTTCCGGCCAGTGCCGGGAGGAAGAGGTAGCTTTCATATTCCTTATTTTTAAAAAGCTAGCTTGTGTTATTCAAACACACGAAACTCAATTTGGTGGAAATCGATTATAGAAGATTCAATACTAATTTTTATCAATACTAAATCCTTATGAATGAGAATTTCGCGAAATTAGTCAGCTTTATCCAAGCTGCTTTTATTTAAAGTAACTTATATTTGGTTGCCAAATTCGGCGATATCTTGAAGTGCCTGCCATTTTAAGACAACATGGTGGATGAGGCTAACAGGTGAACTTGGTCGAGACCTTAGTCATTCCTGTGCACATGCTCACTCACATCGGAATCGGTTGATTTATACGAGTGCTGTCGCAGGCAAAAAATCAGATTTTTCAAAATGTCACCAACATAAAGAAATTCAAACTCTTATATCTCAACCATTTTTTAAGATAAAGACAAAACAAAAAAAAGTTCCGGAATCTTTATATCAAGGTCAAATACTTAAGAAAGAAATCTTTTCTAATTTCTAATTTTTTGAACCTCACTTTAAATATAATTTTTTTTTTATTTAATGGCCGCCATTTTGAAACAAGATGGCGGATGAAGCTGGCCAGCGAACTTGGTCGAGACATTGCTATATACTATCCACATGCCTTCTTACATCCAAATAGGTTAATAAATACGTGTGTTATAGCGTGACAAATATCAGATCGTTTCAAAATGTCAGCCATGCTAGAAATTCAAAGTGCTATAACTCAACCATTTTTTAAGATATAGACGAAACAAAAACTGCTCCGGAATCTTTGTATCAAGGTAAGTAAGTAAGTAAGCACCCACCCTGGGAACCCGCTTTTGGCTTATGGTTAGGTGTAACCCCCAAGCCCTGGGCAGGGAAAAGTTTTACTACCTGCGGAAACAAGCCCAGAACCCCAGTCTCCGGGAAAGAAGACAAGTGCCATGTCTCCGGACCGCCTGTGAAAATTTATTATTATTTAAGATGGCGATTCTTTACCAATCACAATTGGCTGCCCTATTGTTTCAGGGCGAGCCTAGAAATGTATTTCAATTATGGTTTATATGTTTTGGAATTTGTGTACTATTTGAAAAATTTTTAAGTATTTACATTCGTCTTTACATTTGATAAGAAATATTTTTTCCCTTTTTTTCCCCCTTTTAAACAAAAATATTTATTCGTATTTACAATATTTCTAGTGGTATTTAAGTTCTTAAAAATTAAACAATCTCAAAAACACCCTTCCATACACCACGTGGACCCATGATTTTTTTTTGATAAAGTAGTATAATAATTTAGAAATATAATTATTTACCAATAAAAAAGTTTTTTTTTTTTTTTTTTTTTTTTTTTTTTTTTTTTGACAGAAAATATGAAATACACGGAGCGATGGTAGAACTAAAAAGACAATCACAGGACAAATTTAAGCCCAACTAAGGTGGCCCCACTGCCCATAACTGGAGGCCATCCCCGCCGCAGCAGAAATATTAGGACAAATGCTGATACACTTATTATGATAAAAAAGATATGAAGATGATGAAGTAAAATTGTAAATATGGTTAAATAATTTAAAGTTCTATGATAGTGATGTATATACAGTGAGGATAGTCCTCTGAGTATTAGTTCTATATATATAAAGTTCAGATTAGACAAGGTCAAGGTCAGAGTCTGTTATCTCTGCGTCTATCAGTCAACTGCGACTGATACACTGGGCAGGAGCTGGAATCAGCTGTATGTTGTTGATAGTCATTACGCGTGTGACAGTTTGTGCAGCGAAATTGTGAAGGGTCATTGGCGTAAGGACAGTCTCTAGTACGGTGTCCACGCGAGCACTTTGCACATATTGAGTCTCTGCGACAGTTGGTCGACGAGTGGCCATAAAGTTGACAATTGCCGCAACGGATAATTGGTCTATAGATACGAATTTGACAGTTATTCAGACCTACCAACAATGATTTTTTAGCTAGTAATGTTTGTGCATCATTGAAGTCTAGATTTAAGATTATGTGATAATTAGGTGATTTTTCTTTCTGGAGAATTTTATCAATTGTTATGTTGCAGATCGTAGTATTCTCTTTTATGTAATTCAGGAGTTTTGTTGTTGTAACCGATGTTGGTATGCCTGTGATGATAATTTTTAAACTTTTAGATAATTTGTAGTTTATTTCTATGTTTTCTTTAATTTCTAAGTAGTTCTCAATAATTTTAAGTAGTTTATCTGTATGTGTGTCTTGATCTGTTTGTAGGATTATAGTGTCTTTTTGTCTAGCCGTTCTACAGTATATTGGTGGAATATCAGCTTCTTCTAGGAGTTTTTCATTCAGGAATTCCTTGAGTTTAGTTATTGTTAGTTGTTTTGATATTGTTTTGATTAATATAGCTGAGTTTGATGTTCTTTGTTGCAATCCGCCACTTGTCTGCTCAGTATCTATAATTATCCTCGCAGCATTCTTGTCACCTTGTACATTTATGCTTTCTCTGACTAGATTTTCAATCATCTTCAATTTAGCATTTAAGATTGTCATATCGAAGTCTTGATTTTGTTCCAGACCATTTATATCCGTCTGTGTCATTTCTGTTTGCGTTTTAATCGATGTAGTCTTAGTAATATTTGTTTGGTTTCTCTTTTCTTTTGTTTTTGGTTTTGTTAGATTTTCTTGGAGTTGAGCCCTGAGTTTACCATTCTCTGCTTGCAGTTCTTTTATTTTATACTTTTCTATTATTGTTACTTCCTGACAATTAAGTTCTGCTTTTAGTTTTTTGTTCTCTTGCCTTTTTTCTTCCAATTTGTTTTCTAATAGTACCTCCAACTTGGAGCTCTCTGTAAGTTTTGAATTTAAATCTGTAATTTCCTTTGATAGCTCATCGATTCTCAACTGTAGCTCATCCTCCAGATCTTGTTTGTCTTTGTTGACTTCATTTTGATACCGTAGTATCAAGGATTCAATGCTTTGTGCCTTAGAGAATATCAGTTCCAGGTAATTCTCCGCTTCTGCTCTCCCTTCCTTGTTGTTTTGCTGCAATAGTATTTTGTACTCTTTAATCAATTGTTTAATGGAAAGCTCCTCCAGTGGATTCAGTCTGGTCCCATACAGTTCAAATGGTAATAACTCTACACCCATTGTCATCGGTGATTTGTTTACTGGAGATGAGTTTACTTGCTTGTTTTTAGTTTTTGTGATGCTTGAATTCTGAAAGGCTCCCCGCAGTTGTATCGCTTGTTGAAGATTGGACTGCTTTCTTGATGGTGTTTCCTCTCTATGTGACAACTGTTTTATCCTTTTGGTTCTTTCATGTCTTAAATATTCGGCATCTTGTATAAAGTGCATTAATTGCAAATGGTCCAGTAAATATTCATTGTATTCTTTTATTTCAGGATTTTCCTGTTTTTCCTTAGCTAATTTGTCTTGTATTGAGGTTATTTGTTCAGTGTTAAAATCTCTGAAGAATTCGTGTATTTGAGTATTTGTTTCGTCGTAGTAAGGACTAGTTTTGTATTCTTTGTTTTTAAAAGCTAATTTATTCCTTACTTCATATTCCAAGAAGTCAGCTATTTTTTGTGTTCTTGCTTGATACCTTCCACCAGAACCTTTCAGTTTAGATTTTTCTACATTCAGTAACTTTTCTAGTAAGCTTGATTTAGGTTTATAGTTTATTTTGTAGTATGGACTTAATCTATAAGTTTCATTCTCTATTGCCGCTGCATGCCCCAGCTGAGTCTCCAACAGACTTCTCCACGTCTTGTATCTGTCTGGATGAACCACCTTAGTATCCTCGATTATTTGTGTAATAAGTTTGCTTGAGATAAATGCCATATTGGCTATTGTTTCTTTCTCGGATATTTTTGTTGTATTGGTGGTTTGATTTAATGTTTCGAGTTTTGTTAGTTTTACTGTTGGACTCCTTCGCCCTTGGTTAAGCTGTTGACTAATTTGTTGAACATTGTCCATTGCAGACACACTCTGCCTGTCATTCATCCTTTGGTTGTTTTTCCACAGTTATAAAAACTTTAGATAAATTAGCAATTTAATTTTTTAGATAATTGATAGCAGAAGACTCCCATTCACATCACCACCACTAAAATTTATTTAAGATATACGTTCCAATGCCGGTAACTAAAAATAATAAGATATAATAAGATAATAATTCAAGATAAAGAACAGGGGTCCACTAGGCCCCAGCCATACATCATTGAAGGAAAGGGAATATAGAAAGTAGAAAGCAAAAACCGGTAGTCTAACTACCGAAAATGACTGAGAGAAAATTAATGGCCAAAAATGGGGAGAATTTTGAAAAACAAAATCAAAATAAAACAAAACAATGATAGTGATAGTAAATAACCAAAAGGAGAGAAGGGGGAAAAGGTACATGAGTCAAACACATAAAAATACTTTTTCCTTTTCCAGTTTTTTGATACCTCATTTTAAATTGAAATTTTTTTTTTAATTTTTTTAAATGGCCGCCATTTTGAAACAAGATGGCGGATGAAGTTGGCCAACGAACTCGGTCGAGACATTGGTATGTACTATGTACACACAAAATTACATCCAAATCGGTTCATAAATACGCCTGTTATAACGTGGTAAAAATCAAGTCATTTCAAAATGTCAGCCACAATAGAAATTCAAAATGCTATAACTAAGCCATTTTTTCAGATATAGACGAAACAAAAACTGTTCCGGAATCTTTGTATTAATGTCAAACACATAAGAGAAAAAACTTTTTCACTTTCCAATTTTTTAGTACATCTTTTTAAATTAAAAATCTTTTTTAAATATTTTAAATGGCCGCCAGTTTGAAACAAGATGGCGGATGAAGCTGGCCAACGAACTCGGTCGAGACATTGATATGTACTATGTACACACGAAGGTACATCCATATCGGTTCATAAATACGCCTGTTATCGCGTTTCAAAAATCAGGACGTTTCAAAATGTCAGCCACGCTAGAAATTCAAAGTGCTATAACTCAGCCATTTTTTAAGATATAGACGAAAAAAAACTACTCCGGAATCTTTGTATAAAAATCAAACACATAAGAAAAACTATTCTTCCATTTTCAATTTTTTGGCACCACATTTGAAATTTAAAATTTTTTAAAAAATTTTAAAATTTTTTAAATGGCCGCCATTTTGAAACAAGATGGCGGATGAAGCTGGCCAACGAACTCAGTCGAGACTTTGGTATGTACAATGTACACACCAAGTTACATCCAAATTGGTTCATAAATACGCCTGTTATCGCATGACAAAAATCAGGTCGTTTCAAAATGTCAGCCACAATAGAAATTCAAAATGCTAAAACTCAGCCACTTTTTTAGATATAGACGAAACAAAAACTGTTCTGGAATCTTTGTATTAAGGTCAAACACCTAAGAATAAATCTTTTTCATTTTGCAATTTTTTGATACCTTTTTTTATATTTAAAATTTTTAAAACAATTTTAAATGGCCGCCATTTTGAAACAAGATGGCGGATGAAGCTGGCCAACGAACTCGGTCGAGACTTTGGTATGTACTATGTACATACGAAAAGACATCCATATCGGTTTATAAATACGCCTGTTATCGTGTGACAAAATCAGGACGTTTCAAAATGTCAGCCACGCTGGAAATTCAAAGTGCTATAACTCAGCCATTTTTTAAGATATAGACGAAATAAAAACTGCTCCGGAATCTTTGTATAAAGGTCAAACACATATGAAATTTTTTTTTCCATTTTCAATTTTTCGGTACCACATTTCAAATTTTAAATTTTTAAAAATTTTTTAAATGGACGCCATTTTGAAACAAAATGGCGGATGGAGCTGGCCAACGAACTCGGTCGAGACATTGGTATGTACTATGTACACAGCGAGTTACATCCAAATCGGTTCATAAATACGAGAGTTACAGTGTGACAAAGATCAGATATATATATATACACATATATATATATATGGATATATATATATATATATATATATATATATATATATATATATATATATATATATATATATCAACTTTTGAACGGAGGGTGGTTTCGGGGTCTGGGGATCATGATCGATGAAAATATACCAAAATTTTTTGAAATCGCTTTCCTTCGAACGGCTGCAATAGGTAGCTTTTTGTAATGAAAGCTGCCTAAAAGAAAGACGAAAAAAATTTTGGTGATTGCGTAGGAAGATGATGTCATAAAATTACACGAAATAAATTTCCACTTATTGTTTACACTCAGACAATCTTGAAATATTAAGTGCACTTAGATAAACTTCACAGAGAGGTATGAAAAAATATTAAAAAGCGTTAAAAATATATATTTTTTACAACTAACTGATTTTAAGAGCTTTTCAATTTTCAATTTTTTCCTTTTTTTGTCAGAATAAGATGTGGAACTTAGCTTTCATTAACTGATTTAATTGTAAAAGGAATACACAACGTTATTAAATCATACACATTAAAAAGAAAAGAAAAGCATAATTTTTAAAGAAAGTTATATTTAACTCCTTTTCATGTTTGATTTAATTATTTGTAAATTGAAATACTCAGAGAGAAGAGTTACTGTGGTGAGAAAGGAAATTTTATTAAAAACACTTAAAAATGGCTTCAGATAAATGAACATGACTGAAAGACAAAGCTATTAAGTGAAACTACATCTAATAGGTTTCGTATCTGAATAATTTATTTTTCAAAACTTATTTTAAAAGAGAGAAAAGGGAAATATTACATTAAAAAAATCAATGTACGGTATACATATTTTTGTGTATTAACTTTTTATAAACTGAATAAAATCGAACTATATTTTAAATTACAGTTTTGCGTTTTAAATTACTGTTTTTAAATATCATTCATGATTTTTTTTTCTTTTGTTTGTGTGTGTGTGTGTCCAATTGGGAAAACTGGATATTATTTTTAAGCCTTCTGCCTCTCCTGGATTAAAAAATGTAATAGTAATAGATAAGCAAATATGTAAAACACTGTGTAAGCTTTATTTATTTTTAAGAATACATATATGCTCAGTCTCTCGATTTTTTAGTATACGTTTAATTTCCCAAAAAAATTTAATATTTTAATCATTATAATTAATGAATAACACATAATATGTAATTAATATTATTGTTTATCAGCTACCACCAATATTTTTATTTAAAAATATTTTTTAAAAAACAATCTTTTTATTTTCCACTAATTTTGAATATTAAGCTTTTTATTTGATTGCAAATATCTGTTATTAAAAAAAGCGAATATTTATGTTCGGAAAGAGTATTATTGAAAATTCGGAGGCTTGACACCTATGAGGTGAGGATAGATGTAAATTGAAAATCGATAAATTTAACTGAAAATATATTTTTAATAAAATACAATCATAATTTATTTTTATCACTGTTAAAAATTTCTGTAAAAACATAGAAAAAAAGCGAGACTCTCTGCAAATTTACACTAGTTCTCGGTTAAATGCATTCGATTGAGTTTCTCAGTCATCATTTCACAGGCATTTCCCTTAACTTATATATAATTCCCTGTAGGAATTTCCTTGTCTTTATTTAAAGATATTTTTATCTTTGTTAAAACTTATAATTCAAAATATACACTTTAAAAAAATATTTTGCAATTTTATTAGAAATATTAACGAAGAAAATTTAGTTTAAAATTGTTTCTTTTTTAAACTTATTTAGAAAGGGAGGAGTTAGTAGGGATTTTTATCGACAGTTGTTTCTTTCACCATATGCCAGAAGCCTGGTGATATTAAAAGTAAATTGAGTAGTATTATTTCAAAGCTGCCTTTATGAAACACTAGAAAGCAAACTAAATGATTTTTTTTTTCTTTTGTACTCATTACAAATTCATTTTGCATTTACTGGCCAATGTTCCCAATTTGGAATTTATAAGTATAGCAAATTACAGTAAGTTATTGTATATTTATTGTAATGTTTAATTTAATTGCATTTCTTTTTCTTATATTTTACTGTACAATAAATGATTTTATTGTTTGTACGTAAGCGAATTATGCTTCAAGCAATGAATTATTTTCCATTTATTATTTTTTGAACAATGTTTTAAGTTTTAATAAATTTACATGCTATTGCAGCAAATTAGAACTTATGTCGAGTGAATATTGTTTTTCTCTTAAATATTTTCATTGTTCAAAATATTAGAATATAATATTTTGTAATACTAATATTCGAATAGGTGGTTCAAGAAATTAGAATACTTATGCATTTACCTCATTGGTTCAGAAATTTGCATAAATCAAGCATAAAATTTGTTTCTTTAGGACTTTTTTTTAATTATAAAAATAGTAGCATTATATATATATATATATATATATATATATATATTGTGTGTGTGTGAAATATGGGTCGTTTGTCTGACATAACAGGATTTACAAGGAGTCATATTATTGATTTGAATAAGCAATGCTCTAATCAGCTATATTACCAGCTACTTAAAATGTTTTTAATAAAGCAGTATTTGTGCGACGAATATTTTGAAAACAATCATCTTAATAGTGGCCAAAATGCGCAAACTATCCCGAGAGATGATAGAAAACTAAAAACGATAGAAAACTAAAAAATATTGCTATAAATGGTTTTAGAAGTGTAAGGTTATTTCTATTGTAAGTGGAATAGCACTGTGTTGATGTGTCTAAATCTACAACGCTAAGACGTCTCCATAAACTTGGATTTCATTCTCATGTACAAAAACTAAATCATCTCATAACTATTAACCAGAAATGGGAGAGAATGAAGTGGTGAAAAAAAGAAGGCTTTTTTGGACTTGAATGATTGAATAGAGGTATTGTTTGATCTTGAAAGTGTGCTATGAGGATATCGAACAGTGATCAAGGTGTTCGTGCTTGGCGAATGCAGCAGGCAGTGTAATTTGCAGCCACCACAATGCTATGGGCTTGCGTGGCTCCATGTGGTCCTGGTATCAATTACGAAATGATTAACTATAAGATATACCAATAAATCTTTGATGATTTCATGATACAATCGTCGGAAAATTTGCGTGATTGAAATTTTACTTTCCAACATTATTTGGCATCTTGCCGTGGATCAGTGTTCACTGCCTTAGTCAACAGCAAATTAATGCACTTCTCTGGCAGGCTGGTTCGCCGAATTAAAACTAAAAAAGCCTTTGTGGTGATTAATGAAAAATAAAAGACCGAATTGCACCAAAAATCAAACTAAATCTGATTTCCGGCATAAAATGAACGGTTATGTCTATACAAAAAACAATTATCCCATTTGTAACTAGCTTGCCAAAACGAATTCATCATATAGTCATAAAAAGTAAAGGCGGTGCTACAAAATATGAAATAATCACTGTTTTTTATTTTATTTTATTATTTTGAAAATAAGCGTGATTTACAATGCATTATTCTAATATTTTGAATCAGATATGTTTTCTATTTTTTTTCCAAGTGAGAATAATTATTTTAATTTTTGGTTCATTTCCCTTAATTTTAATGGTAATATATTCTACAAAATATGTAAATTCTTACAACGTAAAGTTTCATTCTGCTTTACTTTTTTTTAAAAATAAACAATATGCTTTTCAAAAAATCTTTTTTTAATTCAAAATAATATTTTTCCATTGTTTTAAATTTTTTACTCGAAGTTGTATATGAGGGATATTTAACAACAATAATACAATTATATGGCCAAAGAAAAAGAAACACTCATGAAAGGAAGAGGACGAAAAAGCTACTAATTACGTAGGAACATGACAGACAATCTTCAAATAATTAGTGCACGTATACAAGGACAGAGCTAACCATGGTAATCACAGATTTGATTATTTTTATATATGTTGTTGAGTAGAGGCCCTTTAGTCTCAGCTTCAACGGATTTTGTACAACGCTCCCTAGTTTTCGAGAAACAGGGGAATCTAATATTATAACACAACTTAAATACTTACTTTGTACGGTAAGAGCTACATTAGTCGTAGCTCAGTTGGTAAGGCGTTTGCTCGTTGTATCGCGGTATTAGGTTCGATGCCGGAACGAGCTGCATTTGTTTTTCTCCTTTTTTGCTTTATAAAATACTTTTAATTAGAATTCAATAATCTGAATTAAAAATTTTAATATCGTCCTTTAATCATAATGTTGACAGATTTAAATTTAGCATTTTTTATTTTTAAACCGTTATTAAACATTTTTCACCATTTATGGGGATTTAAAAATTTTTTGGATCTATTTTCTATTATTAACTAATAAAAATTTCAAAATCTTTACAAAATCTGTAGTGCCCCCCCCCCCCCTGGTTAAGATAAAATAAAACATATTCAAATAAAATATAAATAAATGCAGAAAGAAAATAATGAGGAAAGCAAATTTATTCAAAGCGCAAGCATACGTATTACAAATTTAAAAATTTTAATATGCAAAAAAATAGGTTATATTTTAATTCTTATGCTAGTTTTTAATAAAATTTTGCTTTTTACTTGAAAAATAGAGTAATATTATCATCGTATTGATTTACCTTGTTAAGGCAATACATAAAAGACATTTCTTTAAAATCACGAATTGACACAATTGTTCAATATCACTGCATCGATAAAGAATATACGAATTACATTTTTAAAGTGATTTTTAAAACATTAGCACCTTTATAACGTTTTATACAACAATTTAGTTACAAATAAAAAAATAAATACGTTAATATTGTAATTGATACAAAATATTATACTTTTTAATTGACATTGAGATTATTAAATTCTAATTACTACAAGTATATTTATAAAACAAAAAATAAGGTAAACAAATGCAGCGTGCTCCAGTATCGAACCCGAGCCCCCGGAACAACGAGTAAATTGCACCGTACTAACTGAGCTATGGCCAACATAACCACCGCGTTACAAAGTAAGTATTTAAGTTTTGTTACAATATTAGATCCCCCTGTTTCTCGAGAACTAAGTAGCGTTGTATAAAAGAAAAATACGATGTTATTAAACCATTCACATTAAACATACATCAAAAGCATAATTTGTAAATGAAGTTATGTCTTACGGTGTCTAGAAAGCTCAAGGTATGTCTAGCATGCTCAAGGTAGAGCCATGTGACACGAAAATAAATAAATATATATATATATATATACTATATGGATACACACAAACACACAAATGAACTGTATAATGTCCTTTTTTTAAATTCTGTTATAAAGTCTTTATCTCAAATTTATAGGAGAAGGAGAAGAAAGTTTTGTAATTTAGTTTTTGAATCAGAAAGCTGAAAAAATATCAAAATGAAATTCATTTAATTTCAATATTGTTAAAATTTAAGTAAAATATGATGAAATTTCTTGGTAAAATATGGATATCAGCTATGTATACAAACATATACATACTAGTAAAGCGGTTTGAAGAAAAACTTCAAGTACACTCTAAATTATAAATGTGTGAATTAGCATTTTTACACTTGTATAGGTATAAATTTTGTAAAATTGCACGCTTGTCATAAAAATTATACGCTTGGCGTAAAAAATTACCCATACGTAGGTGTGTTTAGCTAATGAATGGTAGTGTGTAATTTATAATCTCTTTTAATTGGTCAGACTAGTATATAAGTGTAGAAAAATGTATAAATTTATCCGAATTGGCAATTTATTGTAATTTACATATAGTTATGCGTTCATAGATAATTTTGTAAATGTTAAAAGATAGCGCCTAAGTGTAGAGGAAGTTCTGGTGCTATGGAATGGTTGGGTAATATGTAATACTTCAATATCCGGCCCCTGCGGTACTGAAGCGAAATGTAAGACTGCCAAGCGGCTTCTTTTAACTACAATGATGCACTGCGGCGAGTTGTATTTGTTGTTTGAGTGACGCGATGAAATCAAATATTTTTCTCAATTGTTGCATTTTTTTGCAAGTAAGTTTTATAAAATTCATATTAATTATAAGACTTCTTCGGCGGTGATGTTAACCAAGTTCAGTGTTAAGTTGAACAGTTATATTTGTTGTTACGTTGGTCAGTTTGCCTCTATGATAACTTGTTGACGAGTAAAGAGGTTGTTTGTTTTTCGGAAATGGAGTGTCAGGTAAGATGGAATACATCCTGGACAACTGTTCAAGACGAATCTAGTGAAGATGAACAATCATTCTACTCCGGCGAAACATCCGAGATGGGCTTTTTAGAAAGATATACACACCAGATGGGGAAGATGTGGTGCGCCTATTTTGCAATGGGAAATATTCAGAGAATGGAAGAAGGATTAATGCATAAAATGTCTTATGTGTGCGATGTTGGCACAAGTGGACTATGGTGGGGCCGAAACAACAGACTATATTTGTAACTTTTATAAAAACTAAAACTATTTTTCATGGAATCTCATGAATTGTTGATAATGTACAGCTGTTTACTTATTATTCTTGTAAATCATGATTATTCTTGCAATTTTAACAGTCCTAACAGCACTACTCCACATTACCGGACTGGTTCATATCACCCGAAAAGTATAATTCTTTTTTTTAAATCTAAATTTTTATTAGCCCCCGATATACTATTTCTCTCGGGCAGCAATAAAAATGTCGTCTCTAAAAAATGACATTAAGTTACATAAACCACCCGTAAAACAAAGCCCATGTATATCATTGTACGGTTAAATACAGATATTCTTTATTCCAATTTTTTAAACTTCTAAGCATCGCACATTTTCAATTTTTGTACCCTTGCATAAGGCAAAAAAATACTTTTGTAACAAATATTTAAAGATTGCTACACTAGATGGCATCACTAGACGATCTTTCTTTATTACAGCAGCTGCCAAATAGTTTTATCCCATCATCCCTTGCGTTAGATTTGCTCGCAGAGTTGAAAAAGAGAGGTCTACGGCTCGCAATGGAGAGGTTACGAAAGGCCCGCTGTCTTGTTTTTTTTTCCCCAGAGTTAAAAGGAGAGGCGGAGGGAAGTGATGAAATGTTTTCGAATCAGAGGATTTTTTCTGAAGTTCCTAAAGTCTGTACATGTGTATTATAATTGTACATAGTCGTGTTAAATGACGTATCCTTGTATCTTTTATATGATCTATTAAAAGTTTTGTACTAAATCTTAGAGTGGCGGATCTAATTTTGGACTGATGAGTCCGTCATTAAATATTGTGGCCCCTACTTATGAAGGTAGCTATAAATGGCTTCCCCAACTTTGGGTCCTGAATCTACGACCGACCAAGTAAGAAAAATGTTTGTGCTCTTCGAGTTTTAAAAATGTTGATGCTTAACGCAGAAAGATAGTGTTTTTTAAAAATGCCGGTGTTTAATACACAGTGTCGTATTCTACAAATGATGTGCAACAATGGCTGGTGCTTTGAGGAAGGAGAAGTAGTGTTTTAGCATCTTTTGATCAGACGTCGCTTCTGTAATATCAGCTAAGGCATGAATCAAATACAAAGATGCCGTGTGTTCTCCATAGTCTTGAAGGAAAATATGTTCTACGAACGATCGTTGTTCTACATGAGCTTCATGAATATGTGTCAAATAGTGGTGCGAAAGTGTTCTAATACTCTGTTAACCGAACGTCGACCTCGGGGCAGAAAGTGTATTATAGTTTTTCAAGATAAAAATATGGATGTGAATAGCAGTTATAAGAAGATAAGTTTGTAATTTTATTTTAGTAAACTTTTGTTTATTGCATTATCATATTGTTTATTTTATGTTATTAAACTTTTGATGTTAAAATTGTTTAAGATAGTATTGCAAGTACATTATTTTCTCCTTAAGAAAATATATTGTGTCTGTTTTGTCATTGATATACAGACGAGGTAAAAATGTCCCGATTTCATAATAAGTTAGAAATCTAGATATGACGTAAAAATTTTCCGTACAAATTTAAATTCTGAAAGTAAAAATCTTTGATCAATTTAGATTAAGGGTAATTTAAGAACAATACTTGTTCTGTTAAGATATATTTTGCTGACTGATGTGAAAATTATATTTTGTGTTCTAATTTGAGAAAACTTTTCGTTTTGAATTTAATAAACTGTATTTTATTAAAATGGTATCGTTTGACAGATATTTACGATAGAATGAATATTTTTTTTCTTAGTAAGTTGAGTTTCGTTTTGAATAACGAAATAATTTGTATAACCTTGATTTATGAAATGACGAAATTAAGTTCTGAACAGAGCTCTTATAAGAAAAAGTTTTCTTATAGGTTAAACATTTAAAGTTGAATTTGTTTTAAAAGGTTAAAGAAAAAAAAAAAGAGAATTTTGTTTCCCGGAACAAAAGTAAATTGTGTCTTTTGAATTATTTTGCTAGTATTTAGTAGTAAACAATTTTGAATTATTTTGCTTGTAAAGTAACTTTAATTAATTTTGAATAACTGTGTTCTTAGAACAAAAATATAAAGTGTTCTTTTGAGAAGAAATTTTTTAAATATTTTTGCTCAACGTAATATTATTTTTTTTTCTTAAAAGAAATTGAAAGTTAAGAACTGTGTAATTATAATTTAGTTTTATTTTGAAAGATGATATTGCAGTAAATTGAATTTTATTTATATTGTATTTTGAATATATTTTGTGTTATGATTTCTGTAAAAAAGAAATCCCTGAGTGTAAGGATAGGTTTACGTAGAAAAATCTAAAATTTTGTTCTTGAAATTGAAAATTTTTAATTGAAATATTTAAATTGAAATTCTTGTTCTTGAAATTGAAAATTTTTAATTGAAATTTTTAAATTGAAAATTTTTAATTGAAATTTTTAAATTGAAAATTTTCCTTTTGAAATTTTAAATTCAAATTCTAGTTCTTGAAGTGGAATTTTTAAATCAAAATTTTATTTTGGTTGTTAGTTTTGTTAAATTTAAACAAAATGGCTTTTTTTGGAAAGAACCAAAAAAGAGGATCTACGTGTCCTTTGCGAGGTGTTAGGCTTAACTGCCACTGAAGAAATGAAAATGGTCGATTTACGTAATTTAATTACTATGCACGCAGATTACGAGGAGGATTACACTACTTACAACTATAGTCGAAAATAGAAAAACTGAGCAAGAGCGCTTAGATTTAGAAAATCAGCGTGTTTTCAAACAAGAACAACGTAAAATCGAAAAAGAAAATTTAGAGCGCGAACGGACATTCGAACTCGAAAAATTACGCCTTACCCATCCGATTTTGGCATCTAACTCGGAGTTAGAAAATAATAGATGCTCTTACGAAAAACCGTGAATCTATCTACAAAAATTGATTCCCCGTTTTCGTCCAAACGAAGATGATATGAACAACTTCTTAGTGCTGTGTGAGCGACAGTTAAAGGTCCTAAGGGTTCCGGAAGAAAATTGGGTTAGGTACCTCATAAGCGCTTTACCTAGTGATATTGCTAGACTCATTGCTAGAGAACCGGAAGAAAAGGCCCATGACTACCAACACGTCAAGGCGATGTTGTTGAAACGTTTCAAATTGACCGCTGAAAAATTTAGAATCCTGTTCGTTCAGCACAAGAAAATTCCCGAAAGTACCTGGAAAGACTATTTTTTCAAACATAGAACCTACTTTGAAGGTTGGCTATCTGAGCTCAACATAACTTCATTCGAAGATTTCAAAAGTCTTATTTTATCGGACAAATTAAAGAGAAAGTGCTCCGTACAGCACAGGGAACATTTCTTAGACGTTTGGACTAATTTAAATGATCCAAATGAATTAGTAGAAAAGCTAGATGCTTACGATGTTCTAAGGGTAAATCCCTTAAAATCCAAAGTAGCGGAAATCCACCAGAAAAATAAAAACTGGTCAAAACCGAAAGAAACCGTACCATTGATCTCTTTTCATAAAACATGTCCGAATAAATCCTTCTACTCAAAGAAGACAACCCAGTCAGACAAACCACAGATTGAAGATCGCCCATCCTTGAAATGTTATGATTGTGGTTCTCCCGGATTTATTCGTGCTAAATGCCCTATTTGCAATCCTGTGATAAAAACTCAATCTTCTCATTTCGACCAAATCCAAATATACACATGCTCAACCGCAACCACACCTTTAACCACAGTAAGCCTGTACATTAATGGGGTCTATGGCAAAGCCTGCGTAGATACCGGATCTAGTCAAAGCCTGGCTAGTGAATCATTGTATTCTGTGTTAAAAGAACAAGGTGCAAATTTTCAAAAGACCTCTCTGAACATGTCCTTAGCAAACAGCCAGCGGTCAAAAGAAGACAGTTTAACCACGACTGTAACTGTAGAAATTGAAGGAAGAAAATTTCGTACAGATTTTGTTGTGTTACCTGAAGCTAAAGGAAACAGAATCCTCTTAGTAAGAGACTTTCTTGACAAGTCAGGTTTTGTACCAGATGTTAAAAACAAACGTTGGTATTTCGGCGATATGCCACATATAAAGTATGGTTTTGTAGATCCTGTTAAAAAGCCTCTTTAATTTTCTGCTGATGAAATCGTTTTAAACGCATGCACCTTGCGTGAAAATGAAGGAAAAGAGCTGACTACCACTCAGAAGTCACAGTTAAATTATTTGCTGAAAAAGTATGAAACCATCTTTCAGCCAGGGTGAGTATCCACTCCGTTTGTTGACCAATAAACACCGGAAATCACCCGCCTGTGTCGGTACCACCTTACCGCATGACTCCTGCAAAAAAGAAGTTCTAAAGGCAGAATTAAATGACCTTTTACACAAAGGAATTATTGAAGAGTGCGAATCACCTTACGCAGCTCCTGTTGTGTTGATCCTAAAATCAGATGGTACAGTACGTCTGTGTATTGACTACCGGAAGTTGAATCCCATCACTCAGTTGGACTCTTATCCACTGCCTCGGATATACGACTTATTGCATGAAGCTAAGCATACCGCTTACATGTCAACGATTGATTTAAAGTCTGGTTACCATCAGGTAAATGTTTATGCACCAGACACGGGCAAAACTGTTTTATTTGTCCTTTTGGCACCTTCCGCTTTTTGAGAATGCCGTTCGGATTGACCAATGCTTCAGTCAGTTTCCAGAGGTTAATCGATCGCTTTCGAAGTGGTCTACAGGACATTCTAATGCTTTCCTATCTAGAGGATATAATTGTTTTATCAGAGACTTTTGAAAAACATTTAGCAGATTTGACGGCAGTTTTTGACAAACTTTTGGAATTCAAGCTCCGTGCAAATCGAGAAAAGTGTAATTTTGCCTGTTTTCGTGTAAAATATTTAGGACATTGGATTACAAAGTCCGGAATTTAAGTTGATCCCGGTAAAACTGCAGCAATTCAAATGATGCCTGCTCCTCGAACTGTCAAGCAAGTTCAATCATTTTTGCAATCTTGCTCCTGGTACGGGCGGTTCATTCCCAATTTCTCGGACATTGCTAGGCCTTTGAGTAACCTGACCAAGAAGAATGCCTCCTGGAAGTGGAAAAAGGAAGAACAAACTGCTTTCGAAGCAGTGAAGCAGTTATTGACAAGTCCTCCTGTGTTGAAACAGAATGATGACACAAAGCCATACATCTTACGAACAGATGCCAGTGGTTATGCCCTTGGTGCGGTACTTCTTCAAGGACACAAAGAGGAAGAGCACCCAATTGAATATGCAAGTCGTTTGTTGAAGGCTGCTGAAAGAAATCACAACAGAACATGAAGCACTTGCAGTTGTTTGGCCTTAAACAAATTTCGTGGATACATAGAAGGACAAGAGGTAACTGTTGCCTCGGATCACGAACCACTGAAATGGTTGATGAGTCTGAAGTCGCCATCCGGCAGATTGGCTCAATGGGCTCTACAAATCCAATCTTACAACCTGAAGATTGAATACATTCCTGGTAAAAAGAATGTTGTTGCTGACATGTTGTCATGTCCAAATTGCAGTCACAATGAACCCTCCTGTGAAATCTGAACAGTCGCGATTGAGATACCCAAAAGATCTCCAATGAATATTCGAGAAGAACAGTTAAAAGATGATGATTTAAGAAAAAATATTGAAGCTTTCGAGTCCTATGAAAAAGGCACAGACTATGCAAATTGGACTGAGCGAGGATATCTTTTATACCTAGGGGTCTTGTATCGCTATGCTCCAGATTCCGATTCGGAAGAAGCACAACTTGTCGTTCCTGTACATGAACGAAATGAGATTGTTAAAAGTCATCACGATTCACCAACAGCCGGACACTATGAAGCTGAAGGGACGTATTACAGAAAATCCAAAAGATACTATTGGACTGGTATGAGGACTTTCATAATCAATTATGTCAAGAATTGTGCAGATGGCCTTCGTTACAAACCTAGTAGCACAAAACCTGCTGGGCTCTTACAGACACCTATTTACTGCCAACGGTTCGAATCTCTTGCCATTGACTTGTTTGGTCCCTTACCTGAAACCACAGACGGTAAGAAATGGATTTTCATAGTGGAAGATTGCTCTACAAAGTTGGTATAACTTTTCGCCATGGATGTTGCCACAGCCAAAGAATGCGCGGTAACTCTTCTAGAAGAAGTATTCCTAGGTACGGTCTTTCTATAAAAATAATAAGTGACAACGATCCTCAGTTTGTCAGTGAAGTAATTCAGCAACTGTGTTATCTTCTGGATGTGAAACAATCCTTAAATCCAGTGTATTATCCACAAGCAAATCCAGTTGAACGAAAAAAACCATGGTCTCAAACCTCGTTTAGCTATTCGCGTTGGAAACGAACACTCTACATGGGCAGAAAAGTTGTCTAAAATCAGGTTTGCTATGAACACAGCCAAATGTGACACGAAAGGGCAAACGGCTGCTTTTCTACAGTTTGGTCGCGAATCTCGCATCATTGATCACATTCGTCATGATATCAGACCTGTCATTAATAATGATAACTTTGTGCCAGAGATAACTCCTTACCTAAAGAAATTTGCTAACTTTACTAAGCAAGTGAAGGACTTGGTCGAACAACGCCAAGACAAAAGAAAACAGTATGCGGACAGAAGCCGGAGAGAAGGACATCAGTATTCTCCTGGTGACCATATATGGGTAGAGCTCCATCACGTTAGCAAGGCTGCTCAGAAAAGAACTGCCAAATTCAGTCCTCGACGTGACGGACCCTATCTAGTGCTCACACAGCGCTCGCCTACTTCCTATGAAGTTGCCAATTTACAAGCTCCTGAAGTTCCCTTAGGAACTTACCATACTTCTGCTTTAAAACGTTGTAACAATGTTACCGACCAACCAGTTACTTCGCTCAGGAAACGTGGTAGGCCAAAGAAAAATGTTCCTGGTTTCTTGCCGAGACGTCTAAGGAACCAGATGGGAAGGAATCTAGAGTAGTAATCTTTAAATATTTATTACACTTTTAAATGCAATTTGTTTGAAAACTCCATCTCAATTCATTTTTGAGATATTAATTTTTTTTTAGATTTTAACACAATTTATTTAATGTTGGAAACAGAAGAACTCCATTTCTGTAGAAAGTACAGGGAAAACAATTGGAAAATAATAGATTATTATAGCTTTTGTTGCATAACAACTGAAAAAATGTAATTAAAATACCTGCTATTTTGAAAAAATATAAATGAATGATTTCTGATAAAACATAGAGCTATTATAAACTATATTTAATCTTAAGCATCTATATTAATTTTACAAACAAATGAAGGCATATGAATCATTAGATAGCCATTTGTTTTGTCAAGTTTATTGAATGACGACATCGCATTTTGCTGTATTTGAGTGTTATTCTGCGATAGCAACGTCATATACATGCTTTTCTGTAGACTAGATGGTAAATGTGAAATTCTAATGCAGATTCGAATTACGTCATTTTATATAAAATCAAAGCATATGTTTTAAGTCCTAAAACTTAAGTATGTTTTGTAATATCTATCTATCTATCTATATATGTGTGTGTATGTATTTCATCGGGGGCGACACTAAATTTTTGAAAAGTAGAATTCCTGTTTTCTAGTTATCCACCGGTATGCTATTTCTTTCTCCCAACAATTAAAGTGTCGTCTGCAAAAAATAACGTTCCATTATATAAGCCAGTCGTAACACAAAACAGGTGTATCATCGTAAGGGATAATTTCTACTTCAATTTTTAAGCCTCTAAGGTCATTCCACGCAAAATGAGCAAAAACTTGAAAAAAGTCGTGACTGCATAGAAACCGATTTTAATAAATTTTGATACACAGATTGAATTCATATTCAAATAGAGCATTGCAAAATATTTCGACAAAAAATTTTTTTTGGAAGTTCTGGACATTTAAAAAACTTGTGACATAGAATGGCATGTGTACAATCGTTCAAAATTGCAAGTTTGAAGTTCCATATCTTGAAAACTATTTAACATAGATTAAATCTTTTTATAATACTGTAATCTCTAGAAAATTATCTTCATATTTATTTAATAATAATAATTTGGTAACGTCATGATTAATCTTAAATTTGTTGTAAAAATTGAAAATTTGTCAATTTTGAGAAAATTAAAAACGTTATAAAAATTAAAGGAATTCAAAAACATCTGTGAAATTGATGCCTGATGTAGTGTTACATATTAAGATCGAATTGCTAAAGTTTTTAAGTTGCCATGTATTTCCTTCACCTTTAAAAAAATTTAGAATCTTAAAAAATATGACAAAACTGTAATTTTTCCTCTCATTGATAGGCAAAAAAATATTGAAGGAAAGGTCAGACATTATAGTTATTGCGCAGACATAAAGATCAATAAGTCCATGATATGCTAAAAAAATCAAGATTGCCTTTTGATTCCTAACGTCACAAAATTTGGTAAAAAAGTTGTATTTGTTGCATTCCAAGAGCTTTACTCTTTGAATAAGCGTGCGTTTTTTTTATAATATTGCACGATTTCAAAGGGAAAAAATATGCAGTGCTGCCATCAATGGATTTAGAGGATAAATATATAATTTTTTTTTTGTTGTTCAGAGTAATTTTTTTTTCTTTTTACTGTAGTTTAAAATAAATATATTAATAGCCAAAAATAAACTTTAAGCAAAAATTAAAGTTTCTATATTTAAAATATACAGTTTTATCTATAATATGAAATAATTTAAAAGTTTAATAAAGCTTTTTCTCACTTAAAAAGAAGTGATAGAAATATTGCATTTTACCCTCAACATTTTTTACTGTTTATTTTTTTTCTCATTAAGGAATACAAAGGCAAAAATGAAACTTTCGATACTTAAAATAAATACATTTAGCTATAACGCCAAAAAAAATTGTCAAAGCTGTCCTTCATGCCTAAATGAGCAGCAGAAATATTGCATTTTTACTTCAAATTTTTTTGAAAAATAATTTTTTTTTCTCATTACGGAATAAAAATACAATTACTAACTTACGCCAATCTGTTACTTATTATTCATTCCTAATTATAAATAATTTTTAATGTAGTCTTTCCATTCCTAAGGCTAATAATCAGAATTGAAATTTTAAGCATGTAGACAATACCTCGATTTTGCATTCACTTTTAATGTATATTTTAATACATAAATAAACAATCCTGAAATCTATTATTTTACATTTACTCATAAATAGATATGATCTACATATAGACTGATTTTCATTAAAATCTGTGACATGTCTGTCTCAGCTGATTTGCTCATTTTGCATGGAATGACCCTCTAAGCATCGCACATTTTCAATTTTCACACCGTTGTGTAGGGAAAAAAAGTAGTACTTTTAAATACAATTTGTTTGAAAACAGCATCTCAATTTATTTTTGAGATATTAATTTTTTAGAGTTTTTAACACCATTTCTTTAAGATGGCAACTACCGTACTCCATTTCTGTAGAAAGTAAAAGAAAAATAGTAGATTGTTGTCCATTTGTCGCCATATTCCCATAACAACTGAAAAAAATAATTAAAGTATGCGCTATTTTTAAAAAATACAAATGAATTATTTCTGATAAAACATGGAGCTATTATAGACTATATTTAGTTTTAAGTATCTATATTAATTTTAGTATCTATATTGATATTATAAACACATGAAGGCATATGAATCGTTAGATAACCAATTATTTGCCGAGTTTCTTGAATGATGCCATCGCTTTTATCTAGTTTTGTGCATAATTCCGCGATAATGCTAAAAATGCATCAAAATTTACGGTTGTGCTGTAAAATTAAAATACATCACAGCTGTAAAAATAACGGCTAAAAGTGCCTTAAAAATTACGACAATACTGTAAAATGAAATTGCGACACTGCTGTAAAAAAACAGTAAAATCTGCAGTAAAATTTACGGTTGTGCTGTAAAATTAAAATACATCACAGCTGTAAAAATAACGGCTAAAAGTGCCATAAAAATTACGACAATACTGTAAATTGAAATTACGACACTGCTGTAAAAATAACACTAAACCTGCAGTAAAAATTACGCCTGCGCTGTCAAATTAAAATAACGCCATTGCTGTAAAATAACAGCATAATATGCTGGCACCCAAATTGCTAGCACTTTTTGCTGTAAAATTACAGGACGTTTTCTTACAGTGTAGCTGAATAGTCAATAAGGTAGCCAGGAAAGTCACAGTTCCCTGGTTCGTATCCTGTTTTGGGCAAGTACTACCTGTTTACTGTAGATTGAATTAAACGTAGAATTTATACACTTAATGCAACGCGTCTTTCAAAATCGATGATTTAAATTCATGAAGATGTAAGTTTTTATTTGTATGTTTCATTAACGGAACTTTTAACGTATGTAGAAAACGGAAGTATGTAAAAGAAAAAGTCCAATTTTGAGAAAAAAACGATAATTATCTGAAATGTACGGGAAAAACGTCATTAAAATACGAAAATAGTACTAGCGTTCCGATTGCCATTAAAATTTGCACATTTTAGCGGAGTATATTTTTTGCAGTGTTTCTATTTTGAATATTATGCAGAATTAGGTGTTAGAACACAATAGTATATACAGAAATATGGGTAAGAACAGCATATTACACAGAAATATGTGTAATAATATTACTTGGGAATATGTGTGCTGATGCGCAATTTACACATTAAGCTATTTAATTCAGAGTTGTCAGACAACTTTCTAAACATTTAGGTGGGATAAAATATTATCCTCAAAATACACAGGGCAATGTGTATTTTGTAATTTACGCAGAAGCCATGTATTTGGCAAATTACGCACTACTTTACACAAACAGAATTTTTTTTTTTTTTTTTTTTTTTTTTTTTTTAATGATCAGAACACCTGTTTTGAAGTGTAAATTTATAGATTTATTTTTTAGAGTACACATAGATAAAATCTCGGTAAAATTCCAGATATCATCAGATTTTTTTATATTTTTAATTATTTTGAAACATTATACTATTGAGAACAATGAACACAGATTGAAATATAAAAGAAAAGTACACTCTTAAAAACATGTTACAAAGAAAAATTACCAGAAAGCATATAAATAGATTTTCGTTATATCTTTAGAAAAGCCTACGTCAAAAGACTTGAAATCTATTTTCATTCATTTTCTTACGCTTAATAAACGTGCAATATTTATAATAGCCAGAAGTTTTCATATAAATAGAATAGGTTTCCTTTTACTGTAAATTCCCATTATTAAAGCAGCTGGTTTCCTTTTTTATCAAAACACCCACATAATCGGTTATCATTTTCTTTTTGAGATTCTTTCATAACAAAAATCTTAGCTGCATTGTTAGTGAAAATATATAAAGGGGGAGATGTACAATGGTCTGATCTTTTGAAATTTCTAGATTTTCTGAAATTTATAATTTTCTAGACATAATCTATTCTAATATTATAAAGAAATAAAGTTTGTTTGTTTGTTCGTTTGTAGGAGATAATCTCTGGAACTTCCGAACCGATTTCAAAAGTTATGGTATTAAAATGATTGTGTCAGTCCCTGTTCAAACATAGGCTATATCTTATGACAATGCCGCAAACCCAAAGTGGGTGCAGGAGCAAGAAACGTTCTAAATTTGTCATTTTTGTGTTATTGAAGGGCCTAGAAATATGAAATTTGGCATCGCAGTTACTTTATAAAATATAAAAGATCTCTAAGAACATTTCTTAAAGAATTCGAAATTTAAAAAGGGGTGAAAATGCGCAAAAAGCGTTCTAAAAAACGTTCTAAATGGCGATTTCTATGCCATCTCAGGAAGCACCGAACCGATTTAAAAAACAATGGCGTCAAAATGATGGTGACAGCCCTTGCTCCAACATAGGCTAAATTTTTTACCGGTGCCACTACCCCAAAAGTGGTGAAGGAGCAAAAAAGTTCTAAAAATTCGATTTTTGTGATACTGGAGGGGCCAGAGAAATGAAATTTGGCATGGTGGTTAACAATTACACATAAATGATCTCTAAGAACATTTCTTAAAAAATTCGAAATTTAAAAGGAGGGATAATGCGAAGTGTTCTAAAAACCGTTCTAAATTGAGATATCTACTCAATCTCAGAAAGTATCAAACCGATTTCGAAAGAAATGGTTGGAAATATATGATGACAGCCCTTGCACCAATATAGGCTATATTTTATGTCGGTGTCACAACCCGACAGGGGGTGCAGGAGCAAAAACTTCCTAAAAATGTGATTTTCGTCTTACTTAAGGAGCTAGATACTCTAAATTTGCCATGGTACTTACTCATTGGATATAAATTATTTCTAAGAACATTTCCTAAAAAAATTCGATATGTGAAAGGGGTGAAAATGCTTAAAAACAGCTCTAAAAACGTTTTAAATGGCGATTTCTGCGCTATCTCAGGAAGTATGAAACTGATTTCAAAAGTAATAGTTGGAAATTGATGGTAACAGCCATTGCCCTAACATAGGTTGTATGTTATGTCAGTGTCGCTAACACCTGGGGTTTGCAGGAGCAAAAAACGTTCTTAATAATTTCTGTGATGCTACCAGAGGCTAGCAACATGAAAATAGGCATGGTATTTACTTATAAGATGCAAATGCTCTCTAAGAGCAGTTTCTAAAGAACTCAGTAATTAAAAGGTGTGAAAGTGTGCGGAAAACGTTCTAAACATTTAAATTGCGATTTCAACGCAATCTCAGTAAATATCAAACCGATTAAAAGAAAATGATTGCAAATTGATGGTGACAGTACCTTCTACAACATAGCCTATATTTTATGTTGTTATCACTAACATCTGGAGGTTGCATGAGCAAAAATTGTTTTAAATTGCGGTTATTGTGAAACTGAGGGTCTAACATTTTGAAATTTGGCATGGTAATTACTTAAAGATGCAAATGCTTTCTACGAACTGTCGGAAGAAAATTCCTAATTTGAAAGAATGAAGTAAGCGAAAAGCGTCCTAAAAACGTTCTAAATTACGCTTTTTATGCAATCTTATGAAATAACAAACTTATTTAAATAATAGTGGTTGTAAATTGTTGGTAACAGAACTTGCTCAAACACAAGCTATATTTTATGTTAGTGTCGCAACCACCAGAAGGTTGCAGGAGCAAAAAACGTTCTAAATTGCGATTTCTGTCATACTGAAGAGGCTAGAAAATTATATATAAAATATAAATGCCCTCTAAGAACAGTATAAAATAAATTCGAAATGTAAAAGGGGTGAAGCGAAGGCAAATAGCGAAAAGCGTTCTAAAAAAGTCCTAAAATACGATTTATATGCAATCTCAGTGAAATAATAAAACGATTACAAAAGTAATGGTTGCAAATCAATGGTGACAGTCTCTGATCCCACACAGGCTATATTTTATGCCATTGCAACTTCCAACTAGAGTAGGCAAGAACCACAAACATTCTAAAAAAGGACTTTCTTTCTAAATTACGTTTTCTATGGAATATTAGGAAATACCAAAGAAATTTCCAAATTAATTTTGGAAGATTAATTGTGACAGTCTATGTTTCAATATGCATTTTATGTTAGTGCCACGATAATCATATAGGTGGTAAACCATTAAACAAGAAGTTTGGAATTTGACATGACGGTTAATTTTAAGATGTAAATGCGTACTAAGAACGGTTTCTAAAAAATTGAAAACTTCAAATTAATACCAAAACGAGCGAATGAAATGAGCATAAAAGCTTCAAAATACTTTCTAAATTATCCTTTATTTAGAATTAGTTTTAGTTATTTTTATTAATTTGAGTCTCATTTCTGCCTAATGCAATGGAACAATGGAGTTTAGTCAAACTGTGTTTTTATTAGTATTTTTGAATTATTCCTAAAAGTATAATATCTTCTAATAAAAAGTAGACCTACAAATATCACTCAGTATATTCCAACTATTACGCGAGCAAAGCGGCGAGTTTTGCTAGTATTTTATATTTGTACTTATTTATTACGTTTGTGTCATTAGTTAACCATGAAATAAAACTTGAAATAACGGAATAGATTAGAATTGTTAGTTATGCTTTTCCATGAAGAATTATGTCCACATTTAAGTAAGTAGACTTTTTTTGTACGTACAGTTGTGGAAAAAAAAGTTAATACCCCTACTAACTCTGCAACTATTTATACACTCATGTTTGTGAAAATTGCAATACCTTGAGGGAATCATCAGAATTAAATTAAATTTAATACATAAACGACTGGTATTGGTACAAACAAATTATTATATTTTCGAAGAAAAAAAAACAATATTAAGTATCTGAAATCAGTATTTGGTGTAGCCACCAAGCGCTGTAATAAGTTATACTAAATGACGTGACATGGAGTTAAACAGATTTTGAATGTCTACCTGCGGAAGAGCATTCCATATTCTTTGTATTCGTATCCAAAGTACCATCTGTAGAATCTAAAGGAGGAGAATAACAAGCAAGACGCCGATCAAGGAAAACCTCCACATGTTCAAAGGGGGACATATCCGGTGAATACGCAGGCCACGGAAGAAGCTCTATGCGTTCTGCTGACAAGAAGTCTTAAAAATTCCTTGCAACATGGGGGCGGGCAATATCCAGTTGAAAGATAGCTCCGGGAATGCCTTGAAGGAAAGGAACGACTTCAGACTCCAGCACTTCACTGATGCACCTGTTTCTGTACAGATTAACCACAATTCGTCTATGATGCACAATCACATTTCAGATCGTAACTCCCGGTGTTCGTCCACAATGACGTTTGCACGGAAGGTAGAGTTCACCGGCATGGCGTTTAACACGAATGCGACCACGATGGTACCACAATTTAAAAAGGGATTCGTCAGATAAAACAACATGCATCTGCATGACAGTCTCTATGTTCATGAGTACATTTCAGCCGCAAGCGTTGATGGTTTGCGTGAGGGGGATACTCTATAAAGGAGTTCTTGCACGCAGTCCATGCTGCAGCAGACGTTTGCGAATTGACGAAGAAGACAGTGATAACCTATAACAGTTGACTAATGTGATGCCAACTGTCTAGATGAAGCTGTACGGTCCATCAGAGTCATGCGGACCATGTGTCTATCATCGCGAGTTAACGTCACCGTTCGAGGTTCACTCTCAGATTTCCGAGTTGTCCGATCCTCGTAGGTCCACTGCTTTCAAACTCGCATCACTCTGCTGCCTTTACACTGCACGAGAGTTGCTATTGCATGATAGGAAAATCCTTCTTCAAGAAGGCCGATTATTCTCCCCCATTTATACTCCGTCAGTTGTTGAAATGCCGCCCTCTTTCGTCGAAGTGGCATAGTTACGCCTCACCTAACGCTTACCATTAGCAAAAACCATAGACAAGTTTCGCTACAGCCCTCTATTTATACGGTTTCAGCAGCAGTTCAGAGGGCGCTGCTCAACCCACGCATGCGTGTTGACTCTGAAATTGGAATCATATTTGCATAACACACTACATTTTGTATTCTCTGAAATTTTCAGTTCAATCGCGTCATTCTTTCAAGGTGTTGCAATTTTCACAAACATGAGTGTAGTAGAAGAAAGTTACTGCAAACAAACGATTGGAAATAAAGTCTACTTTTAAATGATGTACATAAAATGTGCTTGGAGAGCCACCTAAAAATCAAAACCAGACCAAACTTTATCTTTTTAAATAGAAAACACTCAGTTTTAACAATATATTTTAAATCTTCGTCTCAAGCTATGCCTAGATACCAAAATTCAAGTCATTTAGATGATAAGTTTTGAATTATAAACATTCAAAATTTAATGGTTCTAATGTTAAATTACATTTTCATATTTTTATTAATATCTCCTGAAATTATAACCGTAATGTGATATTTTTTTGTGTGATTATAATACCACAAATCCCAAACATAAATACGCTGAATTCGTGATTTAAAAAATTTTATAATATGAATTATGAATTATTAAATTATTATTTGAAAGAAATATGTATTATATTATCTCCGCCGCGGCGACCGGCCTCTCTTCGTCCGCAGTCGTTTATTCTTCTACTCTATCCCTACTTTTTTGCGGTAGCAAGGTTCATAGGTCTCCAGCCACGTCCCAAATAAAAGACACTCTAGCGAAAGCGAGGTTGGAAAAAAAATCAAAAATTGAAACCGGACAAATTTAAAAGGGAAATTACACAAGCTACCGAACGACTCCTGCCTACAATTGTTTTATTATATCTTGCTATACATTTATTATGTCTTGCTTTATGTGAATTCTCAATTTCAAATTTTCTTCCAAGTAAGTTTTTAAATTAGGCTTAAAAATCGTCAAAATGACGGTATAGTAGGCCTTCTATGATGTGAAGAAAAGCATAATTTGAAAAATATACAGGGTGTCCGGTCTCAACGGTGTCCAATGGCTAATTCCTAAACCGTTAGTCATAGACATATAGTTCCAATTACAAAAATGTTTTAAATCAGGTAAAGAAACATTTTAAAAGCGATTTGGGTCAATAAAAACATTTCTTAAAAAATTACGAAATTTAAATTTTTATACGGTCCCCCGGTCCTATAAGTTATATTTAGTAATTTTTTCCTATTACACTGACAAGTAAGACAAAAAAAGTCCCATTCATATAACGCTAAAATTGAGCGAGTTATGAAACTTTAAAAATGCATGACTTATGCCACTTTTCTACTCTGAAAACAAATGAGTTCGGCTTGGCTTTGAGGGATCATATACCAAGTGTTTAAAGTATTCGAAGATCTTACTTCATGTGTATCTGCGCTTTGAAAAAAAATCCTACAAGTAATATGATTAAGTCTCAAATTGGCTAAAATAACATATATTTTATTTTGTCAGGATTTGAGACTGTTTCTCTTATGATTTCTTTTAACAAAAATTATGTTTTTTTATAAGTTTTTATGTTACTTCAACAATCGTATGTATGTTTTTCCAGTTCAAAATTTGTACTTGAACTTTAACCCACTTTTAAATATCCGATCGAGATTGCATTTTGCATACTGGCGCAAATCCGATAAAATTCTAATATTATTAAGATTTTCGGTGGTTACCATTTATACTTATTTTACAGGATAACACAAAATTTTTCGGATAGATTTCTGCCAAGGAGTTTAAGAAAAAAGTTTTAGATTAGATAATACAAGACTGCGATTGTCGGGTTTTTTAACTTTTATGTATTTTTTACCACCGAATGAGAAAATTATCTTAATTTTTAACCATCATGTCAGGATATTTCGCAAATCATAAATTTTCAAATTTAAAGAACAACAAAAATCGAATACTATAAAGTAGAGGAGATGGTTGTGTTTTTTAACTTTTGATAATTGATTTTTACGCACTTTTTAGCACTGAATCTGAAAATGACATTCATTTTTAACCATCACGTTAAAATTTTTTTGCAAATCGCAAATGTGTAAGTTAAAGTATAGAGAAAATCTCATACTATAAAACATATGTAAAACATTTTTTTATTTTATTTTATTTTATTTTATTTTATTAAAAAATTTATTCGATATTTTTGCTTATCCTGGGATTCTTACACCTAAACAGCTGAGTGGTCCGATGAGATGGGGGAGGAAATTCAATTTTAACATTGAACTTCTTAACTTTGAAATTTGCAATTTGCGAAAAATCCTGATATGATAGTTAAAAATGAAATCAATTTCGGATTCAGCGGTATAGAATATATAAGAATCAATTATCAAAAGCTAAAAACATGACATAACCCAACTTTTACAGGCTTGTGCAATCTAATAATATTTTAAAATACGTATCATTTTGTAAAGAATTGAGGCTGTTAATTTAGAATCATTTTATTTAACAAAAATTCTGTTTTTTCTTTCTTCTTAAATGTTTATTACAAATTGTATATTTTCCATTAATATGCCAGAATGATTAAAGATTTCAAATTTATATTGCAATGTTAATTTTACTCCCAAACATTTTTTATATCTGACGAAATTATATTTCGACTAAATTTGTGAATGACCCCCAATTTGCAGCAAAAAATATGCTCCAACTTTAAACAGCTATTACTCGGTCAATCTTAATCGTAGAATAACGGGACTTTTTTTGTATTACTTGTCAGTGTAAAAGGAAAATTTCACTAAATATAACTTATAGGACCGGAGGACCGTATAAAAATTTAAATTTCGTAATTTTTAAAGAAATGTTTTTATTGAACCAAATCGCTTTTAAAATATGTCTCTACCTGATTTAAAACATTTTTGTAATTGGAACTATATGTTTATGACTAACGGTTTAGGAATTAGCCATTGGACACCGTTGAGACCGGACACCCTGTATATAAATCTAATTTTATTGAAACATTTGGGTTGGCAATGCCGAGTTAGTAGGGGGTGTTTCCTTTTTTTCACACGACTGTACATAAACTACTATGTCGAAAATTTCAGATCGTTTATAATTTGTATAGCCTATTAACAAATATACCAGCTCTTATAGTAACTACAATATTTCATATGAACAGAATAGGTTTACTTTTAAGTCGGTAATAACGAAAAGCAGATGGTTTTTCTTTCGCATCCCTACATATGAATGGTAATCTTTAACAAATTTTATACGAGAACTTTTCAAGAAGCAAGTAAAAAAAAACTTCTATTTTTAGGGTTCCGTACTTAAAAAGTAAAAACAAAAGCATTATTAGATCACTTTTGTGTCTGTCTGTCTGTCACAGCCATTTTACTCGTAAACTATAGAACGTGGAAAGTTCAAATTGGGGGAAGTAATAAAGATTACTGACCCACATATTTGCAGATTATTAAACATTTACAAATATTTTTTAAGAAAAATGTAGAGGGGCTAATTCAGTTACTTCAAAAAAAAAAAAAAAATCTTTGTACATTGTGTAGGGTATCGTGTGAAACTTTCGTAAGGCTGAACTCAAAAATACATTTCTTTTAATTTTAGGTCTTATAATTTCAGAGATATCGTCGAAAATGTAGTACAAATATATGTCCCACCTCCCCCCATACATTTCCGAATTTACTGAAACTAAAATTATGAAAAATTAGAGGAAGTAGATGTTAATTTAAACCTTGCAGGAAAATTATAGCGATTAACCTAGGTCACATAGTTTTTGAGAAAAGCGTACTTTTCTGTTTTACACAAATTTCGATTTGCGGGCATTCAGCAAAGGTGTTGAGGAGCGCTGGAGGTACCTATCGAAGCAGAAGTATAAAAGTATTGTTGATAATGATTTTTGAAAAAAATTGTCGGTAATTAGCCGAGATATTAACCCTTAAAGACACGGACGGTTTGGATATATATGGCAGGGGCGGCATACTATATGTACCACCGGCTATTAAAGCCTAAATAACAACTTTTAAAGATGCATTTCTATAATACAAATTCCAATAGCAGTATAAAAGCAAAATACATCAAATTGTTAAAAACAGACTAATTTAATTAGAATTAATCGCATAAATAATACTATGGGATTCGCGACTAGTTTGCATGGAGTGGATCTCTCAATACGCCTCCCGTGTCTTTAAAAGTTAATTAAAAATCTAACTGGAGAAACGTGGCATGGACCAAGGCGGCGTTGCTACTTTGCAACCCTTGTTTTTTTTACAAGGGTTTTGTTTTAGCTACAAAAAGAAAAGATTATTACGATGCTGAATTTAGTTTTATGAAACGCCAAAGGAAGTTTCAGTGTGGACTACTTTTATTGTCAGTGCCGAAATAAGTTCATCATAAAGAGATTAGAATAATATTTAAATAAGAGTTATGCGGAAAGCAATATTTGTTAATATTTAGGTTTTATATCTCTTTGAACTTTTACGGAATGCCCATTCATACTTTTCTAGTATAGATTCAGCTATACCAAACCCTACATTTTATAGTTTTTTTACAAAGTCTTATTTCTCTTTTTGTAACGATTTTTTTAATAATACAGTTAACAATTCATATATTTATTGTATGGAACTCTCTGAGCGCAAGTAATAATAGTACTTGACCGTTTTTAGGGTTCCGTACTTAAAAAGTAAAAACAGAACCATTATAAGATCACTCTTGTGTCTGTCTGTCACAGCCATTTTACTTATAAACTATAGAACGTGGCGAGTTCAAATTGGGGGAAGTAATAAAGATTATTGTCCCATATATTTACAGATTTAAACATTTACAAATATTTGTTAGGAAAAATGCAGAGGGGCTAGTTCAGTTATTTGAAAAACAATATTTTCTTGTATATCGTGCGGGGGGGGGAAGGGGGGTTATCGTGTGAAAGCTTTTGTAACGCTGAACTCAAAAATACATTTCTTTTAATTTTAGGTATTATAGTTTAAGAGATATCGTCGAAAATGTTGCGCAAAAATATGTTCCCCCATCTACGAAGGTCGAACCTGAAGTAAGGTTCCCAAAGAACTCCAGTCTCACGGGAAGGTGCGAGGCGAAATACGGCAACAGCACTGTGTGCGGCTATTCCCGCACTCGTGATTCCCCCGGCCGCGCTTTGCTGCGCCGCTCATTCTTGGCTCAGCAACCGTCTGAGAAGGAAGTTCCCATTGTTGATCCCGCCAAGTGCGAGAGTCGTCCGTAATTCGCTTTTTGCACGCCGAAGGGAATCCACCCATGGATATTCGTCGTCAGTTGACAGAGGTGCATGATGAGAAGTGTATGTCCGTTCAACACTTCTGAAAGTGGTGCAGGGAGTTTAGTGCCGGTAGGAAGGAAGTATACGATGAAGAACAAAGTGGAAGACCGTCAGTTTCGGAGGCGGTTATCAGACCTCGGACCTAGTGATTATCACTTGTTCCCCAAGTTAAAGGAACTCTTGGGTTGCCAACGCTTCCGGTGAGACGATGACGTCAAAGAAGAGGTGAAATGCTTCCTGAACATGTTGGCGGCGGAGTTCTACGACATTGGGATACATAAATTGGAGCACTGTCTACAAAAATCCGTAGAAAAAGATGGCGATTATGTAGAGAAACAGAGCAGACTTTCTTCTTTCCAACGATGCAAATTTCTATGAGAATAAACAATGTTGTCTGTTTGTAAATTTGATGGGAACCATATTTCTGGATCAACCCTCGTATTTACGAATCTACTGAAACTAAAATTAGGAAAAAATTAGAGGAAGTAGATATTAATTTAAACCTTGCAGGAAAATTATAGCGATTACCCTAGGTCACACAGTTTTTGAGAAAAGCGCAATTTTCCGTTACACACAAATTTGCGGGCATTCAGCAAAGGAGTTGAGGAGCGCTGGAGGTACTTATCGTAGCAGAAGTATAAAAGTATTGTTGATAATGATTTTTGAAAAAAATCGTCAATAATTAGCCGAGATATTAACCCTTAAAAACACGGACGGTTTGGATATATATAATGACAGGGGAGGCGCACTCTATGTACCACTGGCTATTAAAGATAAATAACAACTTTTTATGATGCATTTCTGGAATACAATATCCAGTAGCAGTATAAAAGCAATACACATCAAATTGTTAAAAACAGACTAATTTAATTAGAATTAATTCATAAATAGTACCATGGGATTCGCGACTAGTTTGCATTGAGTAGATCTCTCAATACGCCTCCCGTGTCTTTAAAAGTTAATTAAAAACCAATCTGGAAAAATGCGGCACGGACCAAGGCAGCGTTTCTACTTTTCAACCTCCTTTCGAAGTGCGCTTAGCAAAATGCCAAGTTTAAACTTTGAACAAGGGTTTTGTTTCAGCAACACTATAAAAAGAAAAGATTATTACGATGCTGGATTTAGTTTTATGAAATGCCAAATGAAGTTTCAATGTGCACTCCTTTTACTGTCAGTGCCGAAATAAGTTCATCATAAAGAGATTAGAATAAGATTTAAATAATAGTTATGCGAAAGCAATATTTGATATTATTTGGTGCTTCATATTTCTTTGAACTTTTACGGAATACCCATTCATACTTTTCTAGTATATATTCAGCTATACCAAAACCTACGTTTTATAGTTTTTTTACAAAGTCTTATTTTTCTTTTTGTAACGATTTTTTTAATAATACAGTTAACAATTGATATATTTATTGTGCGGAACACTCTGAGCGTGAGTAATACTCGTACTTGACCGTTTATTTTAATTCAGAATAATACGAGTCCCTAAAAAACATAATTTATCACTATGTAAAAAAACAAAAAAGATAAAAGGATGTTCATTACATTTCACTCTAACTGGTGAAATTTCCGAATGAAAATCACACGTCTGTGGAAAGCTGTAGAAATTGTCTTTTTTCTAAGGCTCACATCGCCTCAGAATCTACAATTAGAGAAATAATTGTACGTAGAAGAAAGGTTGGTAAGAATAAGCAATACTTAAGAATTTGATCGGTGTTATTAAAAATATATTATTTTTAGACTAAAAAATATTATTTTTAGACTAAGAAAATATTATTTTTAGATTATTTTAGATTAGGAGACTTGTTTGTTTCTCTCCGTTTTCAACGCTGCGTTCCTGAAATCTCAATTAAAAAACCGGTTCTACAGTCTTTAGAGGTTTGCATCCTCTACCTAAGCACCAATACTGCTTTTTAGGTGTGTTCGTAATTATGTAAATACGTAGCATTCATCGTCGTCGTCTGGTTCGTCCGTCTGTCTGTCTGTCTGTCTGTCTGTCTGTCTGTCCTCATGTAATAGCGCACAAACTACCCAACTGGATAGTTGAAATTTTAAATATTTTGGCGAGTCATTTTAAATTTTATGAAAATTGGATGTATAGTTCGATTACAGGAACAGCCAAAAGCATTCTGTGACATTACGGCCGATGCGAAAAAATAGTTTCAAATGTATTTTACTGGTGTTGCATAATTTCGAACATAATAAAATTGATATGCGTTTATGAAGTACACTGAAATAGGCATTATGTATCATATGCGGTGCAAAGAATATTTTTTATTCCTTTACAGGGCCACATAAAAGAATTCCGCTACATAGTGTTATAGTTGTCAACATTGTTTGCGGCGTATTTTAATTATGTTAAACTATTTCACATATAATGAAATTGATATACGTTGCTGAGGTTTACTACAACTTATTTCCTGTATAATAGAAGGTGCACAGTATTTACAGGGACGCACAACAGATTACAAAGACAGTTAAAAGTATACCGTTATATTAAAGCCAATGGGAAAAATTCATTTCAAGTGTATTTTAATGCTGTTACAACCTTTCGAACATAATGAAATTGATATGCATCTATGAAGTACACTAAAATATGCGGCGCAAAGAATTTTTATTATTCATTTACAAAGCAACACAAAAGAATTTCTTTACATAATTCTACAGCAGATAATATAGTTTGCGGCGTATTTTACTTATGTTAAACAATTTCGCGTATAATGAAATTGATTTACGTCACTGAGATTTACTACAAGTTACTTCTTGTATAATAGAAAGTACAAAGCATTTGCAGGGACACCATACAAAACATTTCCAAATGTATAGTTGAAAATAATTTATGACTTCGATTCTTCTCTCTGTCAGTGTTCTTGGGTCATTTTCAATAAATGCATACAATTCAGAAAAACATTTAAAAAAAAATTACTTTTAAATTTCACATTAAAAATGAAATAAGTGATAATGTATAAGTTAGATGTGTCTGTAAATATAATTAATTAAGCACTTTAGCTTTTGGTAGAATTTTTATACACTATTTTACTATATTTTATACACTATTTACCAGTAACATGGTAACAGACTTGACTGGTAACAGACTTGACATTAACAGCAAAATATCTTCCAAAATCTACATGCTAATTATTGACACTAAGAAACAAAACAAAATCTTTAATATATTAACTAGATAATAATATTCAAGCAAAAGAAAGTACTAAACTTATATTTTTAACATAAAAATTAGGTAACAGACTTGACATTGAATAAAAATACTCACCTTTATAAAAAATTCTTTACTCCACTACACTGTTGTTTTTCAACTGCAAAAGAAAATGGCTACAAGTAAATATTTAACTAGTATAAGTGTTTTTATTGCAAATGTGCTGCCATTTCTTGGTGAAATTGTCAACCTTTATTTCACGAAATTGTAGCCTGGTAACAGACTTGACAAAATATGAGGGACAAAATGCTTTGTAGATTTTCTTTAAAAAAAAATTTTTTTTTTGTTGAAATAATGTCAGAAATTTAAAATAATGATGATTTATCTCATTAAATGTCCCAATTACTTTCCTTTTAAAGTGAAAAATGAAGTGAAAAAATATTACAGAATTATAAAAAACAGAAGAGGGACAGCTATTTTTTTCTTCTACTAGATGCAACAATCTGCATCTTTAGGGAAAAAATATGAAAGTGATTATTCTTATGTTTTAGAAATATGTTGTGTAGTGTAATTAAATAAATATAATATTTCTAGTCAGTTTTAAATAATATAATATGAGTACAATTTTTTTTTTTACTGTGGGACAGCATATGTATGCATATTTTGAAAATGACCCTCTTACATTTGTAAATGTACTCCGATTTCCACGTAATTGGAATATGGTATTGAAATTTATCATGACATTTTCCTAACTGAAAATAAATTAAGGTTACGTTGGGTAACTGGGCCATGATTTTACAATGTGATTCTGGAGATTCTGGAGATTTATCTCCAAAAGGCTAATATCCATTTGAATTAAAATCTGAACATTTGTAAATGTGTTCAGTTAGGTTCCCTCTATCAGACAGAAATGTTCAAAATTACATTTTAATATCTAAATATATATATATATATTTCATCTTTCTTTCCTCATAAAGATGGGGCCCCATAAAGCCCCATAAAGCCCCATTGCCCCATAAAGATGGGGCAAGTGGACCAGGAGGGTCTATGTTCCACACGCGTTTTTATTTTTTATTTTTTAATATTGGGTATCAGCTGCTGTTTGAAAAAGTGTAAACAACTAAAAATAGTTTAAACACCAGGCAGACCATGAACATTAAATATCAACTAAAGGGCGTTGAAAGGGAAACCTTTACTGTAATGTGTCTAAAAAAGCACTAAAAGTGAAAATATTAGATATATTTATACAAAAAGCATAAAAATTAAGTACTTGTGTACATTAGTATAGGTAATAAGTATAAAAGTTACATGGGTATTTTAAGGAAACAAATAACAAGATAAATCTATGAACAAACGGCTACCCAAGTACTTAAGTATCTCATTCTCTTTGTTATTTACCACAATGGAAGTTCGATATCTCCAATGAACCTGTGGAGAATGTAACCATATTTTTATATCGAACAGAACTATTTTTTATTCGTTTCGGTAATTTTCTAACGATCTCATTTTGCCTTATGTACGCCTCTTCATCTGTATCGTAAAATTTCGAGCTATAACTATCACACTGAAGAAATTTGCTTTGATACCCTCAACGTGCTTTTTTAAAATTTTATTATGCAATTTTAATAAGGTATAATGTAATTTTCTTTATTGCAAGCATGACAAAACAAATTGAGAAATTAATTTCCCGTAGTAAGAAAAACTCAAAAAGATATTTATAACTGTTGGGATAACTGGATCCATTTGATCCAGTTACCCTGATACATGTCCCAGTTACCCCATTCTCGAAGCATTTATGGAGTAACTGGAACACCGGCCTTATATTTGAAACATGAAGTAAATATGTGTAGATACCTAATAATATTAATGTATTTATATGTCTAATCTTTAAATAAAAAGATTGTTTAGTAAAAGTACTTACCATATTTTAATAAAAAGCCGAGGAAGTTTAACCAAATGGATGTTGTTTTTAAAAAGAGAAACCTAAATTTTCGGTAGCCTATCACAGCAAAAGCAGAGTTATGATTGAGTTGATGCACGTTGTTTTAAGAAGTGCAGAGGGGGGTGCAACGTTGGCAAAATCTAAAACTTAAAAAACATCAATGGCTTTTTATAAAATAACTATGGCCCCGTGACCTCGTTTGTCCAGTTAAACCAGCTTACCTTATGTAACATTTATATTTCGTTCGCATTAAAGAATTCGCACATATTATAGTCTATGGTCAAACATTGTTTGAAATACATTTTAATGATGTGACACTGACTCATATATTACGAAATTGATATAAAATGTTTCCTATGCAACATGGTTTGCGCATAGCACTTATTGTTTAATTGCAAGGAGAAAAAATAAATTTCCATTTCTTTATTCTCGGTTCAATCATTCTTTTGTGAAAAGCAAAAATTCATTCTGTTTTCATACTTCACATATGAAGTTGATTAATTCTTAATATTAATCAATGTCATCCTAAAAAGATAATTATGAAGGATTTAATTAACCGATTATTTGGTTAGAATGAAAAACTTGCCTCAATTAAAACACAGATGATAATATTAATTTCTAAAATAGCTTTCATATATCTGTCATATTTAATTGATGCACGATGAGGGATTAAACAAACCATCAATTAAACTTTGAAAAAAATCATTAATTATTATAATTACTAGTTCAATCAGCTCGACAAAAAAATCGGTAACGCTAATTTAAAGTTAACTTCTTTTAAAGTAACAGAAAGTTTATCCATTTAATCAAGAAATGGAAAGAATTACATTCAGAAAATATATTTATGCTTTCTAAAGATAAATTTACAAAAACTTTTTTTTTTTTTTTTTTTGCAGATTGTCCAAAGAAGGGTGCACTGTAAAAAAAAAAAAAAAAAAAAATGTCTATGTATAGACAAATATTTACGTAAAAGTTTACAGAATAGCTTCATTTCTTTTGTTTGTTTTTTTTTAGAAAGCAGTACAATTTCCGTAGTTGATAGTTTGAGAATACAAATCTGTATAAATACAATAAGTTTTCTGAAATTTTACGAACTATTTCTGTTTTGTTTTCAAAACGGTACAAGTTCAGTATATGATGTTTAGAAGTAGTTGCTGTGCTTGGAAAGCGAAATAATTAATTGTTGTATATACTTGCCTTACAGTAGAATTATTTTCAAAGAAACTCTAATATTGCATAAATATTGACTTGATACTGGAAATATTTCGAAAGGAACGCCTGTAGTATCAAATGCACCAGTACTGGCTTTACATTGCTAATATAAAAAAAATGAAAATTACACAAATATTGGCTTTAAATGGGACATATTTCAAAAGAAAACCCCAATATTGGCTAGATGTGGCTCTATATTGAAAATATATCCGATGATTCTCCTATATTGGCTAAATGTTCGTTTTACATTGGTATTATTTCAAGTAAAACCGATAAAATTTATCGCGCCATCTATAGTGTGTACATTTAAACAATGTGTTTTAATATTTTTCATTTCTTTTTTTTTTTCTTTTTTTTTTTTTTTTTTTTTTATAAAAAGCAAACATATTTTTACGATATTTAAAAAAAAAATCATATTACTTCTTTTTAAGTTTGTGGCAGTTGAAAAGGAAATGCCACAGTTTGGACAGTCAAATAATGTTTGACTTATTTATCGCAAGCTATGATTTTTTAAAGTCACCGTAGGATGTTTTAAAACAAAAAATCTGCTTTTTATTTTAATATTTTTTAATCTATTCACTTTATCATAGTCGTACAAAAAACTTTCAACACATCTCAAATATAAAAACGAAATCAGTATTAAATTGACGTTTATCTACTTCATTTATAATAAGCAATAAAATAAATTTATTTTAATACCATCACCATGTAGTAATTATCTTTATTTGAGTTTACATTAGATCATCACGCAAATTATTTGAAAAATTTGAAAAAGTACATGTTTTAAAAAAATATGTTGGTATTTTTGCAAAAAAATCTCAATAAAAATAATATTACAAAAAAAAAATATAAATAAATAAATAAATATAAATAAAAATCACCCCCCCCCCCCTCAAAAAAGCAATCATTACGGTTAATACATTGTTTTATGTATGTAATATTTTAAAAATCTAAAATTTATATTTTATAAAAGCATGAAATTAAAAAGCTAAATATTCAAAATTATGGAAAGAAAATGGGGGAAAAGTACAGATTTGTGCTTTGTAATTAACTGGAAAAAAATATGAAAATATGTTCCATGTTTAACATTTTTTACGTGCTTCATAAATGGCAGTTAAAAGAAGTAACGATATTTGAAAGCGCAACTTGTGTAATCATGGTTGAATGGTCAATGCAATACTCTGGAATAAAACAGCTCCCTAGTTCATATCCCGTGGCGGATAAGAGTTGTGCGAATTAAATAGAGAAATTCTGATCTTGATGTAAACTTGTCTTTGGAAAGTGAAGATTGAAATTCGTATGGATGTAACCTTGTTCTTGGAAAAGTATCTTTCGTCTTTTAAACAGATTTTCAAAATACGGAAGTATGCAAAAATTTTCTGAAGTTACAGAAAAAATTTCTCTTTAAAATACAGAAATAGTACTGGCATATCTCGATTGCCAGTGCAACTTCCGTATTTTAACAGGTTTTTTTTTTTTTTTACAGTTTGCCTCAACTTTAAAATTAAATAACGCAATAACTGTACTAGATATAACAATGAAATAAGTGACAAAAGTATAGGTATATTTTTATATATATAATTTTGTATGCAGCAATTTTTTTAAAAAGTTCTCTTTTTCATCAATGAATGAGATGGCCTTGTCTCAACAGGTAAGATTGTCCAAATTTCAAATTTCAAAACACAAATCTCTTTGGTATTTAAGTAACAGGATGAAAAGTCAAAAGTTAGTGACTTTTGATACAAGACCAGTTTGAAAGTTATTACAGTTTTGGCAAGGACAGCACCTTCTGAACTACTTTTTAAAAAATCTGTATGAAAAATGTATGCTAACTTTATATAAAATCTTTGTAAATATATATATATATAAAGTTATTCATAATATTACACAATGCGAATCTTTCAAACTCAATATTTAAACTTTCATGGGTAATATCATTCTGATGCTAAAATGCTGAAATAAGTGAATGCTGCCAGAATTTACGAACCAGTTGACTTGAAAATAAACAAATGCTTTTCTTCGGGCACATTATAAAAGCAAAGCAAAAGGTCTTCTCTCTTGGACTCTTGTGAGGATATTCTGGTCTCACCAGGAAATCATCTTTCTTATGTTTCTGAGTTTTTTGCCGGTCTGGGTATTGATCTGGATTTCCTCATCAGCTTCCAAGTTCCTCTTTCTCTTGACTCGAACGCAGTGCAATTTTTCACCTCTGATCTTCCTTTTCAGCGTACGGACCTTGATGCTAGCATAATTGCTCCGATGTTTGCTGATCACTTCCAGAACTTTACTGACTCGTGGGATATTGTTGCCACCGATGCCTCAAAGACAGATTCCCTCACTTCGATTGCAGGCTGCACTTCCTCACACCACTTTGGCTACAGGGTGCAGCATGTCAACTCCGTCTTCACGGCGGAAGCTCTCGCAATAGGTGTGGCTCTCGACGAATTGATCTCGTTATCTCGTCCTGTGGTGATTTTTGGCTCTCCAGTCTGCTAATCTGAAGTCTCCCAGAGTTATCCTTTGGCTCCATAATAAAATTGTTCGGATGCAGCAGTTCTCCATTCACCTTTCTTTTTACTGGGAGCCCCACCAGTGGCCGAGAGGTTCTGCTCTCGAAGCTGGTAGACGGGAGGTGCTGGGTTCGATCCCAATCGCGCCCGTCGGCCTAATCGTTCGGAGTTTTCGTGGTTTTCTTCGAGCCGTGGATTTTCCATGCGTAAATACGGATTAGGTTCCCTTAGAAAGACCCCGACGGAGGGCACTTCCCCCCGGGCCTATATCCCTCGTGAAGATAATCGGCCGTCAACAATCAACCCAACCCAACCCTTTTACTGGGTTCCGGGACACCGTGGTATCCCCCTCAATGAAAGGGCCGATGGCCTTGCCAAAAGTGTTTCTGTCTCTGACCCTCTGATCGATTGGACCTCGCCTGAAGATACTATCCGTAGGTTTTCTCACAGTGTTCTGCTGCAGGGTGAGCACTCTTACCGGACGTGCAAGTATTATGCTTCTTATGGGGATATCCCCAATGCCAATCACTCTCGGTGTTGTGTTCATAATCGAAGGGATGATGTGATTGTGTCTCGTCTCCTCTGCAGGATGCTTATTATCCCGGAGATTTTGGCTCGCTTTAACTTGGTTGCGGACGGCAGCTGCCGTGCTTGTGGTGTTTTGAACTCCTTGGAGCATATTTTGTTTTCTTGTGTCAGGTACCGCGCTCAACGCAGGAGTTGTTGGGCGGGTTTTGATTCGAGTGATGAGTGTTTTCGTTCGTTTGGTTGCTTTATCAAAAAGTTCTGTTCGTCGAGTGCCTTTCGTAACTCTACGCTACAGTTTATTCATTGTATTGATTGCTTCTAGCTAGGTGTCTAGTGTTGTCTGTGTCTGGCGTTTCTGTTCGTGTGGATCATTCGGGACAACAGCCGTGCTGCTTATAGGTCCCAAAGCCCCCTCCCCACTACCTACCTACCTACCTATAAAAGCAAAATTTCATTAAAATCTTTGGGTGTCAATTGGCAGTTCGGAATTAAAATTAACCAGTCTAAATAATGTACCGCCCTTCAAAGGGTTAATAAAGAGTGTTTAAATATCTATTGTGAAAAACAAATACTAATTCCGGTTTTTATGCTCTAAATATTCCTTAGATTAATCAAACTTATCTTCAAGAAATTATTAAAAGGGATTTAGTAAGCAATAATTCGGTTTGAATCAAAAGCTGGCATCTGCAGACGATAATATTACTTCTTAAAAATCCATCTACAATTACTTGGAACATGATGGATGACCACATAAACCATTAATTAACTTCTGAAAACTATTTCAATGCTAGGTGCGCTTGATTAAGCCAGCGTGAAAACAAATGCTATTGCTTATTTAACATATTGACACACCATAAAGTTTATTTATTTTTTTAATGGGCTTTGTGAATTATTATGACGTTCAAAATACAAATTTGTGAATACTATTTAGAGTACTAGTAAAAAGAAAATAATATAATTTCATATGTAAACATTTTGAATTATTATAAAATGCAATGTTTAAAATTATTCCCCACGTAGTAATAAAACCTCATCCCTTATTTGAATGGACTATTATAAACCAGTAAATATATTTACTTTTACTCTCACAAGGACATCCCTCAAAGGGTCTGCGCGAAATTGCTGAGAGAATAGATTTAATAATAACTTCTGACAAGTAATGAAAATGAATTGCTATCTTTAATTAATCATTGAATGGTACAAATTCAAATGATGAATCTCAGCGAATCAAATGGCAGAATTACAAACTACTGTATATAAATTCATATACACTGTTAAAAAAAAAAAAAATAGGATAGCAAACAGTGCAAGACAGTCATGCATGGCTATAAAATTACACACTAAAACATCATATGTCGCAATTTTAACTTTCTGAAATGATGTCAAGTACATGAAGCATCAATTTGAGTACCTGTAAATTACAAAAAATGTTATATTTGAAGAGAATGAAGGATTTTATATATTGTATGTGGTCCTCTCAAACAATTAAGAATGTGGCACATCTGTTTTTCATAGATGCTATGAGGTTATTGGTAAGAGTTTGGGAAATTCTACACCACTCTTTAAAAAGTGCTATTTCAAAATCTCAAATAGTCAACAGAGGCAATGGGTGCGCTACTGTGCTTTCTGAGTATGGACCAGGCATGTTCGATAAATGATAATTTAATCGGCAAATAAAGGGTAATATAAAACATTTTCCAGTCATTTCACCTTTTAAAATTTCGTTTTTTTTAGAAAAAGCAGTATTCTCCATTCTTGGTCGTGGGCAGAAAATTGCAATGGAGAAAAAATTCCCGAGTTTCAGCAGTACGTCGGGGAGAAATTCCAAAACTTCATGCAATGTTCATGTGAGAAAAGTCGTAGGCATGCTACTTTTCCTCGAAAACGTGGAATTCAGCTTTTTCGGCACCGAATTTTGTCATCCCTGGGATCAATGCAAATCTTCATTAAAATTTATTCACATTTTTAAAAGAGGAATGGGATATTGGTATCAGACGAAATGCAACAAACGCGCGAGTACGAACAGCACCAAATTGAGTTTATGTCTGTCCCTTTCTCATTCGACTTTCTATTTCCTGTGACCTAACAAGTCTTTAATCGTGTATAGAAACAAACACGAAAACTTAGCCCCAAAGGCTTGGCTTGGTTGACGTAGCTTTGGCTGAAGGATCACAGGAAGACGTAATTTCGACAAAAGATTGCGGAAAACGTGATTTTCATCAAAGTATCGTGGAAAAATGTGATTTTCGTCAAGGGATCGCGGAAAATGCAGTTTTCGTCGAAAAGAATACGAATTTTGCCAAAGGATCGAGAAAAAAAACACGAATTTCGTCAAGGGGTCCGGAAAAATGCAAATTGGGTCAAACGATCACAGGAAAATGCATATTTTGTGAAAGGATTGCAGAAAAAATCCCATTTCGTTAAAGGATTGCGGAAAACATTAATTTCGTCAAATAATCGCAGAAAAAACATTAATTTCATCAGAGGATCGCAGAAAAAATGCGAATTTCGTGAAAAGGCTGCAAAAACACAAATTTCATCTTAGAAACCTGAAAAAAATGCAATTTTTGTCAAAGAATCACAAGAAAAACACAAAATTTGTCAGAAGACTGTGAAAAAAACAACAACAAGAATTTTGTCAACAAATTACAAAAAACTCCCTAATTTCGTCAAAGGATCGCAAAAAAATGAGATTTTCATCAAAAGGCTGCGAAAAAACACTAATATCGTCAAATGGTCATAGGAAAACGCATATATTGTGAATGGATAGCGGAAAAAATGCATATTTCGTCAAAGGATTGGGGGAAAATGTGAATTTCATCAAATAATCGCAGAAAAAACAAATTTTTTCAGAAGATCTCAGAAAAAATGCGACTTTCGTCAAAAGGCTGCAAAAACGCAAATTACATCATAGGATCCTAGAAAAAAAAACAAATTTTGTCAAAGAATCATAAGAAAAATGTGTAATTTCTGAAAAGTCTGCGAAAAAAACGCTCGTTTTGGCAACGAATTGCAAAGAATTCACTAATTTCGTCAAGGAATCGCGGAAAAAATGCGAATTTTGTGAACAGGCCGTGAACAAATACTAATTTCATCAAAGTACTGCAGAAATTTCGCCAAAGGATCGCAGTAAAAATGCGAATTTCATCAAAATGCTTCGAAAAAATATGAATTTCGTCAAGCGATCACGTAAAAATGCATATTTTGTGAATGGATTGCGTAAAAAATGCACATTTCGTCAAAGGATCGCGGAAAAAATGCAAATTTCGTGAACAGCCCGTGAGAAAATACTAATTTTGGAAATTATTGTAAAGCATATTAACCTCCCTCTCAAGACTCAAGACTATTCTAAATCCAAAGTTACTTACACAGAATTTGGTTATGTCACACGTATTTACAAGAGGTTGAAAAAGTACTTCAGACCGTTTAATATTCATATTATAGCATTTCCCAGACCTAATATTATTAATTTACTTTCAAGTAAAATTGATCCTCCCCCTCTTTTCCTTTGAGTTTATTTGGTGTTTATGAAATTCCAATCATTTTAGATAACAGTGAGAAAATATATTATATAGGTTTGACAAAAAGGAAATTTGAAACAAGATTAAAAGAACATAAAGCAGATATAAGATATAATAGACAATCCAGAGCCTTTGCAAGATTTTGATCTAAAACTCAGATTAAAGCAATAGATTATGACAATGCAAATATTATTTGGCCGTGCACATATCCACAAGAAAGTATAATTAGAGAATCTATAGAAATCGAATTGAGAATTGGAGAAGTCTGTAATGAAGGTGTTTCTTACGGCATACATAAGTTGTGGTTGAATTTTTTAAAACAGAATTTAACTCAAAGTTAAAGAGGTCTGGCGCAATTATTGACAGTGATAATCTGGTTTCTTCAAGTTTTTCTCTTTTGAGGTTGGATGGTTGGACTGCAACTGTACAGATGGCACTGTTTTGGGAACGTGTTCAACTCAGTATGTTTACTTTTGAATTTTACGAACTAATAAGCATTTTTCTCACTTTGACTGAAGTAAGACCCTGACGATGACCACAGGGTGACTGAAACACTCTGGTTTATACTTTTAAAATTTTACTTAATGTTTTGAATGTGTTAACTTTGAAGTTTATTATACGTCTTTTAGTGAATCTTTTTAATTATATTTATGATGTTAATTTCATTAGTAATAGTCATTCAATTTATTTATTATATATCTTCTCAATATTATCTACAACTTTCATACTGGCAAGTTTTTGATAGCACCAACTCTTACAGCAAAAACAAATTAAACAAAAATAGAGGTTGACGAAAAAATTATCGTGTTAAGGGTGTACTCAAATCCAAACGGCTTATTTTCTGACTCATTTTTAAATTCATTTTTGCTCCAATTGGCAGGTTCTTTTATTCAGAAACTATATAATGTGCTGTATTGGTCGATTTTTTGATAAAGGCAGAATACATGTTTAAAAATGCTGTCAAATTGGACATTTTGAACCGAATTTCCCGAAGCAATAGTGTTGGAAGCTAAAAAAAAAAATGGTCATACTGAGAAAATCAACTTCTAATGAAGTTTGTAAATCAAGTTCTAATTAATTGAACGAAAAATAAAAAAACAGGTCTCTTATAAACCTCTTCAAAAAATCACGTCAGTAAGTTTCATGCTTTTATTTTTAAAAATGAATCTGAATTTGTGTCAGAAAATTTCGAGTTGTTGAGCGTGGAAAAATAATTTTGATTTTTAATTTTAATGATTCTGATAAAACCAGCTCTTACCAAAAAAAATGAAATTAAAAATTCGTCAAAAGCGGCCATATAAAATTGTTAAACAGGGTTTTATCTCTAATCTTGATTTAATTTTTGTTGGGGAAATTAGTACTTAACTTCGAAATCGGACTCCACCTGTACGCCAAGACTTCAGGGATTTTTTTTTTTTTTTTTTTTCTTATGTGCTCAGATTCCCACAAAATTTTATTTTATGAAATTTTAATTACATGGTATCAAGGTTCACTGAGGCATATATTATTTTAAAAGCGTGTGCGCAGCGTTTATAATTTTCTTACGAAGCAGATTCAGTAGCATTATGGCTTATAACCTGCAGGGTTGACTTTAATCGATTACTTTTTTAATCAATTGATTATTTAATTAAATGTTCAATCATCCGAAATTTAATCCTGATTCGATTTATCATGATTGAAATTGAAAATGTAATTGCTCTTTCAAAATTTTTTATATGATTGATTCAATCTTGATTAATTTAATGGTTATTTACATAGAAGAAAATTAAATAGGGCCGCCATTTAACTTTTTTGATTTAGCTTTCATTGCTACGAGATTGTTATTAGAGTCACTATGTGATTTTCCTCATTGATATTATACAGGATCACACAGAATTATTCTGATATTCCGACGTCAAAATGTGTAAATTATTTAGGGGGAATAGGAAAAGTTTTATAAATAAGGAGTTTTATAGGAAACCTTTTTTAATAAAATTGATATGATTTTTGTAATTATTTTAGGCAAGTGGGAACAATATTATCAATCAATTATTATATACAGGGTTGTCATAAAAAAACTTTACCGATATATGTACCCCTTGCGACCTAACCGCTCAACCAATCGAAAGGAAATTTCAGATTTAGCTATTTGAAGGTATGCGCTCGAGATTGTGTTGATATAAAACAATCCCAGATAGCAATTTTAGTTTGCAGAAAATTTTCAGCAATTTTACTTTGCAGACTTGCAATGTTGCAGCAAGCTCAGCATGACAAGTCTGAAAGTTCATAACAACACTGCAACAAGATTATGCAAACTCCGAAGTCACCATACTTTGAACTTGCAGCCAAGTTGTCGTGCAAGTTGCAATCTTGTTGCATCAATCTTACTGCAAAATCATAGCAAACTAGTAATATTGCGATGTCAGACTATTTGCAAACGCATTGTAAATTTGCAATATTGTCATGTCAGAACATCTGCAAATGAATTGCAAACTCGGAATCTTGTCATGACAAGTATAGCTGCAAATATGTAGTAATTTCATTGAAATGTTGTCAATTCTCTGAATTTTGCGTGTAGGACACAGGTAAAATAGGTTTTTTTGAGACAACAGATGGCCATTCACCCAAATTTGGGAAGAACTTCGTTTTGATACTAAAAATGAAGATCCAATGAGTACTAAATAATAAAGTTGTTTTATCATGTTTTGTGCGCAAAAGGGGGCATTGTTAGCTCAGGGAGGGGGGTAACTAAAAATAAATAAATAAGTAGGTGAGATGGGATATTGTTTATTATGTTTTTTATAATTCCGAATCAGGTGAAATCATCAGCAAGTCAATACGATAATTTCTTACAAAATTACGCAGGTTTTATTTATACAAAGTCTTTTACAGGTAAAATAGGTTTTTACAGTAACAAGTGATTGCCATTCACGAAAGCTTGAGACAAACCTCGTTTTGGCACTACAGATTAAGATCCGATGAGTCTCCAAAATGTAAAGTTGTTTTACCGTGGTTTTTTATTTTTATTTTTATTTTTTTTTTTTGGGGGGGGGGGGGGGCATTTTAGCTCGAGTGGGTAAAATTCACCTTTTTTTTAAATAGGTCAAGTGGGATATGGTTTCGTATGTATTTCAATAACATTATCGGCAAGTCGATACGAACATTTATAAGAAAGTTACAGAAAAGATTTTATCAATGCAAAGTGGAAAATTATATTTTATTTTTTAGCATAGTTTTGTCACATTTATTTTACGTTTAAAAAGAGTTTTTTATATCATATTAAGTCATCTCAAAACTATTAAATGTCTTCAAAATAGCAATAATCAAAATCAGGATAATTTTGAGTTTATTTCAAAGTCATTAAATTTACCGAAATCCACTACTTATAACCTGGCCTAACTTTGTAAACAATGATCGTATCGGCTTGCGTGCGATATCATTTGATTTAGAATAAAAAAATTCATAACAAACGATACCCCATTTGACGTTTTAAAAATAAGTTTTGTTCGCCCATGCAGTGTTAAAGTCCCTCCCCCCCCCCAGCCTCCTGAAAAGAACACCACGATGAAACAAATTTATTTTGGGGGGGACTCATCGTATCTTCATTTCTAGTGCCAAAAATTACCAGATCTTACCAGATAAATTTTCTTGAATGGCGGCTATCAGTTGCTGCTGTAAAAACCTACGGTACCTGCACCAAATTATAGTTTTCGACTTCGTATTCATAAAACTTGTCGTAACTATGTAAAAACTAATCGTATCAATTTGCAAATGGTAATCATTCGATTAAAAAAAAAAGAACATAATAAACGATACTTGTCTCTTAACATACTTAAAAATTTTTTAGTTTGCCCCTCCCGCTCCCTGAGTTAAAAATGCCCTCAAAACATGATAAAATAACTTTATTTTTTAAGGACTCATTGAATATTCATTTTTAGTAACAAAATGAAATTCTTCCCAAACTTTAGTGAATTGTCACTAGTTGCCGCATTTCTACTCAATTTTTGATTGTATATTTTTTATCTGTACGCTAATAGTCGTACTTTTGAAGGTTGTGCGAGTTTTGTGCAGGATTCCATATAATCGGAGGTTTGTCAAATGCTTGACATTTTTATGATATACAGACCGAGTAAACAAGGACTTATAGTTTAAAATAGATTCCAAATCACCACAAATACGCTACCACACCCGCAGGAATTAAACCCGACATAGCTGAATCGGAGGCCACAGGGCTAACCATTCAACTACCTGGTAAGCCCCAATAACTTCCAATAATATACCTTAATTTGTTTAGAAGTTTTATTAGACTCACCAATTCTCAATTAGTTGCTTATTCCCTTCTAATTCTTAGAAGGTAATTAAAAACATTATCTAAAAATAAATTGTCCATGTACATAACCAATGCAAAGCAAACCTAGATGAGTATAAACACACACCCTCAATCTTAATTTCATATATAATTTTATTAAAGAAAATATAATTTATTTTCATTTCTTTTTGGCCAGAGTGGAATATATTGCTAAAACTTATTAACTTCCAGAAGGAAAAAAAAACTCATTTTAAAATTGAAATTTCCCTATTCTTAAATCTGAATATAATTCCACAAAAACAACATATTAAGTTTCAAGAATTTAAAAAGAGCAAAGTTATAATAAAACAATACAGTCTATAAAATTACAAAGTTTATTTTCACACAGTTACAAATAATAGTTTCTAACACAAAGTATTAACATAATATTTACCAAATTAACATACAATTATTTAACATTCTTCTCTATATTATTTCCGTGTCTTTGCATCCTAAAAGAGAGAAACAATAGAGTGCATTTTAAAAGTTACAAGTTAAATTTTCACTGTTTTCAAGAATTCTGCTTAGAATTAATTCTAAAGGTGATCACAAATTATAACTCTTCAGGCCAAATGACCTAATCGCTAATGTTAATCCAACGAGATACATTTTTTAAAATATCTCGTTTGTATTTTTATATTTTAAAGACTTTTTCTTTTGCATTGGATAGCTGAGGTAAATTTCTGCAACTGTGGTTTTTTACTTTATTTTAAGTTCGTTGAAGTTTTTATTTTATTTTCTTTCTTTCTTTTTATTTTTTTTATTTTTGTGCGGACACTTTCACTCTTTTCACTGTTATCGGCTCCAAAAGTGAAAGTATATAAAAAAAATCATTTAAAAATATTGAAATGCAACCGAGTTACCTTAAAAAAATTCTCTTATTGGATTAACATTGGCAAATGGGTGTTTCCGCTTGACTGATGTAGCCTCTTAACCCTTTAAGCCCTGACCCACACAATTGTGCGGCGATACTCAAGTAAAAGAAAATTTCAAGTTTTTGAGCGATTTAAAACCAAATCTGCACATTTATATGCTTTAGATGTTCTGATAAAACATAATTAGGGGGTACCAACTACAATACAGGGTTAGATTTTCTGCTTTTAAAAAGACTATATCATCTGACAGCAATAGACAAAAAGTATGTACTGTCGTAAATTCTTTTAAATATGATTTATAGTGTTTGCTTAGATTTAATATTTCTTTTCATATAGTTTATTCATGAATTAATTTTGTCTTTGATAAATTTAATTAGGCTTCAGAAAAGTTGAAAAACAAATGAACCACACAATTGTGTGGGTCCGGCATTTACCATTTCCAAAATAGATACAATTCCTAATATATAAAATTTTTATTTTTAAGTGATTTTTTTAAACATGTTTTTAACAATTTATTTTTTATTAATTACATTTTTAAAGCTGACCAATTTTAAATTAATAGGTTTGTACTATTCATGATTTCTATTTAAAACGGATAGTATTAGATATATAATATGCACATGTAACGAACTGTATGTTTCTGCTCTGAGTTACAGATGCCATATATGATTTATAAGTTTTATATGAGTTATATGCATACCACGAGATTGATTTTTAAGTTTGATAAATTCATTCCATTTTGTCGACACAGCAAGTAAACCACCAGGAATAAATAATAAATTATGGAAAGTTCAGCAAATGCTCGACAGATTCCGTAGTGTCTGCTTGAATTTACCAGGAGATCAGGGAAAATTTTCCATAGATGGGCAGACGATTCCTTTTTTTAGGACGTGCCTCAGTAAAGCAGTATATAAAAAACAAACCACACTCTGTTGTAACAGCATCATCTGGGATAGTTTTAAATTTTGTATTATACCAGTGGGAAAGTACAGACCTGGTCCACAAGGATCTAGGCTTAGGACCTGTTGTAGTCCTTACTCTGGTTCAGACCTAGTTTTATGTACTTCGATCGGTATTTCAACAAAATACCGCTGCTGGAAAAACTAAAAAAAAAAAGAAATTTGAAGGATCAGGCACAATCCAAACGAAGTGAAGGGCATACCACTTGTCAAAGGCTCTTAAGAGGGGTGCGAGCATCGAGCACGTCTCAGAAAATGAAATTGTAGTGGTCTGTCCAAAAACAAAAATTGTTTCAAATATTTCCATTGTGGCTGATGAAAGTTCTCAATAAACAACAACTTTTTTTGCTTAAACTTTTATTTTTAGATATTTGCACACATAATCCCAATCTACACAATTGTATAGATTTAGCCCGAAAACGGCTGCATTAAGGCCGAACCCACACAATTGTGCGGGTCCTCTCTTGTCATAACCTGACATCGGGTATTTTTTTCAATCAAATACAATCCTATCGATAAGGGGAAACTCAAACTTTCAATTTCTACCAAAAAAACTCCCAGTCTTAAAGGGTTAAGAACCCGTACTAGTCACTTGGAAAAAGTCGAACGCTAATGGTAAGTCTATGGGAGCGTTATTTTCAAATTTCTCGCTGAAATTTTAATATTTTTGAATGTTTTTTTTTTTCTTTTGCATAGAATAGCTGAGGATAATCTACAACCGGACTAGTTTTTACTTTTTCGATTTTGATTAATTTATTTTTTCTATAATAGGATAGTTTCAATTTCGGAACCGGTTCCGAAAGTTTTTTTTTTTTTTTTTTTTTTTTTCTTTTAAGAATCTGAAACCGAAATCGAAAAAGTAAAAACTAGCCAGGTTGTAGATCGTCCTCAGCTATCCTATGCGAAAAAAATCATTCAAAAATATTAAAATTTGAGCGAGATATTTGAAAATAACGCTCCCATAGACTTAGCATCAGCGTTTTTCCTTTTCCCCGTGACTGAAGAAAGTTCTTAAGAATCTACATTAGTCATGCGAAGAAACTCGAACCCTAATGTTAAGTATGTGGGAGAAATCTTCACAGCGATAAAGCTATACAGCTTAAATGAGAGAGAAATATATGCATAGGATACCTGAGGTCGATATATATAGTTGTGCGTTTGTAATTTTTCAATTTTGTTCAGTTTTTTTTTTTTTTTTTTTTTTTTTTTTTTATGCGGACATTTTCACTATTGGAACGCGTTGTGAAAGTGAAACTATCCTCATATAAAAAAACAAATGCAAACAAAATAGAAAAGTACAAACTCACAACAATATATATCGACCTCAGGTATCCTGTTTAACGAAAATTATTTAAAAATATTAAAATGCGAATGAGAAATCTGTAAAGATTTTTTTCATAGATTTAACTTGAGTTTTCCCGCGTAAAGGGTCTACACTAGTCACGCGAAGAAATTTGATCACTAATGTTCAACCTATGGTTAAAATCTTTTCAAATTTATCGCTTGCGTTTTAATATTTTTACACGATCTTTTTACAGGATACCTGAGGTCGATATCTAATGTTAGCGTTTGTGTATTTTTTTTATACGAAAATAGTTTCACTTTCAGAACAGGTTCCAACCTCTTCCGAAAGTGAACGAGACAAATCTGTAAAGATTTGTCTCATAGGTTTAACGTTAGAGTTCGAGTTTTTCCGCTTAAAGGGCTAAAACTAGTAACGCAAAGAAATTTTAACGCTAATGTTAAACCTGTGGGAAAAATCTTTTCAGATTTCTCGCTTGCATTTTAATATTTTTAAAAGATTTTTGGCATAGGGTACGTGAGGTCGATAACTTTTATCGTGAGTTTGTACTTTTTCGATTTTGGTTACCAGTTTTTCATATCAAGATAGTTTCACTTTTGAAACCGGTTAGAATCGGTGCTGAAAATGAAACTGTACTTATATAAAAAACTGCAACCAAAATCGAAAAAGTACAAATTCACGATAAAAGTTATCGACATGGGGTACCCTATGCAAAAACTCTTTTAAAAATATTAAAATGCAAGCGAGAAATCTGTAAAGAATCCTCCCATAGGATTAACATTAGCGTTAGAATTTCTCCACATGACTAGTGTAAGAGGCTATTTCAGTCACGTGAAAACACTTGTTCGGCAATGTTAATTATGTGGGAGAAATTCCTAAAAATATCTCGTTTTCATTTGATTATTTTTAAATGATTTTTAGGTGTGCGTTCGTAATTATATAAATGCGTAACACCTATAGTCGTCGTTCGGTCCGCCTGTCTGTCCATCCGCAAATAACAGAGAAAAAACTACCCAACCGAATGGTCTGAAATTTTAAATATATAATTGTTGCAAAATTTTGTCGAGTTATTTCAAATTTTGTAAAAATTGGATGTATAGTTTAATTACAGGGACAGTCAAAAGTTTTCCGTTACATTACGGCCAATGGGGAAAATTATTGCAAGTGTATTTTAATGATGTTACAGCCTTCCGAACGGTCTGAAATTTTAAATATATAATTGTTGTAAAATTTTGTTGAGTCATTTCCAATTTTATGAAAATCGGATGCATAGCTTAATTACACGGACAGTCAAAAGTTTTCCGTTACATTACAGCCAATGGGAAAAAAATTATTGTAAGTGCATTTTAATGATGTTACAGCCTTTCGAAGAGAATGAAATGGATATGCACTTATGAAGTGCACTAAAATATACATTCAGTAGAATATGTGGTGCAAAAAATATTTATAAAACTAGTTATAGTAAGAACGCACCTCATTTGCCACGTTTGACGAGCAATTTCCAACTTGTTTTTTTCGCATATGACAGCTAAGGTCGATCTCAAAAAAGACCGTTTTTTACTTTTTCGATTTTGTTTGCAGGATTTTTTTATGAGGATGCTTTCACTTTCGAAACCGATTCCGAAAGTGAAAGTGTTCTAATTAAAAATACTTGTAAACAAAATAAAAAAAGTGCAAAAGGATCTTTGTACAGATCAACCTCAGCTTTCAAATACAAAAAGAATTAAAATATTAAAATGCAAACGAAAATACCTTTAAAAAATTCTCCCATTGTATTAATATTAGCGAACGGCGTGTTTTCGCGTAACTGAATTAGTCTCATAACACTACATATACATATACTAAACCCACTACATAATTATACATAACCTACACTAGTCACGCGAAGAAACTCGAACGCTAACGTTAGTATATGAGAGAAATCTTTACAGGTAAAATGCTATACAGCTTAAATAATATATATATATTTGCATAGAATACCTGAGGACTACGAGTATATATGGGACATTCTCACAAACTTTTGACTTTCGGGAATAAAAATCTGGTGAAATTAAACATGCTAAAATCACATTTTAATCTGACAGACAAATGCCTTAATGATTCAAAATAAAGAAAAAATGGTCAGCAGCAAAATTTTTTTTATTTAACTGAGGTTTAAGTTAAACTTGCGAGTTTAATTTTCCTTACCATTTTACCACTATAACTTTTTATTTTCTTCTACATTTTTACTTATAATGAATTTGCATAGTACCCACAGGACATTCAAATAAGAAATAATAAAAATGTAGTACAATTAATACAGAATTTTTGTAAAACATTGTCTTAAAGGGGTATTAAAGAAGGGACGGTAAGATAAAAAAAAGGGGGGGGGACGGTATAGGAAAAAAAGGACGAAATGGGAAAAAAGGGACTGTAAGGATGGAACGGTAAGGAAAATTATCACCTATTTTTAGGAAAATCATGTTAAGACTAAGTGATAGCCACAATGTTCATTGATTTCTAGAAACAGTTGTTAACATTGGATTAAATATTTTTTTTTTCTTAATTTACCTCGAAAAGTGCAGAAATAAACCTTGGAGACGTAAGACTACCAATAAAGCCACGATCTTGAAATTGATATTTAAATGCTGATTTAAATTCTGCAGTAATTTTCCTGTAAAAGAATTTTAGACATTATTTCTCTAGCATACTTCTGCATGAGAAAAAAACTTGAAAAAAAATTCTGTGGCTGCATCTGAAGTGATTTTCTGTATAAGTTTAGCAAGAGGGACTGTAAGGATGAAAAACCCAGGGACAGAGTTAAAAAAATAATATCAACCGTAAAAATGTGTGCAGGTTAATTTTTTGCACAATATTTATATTAAACAATTGTCCCAGTTTCGGAAAAAAATTACATCTAATTACTTTTATTGAAACAATTTTATACAGACAGCTCCAAATTTAAAAATCAGCATCAGGGACGGGACGGTATAGGAGTTTTCCTGGTATTTGGACCCCCAACATCGCCCAAAACTTATTTATATCGTTAATATTGTTATATGCAATCATACAATGGAATGTTCCCCAGTATATGAAATAAAAAAAAAACACAAAAAAATGTATTAAAATAAAAATTATTATTCAGGGACATAAAAGTCAAAAGATTGTGAGAATGCCCCATATATTGTTGTGCTTTTGTACTTTTTCGGTTTTGGTTACAGTTTTCTTTTATATGAGTACAGTTTCACTTTCAGAACAGGTTTCAAAATTGAAAGTATCTGGATCTGCATATAAAAAATTGCATAAAAGCTCGAAAAGGTACGATTGCACAACTATATATATCAACCAGGTGTATCCTATGCAAAAAATAATATTAAAAAATGTTAAAATGTGAGCCCGAAATAAAATAATATTTTGGTGCTATGGTATCCGAGGTTTTAAGTATCACATAAAGCTATTTTATAACTTTTTTGGGGGGGGAGGGGGGGGAAGAGTTTAAGTGATTAGTCAATGCATTTTAGTTATTTAGCTCTAATTCATTGCAAAAAAACTTACCAATCAAGTTTCAGTACAATTGTTTGCGGCAGGACTCGAAATGGAAAAATTCACGAGCCGGAAATCTATTTTTCAAAGTTTGACAATTTTTTTTAAAGTTTTACGCAAATTTATGTCTAACAATAAAAATCAATTTAAAAAAATGCATTCAAAATTCAAAATAATCAAAAAAGTTATAGTCAGTACAATAAAAGCTATATGTATAAAACTATAATAATAATATGTGTTACCGAATCGTAACGATATTTACCATAATTTCACAAACCAGCCGGAGTGTATACGGAGGTATAAGCCGTATACCTTCTGGATTTTAAAAAAAAGCTCCGTATACCCCGGTTTCTCGAATAAATCTATATCGTATATACTCTAGATATGATGTTCATGAATTTAGCGTACACCCTCTGATTTTTTTACGATTACAACACTGTAAACCAGATCAATATTTGTCATAATTTTACGAACCGGAATATTGTTCCGATTTGCTCCGGCATATTTCAAGCCCAGTTTGCTGACACGAAAACTTAACAATTTCAAAATATTCGTAATTAAAATTTAAGAAAAATAGGAAATAAAACGACTTATACACATCCGATTAACAAGCAGTTATGTCAGAAGAAAAGAGAAATTTTTAAAGAATTAAATAAAACTGACGCCGGAAGGAAATACTGTTAATAACTTTAATAAAAATTAGAAAATAGCGATACAATAGAAGTCCATGATAAGAAGCATGGAGAATAGTACACTAAGAAACTGTTTAAAGTACTTAATATTTATATATAGAAAAGGGTTTAATGGCCATGAAAAGATAATTTAAATTTAAAAAATACATTCGAACGCACTGCTGAATTCAAGAGGAGGGGCATTCCCCCGGAAGGTTTGAGATTTTATGCTTTTTAATAAGCAATTTCCACACCGAATCTCTAAAATGCCGCCCCCTCCACAGCCGCAGAAATTGCTCCCGGAGAAAAATATCTGGATTCAACACCGCTCGATCGGCCTGAGCAAGAAAAAAAGCAAATATTAATTAAAACTATATCTTAGAAATTCCCCTTTAAGTTGAGAAAAATTCATTTAAAAATTAAAATTTTCAATAATGCCTTAACATGGACCAAAACCAAACTATTTAAAAAAATGTAAGCATTCCTCAGTAAATAAACATAACTTTTTAATTTATTAAAATTTCTGTACGAAATAAGTTGTAGTTTGTACAGAGAAAATACAAAAATATCCGAATCACATTTGAATAATTAAAATAATAAATACCTTTATATCTGGGTTCTTTACTTGAACGCTAATCCAATGGCGCTGCTTCATGGGATTCAATAAAGAAGTGTTGTAATTTTGTCTTTGTCAAATTTCCGCGCATCCGTGTTTATATCTGTTCTTCCAACAAAAGGAATTTTTCGCTTACGTCGTTATTTTATGACAGTGTTGTATCAGGTTTAGAGCAAAGTTGCGTTGCAAGAAAGCGATTGATTATATTCCGTCTACCTAGTAATGTCTTTGCGGCAATATTATTACTTCAAATTTGTCGTGACAAGAAAATATCAAGAAAAAATTAATCTTGCTGCAATTGTTCATGCTATCTGGGATAGAGCTCTCGCAGTTACGGTTACAGTGATTTTTTTTTAAATTTTCGAATGGCAACACCCATTTTTTTCCTGCGCAAATTCATCAGCGCACTGAAAAACCATAAATGGAGTTGGAACGCTACACATATGACTAAAATTGCCGGTGTAATATTGTGGCACCAGGGTTCGTAAATATAATAATACTTTCGAAAATATCAAAAATATCCGATATTTTGATATATATCCGATATTTTCAAAATAGTCAACTTACTGCTGATAATAAATATTTCTAAGCATAATATGAATTAGAAGCTAAAAAATATTGCACTTAACTTTAAAACTTAATCAAACAATGTTCTAAAAATGCATTTCTCTTTTTCTTTTTTTTTTCCAACTAAGAGCAAAATTGAAGATCAACTAATTGAAAACAGATACAATTTGCTTTATACAATTATATAAACTATAGGATCTGTATCAAGTTTCAAGAAAGTTTTATATTTTATAAAGCAAAGTATTAAATACAAAATAGTCCTTTTAATTGAAGAATTTTAACATAAATATAAGCTTGGCTTATTTTTTATTCCCTAATGTATTGTACATTTTAGACTCAACTAAACCAAAATCAGAAATGATTCTTTTCTAAAGAAGCTGTAATATAAATTATTATCTAAATTACAGTTCATCTTCAAATGGCTGTTCTGAATTAATTGTCTGACATAATTATTAGTTATACATTTAAAAATAGAAGTTTCAAACATGAAGCTTGGAAAAGATATTTTTCTTCTTTGCCTAAAAAAGTCACTGCCAGAGACAAAACTTACATATCTAGAGAATGACACAGTCAAAAACAGTTAAAATTTCATTTACACTTGTTTTGACTGAAAAAAATATCAAGATTATCTTGCACAGTGATATTTTGAAAATAAATATCAAATATACAAAATATCAAGCATCTTGATATTTTGAAAATAAATATCAAGAATTTGAAAATATCGAAAATATCAAAAATCTTGATATTTTGAAAAATAAATATCGGATATATATCAAGATATATATCAACGAACCCTGCGTGGCACACAATCCTAATCAGTTCCTATGTAACGTAATATTCAGCATACCAAAACAAATGACTACATTTTTATTTTCACTAATGTGTACACAAACACAACTCAGAAACACATTTTTAAACAAATATTACAACATTACTCAGTTCACAAGCGAAAAAAAAAAAATTGGCTACTGAAAATCATGTCTTCTAACCACTCCTTCATTCCTCGCAATGGTCTTTTTTGCGTTTCACGCCGGCAATTTTCATCGATAGTGTATCATTTGAACACCATTTATGATTTTTCAATGCGTTGATGAATTTGCGCATAAAAAAATTGGTGTTGCCATTCGAAAATTTCGAAATACTTTCATCGTAACCGAGATAGCTCTATTGTTTTAAATCATCACGATCTCGAGTGCATGGCTTCAAATAAGTATATCTAAAATTTCCTTTCGATTGGCTGAGCGGTTAAGCCGCTAGTGGTTCATATATGGGGGAAGTTTCTTTATGACCACCCTGTATAAGCAACGTTTGTTTGTTTGTTTGTAGGAGGTAATCTCTGGAACTACTGAACCGATTTCGAATGTAATAGTGGCCAATTGATGGAGATAGTACCCGCTTCAACATAGGCTATACTTTATTCCGGCGCCACTAACTTCATCGAGGCACAGAAGCTAAAAACGTTATGAAATTGCGATTTTTCTGATACTGAAAAAGTCAGAAACTAGAATTATAAAAAATAAAAGCTCTGAAGTTTTTAAAATGACTTAAAAGCATTAAATGAGCAAAAAATATTCTAAAAAACTTTCTAAATTGCAATTTCTATGCAATATTTAAGGATATAAACATGATATTTGACATGGCTACTTCAAATGCATGCACAGAAGAGTTTTTAAAAAAATTCGAAATTTAAAAGGTAGCAAAGAGCAAAAGTTCTAAATTACGATTTTTGTGAAACTGAAAAGATTAGAAACTTGTAATTTGGCATAGTCGGTTACGTTTAATATACAAATGCTCACTCAGAGTGACATAAAACAAATTCGAAATTTAAAAAGCTGAAATGAGCGGAAAGCGTTCTAAAACGGTTTAAATTGAGGTTTCTAATATAATTGCTAGAGATAGAAGCTTGTAAAATAACATGGCTATTACTTTTAATGGGCGTAGAGAACAGTTGAGGTAGAAATGAGTGAAAAGTGTTTTAAAAAGTTCTAAATTTTTATTGAATTGTTAAGGATAAAAGCTTGAAATTGGACACGTTGCTACTCTGAAGACGCAAATATATGAGCAAAACAGTAAAAAAAAAAGGACTTCAAACTCAAAATTCGGCATGGCGGTTTCTTTAAAGATACAAATTATAGCTAAGAATATTTTCTAAAAAAATACATGTTTTAAAAAAGTGAATTTGAAAACCACAATTCCAGCCTTTTCTTGACGACTGGGTTAAAAAGGGTAACTCCTAGCACAGATGATACCCTTCCCAGCCTTCGAAAATTTAAACGCAATTTTCATTAAGTTAAGCACTCTGGCATCAAAGAAGGCGCTGGCTTTTTAACCCCTTGAGGACGAGCGACCGGTATTCGTGCCGCGTAAGCTGCTCAGAATTGGAGATTATCCTCACCAGTAAATTTCTATTGTAAATTTTGCTCTATTTAATCCGAGCATTTTCCCGATTCAATTAGACAAAAATTTCTGTTTTAAAAAACCAGTGATTAAAGATTAAAAATTCTGTAAAAGAGGCTCGTCCCAAGGGGTTAGTACATCGGACGTTGGCAGAAGCTTCAAGCTGACTTATTACTCACACATTGGTCCTTCTGTTCTCATATCGTATCAAAATATCATGAGGCAAATTATAATATTTTTATTATACTGGTCAAGATCTGCAAAATAGGTTAAAATTCCATGCTGAAATTTAAAAACATGGTAGTACTGGTAAAATGACGAACTGGTGTCCCGTTCTGCTTAATCGTCTTATCACGAAGAAGACTAAATATTTGTATTTTACTAATCAGTGTCTTCAATTGGTTAAAATTTCATATTGAAACTCGATCGTACGATAGTATTTCCAAAATAACGATTGGTCCCCCGTTATACTTATATTCTAACAAGATATCATGAGACAAAATGGAATATTTATATTGTACTAATCGGTATTTAAAACATATTAAAATTTCCTGCGGAAATTCGATGATTACGTGCTAGTATCGTAAGAATGACAGATCGTACCAAGACATCACGAGGCAGACTGAAATATTTGTACTGCATTAATCGATATGTTTTGACATGCGATGATATGCGTTGAAATCTTGCCGAAATGAATGTTCAAATTCAATTACGTAACATTTCTGCCTAAATGAGGAATTGGTGCCTATAATGCTGATATAAGTGGTGGCCGAGACAGACCAATCATTTATTTATCTATTGTTACTTATCTTGTCCTATATCATAATTTCATCCTATAACTTGATGACGTAGTCATTTTCTCGACGATGCCTGTTTTATGATACCAAATGTCAAAAAAAAAAAAAAAAAAAAAAAAAAAAAAATGCAAGAAAGGAAGAGAAATAGCCCTGTAACTGAAAATATGGGAATTAAAATAAAGGTGGGGACAAAATGCATATAAATATTTCCATTAGAGACAATACCATTATTATATACATTCATTTATAGCATAAGCACAAAAATTATAGTTATATAATGAAATATGTTAGAGTAACGCCCACTGGATGAGCTTTCTGTTTAAAAGATGGATATACTAGCCGCTAAAACTCTGTTAACATATATTCGTATTATTTTGAATGGTGCTGTTAAAAAAATTACAAGCTCTATATATACTCTAGATACACCCTCTTCAGTAGGACTGTCCGATGTAGAAATTTCTTGAATCGATTTATAATCCATCTAACATCGCAATATAACACGAGTGTTTAGGGGTAAAAGGATTTTACCTTGAGAATATGCAAGCCTTTTTTAAAATTTTTACTAACAAAATACGGTCTTTACGCACCACCCTCTTCCTGAATTATATAGCATACTTAGTCTTAATTCTTTTTTTAAATATCTTTGAAAAAAGCTATATTTTACCCATAAAAAAGTTTGAATGTCCCTAAACACTGGAGTTTTTTCCTTTTAAAAATTACTGAACTACTTTAATAAATTTGATACATTCTATAAGAAGTACTATAAAAGAAAAGGGTTTCTTTCTGTCCTGTGATGGCCGCTACAATCTTAATTTAGTAAAGGAGGACGGCGCATTCTCCCCAACCAACCCAAATGGCAACAGATTGCTAATAAAACAAAAGAATCTTTTTTCTACTGACATAGTATTAACCCTTCACTGCACGATTTTTTCTATTTTTATAAAAACAATTATTTGAAATCTATATGTCGGTCTAATATTGGTAAAAATAGTAAAAAAAAAATAATTTTCAAATTTTCAGCTAAAATTTGATATTTTATGGCGTGTACCCTATGTACACAATTAGGGTTTTAAAATATTGTATTGCTATATTTTACAACTAAATGAGCTTAAATTAATTAACTTTATCTGCTTAACATTCTGCAACTTTTTTTATATTAATATTTTTAAGTATTCAGTAAAAATAATGAAAGTAAGTTTTACCTTGATCTATTACTGAATTTTAGCTTGATCGGATTTTATTTTTCTTTCTGTTTCCGAAGAACAAATTCTAATTTTTTGTCAAATGTCATCTAACATGGACAAAATAAGTGTTATTTCAATCTTTGGACTTTTCTTGATCAGGAATAGAGATCATATTGGCCAAATTCATGTCACATAATAAGAATTACAGTATTTTTGGGTATGTGTCACATTTGGCATCTGAATCTCACTTACAGAAAAATAAATAAATAAAATAAAATAATTAATTATAAATTTTTATTTAAATAATTTTTTTTCTTAAATCATCCTTTTCTTAAATCGTCATTTACTTAAATATTTTTTTTTTCTTGAATCGTAAAGCATCGATGCTTGCGATGTTTGCTTAAATTGTTTTTTGCAAAATCGATTAAACATGAGATTGTTACGTATGAGGTAGATGCATCACTGCAGATAAATAAGTTCTAAATCAGTAGTTTGTTTTAGCCAATACATATTTTCCCTAATAAATCGTTTTTCTAATGTTAGCTTTAAATCGATTTGAGAACATTGGCTAAATCGGATTTCCGGTGTAACATCAAATCTATTTAAGGCCAATGGTTAAATAGGATATCAGATAATAGCTTTATATCGATTTCAGACTTCAATCGGTTTAAGGTCCAGGACTACTACTCTTCAAGAAAAAAGTTCTTGTAAGTGACTGTAACAACATTTAAAATTACATTATGGTAGCGCTGCAGAAACCCGCATTTAAAATATATTCATTTAATCAGTCGTTTTATAAAATATTTTTACAAATTCATATTATAAAATCGTTTCATCAGGATTACATCTATATGTCCATTTTTATCTTTTTTTTATAAAAATAATCACATATACATTTACATTCATTATATTCATATATAGTTTTCTTCATTCAAAAAATATTCCGAAATTTCTTTTAAAAAATCGAGTCTTACCAGGCACGCACAGAAAGAGTCAAAAACCTACTCAAAACCGAACCAAACGGGGAATATGTAAGGACGAACCGGTCTAAGATAAGACCCAATGCAGGGTCCAAGCAGCGATTAAGGTTGATTAAACCAGTAGAAGCTTGAAAAAAAGAAAAAGGACCCAAAGCTAGAACTACACATGGCGTTTTTAATCATTAATCTTTAAGTAGATTGACTAAATAGTCGATTGAATCGATTAAATCTAAATAGATTGAGAATTGATTTAATCGTCATCAAAGCAAGCGACTACATCAAAATGAACATTGATCATTAGTCTATGAATAGGATTGAATTGATTTCATCGTAAGTAAAGCATTGATTATATTAAAATAATCACTGATCGTTTTTATACGAGTTGGATTGAAACTAAATTTAATCGGTCAATCTTTAGTCATGATTAAAAAAATAATCCTTCGTTTTCAATCGTTAATATAATTGAAATTTTGCACAACCCTGTTAACCTGTATTTGTTTAACATATATTTTAAGGCTCACATTGGGAAAATTCACGACGTCTAGAGGAATATTCGCCTGTATCATAAACAGTTAAAAAATTGCAGCTTTTGCCGCATAGTCACTCCACCGATTTTATAGAATATCCTCTATTCTGACCAAAGAGAATACTCCATAATATAGTCAAGCAACTGTTTTCTATAAAAGCGGTTGAGTGACTATGCATGGAAATCTACCTATTTTTAACCGCGCACATGATGCACCATAACTATTTCCATTTTCTGAAAGTACAATTTCCTTATTTTTATGAAAAAACATTTTCAATAAAAGTGATTTTGTGACTGCGTCAGAAAGTAGGAAATAAGGATTTGACAGGATAATACAGCTAAGACTGTTTAATTTGCTTTTTTCACTAAGGCCGTAAGATTTACTACTTTCATATTCCGAAAAACATCCGTATTTTGCCAGTACAATTTGCACGCATTTGCGGGATATTATTTTACATTCAATAAAACTTTAATATAATTTAAATTAAGGAATATATCATAATCGAAGTGTCTTATAATCTTGGTAAAAATACTTAAAAAATATTTTTTTTCTCTGTTTCTAAAAAAAATTACATAAAACAAAATGACACGAACTCCTTTTATTAATTAGACTGTTTTTGTCAAATGACGCTCTTGTTGCCATGTACAGTCGTAGAAAAAAAGTAAACACCTCCTACTACTCCTGCAACTAATTATAATAAAAGAAAGTTACTGGTCCAACCGATTGAAAATAATGGCTACTTTTAAGCGATGTATATAAAATTTGCTTAGGGAGTCATCTACAAATAAAATCAAAACCAGACCAAACATTGCTTTTTTTTTTCAATAGCAACACCCAATTTTGTCAATATATTTTAAATCTTCAGTTCAAACTATACCTAGAAATGAAATTGCAAGTCATTTGGATGATTGGTTTTTGAATTATAAACATTCAAAATTTAAAACTTCTAATGTTAAATTACATTTTCATATCTATATTATAAAGGGCAAACTGTGCGTAACGCATACGTCATTTTGCGAATGGCAACACTTTGAAATTTGAAATAAAATTTTGGCTTTGCAATTTTCTCTACTGCAAATTTTTACACTTCTAAACATCGCACATTTTAAATTTTTACACTGTTATATAAGGAAATAAAATGCTCTTTTAAATGCAATTTGTTTGAAAGCTGTATCTCAATTTGATTTTAAGATATTAATTTTTTTGTAGTTTTTAGTACTTTTTTTGTAATTGTCGCAACTCCATTGTCAGAGAGACCGGCGCTAGTTGGCCATAGGGGCATGTTGGCCCAGTCGCAATATTTTTTTAACTTTGCGTTAGATAACATTGTCAGTCCAGCCAAGTATGCGTTTCTTCGATTTCCTCCTCCAACATAAGCACCATTGAAGTCGGAGCGTCCGCTAGGGAATTATTGAAAATTTTGCAAAGGTGAGTAAATTTCCTCTCTTATAAATTTTTTATTTGTTTGTAAATTATATTTTAGATTTTGATATATAATAATTCAGAAATATAATTGTTCGTAGTTATTGTAGGGCATGTTTTTTTATTGAAATACTTTCAGAATAATTTGTTACGATCATGAAAAACAAAAATGGCGATACGGGGTTAGTTGGCCCATTTAGCACGGGGTAAGTTGGCCCGCAACGGATTAAGGGAAATGTGATTTTTCATCATAAGAAAACCTCCCTACCCCCCCCCCCCCCACACACACACACTCTTTTTTTGTTTTTAATTTCTTTTTGCTGTAAGAATTGCTCCTATCAAAAGCTTGTCAATACAAAAATTGTGGATAATATTAAGAGGATTTATGATAAACTTAAGTGAATTTGATATCTTGTGAATTGATGAAATTTTTTATTTTAATTTAGGAGGCTATATTGTGTTTTCATTCGCAAGAAATAAGAATTAAGATTTGGTAAAATTTTGATAATTTCTTAAACTTTTACACTATCAGAACATTAAAAAGTGACGTAGGCCAACTTACCCCGCAATCGGTGCAGGTTGGCCCAAGAGACTTGGTGTCAATTTGAGCTTCTAAACTAATACTTATAGTTAATATTTTCAAGTTTTACTATTGTGACTTCTTCCTGAAAGTACACTTTTAGTGGTAACATAAGAAATTTAAAATGTTGAATTGTAATTTTTTTAAAATTATTAGAAGAAAAAGCGGGCCAACTAGCCCCGGTCTACCCTACTCCATTTCTGTTGAAAGTAAAGGGAAAAAAAGAAGAATAGTAGATTGCTGTATCTTTTTGTTGCCATTTTCTCAAGAAAACTGGAAAAAAAATTAAATTAAAAAAGTGCTACGTTAAGAATATGGTTTGTTATAAAACCGGTGAGTTTTGGCTTTATTTCGTTTTTATTTATCAATTAAATGATTTTTAGTTTATTGCAATTTAACTTTACAAACGATACAACACTTTCTCTTTACAAAAATGTATTTCAAAGAATATTTGTGTGACGTATTTTCTCCGCATTTACTTAATTCGTATCAAAAATCTGAAAGAATGAAATTTTATTAAGCCGTGTGTAATTACATTTTCCGAATTTCGAAAAAATATAAATGAATGACTTCTGACAAAACATTGAGCTATTATAAACAAAAAAAAAATGAAGTCATAGAAATCATCAGATACCCGAGATTGTTTTGCCAAGCTTCTTAAATTGCGTCATTGCTTTCTGCTTGGTTTGTGTATTATTCCGCGATAATAATGTCATTTGCATACCGTTCTATAGATGTTGTTTAAAACGGGATTGTAAAAGTGGGAGGCTTTACGAATGCAATTGACATACTTTTATACAAAAAAAGCGCGTATTTCATTTCTTAAAACTGAAATATGTTTTGTAGAAGTGCGTCATTTTCACCCCAGCTCCTTTGAAATTCTTTATCTTTTAAACTAATTAATCGAAATCACACAATGTTTTACAAACATTTAGAGTGACTTTATGGAAAAGCAGTAAGATACAGTGCGCTCTTTGTCCAAAAAATAGCGATTTCTATTACAGAAGTTGATGATTCTCTCTTGGAGGAATTTGCTTCGCCGAGTTAGACAAGCAATCAAAGAAGATCTTGGTAATAATTCAGGTTAAAAAAATATCAGGTTAACCAAGTTTTTGTCCAAAATTCTCTCTACTGATAAAATTTTATTGCTATTCTTTAAGCCATGTTACTGTAATTTTATCAAAATAACATAATTTGCTTAATTTAATTTTTCATAATTATATATAATCCATATATTTAAAACACAAGAATGTTTTTTAGTCATCTGCCCTGAGCATTCTGTTGAACAAAATTTACTAATAAATTTTTTAACTGAAAGCTGTTCCTTTGTAGATGTGCCCGCCTTAGATATTTTTTTAAATATCCCATTATTATATTTCAAATTTAAAAGTATTTTATGAAACTTCCTCAAAATAATGGTAATAGCTTTCATTATTGCAGAGAAGAGATAAATAATGAGGTTTATTTATCTTCATCCATGTGATTATCAGATAAAAATTCAAAATTGTTGATAAAAATTGTTGTATAGGGTTTAATAGCGGAAAATCACATTAAGGACATAATATTTTGATTCGAAAATTATGTACTGCTTTTGAAAATACGTATTTTCCTCATAAAGTTTCCATATTTTTTTTTCAGACACTATTTCAAGTCTTAGATACTAGGTAAAATGCTTAAATAGCTGAAAATGACGTCATATTTAGAAGAAAATGATGATTTTCTTAGCTAAAACTAAACTTTTTAACACAAATGCGTCAAAAAGAAAAAAAAAGCAAATTACGGTAATTTTTACTCTCCGGTACTGAGATTAGAATCTCAGTTAAGAGTGCGACTATTCACATGCAAAGATTTTGCTGACAATCGTGACTTCAACTTTTGAGTTAAAATGATTTTAAAATAATCGAATTAAAATACCAATTTTTTAAAAGGGGTGATTGTGGGTATGAGAGGTTAATTTTTTAATTTATCTCTATCGCGCGGAGTTCGATTAAAAAAGATTGATCCGTTTGCCCTTAAAACAACATAAAGAGTTTATCATTTTCTTACGACTAAAATTCCGTAACCAAAAATTAAACTTCCCCTATGATTAACCCGGGAGGAGTCGGGTGGGGTATGACATACCCCGGGTGCGTACGGTTATTACAATTCTCACCACTATTTTTTGAAGAGTAATATTCAACTTACTTTATCGCATAATTTGTAGCAATTGGCTCCCACTAAATAAGGTGATGATTATTATTTGCACTTTTTGGTGGTAAACCAAAAACCGTTCATACACTGTTTATGCGCGACTTCCCTTGGATTAAATAAATAAAATAATATTTAACACAAATATAATACAAGTAAAACACAAATTTAACAGACATGTAATTGAACTACGCGCTGAAAGCTCTGAAACTATCAGAAAATAAAAGGATGCCGTAAGCAGAAAAATCTTGGGCTAATAACTCTTAGCATGCGGCTAATGAGAAAAAATCGCTTTTGACAAATTTCAAAAGTTTATTTGATTGTATAATTCATATTTTACATGAAAAATGCTTTTTTATTTTTAGTGGGCAATCTAAAAAATATATTGCATGTTAAAAAAAAAAAAAAATTACTTTTCATTTTAAAAAAATTGGTTTTCATCTATATTCTGTAGCCCGGTAAGCCCGAATGCGATCCCCTATGTTTTTATTAATATCTCCTGAAGTATGATCCTAATATGATAACTTTTTGTGCGGTTACGATACTTAAAAACCCAAATGTAAATCCACTGAATTTGTAATTTGAAATGTTTTATAATATGAATTATGAATAATGAAATTAATATTAAAAACAATATCAATTGCAACCTACAATTTTTATAGTCGATTTATAGTTATTATATCCTGCTTTATGCAAATTCTCAATTTCAAAATTTTCTTCCAACTAGTTTTCGAATTATGATTAAAAAATGATAGTTTAAAGGGCCGTCTATGAAGTGCAGAAAAGCATAAAAAATATATATATTTTACTCATTTCATTGAAACCTTTTAGCTGGCAATAGTCGAAACCTATTAAGCGAGTGAAATATCATGTTGGCAAAAATGCTGCATTAATAGAAGCGACATAGTCATTTTGTAGCATTTCAACAATCGAGTACCGAACTTTAATTTGAATACAGTGCCTAAAATATGTTCATTGTAAAATAATTTTTCTCAAACTAATCATACGAATTTTATGACAATTCGTTTTTAGGCTAATTGAAGGGCGTAGAATTTATTTATGGTGTCAAACTTGGGTATTGCTATTGAAAAAAATAAAGTTTGGGTTCGTTTTAATATGTCGATGACCTCCTAAGCAAATTTTATATGCATAATTTAAAAGTAGCCTTTATATAAAATCGTTTGGTACCAGTAACGTTCTTCTGCAGTAATTTGTTGCAGTGTTAGCGGGCGGTGTTTACTTTTTTTTCCACTACTGTACAACAGTATAAAACAAGAGCTATTCTGCCGCTAAAGGAAAATACAGTTTTTATTCACACTATCCTGTTCATTCAGATGATATAGTCTAATTTGTAAGCTATTCATACTCATTAGCAATTTAATCGTGATTCTCATACACTTTATGCTTTAAGATCATTTTATGTAATACGCAGTCAGTCAGTAAGCAATAACGGTAAAGAGACAATAAGATAATTACAGAACATTAAATATGTACTATTTATTTACAGAATAATTTAAAAACAGGCTAATATTCATGTACTATTATAAAATTAATGGAATCTTTCTGTTTTAAATGTAAAACGATTAGGGTTCTTTTTCATTTTCAAAGTGCTTTTGCCAAAAATTTAACGCTATATTTCATTTGATTGAAAACAATAGCTATTCGTCGTTAAAAATAAATAAATTGGAAAATATCTCGCAATTTTGTCTAAACACTGTATTATAAGTATACTTAGTTAAACCATCATATGGATTCACATAACGTAGGCTGATTTGTAAGCACTTCACATGCCTTAACTACTTAATCGTAATTCTGATTCGCTATACGGCTTTTTAGATCAACATGCAGTTATTCTACACGCAGTAGTACACTGCTATATGTGGGAATTAACATGTAAAGGCATAGGAAAAACTAGGTAATTTGCGGGGTTGTTCTGAGAGTGTAGCTGAAAGACCGTTCACAACAAATAGAATTTTGAATATTAAAGACGTGAATTATCAATTTGCTAACTAAGCGTAAAGCCAACAGAGTAAACTAGTCGGATGTACCAATCCCAAAACTTTCTTCTATCTCATACATGTTAATACTTCAAAATTCGCTATCACACTGCCAAAATTAAATGGCAATCTATGCATCTCATAAGGATTCTAAATATATGAAACACCGTGCATTAGTTCTTGAGATATGACTATCGCTAAAATAGTCTAAATCCAGCAAAATTCTGCCTAGCAGCGCCACCTATTGGGTGATTTATACCAAATCCTAATCAGCAACAATTTATGTCAACGTCTGACTGAATCTGAAGTTTGGAGAAAATCCGTGTTTTTGAGGTAGAGCTATTGCAAAAATCGTGCAAATTCCTGCATAGCAGCGCCACCTATTGGGTGATTAACACCAAAACCTAATTAACAACAACTTGTGTCAACATATAACTTAATCTGAAGTTAGATGAAAATTCGTCTATTATTTCTATAGATAGAGCTATTGAGGCAATCGAGAAAAGGCAGCACAGAAGCGTCACCTGTTGGGCGATTTACACCAACACATAATCAGTAGCAAGTTATATCAAGGACTAACTGAATCTGAAGTTTGATGAAAATCCGTGATTTAGTTCTCAAGATAGAGCTATTGGGGATATCGTGTAAATCCTGCAAAATTCATCATAACAGCGCCACCTGTTGGTCGATTTATACCAAAACGTAATCAGCATCAATTCATATCAAGGACTAACTAAATCTGAAGTTTGATCAAAATCCGTGCATTAGTTCTTGAGATAGAGCTATTGCGAAAATCGTGAAAAATGCAGCATAGCAGCTCCACCTGTTAAGCGATTTACACCAAAAACTAATCAGCATCAATTTCTATTAGGGACTAACTGAATATAAATTTTTATTAAATTCCGTGCATTAGTTCTTGATATAGAGCGCCCACAAAATTTGTGTCACATACACACAGACAGACAGACTCACAGACTCACAGACAGACATTTTGTAAAAACATGCTTTTTGGAATCTCTGACCCCTAAAACGTGTAAATCCGTCGAAAACCGGACTTCGAAAATTTTCCTGAATCCAATACTTTCTTCTTGTAAAGATAGAAGAGAGTAAAAATGTCCAAGCCGGGAATGGAACCCGGACCCCTGGAAAAGCGCTCTAGTGCTCTACCATTAAGACACGAGGACGATGACCAGCCTGGCAGCTCTCACTCACATAAGTCGGTCAGTCTGCTACCGCAGCTATTAGATGGAATATTCTTCATGAGCACACAATCTTGCGGCGTAACATGAGACGCAAATGAACCCAGCATCGGTGGATATACAATTTTAAGTAAGTCTTCAACTACTTCTCAGCAGTGAAATTACGCTTGACATTATTGAATATTAAAGACGTGAATTATCACTTTGCTAACTAAGCGTAAAACCAACAGTGTGAAAAATGTCCAAGCCGGGAATCGAACCCGGACCCCTGAAACAGCGCTCCAGTGCTCTACCATTACGCCACGAGGACCTCCCACATCTACCGCATCTATTATAGAAGTATTACCGACTTATGTGAGTGACAGATGCCAGGCTGGGCATCGTCCTCGTGGCTTAATGGTAGAGCACTTGGAGCGCTATTCCAGGGCTCCGGGTTCCATTCCTGGCTTGGACATTTCTCACTCTGTTGGTTTTAGGCTTAGTTAGCAAAATGATAATTCACGTCTTTAATATTCAATAATTTCAAGCGTAATTTCACTGCTGAAGAATTAATTTAAAAAAATAGAATTTTGCTCCTCGTATGGATCTTATTCCATAAATTTCGTTATGGATTAACTTGCCTTTAAAATTGATTTAAAATTTTGTAATAGTAATTTGAGCAAGAAAGAATTCCTAATGTGATATTCATAGGGGTTTCACCCTATTTGTTTATTGAACAACTTAAGAACCGGCTAATATTCACTGAATCATAAGATTGTTTGAAATCTTTTTACTTATAATTGAAAAATGATCGGAGTTCTTTTTCATAAAAAAAGGACTTCCGTCATAAATTTAACGCTATTTTTCATGTTATTGAAAGCTATAACTATTCTTTCTCTAAAAAAAAAAATAAATTATAAATATTTCGCAATTTTGTCTAAATATTATATTTAGATGTGGTTCTTTGTTAAAATATCATCTGCACTCACATAACATAGGCTGATTTGGAATACCTTCACATGCCTTAACGATTTAATCCTAATTCTCATTCGTGATAATGCCTTTTATACCATTCCTACACGCAGTTATTACCCGACTGAAAAGAAGGGTTATGTGTTTCACGCGTATCTCTGTATGTGTATTTCTTTATACCCTCGAAACATCCCAATGGCTGGATGGATTTTAATGAATGAGGCCTCTATCGATTCGTCTTAACCGTCAGATGGTTATAGGATAGGTTTTGTTTTTATAAATTCAAAATGGCGGCCGTAAACTACAAAATGGCGGTAGAGACGAAAACTTTTTTTGACGTACCCTATTATGTGGCATATCATTGGATAGGTCTTTCAAAATGAAGACGATGTTTCATTGACCATTTTGCAGTCAGAAGCTCCGTTTAAATATTACACAACCTGGAAGTTGTGTACTTTGGATCTCTACCTTTACTGTAACTCTAACCTTTATAATAGACATCTATAGACCTCATCAAAACAGTGTTTGTACATAGGAACTAATAATTTAACACAACTTAAAAGTCATCAATACAAGTAAATAAAAAAAAAGGGTAAGTAATATAAAAAATAGTTTCATATTGATGAGGAATAATTAATTAGTTCGCTTTTTATGCAGTAGGGTTTTTTGATTTTTTAAATTTAATATATTTATTCAATATGCAATAATGCACTGCTATATTTTGGTGTTAACACGTAAAGACATGGCAAAAACTAAATAATTTGGAGGATGGTTCTGAGGGTATGGCTGGAAGATCGTTCACAACAAATAGTATTTTGCACCTCGTATGAATCATATTCTATAAATTTCATTATGAATACAACATGCCCTATTAGTGCAAATGAGCTTGTACTGATTCCGTTTTTTCGAAATGTATTTCAATTCCAGTTACATTAATCCCTAAAGAAAGGACTCACCTATTTAAAATGTTTCAAAATTAACTATGATGATGTAATAAAATAATTTAAAATGTTATAAATGAAATAACACCCATTCTTTTTCAAATTGTTAACACTTTCCAACATAGTTGAAAAGTGTTAATGAAATCGCACTCTAATTGTCGTAAATACTCGTATACTCATATTGCATGTTATTGAGGTTCATCTTGGCATGTTCTCAATTGAAAATGGAGTGTGTAGATTTTTAGTTCGTTTATAAGGACACTCAAAAGAATCCCGTTTGCATTTTATTTTAATGATGTTATACTATTACACGCATAATAAAATTGATTTGCATTTTTGAGGTGCACTAAAACATACTTTCTGTGGAATATGGAGTGCAAAGCATTTATTATTCATTTGGAAAGTCACGCAGAAGAATTCGGTTATAGTACTGCCCATGAGTAAGGAATGCTGCTGGTCACTGGCGGAAAATATCGCGTTCAGCTCATATAGTAGACTGTTCCTACCCCCCCTACGAGCTGTCAGAGAGGCGTGTACTTTTAATAGCCGTGAAGTCCAAGAGATATTATCGGCTATCTGTTGACAAAATTTACGAGCCAGTAGGAACGGAAAGTTCTCCCATAGCAGCTATTTTTGTTAGTAGGGAAATACTACAATTTCTTTTGCACTTTTTATAATACACGAGATCACATTGAACAATTTTACTGTTATTATTATTATTATTACAGCAACGCAACCGGGAATTCCATCAAGGAATAAGTTTCAATTGAATAATTTCGACTTTTATAAATGCCTACATTTTAGAAAAGGTTTGATAAAAATTTAAATATGACAATAAAAATTGATTCAATGTAATTCTCCTGTCTAAAATGATTTTGATGTTTCACCTTACTTTATATTATGTTTATTATATGTTCATGTTTACCTTCAAATTTAACCATCCTAAATTTTAAACAAATAATTATTAAATCAACTTGTCTATAACTCGTTTTCATAATTTAATTACGTAATATTCAGTGTTTGTGATTTTTTTCCTTTGTTTATGTAAAGCAACATTAATTTACTACTGAAAAATCAAAGCACAATTGATTATAATTAATTACTGTAATATATATTTTTTTTAAATGTTTGTTTATAGATAAAAATATTATTATAAATCATCAGGTAAAGAAAATATGGACAGAGTGAAGATTTTAGTCTGAGTTACACATTCATTCTTCAATATGATATATTTAAAAATATTTCACAAATTTATTGAACACTTTAAAATTCGATGTTTCGTTGAGATTTTGGACCTATTTTTATAAACGATAATAGATACAGCCATCGGTATTTCTCACTGGGTAAGACAAAGAAGCTGAATTCTCAATGTAGTAACCGCCCCCCCCCCCCCCCCCTCTCCACCTAAAAGCGAAAAAAAATAAAAGGTTGTAAGAGAATTTTATCAAAATATCTCCGATTACTGAAGTTATTCAATATATTGGCACGTATTTAAGTATTTATATAATGAAATTAAACTACAGTGCAAAATGAACATAAATTATACAAAAAATACTCCAAGTAGTGTTTTTTAATACAGCTTTATTTGACAAAAGCATAATATAAGATTTCCAATAACTCAAATTAACGGCCATAAATTCGAATTTTGAAAGTTATTTCATTTAATTTTGATCATCTTTTAATAAAATTAACATTATTAAAGAATATTGAAAATTGCGAATTTCAATACATGTAACGATATCTTCCTTAATTCTCTATTCAATCAAAGGATACAATATTAAATATAGATACAACATACATCAATGTATATACGATTCACAAAGACAAAATATCAAAGTATAATATTAATATGTATCGATATGAGGGAAAAAAAAATCATTAAATGAATATTAGTATTGCGCATGCTAAGTACACCCCCCCCCCCTCCTACTCAACATTGCTCCCACCAAAAATATCTAACAATATTAACTGAAAGGAAAGTAAAAACATAATATGTTTGCTCTGCATATTTAAATTTTCAAATAATATTAGTTTTTTTAAATTATGTGATTGTAAATTTTAATTAAAGATGTGGAATGCTTCCTCAAAAAATTATTATTTTTATATTTTCCCCCAAAACTTTGTTAACCTTGCCTTGAGTTTATAAGAATTTTGTTATATTAAACAAAGAAACTTCTGTATTTATATAGTTATTATATAGTTTATATATAATATTTTCTGTATTTATATAGTTACATCCGAATGTAAATATTACCCGAACTTTCTTTTTTCTTACAGAGTATTTAAATAAAGCACATTTTTCCCCCTTTATGTAGATTAAAACTTAGCACTGAAAATTATTTAAAAAACATTAGTTACCCAAAATATACCATAGTAGTTTTCTCATACATTAGGAAGGTTCACAGCTGTCTTCCACACATTTTAACAATTTTTTTCTTTTCTTTTTTTTTTCTTTTTCTGATCATTTTTTTAATAAAATTGACATTATTAACAAATATCCAAAATTGCTAAGCTCAATACATATAATTAATTTTCAGTTAATTCTGTCATTGTCATCTATTTAATTAAAGGATACAATACTCAATATAAATGCAATAAAGCTGCAGCAACATATATATGATTCACAAAAACAAAATGCCAGAGTATAATATTAATACATTGTACAAGTGAGACAAAAAAAATCATTGAATGAAAATGTGTAATGTGCATGCTGAGTTCCCACCCATCCCTCGACTTACTTCCACCAAAAATATCCATAACAATATTAACTGAAAGTGAAAACAAGAAACATAATATGTTTGCGCTGCATATTTAAATTTTCAATTAATATTCATTTTTTAAATTATGTGATTGTAAAATGTGTGTGTGTTTAAAATGCTCAAAAAGGAAACCAAAAAGAAAAAGTTGACTGTGATAGCGTGACGCAGGTTGTTCACTCTCAACGGTGTCCAATGGCTGATTCCTAAACCGTTAGTCATAGACATATAGTTCCAATTACAAAAATGTTTTAAATGAAGTAAAGAAGTATTTTAAAAGCGATTTCGGTCAATAAAAAGATTTTTTTTTTTTTTAAATATGAAATTTTATTTTTTATACTGTCTCATGCCCCGGGTCCTATAAGTAATATTTAGTAAAATTTTCTAATATTACACTGACAAGTAAGACCAAAAAAAAAAAAAAAAAAAAAAAAAGGCCATTATTCCATGATTAAAACTGACCGAATATCTGTTTAAAGTTGGAGCATATTTTTTGCTGCGAAATAGCGGTCATTCACAAATTTAGTAGAAATATCGTCAGCTGTATTAAAAAAAAATAGTTGAGAGTAAAATTGCAATATAAATTTGAAATCTATAATCATTCCGACATATTAATGCAAAATATACAATTTGTACTAAACAAATAAGAGGGGAAAAATAACTGAATTTTTGTTAAATAAGATTATGAACAGCAACAGCTTCATTTCTTTACAAAATTATACATATTATAAAATGCTATTAGGTTGCAAAATTTGAGTTGTGTTATGTTCCTTAGCTTTTGATAATTGACAGTATGTATTTTGTAGCGAAGAAACCGGAATTGACTCTCCCTTCTTTACCACCACGTAAAGATTTTTTACAAATCATAATAGCATAAAAGTCATGAATTTCAAAGTTTCATAACTCGGTCAATTTCAGTGTTAGATGAACATATATTTTTGTTGAGTTTCATGAGTTATTTTGACTTTATTTTTAGTGTAACAGGAAGTTTTTACTAAATATCACTTATAGAACGTATATATATTTCGAAATATTTTAAGAAATATTTTTATTGACCCAGATCGCTTGCTTCTTTACATTATTTAAAACATTTTTGTAATTGGAACTATATGTTTATGACTAACGGTTTAGGAATCAGCCATTGGACATCGTTGAGAGTGGAACCATGTATAATTGAATTTGGAATAGCCACTTTTTTTTTTATATTTCTTCGAATTTCCTTTTCTTCTTTTTATATGCTTCCATTGCATCTAAAATGCATTTTGATTCTCTTATTGGCATGGTTTTCGTGTAGGCATGGTTCTCGTTATTTTATAATTATTTAATGGTTTTAGTAACAACTTTGTACTTTCATAAAAATAGATAGCAGACTAAGCAAAAAGTTAAAAGACTATTTTGATGAAAAAAAAAGGCTTAGATAAAAAATGATAAAGATTATCAAAAGACACCTCCTCCTACAGATACATTACGATATCAAATGCCAGAGTCCCCCTCCCTCTAAAGTGATATCCTTATATATGTACAGCCCCTAAGATATTTACGTATTTTTTTTTTTTACTTCTCGATGATATAACAGCAAAATTTCAGATAGAAAATAAAAGAAACAAAATATAGAAGGAAATATATGGAGCGTAACAGATGAAAAATGTATGCTTTGAACACTAAACTCATTGAAAAAATGAACTCATTTACAAAATCTACATATATCATATACATTTTGATTATACATAAAAAATACATTTTTTTTCTTATTTACGTAAGTAGATAACTTAATCATACATATTGCATCTTTCATAAAATTTTAAAATGCTCAAAAAGGAAAACAGTTGACTGTGATAGCCTGACGCAGCATATACAATGTGCGAGCTGTATAGCACCTCCTGTGTACGCAGCCGAAGGCACTGGGTCCTCCAACATGATGATCGCTTGTAAAGATTTTCGTTTTAAAATATAAAATCCTTCAACACTGATTTTGGCATGTTTGAAATAATTATCACGGCCCAAGGCAACAACTGGCGGGTCGGCGAATACATAATAATTAATCATAATTTATTTCTGTAAATCACGCACACTTTATATATATATATTCAATTAAAAAATAAATATCTGAGTATAGTTTTAATACGTAAAAAAAAAAAAAAAAAAAAAAAAAAAATTAAATAATAAGAAAGAAAAATCATGCACCAAGCATAGATTATAAAACACTTTCAAACACTTCCAAAATGCTTTATCAAGACTTCGCCGTTTAATAATGTAAATAAGATACCCAAGAAAACGTTTTAAAAATAGCGCATTTGAAAATCGGATATCAGCAATTAACGTCCACAGTCGTAAAGGTACTTTAATTCGTCTCTGCAGCTCTGTATATGATCTATATATTTGTACATATTCTACACAGTCTGCTAAAATTTAGTATAATAAGAAAACGCATAACACAGTTAAAAATTCACTACCAATAGGCAGAAACGTACTTGAATTCTTTTGTACAGCCCTGTATATTACATATACATTTTTATGCACGTAATATAAAAAGTTGAAATTTAATTCAGGCAAAAAACACTCTTAAAACTCTTCACTCCTCATTTTTATTTATTTATTTATTTATTTTTCTACTCTCCCATTACCTCCCTACCCTTCCCTTCCTGCACACTGAGTTTGAAATACCGTATTTTATGGAAGAAACGCCGCACCCGTCGTAAACGCCGCACTCCTCAAATTGGCCTGAATAAGCTTAAAAATATCGTAATCGCCGCACCCGTTGTAAACGCCGCATCCATCGGAACGCTACTTTTGTCGAAATACTTCTTTCAATTTTAGCAGTAGTTTAAGTTACTAATATTTTATGCTGTGCATACAAGTCAAATTCAATATGTAAAATAAACATACATCTAAAATAATGGACAAACTGAAGAAATGTGATCATGTGGTTTAAACTACTGGTGTATTATGTACATGAAAAATTAATGTGTTATGAAAGACATTTTCATGAAACCCTTATAAATACACACACACACACACATATATATATACAATTTTTGAATGGAATTAATTTAATATAGCATTTGGAGCCTCCTGTTTTCTCAGTTTCGAGCCCCTTCAAAATTTTCTGAGGGAAGCAAAACCTAAACGTGGCTAAATTGACTTTGAAAACTTCTCTCAGCTATTTCTATCCCCTCTAACTATTCCCCCGACCCAACTTTTATTACTCCGGAGTCCGAGCAAACGCAACGGGGTGTCGCTCCCCATGGAGTGATGGATTATATCGAGGGGGAAGACACTGACATCATCAGAATAGAAATATATGCATTTTGTTTTAATTATAGCTCCCTCCTAATTAATTTCAATGAAATATTTTTATATCAATGGATAAATTGGAAACTGTACATTTTTTCGTGTTTTTTTTTATTTCCAAACGACCTAATAGAACTGCCATAATTTACAATTTAATGAGAGGTAGAAATGATTTTGGTCATGCTCCGAGTATTTCACGTAAAATCAAATATTTAAAATTATTTTTAATATAAAATGAAAACTAGGATGAAAAGTGACAAGTTTTAAGAATTGCATACAGAAAACAAAATTCGAAAATCTTAATTTTTTCATGAGATATCCTTAGAAAAGTGAGAAAAAATATTCCCATAGGTTTACATGGAGAACGGAAAACGGGATTGTAAGTGATCAGCACCCTTAAGTTTTCAGTCTTTGTATGTGTTTCGAGGTTTAAATAATTTTTCTAGTACTAAATGCTATATATAAATTTGGTAGATCCTATACAGGGCTACATAAAGTAATTCGTGAACATATGTGTAGATGATCGTGAATTATTCAAGGGTGTTTTAAAATAGAGTTATGCCTTTTACAGTTAAACTCATTGCAGCTCAATCCCGTTTGCGGCGTATTTTAATGATGTTATACTATTTTAAGCATAATAAAATTGTTTTGTATTTCTGAGGTGCACTAAAACATACTTTCTGTGGAATATGGAGTGCGAAGCATTTGTTATTCATTTAGAGGGTCACACAGAATATTTTGGTTATAGTACTGTCCAAAAGCAATGAATGCTGGAATTACGTTTTCTGTTTTTCTTGCGTTTCTATGTTCAAATAATTTTTTGAGTACTAAGTGCTGCATATAAAATCAATAACAGTTAAACTCATTACAGTTCAATCCCGTTTACGGCGTATTTTAATGATGTTATACTATTAGAAGCATAATAAAATTGATATGCATTTCTGAGGTGCACTAAAATATACTTTCTGTGGAATACAGAGTTCGAAACATTTATTATTCATTTAGATTGTCACACAGAAGAATTCGGTTACAGTACTATCCACGAGCAATGAATACTGGCATTAAGTTTTCAGTTTTTGTATGCATTTCTAGGTTTAAATATTTTTTTGAGTACTGATTGCTGTGTATAAATTCGGTAGATCCTACACAGGGCTACACAAAGTAATTCGTAAACGTAACTGTAGATAAGCATGAATTGTTTAAGGATGTTTTATAATTGAGTTATGCCTTTTACAGTTAAACTATTTTTAGTATAGTAAGACATGATTGCAATAAATAAATAAAATAATATACGAAGAGCTGGATGCATTTCCGTCTACGGATAATTATTTATGAAATTGCTTTTCCAGTTCTTATGACTTTTCAAAATTATTTTCTTAAGATATTTTCTTTTACCTTATTAAAGAACGAAATTCCGTTATAGTATTCTAGAAATGTTGGAAAGAGTTTAATAATGTATGCTTAACACACATTTTTTTTTGTTAATTCATTGCTCATTATCTGTTTCTATTTTGCTTTTCTAGATAATTTTATTTAACATTACATGTAAATTACATTTTAAATTCAATATAAGGTCAGCCTGCCTAAATGAGACACGATTCCCCGTAGTTTTGTCGCATTTAGGGTATATTTGGGATTTTATTATATAAATGTATATTTTATTAAGCAACAAATTACTGAATACTGTACCTTTAGTTCAAAACTAACTTGTTTTGTAGAAATTTAATGATTGTCTGTAGTATAAAACCACAATATAGGATTATCGCATTTAGGTCATTTTTGTCGCATTTATGACAGCTAAAACCTAAATGAGACGTTCATAGTCCTAAATGTGATAATGCATTTTATACACAACAATTCATCTGAAAAAATTCATTTAACGATTAACTGCTGTGACTGGAAATTGCCACATTACAACTGGCGAAACCATTCGATTGAAAGATGAATAAAATGCGCGATTAACTCATAAAATGCTGTTTTTGCACTAAACTGTTTGTACTGGTACTATTTCTAATAAAATTTCGATTTTTCAAACATTTCAAACAATAGTACTAGGCTCCAAATGAAGCAAAATTTCGCTGTATCAATAGTTAAACTGGAAATTACAAGTTAAACTGTGAAAATTAAAAAAAAAAGCAGCTCTAACAGTCGTTAAGGGTTAACTGTAATTATTTTTGAATTAATTAACCCTTAACTGCTGTGACAGGAATTGTGTTGCATAACTACTCTGAGCGGTCTCCGAGACCACTTGATTAAAAGATGAATGAAAGTCACTTAACTCACAGGGTACTGTTTCTGTACTAAAATTTAAGTACAGGACTATTATAATTAAACTTTTCAATATTATTCTTGAAATGTTTATCAGGGCTCAGCACCGTGCTGTTTATCAGTTTTACACTGCTAATATGCAAAAGTTATTTAAATGCTGCGTATAATGCCTAATATAAATAATCCTCAAATAAATAAATGCGTTCCTAATATAAAAAAAAAAAAAAAAACTCTCATCCCTCTTTGCCAAGGAGCTATGGCCATAACTACAATTAAATGATTGTCGCAGAAAACATCGTTTAAAATTCGCGCGTCAATATTAACCAATAATTTATACACCAGTGCGATTTGTATTTCCGTAAAATTAACTCCGCATAATTTTGCTGACAATCTGGTGATAATGAAATATAACTACATGATCCATATACGAAATTTAATAAGGAATCCAAATGAGATATTGGATTTTATCAAAATTCTTATTTTGTGAATGAAAAATGCGAATTAATTAAAGGCGGCGACATTTCGGTCGGTACGAATTCACAGTGTGGAGCTTACGGGTTAAAAAGTATTTAAAAGATATTTATAATATTGTTAACTAGATTATTTATTACATATAATTTTATTATAAAATGTCACATGATAAATATATCAGCCTTAGAAATGGATAAAATCGTACAATATTTCTAATAATTCTGATTAGGCCAAAGAGAAGATCTGTGCCTGATATTCTGTTGCACCCCCCCCCCCTCTTCATTTTTCTTGCACTTTCACAAAAAAATTAACATTTTCTGTACTTAAAAATACGTATATGAAAACAAATATTCATTTAGATAAACATGGTTTATTTATTTTTTATCGTTTACTAATTTAAAAGTAGAAAATGTCGATTATAACGAATAAAAAATGAAAACAGAATTAAAATATCAGATTTTATAAAAGCGCTAACAAAAAGTATGACTCCTAAACCAGGGAATAACTCAATTGCTTTTACTCGAAGACCGCAATTAAGCTACCGAATGGTATAATGTTGGTAAAATTAACTTACTTAACCGCATTAAAATAAACATAAATTGTTTTCAATCTACACAATATTTTCCAGAATTTCCATTATGTAAAATTATTGCAAATTCCTTAACCTTTAACCGATGTCACAGAAATCGTCACATAACTAGTGTGAAGCGGTCTGTGAGACCGCTCCATCGAAAGATTAATAAAAGCCGTAATTAACTCATAGGATGTTGTTTTTGTACTAAACTTTTTGTACAGGAGTGTTATAATTAAAATTCACCTATTCAAAAGTCACTGGTGTTAGTACTAATGTTCGAAACGAAGCAAAATTTCAGTAGTGTTTATAGTTAAACTGAAATTTGCAAGTTAAACTATGAAAATTGAAAAAAGCACCGGTCTGCAAGACCGGTAACATCAGTTAAAGGTTAATCATATGTCTATATTATGTTACTGGAATAGACACTGCGTTTCTTCCTTTTTTTAATTAAAAATTTTAAAGAAGCGTATTTTTCTTTTTTGATCGTCTTAAACACATATTTAAACACCTGGTTAAAGAAAAACATTAATGGAGAATTATGCTGACTCAACACAGCTTAATTAAACATAAAATTTGATTTAAATATCATTTTAACCCAATATTTTAAAAAATCCCATATAAATTTCTTCGTTAATCTTCTAAATGTTTCGTCGCATTTACAACAATATGTATGTCGCTATTAGGCACAAGCTGAAAACAAGCTTGCCTAAATGCGTAGTCCACTTCAAATTCTAAACCGGAAACTGGTCGCCTTTTCTTTAGTTTAACTGGTCAGGTAACTGAAACGGACAACGTAGCTCTTGACGTTTATAAGGTTATTTGATCTTCAAAGTTAAAAAATAAAAACCTTGAGCTACTTTCGGGAATTTTTGTCGCATTTACGAAACATGGGGGGCGATGTAAAATGAACGATGTGTATTTGATGGGGAATTTCTTTTAAAGAAACCGTTTTACATGCGAAAAAATGTTTCGGGTTTTGTTTCTGAAGTTTGTATGCTTCATTATATAACATTTATTTACGATTCTTGTATTAAGATTTTATGTAAAAGAACATTGTCGCATTTAGGGGTTATCACATTTAGGCAGACTGACCTTACATTATAATATTACATTTTAAATTTACTATATAACAATATTCTGCTATATATAACCTCCGGAGACTCAAGAAAATTTTAAATACTTTACCTTTGTGTTTACTCTTTTATTTTCATCAAAAGGGTAAAATAATTATCATTTTAAAAATTTTTTTTATTTTTAAATGTGATTAGGACCATAACTATTTCAATGGACGTTGCGGTCTTAACTATGATGAAATGTATACACAGTTCAATTCAACTTTTCTCATCTAAAGTGATACTAAAAAGCACTAAATTAACAATAAATTGAAACATATACATATATTTATTATTAATTTAATTGACAACACTGAATTATTTTACACATATTTAATCTAAATGAAAATCTTTGAAAAAATGTCTTTCAATGGAAAAGCACAAAAACATATTGTAATTTGTACATTTAAATTTAGTTTTATTTTGAACACATATTATTATAAATGTATTTTTGTAAATAATCATGTGCTTTAAATTTTATGTGCGTTTGGGCCTCTTGTTCTAGCTGTTGTGAAATACCAGGAGGATCTGGAATGCTTGTTGAAACCTAAATGAAACAATTAAAATTAGATTTCATGATGTTTGGGAAAGTAAAATATTCTTACCTGTATTAATTTAAATTTTTTGTTTATATTTATAAATTTCTAACAAAAGAAAAAGACGAAATAATTATCTTCATTTACATAATAAAAAAAACTTTATACGTATATAATTTGTAAGTTGAACTTACTTTAAAGATCTCTACAAAATCAAAGTGGGCTTTTGATATTTCGTTAGTTTACTTCCGTTAGTTTGGCGATCTGAACCATCAGCAAAATTATTGATTGTTTATTTAGTAGCATCATTTTCAGCTTCAGAAGAATCTTCATAAATTTTTCTAACATTAAAATCTTCACAAGAATCACTAAAATGAAGATTCGAGTCATCCCCATTTGCTATTAGTTCTAATGATTCTATAAAATTCTTAATATTTTGGTTAATGTAAAATACAAAAATATGTAATATTTGCTGTCTCTTTTTATAAAAAATAAATAAAGCATTACAGAGTTATTAAATAAACATCAAATACTTGGAATTCTAGCGCATGGTTAAAACAAAAACTAATACTAAAACTAACTGTAACTTTACTCAAGTAAAACCCAACATCCATTTTAATGGATGATTTTAAGTTGAGCTTTTAAGCAATCAGTATATCAAAATTATAGTTGAAAACTAGCTAGGGTACTACAAAAACATTAAAATTAACTTATACCATCTAAAGTGTGCAATAATAAGTAAAGAAAAATTGGAATTTATTATAAACTGATCGAATACCGCGTTGCCATATTACAAACAAACTAGAGACCGTTACCATATTCTAAAAATTTAAAAGTAATATTTGAATAGTATATTATATTGCAATTGTCAGGTTTCTGACGTTAGTGAACAGATAAATAACTAGGATTACAATTATCTGATGTTATCTTTCTACTTATCTATTGTATTACCTATGTATCACTTCTGCGTACTTGGGGTTTAAAATAAATTTCCTTATCTAGAAGTTGATCTGAGCTATTTTTAGTTAGTAACATATGAACAAGCTTTATTGTCTCCAACTTCCCTTGCTATTCAAGAACGTATACCACAGATAAAGCGAACAAAGGAATTGCCAATCTGGTAGGTACTGAAGGCCATCTAAGAGGTCTTTTTTTAGATAAGAGGATGGGATCACTAAGAGAAGAGAAAACTCCGTAGGTTAGTACGAAGATAGACCTGGTGGAGATAGGTCGTAGCGTTTTGATTGAGTTTTAGCGTATACCTCAACATAGGAGGTTGGTGTGTTCTGAGTGTAGTTTTCGTAGAAAAGTTTGAGTCTTGTGCATAGAAAGGATACGCAAAAGGGAGGACGAAGGTAATCTTCCGATAAACCTGATGAGAAACTGTAAAGAGAGAAAGGAACAGGGTATTTTAATGAGTTAGCCCAGTGCAGAGAAAGAACTTATTATATGTAACTTAGCATCGGACAGGATCACCTATATCTGAGCTCTCACATGTAAGCTATGTTTTATTTATATGTAAATAGTTTGTAAATAAATTGTTCGTTAATTTAATTGAATAAGTTTAGTAATTTTTTTTTTTTTTTGTAATCTTTTTCACAATGTGCCCGATATAACGTATATATATATATCGGTGGTGGCAGCATATCAAGATAAAAGAGCATTTTTCGAAGTCTGTGCGACTGTGCGAGTGGTGATCGTGGGTTCAGGAATATTCATCAGCGTGTGCTTTAAGAAAGAGCGCAACAGGAATATCAGGACTTGCTTCCAAAGAAATATTTAATGTGATTAATAGGTTAAACAAAAACATCCATTTTAGGTAGATTTCGTATGAAATACTACCTATTGGGTTCATTCCTATGTTGGAATTTCTGAAAAAGTTTTGCAGATCTACACCGATCATGACCCCTAGAACCCAAAACCACCCTCAGTAAAAAACTTTATCAATCAATCAATCTATCTATCTATATATATATATCACTTTCTTCTGGACACGATAACTTCCACAATTCTGCGCAAATCTCTCCCAAACTGATACATAAAATCAAGGGGCATAAAATCTCGGTCAAGTTCGTTAATGGGTAAAATCCGACCAAGGGGATGGAAATAGGGAGGGGTTTTGTGAAAACCGAAAAAACCCCATAACTTCTTAATTTTTGTACATATCAAATCAGTTTAAAGTTTTTATTACTTCTATAGGGCCAAAAATTTATGTATCACAGATTTTTGATAAAACTAAAAATGGGCTCAAGGGGCGCAAAAAATAGGGTTTTTGGGAGAAAAAAAATCCTAACTTCGTCAATTCTCAAGATGTCCAATCCAATTAATTTTATTATACATCTCCTTAATATTATCTACAACTTTTATATTCACAAGTTTTTGATCGGACCAATTCGTACCGCAAAAAAAAAAATAAAATAAAATAAATAAATAAAAACGAAAACAAAAAGGGTTGTTGAAGAAGAAAAATTTCCATAAGTCCGTCAATTCACAAGATATAAAATCCCCATGAATTTATCATATATCTTCTTAATATTGTCTTCAACATTTATACAGACAAGTTTTTGATAGTACCAATTCTTACAGCAAAAACAAATTAAAAATACATAGCGGTTGAAGAAAAAAATCATCTGATTATAGTCCAGGCAATAGAGACCATATAGGGGCTCTACCTAGCAAAATTCATGGTAGTTCTGGAAAAAGGCTTACTATATGTTTTTTGGGTCGCTGAATCCGAATTTTTAATTTCCCGCCAAAATTTCCCCCGGCAACCCCCCCCCCCCGCAATTTTTGGTAAAAAGCCCCCAAAAAAGGTTATTAAAAAAATCAAAAATTTTATTGTTTTAGGGAAAAAGTATCTAGAAATTCAGAAAGTAGACAAAATTTGCAACAAATTAGATATATGACATTATGACTTAGGATGAAGGGGAAGGGGGGATCTGCCTCGGGACATGCGCGCGGTGTTTCCTGAACTAAGTTGCGCAATTCCACTTAACCACTCACACGTTTACATTCGCCCTTCCATCTCCCCTCCGAACTATAAGGTTTCTCTATAAGGTTTAATTTAAGTTTTTTGGGTCGCTGAATCCGAATTTTTAACTTCCTCCCAAAATTTTCCCCCTCGAACTCCCCCCCCCCCCCCCCCCCAAATAGTTGTTTTTAACTTAAATTTCTTATTGCTTTAGGGGAAAAGCATTACGAAATTCAGAAACTAGACTAAATTTGCAACAAATAGGATACATGACATTATGACGTAGGATGAACGGGGAGGGGGAGGGCTGCCTCTGAACATGCACTGCGGCGCTACGTGCACTAAGTTATGAAGTCTAGGCAATAGGGAATTTTACCTGGCAAAATTACTAGTTCTGGATTTCGACTCACTTTATGTTTTTTGGCTCGCTTAATCCGAATTTGTAACTTCCCACCAAAATTTCATCCGGCAATCCACCCAAAAATTGATTTTTTGAAAAAATTTGGTTTTTGAGAAAAGCGCGCGGGGAATGTTCCGAGGCAGCCCCCTCTCTCCCTGTTTATCCTACGTCATAATGTCATATATCCTATTTATTGCAAATTTTCTCTAGTTTCTGAATTTTGTAATGATTTTCCCCTAAAACAATAAGAAATTTAAGTTAATAACAACTATTTTTTTGGGGGGGGGGATTTTGGGGGTAAGTTAAAAATTCGGATTCAGCGATTCAAAAAACTTAAAGTAAACCTTATAAGGAAAGTTCGGAGGGGAGATGGGGGGGGGGGGACTAATGTAAACGTGTGAGTGGTTACATGGAATTGCGCAACTTAGTCCACGCAGCACTGCGCGCATGTTCCGAGGTAGATCCCCCCTCCCCCTTAATCCTAAGTCATAATGTCACATATCTAATTTGTTGCAAATTTTGTCTACTTTCTGAATTTTTAGATACTTTTTCCCTAAAACAATAAAAAATTGACTTTTTTAATAAAAACCTTTTTGGGGGGCTTTTTACCAAAATTGGGGGGGGGGGTTGCCGGGGAAATTTTGGTGGGAAGTTACAAATTCGGATTCAGCGACCCAAAAAACATAAAGTAAGCCAATTTCTAGAACCACCATTAATTTTTCTAGGTAAAATTCCCTATTGCCTGGACTATTAAGGATGTATTAAAATCCAAAACTGCTTATTTTCTTACTCATTTTTAAATTCATTTTTGCTCTCAAACGCATCCAATTGGTAGATTCTCTTATTCAGAAACTATATAATGTACTGTAATGATCGATTTTTTGATAGAGGCAAAATATATTTCAAAAAATGATGTCACAGTGGGCATTTTGAACAGAATTTCCCGATGCGATTGTGTTAGAAACAAAAAATATTGCCCTACTGAGAAAATAATTGTTTATTAATCAAATTTTAATTAATTGAAAGAAAAATAAAAACACATGTCACTTATAAATCTCTTCAAAAATCATGTCAGTAAATATCATATTTTTTCTATTAAAAATGAATCTGAAAATGTGTCAGAAAATTTCGAGTTGTTGAGCATGGAAAAGTATTTTTTTGCATACCGCCCTAACATGATTCTGATAAAACCAGCTATTATATAAAAATTAAATAAAAACTCGTCAAAAGCGGCCAGATATAACTGTCAAAGTGGATTTATATCTAATCATGACTTAGTTTTTGTTGGTGAAATTAGTATACTTAACTTCGAAATCTTCCTCCGCCTGTAGGCCGGGACCGGCAGGGATTTTTTAATGGATGCAGTGTCTGAGGTGGAAATAATTATCCGTGACCTTTTTCATGATCAGATTGTTTTGTGATAAATCTATAACGCCATTTTTCGGTGGCTGAAAACAATAGCTATTCCTCTGAAAACAGAAAAGGTGCCAATTTTGTTTAAATTGTATATATGGTTGCTGTTCTAATTAAACTCTCTGATTTAAGTAACACTGATTAATTTTTAAACATCTTGAATGTGCAATAAGCCGTGGAACCGTGAGAGGGTTTCGCACAGCAATCTAATATTATTTAATAATATCTATTGTTGTTCAGAAATATCTAATAATTTTTAGATGCAGATTAAAACTTTTAAAACAATTATGTATACAAATATCTGAAACAACATTAGTCAATGAAAATATCATGTCATTTATTCCATCAAAGTGATCAAAGGTAGCAAAAGGTACGCCAGTGAAAAAGATAATAATAATATTTTAATAACTTTCGAGGATGACTTCATCTTCGTAAAAACCACCAGACAAAAAAAATTGAAATACGCACATTCAAATTACATTTTTATCTAATATAACAAAGTATGCCTTTTAGGCTGCATATGAAATACCACAGTTTTAATCAATCGATTTTATCTTTATATTTTAAACGTTTCAATTTAAATATTCCTTTTTAATCCAAAAGATAATAGAAACCCGTGCTGAGGCATTGCATTTTATCATTAACCGACTGTGTATTATTTTTTTATAATCTTTGTTGAGAATGATGTAACATGGTACATATTTTTGTGGCAACCTTGATTTGAGAAAATCCTTTCTTTTTTTTATATAAAAAATTCCGATACGTCTTTTTATTAATTTTTTATTAATTAATATGCAACTTTAAGTCAAAGAACATGCTTTAACGAAATGTGAGTGCAGCTTTCTGAAGTTGATTAAAATTCTATCTAATGATATCTCATTCATTATTGGGTGTTTTGAACGTGCATGGAAAAAGGCATGCTTAAAATATAAATATGATTTACCGCGATACACAAAAAGACCGGGGTTCTTTTTTATAATCAGATTGCTTTTTCAATAAATCTAATCCAATTTTCCCGGTGGTTGAAAACAATAGTTATTCTGTCTCTAAAAAGAAATAAAATAGAAAATATCTGGCAATTTCGTATAAATAATACATTTATATATCGTTCTTAGTTAAACTATCACGAAAATTCATTCAATGCAGGGTGATTTGCAAGCTATTCATACATATTAACTATTTAATCGTAATTCTCATTCACCATAATGCTTTTTAGATCGTTTCAGCCTACACACAGTTATTCAATATGCATTAATACTCTGCTATATTGGGAGTTAACAGGTTAAAGCATGCGAGAAACTAAGTAATTTGCGGGATGGTTCTGAGGGTGTGGCTGGAAGACCGCTCACAAAAAATAGATTTTTGCATCTCGTATGAATCCTATTCGTTATGAATATTCATGGTATGAGAAAACAGTATGACCTGACCTATTACTGTAAGTGAGGTTGTTTTGCTCCAGTTTTTCGTAATCCAAGTAATTACTGTTTATATTAATCCCAAAGGAAATGCACCACATATAAAAAGTGTTTCAAAATTAATTATTATTGTGTAATAACAAAATGTAATATGAAAAAAATGCAACATGAAAAAATGAAATAACCCAGTTTTTCTTTTCTTTTTTCCGAAATATTAAGTCAGTGTTCATGGGGAGTTTGTATTTTATAAATAAATTTCAATTTTACTAAATTTGAATAACAAATAAACATTTAAATTAAGAAATCTTACATAATCGGAAGGTAGGGGGGATGCCTTATAAGTTTGGAAGCAATGCTTTTTTAACTGATAAAAATGATAAAACCTAATTAGAGATTCCAAAAAATTAATAAAAGACAGGAATTCTTTTTCTTGATTAGAAGTGCAACTGACACATATAGCTAATACCATATTTTTGAATGATGAAAAAAAAATAGCTATTCTTTCGCTAAAAACAAAAAATAAAAAAATAAGCTGCAATTTCGTGTAATTACTACATTTAGAAATAGTTCTTGGTTAAATTACCACTCTCATTTACATGACATACTCTCATTTATAAGTATTCTCGCTTATCAACTATTTAATCTTAATTCTCCTTCTCCATAGTGCTTTTTAAATACCATTCCACTCGTATTTATTCAATTTGGAATAGTGCGTTACATTCATTATAATGGTTTTTAGATAATTTTATTTTACATGCAGATATTCAATATACAATATTATACTGCGATGTTTAAAGTTCTCTAAAAAATGTACAACAAAAATATTGTGATTTATTCCCCTTAAAAAGTTAATTTATTGGAACTGCACACACATGTACAACATTTACATTATACATATACAACATTATTTGTTTTATAAACAACTGTAACAAAAAAGAACCCGCAACGGTGGCATAAAACAAAAGGTATCAATTTCTTGGTCAAAATTTATTGCCTCTCTTTCAAAGAAATCTCGTCCGACTGCAATGCTCTACTGCCAACATTTTTTCCTATCGTCAGAACATGCCTTAACCCTTTCAGTGGCAAAATGCTTCTATTAGTAAAAGGCTGAAATGAAAGAATGACATTGGAATTTGAAAATAAGTAAAATCTATTTTTCACGTACAAAATGAAAGGAAAATTTCCAACCCAAAATTCTAGTGTCAATGTCTCAAAAAGCCGTTTTGTGAAACTCCTTCAAAGTTCGTAGAGAATTTTCTTTTATCAAATTAATTGACTCAAAACGCTGACCACGAAGAGGCAATTTCAACCGTTAAAATAACAAAAAGTCACGCGGTGCCATATCATATTTGCTCAATGCTTGGTTAAAAATTCACGAATAATAATTTCGCTGTGAGAAGCCGCATTATCGTGCTGCGAAACCCACGAGTTTCCTCGCCATATTTCGGGCTGTTTTCGACGAATTGCTTCACAAAAACGACGCAAAATGCTCAAATGATATTTTTATTCACTGTTTGGGCAGCTTGTAGGAATTCATAACACAAACACTACGATAATCAAAGAAAACAGTCAGCCTTACCTTAATTTTTGAATGACTTTGGCGTGGTCTTTTTGGTCTTGCTCCACCATTCAATCGTCATTCACTTGATTGTTGAGCTGTTTCTGTATCAAAAGCATCTTTATATAGGAATTGTTCAATAATGCCTTTTACGATTATTCTTCTGTAATTTTTTTTTTTTTTTTTTTTTTTCCGCAATGTCTCAAATCAATAGGTTTTGTAATTTACGATTAAAAAAGTACAGGTTTTTGGAACACTTACATTTCCTACTTGATTGTAGGCGTAAGAAGGTTATTCCTAAATTCATTTCCATTCGTTGTAATTTATTTTCTTCAAATAGGATTGAGAAGGTCTTATTTCGTTCTAAATTAGCTCTTTTAAGAGCTTTGATTCAAGAGACTCGCCAAAAAATTTGCTCATATAGAGCGCGAGTTATATTCTTTACATATCAACCTCGCTAATTCTACTCCTGATTTTCAGTCCATTGACAGAAGGTCATGGAGCAGAGTTCTCACTGCTTCTTCTGTTCATTGTTCGGTTTTAAAGAAGAAATTTAATGCGCTTTGTGGAAGTTCTGTCGCTAATAACTGCAGTAATTTGCCTCTTGTTAACCAAAATGCTGTTGTCAATCTTTCTAGTGTTCCATTAAGTAACAATCAGCTCGATGCTCTCAAATTGAATAACAATTTTTCTGTCTCTGCTATTCCTTCTTTACCTAATCTTATTGCTCCTATTGAAAGAGCCTTTAAGCATAGCGCTCTATCTTCTTCTCAAAAAGAGTCTATTAGGCATCTCATTGCCAATACTGTTGATTTCAATTCTAATGTTTATAAACCCAATCTTAAACATCCTGTTAAACAATGTCTGAAAAATTTGCGTTCTGATCCAAACTTAATTATTACTAAGGCCGACAAAGGTGGTCAGATTGTTCTTCTCGACAAATCTACGTATTTGGAAAAAACCCATAAATTAATTAATGATGGTCCGTATGTGGATATCCGCAAAGACCCTTCCACTAGTGAAATTAACTCTATTAAGTCTGCCATTAAGTCTTCTTCCATTATTCCTGCTAACTTTAAGAAGTCCCTTATTCCGTCTATTGCGCATTGTGCCAGGTTTTATGCTTTACCTAAGGTCCATAAACCTGACATTCCTTTTAGACCTATTGTCTCTGGTATCGGTACAGCTTCTTATAAGCTTGCCAAATATTTAGTTTCTGTTTTTTCCCCACTTTTGAGCAGTAACTGTTTCACTGTTAAGAATTCTTTTGATTTTGTTAAAAAACTTCATAATTTTAAGCCGCAGGGTCACATTATGGTTTCTTTTGATGTTAAATCATTATTTACAAACGTTCCGGTTGAGGGGGCTTTAGATTGCCTCAAGAAAAGGCTTTGTGAATTCCATTTCTCTTATTTTGAAATCGAGGAACTTATACTTCTCACTCGCGCTTGCTTGTCGCAAAATACTTTTGTTTTCAATGGTAATTTCTTCCGTATGATTGACGGTTTGGCTATGGGCAATCCTCTTAGTCCAATTTTTATGCAATATTTATATGCACTATTTTGAGGTCAAGCTTTTTGAAATCTTAAAATTTCCGTTCTATGTTCGTTATGTTGATGATGTTTATGTCCTGATTGAAATGAATTCGGATATTAATCATATTCTCTCCATTATGAATTCCATTGATCCCTGCATTCAATTTACCTCTGAAATTGAGACCAATAACTGTCTTTCTTTCCTGGATGTCCTTGTTATTCGTTGTGAAAATGGCTTTCAGACTACCGTCTTTCGTAAACCTTTTGCTGTCAGTCTCCCACCTCACAGGTATTCTTCTCATCCCCCTAACCAGAAATTCGCTGCTTTCAATACTTTTGTTTTTCGGGCTACTAATATTTGTTCCACTCCTCAGTTACTTAGTGCTGAACTTAATTACCTCAAAGCTATTGCTGTCGATCGTGGTTATTCCTCTAATATTATCGATTCTATTTATAAGAAATTGATGAAATCCGACCATTCTGAAAAGCATTCTAATTCCAACTCTAATACTTCAGTTGTATTACCATTTTTTCCTAAAATCAGTCAGCAAGTTGCTAAAATCCTAAGAAGGTTTGATTTTAAAGTTATTTTTTCTCCTGTTAATAAAATCCCTTTTTCAAATCTCAAACACCCCGTTGATCGCCTAGATAATTGGGGCATTTACCAGATCTCTTGTCAGTGTGGTCTTTCTTATATTGGCCAGACTAAACGTGCTCTTAGATTTCGTTTAAAAGAGCATGAAGGTTATGTTAAAAATCAGGAGCTCAAACGTTCTTCTATTGCTCAACATTCTTGGTCTTCTCAACATAGGTTCGATTTTTCCTCAGCCATCATTATCCAAAAATGTTCTTCTAACCTTGATCTTGATTTTTGGGAAGCTTACCATATCATTAAAAATTCTCACTCTTTAGTCAATGACTTATCTAGTACTCCAGATTTTCCAAGTATTTGGAAAGCGTTGATTTAATTCCCCTTTTTGGTTTCTTTTCTCTACTTCTCCGGTAGATGTCGTTACTTGTCCACCCAGTCGTTTCCACTGCTTCTCTCTCATTGGTTGTTTCGGCGCCTTCGCCACCCGCATAGGGTATAAAAGCCAGCGCGTCTCTGTCTATGATTTTGCTCAGCCTTGCTTTTTCTAGCACGCTGTTCCTTTTGCACTGAAGAAGAATCTCGCTAGTAGATTCGAAACAGCTGTTTGCTGCTTTTCATATATTATTTGTGCATTTTAAACGTTGGTTTTTCTGCTTTTTAATGCCTTTTATTGTCAAACAAAGATCACCTACCACAAATTCTCTTACCTTATCGGTATTTTGATCATTAATTGAAATGGATGGTCTACCAGATCGCGGATCATCTACGATGGATTCTCTACAATCTTTAAACTTTTTATACCAATCAAACACTATTTTTTTTAATGAACACTCGTCTTTTAAAGTTTTTTGGAACATTTGAAATGCTAAACAGAAATTTCATTTCGAAAACTAAATTTAATGCATATTCTTTGCTCAATAACATTCATCATTTCGGAAAATCAACAGAGTGAAAATTCTTATCTCATTACAAAAAAAAAATTATTTTTAGAATAAAATCCTGACCATTGCCAGACGTTTATAGAAGTCATAAAAATGTTTGATAAGAGTTTGCAGATGATACCTAGTATAGGTGTATTTTATATGAAGCATTCCGGATACCATTTGTACACAGTAGTATTTTACTTTATTGGGCTTACTGCTTTTAATAAAAAAACATTTTGAACTTGTCTAAAGTTTATCTTTGATTCTAGTAATATTAAGTAATAAATAAACCATGTACTTTAAACAGGATGTGAGAGCGTAGTTAACAATTTTACATGAAATTCAGAAAAAAATATAAAAAAGCCACTTACTATGTTTTAGACCCGAGTCTCTTAATTCTAAATTCTGCAATATTTAAAGATTAGAGGAAAATTTGAATTCAAATATTATAATTCTAATTGAATAATTAAAAAAAAATGTAATTTGAAAATATGGATATAAAGAATTTAAAATTTTGTTTAAGCAGTATTCAATTTAAAATATTTATATGTATCAATAAATGAAATCCTATTCATTTCATTACAAATGATTGTAAATTTGCAACGTTAAGATATAATAGAAGAAAATTGATTCTATCAATTTAATTTTAATTGACTATTTAAAAGATTTTGTAAAACTTAAAATTACACGTAAAAATATGTTTTCAAATAATCATTTGGCAGTAATTTATTTCTACAATTGAATGAATGAATAATTGAAATTTTATTCATTTCATCTCTATTCATATCATTATAATAATTGGTAACTTTGAACCTTAAGAGTATAGAAGAAAAAATAATTTTGAATTAAATGAATTTAACTGAATAATTTAAAAGGTTTCCTAGTATCTAAAACTATCGATATAAAAAGAATTTTAAAACATTTAGTATGCTATTAAATTTTGTAGTTAAGCATATTTTTTATTTGAGTATATATCAGTAAGTGCTATTCTATTCATTACATTTCCATACATTGCATAACAAATAATTACTTCATAACAAATAATAGTATTTCATTACAAATAATTTTTGCAACGTTTAAACAATAGAAGAAAATCTAATTTTATATGAATAATTTTAAATAATTTTATTATTTAAAAATACGAGATATTTACAGATGATTTTCAAAACTCGTTTAAACAGTAATCAATTTATACCCTCGATTGTATCTGTAAAGGATATTATATTTATTTTTATTTCAAATAATTGTTAGTTTTACAATTTTAAGAAAATAGTAGAAAATTTAATTCTATCCATAGAATTTTAACAAAAAAATTAAAAGATTCTTTTTTATATCTGAAAATACATGTAAAAAGATGATTTTAAAAACTGATTTAGTAGGATTAAATTTCTAGAATTGACTGTATCGATCAGTAAATGTTTCTGTTCATTTCATTACAAATGATAAAAAAAGATAGAATGGAAAAGAAAAACTAAATCATATAATTTTAACTGACAAAATATTTTTTTTTTAAATAGGAAAATGCAGATTTTATAAACTCATTTAAACAGTAATCAACCTTTAGCATTAAGTGCACAAATAAATGAAATTTTATTAATTCGAAGATATTTCAATTCAAAAAGTTTCTAGTGCTCTTTAAGACAGTATGATAGTAAAAACAAAATGAAAAGTGATTTTATACTTGTTGAAACTTAATATGATTTGTAAAATGTTGTAAAAAAAATAGGAATTCAGTGGAGTAAATGTGATTGTATAAATAACGTTCCACATGAAAAACTTTTTCTAAAATTTCTGATCAGATAAAATAATATTTTGAAATTATTTGTTGTTTTCCAAAATAGAACAAATAATAACAACAACAACAACAAACGTACATAAAAAATAGCGCAGGTTTTCAAATATTATGGAAATAATCCAAGTGGTCATTTTCAAATAAATCGAAAAATTTTGATTATCCATAATTAATAAAATATTTGTGTCGGAAATTAATGGTTTAAATTATTAATAACGCATTTTACAGTATATATACATTTAACGTCCGAATTTAAAAACCATTAAAACACCAAATAAAATAAATTAAGACAGACTTGAGCACAGTTAAAAAATAAAATTTATAAAAAATATACTTAAAAACAATTAAAAATACAATTTGTAAACGTTTCCAGGGTTCATACAGAGCTGGGAAGAAAAAATCCAAGGAGTACCCAAAAAATCCAAGGAGTCCAAAAAATTTTAAGGATTTGCTATTTTATTTTGTTGTCGATGTTTTTATTTGCTGCGCCGTTATGTAGTATGCACTCTTCAATTTTTAATGCCCAATTTGGAGAAAAGAACATTTCAAAAACAAATTTTACTCTATTAGAACCTAATTGTTAGTGCTGAAATTGCACAGTATTCACAATATATTGCTTATTGATTTCGTTTGACAATCTACTTTTTTATGCAGTGACCAATGGTCATGTCACAGGGGTGATTTTGAGTAGAAAAAAAATTCTGAAATTCACAGGAAATCTTCTGAAAAGTTACACCAGAGAGGGCGGGAGGCGGAAATCCACTTCCGACACTAGCTATGTGGGAAGTGGACCCTGGCTCCTCCCTGCAATCTCCCTGGCTCTTTGACGAAATTTGTGTTTTTTCGCGATCTTTTGAAGAAATTTGTGGGTTTTTTCGCGAGCTTTTGACGAAAATTGTGGGGTTTTTCGCGATATTTTGACGAAATTTGTGGGTTTTTACGCACTCTTTTCACGAAATTTGTGAGGTTTTTTTCGCGATCTTTTGACGAAATTTGCCGTTTTTTTCCGCAATCTTTTGACGAAATTTGCAGTTTACTCGCGATCTTTTGACGAAATTTGCAGTTTACTCGCGATCTTTTGACGAAATTTGCAGTTTACTCGCGATCTTTTGACGAAATTTGTGGGGGTTTTCGTGATGCTTTGAATGAAACTCGTTCTGTCCCTAGTGAATATTATCTGTTTTTAAAATAACTAACTTTAACAGTTCTTGATTTGTTCCGTCGTTTGCTATGCAATGGAAATTTTGTACTGATGATGTCTCGCGTGTCGCTTGGCGAAATTTTTACAAATTGTATTTTTAATTGTTTTTAAGTATATTTTTTATAAATTTTATTTTTTAAATGTGCTCAAGTCTGTCTTAATTTATTTTATTTGATGTTTTAATTAACGCATTATCATAATATTTCTATTATTGTGGACTCAAGGTTTAAAATACTGATTTCCAGACGCTGAAATTGTAATCTTCAGTTTGGTAATGCGGGGAATTAGGATAATCAAATTAATAAGACAATGGAAGGGTGACGTACAGGGGTGTGGTGTGACTTGAAATAAAAAGTATTTTGCAGACAGAAATAAAATAATTAATATAACGTGTCAGTGTATATAATTGCTCTTCACTCTAAAAAAAAGACAAATATTTCTTAATCTACGAAAATATACAATAGCGTCTTCTGAGTTACTATGATTCCGAAAGCATTCTTCTTTTACAGAAACCTTAGAAAGCAGCATATTTTCGAGATTTAAAGAGACAGTGTACATATTTGAACGAACTATATCGCTGTATTCCCCGCAGAAAAACCCTCAGTGGCACAGATTCGCCATATAAGAAAACCTAATGTGTTTATATAACAGAGCAAAAATATAGCAAAGTTCATTAAATCTGGACGGCAAGATATAGTAAACTGGTCAATCATCATCGATCTACGACGTTTGACAGTCTACGACAGTTCGCTAATGTAGATGACCACCGGGAGCGCTTTTAATCTGCAGCGTGGGAAATAGCACATATATTTTCTCACGCGAAAACATATGCTCGCGGACTCCGTGTGCAAAAAATAGGAGGACTCCTGGGAAACTATTCAGGAAACAACTGTCAAAGATCCTTGACAGGTTCTTGAATGGCAGAGCTGATGAGTGGCTGAGAAACTCACTATTGTTTTAGAAAGAAATAATTTAAATATATAGGAGACGAGGATGATGAAAAGTTAGTTATTAATTTGCTGGACGCGAGAGAGTGACTTTCAGGGACAACTTGAAGCGAGAGAGAAAAGCTCTCTCAGGGGCGAGTAAAAAGTTCACGGGGATCAACCCGAGGAGAAATAACGGCCGAGACGAATCGGATACGGCTTCCATGCCGCTGACAGATAAAAGGTAACAGCGGCGTTGGCACAGGGTGCCATAGCAGTGAAGAGATCTTTTATCTCTAAAAAGGACAATCGTCTACTGATTATTAATGAACTAAAAGATACACTAATCAACTAATCTCTAAATTGCAGTGAGGAAATATCCAGTTTGTTTTTGCTAAAATGACTTATGCAATAATCTGACAACTTTTCATAAATTTTTATTGACCTTTGCATAAAATCATTTCAACATTATATTATTGCTGTGCTGTATATAACCGCCTAACATTTAGTCAAGAGATATTTTATTTGTCTTAGTAAAATAAAACCATTTGTTTTAATCTAAATGGATATTGGTTGTTACGCCTTCGAAGTAAAGTACTGGATCACCGCTACCGCCTTCTTAGGATCCCGCACAACAGTTATGAAAACAAAGTTTCTTTTGCGGCCACTGAACGTTTCGGAAACATTTTAACACTATTTCTACTATGATTATGTGTATATCTTTTTCGATAAATTTAGAATTAGGTGTCTTTTGACACCTTTGCGTTTGAATGCAAATAATTGCCAAAACTGTTAAAAAATATTATCTTCTTCATTTTTTTTAAAATTTTTATTTGAAAGATAACCAAACATTGTAACATGCATATTGTAACTTAACGAGCTTTCAGCCTCATGTATGAAAATTCAATCTTTATATATAAAAAACAGTTATCATAAAAACAGCATTGTAATAAGATTCTTACCTTATTTAATACCACAGTTTTTACAAATGAATGGTTGCTCTACTTAGCACTATCCACACTGCAAGCAGGTTCCCGTTGCTCTATTACCTGAGCAATACTTTATTTGGCACTTTTTTTCCCTACTTGGAAAGGATGTGTTTTTACTTGAGACTGATGAACGCCCTAGATATTTTTTATATTCCGCTGTAATTTCTTCTCCTAACTGAAATAAAAAATGTTTATTTAAAGTATTTTCTCCTGTCGTATCTTTTTACAGAACCCATGCATTTATTCCGGATAAGTCAAAGATATTGTAAAATACACTATATGGCCAAAGGTGACCGGTCACTTGCGATTTTAGACGTTTTGTTAAATATCTAGAAATATACATGAGGAATTAACCTGAAACTGCAGGGGTGTAAACAGTATAGTATAGGTCATATATTTCCGCGAAGAATTTTTCCCGAAACCCCATAGGGGATCGTCAACAAATTGAAAAATAATGAATATCTTTTGTATAGCCCTGTAAAAACTGGTGTAGCAAAAGCGTTCAAACTCGATATTATTAATAAATGGCATATTGCAATATACTGTGTTCATTTTTATGAGGATAGCATCTATACTCGAAGAGAAATTAATGTTTTTATAAAAACAGTTCCATATTTCGCCAAGTTTTTTGCTTATAATTTGCAGAGTTCTTAATATAAATAAAAGTTCTTTTCAGAAAATATAACAAATAACATTGTGCATAATAATCTGCAATCAGAATTACAAAATAATAAAAATTGGATGAAAAATGAGCAGGTTTATTAAAAATTGTTTCAATGCTCATGAGCGAATGCAATTAAAATATAATATGCATAATGTATTAGCTAAGTATATAGAGAAACTTTTGTGAAAGTCCTAAAATCATAGCTTGAAAATTCTGAAAATTATATTCGATAGGATAAACTCGAAATCCGTTGTTCCCAAAAAGAAGCAAAAATATGAGGGTTTGTATGAAATATCTGTTGATTAGTGCTAAGGTAGCGAACACAATATTACACCAACTGCTATATTTGGATATACTTAGAAAAACTTAGAAAGATATAGTGAGCCGATTGAAAAGTTGTGGAAAATCCCTTATAATAAAGCTATTTTTAGGAAGCAACTCACTATATCGACCCTATCTTTGTGAATTTTCGCGATATTTCACTGGACTTTTTATATAAGTTGCCCTAAATAGCTGACTACCAAATTATATAATAAAAATTTTAGGATCTTCCACGCATGCGCAGTTAAAAATTATTTCATACAAATGCCCATATCGCATCAAATATTCAATATATTCATGTTTTAATTGCAGTATACTGTTGCTAGTGTACTTTGTCAGGTTTTTGAAAGTCGTGTTAAATTTGGTTAAAAACTATGTATGCTATAAACAAAAAACTTTTGAATTTTTCACAAATACGTTAACATCTTCACGAATATGAGTGCTATGCTTACACAAATGCATAAAAACGTTGAACAGGACCCAAATAGTCATTTAACACAGTGATAAACCATTTCCAGCCTTTTCTGTTACATAGGTGATCGCAAATATTATTTTAGTATTAAATTTATTATTAGCTACCTAATTGTAGCCACCCCCCCCCCCCCCTTCCGATAAATTTTCACCGAGAAATATAAAATCAAAAATGTTCCTTACATCCTAGAAGTTCAAGAACAATTCGCCAATAATGTTGGTAGGTATTCGAAAAAACGTGTGCAATCGAAAGCATCCAGTCTCTGTACCTTAACTTTTGGAGGCCAGGTGTACGTAGTCGCTCTCTTATCATGCACAGTCAAATTTAAAACTTTGCTATTGTTAATATTCATATTAAAATTTTAATTTTTCTTGTCTATTTCAAGCACGTACTCTTATAATAATGACCATTTATGTCTCTTTTTTCCCTAAATTGTTTTGCATAATTGATTATAATCCTATGTTGTTTTGTAAATATTGGCTGCTTTATTGTTTATGGTATTATGTACTTTAAAATATTCATAACCAGTGGTTATTATGTAAATATTTCCTGTTAGAGGTAGTGTTGTAAAAATTCATGTGGCTATGTGGAAATTTCTAATAAACTAGTGTTTCATTTAAAAATTATTTTAGTTCTCATATATTTCGTACCTTGTAATATCTAGTAGCACGCTCAGACAACTGGGTTGCTATCTGAAATTAATATTTGGATATTTTTTTTAAATCTTTGAACAAATCTTTTAACACTGTGTTTGAAATCCCTAAGGTGTCAAAAGACACCTCATGGTAGAAATAGGTATACCATATGTATATTTTTGGATCCAGGATTAGTTGGAGGAAAATTATATGACTGAATTAATTTACCAACTATTGTACGAAAAGTCAAAAAATTAATTGTGGAGAAATTATTAAACTTGGATAATAATTTGATAGGTGTCTTTTGACAACTCTTGGTAGAAATGGTGTTAAAGTAGTTGTTATAGTGTATTAATCAGTTTTTTAAAATCGTAATAACTGTTTTTATCATGCTGTAAGTGCTTAATTAAATATTTTAATCTACATATCTGAATTTATACATGCAATAGTAACACAATAACATTAATTTTGATTTTAAAGTTAATGTTAATGCTATTAATTTATTACGTTTATGTAAAACACGTCAGTTGAAAACTTTTTCTGGAGAATTGAAAGTATCCGAAAAACCTATATTCCAGGTTGAAAAAACTGATTAATACACTATAAAAACGATTCAGAAACGCTTTCGAAAATTAATGGAAACTTTTGGAAAATTTATGGAAAATTAATATAAAGAAACTTTGTGTTTATAATTTTTAAATCTTTAAATCTCAAAAATATTATCGTTTGAGAGATTTCTAAAGATGATGAGCACTTTTCGCAATCGCGGGTAACTCTGAAGAAGTCATTGTATATTTTTGTTTGTGGTTACGTTATATTTTCATAGATTAAGAAATATTTTTCTTTTTCACAGTATTGAATTAATTCTTCTGAAACTATTTAGAAATACTTAAATGAAAAAAATGAAATTATGTGTTGAATTTTTTAAATCTTAAATAAAGTAAATTCAAATTAAAAATTAGTTGACGTGAGGCTCCCTATTTGCAGATTTGTCAGTGAAATATGCAATCGTATTTATAGTGCATCGTTATGTACAGACTTGTTTTTTCAAAGATAAAATGTCGAACATTGAAGACAGAAAATAACAATGTTTACAACTGCTCGTGGGTTTCAAAAATTATCTACATTTGAATAGGTGAACGGTGCTCTTGTTCTCCGTGCTGAGAGACATAGTGTACCAACTGGAGTTGATTTTTCAAGCCATTTTAGTTTCTTTCTTTATGTGCTTTTTTCTTAATTGAATTTAAACTGATTGTTCCATTGTTGTTAAATCACCATAGTCGGATGTGGTAATCCCAAAACTTTCTTCTATCTCATACATATCAATACTGCAAAATTCATTATCATAGTGCCAAAATTAAATGACAATCTATGTTCCTCATGAAAATTCTAAAGATATGAAATTCCGTGCATTAGTTCTTCAGATATGACAATCGCTAAAATCGTGTAAATCCTGAAAAATGCAGCATAGCAACGGTACCTGTTAGGAGATTTAAAAAAACCTAATCAGCAACAACATATGATTACGTCTAACTGAATCTGAAATTTGATGAAAGTCCGTGCATTAGTTTTGAGATAGAGCTATTGCGGAAATTAAAAAAAAAATCTGCATAGGATCGCCACCTGTATGGTGATTTATACCAAAAACTAAACAGCATCAATTTATATCAGGACTAACTGAATCTGAAGTTTGATGAAAATTCGTACATTAGATCTTGAGATAGAGAATCGTGAATAATGTAGCTTAGCAGTGCCACCTGTTAAACGATTTACACCAAAATCGATTTACACCAACAGCAAATTATATCAAGGAATAACTGAATTTCAAGTTTTATGAAAATCTTTGCATTATTTCTTGAGATATAGCTATTGGACAAATTGTGAAAAATGCAGCATAGCAGCGCCACCTATTGCTCGATTTACACCAAAAAGTAATCAGCACCAATCTATATCCGGCACTAATTGAATCTAAACTTTTATTAAATTTCATTCATTAGTTCTTGAGGTAGAGCCTCCACAAATTTTGTGTCACACATAGACAGATTCACAGACAGAATAACATGCAGACACAGTGACAAACACAGACAGACATTTTGTAAAAACAAGATTTTTTTTAGATCTCTGACTTTTAAAACTTGTTAATTCGTTGAAAACCAGAATTCGAAAATTTTCATGAATCCAATACTTTCTTCTTTTAAAAGTAGAAGAATGTAAAAAGGATGAAACTACGCCTAGTTTTGAATTAATAATTTTTCATAATAAAATACCAGTAACATGCATTTTTTGTATATCGTGTTTTTAAATAATATAAATTCAAAGATCTTTTCTTTTTTACAAAATTTTAGGTTGATTTCACATTAATTAAACAATAAGAAGCATTATTCAATTTATTATTCAACCTAATAGTATATATACAAGGTGATTCATAAATATCGAAACAATAGGATATCTCCTTAATTAATGCCCTTAGGCACATACTTCCAATTGCAAAGTTTCATAAAAAAAGGTGACATAATCATTTAATAAATTTTAGAAGGATTTTAGAAGGATTGAAGAATTTAGAAGGATTAATTAAATTTGAATTTATAGGGATTTTGTGCAATATTTATAACCCCACTCAAATCTTTTATTTTAAATATTTTTCTTAATATATTTTATAGAATTAGGAAATGTACAAATATAATGTTCTTACAATAGAAATATAGGATTATTTCTGAATTGAAAATATATACACAGTAAACATTTATGCACGTTCGAAACAATTCATTAGATTGATATTTACTCAGTTTAAATAAATAACAGAAGTAACATAACAAAGACATGAGTCATACATTATTATCTTTAAAACCTGAATGATTCATTGGAAATTTTCAAACTCTGACGCTTTTTATTACTTTAGTAAAGTTCTAAAATGAAAAAAAAAAAAAAAAAAAATCAGTTTTAGGCCTAAAAAGCAATAATGGTTCAATTTATCTTCGACAAATGTTGCTGAAATCTGTAAAAGGATCACTTTAATATATACCAGTGAAGGAAATGTAATTTAGTTTAATGGAATTTTTCTCTAAAAGCAGTGATTATATTTATCACGTAACATTTATTTGGTAAAGATACAGTTCTAAACAACGTGAATCGAAGATATATTTGAATAACTATAAAATTGATTTCTACTTGGGAAAAAAAAGAGACGAAAAGAAAGTTAGAGTTTGCTCTATTTTACTGTAGTTATATTTACAATAAACAAGAGTATATTGCAATTTTAACTATGAGATTAAGCAAACAATAAATATTTGCAATAAATAAATATATGGAAAAATAAATTGTAAGCCTATATAACTATCAATATATTGTTATAGAAAGTAAATGATTAAAGGAAGAATGGGGAAGTGGTATGAGAGAAAAGACTTTTAAGCGAAAATGATATAACATTCAGAATAGCATATTTATGACTATTGGACTAGCATAGGCTAGCATATTTATCATTTTAGTAACGTGAGTTTAAGGTAAGATTGTAAGAAATCAAACAATAATTAATATAAAAGAACTAAAATGACGCTTAGTGGAATGCAATACTACATTTAGTTCATACAGAAATTATAGACCATCGGTTTAAAGGATTCTTAATGGAATGTCTTCTAAAAATATGATTTTCAAAAAGTAGCGAAAACAAGACTGAAAAATCATACGTCGAGTACATTTTATGAAATACTTTCCAACACATTGAGAATACTGTAACAAAACTTCATTGTTTAATATGGTGAAAAATGATATTTATATAAACAATTTTGAAAGCGCTTAACAATCTTGAAAACCAGATTTCAGCAATTCCCATCAAAAGTCAGACAAATTTCAGTAAATATCTTGTGTAACCCTGTATATGATCGATGGATTTGTATTTATACTCAATAGTATACTAAAAGTTAGTTTAGTTAGGAAACGCATAGCACAGTTAAAAATCCCCTTCAGCAACTTCCGTCTGTAAGTGGAAATGTTATTGAGATCTTTTGTGCAGCCCTGTAAATGACCTATGGAATTTATCCATACCAAGAATTAAAAAAATAATTAAATTTAAAAACGCGTATCACAGTCGAAAAACATTTTTAGCAATGATTGATCATAGGCAGTATTGCAAATGAAAAAAATTGTGTGCCCCTGTAAATGAATGATAAATTCTATTCACGCATATTCTACAGTAAGCGCCTTGTACCGCATGCCAGGGATCTACTACTCTGCAAATTATTTAACCCCATACGTTGTAAGTTGTAATGTAACGGAATACTTTTGGGTGTTCCTGTAATCGAACCATACATTCCACATACTTCATTTTCAATACTGAACATGCCATAGTATATGTATGCCTCTGTAATATATATGAATTCCCTAACAGCCAGTACGTTTACGCGAGTTAGAACATAGATAAATGGCAGACAAATAAACATTTTTAACTACGTTGGAAAATATTAAAAAATGCGTTTGATTGAGAATTCAGTTGTGTATAACAATACCATAAAGAAAATACTGTGAAATTACTTATACTATAGTTTAGGAAACGTTTAGAATTCTCATGGCCTCATTTTTTGAGCGCCGACAACTATAAGAATAAAAATGCGGGCTAATCACAATAAAATGATTATACTCTATTCGATTAAACTGTTTACAAGAATTCTAATCTTGAAAACTAACGAGATACAAGATAAAAGTCAATTGCAAATATGTACAGCACTATCGGTTTAGTGCAAAAGAGACTTACATAAGTACTCAGAATAGAGCCTTGGTCATGTCACATTTACCATCTACAAAATTAAAACAAGAGTCCAAATATTTATAGTAGCTGACGAAAATCACATTGAATACTGACAGTAGACATATCCGTTGACAACTGGTTGTTCTTTTCTCTTTGTAACACGTTTCGTTTTTCCTTACAATGTCGAAAATCAGGAACAAACAAATGTGCATTTTCTGAAAAAGTTTGCACGAAGTGTTCGTATTAAATCAAAAAGACACAGAACAATATTAGTAGTTCAACACATGAATTGTTTAAACTTCAGGGGAATTAATTATCTTGCAATAATTATAGTATATGTTATTACAATAAAAAATAAAATTATTACAATCAAACTTGTAAGATAAAAGTATACATCATTCCCTGGGGTAATTTGAACAATAACCTGTATTAAAAGTTTAAAGAAAAGCAATTATTTACATGTCATTGATTTTCATATTTCAGAAAAACATATGAAAGAACTGAGCAACAAGAATATAACAATGACAGTAGAAATATGTTACTGTACTTAAAACTAGGAAAAACCAGAAAGATACAATTGAACCTCTCCAACCTTTAAACTTTTTATCGCGCGACTAATCTTTTCAAAATGAGAAAAGTTGAGTTTATGACCTAAAAACAGGAATGGTTCCATTTGTTTTTAGAAAATGTTGCCAAAATCTTTTAAAAGACCACTTTTACTTTTTTTCAGCAGAAAAAATATTCAACTTGAAAAAATTTGTTTCTAAACGCAGTAGTTTTATTTATCAACAAGTATTTTGTTTCATAAATATTAAACACAAAAAATAACTTGTTTTGTTTTGAAAAGATACTTGAAAAATTGCAAAATCCATTTCTATTAATGATAGGAAAAATATGTGTAAGATTGCAAAATTTTATTGCAGTTGTATTCACATTAAATTGTGATCGCCTTACAAAGATTTAATATTTATGCGTATCAGTAAATACATTTTTTTTAACACCAAACAGAAAATTTCAAAAAACTTTTTAGAAAATCAAATTAATAAAAATATATTCAAAGTTGTAGCATCACAGTTGAGGTGTATTCCAAAAAAGCGAAAAATATTCAGACGAGGACACGAACCTGGATTACCTTGGCTTACAGTGCCAATGATGTACCGAATGAGCTATCCAGACGGTACCTGGATAACATAATTCACTCTTATTTGTTGGACATGACTACGACAAGGACAGTTATAGTTTCATGTAAGACAGGTACCGTCTGGATGGCTCGATAGTTTGAGCATTGGCATGGCAAGCCATGTCCCAGTCCTAGTCTGGACATTTTTAGGTGCATTCGTAATTATACATATACGTAGCTTTTACAATCGTCGTCTGGTCTGTCTGTCCGCATATAACGTTTCTGAAAGAGGGCTTCAAACAAAAAGAGAGGGTAGACAAGAAATATCACACGGCTCCTTCATGTTATTAAGACTGGCCATGAAAAAAGCTTCAAAATCAGTTAGAATTGTTTCTCTTACATCCCTCAATGACACTCTATTTCTCTCTCAATTGATATTTAGCTGCGTTCGTAATCATATAAATACGTAGCACCCATAGTCGTTGTTTGGTCCGTCTGCCCGCATATAACAACGCGAAAACTACTCAGCCGAATGGTTTGAAATTTAATATATACAATCGTCATATCTGTGATATATCGTGATATCTCATGATAGGTAATGCTTCTAGGTTGCCGTGGTGATTGCTTCATACTTAAGATGAGTCATATTATTTCTGTATTACTGAATTTAATATATATAGTCGTAATACATTTTGTATTCGTGGATTTTTGCATAAGAGTGCAACAGCTACTGCACCAAGATCTGAATTTCTGAATACTTATAAAACTAGTTACAGTACGAATGCACCTCATTTGCCATGTTTGATGTAGAATTTCCAACTTGTTCGTACTGTTTTAATAAACCTCAGTTGTGCTCTTGTAACCTTGAATATGATTTATCCAGTGGAAAAAAAAATTCTTCTTTTCATTATGATCTTATTATATGGTATACAGGAGTTGTAGAGGACTGATATAAATATAGGATACTTTAAAAAATAGTTTTTCAATTAAATGTACTGTTTTTTAAATTGTTCTTCGAGAAATTATAATCATTTTTATAAAATGCCGTTGTCTGGAACGCATGTTTCAAACTCAGATGGAAATAACACTTATTTTATGAGGAAAGAAGAATCAGTGCAGCCATTTATTGGTTTTGATCCAAACCCAAAAACAGTCAGCTATATAGAAGTAAAGTAAAAATGTAAAAAACAATTAGTTTAGTTTATACCCTCCGCGGTTAGGAAGTATCACATGTGATACTTCAGAAAGGAGGAAGTTAAGATGAACTTAATTCGGTACTGACAATAAAAGTAGAGCATATTTAAACTTCATTTGGCATTTCATAAAACTAAATTCAGCGTAGTAATAATCTTTTCTTTTTACAGTGTAGCTAAAACAAAACCCTTATTCAAACTTTAAACTTGGCACTGTGCTAAGCGTGCTTCGAAAGGAGGTCGCAAAGTTGCAACGCCGCCTTCGTCCGTGCCACGTTTTTCCAGATAGGTTTTTAATTAACATTAACTTAATAATTAACTTAAAGACATGGGTGGAGTACTGAGAGAGTCACTCAATTCAAACTGGTGGCTAAACCCATAGTAATTTTATGATTAATTCTTATTAAATTAGACTGTTTTTAACAGTTTGACGTTTATTGCTTTTATATTGCTGCTGGGCATTGCGTTACGCAAATATATAATTGAAAGTTGTTATCTAGGCTTTAAAAGCCGATGACATATAGAGTGCGCCGCCCAAGTCTTTATGTATGTCCAAACCGTCCGTGTCCTTAAGGGTTAATATCTCGGCTAATTACCGACGATTTTTTTTCGAAAATCATTATCAACAATCCTTTTATACTTCTGCGACGATAGGTACCGACAGCGCTTCTATACGCCTTCGCTGAACGCCCGCAAATCGAAATTTGTGTGTAATGAAAAAAAGCGATTTTCTAAAAGAACTATCTGTCTCTATAATTTTCCTGCAAGGTTTAAACTAACTGCTACTTCCGATATTTTTTTCATAATTTTATTTTCAGTAGTTTCGGAAATACAGTCGTTCCCGTTTAAACGAATATTGACGGTTCCAGAAATAATATTCGATTAAGCGGTGTATTTGATTAAATGGGGTAATATTTAATGTGTAATAAAAAGGAAAAATAACCAGCTACGATATATTTAATTAACAGCATAATAAATCATTAATAGAATAACATAAACTAAAATAAATACAAATGCTAATATAAAGTAAATACGTATTAATTTAATGTCAGTACATACATTTATATGGTTTATATCACACTTAATGCAGCTCGTTTGAATTTGGTCAAAACTTTGCTACTTCTAATTTACGTTACTTATACTGCCTTAAAAAAATCGTTCAAAGTGGTTTGTTTAAGTGGAATTTTAAAGAAGTAAATATCGAGTTCTTTTTCGAATTAGTGCAAAATATCACAACTACGCGGCGGCACAACGTGACGGCGCATTCCCATTAAAGCCTGGTTAACAGCAAGAAGTGATGGTGAGGAGATCAAGGTGGGGAAATCATTTGACCTGTCCATTATACAATTGCAGGCCGAAATCATTGCTTTGTTTTCAGCGTAAAGGAACCGAAGATGACAAAAGGGGGAAAGAAATACTAGTTGAAACGTGCTTTCCGCGTCTATTTTCAAATGTCGGTCACACAGTTGTTATTCGATTAAGTGGGGACGTTCGTAAAAGGTATTTGGTTTAAGCGGCGAAAAATAACATAGAACCAATAGGAATAAATTCGGTTCCGGAGGATTCTATTCGAATAAGCGGAATATTCGATTATCCGTGATCCGATTAAGTGGGGAGGACTGTAGAGGGGAGGTAACATATTTTTGCACTATTTGTTTTTACAATATCTCTGAAAATATAATACCGAAAATTAAAAGAAATATATTTTTCAGTTCAGCGTTACGAAAGCTTTCACTCGATACCCCACAGGATATACACAGAAAATATTTTTTTCCCTAGTAACTTAATCCCTATGCATTTTTTCTAAATATATTTATGATTGTTTAATAATCTGTAAATATGTGGGTTAATCGTCTTTATTACTTCTCCCAATCTGTACTTTCCACGTTCCATAGTTTACGAGTAAAATAGCTGTGACAGACAGACAGGCAGACACAGGAGTGATCTTATAATGGTTCCGTTTTTACTTTTTATGTACGGAAACCTAAAAATGGCAGCAAAGCATGTTTTTCATTCTTTAAACAGCTTGAACAGAATAAAAAACAAAGCACAATAACGTAAAAGTACAACATATGTACACAAAAATAAAATGAAAACGTGCACTGTAGGCCTACTCGTAGAAGTCATCTTAAAAAAATCTCGAATATCAGTTTGTTTGCCAGTTGCTATAAAATCCTTTCTAAAATGCAAAAAGTATTTAATTCAGCTCATAAAAATTTGTTTTTCATTTCAACAGTTTGTTTTCGCAAATTATTTACAGAAATGTTTTTTCTTCCCCTCTTGTTGACGTGGTGACTCAGCTATTTATAGAATCGCAATTTTGGACCATTTGTAATGAGCTGTAATGCAATTCCTCATTGGTTCCACTGGAATATTATAAAGATAAGGAGTGATTAAACAAGGATACTTTTTTCCCGAAAGTTGTGTTGTATTATCCAGCATGCCGGACCTTAGGATGCCGGATTAGAGGATGTTTCCTGTACTACTGAGTACATATAAGTTACATTTTTTTTTTCAGCACGCACCTTTTTCTTTTCTATTTTTATCGGAATTTCGGGTAATCCGAACAGGCACCGATCCTATTTAGTTCAGATTTGCGGGATTCTTTTTGTATTACTGCTGTCTTACCAAGGCATACATTTTCTCAAATGGAGTTTTAATAAATTTTAAAATTAATGTTTTTATAAAATCGGAAGCATTATTTTAGTCATTCGTTGTTTGTGACATTAGAAATAAATAATTAGTTCGTTCTATCCAGACCAGTGCATACAGGGGTGGATTATTTGGCATGGTTTGAATTAATGCATTCTTAATTATTCATGTGAGCATGAACATATGACAACTGAAACCGATGAATATCTATCTTTCCATGCATATTCCGTCGCCAAAATTACTGTAAGTTAAATATCTCTATTAATGAAACCCATATAAGCCGTAATTCTTTACTCTCGCTAATAGAATGATTAATACGAAATTTATAAATTTTGTACTATGGATTTGAATTTCTCAGTTTCTAGAACACTTGTTCGCAACATTTTTAATTCCCCTGTACTTCTTTCTAAAACTTTTCATTTGTGAAAAACCCTCCCCTTGTAAACTCGCTCTTACAAATACCTCTACGCAAAATTATTGTTGTTAATTAGTAATGTTCTTTGGTTAGCTAAATAATTAAATTGAATCAAAATTACTTAACTACTTTACCTTTTTTTAGCTTTTATCTTACATTTCATAATTTATTTCATTTTTTTTTATAATAGCAGCCGAAAATCAAATCAAATTAAAACAACATTAAAACATTTCTTAACTACATTTATTTATGTAGTCTATACTTATTCCAATTGTTAAAAAAGTTCCCTATGCATTTTGTTCCGTTTCTTGAGATTGTTTCTTGGAGCTGAATTTTTAAATATCACGTTCCAAATACGACACGTATAATGTCAAATCAAAAGATGCGTAAAATTTGTGCAACATTCCTCGTCAATGTATCATTAAAACTAAAATGATTTTTCTACATACGTGGTAAAAAAAGAAAAATAATTGTTACAAGGTACAAAGTTGGTCATGAAAGTTAAGAAAAATCCTTTATAGCAGTAAGTGTTTTTTTAACTTTCACCATTATTTTTCTATTTAATTATTTATTTATTTAGTTGAGAGTGGCGTCTGCCATTACAAACGTTATTTTCGTGTAACCCCAACTTTACTCCCACAATTTCATGTACTTCAAGTTGGGTGGGACCTATTTGTGTAGATGATAAAAATATATAGTCGAGTAACATACAGACAGCGAATTCTCAAAATTTCAAAGTTTCATGAAAATATCTATTTGGATATTTCGATTCTAAAGAAAAAAATGACTTTATTTACTATTACCTAATAGTACTATTGCGTTATCTACTAATACTATCATCTCCAAATTTTAGATCCCCCCAAAAAAATCATTTTATGTATGATTTTCATTCTAAAAATATTTTTTAATGATATTTTTATTTGTTTTTAGCAAACAAAATGTGTTTTACAACAAAATATTTATGAAAAAGATGCAAAATATTTTTGATCGTGTCTTAATTCAATACTGAGAAATACCGGTTGAAACACTAACCAAAAAACATAGAGAATGCATTACACTCAGAATATTACATAGAAAAGCCATAAACTTTTATATTCTAGTCAGGTCAAGGGATATTAACACTAAAAGAGTAATTTTGCCTTCACTAAATTGAAAAGATAAATTTCAACAGAACGTAAAACTAAACCTTAAACATATGTTTTAAGGCTATACACATACCAGGTCGAAACATTTAAATGAACTGTTAATTATGAATTTCTTCAATTAAAAAAAATTTCTTTTTATTTTTATGAAGTATAGTTTATATTCGCTTCCGCGTTTTTAATTTCTTGGATCTATAAAAAATGAAAGTATTAGATTCGTGAAAATTTTTGACTTCCAGTATTAGACGGATTTATATGTTTTAGAAGGTCTTGAACACGATTTAACGGTTTTTAAAAAATGTATGTCCGAGAGTCTGTGCCTCTGTCTGTATGTGACAGACTTTTTCTGGGCGCTCTACCTCAGAAACCAATGCACGGAATTTATTCAAACTTCAGATTCCGTAAACCTTGACATATATCGGTAGCGATTAGGTTTTGGTGTAAATTGTCCGACAGGCAACGCTTCCATGATGTGCTTATCCCGTTTTCCACTAACCTTTTCACGCCGCGAACTGATATATCCGTTCACTAAGCGGCAGGTTTCACTGCAATAGTAGCATTATTTAAATTAATATAATTCTAGAGATATAATCCAGTTTTAAGAAATTAAGTTATGATTATTACTCCCAAGGCTTATATGCCTATATGTAATAAAATAAATTAAATCATGTTTGAAAAACATCTTTTTTAGCATTCAAAAAATTTCAGAGAAAACAACATTACAAATTTGCCCTTTTGTTCGGGGATCGGTTTTGGTCAGGGGGTTGGACTAGTGAATGGAATTTCACTAAACTTCATGGCCTTCTAGATTCTGACATAAATAGATACTTATTAGGTTTGGGTGTATATCTCTCAACAGGTGTCGCAGCTGTGCTCTGTTTTTCACGATTTCCGAAAAGACTTCTTCTCAAGAACGACTGTCATTTAATTTTGGTTGGAGACGGTTTGATTCATATAAAAGAAAGCTTTGTATTGGCCATAGCATACTAGTTTATAACTTGTTATCGGTGACTGGAAACTTAAACATCAAGTTACAATTTAAAGACTTAATAAAATAATGATCAGATATGACCTTAGTAAAGCATTTCACTCAAGAAACGCACGGAATTAACACATTTTATAGCGTACTCATGTTTATGCATTTTTAGTGCATCACCTAAGTGGATTGTATATTCATGCCATCATTAAAGGGTAGCACAGGTCATAATTTTTCTCAAATCTACTTAAATTTAGAATTAGTTTAAGGATGTTAATGTTAAATCCAGCAAACTTTAATTTTTATGTTCCCGAAAAATATTCCAATTAAAAAAATTGTTTCTTAATGCAATACATTCAACGAATCGAAAGCTATTTTTATTTACAAAAATTATTAATAACGTCATATTAAAAATCTTTATGGATTATAACCTACATTAACTTTTACCTAAAGTAATCACAATCTTCAAAAACAAGATATTTCAATTTACCGCACATTCCAATCATTAATTGTCGAAATAGGATAAAAGCACCAATAGTCGGCCACTTAAGCGCTTTCTTTAAGTATATAGCTCAAAGAGGAATTTAAAAAAGCAATACAACATTTTTAACAGCGACACATGTTAATGTATACTTTTCTTTTACTGTTCCTGCAATTGTTTTTAAAAAAACTCATAATAGTTTTTATTTATAAATAGTTAAACTTAAAAATAGAAAAGCGCCAGTAGTCGGCCACTCAATTCTAGTGTTCGGCCATCACTGGACCAGTTGTCGGCCACTTAAATGCTTTGTTATTGTAAATAACTTAAATATAATTTAAATATAACTTAAGTATAATTTTCATAAACAGAACAACATTTTAACAATAAAATGTGTTGATTTATACTTTTCTTATAATGTTTCAGTAATAATTAAAAATATTATAATAGTTTTTAACACTTTCCAACATAGTTCTTAAAAGTGTTTGTGAATTTGGATTGACTCTAGACTTTTCGAGCTCTAACACTCGTAAATATACTCGAATCTCCCTGAATTTTTTGTATGTTATTGACGTTAACAATAGCTCGATCTCTATTGAAAATAGAGTGTGTAGAATTTATAGTTCATCTACAGGGACATTCAAAAGTATTGCGATGCATTACACTCAATGGGAAAAAAATGCTTCAAGTTTATTTTAATGATGTTTGTCATTTCAAACATAATCAAATTGACATGCATTTATGAAGTGCTCTAAAATGTGCATTCTGGACAATATGGGGTGCAAAGTACTTATTATTCATTTATAGGGCCCTGCAAAAGAATTCCGTTACATAATAGTGTCAGGGGAAAAACGGTTTGCAGCGTATTTTAGTTCTGTTACACAATATTAAATATAATGAAATTGATATACTACATTACTGAGGCTTACTACAATATACTTGTTGTATAACATGATATGCATAGCATTTATCGTTCATTTACAGAGACAGACAAAAAATTCGGATACAGTACTTTATCTTTCTATTATCGATAATTGCTGGAAGTGTGGTTTCGTTTATGTCATGCGTTTTTAAGTTTAATTAAATCGTTGCTTAGTATGCGGTGTGTACAACTGATATAGATCATATACAAGGCTACAGAAAAAAAATTGTAAGCTTTGCGGAGTATCAGCATGAATGGCTTAAAAGAGGCTTTTTATTGAGCTATGCTCTTTCAAGCTAAACTATATTTAGTATACTAAGAGGTGTTTGTATAATACACTATATGGCCAAAGGTGACCGGTCACTTGCTATTTTAGACTTTTTCTAAATACCTACAAAAATACATGAGGAATTAACCTGAAACTGCAGGTATGTAAACAGTATAGTATAGGTCCTATATTTCCACGAAGATTTTTTTCCCGAAACCCCATAGGGGACCGTCAACAAATTGAAAAAACGAATATGTTTTAGATAACCCTGTAACAACTAATGTAGCAAAAGCGTTCAAACTCGAGATTATTAATAAGTGGCTTATTGTAATATATTGTGTTCATTTTTATGAGGATAGCATGTATACTCGTAGAGAAATTAAGGTTTTTATAAAAAACTGTCCCAAATTTCGCCAAGTTTTTTGCTTATATTTGGCAGAGTTCTTAATATAAAAAAAAGTTCTTTTCAGAAAATATGCCAAGCAACATTGTACACGACACACTGCAATCAGAATTAAAAAATAATAAAAATTGGATGAAAAATGAGCAGGCTTACTAAAAAATGTCTCACTCCGCATGCGCGAATGCAACCAAAATATAATATGCATAATATATTAGCTAAGTATATAGAGCAACTTTTGTGAAAGTCTCAAAATCATAGCTTGAAAATTCTGAAAATTATCGTCGATAGAATAAGCTCGAAATCCGTTGTCCCCAAATAGAAGCAAAAATATGAGGAGTTGTATCAAATATATGTTTATTAGTGCCAAGATAGCGTACACAATATTGCACGTACTTATTGCGTACTTATAAGAGTGCTTATAAACGTACGTAAAAATTGGTAGAACCTTAACTTGGTGTTATTACCCCAGGACACATTATATATAGTGTGCATAAAATAAAATGCAAGTAAAAGGTTATATAAATATTTATTGCGACAATCAAATTACGAAAAAAAATCAAATTATTAAAAATAGACTCAAACTAGTTGGATGTGCCAATCCCAAAACTTTCTTCTTTCTTATACATCTTAATATTTCAAAAAACAGTTACACATGTTAATACTTCAATATTATTAGTTCAATACTATACCAACTTTGATTTTCATCTTAAATTTCTGCTTCAGTCAATTAAACGAACTAAAAACGATTTAATCTATATCATGATATTTGTTAAAATTAATAGTTTTTCCTTATTCTGTTGATATCAGCTGTTTGCGAATAGCCGGCTTAGCAGGAAGCGAGTTCCCGCCGCTGCACGAGCCGCCGATGGACAATAGAACTACGAAAAATCAAGAAAAGTATACAAAAATTGGTATCACAGAGTCCCTTCACCGCGCAATATTTCCAAATTCAAGGAGGATCAGTTGGCCAAAGCGAGAAACAGACACAAAAAATTTAGTTCAATTGTTTGCATAATTTTATACACTTTTCGATGGTACAATAAAGAAAATGGCAAAAGCATCGCTATTACAAGCCCCCCCCCCCTCCCTTTCGTCAGATTTTTTTCAAATTCAGGGAGGACTTACTTGCCATAGCCAGAAGCATACACAAAAAATTTCGTTCAGTTCTATGCATAACTTCATGCGCTTTTCGTTGGTTCAATAATAAAAATGGTACAGGCATCGCAATTATAGCGCCCCCTTCCGGCGTAATATTTCCAAATTCAGGGAGGACCTTCGTTTTATAACCAAAAACAAACACAAAAAATTTGGTTCAATTCTATGCATAAATTCATATACTTTTCGATAGTACAATATTCAAAATGGCACACAAATCGCTATTATAGCGCCCCCTACCGGCGGATGTTTTCCAAATTAAAGAAGGACCTGCTTGTCATAGCCAAGAATTTAAAAAGATTTTTTGGTTCAATTCTATTCATAACTTCATACACTTTTTGATGGTACAATAATCAAAATCGGACAAAAATTGCTATTACAGGGCCCCCTTCCAGCCATTTTTTTCCAAATTAAGGGAGTACCTGCTTGCTATAGCGAAAAACGTTAAAAAAAATTTAGTTCAATTCTATGCTTAACTTCATACACTTTTTAATTGTACAATATTCAAAATCACACAAAAATCACTATTAGAGCGCCCCCTACTGGCGATTTTTTTCCAAATTCAGGGAGAACCTGCTTGCCATAGCGAAAAACTTAAAATAAAAATTTGGTTCAATTCTATGCATAACTTCACACACTTTTTGATGATACAATGGCGGCAGACACGCAGACAGATAGACATTTTCTATAAACATGTGTTTTGGGATCTCTGCCCCTAAAACGTGTAAATCCGACGAAAACCGGAAGTCGAAAAAAATTTCGATTACAATACTTTCTTCTATTGAACATATAAGAAAGTAAAAAGTGAAATGGCCTTTTATCCAGTAGTCAACCTTGGTGGCCGATTACTGAACATGTAAGTAAATATAATACCCAATAACCGGCCACATTAAAATTAATTAATACAAACACACTTATTTAATTTTGATAATGAAAAACATTAGTTTATTAAACTTTTTAATAGTACAGTCTTATAATTTTAGAAAATAATAAAATATCAATTAATACTAGTCTTTTAAAAATTTTGTCATCGGTAAACAAAAAAATTGCAAAAACGATTATTTGACCGCAACCAAATAAAAAATGGTTGATTACTAATGTAATTAAAATACCCACAATTCTTTGCTAATGACTTATGACGTATAAAGGATGGCTACATATGGGGGATTGTAATATTTCATTTGAAACCAAAAATAATCTATTCATAACTTATTTTATCTCAAAGTGGCCGACTACTGGTGCATTTACCCTATATAAAAATTTTATTTTTGGATTTGTGGAAGGGGGCCGTCCTCAGATTTCATTTTCATGCACACGTAAGAAAATTTTAGATAGCAGCCCAGTTTGGGAACCACTGGTCTCACTCTATCATTGATATTTACAAATATACAGTTATCCTAGATATACACATATATATGTATTAATATATACATGTACAGTCCTGGGGAAAAAAAGTAAACACCCCCTACTAACTCCTCAACAAATTATCGTAGAAGAAAGTTACTGGTACCAAACGATTGGAAATAAAGTCTTCTTTTAAATGATGTATATGAAATTTGCTTAGGGTACTATATACATATTAAAACGAACCCAAACGTCATTTTTTTTCAATGGCAATACCCAATTTTAACGAGATATTTCAAATCTTCGGTTCAAACTATGCCTAGACACCAAATTTGAAGTCTTATGAATGATAAGTTTTTGAATTATAAACATTCAAAATTTAGTGCTTCTAATGTTAAATTACATTTTCATATTTTTATTAATATCTCCTGAAATTATTCTCCTAATGTGCTAATTTTTTGTGTAGCAATAATATTAAAAATACCCAAACATAAATACGTTGAATTTGCAATTTTTGTGATATGAATTATGAATTATGAAATTAATGTTCGGAAAATTTATGAATTGCAACATACAATTTTTTTGATGGATTTAGATTTATTAAGTCATGCTTTATGAAAATCTAAAATTTCACACATTTCTTTCAAGTAGTTTTCAAATTATGCTTAAAAAAACCCGGCAAAATGATGGTTTAAGGGCCCGTTTATGACACAAGTGACCAGGATATTTTGAAATTTCTTATGCTATCCTGTAATCTAGCACTGTTCAATGACTGCTTGAGTAGCGCTTAATATTGCCTTGACCAAGAAGGAGGCTCTCTCGGTCAGCAATCGAGTATCGAACTTCAATTTGAATACAGCCCCTAAAATATGCTCGTTTTAAAATAATTAATTTATCGGAAACTTATCGTACGAATTGCATAAAAATTCGTTTTTAGGCTAATTGAAGCGTGTAAAGTCCATTTATGCTGTCAGAATTATGCACTGCTATTGAAAAAAAAAACAAAGTTATGGTTCGTTTTAATATGTAGATGACCCTCTAAGCAAATTTTATATACGTCATTTTAAAGTAGACTTTATTACCAATCGTGTCGTACCAGCAACTTTCTTCTATGATAATATTTTGCAGAGATGGTAGGGGGTGTTTACTTTTTTTTTTCCATGACTGTACATCTACACATCTATGCATTTACGTCACAATTCAAATAAAACTTAATGAATAAACAGAGAATAAGTAACATTTTCTAAAATCAGGATGTTCTATAATTGCTGGCAAGGAGTATGTTTTAGCAAATGGCAGTAAAATTACCACTTTTCATAAGCGTAGATAAGAGAGAGCTCATGAATCCCCTATTATAATATTTAAAGTGACTTGCGTTATCCCAAAGAATGGTATTTTCTATTTTCAGTGTTTTATAATTCATTTCTGAATAAACAGCTCTCTACATAAAGAAGTATTATAAATATGTATTTAGTTATGCATATGCAGATCAGAGGCCACAACTTTAGCTCTGCAAGACGCTTTCTTGTTTTGAATTCATTGTAACTTACATTTTGAAACTTTCAACTTGTTTGATTTCTTTTACATTAGTATGAAAACAAGAACGATTTCCAGTAACTTCGGGATATTCCACCTTGATGAACTATAGTAAGAAATGCAATTTTATGCACTGATATCCTAAGACAGTTTATTTTCTGTGACATCTTTGTAGTCTTAAGGTAGCTATGCTCCCCTGAACTCCTTAGATGTCTCATCATTTTATATAGAAAGTCTCCGAAAATTTCACTATATTAAATATTCTATATAAATAATTAAAATTTTGATTTTTTGATAATAGCGTTAATAATTAATTTTAACATTGGATTATTCTTATAAATTTTTTAATAAAAATTTAATTATTTATTAATTTACTTACTTATTAATATAAAAGTAGTTACAGTATTTTAATAAAAAGCCAAGAAAGTTCAATTGAGGTTGTTTTTAAAAAAAGAAACGTAAATTTTCGGCAACCTATCACAGCAAAGAGAGAGTTATGATTGAGTTCACACACGTTGTTTTGGGAAGTAGAGGTTCAGGGGCATTGTTCACAAAGGCTAAAACTTAAAATAAATCAAAGATTTTTTTTATAAAATAGCCTATGGCCCAGTTACCTCGTGTGTTCCGTTACCCCAACTAACGTTATTCCATTTATTAATATCTACTTGATTCCCTTCGACAACTTTTAAATTGCTTCGCAACTGCCACACGGTTGCAGTAATCGATGTTTGATGATTAATTTACTTACTTATTAATATAAAAGTACTTACAGTATTTTAATAAAAAGCCGAGGAAGTTCAACCAAATTGAAGTTGTTTTTAAAAAAAGAAACGTAAATTTTCGGAAACCTATCACAGCAAAGAGAGAGGTATGATTGAGTTGACACACGTTGTTTTAGGAAGTAGAGGTTCAGGGGCATTGTTCACAAAAGCTAAAACTTAAAATACATCAAAGATTTTTTTTACTAGGACTTCCCTCAGAGGGATTATTCAGAGCGATATTACTGAGAACATATATTTAATAATAACATGTGGAAGCAAAGAAAAGGAGATGTTATCTTTAATTGTCCATATACTGCGAAAAATTGAAATGATGAAAATAAACGAATTGTAGAATTACAAAATCTAAAGTATAAATCAAAATATAAAAATATAAATATAAAAATATAAATTCGTATACACTGTTTAAAAAAATGGGAAATCAAACCATTCAAGACAGCCATGCAAGGATATAAAATTGAAAGTACGCAATATATTAAAAGTAAAATAGAAAATGAAACACTAATTTACTTATATCGGAATTTTAACTGTATAAAATGATGTCAAGAGCATAATCAGACGCTCCGCACCAATTTGAGTAACTTTAAATAACAAATATATGATGTTTATAAAGAATGGACTATACTTTATATGGTGTGTGCTCCCCCGGAATAGTTAATATTGTACAATATCTGTTTTCCACGGATGCAATGAGATTGTCGATAACATTTAAGGAATTCTCTTCTCAAAATCTAATATAGTATCAAAGTACCGAATGCATCAAAAGTGGCATGCAATGCTTCGTTAGGGTGTGTTTTAGATATGCTCGATCGGATTTAAATGATGAGTGTATGCTGGCCACTACATACGCTGTATTGTTTTGTTTTCAAACATATTCTGCACAAGTTGAGCTGTATTTAGCATGTATTAAATAAAAGAAATCGGCAATGATTACAACATAAAGTATGGCACAAGATCTGAATATATCGTCTGCATAACTTTTGAGTTGTCAAAGTGTCATTTGAAGTAATTTACAAATCCATACATATTTATTCAGCAAATCATGCAAGCTAACATACGCCAATATGAACCCGATTACAAAATTTCACCAGAATAAGTTAATATATAAAAAATCCACTAATGATAATTGAGAATATGACCTCATGATAAAATGTCTAGAAAAATGAATCGGATAAAAACTTCATATCACATTTAAAAAGGCACTTCCCTCTGTTAGTGGCCTTGGCGAGAGAGAGAAAAGCCTTGAGAAGGAACACTTTAACAAGTACTTTCGGGCAACCTACTCACTGTTTCATACAGGTCTTTATTCAATATGTACACAATTTATTTAATGCTAGGTGGGTATCTATCAGTTTTGTTGCATTTAAATCGCATGAGGAAATGCAGCATTATGAAATATTTAAAGTTGTTGTACCTAATAATTCCAAATTAATGGTAATTGAGATCGCTTTCCGTTAATTTCATCTTTTTAAATTTTAAATTTTTTAGAAACCATTCATAGAGACAACTGTATATTTTAAAACTAACCCGAAGCAAAATTTCAAGATTTTGGGCTCAGCAGTAACAGAGAAATAGAAAATTTTTGAAAGTTTTTCGTTTCTGCACTGTTTTTTATAGCGACATTTTTAGAAATTGTTCTATTGCGAGAATTTACGTCATGATAAATACAGCCATGTCAATTTTCATGTGTATATTCCTAACAGTTCCATGTTCTTCGTTACTTAGATCATCTTTAGATCTTTTTCCGCTTTGTTTAGTCTTTCTATTTTTTAGAATTCGTTCTACAACGAGCATTTACATCTTATTAATTACTACCATGCCAAAGTTCTAGTTTCTAACCCCAACAGTATCCCAAAAATTTCAGTATTCCAAATAAATCATAGTTTAGAACCTTTCTAGAAATTTTTACGTTTATCCGTCAAATTGAACCTTTTAGAGAGCGTTCATTACGAGTATTTACATCCTAAAAGTAACTACAGCACCAAATTTAAAGTTTCTAATCCAATCAATATCGCAGAAATCACAATTTTAGAACTTTTTTGCTCCTGCAGCGATGTAAGTTCTTGCACTGACATAAAATAGTCTTTTTTTAGGAGCAGAGATGGCCACCAACATTTTTTTAAGTTGGCTATGTAGTTTCAGAGATAACACCTCACAAACATACAAGCATTAATAATATTATATACTTTATAATATTATAACGCTTTATAATATTAGCATTAGATGTACAGACACAAAAGCCATTTATCTATTACAAGCTAAAGTGCCGGCGTTGCCCAGAATTTGAAGGACGTTTGTTCTGAAAAATCAATTTCAAAATTTAACATACAACACAAAACAAACATTAAAAAATGCAGTCGAAATGTTGTTGAATGAATCATATGAAAACGCTATATAAAAATGTATAAATGTATATAACAGACGCAAAAGAATACAGCTATAAATGAACTTATTTCAATTTATAATTGGAGCAATAATGTTAAAATACGCCAGTATTTCCCTAATCGGGTTTTTATTATGCTTCAATACGTTTTTCACACTCATATGACGTTATACTATATCCACCATGCCCTTTATATTTCCAATATGACGTAATATTTTCCTCTTTCACGTGGAAACCTTGAAATAGAAAAGTTATGAAGTTATATTCACTTTCATTTAAATTCGTCAAACCATTTATTTCATTTTCATATTTCAGGTGAATATCTTGCAATAGAAAAGTTATGACGTAATATTCACCTTTTTTTTTTAAATTAGGCAAACTATTTATTTCATTTTCATTTTTCACGTGGAAATCTTGCAGTAGAAAATTAATTGTTGTAGTAATAATTTTATTGTGTATTCTTATTTTTGGCAACTGCTATAACGAAAAATGTTTAAATTTGATAAGAAACTGCTGTTAAATTGGTGGTTTTTTATTAATTAAAAATTAACTATAAATTATTTCGATTCCGGATTACATTAGTTGCCTCGGCCATGTTTTAATACACATGTACGTATCTTTTCACAATTTTGGCTTGCAAATTGTGGATTTTTATAGAATTACAAACAGACAGATAGACAAGTTTTCAATTTTATATATCTCTCTATTCTAAAAAAAGTAACTAACACTCACCGCCGCCGCCGATTTTGAATTTTTTGTGGCCGGAGATCTTTCTTCGTTAATATTAAGAAAACTATTGCATACACAAAAATATGAAAATCGGTGGAATTATAGAGAAATGTTTGATTAACACGCTGATGCACACAGTTTTCAAATCGAAGAATTAATTTAAGAGATATTGAAGGCTAAAGTTGGACAAAATCGTTCCATTGAAAAAGTTTTATAGGAGCAAAAACTATACATGAGAATTTAATTATTTTTAGATCATTTTATTCAATAGAAGATCCCGGTCTGCAGATTCTATTAATTTTTTTAATTTGACTCATTTTTTGAGGTTTCATTTCTATTTTAAATTCAAATATTCAGCATTTCGACAGATATTTTTTACATATTTTAGAAAATGGTATTAATTTAAACTATTGCCAACTGTATAAACAGCGCAAACAATAATGTTTGCTTAAAAAAAAAATATTTACACATTACTATTATAAACAGAAAAAACCCTTCAAATTAGAATTGAATAATTAGGTATAAAAAGCAGGCACTTATTGGATTACGCCATAAAAACTATATTTACATGTGCATTTTAAAAGAGAAAGGATATTGTAAAATAAATTCATTAACATGCGTTAGAAGTCTTAAATAGAAGAAATTACGTCACATTACACTTATTATGCAAAATGAACAAAAAATAATATTGCAAAACAGTTTAAATTTAAAAATTGCGCGAGACAAAATATTAGAGGTTAAATATTAGACTTTTTCAAAATTTTATTATTTCTCTTTCAATGTGAGGTGTTCAGCTATAAGTATGCAAAATTTCATGTCTCCAACTTAATTAGGGGCTGAGTTAGAAAAATTGTTTAAGATACACAAGTTAGAGCTCAGAGGGTTAAATATTAGACTTTTTCAAAATTTTATTATTTGTCGTTTGATGTGAGGTGTTCAGCTATAAGCATGCAAAATTTCATGTCTCCAACTTAATTAGGGGCTGAGCTAGAAAAATTGCTTAAAATACACAAGTTAGAGCCCAGAGGGTTAAATAATAGACTTTTTCAAAATTTTATTATTTGTCGTTTGGTGTGAGGTGTTCAGCTATAAATATGCAAAATGTCATGTGACCAACTTAATTAGGGGCTGAATTAGAAAAATTGCTTAAAATACACAAGTTCGAGCCCAGAGGATTAAGTAATAGACTTTTTCAAAATTTTATTATTTGTCGTTAGATGTGATGTGTTCAGCTATAAGTATGCAAAATGTCATGTCTCCAACTTAATTAGGGGCTGAGTTAGAAAAAATTGCTTAAAATACAGAAGTCAGAGACCGGAGGGTTAAATATGACATTTTCAAAATTTTATGATTTATCGTGTTATTCCAAGTGTTCAGCTATAAGTATGCAAACTTTCATGTCTCCAACTTAATTAGGGGCTGAGTTAGAAAAATTGCTTAAAATACACAAGTTAGAGCCCAGAGGGTTAAATATTAGACCTTTTTCAAAATTTTATTATTTGTCGTTTGATGTGAGGTGTTCAGCTATAAGTATGCAAAATTCCATGTCTCCAACTTAATTAGGGGCTGAGTTAGAAAAATTGCTTAAAATACAGAAGTTAGAAACTGGAGGGTTAAATATGACTTTTCAAAATTTTATGATTTATCGTGTTATCGCAAGTTTTCAGCTATAAGTATGCAAACTTTCAGTTCTCCAACTTAGTTAGGGGATGAGTTAGAAAAATTTCTTTAAATACACAAGTTAGAGCCCAAAGGGTTAAATATTAAGCCTTTTTCCAAATTTTATTATTTGTCGTTTGATGTGAGATGTTCAGCTGTAAGTATGCAAAATTTCATGTCTCCAACTTAATTACGAGAAATTAGGGGCTGAGTTAGAAAAATTGCTTAAAATACACAAGTTAGAGCCCAGAGGGTTAAATATTAGACTTTTTCAAAATTTTATTATTTGCCGTTTGATGTGTGGTGTTCAGCTATAAGTATGCAAATTTTCAAGTCTCCGATATATATAGTTTCTGAGAACGGGCTCTGTGACAGACGGACAAATAGACAGACAAAGGAGTGAGACAGGTAGGGTTTCGTTAGATGGACGAAACTCTAAAAACATGCTGCGGATGACTGTAACAACATCCTAAAATTACATTACCATCAGCGATCTACCAATCCCGAATTTAGTTTATATTCGTTTCATATATTCTTATTGTTTTGTGCGGCCCTGTAAAATAATTATCGATATTATATACAGTAAAACCTTTTAATAGCGGACACCCCGAGAATGCAGAATTTGTCCTATATTTAGAGGTGACCGCTACTGAGAGTAAAACATGTACAGTTATTTAAGAGTTGGTAATCGAAAAAATGTCCGCTAAATAGAGGTATCCGCTAATCGGGTGTGTCCGCTATGGAGGTTTTACCAGTAAAACTTCTGAATAGCGAACACCTCGGGAGGGCAGAATTTGTCCTCTATTTGGAGGTGTTCGCTACCGAGAGTAAAAAATGTACAGTTATTTAAGGGGTGGTAATCGAAAAAATGCCCGCTAAATAGAGGTGTCCATTAATCGGGTGTGTCCGTTATGGAGGTTTTACTGCATAATAATATCATCCTTTACAAGAAAATTGCATGCTGTATGATAGACAGACAGACATCCAGAGAAAGATAACCTCCCGGATCAATAAACACTCATGTCTTTTGTTTTAATCATCCACAATTGTATGTCATACAACATGCCAGATTTTATACAACAGGCTAAAAACGGTCACCGTGGTACGGAATACTGTATTATTATTTGTTTGCCCACCAAAACTGGTTGCCACGGGTTGTTGCAAGGTTTGTGATCACGTGGTTGAAACTGATCTATTCAATATTACTGCGTGCGTATTTTTTTTTATTTGCTCCATGTGTTCAAACCAGTTGTCTACGAAAACACTAACCGGTGAAAGTGACGCACACCAAATTTCTGTGACGTATGCAGATAAATTGTGCTTTATTAAGAGTTTTTTCTATATAATTTTTAAACGGTTTGGAACTTATTTTTCATAGTAGGTGCATTCAGTAGGTGACCCTCATAGGTACCTTCTGGTGCAATCAGAAACGAAATCCGACAAATATTTTTTGAGTTATGCTTGACGAAAGGTTTTTATTAGGCTTTTTTTTTAGTAGGACATGGCGTTAATATCCATCGTAGTAGTAAAGTGTCCGGACAGTAATATTTCGCTGAGTATTAGCCTTCGCTTCGCTCAGACAATAAAATAGCCTATGGCCCAGTTACCTCGTGGGTTCGGTTACCCCAACTCACCTTATTCCATTTATTATAAAATATCTACTTGATTCCCCTCGACAACTTTTAAATTGCTACGCAACTGCCTCACGGTTGCAGGAAACGATGTTTTGGAATGTATTTAAACGCTTTGAAAAGCAAATAAGCTTCTCAAAACTATTCTATAACTATAATACTTGATATTTTATCTAGCTATTAAGATTTAACATCGTCGCTGCGCGCTTATCGAGAGTTACTCTGGCAGTTCCCGGCCTCAGTGTTCGTAGTAGTGAATAACACATCTTAACTTAGAGTTTTTTCTCTTTAGCCCACATTATCAAAAACGACTTTAGTATTCACTAGCAATTAATTTGTATAATATTCCCCTGAAATGTTCACAGGGCGTTATATATCCATATATTTATATACACATTTTTAACCCCTTGGGGAAGAGCGACCGGTATGCGTTTCGCATAATAGGGTGCTCAGAATCGGTGATTATTCTCACCAGTAAATTTTTATTATAAAATTTGCCTTATTTAACCCGAGTATTTTGCCGATTCAGTTAGAAAAGAATTTCTGTTTCTAAAAACCGGTCATAAAAGATTAAAAATTCTGTAAAAGGCACCCGTCCAGAAAGAGTTAATTCAAAACGTATCAAAAGATTTCTTTAAATTTATTGTATACACTGTGAATATATGCATATAAATTCAGACACATATGTGACTGAAAAAGAATTTAAGACGCTTAAGTGTCTTAATCTGAGAATTAAGACATTATAGATATCTTAATTAAAGACACACATCTGTCTTACTATGATCATAGTACAAGCAAACTGAGAAAAAGGTCGAAAAAAATTAGCAAATGTCTTAATTTAAGACACTTTGTTTCTTCCTTTGCTTAATAACCACCAGGGGGCACTCTCAGTTGCGCGTGCGTTTTAGATCTCTCCTTTTTTTAACTTGACATTGTTTGTAATTCGAACTGAATGCTTTTACGTACTCGTAGATTTTAATTAATAATTTGTTTTGGCGTGATTAATTTTTTCCATAATATGAAGTTCCGTGATTTTTTTCCCGTGTCTACTTAGGTTATTTATGTATTGAACACATACATTCGTCTTGTGTGCTTGACGCCAATTGCGAGCTTATAATGAACGTTGTTGATATAACGATGGGAAAGAAACGCTTGAAGATTAGATCCGGGAACTCTACAAAGAGTTCGCATAGGAGATAGTATTACTTTCATTGCTATTCATCAATAATATAGTGTTACTCATCTCGCAAAAGCTTGGTAAACAAGAACTAGCCCCAGACTTGGAAACCAGTTCCACAGTTTATGTTTGTAGAATGAATATTTTTCATTATTTTAACATAGCTAGCAGGATATATGAAGGTGTTTCCTTTCAAAAAAATACAAGTATTTTGTCGTTTATTCACTATGAGAGCTTTTTTAATTTCAAGTCGAGGAATTCTCCATACTGATTCAACAAAATTCCAAGTAAGTGTTGATATTTTTTTTTATAGTACTATATAAAATATTGCATGAAATGTAATTTCGATTTGAATCTCTTTGCAAAAAACAGTTAATTCTAGAAATATGTATCCTTTTATTCATGTAATTATGCATGTTAATCTAACTGTAAAAGTCCCACCATAGATATTTTATTTCAAAAATTTTAATATTGATTTTTAATTATTTTTAGTTAAAAATAAATTTGAAATTTAAAAAGCTAGAATTTTATACATTTTTATTCGTAACTAGATTTTTTAGTTTTATACTTTTATTTATAATCACTTACATGAAACATAGAAAAAATGACAATTAGATGTTAAGATGTATGTTTAAGACACAAGAAGTTTAGAAATTAGAAGTAATTTTTCCTGCATGTTATTAAATTAGAATATTTATTTATTTATTATTAAATAAATAGCTCTTGTGATTAGCATCTAATGTATAAAAGATATTGCCCATGAGACAACATAAATTTAAAAGAAAAAATTAATTTTTAAATGATATGAATTTTCGCATTTATTTATTTATTTATTTATTTATTTATTTATTTATTTATTTTTTTTTTTTTTTGGGGGGGGGGTGATTTTCTGTTCAATTTTTGTAAAGCTGATATTTTAAACCTCTTTTGGTGTGGCTCTGTTTATAATGAATATTTCGAACTTTTAGAGTACGATAAGATTAGAAAAAATAAATATATTTATCCAAATGCCGTAAAAGCCCTTCCCTGCGGTAATCGGAGGTGTCTGCTTTTGTGTGGTAAAAATAAACAAATACAGCTCATATTGAAAACATTAGAATAATTGAAAAAAAGTAATAAGAAAATCTTTTTTTTGATTTATTTATTTTTGATACTAAGTAAATACAATTAAATTTCCTATAAATTAAATCTGGAATGTTTATATAAGATTTTAACAATTACAAAATATAATTACAGTACAATAAATTAGGTATACAGCTTTCTGAAACACATTAAAATATTAGAATAAAATTTAGATGGGTTCAAAATATTAAAATATTTTATTTTACGCAACAATATTACCTTATGATTATGAAGTAAATGGTAGTTAATATTTTGTAGCATCCCCTTTAGCTTTCATAACAGCGTACAATCGATCTTGCATACTAAACTCAAGATGTTTACAAACATTTCTATCAATATTAGCCCAAATATCCTTTATACGTGCCACTAACTCAGTTTTACTTGAAGGACAGTTTTCTTGGAGTTTTTCCTTCATGATAAACCATAAGTTTTCGATGGGAATAAGGTCTGGTGAGTTTGGTGGCCAAGTAAGTACAGTCGTGAAAAAAAATAGTAAACACTCCCTACTAACTCGTCAACAAATTTTCGCAGAAGAAAGTTTCTGGTACCGAACGATTGGAAATAAAGTCTACTTTTAAATGATGTATATAAAATTTACTTAGGGGGCCATCCACATATTAAAAGCACCCAAACTTTGATTCAAACTAAGCCTAGACACCAAATTTCAAGTCATTTGAGTGATAAGATTTTGAATATAAGCATTTAAAATTTAGTGCTTCTAATGTTAAATTACATTTTCATATTTTTATTAATATCTTCTGAAATTATACTTTTAATGTGCTAATTTTTTTTGTAGCAATAATACTAAAATACAATACGTAAATACGTTGAATTTGCAATTTTTATAATTTTATGATACGAATTATGAAATATGAAACTAATATTCGAAAAAATTATGAATTGCAACCTACAATTTTTTTGATGGATTTAGATTTATCAAGTCCTGCTTTATGGAAATCCAAAACTTCACATTTTTCTTCCAAGTAGTTTTCAAATAATGGGCAAAATGATGGTTTAAGGGGCCGTCTATGATAGAAGTGACTAGATATTTTGAAATTTCTTAAGCTACCCTTTAATGTTGCAGTGTCCAATGTGTGCTTGGGTGGTGCTTAAGATGCCTTGATCAAGAAGGGGCCTCTCTCGGTCAACAATCAAGTACCTAACTTCAATTTGGTTACAGCCCCTAAAATACGCTCATTTTAAAACAATTAATTTCTCTGAAACTTATCGTACGAATTGCATAAAATTTTTTTTTAGGCTAACTGAAGGATGCCGAGCATATTTATGCTGTCAGGATTGTATACTGCTATTTATAAAAAACAAAGTTAGGGTTCGTTTTAATATGTAGATGGTCCCCTAAGCAAATTTTATATCTATCGTTTAAAAGTAGACTTTATTACCAATCGTGTGGTACCAGTAACTTTCTTCTACGGCAATTTTTTGCCAATAAGTGTTTGAGTTAATAAGTGTTTTGTGTTAATAAGAGGTGTTTACTTTTTTTTTCCAACGACTACACCATTGCTAATATTTCACAGTAAATAATGTGTGATTATACAAAGAGGATACAAACACACACACGGACAGACAGACAATTATAAAAGCAAGTTTTTCGGGATCTCTGAACCGGTCAATTCCAATTTGAAACAATTTCTATTACAATGCTTTCTTCTATTATAGATAGAAGAAAGCCTCACTAAATACAACAAAATAGAGAATCACTATGTATAATAAAGATTATAGATTATAAATTCCAAATTAGGCATGCAAATATTTTCAAAACAATTCACAAAAAAAAGAATTTGACAAAAAATATCGCTAAAAAAATTACACAGCAATATTCAAGCGAAAAAAAAAATTATTGATTCTGAAAAAATACTTGCTGATCGGCCTTATTTATCTACAACTTACATCATTTTTCAATCTATTTTTAAAATACTATAATTCTTTATTATCTGTAAATTTTGTCCCGGAAATTCTAAATTTTTACATGCTTTTTTACCTTATAAAATTTTTTAAATCCTCATTGTATGCAAGATTAACTGCAATTTTAACTTTATTTTTATACTATTTTCTATGTTAAAGGTAAGAAGGAAAATTTAATCTCAAAACAAGAAATAGGCTTATGTGTATACATTCCTTAATGTCATATTTGAATAGGACATTTCCGATTCATGAATACAAATTCAAGCAGCAAACTGACTCAGAAAAAAGAAAAAAGAAACAGAGAAAAGTCAGAGTAAATAAGATGTTTAAAAAATAAACCTTAAAGATAAATACCATCATTTCAAAGCATCAGTTTAAATAAGCTGGATGTTTGCCCTTTTCCCCGAAATACCTCATAGTTAATAACTGAAACCCTAGAAGTTTGAACTTAATATATCAGGCTGCAAACAATAAATTAGTTTTTATTTTCTGCATTTTTCCAAGTTCAGAAGATATAAACTGTGTGTTGGTGCTGCATTATTTAAACAAAGTTTTTCTAATAAAGTTTTTTTTTTCGAACTTGTACCCAATTTATCAAACATTTCAACAATTGTTTTATCTGGATCGTTTTATAATTTAAAATGAACTATTTAGAATTTTTTAGTTGTGCGTTATTCAAATATTTTAAAACAACTCTCACTTTATATTTTTTCTTTTAACTTTCAAAATATAAAAAAATTAAAATAACAAAAATTGCCACAAAACAAGATTATATGACGGGCTCATAACCATAATAGAAGACCAAGTCCATAAAAAATTATATAGTCCATTTAGAATTGCATAAAATCTGTTTTATTCACTCCCACAGTGAACCAAGTCTGTTTTCACACTCTTTCTCATATATGGCATCTGTTTACAGACTTGGTTAATTATGGGAGTGAATAAAATAGATTTTATGCGCCTTCTAAATAGAATATATTTTTCTTTTTTCAAAATGGACTTGGTCTACTATGGTTGTGAACCCCTCCCCTCCTATTTCAAAGTGAACTTGGAACCAGCTTAAGTTTTGGTTAAACAGTCTTTGATAAAAAAAAAAAAAAAAAAAAAAAAAAAATCCCATAAAACTTTGTGAAAACTATTTTTTATTTACAAAAAATCACATTTATTTGCAGTTTTTGTATTTTTTCTATTCATCAATGTAATATATTAACACATTAATATTTTTAAAATACGCGTATAAATTAATTCGAATTCTCGATGTAATTTTATATAAGGCAGGTGTAAAACAATTAGTTAAACCGTTAGAATGCTTACATACTCTGTAAAAACTATCACAAAGAACAAAAATAATGATATTTGCGATTACCACATACCATAAGAAGCTCAAAGTGATCTGTAACTGTAAGAAATTATCCTTTTGGCCATGTGCAATGTCTGTGTGCATTTGTATAAGAATAGCATGTACATTCGAGGGGGGGGGGGGCAGGGAAAGTATTCTGAAAGTAAATTAAGACGTATTTAAGATTAAAAAAATATATAATTTATCAATTATTTAGAACATTGAACCTCTTCTGAATAGGTAAACTTTGCCTAGTTTGTAATCGGCTTAAAGTTTTAAGAGAATCAGCGAAATTTAAAAAAATCAACAACATTGCGTTGCTTCTAAAGAATTTAAAATATTTTAATTCGGCACATTCGTGAGATTAAGGATTTTTGAGATCGATCTGAGTGCTCTTTAAACTGTTCATCTATTTTTCTATATTTGCTTTGCAAATAATAAAAGTTATACATGATTTCTAAATAAATACAGAGTTACTGTATGTACACATGCACTCATGTGGGAATACCTTTCATGAAAACTAAGTGCAACTAAGGTAAACAAAAAAAATAAACTAGGAAACCGAATACTTCAAGCAAACTAAAATAAAACTAAAGCTCAAATGGAAAGTTTCCATGAATATATTAAAAAAAAATAATAAATACATAAAGAAAACCGCTGAAGATGCTATTAGAGGGATGTGGGGATATTGGGAGGGATGTGGGAATTAGAAGATGTGGGGATATATACATTTTTTAATAAATAAATATTAAATAGCGAAATTTTCCGGTTTTTCAGATAAAAAAATATAAGAATTTCATTATTTTGCGATTTCTCGCTCTTCGGTGAATAATGATTTAAATACAAAAAAAAAAAAAAAAAGCTTGGTAGAGGTTAATGAAATGATTGAGCTCATACTGCTGTGTAAAAACTATCCTAAAGAATATAAAGCATAATGTTTGCCATCACCCTATATCATAAAAATGTGTGTTCTGAAATGATCTGTAACTGTAACAAATTATTATAGAGGCTCTGTAAAAATGTGCATACATTTATGTAAGAATAATACACAGACACACACACATATATAAGGGCTGCTTAATGAAGGACAAAAAGCGCTTTCTGAAGTACAGAGTTTTCATGTATATTGAGGAATATATATGTATATTGTTTTCATAAACACAGAACGCTGAGTTGCTAACTATGTCGCTCTTAAAATCCTCTATGGAAATTAGAGTATCGCCATGAAATTTATGAAAATGTGTTTAAAGAATTTCTTACCTTGAGAGATGAGAAAGATGTTTCGAATTCTTAGACTTGTATAGAGGAATGAAATGATTTGAAGTTGAGGCTCACAACCTTATTACAAGTGAAGATTCTGCTTCTTGGGTTATTTAGAGATGTAGCGGCATTAGGCCTGCCAATATTTTGTTAGGCCAATATTTGTAGAGATGCCGAAGAAGTTCTTTTATAAGCTCTTGTAATAAGGAGAAGTACAGAAAGTTGCGCTGCTAAGAAATGTCTTCAACACTGAGATTTTCATACCACGTGAGAGCCACATTTTAGGCACTCTTTCACCAAGTAATGAATTCACATTTCATAAAACCACTCTGACTGTAATCGGAACCAGTTTCGAATATTGTCCACAACTTTGTAGTTGGAGCGAAAACGACGACATTTCAATGCCTTTTTCAAGCGGGCCAAAGATGTGACAAGAGGGCGAGATGACGATGTGACCAGTGTTGGGTATGAACGCGCTCATTGAATGAAAACTCACGAACTTAGTTCAATTTCTGTGAACTTTGAGCTGAACTTGACTCATTTTTTAGGGTTTCGTTCATCTGACGAAACCCTATTCGTCTCGCTCCTCTGTCTGTCTGTCTGTCCGTCACAGAGCCCGTTCTCAGAAACTATACATGTTGGAGACATGAAATTTTGGGTACTTATAGCTGAACACCTCACACCATACGACAAATCATAAAATTTTGAAAAAGTCGTACATTTAACCCTTTGGGCTCCCTCATGTGTATTTTAAACAATTCATTCTAAGTGAGCTCCTAATTAATTTGGAGGCGTGAAATTTTGCATACTTATAGCTGAACACCTCCCATCAAACGACAAATCATAAAATTTTGAAAAAGTCGTACATTTAACCCTTTGGGCTTCCGCATATGTATTTTAAACAATTCTTTCTAAGTGAGCTCTTAATTAGTTTGGAGGCGTTAAATTTTGCATACTTATAGCTGAACACCTCACATCAAACAACAAATCATAAAATTTTGAAAATGTCGTACGTTTAACCATTTGGTGTCCCGCATGTGTATTTTAAACAATTCTTTCTAAGTGAGCCCCTAATTATGTTGGAGGCGTGAAATTTTGCATACTTATAGCTGAACACCTCACATCCAACGACAAATCATAAAATTTTGAAAAAGTCGTGCATTTAACCCTTTGGGGTCCCACACGTGTATTTTAAACAATTCTTTCTAAGTGAACCCCTAATTATGTTGGAGACATGAAATTTTGGGTACTTATAGCTGAACACCTCACATCATACGACAAATGATAAAATTTTGAAAAAGTCGAAAATTTAACCCTTTGGGCTCCCGCATGTGTATTTTAAACAATTATTTCTAAGTGAGCTCCTAATTAGTTTGGAGACGTGAAATTTTGCATACTTATAGCTGAACACCTCACATCAAACGACAAATCATAAAATTTTGAAAATGTCGTACGTTTAACCCTTTGGGGTCCCACATGTGTATTTTAAACAGTTCTTTCTAAGTGAGCCCCTAATTAGGTTGGAGGCGCGAAATTTTGCATACTTATAGCTGAACACCTCACATCAAACGACAAATCATAAAATTTTGAAAAAGTCATACATTTAACCCTTTGTTCTCCCACATGTGCATTTTAAACAATTATTTCTAAGTGAGCCCCTATTTAGGTTGGAGGCGTGAAATTTTGCATACTTATAGCTCAACACCTCAGATCTCACGTCAAATAATAAATTTTGAAAAAGTTTTATATTTATCTCCTTTCTTATTTAACCTTTTATATTTAACTTATTATAAACTCCAGCTTGTATTTTATGCCATTCTTTCTAACTGAGACCCTAATTAAATTGGATATTTGAAATTTTGCATACTTATTGCAGAACACATGAGGCCAGGCGACAAATCATAAAATCTTGAAAAAGTCTTACCTTTAACCCTTTTAGCTACCACATATGTATTTGAAGCAATTCTTTCTAAGAGAGCCCCTAATTAAGTTGGTGACATGAAATTTTGCATACGTATAGCTGAATGCCTCAGACCACACGACAAATTATAAAATTTTCGAAAAGTCTTTTATTATTTACCCCTCTGGGCTCTAACTTGTGTATTTTAAGCAATTTTTCTAACCTCCGCCCTTTTAACCCGGGGAGAAATTTTCCAACTTTTGCCGACACCCCTTTGACCATTCTTTCATATTATGCACGATAGCCTTACATATTTTAGTTCCATTTTTTTCCGCCAAGTGCGCCTACTTATTTCGGGTGCTATGGGCCCAATCCCCTCGACTAATATATCTACTGATAGTATGTAAAACGGATTTTCGTTCGGATACAGGTTTGTTTAGAATCAAGTGCGCCCCCTGGTTGTGAAATGTGGAACTAACAGATTTTTCAAGAGAATAAAGTGTTTTGAAAGGAATATTAAACGAAACCCTCTGTGCGATCTGTGATCACACTTACCCACTTGTTTTATAAACGAACGTGAACTGAACGAAAGTTCAAAAAATCCGTGAGTTTGAACGAAATTTACAACTCAAACTCAATTTTTTTCATAACTTATTTAAAATTTTTCCAGTCGTTAAGATGACGTTTTTCCCATTCAAATGCCACTTAGAGGCCTAAACGGACTCGAAACGGGTCGAGTGTGATCATCAGTTTTTCTGGGTCGTGCTCGGGTCTTGCTCTCTCTGGAGGCTCGGGCAGGGCCGAACCAGTCTTATTTCTGGGCTTGTGCTTTATTATTCCTAAAATTCTGCACCGACAGAAATTTTCTGGCCCGGTCACCCCTGCTTGTATGAAATATATTGCCCCGTCCCAGTCTGACTCATGCAAAAATCTATTTAAGGAACAACCTACAACAATTTTTTCCGAAAAAATATATTCTTTTAAATTACCATCATTCTACAATTAAAATTCTTTTAAAAGAATTGTAGTACATATACATTTCTAGGGAAGGGGGCATACAGTACTGAAAAACCTGTTATAAGAATCTGTATTACGAAATCCTGCTTTAAACGGAAAATTTTCTCGATCGATGGATCTGGATCTTATAAATGGATATAATAATCCATTTGAAAATAAATAATACACTTGCAAAAGACGACAGACCTGCAACTGTAGACCTTTAAAGGATGCGTGCATTTAAAAAAAAAATGGACCGGGCTAAATTTTACTGATATTTTTACTAGACAAGCCAGAGTCGTGCCGATCCAGTGATTTGCAAATGAACTAGGTTGGAACGGGGACTGAAAATTTCTGCTAGTTCAGATCTCAAGAAGAATGCAGTCAAGCCTCGATTTAGGTCGGAATATAAATCCAGTCCCGGCCCATCTCGGTTCGATCCTCTAGAAAAGAGTTATCCCCAAACTAAGCTCGGACCGAGTGTCAGGAAAAAGAATTGGACCGGGTCCATGAAGAGCCTTACATCGAATAACCAAAAGATTAGTTCACAAAATTTTGCAAAGTTAGACAAAAAAAAAAAATAAAAAAAAAATAAACGATTTTTCAGTGAATTTTGCTCACTTTCATAGATGAGTTCGAGTTGAACGAGTTCGTTTCAAAAATTTTGAATTTGCACATGAACTTGACTCATTTTTGAGAAATTGAGTTTGAGTTTGAATTAGTTCGGGTTTTTTTTTGTGAGCGTGCCCAACACTGGATGTGACGAGGCAATAACTAGGTGACCTTGACTAGGTCGTATATCATCATTCACAGATTCCTGTCGCTCGCGGAAACATGTATGCTAATTCTGGACACTAATCGATGATAGTCCATTTTCTTCGTACAATGCCTTCATTATCCGATAAGCTTCGCGAAATCAAACTCCTTCTGACACTAATGCTTGTATTCACCATCTACCCCAACCTAGAAAATCTCAAGCGAATATAAAATGAAATTCATAATTGGATCTTGATTTATACCATTTGAGCTTTCGACAGAGGTTTCCTAGGTTGAGGTAGATGGTAAGTACGAGCATAAAAAAATAACACCCATTGCTATTCTTTACTCGCAAATATTCCGCAGAAGCATATGGATAGCAACTGATTGCCTGCCGGTCAATACTGCTTGCTAATGAACCGCCATGGCACATCACCCGCTTCTATGCGACTGCATAGGACAAGTCCATTTCCACAGTAGGGTTTCCAAATGTTTTTGTACACCCCTACACAAAGTTTTGCCACACTCATACAAAAATAAACCAAAATTTAGCCACTGTTCCTTTTTCATTTGATTCGACCCTATATCGAAACAAAAAAGGAGAAAATCACAAAAAATTATAAAAATAGAAATATAGAGTAAGAGAAGTACAGGTATTCAAATTTTCTTTCACTTACTATAATCTTATAATAAGCTTTCAGTTAGGAAAATAATTATTTTCCTTAAAATGTTAATGTGTTTAGATTCTACTTCATGCATTTAAATTTCTTAGCATACTTTATGTAGTTAAAATAGGTTTAAATGAAACAACATATGACAAAATAAAATATTAGGAAACCCCTAGAAAAGCAACAGCAAGAAAAGAGACAAGAGAAGCAAAGAAAAGCAACAGCACTACACTAACGACTACCCTTCTTCTAAATTTGGGACAGTACAGCAAATCAACTTATTCGAAGCTTAAGTTTTAGAAACTAGTGTAATATAGCACTTACTAAATAGTATTTGTTTAATGGGGCGGGATAAATGTACATTCTGCTCTCTTATCAACACATCAGCTGATAAGATGACCAAAGTAAGTATATTTTCATTTACTTTTTAACTTCCAAGCAAATGAATTATCATACTGTCATAGTGATATAATGTTTTGTGCCTGGAAATAAAACATAGCATAAATCAGAAAATATGTAATTGTTTTAATGGTACCAAAGCTATCTACGGTTGTTATTTTTATTTTTAGGTAAACCTTTCAAGGTACTATATGATAGTAATTTTTAATACGTATGCATGAATATATATTACACATTTTGTGTAGGTAACTAAACAAAATTAGGAAACTTTTATTCTTCAATTGTACTTTTCAAGCATATTAACTTTCCATTGCTTCAAATTATCACACTTAAAAAAATAATAGGTGATAAAATTCTTAACTGCTTTATTCAGAGCATTGGTGATTGAGATACACAAATCTCACTATATACTTAATCGGAACTATCCCTTCAATGCAGTTAAAATTCTCCTTTTCTGAATCACACAATTTTATTTTAACTTCTAAACATAAACACGTAATATAATTTTTTCTTTTTTTAAGGTCAATTCCTACTTAGGTCATCAAAGAAAAATTTAATATAATACCTGAAGCTAATATTAGTTTTTGTTGCATTAAAATATCTCAATTTGTTGATTTTTTATAAGCAAGTAAACCCTATTGGTTTACGATGGAAGTCTATGGGAATTTGGCGAAATATTAGAGATATCGCCAAGTTGGCAACAAACTTGGCAGTATTTGGTGACAGAACAGGGCCCCCCTATGGTAACCCCCTTATATGTATGGAGATGCATTAAATGCTGTTCAATAACCAATGGCCGCCATTTTGTCTCCCATATAAAACTAAAATTAATTAATTAAAATTTAATTAATGAATTAATATTCGAAAAATCTGTATTAACATCAGTTGTCATCCAGTACAAGTTTTTAAAAAAATTATTCCAACTTGATAGGATGAATAATAAGTATTTTATTAACGATTAAAAATTCTAACAAGATATATAAATAAATATAGGGAGAGTGTGAAAGGAATTGAAAAAAATAGGCAGGCACAAATAGATGTAAATCTATACCAATATTATAAAGAAGTAAAAATTGTTTGTTTGTGTGTTTGTTCGAGGAAATCTCTGGAGCTACCGAACCGATTTCAAAAGTATTGGTATCAAAATGATTGTGTTAGTCCCACTTAGAACGTAGGATATATCTTATGTCCGTGCCACGAACCTAAACGGGGTGCAGGAGCAAAAAACGTTCTAAAATGCAATTTTTGGGTTATTGAAGGGCCTAGAAGCATGAAATTTGGAATGGTAGTTACTTATAAGATATAAATGTTTTTTAAAAACATTCGAAATTTAAAGGGGGATGAAAATGCGCAAAAATAGTTCTAAAAATCGTTCTAAATGATGATTTCTACGCAGTCTCAGGAAGTAACGAACAGATTTAAAAAATAATGCTGGTGAAAGCTCTTGCTCCAACATACGCTGCATTTTATGTTGGTGCTACTACCCCAAAGGGGGTGCAGGAGCAAAAGACATTCTAAAAATGCGATTTTTGTGTTTCTGAAAGGCCTAGAAACATGAAATTTAGAATGGTAGTTATTTATAAGATATAATCATTTCTAAGAACATTTCTTAAAAATTCGAAATTTAAAGGGGGTAAAAATGCGCAAAAAACACTCTAAAAAACGTTCTAATTGGCGATTTCTACGCATTCTGAGAAATTAACGAACCGATTTAAAAAATAATGGTGTCAAAATGATGGTGACAGCACTTGCCCCAACATAGGTTATATTTTATGTCGGTGTCACTACCCCCAAAGGAAGTGCAGGAGCAAAAACCCTTTCTAATAATGCGATTTTTATGTTTCTGAAATACCTAGAAACATGAAATTTGGAATGGTAGCTACTTATAAGATATAAATGATCTCTAAGAACATTTCTTAAAACATTCGAAATCTAAAGGGGTGAAAATGCGCAAAAACATTCTAAAAAAGTTCTAAATGGCGATTTTTACGCATTCACAGGAAGTAACGAACCGATTTAAAAAATAATGGTGTCAAAATGATGGCGACAGCCCTTGCTCCAACATAGCCTACATTTCTTGTCAGCCAGTACCCCGAAGGAAATGCAGGAGCAAAAAACGTCCTAAAATACGATTTTTGTGTTACTGAAGGGCCTAGAAACATGAAATTTGGAATGGTAGTTTATAAGATATAAATAAACTCTAAGAATATTTCTTAAAACATTCGAAATTTAAAGGGAGTGAAAATGCGCAAAAAGCGTTCTAAAAAATGTTGCAAATGGCAATTTCTACGCAATCTCAGGAAACAGCGAACCGATTTAAAAAATAATGGTGTCAAAATAATGGTGACAGCCCTTGCTCTAACTTAGGCTATATTTTATGTCGGTACCATTATCTCAAAGGCGGTGCAGGAGCAAAAAACGTTCTAAAAATGCGATTTTTGTGCTACTGAAGGGCCTAGAAACATGAAATTTGGAATGGTAGTTACTTATAAGATATAAATTGTTTTTAAGAACATTTCCTAAAAAAAATCGAAATTTTCGAAGGGTGATAATGCGCGAAAAGCGTTCTAAAAATGTTCTAAATGGAGATTTCTGCGCAAACTCAGAAAGTAGCAAACCGATTTAAAAAGTAGTGGTTGGAAGTTGATCATGACAACCTTTGCTTCAACATAGGCTCTATTGCATGTTGGTGTCACTACTACCTGGAATTTGCAGGAGCAAAAAACGTTCTAAATTGCGAATTCTGTGATACTCTTGAAGAGGATAGAAACTTTAAATATGACATGGTTGCTACTTATAACATATAAATGCCCTCTAAGAAATGACGAAAATAAATTCGAAATTTAAAAGAGGTGAAGCGAAGGGAAGGGGCGGAAAGCGTACTAAAAATGTCCTAAATTACGATTTCTATGCAATCTTAGGAAATAGTAAACCCGATTACAAAAGTAATGGTTGCGAATCAATGGTGGCAGTCTCTGATTCCACAGAGGTTATATTTTATGCCAGTGCCACTACCACATCGGGTTGGCAAAAGGAACAACAAATGTTCTAAAAAAAGCCCTTAAAAACTTTCTGAATTACTTTTTCTATGGATTATTAGGAAATACCAAACCGATTTCAAAATTAATGTTTCCAAATTAAGGGTGACAGTTTGTGTTTCAACATAGGCATTTTATGTTAGTGCCACTGCCACCAGAAAGGTGGTAGACCGATAGACAAGAAGTTTGGAATTTGAGATGATGATTATTTTTTAGATGTAAATGTGTACTAAGAACGGTTTATTCAAAACTTTAAATGAATACTGAAATGAGCGTATGAAATGAGAATAAAAGCTACAAAATATTTTCTACATTATCATTTATTTAGTTTTAGTTCTTTTTATTAATTTAAGTCTCATTTCTGCCTAATGCAGTGTAATAATGAGGTTCAGTTGAACTGTGTTTTAAACAGTAATTTTTAATTATTCCTAAAAGTATATATTTTTAAATGAAAGTTAGGCTTATGAATATCACTTGGCATATTTCCACTCTTACGAGAGCAAAGCCGCGGGGTTAGCTAGTAATATTTAGATACTTACACATTATTAGTGAGATTCATGTTAATATTGGGATTCATTGCACTATTACAAAAAATCCATCCAAAAATTCTTTATCACTTTACTATTCTCACCCTGATATAGCTAGAAAAATAGGCGGACAAAAACGGTACTTTTATATTATACCAACACAATGCCAAAATGCATGGTAACGGGATGTATATTTCAACCCTTACCTTGGAAAGATTTTTATCGTAAACCATGCCAATATATTTGTTATTAAGTTATAATTTGTGTTGTTGCTGTCAAGGAAATGGATTTTATCATTCGTCAATTACTTGATGATGAGAACGCTGCAATAAAATTGTTTTAGAGCTATGGAACTACAGAGGATGTCTACACATATCGGGAACGATTTTGATAAAAAAATAAAATGCATAAATTAAAACAATTATTTTTTAATATGCTTCAACTGGTAGCCCTTGTTGTGGGCTATCATATTGCAGCGGAAATTCCAAAACAGTAGGGATGTTTGTAAAATTGGAAGTGGAATTTTGTTCTATTCTTCCACCACAAACTTCCAGAGTCGACTCAACGTAGTTGGTCGGCATTTCGCAAGAGTTTGTTTTAATAGTCCAAAGGTACAGTAATTCATTGGTGAAAGATCTGGGGACTCAATATTTTGAGAAAAGCGACTGTACTTTTGGATGTATGGGTGCTTGCTTTATCCTGGTTGAACTCAACACGTTTAACGTCCGTAGGATAAATTTTTGGAATTTCTTCTTTCAAAATAGGAATTAGAGTTAATAAACAATAATAGATAAGAGTTAAATAGAGTTAATTTTGACATTTTTTCATCTTTAATTTTTCGTTGTAGGAGATTCCAACAATCACCATAAATCCCCTAGCGAAACTTTCTTCGAACTGTTTGAACCAAAAATATATGGCCTCTTTCCCTGTAATAAATTGGTTTTTAGGTAGCTTTCATTACAAAAAGCTACCTATTGCAGCCGTCGGAGGAAAGCGATTTCAAAAAATTTTGGTATATTTTCATCGATCATGGCCCCTAGACCCCGAAACCACCCTCTGTTCAAAAGTTGATATATATATATATATCTGATCTTTGTCACACTGTAACTCTCGTATTTATGAACCGATTTGGATGAAACTCGGTGCGTACATAGTAAATACCAATGTCTCGACCGAATTCGTTGGCCAACTTCATCCGCCATCTTGTTTCAAAATGGCGGCCAGTTAAATTTTTTTTTAATTTAAAATTTGAAATATGGTACAAAAAATTTAAAATTGGAAAATATTTTTTTCTTATGCGTATGGCCTTAATACAAAGATTCCGGAGCATTTTTTGTTTCGTCTATATCTTAAAAAATGGCTGAGTTATAGCACTTTGAATTTCTAGCTTGACTGACATTTTGAAACAACCTGATTTTTGTCACGCGATAACAGGCGTATTTATGAACCGATTTGGATGTACCTTGGTGTATACATAATACGTACCAATGTCTCGACCGAGTTCGTTGGCCAGCTTCATCCGCCATCTTGTTTCAAAATGGCGGCCATTTAAATTTTTTTTTAAAATTGAAAAATATGTTTTTCTTATATGTTTGACTTTGATGAAAAAATTCTGGAGAAGTTTTTGTTTCGTCTATACAAAAAAAATGGCTGAGTTACAGCGTTTTGAATTTTTATTGTGGCTGACATTTTGAAAGTACCTGATTATTGTCACGCGATAACAGGAGTATTTATGAACCGATTTGGATGTCACTTGGTGTGTACATAGTACATACCAATGTCTCGAAGGAGTTCGTTGGCCAGCGTCATTCGCCATCTTGTTTCAAAAGGGCTGCCATTAAAAAAAATTAAATTTAAAATTAAGTTATCAAAAAATTGAAAAACGAAAAAGATTTTTTTCATGTGTTTGACCTTGATACAAAGATTTTGGAGCAGTTTTCGTTTCGTATATATCTTAGAAAATGGTTGAATTATAGTACTTTGAATTTCTAGCATGGCTGACATTTTGAAACGATCTGATATTTGTCACGTGATAACATGCATATTTATTAACCTATTTCGATTTAAGAAGGCATGCGGATAGTATATCGTAATGTCTCGACAAGTTCGCTGGTCAGCTTCATCAGCCATCTTGTTTCAAAATGGAGACCATTAAATAATATATATATATTTATATATATATATATATATATATTTATTTATTTATTTAAAGTGAGGTGCAAAAAATTAGAAATTGAAAAAGATTTCTTTCTTAAGTATTTGACCATGATATAAGGATTCCGGAGCATTTTTTGTTTTGTCTTTATCTTAAAAAATGGCTCAGATATAGCAGTTTGAATTTCTAATGTGGTTGACATTTTGAAAAATCTGATTTTTTGCCTGCGACAGCACTTGTATATATCAACCGATTCCGATGTGAGTGAGCATGTGCACAGGAATTACTAAGGCCTCGACCAAGTTCCACGTTAGCCTCATCCACCATGTTGTCTTAAAATGGCAGGAACTTCACGATATTGCCGAATTTGGCAACCAAATATAAGTTACTTTAAATAAAAGCAGCTTGGATAAAGCTTACTAATTTCGCGAAATTCTCATTCATAATGATTTAGTATTGATAAAAATTAGTATTGAATCTCCTATAATCGGTTTCCACTAAATTGAGCTTCGTGTGTTTGAATAATATAAGCTTGCTTTTTAAAAATAAGGAATATGAAAGCTACCTCTTCCTCCCGGCCCTGGCCGGAAGGACTTTTTTTTATTACAATCATTTAGATAAATTCACGCTTCATCAATTGTGACAGTTTTTCCCCTTATCACCAGCTAAAAGATTTTCATACAGATTTTCATAATAATTCTCTTTGGAAAGAGTAAATATATAACCTTCAAGCCACTCTCTTCTTTCGCGTGCCATTTTAGTAGCAGACATTATTTTTTCATAGCAGCCAATATTGCGGTTATCACGTTATTCAGATTTTCCATCTGTTGTTTCTGGTTGTTTTTTAACTTAACATCAAAATCGTTCCCAATATGTGTAAACACCCTCTGAATGCCTAATACAGTTTTTGAAGTGATGTCGGCTGGGAACATATCACGACAAATCACAAATAGAAAAGTCCTTCCGGCCAGTGCCGGGAGGAAGAGGTAGCTTTCATATTCCTTATTTTTTTTAAAGCCAGCTTAGTGGAACCCGAATATAGAAGATTAAATACTAATTTTTGTCAATACTGAATATGAATGAGAATTTCGGTAAATTAGTCAGCTTTATCCAAGCTGGTTTTATTTAAAGTTATTTATAATTGGTCACCAAATTCGGTGATATCTTGAGGTGCCCGTCATTTTAAAACAACATGATGGGTGAAGCTAATCAATGAACTTGGTGTAGACCTTATTAATTTCTGCGCACATGCTCACTCTTATCGGAATCGGTTGATATATACGAGTGCTGTCACAGGCAAAAAATCAGATTTTTCAAAATGTCACCCACATTAGAAATTCAAACTGCTATATCTCAGCATTTTTTAAGTTAAAAAAAAACAAAAAATGCTCAGTAATCTTTGTATCAAGTTCAAACTCATAAGACAAAAATGTTTTTCAATTTCTAATTTTTTGTACCTCATTTTGCACTTATTTTTTTTTTTTTAATTGCCGCCATTTTGAAAAAAGATGGCGGATGAAGCTGGCAAACAAACTCGGCCGAGTTATGTACTATGCACATGGGGTACTATGCACTTGTCACATCCAAATCAGTTCGTAAATACGTGTATTATGGGGTGACAAAAATCAGATCGTTTCAAAATGTCAGCCATGCTTGAAATTCAAAGTGCTATAACTCAGCCATTTTTTAAGGTATAAACGAAACAAAAAATTCTCCAAAATCTTTGTACCAAGGTGAAACACACAAGGAAAAATTCTTTTTCAATTTCAAATTTTTTTGTACCTCATTTTAAATTAAAATAAAAAATAAAAATAAATGGCCGAAATTTCGAAACAAGATGGCGGATGAAATTGGCCAACGAACTCGGTCGAGACATTGCTATGTACTATGCGCATGCTATGTCACATTCAAATCGGTTCATAAATACGCGTATTATCGCGTGACAAATATCAGATCGTTTCAAAATGTCAGCTATGCTAGAAATTCAAAGTGCTGTAATCCAACCGCTTTTCAGATATAGACGAAATAAAAGATGCTCCGGAAACTCTGTATCAAGCTCAAATACATAAGGAAAACATCTTTTTCAATTTCTAATTTTTTTGTACCTCATTTTAAATTTGATTTTTTTTTTTAATTTTTAAATGACTGTCATTTTGAAACAAGATGGCGGATGAAGCTGGCGAACGAACTCGGTTGAGACATTGTTATGTACTATGTACACACCAAGTTACATCAAAATCTGTTCATAAATACGAGAGTTACAGTATGACAAAGATCAGGTATATATACCCGTAAGGCATGGTGACGTCACGGCGACGTCGTTGTGAAGTCACACTGTGATTTTGTGACCGTCGATGTGACGTCACGTGACGTGGATGTGACGTCATAGTGACTAAAATGCGAGGTCGTTATAGCCGTTTTAGAGGTCGTTTGTGATGTCACATTGTGACCACTCTGTGAAGTTACGGTGTGACAAATTTGTGAAAAGTGTGTCATTTGTGACTATTTTGGCATTAACTTTGTGACGAACCTGTGACGAAAGTGACAATGCTTTGAAGTACACTGTGACCAATTTGTGAAATATGTGTCATTTGTGACGAACTTGTCATAAACTCTGTGGTGATTTCAAATGAAAATCAAATTTCAAATTAATTGCTTAAAAGGCGCAAAGACGAGCTAGTGAAAAAAATTCCATGCTGGAACTGGAACCCGGGCCATCAGTATAGCGAACTGATATTCTACCGACTAAACCACATGGAATGATACCCAGCCTGGAAAATTTCTCACTATTACATGTTGGAAAGGCTACAAACGCAGCACAAGATGGAATATTTATCGTGAGCCACCGACATGGGGCAAACACGAAACTTAATTAAATCCAGCATCGATTGAAACTATATTAATAATTGGAAATTTTTCCAGAGAGAAACATTCGCCTTCCATACAGTATTTCAAATGAAAATCAAATTTCAAATTAAAATTGCCTTTTAAGCTATTAATTTGAAATTTGATTTTCATTTGAAATACTGTATGCAAGGCGAATTTTTCTCTTTGGAAAAATTTCCAATTATTAAAATAGTTTCAATCGATGCTGGATTTAATTAAGTTTCGTATTTACCCCATGTCGGTGGCTCACGATAAATATTCCATCTTGTGCTGCGTTTGTAGCCTTGCCAACATGTAATAGGGAGAAATTTTCCAGGCTGGGTATCGTTCCATGTGGTTTAGTCGGTAGAATGTCAGTGCGCTATACTGATGACCCGGGATCGAGTCCCGGCGTGGATATTTTTCACTATGTTGGCCTTTGTGCCTTTTAAGCAATTTATTTGAAATTTGATTTTCATTTGAAATATTTTATGCAAGGCGAATGTTTCTCTCTGGAAAATTTTCCAAGTTTTAATACTGTGATGATTCTTGTCATAAACACTACGATAATTTTAAAGTAAAGTTTTGTTTGAAATATAAAATCTTATCTTTTTACCGTACTTTTTAGCAAGATATCGCTATTTGAAGCCCTATTCTTCTAAAATATTTTTAATTTTCCATTTAAAAAACAATGCTTATCAACTGACATCTTTTTTTAATAAGTTCTAAGCTTGATCTTGAATTCAAGCTTAATATTAAGAATGTGTAAGCTTTTTAATGTGATGTGATTTGTCATTACTTTATTAAATACGAAGTGCAGTCTTACGGACATTAATACAACTGTTATTTATAGAACGACAGGATAAGCCCTATTTATTTAAATTTTTTATTCCCGTATATATTGTATTTTGTGAATATGAGCTAATTAGATTTGGTATGTTTTATAGGAAAAGACTGATCTGGGAAATAGAAACAACAAGTAAGATATATCATGCGTTAAGAATAGATTATAAAACACTTTCCAACTCTTCCTAAATGTTTTAACAAGACATCGGGGGAAATAACGTAAATAAGATAACTAAGAAAACATGAAAACGTGTAAAACATTTGAAAAACTGATTTACGCAGTTACCATCCACAGCCAAATATGTTTTCTAATTCTTTTAAACAGTCCTGTATTTGATCTGTATATTGATATATATATAATATATAATGGAAAAATTTAGTTTATCAAGGAAACGCATAACAGGTTGAAATTCTCTTTCAGCAATTTATACTAATATATGGAAACATACTTAAATAATTTTGTACAACCCCGTAGTTTACCTAGAACCTTTATTACACGCCACTATTTAGTTAAAATTTAATTCAAACGAAAAAACTCTTAAAACTGCCGAAATCACATTTCCAGAAATTATAATTTATAGACGGCAACGTATCCAATTCTTTGCGTGACCCTGTATATCATTTTATCTATATACTACAAACATTTCTTAGTAAATTAAATACAGTGCAGCGTAAAAATGCATAACTTATTTAAAAACCACCTTTAAGCAATACCCAGTAACCCTTACGAATACTTTTGTATAGTCCTGTATATGAATTATAGCATATATATATACACCATATGCTATGCATAAATGTAGTGAATCATAATTAAAAATGCATTTCCAGCAATCATCGCTAATGAACAGTACTTCGGATACAATATAGTATCTGAAATATTTTGTGTGTCCCTGTAAATGCTATATACACTTCGTATTATACATGAAATAATTCATAGTATGTAAACCTCAACGACGTATATCAATTTCACTACATATCAAATAGATTAACATAAATAAAGTACGCCGCAAGCAATTCCCTCCACCCCTGTATCATTATGTATTGGAATTCCTTTTTTAGCCCTGTAAATGAAAAATAACTATTCTTTTGCATTGCATATTCTACGGAATGCACATTTTAGTGCGCTTCATAAATGCATATCAATTTTATTTTGTTTGAAAGCGTGTAAAATCATTAAAAATCATTTGAAACGATTTTTTCCCACAGGCCGTAATGTAATGGAATACAATTGACTGTCCCTGTAAATGAACTAAACATGCTACAAACTTCATTACAAATAGGGACCTTGCTATGGTAAACGTCAATAACATCCAAAAATTTCAGGTCAATCCGAGTATATTTACGCGAGTTAGAGCGCTGGCAGACGGCCAGACAAACCGAAGTCATAAACACTTTTCAACTTTATCGGGCATGAAAAACACTTTATTTCAATGCTTAAATATTATATTTTATTTTTTAATGCCAATAAAATAAATGTATCGAAAACGTAGAAAATGAGTTTACAATCAAAGAAAATTTAATAACTGATTCTGAATGTCTACAATTAAATGTTTGATTAAAATCACAAACAGAAAAAAAAATGCTTAAATACAATTAAAAAAATAATTATAACAATTTGAAAAACCCTAAATAGTTAGTATTTATAATTGTACTATTAAACAACAACAAACTATAATAGATGAATTAAATGCATTTAACAATTTCTCAAAAATCTTTCCCTCGCCATATTGCTTCTGAAAAGAATCCCAGCTCAGTCTCATTGTATATAACATACAACTATTTAACTCATGATAATAATCTATCAAACAGGAACAAAAAATTTAAATTAAATAAGACATACCTTTTAAGTTCCATAAATATTTTAATAATATCCGTATTTTATCCTAAATTATCAGGCATATTTCTGTTAGCTTAAAAAACTAACTTCCCGCGTCAGTAGTTCTCTGATCCTTATTTTATTCTGCGGTTTAATCGAGCGCAGACGATATTGAGCAAGCAGGTGCTCCTACTGTATTATTATAATTTTTTTTTGTACACAACAGAGAGTTTAAATGCGCAATAATTTTATCTTGTTTAAGAGTATCTGTAATGAAAATTTTCTATTTGAATGAAACACCTGCCTTTTTTTCTTTCTTTTTTTTTAAAGTAAAGTTTGTTTTACATGTAATAAAAAATACGTACCTTCTTAATAAATGAAAAGAGAGTATACAGGATAAAAAAATTTTCTTTGTCAATCTGTCATTTTTTTCATATTCACTTTCTGTAGAATAAAACAATTTGTAAAATAACTTTTTTTAAAGTCATATCTCTAAAACACGAATTTGAAATACGAATAATTATATCATGGGTTTTGTATAAAATTTGTATACATATTTTTTCGGAAAATACTAATTTTATTTAAAAAGTCTGAAAGAAGTAGAATTTTTTAAAAAATAGTTATTTAAAATAGTTAAACACTAACAGGAAAAAATATGACTTGAATGCAAATTCTAAAGCAAGAAATGCATATATGACTAAACACTGAGTATTCTTTCTACGTGCTCATTAAAAGATACATACTTAACTGTAATAGAAAATTTTAGCTTGAAACCACAGAAGGGTTTCGAATACCACTGGTCGACTAAAAATAAATAAATAAATAAATAAATAAAATAAAACAACTTCCTCCCTGTAAACTAAATATATAAAGTGTACAGATTTAATATTCCTAATTCTAAATATGTTATCCAAATTGCTCCAATACGTACCATTTTTTCGAGAAACACTTTTATAATAATAGCAATCAGTGAAGGATTAAATTGCAATGGTAGATAAAATTGAAATCATAAAAAAGTATGCTTTCACTGTCTTAAATAACAAATTGATAAAATATAGCATGAAAATCTAGTCTGTTGATACTTCTACCGTGCATTTTCCTTTTTTGCCCCCCCCCCCCCCCTCTTTTCGTGTCCGAATTTACTATTTCCTATCCACTAATATATTTTCATTCCTTATGTCGCTGTAACTCGGGCATGTAATATTTCTGTTCATTTTCAAAGATTTTTGATGTTCATATTTTTGTCACAATGTGACTTACAATATGGTGGTTTTTTTCCTAACATATGTGACGTAACGTACGTTACATGCAGTGTCATAACAGTGGCGTCACAATTTTTTTTAATTGCCAGAAAATATAATTTTACATAAATAACATGTTTTGAATATTTTTTGTAATTTTTTTAAGTTTTCTAAGAAGTTCACATCTCAGACACAATGTGACATCACTGAGTGGTGGCATTTTGGTCACAGATGTGACGTGACCACAGTGACTCACAGTGACGTCACAACGACGTCACCGTGACCATGCATGCTATGAGGGTATATATATATATATATAAAGGAGAGAAGGAAAACATTAAAAACTACCGTCCGATCAGCTTACTATCAGTGACTTATAAAATTTTCACCAAAGTTTTAACTACAAGACTTGAATCAGCTCTAGACTCAGTTCAACCTAGAGAACAAGCAGGATTCGAAGTGGATTTAGCAGGATGGATCATATTAAAACGGTAAGGGAACACATAGAAAAACATATGGAATATAATTTACTTCTCGGGGTAAATGCTTCAAAAAAGACTCTAGAGCCCCATATAAAAATATGAGGATGTTGGTCCTGGAAAAAAAGTCTAAGACGCAACTTTAAAATTATGCACTGAGGAGGGGAGAAAATTAGGGAGTGAAAAATGCATGGTGCACAAAAAGTTCAAAGGACCTGAACTGGGACCTACGGGACCGTATGGGGCCCCAGGATCTTAATTGGAATGTAAAAACGTGAGAATAACTAAATGGAAAAAGGGTTCCTAAAATTAAGATCGGATTAAGAGGAGCCAACTTATTAACAATTTATGATTCTAAAACTTCAAGGGGCCTTGTACCGGGTCCCAAAGGGTCAGGGAATTTATTGGCATGTAGTTGGGCATGACATATTTTTAGTAGCTTTTAAAGCAATCGGAGGACGCTACAACTACGTTAAAGAAAATTGCAAGCAATTCGGGTAATTTTTAAACAAGCTGCACCAAGGACTCAAACAAGGCGATTAATATTCAAAATTGGAATTTTTTTTTTTTTTTTGTGTCGCTCATGTTGTAGTTGGAGGACCTATTAATTTGTTAGAAAAAAAAGCTTCTGAATCGGACCATTTTTAAGGGAGCTGTAATAGGGGGCCCAAAAGGGGCCAATTGATAATTAAAAACAGTGCCCTAACATGAAAACATGTTAAAATGTCTTAGTACTTAGCGCTTTAGATCTTCAATTAGTCAAAATCAAGCATAGGGGTAAAGGGAATAATATGAATTATTTGATAAAATAATATTTTAAAGAAATGTACAAAAAGGGGGTAAATTTTTAAAAAAGTGCCCTAGGATCATAAAATATGAGGGTATTGGTGTAGGAAGAGGAGTCTAAGACTCAACTTTAAAATTATACACTAAGAAGATGAGTCTAAGACTCAACTTTAAAATTATGCACTAAGAAGATGAGAAAAATGGGGGATTAAAAATGATTGGCGCATAAAATTCCAAGGGACCCGGACCGGCCCAACGCACAGCAGGGGTCCAGGCTGTTAACTGGAATGTTGAAACGTGAGAATAACGAAATAAAAAAGGGATACCAAAAATGAAGATCGGATAAAAAGGAAGCAATTTATTAACAATTTATTTGCACAAAAAGCTCAAGGGGCCCTGTATCGGGCCTAAAGGATCTAGAGTCTTAACTGAAAAGTAGAAAGGCGATAATCACTAAATGGAGATAAGTCCTCCAAAACGAAAAAGATTGGATGAAATGGGGGCAAGTTATTAACAATTTAGTGCGTGAAAACTTAAAGGGGCCCAGGGGCCCCGGCCCTTAAAAATTTAAAACTCTGAGCCTCAGGTGCATCAAGATTTGTCTTGGACTATTCACATCTAAATTTTCAGACTTCTACGTGCAGTAGTTTTTGCTAGCCATCACACACACCCAGACACATACAGCGATTTGTTCTTTTATTAGTATAGATTGGGCAAATAATGTTATGAGCATGGTCCACCAACTTTTTTGCCATGTTCACATTATATTTTAAAACTTATTCTTTTCCATATTTGGCAAAATACATTATGTGTTTTAAAAACTTTTTTATGTTTGCTATATTGCTTTTTACATAAAGCTCAAAATTTTTCTATCCCTTAGACTCAAGAATATTAGGCGCATTTTTAGATTTTTCTATAAATTCAATGTCTTCAGATTTCAGATAACCAGTTATACATTTTGCATAGCCTGAAGAAGGCATATCTGATCAACAAAATTACTTCAGGATTCTCATAACGCTTCTTAATTTAATAGAATGAATTACTTTTTGATATACTGCTCATGAAAAAATTTAGTAATAAAAAAACCTTCACAAATAAACGATTCTGACACATTTTCAACAAAATCCCAGTCTTGTCAAACTAAAAGTTTATTCAAAATGTTTTTGCTTGTGATTGATTTTATGACAATAATAAACTTCATTTTGGGTTAGCGGCATGGAAATATTTACGTAGTGGTATATGTTCTGGATAGCACATATATTTCACATTCCAAAATGAGAGTTTTCCCAAAAATTTTTCTGCAGATGTGTCGACCAGTGTTGGGCACGCTCGCACAAAAAAAAAAAAAAAAAAAAAAAAAAAAAAAAAAAAAGCGAAGTAATTCAAACTCAAACTCAAATTCTCAAAAATGAGTCAAGTTCACTCTCAAATTCAAAAATTTTCAAATGAACTCGCTCAACTCAAGCTCATTTATGAAAAGTTCACTAAAAACTCGTTTTTTCCCCTTGTTATTATTAAGTTCTTTTTTTACCAGGCCTGTCCTCTCTTGCAAATGTATTAGTATTAGGTAGCTTTCATTATAAAAAGCTACCTATTGCAGCCGTTCGGAGGAAAGCGATTTCAAAAAATTTTGGTATATTTTCATCGATTATGACCCCCAAACCCCGAAACCACCCTCCGTTCAAAAGTTGATATATATTTTTATATATATATATCTGATCTTTGTCACACTGTAAGTCTCGTATTTATGAACCGATTTGGATGAAACTTCGTGTATACATAGTACATACCAATGTCTCGACCGAGTTCGTCGGCCAGCTTCATCCGACATCTTGTTTCAAAATGGCGGCAATTAAAATTTTTTTTTAATTTGAAATTTGAAATGTGGTACCAAAAAATTGAAAATTAAAAAATATTTTTTTCTTATGTGTTTGACCTTGATACAAAGGTTCCGGAGCAGTTTTTGTTCCGTTTATATCTTAAAAAATGGCTGATTTATAGCATTTTGAATTTCTAGCGTGGCTGACATTTTGAAATGACCTGATTTTTGTCACGCAATAACAGGCGTATTTATGAACCGATTTCGATGTACCTTGGGGTATACATAGTACATACCAATGTCTCAACCGAGTTCGTTGGCCAGTTTCATCCGCCATCTTGTTTAAAAATAGCGGCCATTTAAATTAAAAAAAAATTAAAATTTCAAATGTGGTACCAAAAAATTGAAAAAAAAAATATTTTTTTCTTATATGTTTGACCTTGATACAAAGATTCCGGAGCAGGTTTTGTTTTGTTTATATCTTAAATAATGGCTGAGTTATAGCACTTTGAATTTCTAAGGTGGCTGACATTTTGAAATGACCTGATATTTGTAACGCGATAACAGGCGTATTTATGAACCGATTTAGATGTACCTTGGTGTATACATAGTGCATGCCAATGTCTCGACCGAGCTCGTTGGCCAGCTTCATTCGCCATCTTGTTTCAAAAGGGCTGCCATTTAAAAAAAAATTAATTTAAAATTTAAAATGGGGTATCAAAAAATTGGAAAATGAAAAAGATTTTTTTTTTATGTTTCACCTTAATACAAAGATTCCGGAGCAGTTTTTGTTTCGTCTATATCTCAAAAAATGGTTGAATTATAGCACTTTCAATTTCTAGTATGGCTGACATTTTAAAACGATCTGATATTTGTCACGCGATAACACGTGTATTTATTAACCTATTTCGATGTTAGAAGGCATGTGGATAGTATATAGCAATGTCTTGCCCAAGTCCGCTGGCCAGCTTTAAGAGCCATCTTGTTTCAATATGGCGGCCAGTAAATAAAAAAAAAATTATATTTAAAGTAAGGTGCAAAAAAATTAGAAATTGAAAAGGTTTCTTTTTTAGGTGACATTTTGAAAAATCTGATTTTTTGCCTGCGACAGCACTCGTATATATCAACCGTCTGCGATGTGAGTGAGCATGTGCACTGAAATTACTAAGGTCTCGACCAAGTTCACTGGTTAGCCTCATCCACCATGTTGTCTTAAAATGGCAGGCACTTCAAGATATCGCCGAATTCGGCAACCAAATATAAGTTACTTTAAATAAAAACAGCTTGGATAAAGCTGAGTAACTTCGCGAAATTCTCATTCATAATGATTTAGTATTAATAAAAATTAGTATTGAATCTCCTATAATCGGTTTCCACTAAATTGAGCTTTGTGTGTTTGAATAACATAAGCTGGCTTTTTAAAAATAATGAATATGAAAGCTACCTCTTCCTCCCGACACTGGCCGGAAGGACTTTTTGTTTTTATTTTCAAACGGATTATTATATCCATTTTGCACCGACCAAAATATTTTTCGTTTAAAATAGGATTTCATCATACACAGATTCTTATAACAGGTTTTACAGTTTTGCATCCTCCCGCCCTAGAAATGTATATGTACTATTCTTTAAAGAGAATTTTTATTGTAGAATAATGGTAATTTAAAAATATATGTATTTTCGGCAAAAATTGTTGACCCAAGGTGATTGTTCCTTAAACATATTTTTGCACGAGTCAAACAGGGATGGCTCATTGATTTTCATACAAGCAGGATTGTGACCAGGAGAAAATTTCGGTCGATGCAGACTTCGAGGAAGAATAAAGGACAGCCCCAAAAATAAGTTCGGTTCGGCCCGAACCGAGCCTCCAGAGAATGCATGACCCGGGCACGACCCGGAAAAACTGATGATCAGACTCGTCCCGTCCTGAGTCCGTGTTGGTCTCTAAATGGCATTTGAATGGGGAAAACGTGTTCTTTAACGGCTGGAAAAATTTGAGATTTCGTTCAGTTCACGTTCGTTTCTCAAAAAGTGAGTCAAGTTCATCTCAACGTTCATAGAAAGTGAGTTAAACTCGTGAGTTTTCGCTCAATGAGCGCGCTCATGCCCAACTTTGGTGTCGACACTCTGATTTTGCTCGTTTGTTCTTTCCCTCTTTATATTTTTAAGCAGTTTTTTTAGTACTTCTAATCACTGTTTTTCTTCTTTTAAATATACATAAAAGTCTATTAAATTAAGTTCCGTCTTTTAGCAGCAGCTCGGGTGCAATTTGAAAATTTTTCTTGGAGAGTTTCTGTATTTTATGAATCATTATTAGTATAGATTTAGATAATGTACGCCTTTTAAGTTTTTGTGTTTTGGTTTTTTATTTTCTTCCTGTATCTTAATGTTTCCACGAGTAATTATTTTTCTATTACCTTCAATTAGAAAATGTTTAAAGGTTTTTGTTATATTTCTTCTAGCAATGTTTTGTGAGATAGGACAACACGGTTTGAAAATGTTTCTTATTCTTTTCTGCTCTAGTTTTAACTCAAAGAGAAGGCACAAGAACAACGCTGTATTACGAATCAATAAGCTTCAAATTATCTGTAAACTAGTCGGATGTGCTAATCCCAAAACTTTCTTCTTTCTCATACATGTTAATATTTCAAAAAGTTGTTACACATGTTAATCTCCTTCAGTGTTATTACTTCTGTACTACACAGACTATGATTTTCATCTTAAGTTTCTGCTTCATTTTACTAATCGGAGTAAAAGCGAGTTAATCTCAACCCTAACGTATAAAATCACGATTTTGCATTATTCTATCGTGGATGAACTGCTTGAGAATAACCGGGTTAGCTGGATGCAAATCGCCCGTCGCTTCATGAACAGCCGATGTACAACAGAACTATGAAAAATCGAGAGAAATCGCTATTACAACGCCCTCTTCCGGCGGATCGCCTCGGCTAAAAACACACACATTTTTTTTTTCAATTCTATACGTAACTTCATAAACTTTTCGATGGTACAATATTGAAAATGGCACAAAAATCATTATTACAGCGCCCCCATTCAACGGAATGTTTCAAATTCAAGGAGGATCTGCTGACCATAAACAAAAATGTACACAAAAAATTTGGTTCATTTGTATACATAACTTCATACACTTTTCAAGGGTACAATAATGAAAACGCCAAAAAATCGCTAATACAGCGCCGTCTTCCGGCGGAATATTTTGAAATTCAAGTCGCAACTACTGGCCATAGTCAAAAGCATACATAAAAAATGTGGTTTAATTCTATTGTTAACTTCGTACACGTTTCAATGGTACATAGTGGACAGACGGACAGACAGACATTTTTTATAAATGTGTTTTTCGGAATCTCTAACCCCTAAAACGTGTAAATCCGTCGAAAATCGGAAGCTGAAATATATTTCGATTAGAATACTTTCTTCTATTGAACAGAGACTTGAATACCTAATAAATTTGTTAGCTAATAGTAAACAAGCTCGAAAAAAATCCCGATTACAAAACTTTCTTTTTTATAATGAAGAATGTTATTTTTAATTATTTTGGTAGTGATAAGATTAAAATTTTAGTAACCCATAGTTTCTTGTTCAAACTTTATACTAATTTAAATATAGCAGTTACATTATTATTGTTGGTGTTGTGCCATGCATGTCTTCTCGAATTTTCTAAATCTGACACCGCAAGAATATTAACTGAGCGGATACACATCCACAAAAATTTACGAATATGAAGTTTAGTGTTTGTTTTTATTAACACTTTCCAACAAAGTTGAAAAGTGTTTATGCATTCGGTTTGTCTCTCCGTCAGTCCGTCAATCCGTAAGGCCGTCTGTCCACGCTCTAACTCCCGTAAATATACTCGGATTTTCATAAAATTGATAAAGGTTAATTTAGGGTCACCAAAGCATGTTTGGTAATGTGTATGAAGTACGTCGGATTAATCGTTCATTTACAGGGGCACTCGAAAGTATTCCATTACATTATTGTATATGGGGGAAAATCGTTTGCAGAGTATTTTATGACATTATGCTATTTCAAATGCTTTGAAACTGATATAAATTACTCAATTTCACTACGATTACGTTAGAACAGGGCATTCATAGCATTTTTTATTCATTTACAGGAACACACAAAAGAAATCGGTTACAGTACACTACTGTCTTTGAGTAATAATTGCTGGAGTGTACGGTTTAAAATTTGGTATGCGCTTTTAAATTTAATTAATTTTTTGCATCTTACTCGTTACATATAAATTTTATACCTCAGATACTGGGCTGCACAAAAGTAATCACGTACCGTTCTCCTTATTAGAGGAAATTGCTGAAGGTAAATTTTCAACTGAAGTATATGTATCTCTTAAGTAAACCAAATTTTGGTATGCATGTAGTTAATAGATTCAAATCTATATATCAAATATAGGGCTGCTGAAAAAAATCGCAAAATTTCCAATTGTGGATGGGAACAGCTGAAATTGGGTTTTGAAATGTATTGTGGGCTTCCATATGGTTGAATTAGACGTAATATTTTAATTTTTTAAACAGTGCAGTTTTGTTACATTATTCTGAATGTGTTGAAAAGTGTTTCATGATCTATGCTTGAAACATGATTTTTTTCTTACTTGGTTAAAATTTAATGTGGGATTTTAGCCGTTACTTTTGGAATAAAATACACAGTGCGATACCATACTCTGTTGCGTATTCAAAGTCAAAATTTTGCAAACGTATACAGACTGGGCCATTTAACCCCTTAATTCTCGCTCCCGTGATATTCATGGGCTGTGTCTTTTATTCAGATTGTTTGATTCCTACCAGTTTTATAAAATAGTGTAATTGTTGTTTATAATGGTATCATTTTAGCTGTCATTAAACAAGGTGAATATTTCTTTTTCATAAAAGTGGTGCCTATAAGCAAATTTAAATTTTAAACCGTAATTTAATGCGACCGTAAAGGGGTTAAAACTGGCCGAAATGTGCCAGTGTAACTTATTTAATTAGAATAAGAAGCAACTTTATTGTAAGCGCCTTTCTAGTAAGCATTGAAAATGGCTTCCACCAGCATCTAAACAAACTTGGACACAGTTTCCATGTTATTGTTAAATCACTTCACTTATCACGTTTCTCTTATTCGTTTTATTACAATCCGCATCCGAGAGAGTTTTTCGTGACCCACACTGTACATTTAGATTAAAATCTCAAATATAAAATTTCACACATGTCTAAGTACTTGAAGAGATGCAATTATAATGCCCATTGCAAAAACTATATCATAGCAGCACTTCCTGTTGAATGATGAAAATTAAAAATCAAAATTCATTGATTTTGCAATAAGCATCTTGTGTATTACTTTCGGCGCATTTCCACTCCTTATATGGCGAAGTATAGCTAGCATTCACATCGTAATACTCACGACATCGAATCAACACCACTTTATTTAAATATTCTAATGAATATAAAGTTTCACTGAATTTCGCCCTTTTGTTTATAAGTATAGTCCAACAAAAATGGCGTAACAGACAGAGAGACAACAATACAAAAGAAAAGTAAAATAATATTCAGAATATCCTAAAATGCGTAAATCCATGAAAAACCGGGACATGAATTTGTTTGTCGAATCCAGTGCATTCTTCTTATGAATATAAAAGAAAGTATTAACGAATCTCTAGAATTATTAATATCATTCTTTCAAATCCAGAGATTGATCAAAAAGGATAATTGTTTTCACGATATTGCTTTACACAGTGTGCAAATAATAATCATTTACTTTAATAAGCCTTATTGGTAAGCAATTGTTTTAGATTTAGACCAATCTTTGCTTTAAGAAAGTATTTTTGTTCATGCCATGTTATCTAATCAGCACCTCTACAACATAATTAATTAAACTTATTAATGCATGTTTGAAATTCAAGATTTAATAGAGATTTCTATCTAGCTATCTGTTGTGGAAAAAAAAATCATTCCAGGTATCATGCTCCAAATATTCTTCAGATTAATCTATGTCATCTTCAAGAAATAATTAAAAGGGATTTTGTAACTAATTATTTAGCTTGGATGAAAAACTTCCCAATTAAAAGCTAACATCTGTAGATAATAATCTTATTTCCTAAAGTAATTTCCATGTGCCCGTTCACATTTATTTGACACGTGATGTGCTGGGAGATTAAATAAAGCAGCAATTAAACTTTGAAAAATTCTTTATAATTGATGTGCTTACTTGTTTCAAGCAGCGTGAAAAAGAAATTTTAGTGCTAATTTAAGAAAACCTTGTAACAACGTAACAGAAACGTTCATTTGTGTATTTATAGGATGCAGTGTTAGATTTTCTCTTTGTGAATTCTAAATGTAACTTTATGAATATTACAGCGTATCTGATAAAAGAGATGCCTCAATAAAAATTCAAAAGTTTACTAACTTTATTATTAAATACACAATTCCTATCGTAGCTATAACATTTAAAATAAATAGGATTTCTTTTATTCTAAATCGATATAACGAACAGCAGATGGATTATTTATGTCCATTCCGACATGAATGTTTATCTGTAATAAGTTTCATAAGAGGATGTTCCAAGGAGCGAATGAACATATACCGAACTTTATTTTTAACACTTCCCGACATAGTTGAAAATGTTTTAGGACTTTGGTTCGTCTCTCTGTCCGCGTTCTTATGTGCGTAAATATACCTCGATTTCTACGTAATTGGCATATTATATTAAGGTTATTATGGTATTAATCAATGTCGTCGTAAAAAGAATTTAAAAGGGATTTGTGTAACCAGCTATTTGGTTTTGAATGAAACTCTTACCTCAATTAAAACATGGATGAATCGAAATTTTTCAACTAAGCGAAAAAATTCCCAAGCCGAAATTAAAACCCGAAATCTTTGACTTAAATTATCAGTGCTCTACTGGTTGATGTACAATGGACTGACAACCGGCAGGTATATTTTGTCCAGACAACCTTATTGGCTTTAGCCAATCTTTAGCATCATTAATATCTTTAGCAAGCTTTAGCATCTGGTTAGTCATTTAGACAGCTCAAAAGAATATGCCGCAAGTAATGGAACTCTATTAAACTATAGATACATAGATACACTTTTATTTTGAATTTAATCATACTGATTCGTAAAGATATCATAAATCATTAAGAAGTTTAAGTGAAAGGTTCTAAATTCGAGTATTGGCTTGAGCACTTTTCGCTCAGTTGAAAAATTTCAATTCGTGCGATATCTTTAACAATCAGTATGAGTGAGTTAAAAATACTACGAATGATAATGTTAATTTCATAATCATTTTCATGTAGCCATCCGTATTTATTTGACACATAATGGGGGATTAAACGAACCTGCAATCAAACTTTGAAAAAAATCTTTAATTGTCATGCTACATATGTAATTTTAAAAATAGTTTTCATTTTCATCAAGATGAAGCCGACCTGTCTCAACGTGTAAGACTGTGGAAAATAAATTTTCAATTTCAAAACACAATTTTTTCTTTTGAATTTCAATAACTAACGTAATAAAAAGTAAAAATTTTGTGACTTTTGATACAAGACTAGTTTGGACATTTTTACCGACTGAGCCAGCACAGGACCATCCGAATCCATTTTTTTCTTAATCTATATGCAAAATTTATGCATAACTTTATATATATATATATATGCATACCTATTGTATATAATATATAATATATATAAACTTATAAATAACAATATTACATATTACTATACAATATGAATCTTTGAAACTCAAAATTTAACAATTTCAAGCGTAATGCAATTATATTTCTAAAATGCTGAATTAACTGAATACTGCGAGAATTTACAAATATTTATTCACGTACATCGTAAAAGAAAAGCTTATTAAAAAACTAGCTGACCCACCCCGCGTTTCCCGGGCCCGTGATAATATTCTTAATGAACCTTTAATTTGTACGATTTTATGTCTGCTGCTCACGCGCTGCGAAATCTGTTAGTTCCACTTTCCACCGCAAGGAGGCTCATTCTGTTCTAAGCAATCCAGCTCCCGAAAGAAACTCCGACACGTGATGTGTTGCTTGCGGCAGCGTAAAGAAGGATTGTTGCGCACACGCTAAAAGTTATTTTAGTTCCACCTTCTAACACCAGAGGCAGAATATGTTTTATAGGAACATTCGACAAATATCCCCGCTGCCTCCGGCACCGTATAGTGAGCGTGCTGTGCACAGGCTGCAAAATTTATTAGTTCCGTATTCCACCGCTAGGGAACGCATTTTGTTAAAAACTATCCACTAGTTTGAAATTAAATTTAAGTTATGTAAATAATATACCTTTTTCAAAGGGTTAATAGAGGCTTCTATCTAAATTACTATTTTGAAAAGTAAAAACTAATTCTGGTATCACGCTCTAAATATTCTTAAGATTAATCGATGTTATCTTTAGGAAATAATTAAAAGGGATTTAGTAATTGATTCTTTCGTTTGAATGAAAACCTCACTTCTAGTAAAAGATATCTTCGATAATGTCACTTCCTAAAAATAACTTGCGTAATCCAGCCCCATTTATTTGATATACGATTGGTGATTAAATAAATTAAGTATAAAACTCTCAAAAATTATTTAGTTGCTATGCTTACCTTTTTTAACCAGCGTGAAAAATATCATATTACTAACTTAAAAAAGAGTTTTATTAACGCAGCATAACGTTTATTTGTATATTTTTAATGGTTTAGTAGATAATTTTGAAGATCTAAATGCAAATTTATGAATATTATTCAGAGTACTAGTAAAAGAGAAAAAAAAACATTAATTTCGTAAGTAAAAAAAAATCAAATGTAACAAAATGCAATAATTTAAAATTATTTTCCTCGTAGTAATAAAATTTCATACGTTACTTGCGTTATGTGCCTCAGCATGTATGAACCAGTAAGTAACTGTACTTTTATAAGCATAGATTAAACTTTGTGCGAATTGTAATAAAAAAGCTAAAATCTTAAACAACGATTTTACGCACAAATAACGTAAAGAACGATAAAAAATACCCATACGATCGTTTTGAGGATTCCTTGATCCTCTTCCTCATTGAGGGAAAAAAATTAAAATGGGTTCGAAGAAACCCTCGGTTATAGCCCCGAGTACTGTGGCGAATTTTGCCCGTTTATATGCTTTACCTGAGGTTCATAAACTTGATATTCCGTTTCACCTCATCGTTTCCAATATTGGTACTGCCTCCTATAAGCTTGCAAAACATTTAGTTTCCAAGTCCCCCCCCCCCTCACGGTTAACAATATTTATATGTCAAAAATTCAGTTCAATTTGCTAATATAATTCGCAATTTCAATCCAACAGGCTACATTATGGTTTCGTTCGATGTCAAATCTCTTTTTACAAATGTTCCTGTACAAGGTGCTTTAGATTGTTTGAGAAGGAGATTAAATGAGTTTCATTATTTTCAATATGAAATTGAGAAACTTATTTCTTTAACCAGCGTTTGTTTATCTCAAAATACTTTTGTGTTTCAAGGAAAGTTTTATAAAATGTCGGAAGGTTTAGCTATGGGTAACCCTTTAAGCCCTGTTTTGAGTGATATTTACATGCATTATTTTGATGTTAAATTATTTAAATTAATATAATTTTCATTTTATACACGTTACGTAGATGATTCCTTTGCTTTGCTTAATTTGTCTAAACATAATATTAACGCTATCAAGAGGCTAAAATTATTCAAAAATGTAACTCAGTTTTTTGATCTAGACTTTTACGAAGCTCATTATATTCATAAACATACTTCCTCCATAGTAAATGATATGACCAGCACCCCTTTTCTTTCACCAGTGTTAAGAGATCCTGCGCAGTGACTCTTTTTCAGTTAGTTCTGTTCAATTACGTCATTTTTTTGGGATACATAAACTCTTGTTTCCGCCCTTTTCACTCAGTCTATAAGCCAGTACTGGGTGCTATAACCGAGGGGTTCTTCGAACCCATTTTAATTTTTTTTCCCTCGCTGAGGAAGGGGATCGAGGAATCCTCGAAACGATCGTATGGGTATTTTTTATCGTTCTGTACGTTATTTTTGCATAAAATTGTTTAAGATTTTAGCTTTTTTATGTACTTTTATAGTCTTAATAAACCGATGATGTATTACGTCAAAGAAAAATCATTCCTGTTGCTTAATTTTTTTCATTACATGTTTAATTTGCGATTTTGTTTTCATTTAAGCCATTAAAATGGAAGGTGAAATTAAGATAAAATAAGTATTTTGTGTTCTTATCAAATTTAACCAAACATGATAAGCAATTTTTTTTTATGTCTCGCTGATAAAAACGTGCATAAGATTAGTTAATTTTTTTTCCTCAGCGTAAAATAACCTTCTATGATGTCAGTATCAAACAAAACGCTGTGCATAATGTCGGAATTAATGAAAGGAAATTGGCGGTAACCATATTTGAAAAATGTGGAAGATGAGATAGACTTATAAATACCTTATTTTATACTGCCATATATTAATCATAAGCTTCATCTGTTCTGTCAATTTATTAAAGACATTATATAGCGTTAAAATATACTAACCAGGAAACTACGCCAATAGTGTAATAATGAAAAATTTCTAAATAGGTAGCAATTGAAAGGGCTCGATTGAAAGGTTGCAATTGAAAGGTTGAGACGTGTTTTTAGACGCATAAATTATTTGCCCTCGTATCCCCGTTATCGAGATATAAAGTTTTAAAATTTGCAAAATGAAAGATCTAGCATTATGAAGGGAAGGCTCCCTGCCAGCCAGTGAGGAAAACAGTTCATGGTGTAAAACAATAGTAGCTTCCTTTCTTATCAATTAGAAGTTCTTTGGGTAGATTATCGGTGCCACGTGACTTTATTACGCTTCGAAACCAGATTTTGAATATAGAACCCAGTAAGCATTCTCGATTTAGGCTATGTTTGAAGCGCGTGTTACATTGAAAAGATGTTCTTGTTCTTAATGGAACACTGGTGCATTAAAATACTAAATAATGCAGCACTGATGCACCATTTAGCATTATTTTGTGGTGCATTATTTAGTGTTTTAATTCATCAGCACTGCATTAAGAGTCGTTGACTGAGCAAAACTGCCAAGTGTGTGGAACGAACTTGATTAAGGATTTAGTGTTAGTTGTGTTACGAAAGGTTCACACACCAAACATTTGTAACTGAAAAATAACTTGAAATGATCCTCTTTATTTTCGTATATCACTTATTATAATATGTGTAATAGTTTTGAAAATATAAATTTTCAAAATCCGGTCATTCATTTGTGCTAACCCTGTATATCTCGGTAACGCGGACACGAGAGCAAATAATTTATGCGTGAGCAAATGTGTTTCAATCTACTCTTTCGATTGCTGCTAGCTTAGATTTTTTTCATTTTTACACTAAGTGTAGTTTCCTGGTAAGATACAGTAATTTAAAATACACCTAAAAGTAGTGTAGCTGTCAAAAAGTTAAAAAATACATATACTCTAAAACATAAATAAAATATCCGCACAAATGTAAAATGATTTTAAAATATTTTCACCTCCCTTACAGAGGCATCTTCAGTTAATATTGTTTTTCGTCTCATTTCTCACTTGTTGAGAAATGAGTACGGATATTTTATTATATACTATATTTGTAAGGATATTTTATTCGTGCTTTAGATTTTAGAGTATGTGTATTTAAAAATTTTTTTTGAACACTGTTTTTCCCGTATGTTAAATTACTGCATCTTAGTATATTTTAACGCTATACAGGGTGTCCGGTCTCAACGGTGTCCAATAGCTAATTCCTGAACCGTTAGTCATAGACATATAGTTCCAATTACAAAAATGTTTTAAATCAGGTAAAGAAATATTTCAAATGCGATTTGGGTCAATAAAAACATTTCTTAAAAAAATACAAAATTTAAATTTTTATACGGTCCCCCGGTCCTATAAGTTATATTTAGTGAAATTTTCCTTTTACACTGACAAGTAATACACAAAAAGTCCCGTTATTCTACGATTAAAATTGTCCGAGTAATAGCTGTTTAAAGTTGGAGCATATTTTTTGCTGCAAATTGGGGGTCATTCACAAATTTAGTCGAACTATAATTTCGTCAGATATAAAAAATGTTTGGAAGTAAAATTAACATTGCAATATAAATTTGAAATCTTTAATCATTCTGGCATATTAATGGAAAATATACAATTTGTAATAAACATTTAAGAAGAAAGAAGAAACAGAATTTTTGTTAAATAAAATTATTCTAAATTAACAGCCTCAATTCTTTACAAAATGATACGTATTTTAAAATATTATTAGATTGCACAAGCCTGCAAAAGTTGGGTTATGCCATGTTTTTTAGCTTTTGCTAATTGATTCTTATATATTCTGTACCGCTGAATCCGAAATTGACCTTCATTTTTAACTATCATATCAGGATTTTTCGCAAATTGCAAATTTCAAAGTTAAGAAGTTCAATGTTAAAATTGAATTTCCTCCCTCATCTCATCGGACCACTCAGCTGTTTAGCTGTGAGAATCCCAGGATAAGCAAAAATATCGAATAAATTTAATTTTTTAATCAAATCAAATCAAATAAAACAAAAAATGTTTTCCATATGTTTTATAGTATGAGATTTTCGCTATATTTTAACTTACATATTTGCGATTTTCAAAAAAATTCTAACGTGATGGTTAAAAATGAAGGTCATTTTCAGATTCAGTGCTAAAAAGAGCGTAAAAATCAATTATCAAAAGTTAAAAAACACAACCATCTCCTCTACTTCATAGTATTCGACTTTTGTTATTCTTTAAATTTGAAAATTTATGATTTGCGAAATATCCTGACATGATGGTTAAAAATTAAGGTAATTTTCGGATTCAGTGCTAAAAAATACATACAAGTTAAAAAACCCAACAATCGCAGTCTTGTATTATCTAATCTAAAACTTTTTCTTAAACTCCTTGGCAGAAATCTATCCGAAATTTTTTGTGTTATCCTGTAAAATAAGTATAAATGATAACCACCGAAAATCTTAATAATATTAAATTGTTATCGGATTTGCGCCAGTATGTAAAATGCAATCTCGATCGGATATTTAAAAGCGAGTTAAAGTTCGAGTACAAATTTTGAACTGGAAAAACATACATACGATTGTTGAAGTAACATAAAAACTTATAAAGAAACATAATTTTTGTTAAAAGAAATCATAAGAGAAACAGTCTCAAATCCTGCCAAAATAAAACATACGTTATTTTAGCCAATTTGAAATTTAATCATAATACTTGTAGGATTTATTTTTCAAAGCGCAGATACACATGAAGTAAGATCTTCGAATACTTTAAACACTTGGTATATGATCCCTCAAAGCCAAGCCGAACTCATTTGTTTTCAGAGTAGAAAAGTGGCATAAGTCATGCATTTTTAAAGTTTCATAACTCGCTCAATTTTAGCGTTATGTGAATGGGACTTTCTTTGTCTTACTTGTCAGTGTAATAGGAAAAAATTACTAAATATAACTTATAGGACCGGGGGACCGTATAAAAATTTAAATTTCGTAATTTTTTAAGAAATGTTTTTATTGACCGAAATCGCTTTTAAAATGTTTCTTTACCTGATTTAAAACATTTTTGTAATTGGAACTATATATCTATGACTAACGGTTTAGGAATTAGCCATTGGACACCGTTGAGACCGGACACCCTGTATAATGTATGTAATAAATTGGTGTAACAGATGAATCTTATGATGAGACAAATTCGCCCACAGACTTTATTGAATAAAATGATCTGCAATGAGCAAAAATATGAAACTGAATGTTATCTTCCCAATCCCGTCGCTCACAGGACATTCAGTGGTGGTTCATGAGGGGAGGCAATGTACACTAAATTTCCTTCATAAATTAATTTGAAATAAACAGAAAACTGAATTAAAACTTTTTAATATAAGATCAAGGTATGGAACTGTTCGTCATAATCATTTTAAAAAATTCTGTCAAATGTCCGTGACAAATAACAGAACTGTGTTGTGAAATAGGCTAACCGCCAGTATCGCAGTTTAAACAATGAAATTGAAGCGTGAAAAAGGGAAACTTCCATAGACGCAATGTAATTCCCGACCATCAGCGAATCAGTGCAAACAGCTAAGCGGTTAGAAGTCGCATAAAGGGGCGAAAGATAAAACGGGGTTTACTTGGCGCGCTTTTGCGTGATCGCTATTAGCGATAATTGTCAAAATGAGGAATAAAGCTGTGCTCACCGCTGTCCCTTGTCCGCGCGAAAACATGGGGGGTCGCCTACCCCTCTTTTCGAGGATGGATCTTCTCTCCTAGAAAGAAACACCTTTAGTGGGAATTAGGTGAATGATCGTACAATACGTTAAATGAATCTGTTAGTAGTTATGTTAGATTTCGAGTGAAAGTGGAACTTTCGATAGGTAAAATTTATTATTTTACAGAGTGCCGCATTACTGAAGATTTTTCCATTGTACGTATTCATCGGCTATCTACTTGCAATACAGAAAATATATCATAACAACTGGACATAAACTGATCATATTAAAAAATCTTTCACAATCGCTGTTAAGTCACAAGTCAAACTGACAAAGAAATGTCATTTTGAATTCTCGTGGGGCGTACTGACAGTACTTAAAAGTATCATTAAAATAACTTGTTTTAAAATTCATTTACTACATCGATTAGTTGTAATACAGTTTAGAATGAGTTATAGATACATTACTTTATCTTGTTCCAAAAGCATTATTGGTTACACAAAACAAAAATATTTTTAAAAGGATGATTTCTTTTGCCTTTGCATCTTTTCAGCTTTCTTGGCATTGGAGGCGGGGAAGGGGGGATTTTTCAATTCGGAAATATTTCTATAGTTCTATTGTAAGAACATTATATTTGTTCATTTCCTAATTCTACAAAACACTAAGAAAAATATTTAAGATAAAAGATTTGAGTGGGGTTATAAATATTGAACAAAATTCCTATAAATTCAAATTTAATAAATTCTTCTAAATCCTTGAAACTTAAAATCCTTCTAAAATTTAATAAATTATTGTGTAAATCTTCTAATGTAGTTTAAACAATTCACAAAAAATGCTTTAGAAGATAAAATTTTCATGAATTCATAATTCAGTACATAAAGGGTTGAGAGAGGATAGATTCGGTAAAGGAGGAGAAAGAAAAGATAACCACTACGCATCAATTAGATCTGGAGGTTTCGAGTTGTCCAGCATCAGGTAGAAAATTTGAAACAGTACAGAATTATTCACTGACCTCAACCGCGTGGGTTCTTATTTAAAAGTACCAGGGCAGGCAGTCCTTTAGGGTGTAAGTGCAAGAAAATGTCAGTTGCACTAAATTTCTTTTAAAGGTAATATAAAAGTTTTCTTAGTCTCGTTTGCGGTCTCAATAAATATGATGCTCGAGTGAAAAAAGAATGCATCTTACAATCATCTAATAAATATTCTTCCTAAGAAATATTGTTATCCATTTGGTTAAAAAAAAGTTGTAAATATGTACCAGTGCTTTTATTGAGAAGTATTTTTTATATTCTTAAAATAAGTTTTAAAATTTCTGTTTTAATGTTGATCTCAGTGTGCTCTGGTTTTGACTTATGGCTACCACTGACGATATAGACTTGGCTTTTTGTTTCTATTTTAGTTTTACTCGCAATTTTGCAAAGTTTGTGGGACTAAGTTTCGCTTCTTCACATTGACTGTAATCACACATTTTTTCGCCGCCAGTAATGATACAGTACAAAACCTTTCTTTGAGCCATCAGTAGCCATTGGCATTCATTTGTTTGTCCCAATTGAAAGTGAGTAGCCACAAATATAGCAAATTCTCATTTTTCGTAATTTAACATTTCAGTTTAATGACAAAGAAAGACGAAATAAACGAACATTTCAGTTTAATGACAAAGAAAGAAGAAATAAACGAACCATGCAATAAAAATAATTAAAAATAACAAATGGCAATGGCTTTAATTATTTCTTAACACAACAGCTATTTTATACACTGATTTTTTTTTTTTTTTTTTTTTTTTTTTTTACATTTTCTAACATAATTGAAAATTGCTTATGTCTTCTGTTTGTATGGCTGCCTACCTGTGTGTCCAAACGCGTCTGTGAATAGTAATTGCAGGAAGTGAGATTTTAGTTGTGTTATGCGTTTCCCATCTGTATTAAATTTTAGCTTAATATGTGCAGTGTATAATAATATGCAGACCACACACAAAGCAGAACCAAAATATTTCCAGTCACCATATATGGGCGATAAATGATGAAAATTAGTTTTCAAATCTGTTTCGCATTTACATCTGGATTAAATTGTAATAAACCAAACTAAATCTATAGATCATATACGCGGCTGCTTAAAAGAATCTTCTGACGAATATATTTTTCTTACAACGTTAATAAGGTGACCGTGAGGGACATGTATACTCCACAGGCTCCTCATTTTGCTATATATTTCAAAATTCAATCTCCGAATGAAGACATAATTAATCACACTCATAAATTCTTTTCATTTCTCAACATACGTCTTAACAATGCAATTAAGAAAGAACTCGTGACGGATAAACCTGGAAGTTACGTTTGTTTGTGAAACATTTAATATAAACATAATTTCTCAGATCTCAAGGTTTTTCCAATAATATTTTTTGAACATTCGATAAACTGTTTGAACTGTATTTATTGACTCTAATATTAAAAGCAATAAATTAAGTTTAATTGCACTGACTTCCTGTTACAATAATAATAAAGTGTTATATATGACTTTTTATATTCACTTGTATACTAGACTCTTAGTATGAGAGAAGCAGTAATAATATGTTGCTAGTGTATATATTCAGAAATTAAAAAAAAATTTCTTTCATATAAAGAAGCACTATATATGTGTTCATAAACTACGCAGCTTTTCCGCACGATGTCCTACACACTTCCTGATATTTACATAAGATTAGGGGAAGTTAGCCTAAAATGATCCTAGCGGACAAAAGGATCCACATAGGTTTTCTTCCAGACAGGTCGCGCTATCTACAGGGTAACACATAAACTTGTTGTGTCAAGTGAAGAAGAAGCAATGGCGGTATTCAAACGATCGCAGTATAACGCGTCTGAATAAAATTATTTAAAAAAGTGGGTTTTGTAAGATAAGCACTAACTTTCATATTTATTTACATATACAGTTTTCCATGTACAGAAATGTGACTTGGTTTACTTAATAGAGTATGTTTTTAGATGTGAATTGCACATAGTAAGTTTGTTATGTTTCTCGGCATCATCTGGTTATATGACCTAAAATGGACGGTCATGTTGCCGGGTAAAATGATACATTATGTGGATCGTTTTACTACCATTTTATTGGCTGAAGAAAATCCGATTCCACTTCCTAGTCATCATGGGAGCGAAATGAGTGACTGACCCAAACCTTTCTCTTTGAGTCCACATGTTATCCTAACGTCTCCAAAGAAAACGGAATCAAGCACTTCGAGAAAAAGGAAATCGATCAAAAGTGTCATTTTAACGAGCAGTCCTTATAAGAATCAACTGTGCTTGGAAACGAAAAGTAGAGAACAGAAAGAGACGATAAAATAGGCTGCAGCTAAGAAAATCTAATTAAAATATTCTAAATCTAGAAACGAAATAGCCAGAACAAGCAAAGAAAAGAGCATGAAGTCAAAGCAAAGACGTATTCCCATCAGTGTTGCCAGTGGGCTCCTTTTTTTAAAAAATTCAGATTTCTTTATTGGCACTACTTTTCTGAAACGGTAAAACTGCTCGGTTTCGCCTTAATAGGTCATTAAATAAGGCGAATTTTACTATTTCAAAAAAGTGGTGCCAATCAAGAAATCGGAATTTTGAAAAAGTAGCCTACTGGAAACACTGGATATGTTGTTATGGGAATCAGAGTTGCCAACAATGATTCCCATACAGAAGAAAAGAGTGACTAAAAAACAATATTTGGAATATAGTGAAACAGATTCAGAAAATGAACAAAAGTGTATTTATTGCGATGAACTGTTTGCCTCTTCTGCAGAGGTGAAAGTTCGGTCCAGTGTCACAAGTGTCGTAAGTGGGCTCAAAATGCATGTGCAGAGATAGATAAGAATGAGGATTATGTGTATCTTTGCGATATGTGCTTAAATATTCCTAGTTTTCGGATGGGGGGGGGGGCGAAATAGACGTTACTTTTCGATCATAATTTTCAAATATTCTTTTTTATTGTTTTTTCGAAATTATTTGTGAACCTATTTTATTTTAAAATTTACATTAAATCAATTATGTATGCTATTTGATTGAAAAGCTTATTTTATTTCATTATGTATTGTCATAATTACTTTTATACCCTTTATTTTGCCAATAAAAAGCAATTTACAATAATTTTTAATGAAGGGTCGTTTTACCCTTGGGTGAGAGTAAAATGATCCTTGGGCACATTTTCAAAAATCTGTTTCTTTCATTACTCAATTTGTGTTTAAAATATTATTAAAGTATGTTTCTGGTGCAAAATATAGTGTAAAACATATTAGCATAGGACCAAAGATTTATTTAAAGAGTTGTGTTATTTTACACAAGTTTTCCCCTTAAGGAGATCATTCTAGGCCTACTTCCCCTATAATATCCTTTTATGACCGGGAGTTTTTTTGGTAGAAATTGAAAGTTTGGGTGGTTTCCCCTTATCGATAGGACCGTAATTGATTGAAAAAAATATTTGAAAAAATACCCGATGTCAGGTTATGCCAAGGGAGGACCCGCACAATTGTGCGGGTTCGGTCTTAATGTAACCGTTTTGGTGCTAAATCTACACAGTTGTGTTGTTTGGGATTATATGTGCAAATATCTAAAGATAAAAGTTTAAGGAAAAAAAGTTGTTGTTTATTGAGATAATTTTCATCAGTCACAATGAAAATGTTTGAAACAATTTTTGTTTTTGGACAGACCACTACAATTTCATTTTCTGAGACATGTTCAATGCTCGCACCCCTCTTAAGAGCCTTTGGCAAATGGTATGCCCTTCACTCCGTTTGGATTGTGCCTGATCCTTCAATTTTTTTTTTTTTAGTTTTTCCAGCAGCGGTATTTTGTTGAAATACCGATCGAAATACATAAACCTAGGTCTGAACCAGAGTAAAGACTACAGCAGGTCCTAAGCCCAGATCCTTGTGGACCAGGTCTGTACTTTCCCATTGGTATACTAAAATATTTAAAACTATCCCAGGTGATACTGTTACAACAGAGAGTGGTTTGTTTTTTATATATTGCTTTACTGAAGCACGTCCTAAAAAAAGGAATCGTCCGCTCATCTATGGAAAAATTTCCCTGACCTCCTGGTAAATTCAAGCAGACACTACGGAATCTGTCGAGCATTTGCTTAACTTTCCATAATTTATTATTTATTCCTGGTGGTTTACTTTCTGTGTCGACAAAATGGAATGAATTTATCAAACTTAAAAATCTATCTCGTGATATGCATATAACTCATATAAAACTTATAAATCATATATGACATCTATAACTCAGAGCAGAAACATACAGTTCGTTACATGTGCATATTTTATATCTAATACTATCAATTTAAAATAGAAATCATGAATAGTACAAGCCTATTAATTTAAAATTAATCCGATTTAAAAATGTAATTAATAAAAAATAATTTTCTAAAAACATAAGTTTAAAAAAAATAACTTAAAAATAAAAAATTTATATATTAGGAATTGTGCCCATTTTGTAAGTGGTAAAGGCCGGACCCGCACAATTGTGCGGGTCATTTGTTTTTTAACATTTGTAAAGTCTAATTAAATTTATCAAAGCCAAAATCAATTAAAATCATGAATAAAGTATATGAAAAGAAAAATTAAATCTAAGCAAACACTAAAAATCATATTTAAAAGAAATTATGACAGTACATACTTTTTGTCTATTGCTGTCAGATGATATAGTCTTTTTAAAAGCAGAAAATCTAACCCTGTATTGTAGTTGGTGTCTCCTAGTTGTGCCTTATCAAAACATCTGAAGTCAATTAACTCATATAAATGTGCAGATTTGGTTTTAAATCTCACAAAAACAGGAAATAGTCATTCTCTTTTACATTAGTATCACGCGCACAATTGTGCGAGTCAGGGCTTAAAGGCATAAAATTTGGATAGAGCAATTAAGCGCTAGGATTACCTGGGATGAATGTTACAAGATCTAAATTCGATATATTCGATTAAAAAAGCTAAGCGTTTTTCAATTTATCTACATTTTACTGTTGACAAATAAGTAAAATAAATACTGATGAACTACGAACTTGAGCAAATTTTTTTTTTTTTTGTTGGTTGGTTTAAAATATTTCCAACAAATAAAGATGACCATGAGGGACATCTATGCTCCACACGCTCCTCATTTGAGTAGTCCTTCTTTGGCAGTCAAATATCTTATCCTATGTGGACATTAATTGCTCTTCTAGTGGAGAAAATTTTAAGTATTTATCAGGCATTAATGTTATTTTGAAGAACTTGAATATTTTTTACATTTTCAACATGTCCCAATTTTTGTAAATATGCTCAGCTTGCCATGGAATTTTATGTTATTAAATCTTAATTACATGATACTGAGGTACTCTGATGCCTATACCCCTTTAATATATATATATATATATATATATATATATTATAGAGAGGGGTTTTGCAACATTATGGTCTATAGACTGTACATGTTTAACATGTTTTTCAAAGGTCACGTTGTGAAAATTCATGGCGTATTGAAAAACATCGGATACATATAGATACATATAGATACATATCTATCCCATATGTCATACCGTAAAAAATACCTTATTTGACAGAACATTTCCCTTATTTTTACCCGACTGCCAAGAAGGGTTATGTGTTTCACGCATACCTGGGTATGTAGATTTCTTTATACCTCGAAACATCCCAACGGTAGGATAGATTTAAATGAATGAGATTTCTATCGATTCTTCGTAACCTTCCGATGGTTGTAGGCTATGTTTTGTTCTTATAAATTAAAAATGGCGGCCGTAAAATACAAAATGACGGTAGAGACCAAAAACATTTTTACGCGCCATATTGAGTGGCATATCATTGGATAGGTCATTCAAAATGAAGACGATGTTTCATTGGCTATTTTACAGTCAGAAGCTTCGTTTAAATAATACACAACCTGGAAGTTGTGTAGGTAGGATCTCTAGCTTTACTGCAACTCTAACCTCATCAAAACAGTGTTTATAGATAGGAACTAACAATGAAATACAACACTAACAATTAAACTTAAAAGTCATCAATACAAGTAAATAAAAAAATAGGTAAGTAATATAAAAAATAGTTTCACATTGATAAGAAATAATTAATTAGTTCGCTTTTTACGCAGTTGGGTTTTTTGATTTTTTTAAATTCAATTATCATACAGCACGATCGTGCTGTATAGTAGAGCTCAGCCGCATCTTTTACGTTTTGAAACATGATGAAAAGACAACAACTCAATTACAATCCAAACCAGAAAACATTCAGTGATGAATAATGGCTTTTTGGAAAGGTCTTAATTTAGCGATGTGCCTTTCGAAGGTCGGGTAAAAAAATATCCAATATTAAGGGAATGGCACCCATTTAAACTTTACATAGCGTTCCATAATTTAACAATATAGAAATATCTCCTTCAATCTTTCTTTCCTGTTGCCAAATCCTAGAAAGCGGCACAATAATTTAAAAAAAGTGATAACACGCGTATTTTGTTTTAAATAAAAATCAGATTTCCTCTTTATATTTTTGCATTTTTCAAATCGACGTCATTCAAATTAGAAAATGAAAATGTTTCCTATATATATGTAAAAACTTTAACTAAACACGTGTTAAAATGACGCAGTATCTTCATTTGAATGATTTTAATGTTTAAAAATCTATTTTAATACAGGAGTTTTAATTTCAAAAAAATAATCTCTATAATAATAGCCTAAGTCATGTGACTGTCATCAATAGTTCCGGGCTGACCGCTTCACTTTTTATATGCCAAACAGCCAATTTGGTAATTTAATGTTAGCCAGACGCAGGTAATAAATCGCCAAGTATTGTTCCATCGCCATCATATCACCGGTATTATAATAGTCCATCTCATGCGACCATCATAAACGATTTTTCGTGAGGTAAATTAAAACAAAGCTTTAATGTTGAAATTAAATGTCATAGTTTATGGTATTATTTATCACTTTTCTTCTTCTTTTTTTCTTTTAAGAAATAAGAGAAAATTGAGAGTCATAAATTTTAAGTATTTCAGTTTTAAATTAAAGTTATGCATTTTAAATAAAATGAGTGAAAGTATTATATTTTAAATGAAACAAGAAAAAATACGACGGGTACAATGTTTGGCGATTTGTCATCTGCACTCAGCTAACATAAAAATACAGAGTTCATGATTTTTGTATCAGAATGTTCCGATTTGAGCAAGTAAATTCAATTATGAATAAAAGTATAACATGATACAATGCTTAGCATAGATTTAAAGGAGACCAAACTGGTCGCCAAGGGCGGCTAGTTTAGGAAAAGATAATAATAAAAACAAGTTGGAAATTGCTCGTCAAACGTGGCAAATGAGGTGCGTTCGTACTATAACTAGTTTTATAATTATTTTTTGCACCCCATATTGTACTGAATGTATACTTTTTTGCACTTCATAAAGCGCATAGTCTGATACATCATTAAAATGCACTTCCAATAATTTTTTCCCATTCCCCGTAATGTAACGGAACACTTTTGACTGTCCCTGTAATTAAACTATACATCCGATTTTCCTAAAATTTGAAATAGCTCAACAAAACTTTTCACCAATTATATCTTTAAAATTTCAGACCATTCGGAAGGCTGTAATATCATTAAAATGCACTTGCAATAATTTTTCCCATTCCCCGTAATGTAACGGAACACTTTCGACTGTCCCTGTAATTAAACTATACATCCGATTTTCCTAAAATTTGAAATAACTCAACAAAACTTTGCAACAATTATATCTTTAAAATTTCAGACCATTCGGAAGGCTGTAATATCATTAAAATGCACTTGCAATAATTTTTCCCATTCCCCGTAATGTAACGGGACACTTTCGACTGTCCCTGTAATTAAACTATACGTCCGATTTTCCTAAAATTTGAAATAGCTCAACAAAACTTTGCAACAATTATATCTTTAAAATTTCAGACCATTCGGAAGGCTGTAATATCATTAAAATGCACTTGCAATAATTTTTCCCATTGGCCGTAATGTAAAGAAAAACTTTTGACTGTCCCTGTAATTAAACTATACATCCGATTTTCCTAAAATTTGAAATGGCTCGACAAAATTTTGAAACAGTTATATCTTTAAAATTTCAGATCATTCGGAAGGCTCTAATATCATTAAAATGCACTTGCAATAATTTTTCCCATTGGCCGTAATGTAAAGAAAAACTTTTGACTGTCCCTGTAATTAAACTATACATCCGATTTTCCTAAAATTTGAAATGGCTCGACAAAATTTTGAAACAGTTATATCTTTAAAATTTCAGATCATTCGGAAGGCTCTAATATCATTAAAATGCACTTGCAATAATTTTTCCCATTGGCCGTAATGTAAAGAAAAACTTTTGACTGTCCCTGTAATTAAACTATACATCCGATTTTCATAAAATTTGAAATGGCTCGACAAAAGTTTGCAACAATCATATATTTGAAGTTTCAGACCATTCGGTTAAGTAGTTTTTGCTCTGTTACATGCGGACAGACGGACGGACAGACGGACGGACTGAACGACGACTATAGGTGCTACGTATTTATATAATTACGAACGCACCTAAAAATCGTTTGCTAGATATGACGTCGATTTCTGTTTAACTGACATAACTTTGTAATAGTGTTTTATTCTGAAAAGAGACTCCTGATATTCTAAAATTAATCCTTATTATTATCATACATAAAACGAAAGATTTATTTTTCAGTCATACGAAAGAAATTTTCGGTAAATGCTAGTTCATTTGGTTGTATTTATTGCATTGTCCTGCATATTGTCAAGGAATTCGTATACTCCTATTGCACACGCCAAAGAAAACATGCATTTTAATTTTAAAAGCCGAAACACTTTAGTATAATTACGTCAGTATTACAACAAATGAAATTCAGTTTCGCGAGTCAAAAAAATTTAATATTGGTGGACCGAAAGTAATAATCTAAGAGAGGGACGGCGAACCTATGGCATGCGTGCCATAAGTGGCACGCTGCAGATTATTTTTGGCACGGCATAGATTTAAGTTTTACATCAAAATATAGTAGAATTTCACAAAATGCATTAATTAATATATAGATGTTGTCTGTGTCACTTGAATCCGATTAGTTCGGTTGGTTGTGATTGTCTCACAGATTGAAGGAATTGAAATATAACTTATTTTATCCGAATCTAGCTCAATATTGGCTCAGAAAATTTTGAGAATTAGAAGATTATCGCAAAACAAAAATTAAAAGTGCAATAAGCAAAAATGCTGATTTTAAAGTTATAACAACTTTGAATTCAATTCCAGACACTAAAAGCTATAGTTTCTGGCGCTTGCTATTTTGACAATTTTTTCTGCAAGACATCATTCTTTTCGTAAAAAAAGTCAAGTGAGCGCAATTAAACTTGGATTCTATCGAAAAATAACTAGGTACAAGGCGAATATAAATTATTTGGCATTTAAGATGAGACAACAGAAATAATATTTTTTAAATAAATTTCTACAGTATAACATCAAATATCACCTGTATTTTTTTAATGCTAAAAACAAAGTTTTAAGTACTTTTGATTCATTATTATTTGATCCATTAAATTTTTTTATTGTTGGCACGTCATGATCACGTAAAGTATATTTTTGGGGAAATTTGGCACGTGGACGTGAAAAGGTTCGCCATCCCTGGTCTAAGAGCTAGCAACGTTTTCGTCCCTTGATTTTAGCAAGGCTCATTTTTCTATATGCTCTTCCGTTTTATGGTGTAGTATGTATGCGAACGGCCTGGCTGGCGGCATACGTTACCTTTACCTGCAGGAGAAGGGGTTATGCATATGAAAAAAATTCAAAATTACGTCGTTTTAGCAAGGCTCATGTTTCTATATGCTCTTCCGTTTTATGGTGTAGTACGTATGCGGACGGTCTGGCTTTCGGGAGACGTTGCATTTACCGGCGGGAGAAGGGGTTATGCAGGTGAAAAAACTTCAAAAATTCATCATTTTATCAAAGCTCATTTTTCTATATGCTCTTCCTTTTTATGGTGTAGTATGTATGCGGACGGTCTGGCTGGTGGGAGACGTTGCGTTTACCTGCGGGAGAAGGGGTTATGCAGGTGAAAAAACTTCAAAATTTTGTCATGAAACACTTTTGACCTTCCTTGTACCTTTCAAGGCCAAGGTTGAGAAAGGTTGTATGAAGGAATGTCTTTAGTTTGTTGGCTAGAAAAGTAGAAATATGGCTTTTGGGATTAAATAATCCCGCGCGTGTACAAACGTTGCATTTCGATAGGTTCATTCGTTACGGGATAACATACACTAAAATAATTTTACTGAAAGAGTGAAATAAAAGCTGCCTTCATATGTTGATGAAAGTGTATTAAATGTAATTACTGTAAATTTTATAAAATAATTCATGTTTTAAGAGGTAAAACAAATCGTTGCATATTTTCTAAGGAAAAAAACACACGATTTTCACAGAAACTGTTATAAAATCGAAAAATAAATATGAAACGCTTGATATTTCCCTAAAAAGAAGTAGTACTGATGCATTTTACAATATAGAGTAGTAGACTTTTTTTTAAAGCGCATTTAGCCAAAAATATAATGGGAGACAAAATGAGGTGAGATTTACCCCACGCGTGTGTTAACGTTACAAAAATAGGTGCATGCGGTTACGGTTCAGTTAATTATGCCCTAAACGACGCCCGGTAACAAACGCCAATTGTCTGTAGGCTCAATTATATAATTTATCCGTACCAAATACACCAATTGTCGATAGACTCGTTTACGTAATTTATCTCCTTAATTAATGCAAATTTATAAAGGAGACCTACTTTCCGATTTTCCTGATTTTTTTATCAATGTTTGTAAATATGTTAGTCATTATCGTGATATTTTAGTTAGACATCCGAAATATTATTATAAATATCCAATATTAGTAATATTTCTGATATTACTTACAGGTGTATTGTATAATATTTTCAATCACTTTTGATCATTTTTCTGCATTCAGTCGTTTTCAGACTTTTTTTAATTTTAAATTCCCATTAAGTTCCAAAGACAGAAATTTTCCCTTTTTATAGTTTTTTCGCAGTTTTAATTCATTTCTTATTACTGTTTCTTACCCTAGCTTTTTGTGTGTTTGAGGAGTTGACCTAGGATACTGCATAGTCCCTTTCACCAAAGGAGCGTAGGTACATAGCAGAAAAATTCAAGAGATCACACTATGTATAAAACTTAGTCTAAGGACTAGTCTGGCGGTCAGTCCTGAGTAAAGTACAGATCAATATCCCAATATAGGGTTTAGAAATAAGTATGGGGTAATCAGAGCTCTTGAAATACACTGGTGAACCAATGTTTCTGTTAGTTTTTGATTGGGACAATTGGTTGGGCCGGTTAATTGGGATCATTGGTTGGTTAATTGGGGCGGTTGTTTGGTAAGTTGAAGTTGGTTGATTAAGTTCCTGAAAAGATCTGAAAAAGATGTGAAATGATATAAAAAACTGGTGGAACCAGAGAGAAAAGTAAAGCTCGATCTGAAAAAGTTACAGTAAAAAATTGTCAAATAGCTTCAGTTTAAAAAAGTAAGTAGTGAGTAGAAAAGTAATGGAATCAGATTATCTGTAAAGCTCATGAAATTACCCAAATTTTTCTTGATAGCTGAAAATGTGGACTGAGCTTTACTGGTGCCTCATATTAAAAATCATATTATCCACTCAAAATGAGTACTGGGTTTAGTAAACAGAATGTGTAGTTATGTGCAAAAAAATTTCTCTCGGGAGCAGAATTGTGGACATGATTGCATCAAGTCAAGCTAAACTCCACAAAGCTGAAAGAATGTAAACCATGAAGTAATATTTTAAGTATAACACTAATATAGTGAAGTTGTTGAGGAATTGTTGTTATTAACATTTCTAACATAACACATGTAGCGTAATAATTTTTATTTCATGTAATTACTGTGAAAAGGGAGCCTTATGTTAATGGACTTAAGCCAGACAAGTAGTTAGCATATGGTTGAATCGTATATGTTTAGGGTTTTGGGCTTATTTTGGACTTTGATCTTCCAGGCTTATAAGTGACCCCTGGAATGGAATTTGGTCCATACTTCGTACTGAACGATCTCTCCTGTTCTCGATACCTCTCATGTTCTCGCTCGTTTCCAAATCAACCTCTAACCTATTCTTATGAATCCAAATTTTTAAACTGGTTATGAATGATTGGAATTCAGAATGAGTTAAAAATGCCTTTACTTCCCTGATTGATTTTAAGGCACCAGTAAAGCTCAGTCCACATTTTCAGCTATCAATAAAAATTTGGGTAATTTCATGAGCTTTACAGATAATCTGATTCCATTACTTTTCTACTCACTACTTACTTTTTTAAACTGAAACTATTTGACAATTTTTTACTGTAACCTTTTTAGATCGAGCTTTACTTTTCTCTCCGGTTCCACCAGTTTTTTATATCATAAGAAACAATTTCCAATGAAAGTGATTTTGTGAATGTGTCACACGGTAGGAAATGTGAATTTACGGATGTCATTGAGAAGATAACAGAGTTAAAAATATTTAATTTGTCATTTTCACTAAGGTTCAAAGATTTACTTTTAATTCACACTGCGAAAAGAAATCGTATTGTGTCAGTACAATTTCTGTACTTTTACGGAATATTTTTTTTTTTTAGATTCAATAAAGCATTATAAATATATTTTCAATTAAGAATATGTCACAATCGGAGTGTCCTATAATTTTAATATCAATTCTTTTCAACAAAAACAAAAATTAAACACTTTGTTATTAAAAATAAAATGATTTGAATTCCTTTTATTATAAGGCTGTTTTTTTTTTGTTGTTGTTGTTTCAAAAATTTGGTGACAATTTTCTTAAGACGTAAACATAATAGCCATTCTACCGCTAAATAAAAATTCAGGATTAAAAATCACAATTTCGACTAAATACTTATTTAGGTATTTACACTATCCAGTTCATTCATACGATATACACTATATTGCCATTAATGACCGGCAACTTTCAATTTTAGACATTTTGTCGAATATTTAGAATTATACTTGATAGATTCTTCTGGAATTTCAGGATTGAAAAGAACAGATATTACCTCATATTTAGCAATGTCGATTTGATAAGGGGGGCAATTAGGGGGCCAACAAAAAATCAAAGAAAAAAATAATACTTGGGATCACCCTGTAAAATAAAATGCACGAAATGATCTATCGCTGCCGAATATAAATAAACAGACATTGTGTAATATGTGTATTCTTTTGTGTAAGAATAGCATGTACATTAAGAGACATATAGCGATTTATTTAAAAAAATTAAAAAATTCTTGCATGTTTTTTGCTTATAACATGGAGGGTTTTGAACCAAAAATAACTCCGGTTTCAGAAAAATTGACAAAATATAGCAGAAACAATATAGTGCAATTGGAATATAAATATATTAAATATTTTAGGAAATATGAGCAGTTGTATGAAATAATTTTTATCTGCGCATGCACGAACGATAACAAGGATCATTTTACATAATTTAATAGTCAACTCTATGAAGCAACTTATTAAAAAAAAATTAGTCAAATATCGTAAAAATTCAGAAAGATATCGGCGTTAGAGTAAGCAAATATTCAGTTGTTCTCTAAAAGCAGCTGAATGATAAGGGATTTTCCACAAATTGTCATTTTTAATTTTTAATATTTTTTAATTTTCATTTTTATTGGTGCTTTAGTTCTTCTTGGATAACCACCGGAACGAGCCTACACCATGATCAAAAGAAGTATCAAAATCGAAGCATTCTTTCCAAATCTACTCGTTGATACTCATTAAATATTAACTTTTTTCTGAAAATCAGTTACTAAAAAATGACAATTTGGGTAAAATCCCTTACCATTCAGCTGCTTTTAGAGAACAACTAAAAATTTGCTCACTTTAACACCGATATCTTTCTGAATTTTCGCAATATTTGACTAGATTTTTTTAATAAGTTGCTCCATAGAGTTGACTATTAAATTATGTAAAATGATCCTTCTTATCGTTCGTGCATGCGCAGATAAAAATTATTGCATACAACTGCCCATATTTCCTAAAATATTTAATATATTTATATTCCAATTGCACTATATTGTTTCTACTATATTTTGTCAATTTTCTGAAACCAGCGTTAAATTTAGTTGAAAACCCTGCATGTTATAAGCAAAAAACATGCAAGAATTTTTTTTATTTTTTAAAATAAATCGCTATATCTCTATTAATATACGTGCTATTCTTACACAAAAGAATACACATATTGCACAATGTCTGTTTATTTATATTCGCTAGCGGTAGATCATTTCGTGTATTTTATTTTACAGGGTGATACCAATTATTATTTTTTTTCTTTGATTTTTTGTTGGCCCCCTAATTGCCCCCCTTAACAACTGGACACTGCTAAATATGAAGTCATACCTGTTCTTTTTAATCCTGGAATTCCAAAAGAATTTGTCAAGTGTATTTCTAAATATTTGACAAAATGTCTAAAATTGAAAGTTGCCGGTCATTAATGGCAATAAAGTCTAGTCTGATTTGTAAGCTTTTCAGACTCCTTGCCAATTTAATCGCGCTTAATTCACCATAATGCTTTTTACATCATTTTATGATACACGCGGTTATTCCATATACAATAATATACTGAAAAACGGTTAAGGGATTATATGGTAATTACATAATATTAAATCAGTACTTTTGTTTATAGAAAAATTTAAGAACCGTCTAATATCCACTTAATGAATTATAAAATTAATGAAATCTTTTTACTTATAATTTCAAAATGCTCGGAGTTATCTTTCATGATCAAAGGACTTTTGTCATAAATTTAACGAAATTTTTCATGTGATTCAAACCAATCATTGCTATTATGTCTCTAAAAAAATAAATTATAAATGTATCGCATTTTCTTCTAAATGCTATATTTAGATGTAGTTGCTTGTTAAGGCTACACATAACCCTTTTTCAAATAAAAATTTTTGGAGACAGTTACATTAAAAATAATTAATGTCTTTGTTTAAGACTATAAAATTAAACTGATTCTGGTAAAATAATCATTTTAACAATCACAGTTTTTTTAATTAAAAATTTTTGAAACATTTAAAGTTTTTTTAAAACTTTTATAGCATTTTTAATTTTTAATATTTTTTAGTTATTTTAAGTGACTTATATTCATTGGATTATTGTGAACAAAAGTTAGTATGGAATTAAAGATGTAACTTTTTTTAAAAGTTTTATTTATTTTTGTAGCGCGAGACCTGAAAAAAACACACGAAAATTTTGGAAATATTAACTTTGACATTAAAAAAAAAATAACTATAACCCTCAGACCAAAACCATTCTAATTATTGTAGTACATATACATGTAAGTGTCTTCAAAAAATTTCAAGACTCTATCTGCAACAGAAAAAAAGCCTTAGGGATTAGCAAACACTAACATCAACAAAAATAAAAGTCTGAGAAAATGCATTTAAAGTGTGTAAAGGAAAACTCAGAAAAGTTCAAATGTCTTTAAAAAAATTTGTATTTCAGATCTACAATTTGGAGTCATGATTCACAACCGTATGGACCACTGAAAAATTCAATAAAAAAATATTCGATATTTTTGTCATTTTTAGGGTACTGTGTAGCCTTAAATTATCATCTGCATTCCCATAACATAGGCTGATTTGTAGCCCTTCACATGTTTTAACGATTTAATCTTAATTCTCATTCGTGATAATGCTTTTTAGATAATTCCTAAACGAAGTTATTCAATATGCATTAATACACTGCTATATTCGGAAGTTAACATGTAAAGGCATGGGGAAAACTATGTAATATGGTGGGTTGTTCTGAGGGTGTGGTTTGTGGCTGGAAGATCATTCAACAGAATTTTGCACCTCGGATGAATCCTATTCTATAAATTTCGTTATGAAAATTAATGGTTTGATAAAACGCTATAACTTGACATATTACAACTTGGACTATTACTGTAAATGAGGTTACATTGGTCCCATTTACCGAAATCTATGCCAATTCAATTTATATCAATTCTTAAGGAAATGCATCATCTATTTAAAGCGTTTCACAATTAATTATTGTGATGTAATAATATAATTTAACTTTTTATCTACTGACGGTACTTATAAGTACCATTAAAATAACTTGTTATAAAATTCATTTAATACATCGATTAGTAGTAATACAGTTTAGAATGAGTTACAGATGCATTACTTTATATTGTTCCAAAAGCATTATTGGTTACACAAAAGAAAAATATTTTTAAAAAGATGATTTTTTGTTCCGTTTGCATCTTTTCAGCTTTCTTGGCGTTGGGAAGGGGGGAGGGGGGATTTTTAAATTCGGAAATATTTCTATATTTCTGTTGTAAGAACATTATATTTGTACATTTCCTAATTCTATAAAATACTAAGAAAAATATTTAAAATAAAATATTTGAGTAATATACTATTGAGTTTGTATTACACGTAGATTCTGTAATTTGTAAATTACTTATCAGACAAATATAGTGGGTCATGAACATAAACTCAACTTCAAGTTAGACGACACTAAAAAAGGCTTATTTCGAAAACATCGAGGTGAGGGAGCGAACTTACATGAAATTGATAGATAGAAAGCAAGAGGGTAAGTGACACATACATTGCACGTTTCTGCATAGTTACACTCTCGCTAATAACTTTGCGAAAAAGGTTACAATTTCTTGGCGGCAATTTTCTGAGATTGATTTACATAGAACAATTGGCAGGATATAGCCTTTATCCTTGAATTCATTTTAAAATCCCATAAGAATTTTAGAATGTTGCACTTTGACAATAGACATGGGGCTCTTGAAGTGAGTATTGAAATTTTTGATCGCGGTTTAACGAGCCAAATAAGGAGATATTTATATGTTCTGCCTAGTTAGCTAAACTGACCTGGGGTAGAGGCTCTTAGCGGCTACCATATATGGTCATGGAAGGCTACAGCTACGAATCGAAAATGAAAATCATAGCACATTGTTTTATAACGGCTGATTTAGAAGGGGCTTTCTATAAAATGCTAGTAGTAAAGATGGGGAATGTATTTAAATTACTGTAGTTATGCTATAGGTTATCTAGATATAATTGAATGATTTTGAATGGAGTTGGAGGTTAAACTAAATGAAAAGGGAAAATTTTAGGATAAAAAAGGAAAGGGAACATTTTACTAATATATGATTTTTGATATCATAAGTGGGTTATAAATATTGCACAAAATCCCTATAAATTCAAATCTAATTAATACTTCTAAATCTTTCAATTCTCCTAAAATCCTTCTAAAATTTATTAAATGATTACGTAAATCTTCTAATGTAGTTTCAAAAATTCACGAAAAGTGCTTTAGAACGTCAAATTTTCATGAAATGCTAATTCAGTACATAAAGGGTTAAAACGATATAAATGAAGTAACACCCTACATTCTTCAAATTGTTAACACTTCCAACATAGTTGAAAGGTATCAATAAATTCAGTTTCTCTGTTAGTATATCCGAGTATCCGACTGCCCATGTTCTAACTCTCGTAAATATACTCGTATGCGGCCATGTAATTGATCTATGTTATTGGGTATGTTATAGTTTCGAACGATATCCATTCATCGTTGTACGTTTTGTATGTGCATAGAAAAAGACATGTTTACATTATACATATGATTTATCGTGATATACAAAAAGATCGGTGTTCTTTTTCATAATCTGATTGCTTTTTTATTAAATTGAATGGTATTTTCTCGGTGTTTGAAAACAATAGTTAGTCTGTCCCTAAAAAGAAATAAATAGAAAATATTTTGCAATTTTGTCGAAATAATATATTTAATAATATACTTCACATGTAGTTCTTAATTAAACAATCATCTACATTCATGCAATATAGAATGATTTGTAAGCTATTTATACATTGACGATTTAACCGTAATTCTCATTCACCATAATGATTTTTGGATCATTTCAACCTACGCACAGTTATTCAATATGCATTAATACTCTGCTAAATTTGGAAGTTAACAGGTTAAAGCATGCGAGAAACTAAGTAATTTGCGAGATGGTTCTGAGGGTGTGGCTAGAAGACCGCTCACAAAAAATAGAATTCTGCATCTAGTATGGATAATATTCCTTATGAATATTCATGGTTTGAGAAAACACTATGACTTGACCTATTACTGCAAATAGGTTGTTTTGTTCCACTTTTTCGTGATGCAAGTAATTACTGTTCATATTAATCCCAAAGGAAATGCTCCACATATTAAAAGTGTTTCAAAATTAATTATTATGGTGTAATAACAAAATGTGTTATGAAAAAAATGTAACATGAAAAAATCAAATAGCCCATTTTTGTTTCTTTTTTCCGAAAGGTTAAGGTAGTGATCATGGAAAGTTTGTCTTTTATAAATACAAGGAGTTCCAACCTGGACTTCCCAGGTTACAGAATATAGGTGAAAACCATATATATAATTTTTTAATTAAAAACTTATAGATTTTTTACATTTAATATGTAATAAAAAAATTTCACATTTTTATCTTAGTTACTTTATTCCAAATTCTTATCATATCTGGGTCATTCCATACAAAATGAGCAAATCACCTGTGGCAGACATGCCACAGATTTAAACGAAAATCATTTTGTAAGTAGATCATACCTATTTATGAGTAAATGTAAAATAATAGATTTTAGGATTGTTTATTTAAGTATTAAAATTTATATTAAAAGTGGATGCAAAATCGTGGTTTTGGATACATGCTTGAAGTTTCAATTTTGGTTATTAGCCATAAGAATGCAAAGACTATATTAAAAATTATTTATAATTAGGAATGAATAATAAGTAACAGATTGACGTAAGTTAGTAATTGTATTTTTATTCCTTAATGAAAAAAAATTATTTTTGAAAATTTTTGAGGGAAAAATGCGACGTTTCTATTGAGATGAAGGACACCTTTGACAATATCAAAATTGCTTGACGTTATAGCTAAAAGTATATATATTAAATATTCAAACTTTCATTCTTGCCTTTTTATTCCTTAATGAGATAAAAATAAATAGTAAAAAATGTTGAGGATAAAATGCAATATTTCTATCACGTGTTTCGACGTGAAGGAAAGCTTTTTAAAACTTTTAATTTTTTTGATATTATAGATAAATGTGTATATTTTAAATATAAAACTTTTATACTTGCTTTCTGTTTATTTTTGCCTCAAGAAGACTTTTAATTAAAGTTTAAAAAAAAAACGCTCAATTGAACAAAAAATTATATATTAACACTTAAACCCAAATACTCCAATTTTGTGACTAACGTCACAAAATTGGAATCAAAAGGCAATCTTGAAATTTTTTTAGCAGATTATGGACTTATTGATCTTTATATCTGTGCAATAACTGTAATGTGGGACCTTTCCTTCATTATTTTTTTTACCTATCAATAAGAGGAAAAATTACGATTTTGTCATTTTTTTTTAAGTTTCTAAATTTTTTTAAAGGGGAAGGAAATACATGGCAACTTAAAAACTTTAGTAATTCGATCTTAATATGTAAACTACATCAGGCATTAATTTCTCAGGTGTTTTTGAATTCTTTAATTTTTATAACGTTTTTAATTTTCTCAAAATTTGCAAATTTCCAATTTTTACAACCAATTAAAGATTAATCATGGTGTTACCAGATTATTATTACTCAATAAATAAGAAGATAATTTTTCAGAGGTTACATTATTATAAAAAAAAATTGGTTTCAGTTATATAGTTTTCAAGTTACAGAGCTTCAAACCTGTAACTTTGGACGATTGCACACATGCCATTCTTTATCACAAGTGTATTAAATGTCCAAAACTGCTAAAATAATTTATTTTTTGTGAAGATATTTTGCAGAGCTCTATTTGAATATGAATTGAACCTGTATATCAAATTTTATTAAAATCGGTTACTATGTGGCCACGACTTTTTTTAAATTTTTGCTCATTTTACGTGGAATGACCCATCTACCTTTTTTACTTGCCTTTTAATAATATCTTAAATATTTTTTATATTTTAATCCCATGCCTTTAATTCAGCGCATTCTTTTATTTCTTATTCTAAAACCTTAATCTGTTAACAGTTACATTTCTTTGTAAAAAATTCACTAATTTATTTTATTCTTTCATATTTTGAGACATTAAATTCTTATTTCTTTGGTATGTTTATTAATACCATTTTATCTTTTATTGAAATATTATTCGATTTCCCATGAGTCATTGTGAGAGTTTTGGCGCTTCTAGTTCGTTTCCTTTTTAAAGTTTCTGCAATTTAGTAAAGAGTCCTTTCTCTAAGTGAAGCCTCCCCGCCTCCTTCCTGGGGTTTCGTCCTATCGCTTGCGCGGCCTCTCCTCTCGATCCCCCTTTTCTTATTCGAGGTTGGCTCGAGCCGTGTAACTCTCCGTGTTCTTTTTTTATACTTATACGCTTGCATTGACTTGAGAGAGCAGATATGTACGCTTTTTGTCTTGTTTACAAAATCTATGTCACCAGGAGAGCTGTTTTCGTCAAGTCGCATTGTCGCTTCTAATAAATGAACATCTTTAAGTCTATTTTTTAAACGTGACACGACCCGAATATGGTTAACTGAAGCACTGGTGGAATCGTGATCCTCTACATGTCATCTAATAAAGTCTTTGATGAATAGTGCGGCTTCTTAAGTAAAATAATGCTAAAAAGTGATAAAATATCTTTATTAAGATTGACGATCGTTTCGCCGCACCAACGGCGACATTTTCAAAATCATTTATGATAGAAAATATTTTCAATATTTAAATTTTGTGAAAACATTTTCTATCATAAATGATTTTGAAAATGTCGCCGTTGGTGCGACGAAACGATCGTCAATCTTAATAAAGATATTTTATCACTTTTTAGCATTATTTTACTTAATATGTTTATAAGTGATTTTTATACATGTTTTTAGTACGGCTTCTTTTATTATTTACGGGAAAACACCCTGGCCTTCCACACTAACCTTGAATGAACGATTGCAACTTATTAATACTTCGGGTTGGGGATATATGGTAGGTGTATTTTCACTGCTAATTTTCGACATGTTTTACCCTACAATTGAAAAGCGCTTCAAATATGTAATTTATAGATATTTCACTAACAAAACCAAAAATCATTTTTATATGAAAAATAGCAAATATGTATTCAAATACAATTTTTACATTGACTAAAAGAGATACTTTCATATTCGCCTTTTCTATTAATTTACATGCAAACAGATTTATCTTTTGTAATCATCTGTCTGCAAGTGACAGAAATAGATTTTTTTTTTTTAAATCATGCTTGAAAATTATTTTAAAACCAATAAAAATTGAGTAAATTGCAATACAGTTATCAGACAAATTGCATTTGAAAGTGCACTTTTTTTTCTCTATTGAACGGTGCAAAAAATGTGTGGTATTTAGAAATTTAAAAAATTGCAGTCAAGTTAATAAAAAGTTAAATTTAATCGTCTGCTTTTGCCATTCGCAAAAGAACGTGAGCGTTACGCACAGTCACATTTATCCTTTATAATATGGATATTTCTGATTTTACCAAATTTGAACAAAAAATATTTGAATTAAGGAATCTTACATTATCAGGTAAGGGAGATATCTTATGATTTTGACAGCAATGCTTTTCCAACTAACAAAAATAATAAAAATTAATTAAGTATAAAATTAATTAATTTAAGACGTTAAAAAATTAATAAAAGATCGGCCTTCTTTTTCATGATTAGATGTGCAATTGGCATATACCTAATGCGATATTTTTCGAATGAACAAAAAGAATAGCTATTCTTTCTTAAATAAAAAAAAGAGAGAGAGAGAGACAAAATGAGGAATAATCCAGATTTTTATCTAAATACTACATTTAAATATACACCGTGTCCCAAAAGTTTAGACAATCAGTAAAATTTGCGTTAACATAAAAAGTAATAAGGTACAATTAAAATTCGTGAGATAGGTAATAAATAAAAGTTTTGTTGATATACACATATAACTTATGATCAAAGGTTTGAAATTATAAAATATACATTAAATTCTATAAAAATATGCTGTCCCAAAATTATAGACACCTGTAATTTTTTTGGTTTTAAATTTATAAAAGTGACTAAAAACTTACTTTTAATAATTGATTGTATTACCGCGCCACTTTATAATATCAAATATACGTTGTCCCATAGAATTAACTAAGTATTGCATTTCAGAAGGAGATATTTCATACTACGCTTTGTAAAATGAAATTTTTAAGTCATTTACACATGTATATTGCTTTCCATTTTCATATATTTTACGAGATAAGAATCTCCATTGTTCTCCATGAGATTCAAATCTGGACTAAATGCTGGCCAGTCTAATAGTGTGATATTGTTTTGCCTAAACCATGTTTTCGATGTTGTGGAGGTATGGATGGATGCCCCATCTTGTTGGAAAACACAGACCGGTCCTGCTAGCAAATCCATAATTGGCAGTAAATTGGTACGTAAAATATCCTGATAATCCTCTGATTTTATTTTTCTGTCCATAAATCCTAGAAATGTTTCCATCCATATCTCAACATTATCGAAAACATGGTTTCGGCAAAACAATATCACACTATTAGAGTGGCCAGCACTTAGTCCAGATTTGAATCCATGGAGAACATAAGGGGGATCTTATCTCGTAAAATATGTGAAAATGGAAAGCAATATACATGTGTAGACTTAAAAATTGCAACTGACAAAGCGTGGTATGAAATACCCCCTTCTGTAATGCAGTGCTTGGTTGATTCTATGGAACAATGTGTATTTGATGTTATAAAGTGTCGTGGCAATACAATTAAATATTAAAAGTAAGTTTTTAATTACCTTTACAAATGTAAAACCCCAAAAAAAATACAGGATAATTTATATGTATATATTAGAAAAACTGCTTTTATTTATTACCTATCTCACGAATTTTAATTGTACCTTATTACTTTTTAAGGGGTCTTGTACCTTTTAAACGCGTCGAAAATTAACGGTAAACTTCAAAGTTTGAATTAGTCTATCTTCAAAACCTTTTTATGTATAAACATGAAATTTTGGATATCGATTAAACAGATTGTGCTTTATAATATGCTACTATTAGAAGTTTATTAACCCTTTGCAGAATTTGTGTATTGTTGAAATCAAAATAGCACTTTTTTACCCCATAAGCCATTGCGCGCACGATATCTTGAGAAAGTATGTATGGATTATCATATAATTTGGTAAATATACTAAACAAGTATGTGTGTTTAAAATGATGCACTTTTAAGTATTTACAATGGTAATATTTTTAGTTATGACTATTTTTATTCATTAAAAATACAAAAATTTTATTTTTTTACGAAAATATTTTTTTAATGTAGTTAATGAAATAAATTTTGCCTAAGAGTAGGTAATTTTAAACACACATATATGTTTAATATCTTTACCGAATTTCATGCCAATCCATACATACTTTCTCAAGATATCATGCGCGCAATGACTTATGGAGTAAAAAAAGAGCTATTTTGATTTCAACAATACACAAATTCTGCAAAGGGTTAATAAATTTCTAATTGTAGCATATTACAAAGCTCAATCTGTTTAATCAATATCTAAAATTTCATGTTTATACATAAAAAGGCTTTGAAGTTAGACTAATTCAAACTTTGAAGTTTTTCGTTAATTTTCGACGCGTTTAAAAGTTACAAGACCCCTTAAGTTCATGCAAATTTTATTGATTGTCTAAACTTTTGGCACACGGTGTAGTTTGTAGTTAACCAACCGCTCTCATTTACATAAAGTATACTCATCTGTAAACTAATCACGCTCACTAACTATTTAATCTTAATTATTATTAACCATAAAGCGTTTTATATAACATTCTACACGCATTTATTCAATTTGCAATAGCGTGTTGCATTCTTTATAATGCTTTTTAAGTGATTTTATTTTAAATGCGGATATTCAATATACAATATTATGCTGCAATGTTAAAAGTTCTTTAAAAAATGTACAACCAAAAATATTGTGATTAATTCCTCTTAAACAGCTAATTTGTTAAGAATGAACCTTCATTTAAGTTATGCACAAGATTATTTTGTCTCATATATTTTATCACACACTTTTATTTAACTAAACCTGATTCGTTTATATAAAGCTAGATTTTTGTCCTCACTATTTTTCACCCACTTACTGATATGCTGGAATTATTTGTTAAAAAAGTTTGCAGATGTATTTTCAATGACAATACAACATTTTAATATTTTAAAAGTCTAACCATAAATTAATCCATTAATTTTAAGGTATTGCATGCCTTTTGCCCGTTACATGGGATAAATCACCAAATATTCTCGGTAACAACTACATACGAATTCAAACAACAACGGAATAATTTTACACCAATCAGAAAGAATTTTTCATAACCGAGTTTCATGTCCACGCCACGCCAAATAAATGCATTGTAACGTACATTTTTGGGAAAAAACATGAGTTATAGTCTTAAGATTAGTCATGATTTTTCAGATAAATATTGGATGCTTAAAAAAGAGTTTTATTTAAAACTATTTTTTACTTTTAAACTTATTTTAATGAAACTTACTGAATTTAATAACAAAAACTCTTTGCACTTATCTAAAATTTATTTTTGATAATGATGATATTGTAAATAATAAATAAAACATGTACCTAAAAAGGATGTGAGAGCGCAGTTAAATAATTTTACATGAAAAACAAAATAAAAATGAAAAGTGAATTACCATGTTTTACACCCGAGCCTTATACGATTAGTTTAAAATTTGATTTCAAGTAATAAAATATTAATTGTATAATTTAAAATATTTTTTGAAATTAGAAAGTATGGATATAGGGATTATAAAATTTCGTTTGGGGAGTAATAAATGTAAACTTTTTAGTGTATCAATAAATGAAATCTTATTCATTTCATTACAAATTATCATAAGTTTGGAACATTGAAATAATAGAAGAAAACTAATTCAATCAATTTATTTTAATTGAAGGATTTAAAATATTTTTTGAATTTTGAATGTATGGATATGCAAAAGATTGTAAAATTTCGTTTAAGTAGTAATATATTTAAATCATTTAGTGTTACAATAAATAAAATTCTATTCATTTCATTACAAATGATTGTAAGTTTAGAACGTTAAGATAATAGAAGAAAATTCATTTAGTTAATTTAATTTTAATTGAACATTTAAAAGTTTTTTTGAAATTGGAAAATATGGACATAAAGAAAATTAAAAAAATTCGTTTAAACAGTAATAAATTTAAACCATTTAGTGTAACAATAAATGAAATTCTATTCATTTCATAACAAATTATTGTAAATTTGTAACGTTAAGATAATGTAAGAAAATTAATTTTATCAATTTAATTTTAATTGAAGATTTAAAAGATATTTTGAAATTTGAAAATATGGACAAGAAGAAAATTTAAAAATTTCGTTCAAGCAGTAATCAATTTAAAGTATTTAGTGCATCCATAAAGGAAATTCTATTCATTTCATTACAAGTGATTCTATGTTTGCAACATTAAGATATTAGTAGAAAAATAATTCTGTCAATATAATTTTTTTTTTGGATGATTTAAAAATTTTTGGAAACTTGAAAATGCATATATAAAGATTATTTAAAGAACTTATTTAGCAGTAATTGATTTCTAGAATTAAGTGAAGGAAAAATCGTAATTCAATTCATTTCATCTCTATTCATATCATTACAATAACTGCTAACTTTTAACCTTAAGAGTAAAGAAGAAAATTGAATTTTGAATTATACAAATTTAACTAAATAATTTAAGAGATTTTCGAAATCTTAAACTACATAAATCAGTACATGATATTCTATTAATTTCATTTCCATATATTTCATTACGAATAATTCCAAGTTTGGCCACTTTTAGAAGATAGGGGAAATTTTAATTCTAAATAAACATTTTAATTTTATATGAAAAATTAAGAAGATATTTTTAATTAAAAAATGGAAAATATTTAGATGATTTTCAAAACTGATTTAAACAGTAATCATTTTATACTATTGACTGCATCAGTAAATGAAGTTACAGTCGAACCCTGTTAAGACGCTCACGGTTAATACGCGATCCCGCTTAATACATGGATTCTTTACGATACCTTGACGATCGCCAATAAAGCTAATGCAAAAATATCACGTTTAATACATGAACGGTTAATATGCGATCCTGCTAAGACGCAACAGATTTTCGGTCCTTTAAGGCAAAAAATCACGTTTAAGACGCGAATTCATTGATTAAAATGCAAATTCCTTCCCTCTTCTCCATTGTTGACAATTTAGCGGATTCTTTTTATTCATATAAATGAAAAATTACTGTTTACGTATAGTAATATTTTGTTTATTTAATAACAGATTAATTAAGGCGAACATTACAAATTGGAAATAGAGGTAGATGTTTCAATTAAATCAAACCCGATAAATTAGCAAAATAGCAATTCTTTTTTGATTTTGCTTCCTAACATCCTTTGTCTCTGGATTCGTGTATATTTTTACTGTGGTAGAGAGAGAGAGATAGAGAGAGACGTATTCAGGATACTCAGATATGTCATAAAAAGTATGATTAGAGATGATTATGCCTTTTGTTAGTGATGTGATAAATGTACGTTATATCACTACTATGTTTTAAAATGCATATTATAGGCAAACAAGAAAAGAAAAAGGAAGAAAGTAACGCGTGAAGATTAAACAAATGAGATTGCCTGTTGTATAATTTTTTTATGCTTTCTATGTTTTGTTTATTTTTTGCTATGCTAACAGTATTTTTACACAAAGATTAATAAGGATAGTTTTTCTTATTATATTAAAAATGAATAACATATTATAAAGGTATTCATTATCACAAGTTCTAACTATGTTTTGAATAACCGGTTTGTGCTTCAAAGATTTAATATTTTTTCTTTGTGTTACAAAAAAAAAAAAAAAAAAAAAAAAAAAATCAGTATAGAAGCAAAATTATTTTTGTTCTTTTATTTTTGATTGTAAAATATTAAACGACAATAAAGCAATGTTTGAATCCATATTTATTTTCAATTATTATTTCAGTCGGTCCTATAAAAAGAAACAATGAATTGAAGTAATCTAAATGTACGTAAAAGAGACAAATTTCGACTGTAAACATATAAATGAAAGCTTTAAAGTTCATTTAGACGATTTAATGAGCAAATAAGCCCAGTTCCTCTAACGTTATACAAACCACGTTTAATACGTGATTCCGCTTAATACGCAACTTTTGTCCACTCTTTGAAACGACGCGTCTTAACCGGATTCGACCGTATATTAATTTTATTACAAATGATAGTTAGTTTTAAAACTTTAAGAAAATAGAAGAAAATTTAATTCTATCCATAGAATTTCATTTGAATATTAAAAGAATTTTTTAATATGCAAATACATGTATAAAGATGATTTTAAAAAATGATTTCGCAGAATTAAATTTCTTATAATCGACTGTACCGATAGGTGAATAAAATGATTTTAATTTAATTTCAACTCATATCATTACAAATTATAAAAATATGATTGGATAGAAAAAAACTATATAATTTTAACTGACAAAATAGTTTAGTTTTAAAAAGCAAAAGACAGATGATTTTATAAACTCATACAAGCAGTAATCAACTTTTATCAAATAAATGAAATTCTATTAATTTGAAGAAGATTTTTCAACTCAAAAAGTTTCTAGTGCTCTTGAAGATAGTATGATAGTAAAAAAAGTTATTTTATCTTTATTGGAACTTAATGTGATTTGGGAAAATTTGTAAAAAGAAAAGGAATTCAGCGGAGGAAATGTGATTGTTTCAATAATATTCCGCATGAAATATTTTTCCTCAAATTTCTAATCAGATACAATAATATTTTGAAATTATTGGTTGTTTTCTAAAACAGGAAAAAGAAAACGGTAATAAAAAGAGACGTATGAGTTCAAATATTATGGAAAGAGTTCAAGTGGTCATTTTCAAATAAATCGAAAAATTTGGGTTATCCATAATTAATAAAAGATTTATGACGACAATTAATCATTTATTTTTGAACAAAATATTAATGCATTATCACACTATTTAAATTATTATATACAAAAGATTTAAAATACTCATTTCCAGTCTCTGGAATTATAAACTTCAGTTTGGTAATGTGGAGAATTAGGATTATCAAATTAATAAGACAATGGAAGAGTGACGTACAGTCGTGGAAAAAAAAAGTAAACACCCCCTACTAACTCATCAACAAATTATTGTAGAAGAAAGTTACTGGTACCAAACGATTGGAAATAAAATCTACTTTTAAATGATGTATATAAAATTTGTTTAGGAGGTCATCTACATATTAAAACGAACCATAAGTTTGTTTTTTTCAATAACAGTACATAATTCTGACAGCATGAATGAACTCTACACCCTTCAATTATCCTAAAATCAATTTTTTATGCAATTCGTACGATAAGTTTCAGAGAAACTAATTGTTTTAAAATGAGCGTATTTTAGGGGCTGTAACCAAATTGAAGTTCCATTCTCGATTGTTGACCGAGAGAGCTCCCTTCTTGATTAAGGCATCTTAAGCGTCGATCAAGCAGTCATTCAAGACTGCTAGATTACAGGATAGCATAAGAAATTTCAAAATATCTAGAGCTTCTATCATAGACGGCCCCTTAAACCATTATTTTGCCGATTTTTAAGCATAATTTGAAAACTACTTGGAAGAAAAATGTGAAATTTTGGATTTCCATAAAGCAGGACTTAATAAATCTAAAACCATCAAAAAAAATTGTAGGTTGCAATTCATAAATATTTCGAATATTCATTTCATAATTCATATCATAAAATTATAAAAATTGCAAATTCAACGTATTTATATTTGGGTATTTTAGTATTATTGCTACACAAAAAATTAGCTCATTAGAAGTATAATTTCAGGAGATATTAATGAAAATATGAAAATGTAATTTAACATTAGAAGCACTAAATTTTGAATGTTTATAATTCAAAAACTTATCATTCAAATGACTCACAATTAGGTGTCTGGGCATAGTTTGAACTGAAGATTTGAAATATCTCGTGAAAATTGGGTATTGTCATTGAAAAAAATGAAGTTTGGGTTCGTTTTAATTAGTATATGACCCCCTAAGCGAATTTTATATACATCATTTAAAAGTAGACGTTATTTGCAATCGTTTGGTACCAGTATCTTGCTTCTACGATAATTTGTTGAGGAGTTAGTAGGGGGTGTTTACTTTTTTTTCCACGACTGCACATTGGTACAGTGTGGCCGGGAAATAAAAAGTATTTGGTAAGAAGAAATAAAATTAAATAAAATTATTCATCTAACGTATCAGCGTATATAATTGCATTTCCCCTCACTGTAGAAAATAACAGAAATATTTCTTAATCTACGAGAATATAATATAAAATGAAAATAGAACATGAAATATCACTAAAAATTGTTATTTAGGCTTTATATCCGATGGCGCATAGAGTGCCTTTATGTTACTACAAACTACCAATGCATATAAATGTTAAAAGAGATTTATAGTTACAATAAATGTTTCTAGAAAGCCGACTAAAATTCTCCATGTGAGCACAAACTCACCATTGCTAAATTCGATTTTTTTTCCTTTTAATTCTTGAATGCTGCAAGAGTTATTTTCTCCCTCTTCAAGAACTATTTATGTGAAATGTTGAAACTCAAATATACTTTTTTAACCTTAATTATTCTTTCTTAAAAGTTATATTCATATTGTAAAATAATTAGGTATTTCTCTTTTACTTCACACAAAATGAATAATTTAAAAAACGCTCGCGTATTGCACGCATCTCCTACTTTTAGCATTTAAAAAGTGGCACAAAATTTGGTAAAATATGCTGTATATATATATATGTGTGTGTGTGTGTGTGTGTGTGTGTGTGTGTGTATATATATCACAATTAACGTTTACGTGTCTTCGAAATAATTCATTAGAATGACTTTTTCTCAGTTTGTGTAAATAACAGCAATAACAAAGCCAATAGCGATTCATTATTATCTTTAAAACTTGAATGATTCATTTACATTTTTCAAACTCTGACGTTTTCTATTGCTTTAGTAATGTTCCAAAATGAGAAAAATTGAGTTTATGGCCTAAAAAGCAATAATGGTTCAATTTATCTTCGGCAAATGTTGCTGAAAACTGTTAAAGGATCACTTTAATATATACCAGTGAAGGAAATGTAATTTAGTTTAATGTGATTTTTCTCTAAACGTAGTGATTATATTTATCACGTAACATTTATTTGATAAAGATCCAGTTCTAAACAACTTGAATCGAAGATATATTTGAATAACTATAAAATTGATTTTTACTTGGAAAAATAAAAAGGGACGCAAAGAAAGCCTTAGTTTGTTGAATTGTACTGTAGTTTTATTTACAGTAAACATGAGTATATTGCAAAGATTAAATTAACTATGAAATTAAGCAAACAATATAACAATAATTGCAAGCCTATCTAACTATCAATATATTGTTATCGAAAGAAACTGATTAAAGAAAGAATGGAGAAGTGATATGAGGAAAAAAGACTGTTAACCCTTTCCGTCGCGAAACAATTCAGTTTATAAACTGATGAAATGATGGACTGACACCAGAATTTATAAACGAATTTATTAGAAAGTATGAACTTGCTTATTTTCATGTTCGTTATGAAAGGGAAATTCTAATTTAATATTTTGGGTGCCAGTAAAATAAAAATTAGGTGTCTTGTTAAAAAACACCGCCCGCGAAAGGGTTAAGCGAAAACGACATAACATTCAGACTAGTATATTTATGAATCTCAATTTGAGATATCGAAGCCGGAAGCTCGAAATTAAGCTTAACTTCTCTATTTAAAATTTTGGTATTTGAGAACTTTCTTATGTGTAGTATCTTCAGTCGAAGCTTTCGCAATGATAGTGGAATGAAATAATGCATTTAGTTCATACAGAAATTATAGGCCATCGATTTGAGTAATTATTTACAGAATGTCTTCTAAAACATTATTTTAAAAAAGTATCAAAAACAAGACTGAAATTTCGTGCGTCGAGCATATATTATGAAACACTCTCTAACACATTCAGAATACTATAATAAAGCTTCATTTTTTATTATGGTGAAAGATGATATTCATGTAAACAATCTGGGAAACGCATAACACCTCTGAAAAACCAATTCCAGCAATTCCCATCAAAAGTCTGAAAAATATGCAGCAATTATTTTGTGTAGCCCGGTATATGATATATATATTTGTGTGATAGTAATAATATACTAACATTTTTTTCTCAGTTAGGAAACGCATAGCACAGTTGAAAATACCATTCAGCAAATTCTGTTAGTAAACGAAAATGTTCTTGATCTCTTTTGCGCAGCCCTGTAAATGAACTATAGAATTTATTCATACCAAGTAATATCCACAAAATTAATTACAGTTATAAAAGTGTACCACAACTGAAAACACATTTTTATTAATTATTATTCATAGGCAGTATCGAAATTTTAAAAAAATGTGTGCGTCTGTGTAAATAAACGATAAATTATATACACGCCATATTCTACGGTAAGAGCCTTGTAGCGCAACTCAGTGATAAAAATCAATTTCAAAATATTTAAAATAGTGTAACAGCAAATTAACACCTTGTAATAATATACTAATTTTAATTGCTAAAAATTGTAAATTAAATATATAGCAAATTAACACCTAGTAAAATTACATTAATTTCAATTGCTAAAAGGTGTAAATTAACACTTTAAAACCAGTAAAAATACGTTTTTCCCTCTGTTGACTAAACTCTTATTTAGAAACGAAAAAATTCATACAATTAAAATGTTTAACATTTCGAGCGAAATGTATACCTACAAAAATTTATATGTGTACCTTCATTTTAAATTGATTAAAAACAATTTTGAAATCGATTACATAGACAAAGAATATTTTAAAAAATATTTTATGAACAAATGACACTAGCTTAGTATAATAAAATGATTGACTTCATTCTAGATGTGACTTGTAGATAATATACTCGTTGTCCACTTCCAATTATTTAAAACTTAGTAATCTAGAAAAAATATCCCAACATAATCACCAGGAGAAAGGCACATTAATACATTCTACTTACAGTGTGAATTTAAGTGATCATTAAATTGTAAGGTTCAATACTTTCTTTAAACGAGCTATATATTACATAATTATTATCACAAAAAAATGAAAAGTAAAAAATAAAATAAAATAAAAATAAGAACTTTATCATTTTTATCTTTTTGGTTCATAAATTTGATGAGTAGAATCGTATACTATTGCTTCGCCGTAACTTATTCCAAAAAAAAAAAAACTGTTTTAATAATTAAAAAATTAGTAAACCAATTTTTTTAATAGCTTCTGTTGTGAAATAAGGAGGTATAAATTTTAATATTAAATTTCTACGAAAATGATCGCTTATTCAAAATTATTTTGGCTATACTATATGCCAACATTAAAAAAATGGCGAGCAATAAAAATTTACATTTAGCATTCTTGTTAATGACGAAACATCTCAATAAGTTTATACATTTATTTTGCTTAGACTCAGCTTGAAATTACAGTAACAATGTTAGTATTATTTTGAAATAAGTTTTTTCAAAAAGAAATCTATTCCTATTGCTTTATTTGTTTATAACTTCTAATAAAACGTTTTTTGTTAATTTGATTTTCGAAAATTTTTTAGAAATTTCTTGTTTTAAATTAAAATAGTTATTATTTACTTTAACTCATAAATTTTGAACCTTTGTAAGACGGTCACATTTTTCTGTGACTATATCTACAATACAATTTTACAATCTTAAATGCTTAAATCACAAATTTGACTTTTCATTAGAAGATATAGATTTTACAATTACTCAAATATCTTTTCATAGCAAAACAAGCTATTTTTTTAAGTTTAATATTTATAAAATAAATTATTTGTTGATAGACAAAACTACCGCGTTTAGAAACAATTTTAATCAAGTTGGATAGTTTTTATACTAAAAAAAGTAAAAAAAAGTCTTTTAACACATTTTGCCAACATTTTCTAAAGACAAATGGAACCATTACTGTTTTTAGGTCATAAACTTGACTTTTCTCCTTTTTGAAAAGATTAGTAACGCAATAAAAAGTTTAAAGGTTGAAGGAGTTCAAATGTGTCTTTCAGGTTTTTGCTAGTTTTAAGTACAGTAATATATATCTACGTTCATTTTTGAGTTATTGTTGCTCATTTCTTAAATATCTTTCTCAGAAATATTAGGAAAAAACATTTCAAAATTAATGGACAAATAAATCATTTGCTAGATTCAACGACATATAAGTAATTTCTTTTCTTTAAACTTTTATTAGAGGTTATTGTTCAACTTACCCCAGGGAACGATGTACACTTTTATCTATACGTTTGATTTTTATGATAGTACACTACACCAGGGACGGTGAACCTATAGCATGCGTGCCAAAAGTGGCACGCGAAAGAATAATTTTGGGACGGTGTCGCTTGTGGATCTAAATCAATATACAGTGATACAGCACAAAATACACAAACTTTAGATGATCTGACCTTGTCTAAATTCAATTAATTGGAAATCGGAGAATTTTATTTGTGACTTTTTAAAGTACTGTAAATTACTATATTATTAAAAGTACCAGTGATAAAATTATGGCAACTTAGAAATTAATTTCATAGAAACTGACGTTTACCCTTTTAATAAAATTGTTCCATTTATCTATGTCCGCAAGGTCATTATTTTCTCAATATACGAAAAAAAAAAAACAGTTGTTAGATAAATCCAGCTCAGTTTGCATTCTGTTGAAATTAACTGAATATAAACCTGATATTAATTATTTTTCTTCCAAGGTGCAAAATACAATTAATCACATATTTTTTTTTAATAATTTCTAAAATTTAATTGTTTTTATGATTATTATAGTGTAATACCTCACCTGTATGTTACCCATTTTTTAAAAATCTTCTTTTTCGATCCACTAAATTTGTTGGCACGTCAAGGTCATGTCAAAGATTTTTGGAAAAAATTGGCACGCGACTATAAAAAGGTTCGCCAACCCTGCCCTACACTGTAATTATTGCATAAGATTTAATTCCCTTGAAGGTTAACCATTTCATGTATTGAACTTCTCATATTATTCTCTGTCTTATCACTTTATTACAAAAAGACACTTTGCGCACAAATTTTCAGAAAAATTCACATTTGTTAATTCGTGATTTTCAAGACTGTAAGAAAAAACGAAACGTGTTAGACAGAGAAAAGAACAACCAGAATATATATTTTATTTTCTGTTTTCAATATATTTTCCGTCAGCTACAAAACATGTTTGAAGTCTTGTTTTAATTTCGAGGTGCACACTTTGTAGACTATCAAGGTGACACGACAAAGGTTCTATTCTTAGCATTATACGGGCAAATACATCTTTTGCACTTAACAGATGCAGCCGTAGATATTTGAAACTGATTTTTATCCCGTAACTCGTATATTTTTCCATATTAGCATGCTAACAGATAATTTTACCGCTAAGGTTCACTGTAAGCACTCTGCTTGTGTACGCCTGTAGACCGAACCTGACGCATCTGCCTACAAGCGCAGATAGATTTCGAAGTTAAGTACTAATTTCAGCAACAAAATCTAAATCATGACTAGAGATAAACCCATTTTAGCAATTTTATCTGCCCGCTTTTGACGAGTTTTTAATTTCATTTTTATAAAATAGCTGGTTTTATCAGAATCATGTCACGATAGTATTAAAAAAATATTTTTCCATGCTCAACAATTCGAAATTTCTGACACATTTTCAGATTCATTTTTAAAAGGAAAAACATGAAACTTGCTGACGTGATTTTTTAAGAGATTTATAAGCGACCTATGTTTTTATTTTTCGTTCAATTAATGAGAACTTTATTTATAAACAAATATTTTCTCAGTTTGGACCATATATTTCGTTTCCAACACAATCGCTTCGCGAAATTCGATTCAAAATTCCCACTTTGACATCATTTAAAAAAATATATTCTGTCTCCTTCAAAAAAAATTAACCATTGCGGAACATTATATAATTTCTGAATAGGAGAATCTATCAATTGGATGCGTTTGAAAGCAAAAATGAATTTAAAATAAATCAGAAAATAAGCAGTACGGATTTGAGTACATCCTTAAAACGATATTTTTTTCTTCAATCTCTATGAATTTTTAATTATTTTTTGCTGTAAGAATTAGTCCTATCAAAAACTTGTCAGTATAAAAGTTGTAAATAATATTAGGAAGGTATATAATAAATTCATGCGGATTTGATATCTTGTGAATTGAAAAAGTTATGGATTTTTTTCTTCTTCAATCACTCCTTTTTGTTTTTGTTTATAATTTTTTTTTCGGTAAGAATTGGTCCTATCAAAAATTTGTCATATAAAAGTTGTAGACAATATTAAGAATATTTATAATAAATTTAATTGGATTTGATATCTTGAGAATTGACAAAGTTATGAATTTTTATCTCCCCAAAACCCTATTTTTTTCGCCCCTTGAGCCCATTTTTAGTTTCATCGAAAATCTGTCATACATAAATTTTTGGCCCATCTTTTAGAAGAAATAATAACTTTAAACTGAGCCAATATGTATTAAAACTAAAAAGTTATGGGGTTTTTTTTTCGTTTTTCACAACACCTTCCGCCCCCCCCCTTTTTCCACCTCCTTGGTCCGATTTTGTCCATTAACGAGCTTGATCGAGATTTTATGTCCCTTTATTTTATGTATCAGTTTGGAAAAGATTTGTGCAGAATTGTGGAATTTATAGTGTCCATAAAAAATGATATATATATATAGACCTAAGTTTTTTACTGGGAGTGGTTTTGGGTTCTAGGGGTCATGAATGGTGTAGATCTGCAAAAAGTTTTCCGAAATTCCAACATAGGAGGGATCCCAATAGGTAGTATTTCATACAAAATTTACCTAAAAGAATACAAGCCGGACTCGGCAACATATAAGAATGAAGTATGCTATGACTGTCAGGCTGCGTATCGCTCGAGTGGTTCAATTAACAGAAGGTTGGTGCGGTATACCAATGACCCGGTTTCGAATCAGGGCTTGGACACTTTTTCATTCTCTTGGCTATACGCTTAGTTAACAATGAAAAAATTCATGCAATTAAAATGTTTAAAAAAGAGGCTACTTAATTTGATAAATAGTTATCTATTAACTTACACACATAATTTTAAAATGAACGCAATTAATTATGGTAATTAAGCAACTTGCACTAAAAATAAAGTAATTGATTGCTATAAAATGAAATTACATAAAGGGCCAAGACGAAGAGAAAATCCACTTCATATTACTTTTCCCTAAAATTTCATTGCCAGTGTCATGTAGTCTCGCATGAGAGAAACAGGAAGTATTTTGATCAATTCCCGTTTGGAATGCGAAGGTAAAATGTACCGATAAACAAAATATGCGGTAGTAATTGCGTGTTCGTATTGAAAATTTTAAAATTAGATACAATTTCAGTATGAAGATGACCTTCTAACCTCTTTCTTTGCACAGGGCCGAAACTAGGCTTTTTTTGCACCGGGGCAAGCATGGATTTTGGCGCCCCCATCCTCTTCCGCAAAGTATATTTACAAAGAGAATTTTAATAATTTTCTAACAGCCGACTTATTTTAAAATTTAAAATATGTAATCGTAAAATATGTAATAGTGAACTATGTAATCTACAATGGCGGATCCAAAGGGGAGGTCACGGGGGCCATGACTCCCCTCTGAACACCAATAAAAATATTCTAAAGATCATTTTTAAAATGAAATATACAGTTAGAGTCCCAATTATCCCAGTCCTGCTTAAGCGAGTTTCCACTTTCACCGAGTTATTTTCTTCTGATGGACTGATGGCTTCTATTATTATGAAACAGCCATTATAAATGAAGTGTTAGGTGAAGATGAAAAAGCAGTCGTAAAAAGTTAGAACTCTGATTTTCTGGTCAGAATGGGAAGAAAAAAAATGGCCATAATTTTTTTTTCAAAACACTTCATTTATAATGGCTGTTTGATAATAATAGAAGCCATCAGTCCAACAAAAGAAAATGATCCATTCCAAAGGTATAATCCTTCATTTGGCGTCCCATCGTTCAGGCGCTCGGGGCACATGCCCTCTGTAACCCCCCCCCCTTAGTTTCGGCCCTGTCTTTGCACATAAATGGAAAGCAGACACAATTTCCAATCGAAGGGCTATTTTCGTTGTTTTTCTGAGACAATTTGGTGATTAAAGTACTTTCTCTCTCACTTTTGTTTTTGGCTAATTGTACTTATTTCGTAGAATAAAATTTATTTTGAAGTATTTTGTTTTATTTCGTAGTATCGTTTAAGTAATAATAACTCATTAGGCGGGTCGGGGGAGGGGAGTACTATTACCTGTCTTTGCACATAAATGAAAAGCAGACACAATTTCCAGTCGAAGGGCTATTTTCGTTGTTTTTCTGAGACAATTTGGTGATTAAAGTACTTTCTCTCTCACTTTTGTTTTTGGCTAATTGTACTTATTTCGTAGAATAAAATTTATTTTGAAGTATTTTGTTTTATTTCGTAGTATCGTTTAAGTAATAATAATTCATTAGGTGGGTGGGGGGAGGGGAGTACTATTACATATTACCTTTGTTTAATTGCCTTTAACGTTTAATGTAATAATATCTAATGTTATATAAAATAAAGTAATTGGAGAAACATGGGGCTGTTATAGATATGTTATTTTTGTAATTAAACTAGTTGGATGTGCCAATCCCAAAACTTTCTTCTATCTTATCCATCTTAATATTTCAAAAACTAGTTACAAATGTTAATACTTCAATATTATTAGTTCAATACTATACCAACTTTGATTTTCCTTTTTAATTTCTACTTCAGTCAATTAAACGGACTAAAAACGAGTTAATCTATGTCATGATATTTGTTAAAATTAATAGATTTTCATTATTTTGTTGTTATCAGCTGTCTGCGAATAGCCGGCCTAGCAAGAAGCGCTGCACAAGCCACCGATGGACAATAAAACTATGAAAAATCAAGAAAAATATACAAAAATTGCTATCACAGAGCCGCTTTACCGGGCAATATTTCCAAATTCAAGGAGGACATGTTGGCCAAAGCCAAAAATATGCACAACAAATTTGGTTCAATTGTATGCATAATTTTATACACTTTTTGATGGTAAAATACAGAAAATGGCACAGACAGCGCTATTACAGCGCCCCTCTTCCGGCATATTTTTTTCAAATTCAGGGAGGACTTGCTTGCCATAGCCAGAAACATAGACAAAAAATTTGGTTCGATTCTATGCATAACTTCATACACTTTTTGATGGTACAATATTCAAAATTGCACAAAAATCGCTATTACAGCGCCCCCTTCCAGCCAATTTTTTTCCAAATTAAGGGAGGACATGCTTGCCATAGCCAAAAACTTAAAATAAAAATTTGGTTCAATTCTATGCATAACTTCATACACTTTTTGATGGTACGAGATTCAAAATCGCTATTACAGCGCCCCTACCGGCATTTTTTTTCCAAAATCAGGGGGGACCTGCTTGCCATAGCCAAAAACTTAAAATAAAAATTTGGTTCAATTCTATGCATAACTTCATACACTTTTGGATGGTACAATGGCGACAGACAGACGGACAGATGGACACACGGACAGACAGACATTTTTTATAAATATGTTTTGGGGGATCTCTGACCCTTAAAACGTGTAAATCGATCGAAAACCGAAAGTCGAAAAAAATTTAGATTACAATACTTTCTTCTATTGAAGATAGAAAAGAGTAAAATATAATAATCATTTCACTTTTTAAATTGAATTTTAATGAATGAAATTGTAATCACTTTTACAAAATTAAACAAATGCAAGTTAGTTCTTATGAAAAAGCTATTTACTTTGCCCATAAATTATTTGATTTTAAAGGAACTGCTAAAGCAATTATTTTTATTATTTGTGGTGTTTTTGAACATGTAGATGAAGCGATAACAAATCATAAATCTTTCAGCCTCATGTTGTAACTATATACTGCCTTTATGCACAAAAATAATTAAAATGAGAGAAAAGTACCATAATGAAGGCATCGAATATAGAGAAGTTATACTTTGCAGTACTCTGTTCAACAGTTTGATGAAATCCCACCATTTACAACTAATAAAAATAGATTATATAGTTAAATAGGAACATTCACCCAATATATTTACTGAAAATATTTGAAAATATCGTTTAAAAAACATAAAAATAATCTCTTAAAACTTACTTTCTTTTAAAATCGGTTTAAAATAATCGGGAAAAACACAATAAGTTTAAAATGAGGATATTCGATAAATATAGCTCCTCATCCCCAAGAAAAGTGAAACAACTCAAACAAATTCATGGTGCATATTATTTTCGTAATAGTTATGATTTATGTTCATTTTGCTACCGAAAATGCGTCATAAATATAGTTATCGAAACCGCTAGATTATGTCATGGGTCACTTTGCTGTCACAGAAGGGAGCCAATTTTGTGAGGTGATAAATTTAACCAATCCTCCCAATCACTTCTTCGTCTTCATCCTTAAGTGTTTTAATCTTTTATGTACTCTTTTAGAGCTGCATGCAAAGCTAAATGTTGCAGTAAAATTCAATTTTTTATTTTCCTGTTAAATACAACATTGTTGAATTCTGTCACTTTTCTTACGTGTAAACGATATGTTTGATCACCAAACTGCGATAATTTGTGTTATTTTTACAAAATATTTAAATGTGTTATCTTACCGTTATATTAACAAACACATTTAACTAATTGCTTTGCTTCAAATGGACTTTTAGTAAATTTTAAATTAATATTGTCATAAAACATTAAGCATTATTTTAATCATTCATTGTTTGTGGCATTAGGAGTACTTAATTAATTAGTTTTATTCAGACCAGTGCATACATGTGTGGACCATTTGGCGTGGTGTGAATTAATGCATTCTTAATCATCCATGTGCGCATGAACAGTGACAACTGAAACGATGAAATCTATCTTTTCATGCATATTCCATCATGCGCCAAAAACATTGTTTTAATGTACGGTAAATTAAATATCTCTACTAATAAAAGTAAAACACATAAAAGCCGTAATTCTTTATTCTCAGAATTAAAACGTTAAATGCGAAATTTATAATTTTTTACTTTCTTCTATCTTTACAAGAAGAAAGTATTGGTTTCATGAAAATGTTCGAATTCCAGTTTTCGACGGATTTACACGTTTTATGGGTCAGAGATTCCAAAAAACACATTTTTACAAAATGTCTGTCTGTGAGTCTGTCTGTCTGTCTGTCTGTACGTCTGTTTGTCTGTCTGTATCTGACACAAATTTTGTGGGCGCTCTATCTCAAGAACTAATGCACGGAATTTAATAAAAATTTATATTCAGGTAGTCCCTGATACAGATTGGTGCTGATTAGTTTTTGGTGTAAATGGCCCTGCAGGTGGCGTTGCTATGTAGCATTTTGCAGGATTTCCACAAAAGCTCTATCTCAAGAACTAATGCACGGATTTTTATAAAACTTCAGATTCCGTTAGTCCTTGACATAAATGGATGTTGCTTACGTTTCGGTGTAAATCGCTCAACAGGTGGCGATGCTATGCTGCATTTTGCAGGATTTACACTATTTTCGTAGTAGCTCTATCTCAAGAACTAATGCACACATTTTCATCAAACTTCGGATTTAGTTAGTCCTTCATATGAAATGATGCTGACTACGTATTGCTGTAAATCTCCCAATAGGTGGCGCTGCTGTGCTGCATTTTGAACTATTTCCTCAATAGCTCTATCTCAAGAACTAATGCACGAATTTTCATGAAACTTCAGATTTAAGTATAACTTGATTAATATTGCTGCTGATTATGTGTTGTTGCAAATCGCTCAACAGGTGGCGCTTCTATGCTGCATTTGTCATGATTTGCGCAATACCTCTATCTCAAGAACTAATGCACGAATTTTTCTGAAACTCCATATTCAGTTAGACGTTGACATACGTTGGTGATAATTAGGTTTTGGTGTAAATAACCCAATAGGTGGCGCTGCTATGCTGCATTTTGCTGTATTTCAGTGACAGTCATACCTCGAGAACTAATGCAAGGAATTTCATATTTTTAGAATTCTCATGATGAACACAGATTGTCATTTAATTTGGCTCTGAGATAGTGAATTTTGAAGTATTGACATGTATGAGATAGAAGAAAGTTTTGTGACGGCCACAACATACTAGTTTACTATTAACTTGAATTTCTCATTTGTAGAACATTTCTTGTTCCCTACATTTTTTTATTTTGACGTACTTCTTTCTTAAGCTTTTCATTTGTGAATAACCCTTCCCTTGTAAACTCGCTCTTACCAATGCATCTACGCAAAATTATTGCTGATAATTAGTAATGTTCTTAGGTTAGCTAAATAATTAAATGAATCAAAATTACTTAACTACTTTACAGGCTTTTAGTTTTTATCTTACCTTTTAGAATTTATTTTATTTTTTAGAATAGCAGCAGAACACCAAAACAAAGTAGCAAGTACTCAGAATAAAGAGTGTTCTTTCTCTTTACTCTGTGTAGTAGAATATTATATCTTTTTGTTGCCATTTTCTCATAACTATTGAAATAAAAGTAATTAAAATATGTGCTATGCCTAGAATATCGTCTGCTATAAAAATGTTTTTTAAAGAATATCTGCGTGATTTATTTTCTCCGCATTTACTTAATCCCTATCAAAAAGCTGAAAGAATGCAATTTTATTAATCCGCGTATAATAAAATTTTCCGAATTTTGAAAAAATATAAATGAATGATTTCTGACATAACATGGAACTGTTATAAACTATATTTAGTTTTCAGTATCCATATTAATGTTACAAACAAATGAAGGCATATAAATCATTAGATACCTTATTTTTTGTCGAGTTTTTTGAATGACGACATCGCTTTTTGCTGGGTTTGTGTATTATTCCGAGATAGTGACGTCATATGCATACTTTTGTACAAATGTTGTTTAAGACTGGATCGTAAATGTGGAATTGTTTAGTGAATGCAAATGACATCATTTTATATAAAATAAAAGCGTGTATTTCCAAGTTTTTAATCTGAAATATGTTTTGTACTACCTATATTTATATATGTATTTATTTTCATTGGGGGAAACACTAAATTCTGAAAAAGTAGAATTTCTGCTTCCTGTTTGTTTATTTAGTTAGTTAGAGGTGGGGGACGCCTGCCATTACCAACATTATTTTCGTGTACCCCCAACCAGTCAGCCCCTTACTCCCACTGTTTTGCGTCCTTCAGGAAGAAGATAAATATATACATAGCTCCTGTAATACACAGACCACAAATTCTTAAAATTTTAAACTTTCATGAAAACATCTATTTCGAGATTTCTATAGTAAACAGAAAAAAAAAAGAATTTATGTGAGTGATTTTCACACAAAATTTTAATAAAATTACATTTTATCTCAAAATTTTAGATACCGAAACAATGTATATGATTTTCGTATTAAAAATTACTTTCAATGATTTTTAAAAAAAAAAAAAAAAAAAAAAACGTGTTTTACGACAAAATATTTATGAAAAAGGTGGAAAAATATTTTTCGACCACGTTTTATTAATGCAATACTCAGAAGTACCTGTTGAAACACTAAACTAAAACTTAGAGAATGCATTATACCCAGATTAGTATGTACATATAAATGTTGTAAACTTTTATATGCAGTCATGTCGCTGTAATACATTAGCACTGAAAGGATATTTTAGCCTTCACTAAATTGAAAACATCAATTTTAACGGGCCGTAAATTTGAACCATAAACGTATATTTTACGGCTATATACAAGGCCGCAACCTTTAAATAAACTGTTAATCATGAATTTCTTTAATAAAATCTTCAATAAATTGTTTTTTATATGCTTCCGCTTTTTTTATAACTTGTTATCGGCGATGCAAACTTAAACATCAAGTTACATTTTAAAGACTTGAGAAGCAAAATAATCATCAGATATGAGTTTAGTAAACATCTCACACAAAAAATGCGAATTATCACATTTTAAAATGTATTCATTTGCATATTCATACTTATGCATTATTAATGCATCACCTTACTTGATTGTGTATTCATATTATTAAGCGATAGAACAATACATAATTAAAAGTCTATATTTTTAGTTATTTATTCGTGTTTTTTTTTTTTTTTTTTTTTTTTTTTTTGTTATGAAAATGGAAAGTCAAAAAATGGTTGCCTATTTCCTTTTTTTGTCATCAAGTTTTTGCAAGATTTTAAGAAAAGTGTTTGTGAAAAACACAATCAATAAGTAGTGTTAATAAATACTTTATAGATAGCGTGGTCGCAGGATATTTAATATTCAACTCTTTTTAGAATTTCAACCAGTACCGTATTTACTCTTTTTGATTTGTGTGTGTGCGTTTGTCAAGAGATGGAGGTGATAAAAATGCGCAAGTATTTCTTTTAAACAGTACTAAGAGGGTCCCCCCCCCCCCCAACACCCGTCCAGACACCGCTGGCTCTAAATCGAATTTGCTCTGTCTTAAAAGATTATCCAATTAGGGAAGATTGAGCGATATTATCACGACCAGTGGCGATCTTATGTAATCGGGTTGCTATTTATTTCCGTTTGACTGGGGAACTTTCGAGTACGCGTTCACCGTTGTCACGACAGCTAATAACTGATTTCGTGACTGATTAAGTAAGATTAGTTAACTTTTTAAAATGCGTTTGCATAAAATAATTAAGTATAAAGTCTCGCTGCCATCCTGAATTTTACAATGATGCTATAAGAAAATCGTTATAAATGTATCGTTTTAAATATGATGTAAATTTCACAATTAAATCTTTCGCATGTAATATTTTAATTATTTTAAAGTTTTCGTTGTTTTTCGATATTCAAGAGTAAATATATTTTTCAATTGAAACTGTTCGTAAATATCATTATTCGGGGTTTTTTAAATCTGGTAACTGTATATAAAAAAACGGCTATTGCAAACTATGAATTAAATCTCTATTCAGATAATGAAATGTTTAATATAAAATTGGAAAGAAAACTTACACATTTAGAATCATTAAAAAAAGATAGGACACCTAACACCACAATCTAGTAAAATATCTGCCTGTAAAAGATGGTTAAACTTCTCTGCATAATTTTTCATCTTATAAAACTTACTTATCTAGACTATCTCAACATTAAATAACGCTTTAAATTACACTGGACAGCAAATTTACACTTTTGCTCTGTTACGGAACTGAAATTAGTTGTTTCTTATACAGTGTTTTTGCACTGATTCCAAATCTAATTTTAGATTTTTTTCCAGCACGTCTAGTGTTTGAGATAGTTGCATATTTCGATGTTTGCAAATTTTGGAATTCTTGTACAACTATATGCAAATTTAAGGCATAAAGGAACATCAGAGTGGCTTTTTTGTTTTATGTTATGATTACTGTCCACTTTACAAAAATGTTCTGTTCGAGATTATACTGACATGTGACAGTGAAATATTGTGCCTAAATTTTATATGTTTTATATTTTTCTAATAAAGTTTGTTGACGTTCAAATATTTCTGGCCGATGAGTACGCTAATATATTTTTAAACCAGCTTTTCAAATCTGTTATCAGTTTTCTTCTATCACAATTAGTTTTTGACGATTAGGTACACACCCCAAAAAAGCATTTTGTGTCAAACTTGTGCCAATACCATACAAATGTAGAAATTCATTTTAATCAAATACTATACGTGATAGAAGAAAAGGGATTACAGATTTGAAATCAGTATGAAAATCTAGTCTAGAAAAATTTTATGTCAATTCTGTGGCAACTACTTTAAAGTTGATAGTAATGTAAGCATTATAGCATTGAAAAATATGCAAGTTAGGCTTAATAACTGACAAATAAATGTTAAGAGTATGCTGACTAGGACATTTATCTGAACAAAATGGACCAGTACACATAACATAAAGCAAAAAGACAGTATGACATTTATTGTACCTAAAATTGACATAGATTGGCACAAAAAAGCTCAAACGTTACCTTGACTAAAACCTGCCTAGTTGAACAAAAGCCGTACCCCTGATGAATGTGAACATCCCGCTTTCGACAGATAAGTTTGTTTTTGTGCTCTCTCTAATCCCAGCAGAGGGCAAGTTCTTTTCCTGTCAGCTTCAGTGTCTAAATTATATCGTTTACTAGAGGTTCACGATGAGTTTGTGCAATAGAAAATCTCTACCGTTGATAGAAAAAATGTGCATTGTAAAAAAATGGGTGAAAACCAACATTTAAAATGAGTGGGTCTTGCCATAGAATTAGGTTTACCTGTTTCAACTTACCTGTTACTTGTCTTACGTTTACCTGTTTCAAAATTAGCATGTTTAAATGCTAATGTATAAGCGTGAGACCATTGAGGAAATCCAAAAGAACTTCGAGTTCAAAGCTGAAAATTCACTCATATAAAAAAATGCTTTTACAGTGATGCGATTGACAGTGTTATTGTGTGCCAGTGCAAGTGGATCTGAAAATTTAACTCCTTTGATTATTGGCAAATCAAAACAGCCCCGCTGCTTCAAAAATGTAAAAATATTACCAACGATGTGCCTGACCAATAGAAAATCATAGATGACCTTGGGTTTCTTTGGTCAAAATGATTAGATAATAAAATGGGAAAACAGAAACTGCAAATCATTCTATTCATTGATCAATGTCCCGCTCATCTACCCGATACGGACTTTCTAGAAAACATAACTGTAAAGTTCTTTCCTGCAAATTGTAGCCCCTGGATTTAGGAGTCATAAAATTTCTAAAAACAACATTATCGAAATCACCAGATTAATCATATTAGATGTAAATTTCCAGCTGGGCGAAAAATGTCCGGACCAGGATTCGAACCAGGGATCGTCTGGCTGAAAACGCCAGTGCTCTACCATCTCAGCTATCTGGTGGAACTTTTTCATCCAGCTAACCTTAATGATTATAGCATCTGGTCTGAAACCTAGTTCAGCTCAACAGAATAAATCTCAGGTAATGGACCTCCAGAAATTGCTTGATACATAATAATTAGAATAATTGTGATAAATTTAATCTGGTGTAATTACGTATCCAGCGATTTCTGGAGTTCCATTACCTGAGATTTATTCTGTTGAGCTGAACCAGGTTTCAGACCAGATGCTATAATCATTAAGGTTAGCTGGGTGAAAGAGTTCCACCAGATTCGTCCGGGATAGCTCAGATGGTAGAGCACTGGCGGCTTCAGCCAGGAGATGCCTGGTTTGAATCCTGGTCCGGACATTTTTCGCCCAGTTGGAAATTTACATCTAATATTATCGAAATCTTTTGGTGAAAACAGCTACCATCAGTTTAGACCACAGCCTCTTCGAAAATATGAACATTGACGTCTGGTGAACTATTAATTTGATAATGATGGTTTGGCAAAACGTTTTATCAAAAACGAAAAAAAAAAAAATGGCTCCGCCCTGGGTCAATTTGTAATTTCAGTGGATGTCAAACCTATTAAAAAAGCCGAACGTGATCATTTTGTTCCATTAGAAAACTGGTCAAATTTAAGTGATGTTACTGCATATGAAGAATTTGTGCAATGAGATTCGGAACTTGCAACGGGTTCACTTCTAACAATCGATGGAATGATCGCAAATGAGGAAACTACCCACACAACCAAAGACTTCCGTAGGACATCCTATAAAGATACTACATATCCTATAGTTGTCATATCCTGAATAAGACAAAAGTTGATGTCGTCTGGACGTCATACATAGGAAGAATTCGGAAGAACTGTCCTTAAAACGCAGAAAGACATCTTCTGGCCCGAATAACCTGCGCACATGCGCGGAATTTGTACCAGAAGTGAAATACTTCTCAACTTTTAGCTATCCGACCGCCATTATTTGACAGTCGCCTTTTACCGCGTCACTTCTCAAACAGACCACGTTTTTTACTTCAAATTATTTTACTTCTCCTGCACTTCGCACTTCTATTTTTATCAGGATTTAAGGAATTCTTTCCTATTAATTTTGAAATCCAAGGTAACTAATTTTTCGAAATTTCTATACTATTTAAAGCTTAACTAACCTATCTTCTGTCAAACACATATCCTGTCGAAAAATATTTGTTTGATTACGGTAGCAGTAAATTTATATTAACGGAAGCAGTAAATTTATATTAAAAGTTTTAATGAATACCTAAATATCTTGTAAGGTATTTAACCTTGCACTACCCGCATCATTTTGCACGCACGAGCAAAACGCTCACATTTTCTGAAAAGTTTTAATTCTCGTTGCAATAACATTTAAAATTAAAAGCGGGAATATTATCCTCCCTATCCATCTTCCATATCCTATTTTAATCCTTTATAAGTCATAAAATGTCTAAATAGAATCTTGTGATTATCCTAAAGACATACTAGAAATTCCTAAAACTATCCTATTTATTCCTAAAAGCATCCTATTTACTCCAGAATACATCCTACTTTTATCCTTCATATGTCAAAAAAGTTCAAAATGTATCCTAAAATTGTCTTATCATGTCCTGAAAAATCCTTAAAATGTCTTATTACGGACACCCAGAAGATGTCAACAAGTGGGACATTTTGACTGCCCGAAGGAGTCTTTAGGACGTCTATAAGAAATTTCAGGATGTCCTCTGGACGTCACAACATCCTACATGTGACATCTTCTGGCTTCCTTGAGGACGTCCTTGTGTTGTGTGGGTAACAGTGAAGAAGAGGATAATTGCATTGAAAAGCCACTGCCAAGTTTTCAGAAAGCTTTGATGAGTTTTAACGCCATGGAAGATTACCTCAATACCAGAGATTTAAATTATAATGTTAAGATAACACTTTTAACTGTGTACAACGAACTTTTTTCAGTGCTTTTTAAAAAAAGCCATGCAACCTAAAATAACAAAATATTTAGAACATGCTGAATGAATATAAATAGTAGCACTAGTTGTATATTAAAACCGGAATAAAAAGTTTGGTATTACATACCTTTTGTATTTCATTTTCGTGTACTATTTTAATTCACCTCTGATTTGTTATTGTTGGTTATTTCGAAAGTCTTCGTACTTTTGTGAATTTTGTTTACATGCAATATTATCTACATCTACATCTACAAATATACCTACACATTTACATATTTACGTCCTAATTCAAATAAAACTTAGTGAATAAACATATTAAAAGTAACGTTTTCTATAATCAGTGTGTTCGATAATTTATGGCAAGAAGTCTGTTTTAGCAAATGACAGTGAAAGTACTACTTTGCATTAGCGTAGAAAAGCGAGGGTTCATGAATCCTCTATTAACATTTTTATAGTAACATGGTCTGTCCCAAAGAACGTTATTTTCTATTTCAGTGTTTGATAATTTGTCTCTAAATAAACAACTCTCCACATAAACAAGTACTAAAAATATGTATTTTTAAGTTGTGCATATGCAGATCAGAGGCCTCAACTTTAGTCTTCAACTCGCCTTTTTGTTTTGAATTCATTGTAGCTAAAATTTTGAGACTTTAAACTTGTATTTACCTTTCTTTTGCATTAGTACTATAGCAAGAAAGATTTTGAGTAACTTCGGCACTTATGAATTTTAATGAGAAATATAATTTTATGCACGGATTTTCTAAGACTATTTATTTTCTGTGAACTCTTTATTATCTTGAGGGCGCTCTGCTCCCATGAACTGGTAGTTATCTCATCATTTCATATTGTAATTCTCCACAAATTTCACTATTTTAAATATTCTATCTAAAATAATTAAAGCGTTGATTTCGTTGTAATCGAACTAATAATTAGTTTGAATGTTTGAGTATTCTTATAAATATTTTACTAACTATTTATAATTCGACTGTTCAATTTATTTGAACTTGATACCCCTTCCACAACTTTTGAATTCCTAAGCAAGTGCCACTCTGTCGCTTGAAACGATGTTTTGGAATGCATCTAAAAAAATTGAAAAGCTAATAACTTTATCAAAGCCATTCAATCACTATAGTACCCGCCATTTTATTTAGTGCTTAAGAATAAAACGCTTGGCACTGATCGTGATGTACTGTGACAATTCCTGGTTCTGACTTCAATGTTCGTAGTGGTATATAACACATTTTAAACTGGAGTTTTTCTATGTTTAGCCCACATTATCAAAAACGACTTTAATATCCGCTAAGCAATTAATGTGTATACTTGTTCTTTAGAAATGTTTACAGAAGATTATATATAAATATGCACATTTTTAAAACAGAACTTATCAAAAGTTTTCTTTAATTTATTGTATGTGCCTCGTATTACATGTCTGTAAAAGGAAAAATACAACGCAAAATGTTATCAATGAAGTCCAAAGGCAGAAGGCCAAAAAAAGTCATATTCATGAAGTTTTAATGAAAATCTAATCTAAGTTTTAATGCAATTCAAAGGAGTTTCTGTTGAAAAACTTAGAAAAACTAGTAGAATGTGCTTCAAATGAAAATCAAATTCCAAAAATTATTTGCTTAAAAGGCCAACCTAGTTAAAAATTCTCCATGGCGGGACTCGAACCCGGGCCATCAGTATAGCGCACTGACATTCTACCGACTAAACCACATGGAACAATACCCAGCCTGGAACTTCTCACTATTACATGTTTGTAAGGCTACAAACGCAGCACAAGATGTAATATTTATATTGAGCCACCGACATGGGCAAACACGAAACTTAATTAAATCCAGCATCGATTGAAACTATATTAACACTTGGAAATTTTCCCAGAGAGAAACATTCGCCTTGCATACAATATTTCAAATTAAAATCAAATTTCAAAAATTATTTGCTTAAAAGGCGAAAAGGCCAACCAGGTTGGTCCATGCTGGGTATCGTTCCATGTGGTTTAGTCGGTAGAATGTCAGTGTGCTATACAGATGGCCCGGGTCCGAGTCCCGGCAGGGAATCTTTTTCAGAAGGTTGTCCTTTTCGTCTTTTAAGCAATTAATTTTTGAAATTTGATTTTCATTTGAAATATTATATGCAAAGCGAATGTTTCTCTCTGGAAAAATTTCCAAGTATTTATATAGTAGTGTTAATTCCAGAGCTTTTTTTATCTGATACATCTTAATACTTGAAATAAAACCAAGTCGCAGTCGAAAAATTAATCGTAGATTAATTGCATTTCAGTGATTCAATTTTTTTTTCACCTTCTCTGATTAGTGGAATATTATAGCATCTCCTAATGCACCCTCGGCTTCCCGGGATCTGTCTTCCGCGAGGTAGTCGTATTCTGAGCAGCTGTTGTACAGCAACACAACAACTTGGTCTTATGGCTATTCCGTCCCGAAAATAGGGCAAAATTCGCTATCACAGTGCCACCTTCTGATCGATTTTCTCTAAAATTTCATATAAACCTTGGCCTATTACATTACATCAAATTATAACATTTTGTCGAAAAATAGTCATAAATTCTTCAGTTAAAGTGTAAAAAATCGTGAAAATTGAGAAAAGAAATCGCTATCACAGCGTGGCTTTCCGGGGGCATATCAACATTTTCAAGTGGTACCTGAATCAAAAACATACTTTGGTTCAATTCTATGTATAATAGCTTATATATTTCAAATTCAAAATATGACATAAAAGTGTTTTTAAAAAATGGACAAAAAAGAATGCGACAAAAAATATTGATTAGAAAATATTATACAGTAGCGGAAATCTTATGCTTAAACGAAAAAAAAGTGAAATTCACTCTAAAAACACTTGCTGACATGCCACATCATCTTACAATATACGTCATTTTTTTATCTAATTTTAATGTGCTATAATTATTTATTATCTGTAGATTTTGTTCCTAATTTTATGATTTTTAACGGTTTTGTGTTTTTTTTTAGCTTATAAAAAATGTTAAATCCTCATTATATGCTATGTATTAATTTTTAATTTATTTTTATGCCCACATTCTATCATAAAGGTAAGAAAGAAAAATTAATCCCAAAATAAGAATAAGTTTAAGTGTACATTTCTTTAAAATCTTACTTGAACAAGACATTTCAGATTCATGAATGCAAATTCAAGTAGCAAAGCGAATTAGAAAAAAAGATACAGAGAAAAGAACTTGGAAATAAGACATTTAAAAAACAAATCTTAAAGACAAATACCAAAATCTCAAAGCATCCGTTTAAATAAGCTAGACGTTTGCCTTTTCCCAAAAATATCTCAAAGTTAATAATTGGAACTCAAGAAGCTACAAGTACTCGTAAGTATATCAGATTGTAAATAATAAACTAGTTTTTACTTTCTGAGTTTTTGCAAGTTTAGAAGTTATAAACTGTGTCCTGCCGTCGCATTCCTTAAAACAAGATTTTTCTAATAAAGTATTTCCAAACATGCACACAATTTATCAAATATTCCAACAATTATTTTAGATGGATCGTTTTATAATATAAAAAGAACTACTTTCAACTTTTTATTTGTGCGTTATTCAAATATTTTAAGACAACTCTCACTTTATATTTTTCCCTGTAACTTTCAAAATATTTTTCACCTTAAAATAATAAAAATTGCTACAAGACATTGCTACACGACTATATTTTAAAGTGAACTACGAAGCATGTTAAGTTTGTTTTATTCTTGTCAGTCTTGTGATAAAAATACTTGCTGACCGGCCATATTATGTACAACATACATCATTTTTTTAATCTATTTTTAATGTACTATAATTCTTTATCATCTATCCGGGAAATTCGACTTTTTAACATGATTGTTTAGCTTATGAAAAATATTAAATCATCATTATATGCAATATATTACTTTTAAATTTATTTTTATACTCATGTTCTGTGTTAAAGGTAAGAAAGAAAAGTTAATCTCAAAACAAGAAATAAGTTTGTTTGTACATTTCTTTAATGTCATATTTGAATAAGACATTTCAAATTCATGAGTATAAATTCAAACAGCAAAGTGACTCAGAAAATAGAAAAAAAAAATAGAGAGAGAAGGCAAAGTAAATAAGATATTCAAAAAATAATCCTTAAAGGTTAATACGAACATCTCAAAGCATCCGTTTAAATAAACTAGATGTTCTCCTTTCCCCCGAAATATCTCATAGTTAATAATTCGAACTCAAGAAGTTAGAAACAAGTATATCAGATTGTAAATAATAAATTACTTTTATTTTCAGTGTTTTTGCAACTTTAGAACTTATAAACTGTGCCCTGCCGTCGCATTCTTAAAAACAGTATTTCTAATAAAGAATTTCCAAACTTGCACTCAACTTATCAGATATTCTAGCAATTATTTTACTTGGATCATTTTATAATTTAAAAAGAACTAATTTCAATTTTTTCAGTTGTGCTTTATTTAAATGTTTTAAAAGAATTCTCACTTTTTCATTTCTTTTTTGTTTTTTTTACTTTCAAACATTTAAAACATTTTTCCGCTTAAAACAATAAAATTTGTTGCAAGACAAGACTATATATGAAAGTGAACTTGGGAACAGTTTAAGCATGTTTTATTTAAATAGACTTGAGATAAAATGTTGAAAGAAGTATCTGTGGAAACTATTTTTTATTAACAGAAAACTACATTTACTTGAAGTACTTTTATTTTTTCTATATATTAATGTAATTTAATAACACATTAACCTTTTTAAAATGCGATTATTAGCGATTTCATTTGACATAGGACCGATACAAAACAATTAGGTTAAAAGGTTAGCGTGCTTATATATTCTATAAAAACTATCATAAGGATCATAAAGATTAATATTTGCGATTATCATATACCATAAAAATCCAAATTGTCGATTTCATTTTATATAGGGCTAATATAAAACAATTAGGTTAAAAGGTTAGCATGCGATTAATATATTCTATAAAAACTATCATAAAGCACATAAAAATTAATATTTACGATTACCATACACTATAAAAATTCAAATAGGCGATTTCATTTTATATAGGGCTGGTATAAAAAAAATTAGTTTAAAAGGTTAGCGTAATTATACTCTGTAAAAGCTATCATAAAGAACATAAAGATCACGATTTGTGATTACCATATACTATAAAAATTCAAATTGGTGATTTCATTTTATACAGGGTGATTCATAAGTATCGAAACAATAGGCTATTTTCTTAAATATTGCCCCTAGACCCATACTTCCAATTGCAAAATTTTATTAAAAAAAAGAAAAAAAAAGGTGCAAATTTTAATGACATAAGTTGCAACTCCATGGGGGGTTTATTTGAGAAAATAAAAAAACTAAATTTTTATACGGCCCCAGTAGAGTAAAATTCCCAATTAGGAAATTTTTCCTGATTCATTCCTGAATTAAACACAAAAAAATTCATCTCGATATCTTCAAAATTCGCAGAGATATCAAAATCCAAATTCGTGACTTACACCATTTATCCATGCCTCTGAGCGACGAGTTTTTGACTCATTTTGAATACAAGATAGGGATCATCCACAAATTGTACATTATTAAAAGTCGATTTAAGGCAATGCATCTCCTTTGGGCATAAAATAGGCAGCGTATAGATTTTATGTTAAACCTGCTTTCAAAATATGCTGATGGTCTGCACTAGAGGTCTGCACGGGTCGAAATATCTAGGTCCGGTCCTGAACCGACCTATAGGGAAAAAAGTTTGGCCCTGCCTGGAAAAAAATTTAAATCGGCCCGACCTGACTGAATTTCTACATAGAATTTTACATCGATACGGTTAAAAGTTCTTTCGTATGGAGTTCTAACCAAAAATACTTATTATAGCTTTTCTTTTTTTCATGTTTATAATTCTTTTTTTTAAAGAAGCGTCAAAAGCTGTTATTATTTGTTTTATTAATGAATCTTTATTGGTGTGTAAATGATTCATTTCTCCTTTAATATCGTTAATCCATATTCCATGTGTTGGAGACATTGAAAAATGCTATAAAGCGAAATCTTTTAAGACGGGATCACATTGGGAAAAAAAAAGCGTTATAGACAAGTTCCCTTCTTAGGACTTGTAAATATATCCTATTTTTTTTCAGGTATTATTATATTAATTTTCCACGGATCAACAGATTTTTCCGTTTAGGAAAGGATTCCGTCATAGGCAGATTTTTTTTCAGTAGTTTTACTGTATTTTATTTTTTTTGCCTTAAAATCTACTATCTTTTAAAAATATGAATTTTAAAGTTTTATTATAAAATAATGGTCATTTAAAAGTATATGCATTTGTTTTAAAAGTTTTTGTGCTGAGTCAAATTTTACTTATTTTTGAACGGATTAGGTCAGTGAGAGATGAGAATTTTAATACGGTTTGTCTCAAGACCGGGACTGAAAATTTCGCCCCGTGGAGACATAGGAATAAGGAAGCCAGTCCCGGGTCTGGCCCGGCCCGGCCCCAGAATACAGACTTTTTTTAACTGTTTCACCGGGACGATAAAAAGCCTGAAGTTGTGAGGGCTAAAATTATGAAAAACACTTAATCGGCATGTTAGAAAAAGCATTATTTCAAATTACACATTTAACATTTATTTATGGACATTTAAATAGTACAAAATGGAGGTGGCAACGGCAAATGTTAAACTGAATCGGAAGTTTAAGGTACAGAAAGAAGTTACTTTTACACGTGCAATTTTTTAAAAAGCATTTATACATTTTATTAGGAGCCAATCTATATTTAAAACTTTAAATGCGTTTTTATGCATGATGTTTTTCTTTCTTTCTCTCTTTCTTTCTTTTTTCTTTTTTTTTTTAACCATTTTTCGTCTTTAAATTCATATAAGTCAAGAATCGTAAATAAAAAAGGTGCAAACTTGGAACATGTCTTTTTTTATTATTATTATTAGTTAATATATTCATTTTGTTTCGGCAAATTTGAAAAAAAAAATTACTTTTGAAAATGTGATTTTTTTAAAAAATAAGTTATATATATTTTTTAAATAAATATCTTTAATATTTTTAAAATTAATATTTAAAAAAATTCTGAAACAAAACAAAATTATACCTTCCTCTTTAATTAAATGAAAAAAATTTGAAATCCGATGAATAATGTTCAACTTTTCAATTGGAAGTATGGGTCTAGTGGTACTATTTAAGGAAATAGCCTATTGTTTCGATATTTATGAATCAACCTGTATAGGTCTAATATAAAACAATTAGGCTAAACGGCTGGCGTGCTTATATACTCCGTAAAAACTATCATAAAGAATAATATTTGCGATTACCATGTACCGTGAAAGTTCAAATTGGGGATTTCATTTTATATATGGCTGGTATAAAACAATTAGTTTAAATAGTTAGCGTGCTTATATACTCTGTAAAAACTATCATAAAGAACATAAAGATTAATATTTGCAATTACCATGTACCATAAAAATTCAAATTTGCGATTTCATTTTTATATAAGGCTGATATAAAACAATTGAGTTAAAAGGTTAGCGTGCTTATACTGTAAATCTCTAAAAACTATCATAAAGAGCATAAAGATTAATATTTGCGATTACCATATGCCATAAAAATTCAAATTGGCGACTTCATTTTATATAGGGCTGATATAAAATATTTAGGTTAAAAGGTTAGCGTGCTTATACTATACTCTGTAAAGATATCATAAAGAACATAAAGATTAAAAATAAAAGAGCTGGATATTTACACCATTAAAAGTTCAATATTAACGTGAAAATAAAAATCATAAATGTACTAAATGGTGTATAAAATATACACCATTTTGAAAATTTGTGATTTTTTTTCTCGCTAATATTGATAAAGATAAATATTTGCGATTACCATATACAAAAAAAATTCAAATTGGCAATTTCATTTTATATAGGGCTGATATAAAACATTTAGATTAAAAGATTAGCGTGTTTATACCATACTCTACAAAAACTATCATAAAGAACATAAAAATTAATATTTGGGCTATTCCACACAAAATGAGCAAAAATTAAAAGAAGTCGTGGCTGCATAGTAACCGATTTTAATAAAATTTGATACACAGATTCAATTCATATTCAAATAGAGCATTGCAAATATTTCGACAAAGAAATAAAAAATTGGAAGTTCTTTACATTTAAAAAACCTGTGACATAGAATAGCATGTGTACAATCGTTCAAAGTTGCAAGTTTGAAGTTCCGTATCTTGAAAACTATTTAACATAAATTAAATCTTTTTATAATACTGTAATCTCTGGAAAATTATCTTCATATTTATTTAATAATAATAATTTGGTAACGTCATGATTAATCTTAAATTTGTTCTAAAAATTGAAAATTTGTCAATTTTGAGAAAATTAAAAAACGTTATAAAAATTAAAGGAATTCAAAAACATCTGTGAGATTGATGCCTGATGTAGTGTTACATATTAAGATCGAATTGCTAAAGTTTTTAAGTTTTAAAAAAATTTAGAAACTTAAAAAAAATCGCAAAACTGTAATTTTTTGCTGTTCTTGATTGGCAAAAAAAAATATTGAAGGAAAGGTCAGACATTATAGTTATTGCACAGACATAAAGATCATTAAGTCCATGACTTGCTAAAAAAATTTCAAGATTGTATTTTGATTCCTAACGTCAAAAAATTTGGTTAAAAAAGTAACATTTGTTGCATTCCAAGAGCTTTATTCTTTGAATAAGCACGTGTTTTTTTACAATATTGCACGATTTCAAAGGGAAAAAAAGATGCAGTGCTGCCATCTATGGATTTAGAGGATAAATGTATAATTTTTTTTTTGTTCAAAGTAATATATATATATACATATATATTTTTACTGTAGTTTAAAATAAATATAGTAATAGCCAAAAATAAACTGAAAGCAAAAATTAAAGTTTCTATATTTAAAATATACACTTTTATCTATAATATGAAATAATTTAAAAGTTTAATAAAGCTTTTTTTCACTTAAAAGGAAGTGATAGAAATATTGCATTTTACCTTCAACATTTTTTACTGTTTATTTTTTTTCTCATTAAGGAATAAAACGGCAAGAATGAAACTTTCAATATTTAAAATATATACATTTAGCTATAACGCCAAAAAGAAAAGTAAAATTGTCAAAGCTGTCCTTCATGCTTAAATAAGCAGTAGAAATATTGCATTTTTACTTCAAAATTTTTGAAAAATAATTTTTTTTTCTCATTACGGAATAAAAATACAATTACTAACTTACGCCAATCTGTTACTTATTATTCATTCCTAATAATAAATAATTTTTAATATAGTCTTTCCATTTCCAAAGCTAATAATCAGAATTGAAATTTTAAGCATGTAGACAATACCTCGATTTTGCATTCACTTTTAATGTATATTTTAATACTTAAATAAACAATCCTGAAATCTATTATTTTGCATTTACTCATAAATCTACATATAGACTGATTTTCATTAAAATCTGTGACATGTCTGCCACAGCTGATTTGCTCATTTTGCATGGAATGACCCATTTGCGATTACCATATACCACAAAATTCTCAAAGTGTTGTGTAACTAAGAAATGATTAAGTATGCCCTGTGCAATGTATGTATGCATTTCTGTAAGAATAATGGCACGTGTATTCAAGAGGGAGAGGAGAGGGCAAAGAGAGTATTTTAAAAGTAAATTTAAGATAGATTTAAAATAAAAATAGATTTAATTTATCATTTATTTAGAAAATTGAAACTCTTCTGAAAAGGGTAGACTTTGCCTAAGACTGTAATCGGATTAAAGTTTTAAAAGAATCAGCAATTTTCCAAAAAAATCAACGACATTGCGTTACTTATAAAGAATTTAAAATAGTTTAATTCAGCCAATTCATGAGATTATGCATTTTTGTGTTTAATCTGAGCACTAGTTTAAACTCTTCATCTATTTTTTTTTTTTATTCTGTAAATAATGAAAGTTATAGATGATTTCTAAGTAAATAAGGAATTCTTGTATGTACAGATGCATTCATGTGGGGGTACGTTTCATGAAAGTAAAGTGCATATAAAAAAAAAAAAAATACGAACTATAAAACTAAGAGATCAAATACTTCAAGCAAAGTACAATAAAATAAAAGCTAACAAGGGACGTCTCCATGAACTCATTTTCAAAAATAAAATTAAATTAAATAGTGAAAATACTCTTTGTTGGGATATATACAATTATAAAAAGAAAATAATAAAATTGCGAAACTCTGCAGTTTTTCAGACAAAAAAGATAAGAATTTGATTATTTTGCAATTTTTCGCCCATTGGCGGCTACTGATTTTTTCAACAACAACAACAAAAAAATTGCAGAGTTAATAATAATGATAGAACTTATATACTCTTTAAAAACTAATATAAAGAACATAAAGCATAATACTTGCAATTACCGTACATCTTAAAAATTTTACGCTCAAAATGATTATGACTGTAAAAATTTATTATGTAGGCTCTGTACCATCTGTGCATACATTTAAGTAAGAATAGCACTTATATTCAAGGGGCTGTTTAGTGAATGACAAAAATTTCTGCCTGAAACACCGAATTTTCTTGCGCCAGTCTAGTGTTTCAGGAGTATATATTTGTGTACACACAGAATACTGAACCGATATCAATGTCGTTCTTAAAATCCTCAGTGAAAATTAGGGCATCGTCAAGAAATTCCTGAAAATATGTTTAAAGAATTCCTTCCGAAGAGAGATGAAAGATGTTTTTAATTCTTGGACATGTATAGAGGAGCGAAATGATTTGATGTCCAGGCCCTGAATCTTATTACAAGTGAAGATTTTGCTTCTTGGATTATTCAGAGATGTAGAAGCATTAGGCCTGTCAATACTTGGAGAGATGCCAAAGAAGTTCTTTTATAAGCTTTTGTAATATAGAGAAGAGCAGAAAGTTGCGCTGCTAAGGAATGTCTTGCACATAGATTTCTTAGAATCATATGAGAGACACCTATTAAGAAACCGAATTAGGCATGCGTAAGATAACTTTCTTTGGAAGATGGGCTTATACCACATAATGAAAAAAGCTCGGCTGCAACCTTCCTTAAATAGATGAGAACGTATATAGACTTTTTGTGATCATCTGTATTTCGAGTCTTTTACTTTAAATCTGGTAAAAAAATGACAAAAAAAAAAAAAAAACGAATTTATGTACAGAATTACGCACAAGTATATTAACTCTTTCAAAAATTTCACATTTTCGTCAAAGTTCTTCGAAATTGGTAGCCATTTAAAAACACTTGCATTCCCATACGTTAGCACTGAGCATTTATCTCTCGAAACGCTGTCACATTAGGCTCTGTTGAACCCATTGTTCTAGGATTCATAAGGCTTTCCTGCCATTTTTTTTTTCAAGAACGTCTTTTGACCGACTCCATACTATCACACGAAATCGTCCACATACGTGGATGCATAGATGCACCTCGCGAGACGGCCATGAGCAGTTGCATCGGCGAAACTATAAGTTCTATGAGTCTAATATATCCATATCCTCAGCTATATTTAAAGCAATATTCAGTTTCTATACTACAACAGCTGAAATAGTACACAAATGCTACTCACTCCTTTCCTTTAATATACTGGTTTATAAGCATAAAAAGTTTCACAGGCAGAAACTACTAAAAACGATTCTCCTCCTGAACAGAAAACTGATAGGGTATAAGGATAACAATAATATTAGGGTGCAATGATGGGGATGCTCAAAAAATAAACACTGAATATACGACAACAAAATCAATGAGCATAAAAATGAAAGGAATACAGTCATTCAGGGAAACTTTCATCCGCATTTTCTCTATTTTCATATGCCACACTATTATTTTAAGAATATTGTTGCAACTAGGGGCATAAAAGAGAAAGAATGATCCTAAATTATTGTTTGACTATCAAAAATTAAGGAACAATAAGGATAAAAGCAACAAAAAATGAATTTTTAGCCTGGTTCAAAATTGCCCAACCATTTAGGGTAACTTTGCAACATGCGATAAATATTATATAAAATAATTGATTATAAAAAAAGTATTATAGTTAGGACAACTTTAAACCCCCCCAAAATGTTTTCAGATATGTAAAGACTACGAATTTACATTTCCCAACATCACAAGATTTGTATAATTTATGATATTACAACAAATATCAGGCATAAGAAAAGTGGAAGAAGAGAACCATGAACATTTAGAAATTTAAAAAACCTGTTTGTTGTTCATATAAAGCATAACTAGTTGGATGTGCCAATCCCAAAACTTTCTTCTATCTTATACATCTTAATATTTCAAAAACTAGTTACACATGTTAATACTTCAATATTATTAGTTCATTACTATACCAACTTTGATTTTCATCTTAAATTTCTGCTTCAGTCAATTAAATGAACTAAAAACGAGTTAATCTATATCATGATATTTGTTAAAATTAATAGTTTTTCCTTATTCTGTTGATATCAGATGTTTGTGAATAGCCGGCTTAGCAGAAAATGAGTTCCCGCCATTGCACGAGCCGCCGATGGACAATAGAACTACGAAAAATCAAGAAAAGTATACAAAAATCGCCATCACAGAGCCCCATTAGCGCGCGATATTTCCAAATTCAAGGAGGACCTGTTGGCCAAAGCCAAAAACATGCACAAAAAATTTGGTTCAATTGTATGCATATTTTATACAATTTTCGATTGTACAATAAAGAAAATGGTACAGACATCGTAATTATACCGCACCCTTCCAGAGGAACTTTTCCAAATTCAGGGAGGACCTTCATGCCATGAACAAAAAGAAACACAAAAAATTTGGCTCAATTCTGTGCACAACTTCATACACTTTTCGATGGTATAATATTCAAAATGGCACGAAAATCGCTATTACAGCGCCCCCTACCCGCAAATTTTTTCCAAATTAAGGAAGGACCTGCTTGCCATAGCCAAGAACTTAAAATAAAAATTTGGTTCAATTCTATGCATAACTTCATACACTTTTCGATGGTACAATATGCAAAATCGCTATTACAGCGCCCCCTAGTGGCAATTTTTTTCCAAATTCAGGGAGGTGCTGCTTGTCATAGCCATAAACTTAAAATAAAAATTTGGTTGAATTCTATGCATAGCTTCATACACTTTTGAATGGTATAATATTCAAAATCACTCTTAAAGCGCCCCCTACCGGCGAATGTTTTCCAAATTCAGGGAGGATCTGCCTGCAAAGGCCAAAAACTTAAAATAAAAATTTGGTTCAATTCTATGCATAAGTTTATACACTTTTGGATAGTACAATATTCAAAATCGCACAAAAATCGCTGTGACAGCGCCCCCTACCGGCGAATTTTTTTCAAATTCAGGGAAGACCTACCTGCCATAGCCAAAAACTTAAAATAAAAATTTGGTTGAATTCTATGCATAACTTCATACACTTTTTGATGGTACAATATTCAAAATCGCACAAAAATCGCTGTTAAAGCGCCCTCTACCAGCGAATTTTTTCCAAATTCAGGGAGGACCTACCTGCCATATCCAAAAACTTAAAATAAAAATTTGGTTCAATTCTATGCATAACTTCATATACTTTTGGATGGTACAATATTCAAAATCGCGCAAAAATCGCTGTTACAGCGCCCCCTACCGGCGAATTTTTTCCAAATTCAGGGAAGACCTACCTGCCATATCCAAAAACTTAAAATAAAAATTTGGTTCAATTCTATGCATAACTTCATATAATTTTGGATGGTACAATATTCAAAATCGCACAAAAATCGCTGTTACAGCGCCCCCTACCGGCGAATTTTTTCCAAATTCTGGGAGGACCTACCTGCTATATCCAAAAACTTAAAATAAAAATTTGGTTCAATTCTATGCATAACTTCATATACTTTTGGATGGTACAATATTCAAAATCGCACAATAATCGCTATCTCAGCGCCCACTACCGGCGAATTTTTTCCAAATTCATGGAGGATCTGCTTGCCATAGCCAAAAACTTAACATAAAAATTTGGTTCAATTCTATGCATAACTTCATACACTTTTTGATGGTACAATGGCGACATACACACGGACAGACGGACACACGGACACACGGACACACGGACAGACAGGCATTTTCTATAAACATGTTTTTGGGGATCACTGACCCCTAAAACATGTAAATCCGTCGAAAACCGGAAGTCGAAAAAAATTTCGATTACAATACTTTCTTCTATTGAAGATAGAAGAAAGTAAAAATGCAGTGGAAAACAATTTTCAATGCTTTATCTCAATAATATATCCATAGTTACAGTAATACAGACTAGTACTAGTATTATTCAAACAAGAATAAAAAATGTCGAATGTATGAAATGTCAAATGTAAGTAGCTCCGCCCCGAAAAACGCCTTTAAATGAATTGTATGTATTTTACACATATTTGTGAAAATATTTATATGTTATATCTAATGTTCACTTTCGGCATTTATATAAAATATACGTGCAAATATGGGAAAATTTTGACAGTAGCACCTATAATCAGTAAATTATAAACATCAGTATAACTTTGAGTCGGCTCAAAGTTACCCTGAAAATGTGATAAAATGTTAGTGCCTTCTTATTTTACATTTTATTAACCATTAATAAATAAATAATCACAAAATATTATCACATTTACAACATTTAGACAATAATATGTCTGATAAATGAGTATATTGTTACTTACTATGAAAATTGAATTACAACAACTTCAAAACAGCATTCAAAATTAGTTTCAAAACAGTACTTCACAAAAATGATTAGATGATGCAATTAATAGCGCATAATGTTGCTAATTTATTTTATAAAATAAAGAGTAGAAATCCCAGTTTAGTACCTTGCCAACAGAGCTCAGTTCTGGAGCTTATTTAGTCTTTTGGTGTCAAAAATATTGAAAAATAGGAGGTGATGCAAAGTTACACCCCATGGTTCAAAGTTATCCTGAATGACTGTACATTTCTTACTCAAAATTTTTCTTATCTTATGTTTTGATTCTCACTTAGGAAATACTAACACAGCGAAGAGCTCAAATTCCTGTTGAAACTTCAATATTTCACAGAAATGGCGCAATCCCTTTTTTAGGGTTTCGTTCATCTGACGAAACCCTACTCGTATCGCTCCTCTGTCTGTCTGTCCGTCACAGAGCACGTTCTCAGAAACTATACATGTTGGAGACTTGAAATTTTGCATACTTATAGCTGAACACCACACATCATACGACAAATAATAAAATTTTGAAAAAGTCGTACATTTAACCCTTTGGGCTCCCACATGTGTATTTTAAACTCTTTCTAAGTGAGCCCCTAATTAGGTTGAAGGCATGAAATTTTGCGTATTTATAGCTGGGCACCTCAGATCAGACGACAAATCATAAAATTTTGAAAAAGTCGCACATTTAACCCTTTGGACTGCCACATGTGTATTTTAAACAATCCTTTCTAAGTGAGCCCCTAATTAGGTTGGAGGCGTGAAATTTTACATACTTATAGCTGAACACCTCACATCAAAGGACAAACTATAACATTTTGAAAAAGTTGTACATTTAACCCGTTGGGCTCCCACATGTGTATATTAAACAATTCTTTCTAAGTGAGCCCTAATTAAATTGGAGGCGTGAAATTTGCATACTTATAGCTGAACACCTCACATCAAACGACAAATCATAAAATTTTGAAAAAGTCGTACATTTATCCCTTTGGGCTCCCCCATGTGTATTTTAAACGATTCCTTCTAAGTGAGCCGATATTTAGGTTGGAGGCGTGAAATTTTGCATACTTATAGCTGAACACCTCACATCAAACGATAAATCATAAAATTTTCAAAAAGTCGTACATTTAACCCTTTGGACCCCCACATGTGTATTTTAAACAATTCTTTCGAAGCGAGCCGATATTTAGGTTGGAGGTGTGAAATTTTGCATACTTTATAACTGAACACTTCACATCAAATGACAAACCATAAAATTTTGAAAAAGTCGTACATTAACCCTCTGGGCAACCACATGTGTATTTTAAACAATTCTTTCTAAGTGAGACCCTATTTAGGTTGGATGCGTGAAATTTTGCATACTTATAGCTGAACACCATCATGCGACAAATCATAAAATTTTGAAAAAGTCTTTATTTACTCCTCCGGGTTCTAACTTGTGTATTTTAAGCAATTTTTCTAACCTCCTCCCTTTTCACCTGGGGAGCACTTTTCCAACTTTTGCCGACCCCCCCCCTTTGACCATTCTTTCATATTATGCACCATAGCCTTACATATTTTAGTTCCATTTTTACCGCCAGGGCGCCTACTTATCTTGGGTGCTATAGGCCCAATCCCCACGACTAATATATCTACGGATAGGATGTAAAACGGAGTTTCGTTCGGATAGAGGTTTGTTTAGAATAGAGTGTGCCCCTGGTTGCGAAATGTGGAACTAACAGATTTTTCAAAAAGATAAAGTGTTTTGAAAGGAATATTAAACGAAACCCTCTGTGCGATCTGTGATCACACTTACCCTCTTGTTTAAGGTTCTAGGCAGTATACAGCTTGTTTTTTATTAGTAAAGAAAAAGCGCGGTTGTTGCATTCAGAGTTTTCTTTCTTTTTTAATGGACTTCAAACATGTATGAATAGTGTTCGCGTAAACGATTACCTTATATTCGCTATCTTTGAATATTAAAACTCTTTCCAGAATTACACATGTAATTTTTCGTATACAGAGTGTCTGTAAAAGACACTGTGTAAAAGGCTGTTGGTATTTCCGTGCTGTTGTTTTGGTAGCCATTTTTGTTTGAGCTAAATTGAGTAGTTTCTCTTCTGCTGTTCTGTAGTTTGTTTATTTTTCTATTGGAGTTTTGTCTTATGGAGTGTTTATTTCTCGAGATGCGGTTTGCGTTGTGATTTGCATAGTTGGGGCGGGATATTTGTTTATTAATTTCTGTCGCTTGAGCTGGTAAGGATTTCTTTGGATTTATTTGGGTATTCTATTAGGTCACGTGTTCTGGGAGTCAGGTTATTTATTTGTTTACATTTTAAGGGTTTCTGCTTAATTTAGGTCTGATTCATTTTTGCGGCGTGGTGGTAATTGGTTTATTTAGCGGAAGTGTTTCATTGTTACTACTAATACTTATTGAGTTCATTATTATTATTTTTTATTTATTTTTTTCCCTACCCAGTGGATAGGACATATAAGTATATTGAAAGTTTGTTCTGTTGTGCATCGAACGTTTGGCTTTCGACATTCTTAATTTTCCTTCGAGGTGTTTGATTTTGCATTAGTTTTACTATATAGGGGTTGTTTTCGTGTTCTAACTATGAGTGTTTTAGAGGCTGTTTTGGAGTTTGATAATTTGGTGAAGCATATACAGGAGGAAGATTTTCTGGAAGCGGTTCGTAAGATTAATTCGTTTTTTTATGATGCATTATCGGGTCAAAGAAATCGAAGTGGGAAAGTAACTGATGATCTTATCGGTCTTGTTAGGAAGTGCTTGGATGCAGTTCTGCAGAGACTAAGCTGAAAACTATAATAACTCATAACAATGCTTATGAAGCTCTTGCTAAACGTTTTCCTGGTGCAGCTCCCGAGCAGGCTGTCTCGCTCATGAGGCTATTTTTTTGAAAAGAAAACAACTGGTGTGTCTGATTATTCTGTAATTGTGGCAGCTGTTGGTGAGGAATCAATTGTTGATTTGAAAAAAGATTTATAGCGAGCTTGGCGTTCAAATTTGGATGCTCCGGCTCAACGGGATGTCGTGATCACTAAGGCAGGGCAGCTGATTGTTAAATTAAAAACCAAGATAGAGTCGGAAAGATTGAAAGATGTGTTAACGAAAGCTGAGATTTTGAAGGATAAGATTAAAGATTAAGGTTATAGTCCCACGAATGCGCTTGGAGCGTTTGTTGATTCTTGGTGTTGATCCTGAGGTTCAAGGCGAAACAGTGAAGAGATCGGTTGGTAGAGTATTGGGGGAGTGCTGCATGGACGATGATTCTGAGGCTACAGGACAGTATTTTGAGATTTTGAAACGTATGGCTACTAAATCGGGCAGAGTGAACTGGCTTCTGGGTGTTGGCAAGATGTTTATGGAGTACTTCATTAACAGTAAAAGAGTTTGCATTGATATGGAGCGGCATGCCTCACATAAAGCAGACAGCCCTGATTGTCCAGTTTTTAAAAAATATCGTGACGACTTGCTAGCTAAAAGATTGTGATAGTCGCCCAAGTTTCGGATATTTCTCTTACTACAGGTATTAATTTTATTCAAATTAATTTGCATAACTGCTCTGATGCGAATAATACTTTGGTGAATTACATGATAGAGTTTAATATAGATTTTGCATTATGTCAAGATCTTTACACTGTGGCTGAATCTTTTGTTGCCCTTCCTCCAGATTGGTTGTGTTTTTATTCTCTAAAGTTTTCGGCTTCTATTTTATGATCTCAGAAAGCCTATGCATGTGTGGTAAGTGTATCCCTAGATAACAGTATTTTTATTAACCTGACAGTTGATAATGGTTCTTTGATAATTGGTTGGATGTATCCTGCTCCTTCTGCGGACATTGAAGGTGATTTGAAGCCATGGTCGGACTTTTTTCCAGACGATTCACGACTGATCTTGGGAAGTGATTTTCACGTCCCTCTTCGTTCACTCAGCTACACCAGAGAGTCTGGTTGAACTGAAACATTCTTAGAATATCTAATGTTGAACAATGTCTCTATTATAAATAATCCGGATGCTGATCATATGTTTGTACAAGATGATCGCAGAGGTCGTCCAGATTTGACATTATCTGGTTCTCGTATATTGCCATTACTGGACAAATGGACAGTGATTACGGATAGATATTCTTTAGTGATCACCATTACATACGTTTCTCACTTGCTGTTGTTTCTCTACTTCTAAAATTTTATAGATTTAAAACAAAAACTAAAGGAATAAAGCGTTTTATTTCTCTATTCAGAGACAACGTCGATTTTCTAATATCTAGTCTAACGAGAATACAAAATGCATCTGCCTTAGATAATTGGATGTGTGAGTTCTATGATTCCTTGGAAGTTATTGCAAAGAAGAGCTTTAAACGCGGTGAATTGACACATAGACCTTGTATGACATGGTACACGAGTGATTTGAAAATCGAACGCAACAAGGTGAATGCGCTTTATAAACGGCACAGAAATAATATAACAAACATTATGTATAAGAAAAATTATCTTATGGCAAGCAGAGCATATAAAAATAATCTTAGGTTAGCTAAACGCAAGGTTTGGCTTCATTTTCGCGAAAGGACTAATAATGCCTACGGAAATCTTTATAAATACATATGAGGTAAATCACTTAAGCAAACAGATCTAATTCTCACTTCACTTGAAGATTCTTCGGTATTTTCTGGATATGATGATGTCGCCGCTAGCTTAATGGCTGAGCATTTTGGTACTGATAATCGTCCAGATGAACAATTGCAGTATGTGAGTTCTTTTGATTATGCATCTGATGAAGATTTCAGTCCAGTATCACGGAAAGAGTTGTTTTATGTTTTTAATCACCGACGAAATAATAAGGCTCCAGGGCCAGACGAATTAGATGCTTTCATTGTTAAAAACATTTGTAAAAGTTTTACAACTTTAATGTTGCTGTTATATATTACATGTTTACGTATGGGTCGTGTTCCAGTGTGTTGGAATAAAGGAACAGTTGTCTTTATCAGAAAAAGAAATCGTCCATCAAATAGTGCAAGTTCTTACAGACCTATAACGCTTCTCTCGATTATGGGAAAGATTCTTGAGAGAATTATCAAAATAAGAATTATTACTATGTTGGAATTGAGCTTGTTTAATGACTCAGCTCAACATGGTTTTGGAGAATCTAGAAGCACAGTTACTGCACTGAATGAATTAAAAGGCTTAGTTAGAAATACTTTAGAAAAGTACAATTATTATGCGATGATTTCAACAGATATAGGCGGTGCTTTTGACAGGTTAAATTGGCTTGTAATTGCCCAGGTGGTGGAGGAATTACCAGTTTTTGATTAACTCAAATCAACTATAATAATTATATCAGCCATCGACTGATTGGCTTTCGTTTTGTTAGAGGCTGTAGTTGGTTCAGGCTGTTCCGGGTGTGCCCTCAGGGATCTTGCTTGGGTCCGCTCATTTGGACAATTGTTTCGGATAGAATTATTAAAAGCTATAAAAGTATTAGTCGCAACATAATTTCGTATGCTGACGACAATGTTATTATCGAAGGTGCTGATACGAGAGCATCACTTGAGCAAACCATAAATAATCGTATTACTGCTTTTGCAGATATGTGTGAGAGTCTCCATTTAGAGATAAATCCTTCAAAGTCAATGGCTATGCTTTTTGGATCTCATACATGTCCTAAAAGGCGTCCTATTTTCAAATTACAAGGATGCAGTATTTCAGTGAAAGATACTGTTAAATTTCTGGGTTTTCTTTTGGATAGTAGGTTTAAATGGCTAGATCATTTAGAGATGATTCGTTCAGGTTTAAAAGATTTCTGCTGTCACATGAAGATAGTTAGAATCAGAGATAAAGGCCTTCCGTTAAATTTCCAGAAAATTTGGTATGACACTGTTCTCAAGAAACAGATTGCGTATAGTTTTGAGGTGTGGATGAACGATGTGCGGTATCGTGCGCTACAAAGATTATCATCGTGTCAAAGAATGTGCCTTTTATCAATTGTTAGAGTATATCGCTCTGTTTCGACTGACGCGCTTTGATCCTATCTGGTGTACCACCTATTGAGATAGAACAGCGTAATTTGGCAAATCTCCATTCCGTTGTGAAAGAAGATTGCTTTGGTTTGGATTGGTGACAAATTTACTTAAAGTAAACATATCATGTGAAAATTTTGTACATTTGATTATCCATTTTACTTAGCCAAACACAGTGTTAGTTTTATTAAATCCGTTACAGATTCAGTACCGACAGTAGATTTCCCGATTATTTTTACTGATGGATCAAAGATACCGAGAGGAGTTGGCGCGGCATTCAGAGTATTTATGAACAATAACTTTATTCTGGACAATCGTTTCAAGCTGAACGAACATAATACAGTGTTTCAAGCAGAACTTTTTGCTTTAGACGAGGCAATACAATGGTGTTCAGCGACATAGATTTCTCAGTTTAATATCTACACTGATAGCTTAACATCAATTTATGTGTTAAAGAACATTTTTCCAATAGATGAAATTGCATATCGAATTTTAATTAATTTACGCTTGTTAGTTAATAAACAAATTAACATTGGTTGGATTAAATCTCACATCGGAATCATGGGCAATGAACGTGCTGATATGCTGGCAAAATCTGTTATTGAAGAAGACGTTTATGAAAATTCTTGGATGTTCCAATTCTGATGACTTATGTAAAATCCCATTTAAAAAAAGAAATTATTAGAGAATGGAAAGATAAATGGCGGATGAGTGATAAAGGCCGAGACACGTATACAAGTATTAAAGATGTGAACAGAGATTTTCTGTGTCCTACAAAAGTTGCTGCTTACTTTTTATCAGGCCATTGTGCCTTTCCTTCTTTTCTATTTAAAATTAATAAACGTGATAATGATAGATTCCCTTGTGGGCTAGTTGGTGACCAAAAGCATTACTTGTTTGGTCGATGCCGCTTTATGCCAGCCTCATTTAATTTCATTCGATCTAGGACCCTTTCGTGGAATATGAGAAACGTCTTGTTATCAAAATAAAAATAAAATATCGTACAGCTAGCTGCCATTTATAATACTCTGAATCAGCTTTTTTCGTTTATTAAATACCGTTTTTAGCTTTGTACATTTAACAATCTTTTTAATAGTATTTATGAAGTTCAAGTTTCCAACGTTTACTTTCATCTGTTTCTGCCTTGATGTTGTCTTCAGACTACATGTGGTTAAATTAGTGCCAACAAAGTGTTCTTTTTTAGGATTAAACCAGAGATGAACTTTGTTATAATCGAGATGATTTGTGCCCCTGAATACAGTCATATCGTGCTATAAGCATCTTTATGTTAGCTACTGACCTGAACTTTTATAAGACTCTACATTTTGAATTTATAGTCATTGTTTTTAAAATATTTACTTTTACAGTAGTAGCAGGAACCTTGATAATATACAGAACTTTTTTTCTACTCTAGACTTTCATAATGGGCTTTGCAGTAATGGATTTTAATCCTTGGACATTATGGTGAAAATGTGAACTTTAACGATATAGAGAAATTAGTATTAGACTTGTGATTTTTAGTTACAGAGTAATTATTGAATATAGTATTGTCATTATTTCTATTAATTTTAATCTAATTTACCATTAAGAAAACTATTTTATTTTTACTTAAATGCATGTATGTAGGTGTCTATAAAATTGTTACACGTTTTTACTCAGATTTTTGCTGAAGCACAAATCTACTTTTTGTTTCTTTTTATATTTTTAATAGACATATGTGCAAATGTCTATAATTCTGTACATTTCTTTTTTCATTTGCTGTTGATGGGGTAACATTGCTTTTTGTATATATTTTCATTTATATGCTGTTGTCTAACCGGGTCGGTTGCCTTAGATAGAGCTTTGCTGAAGGTGAAAGGTATTTTCACCTGGTTATTCGGCCTTTGCCATTTTTGGTTGGCTACCACGTGGAGTGATCCTGTATCCTGTCTGTAAAAGAGTGAAACACGTTATAATTTTTTATCTGTTAGAGATTAAAAGGCAATCAAAATTGTAAAAGTGTTAAAAAATAGTAGAAAGAATAAAGAAATGAGATTTTATTTATAGAATATCCCTGTCATTGCACGCAGTTATAGTTCTTTAAATTTTAAACGACCTTCTAGACAAAATTTCCTAATTATAAAATCTTTCCTTTGTTGCAGCAAAATCATTCAAAAAAGATAAATTATTATAGAAATAATTAAAATAGATTATATATATATATATAACCATGTTTCTGAAAATTGTAACAGTATGAAGGAATCATCAGAATTAAATGAAAGTTAACAGACAAACGACTGGTATTCATGGAAGCAAATGATTACATTTTCAAAGCAAAAAACAATATTAAGAGTTTGAAATCAGTTTTTGTTGTAGCCTCCACGCGCTGCAATAAGCGCTGCTATACTATATGGCATGAAATCGAACAGATTTTGAATGCCTGCCTGGGAGCATTACTTATCGTTTGTATACGTACCCAAAGTTCATCTGTTGAAGCTGTAGGACGAGGATCATGAGCGAGACGCCAATCAATGAAATCCCACACATTTTCAATAGGCGACATATCCGGCGAACATGCAGGCCACAGAAGAAGCTGTGTGTTTTCTGCTGACAAGTAGTCTTGAACATTCCTTACAACATGTGGGCGCACATTATCCTGTTGAAAGATAGCTCTAGGAATGCCTTGAAGGAAAGAAACGACATCGGGCTCCAGCACTTCACTGATGTACCTGTTGCTGTTCAAATTACCTACTATTCGTATTCAGAGATTATGAACTTATTTTATCTTTTGTAATAACTATCGTTGAACCTGTTTATTTAGACAGCATCTTTCACCTTAATAAATTCTGAAGTTTTATTACAATATTCTAAAGGTGTAGAAAGTGTTTCATAATCTATGCTAGACGCATGATTTTTCGTTCTTGTTTTTATATAGCGAGAAAAAAGGCACATATTATTACATATTATCGTCCGTAATACATATATATATATACATATTAAAACGCTAAGGAAAAAATTCAGTTCAGTGCAAAATAGACACATTTGCGCATGCGTGAAATAAAATCTACAACCTGTTCAATTGTAGATTTTTGATAGACGAGATCCGGCTAGCCCACTGGTCTAAGGCGTCAGTTTAAAGCTGTGAGTTTCTATAGAGAACGCGGGTTCGACACCAACTCCCGGAAACATGATTTTTGGCGATAATTCATTTCAATAATGTCATATTTTATTTCAGGAGGAGGAGTTATATTGTTTGTATTATTATTATTATTATTATTATTATTTGAATGCTTCATAATTAAATAAAACTTAACACTCAACAATATTTTTAAAAAATAATAATTTTATATTAAAATATTAAAATTAAAATATTTTGCGTGTAACTATCAATTAAATAAATTGAGCTGATCTACAATTTTTGTTATATTTTCTAACCATTATCAAGAATATACATGTGTGCGTGTACAAAGGAAATTTTGTCATTCTTCTTCGTAAAACTAAAAAAATAAAACAGAAAGGAAAAGTATTCATATCAGAACTATAAAAGAAATTACCTTGATGATACCCGTAATTTAATATTTAAATATAGTTTGAAAATGTAAAATAAAATTCAAGCAATCAAATATATATATATTATAAATCGTTAGCCGCTATCATGAAGTTTTAAATTTAGGCTTATAGAATGAGATTAATAAAAATAAAGTTATCGTAAACGTTTAATAGTTGTATAGTTAAAAACTTATAAAATACTAAATATTGTTATTTTTTTCAAAAACATTGAGACTGTAGTAAGTAAAAATAAATACTCTGTCCGATATTTTCATTTAAACTTCTGATAAAAAGCAAGCATACTTGATTATAAATTACAAAATTAAAATCCTTTCCCTTCATTGAATAGGTTAGACTGACAGCACCGTCAATGTCTAAAATCAATAGGAATCACTTATACAGTTTGGCAATTCCTCACCATTTCAATACTTAATTAATTTAAAAGCAAGTATTTAAAAAATCAATCATCGTTCTGATGAAATATTCAATTTATTTACTGTCAAACCTTCACGTCCACCAACTGGTAATATTATAATACATACATAAAGAAATTATGAAGGACATTTCATTTACATAAACTTATTTCTCATTCTTTTTTCAAAATTTTGAAATTTAAATTATCTAGTTATCAACAAGAAGAAAAAAAATTAAACGCATATCGATCTTTTTTAGACAAACTATGCTGTAACTAGTATATAGTGGACATTCACGAATTAGACCCTATTACACAAGCAGTTATCCCATTGTTTCACCAGGCAGTGAACTCCCCGTTCATAAAAGTCCTTTGACTGAAATCATAACCAGTCTCGAACATTGCCCAAGACATTGCACTTTGAGTAAAAACGGCCACCCTTCAGTGCCTTTTTCAGAGGAACAAAGATGTGCCAAGACGACGAGATGACGATGTGACGCCGTGCTGACAAGGTGACCTTGAGTAGGGTGCAATCATCATTCACAGATTCTTGTCACTCGCGGAAACGTTTGTACCAGTCCTGCATACGAGTCAATGACAGTGCATTTTCTTTGTACAAATTCTTCATTCTCCTATGAATTTCGCAAACTGCAACTCTTTTAGCCACTACTGCCTGTATTCACCATCTACCTCAACCTGGAAAACCTCGTTTGAGCGCTCAAATGAAATTAGCTATAAACGTGATTGGACCTAATCAATGGGAAGTCCAGTCAGATTACTGATGTTATACCCTTTGAGTGGACGATCGAGGTTCTCTATGCTAGGGTCTATGGTGAATACAAACATAAGAAACGAACACCACGTTTTTCTGCTTTAGTCGTAAATATCCTGCAGACGCAAATGGATAGCAACCGTTAGCCTGCTGGACGATACTACTGAGCGACGCGATCGCCATCGCCTATTACCTGCTTCTGCGCGACTACCTTTGGGCAAGTACATTTCCGCAGTAATAATTGCCTTACTTACATCCTGCTCCACCTCTACACAATGTTTCGCCACACTCATACAAAAACACACCAAATTATAACTACTGTCCCGTTTTCATTTGATTCACCTTATTTAAACTAAAAGAAGAAAATCAAAAACAATTATAAAATAAACATATGGAGTAGGTCCAAAGTTTCTTTCACTTCCTAGAATCTTATAATAAACTTTCGGGCAGCTGAATATTTTCCTAAAAAATTTAATGTGTTTAGATTTTACCTTATATATTTAAATTTGTACGTTACGTAGTTAAAAAAAAATAACTGGAGTATCAAATGACAAAATAAATAATTAGAATCCATTATAATTAAACAAAGAAAACCAACTACACATTACAAACGACTACATTTCTTCTAAATCTGGGGCAGTACAGTAAATCAGTTTTATTCGTCGCTTAAGTGTTAGAAAATGACATAATATATCCGCTCACATGATGGTATTTGTTTAATGGGGCGCGATAAATGTATACTCTGCTTTCTTATCAACACATCATGTTGTTAGATGACCAAAGTAAAGATATTTTCATTTACTTTTTAACTTCTAAGTGAAATATGCATCTAAGCAAATGCGTTATCAAACTGTCATAGTGATATAGTGCTTTTTGTCTGGAAATAAAGCTCTGAATGTAACATAAATCTGAAAATACGTAGTTATTTTAATGTCAACAAAGTCAAAATGATCACACTTAAAAAATAATAGAGGGTAAGAAAATTTCTTACTTGCTTTATTCTTATCAGTCGTGATTGAGATATCCAAATGTTACTATTTCTATAATTAAAACTATTCCTTGAATAAAATTAGAGTTCTCCTATTCAGGATCATACAATTTTATTTTATCTTCTAAATATAATAAATGGGAATGTAATTTTTTTTTTTTAAACATGCTTTCATTAAAATTCACAAAAATGTAGAAAATATATATGTTTATTAAATGCACTAAAAGGTAGAAAAGTCTTGAAAAACCTCCTTAAATGCATGGAGTTTAAATTAAATTGCGGTGAGCTTGATTATGGAAGATTAATGGATTTAAATGGGAATTTTGCCAAATTAGCCATCTATCGTCAGGTTAACTTCTTTTGTCGCCAAATTTGGCGAAATTTCGCCAAGTTGGCTAAAATTTGGCGCTATTGTGGTAACCCTGTCATTAGTTCTTTTCAACAAATACTCATTGTTGAAGCTGATGCTGATTTCTCCATAGGAAATCAAATGTAACCATTAAGTAAATTTGCCCCCCGTTGCTCTCCTTAGGGATCTAATTAAAAAAAACCAATGTCCAATTCATCTATTGCCCTCAGGAATGCATATATTCCAAATTTTAAATTTGTATGTAAGGCGGCTAAATACGTGTTCTTGACCACTACTGGTGCACCTGAAAAGGATCACCACGACGTCCAAGCCGCCAAGAGAACCATATTTCGTATTCATTCGGATCCGTCCACAAAGGGTCGCTACTTCCCTTAGGGCTAATGAAGAGTTCATAGCCCATCGAGTGAACGGAGCAACTTCCGTACGCGAGATTCTCAAGGTAGGGGTCCTCCTTAGGCTTCCTCTCAGGTATCGCACAATTTCAGAGAACGACGGACCCACATGTCCACGTGGGTCAATGACGCGTTCTCCGAACTTACAACATGACATCCCACCGACAGGAAGTGGGTGAAAAATGAGTCGCTTGACTGCCACATACAAACATCATTGTAAGTTAAAAGAAAGCATGTAAAAATAGACATGCAGAAACAGATGTAAGAAATAGTTACATATTTTACACATTATTCCTGTATTTCATATTAATGTGTAAATCCCGTGCTATTACAAAATCTATTTGGTGATGTAGAAATTCTTTATCATTTAGTTTGGTAAGTTGTTTATCAGAAACTGTGTCAATATATTTGTTATTAAGTTATAATTTATGTTGTTGCTGTCACTGAAATGGATTTTATCATTTGCCAATTACCTGATTACCTAAAATTCGATATAGAAATTCTTTATCGCTTTACTATTCTCACCGAGACATTGATAGAAAAATTGGCGGACAAATATTTTCTTTTATACCAACACCATGCCAAAACTGCATGCTAATGCGCTGTTTATTTCAATCCTGACCTTGCAAAGATTTTTATTGTAAACCGCATCAAATATTGTGACTCTGTCATTTATTGAACATCTATCATTTTTTATATGCTTTCTTTTATTTAACTTATTAAATAACTTACAATTATGTCGTACGTGGCAGTCAAATCTTGTGACTCATTTTACACCCACTTCCTGTTGACATAGAGCTTTGAAATTCGGAATATATATGTATGCCTGAAGCCAAGATACATGAATTGGGCATTGATTTTATAAAATTAGATAATTAAGGGAGGAAGCGGGGGGCAACGGTTGATTTCCAATGGAGAAATCAGTATTACCTTCAACAATGAGTATTTGTTGAAAAGTACTAATGGAGGGTTACCACTATAGCGCCAAATTTTGGTCAACTTGGCAAAATATCGCCAAATTTCTCGGCAAAAATACGTTCCCATATATAAAGCCAACTTAGCGATAGCTGTCTAATTTGGCGAGATCCCCCCCCCCCAAAAAAAAACTATTTTTTCTACGTTTTTGTGAATTTTAATGAAAGCACGGTTTTTTTTTACGTTTATTTATTTTATTGCTATTGTTTAGTCGTAACCACGCTATGGTGCTTCTAATTTAATTTTAAAATATATAGATGGCAGCACCAAACAATTTCTTCCGAATTCATGATAAATAAGTATCAGAGTAAATAGAAAATTCTGCTCTATGATGTCTTGTGTAATGTGACATGTGTTTTTTTGGTTAAATGTTAATTAAATGTTAATTATGCATTTACTGCTATCTCTTCATTTATAGTCTGTGATAATTATTAATTAGTTATACAGGCACTTTATTGGCGACGATGGATTTAAATGAAATAATTTCATCGGTAAAATTCTACGGAAAATAATTGAGCTGAATGTAAAAGGCTCAGCTTCCGGCTTCAAGTTAGTACTGTTGTTTCTAATACTTAAATGTGCTGATAATACATCATCATCTTCTACTACAATTAGTGACAACTTACATTTATTTACATTTTTCTCTTTTGGTGCATTTAGTAAATAAAAATGTTTACTACTTTCAAAGAGTTTGATGATACAATTGAATCGTTCGTAACCTAAGGGATTGGAACAGAATTTCGTTTACCATGGCATAAAAGAGGGGAAAAAAGTTCCGGCTATTATATCTTGCATGGGAACCCAAATTGTATAATTTATTATGAGATCTAAGCGTACCTAAAGATTGCAAATCTCTGAAATATTCTGAAATTGTTGATAAGACACTTAAGCTCCGCCCCAACAAATTTATGGAGCGTATTAAATTAAGAAAATGTTTTCAAAATGAAAATGAATTAATTCAAGATTTTGCTGCTAGATTAAAAAAGAATACGACTTTTTGTTCATTTACAGGAGATGCTTTAAATGAAAATTTACCTGAGCAATTTCTGCGTGGTCTGAAAAATGAAAGCATTCAGAATAAATTGATAACTCAAGTTGATGACTTAACTTTTAAAAAAGCTGTTGAAAAAGCTTTAGCTTTATACAATGTAGATGTTGAAATTTCAGAAATTAAACATAAGAATTTGAATGTAAATAAAATTTCGAGGACTGAAAATGTACAAAAGAAGAAATTACAAAATTGTTTTCAAAACAGAATATCAACAATCATGTAAATACTACAGATTCTGACGTGAATAAAGGTAAAATTAAGTGTTACAGATGTGAAAATTTCTCACATTTAGAAAATGTATGTAGATTTTTAAATATTACTTGAAACCTGTAAAAAAAAAAAAAAAAGCCACTTAAGCAAAGTATGTAGAAGTAGAATTTTCCAAACATGGGTAACTTAAAAACAGTAAATGTTTTAACAGTAGAACATGAATAAACGGTCAAGAGCGAATATTACTCGCGCACAGAGGGATCCGTAGAATAAATATATGAATTTGTAATTTTATTATTAAAAAAAAAAGTTGCTAAAAGAATACTAAACCTTTGTAAAAAACTATACAACGCACGGTTGGGTAACTGTATATACTAGAAAAGCTTAAATGGATATACCATGAAAGTTCAAAGAGATATGGAACCTAAATAATGTCAAATATAGCTATTCTGTATAACTCCTTTTTTAATATTATCCCAATCTTTTTATGATAACTTAATTTGGTACTGACAATAGAAGGAGTGCTTATTTAAACTTCAATTGGTATTTCATAAAACTAAATTCAGCGTAGTAATAACCTTTCTTTCATACAGTGTAGCTAAAATAAAACTTTTGTTCAAAGTTTAATTTTGCATTATGCTAAGCGCGCTTCGAAAGGAGGTCGCAAAGTTGCAATGCCGCCTTGGTCCATGCCGCATTTTCCAGATAGGTTTTTAATTAAATTTTAAGTTCACTCGAGGCGTATTGAAAGATCCACTCAATGCAAACTAGTCGCGGATCCCATAGTATTTATGTGATTCATTCTAATTAAGTGTTAAAGCTTCAAAATTTTAGAAATTTGAATTTTATTAGATGTTAAATTCCTGTCTTTTCTGAACATTTTGATATAATTATTTTCTTGAAATTCCCATTAGAACGGAAGTTATGGCTTTTAGAATTATACTCGCTCAATAGCTGAAGAGGCATTTCCGGCTCTTTAAAGTAATTTTTCTCCAAATGATGTTTTTGGGCATAACGCGCAGGATACCTCAAAAACTTCTGAATATTTTTTCATGAAATTTTCAAAACACTTATTTCTGTATAGACTGAACCTAAAATTTCCTTTTTATTGTTCAAAAAAATATTTTTTTTAGCTGATTATACTGTTGAAATTTTCAAAATTTCGTATTAGCTAAATACAACTTTGTATTAAAAATATATAAATATACTTTAAATACATATTTATGTAAGTTCAGGGAAATCATTATAATCTGAAGTATAAGTAGGCACCAAAATTTTCATTTTAGTTGCAATATTTATTTTGTAAACCTGCGCGTAAGCTGTTATACCAATTTTCTGCTCGCCAAATGTCTAAAAGTTCCGAGCCTCCTATACATACTAATTCTGCATCTTGCAATTTTTAAATACATGAAATGAAAGAACATACTTATATCTTTCATCCCTATAAAATTGTGTTTTAAAATCATATACATTTTAAGACATTAAATGTTGAAAATGGTCTTTTTTTCCTTTTTTCCAATTTTAACAGTCCTGAGATCCCTTTAATTAGTTTGTTTTCGACAATTTGACGTTTATTGCTTTTATACTGCTACTGAACATTACATTACACAGATATATCATTAAAAATTGTTAACTAGGCATAGAGTATGCCGCCCCTGTCATTATGTATGTCCAAACTGCCCGTATCTTTAAGGGTTAATATCTCGGCTAATTACTGACGATTTTTTTTTTCGAAAATCATTATCAACAATACTTTTATACTTCTGCTACGATAGGTACCACCAGCGCTGCTCAACATTTTTGCTGAATGCCCATAAATCGAAATTTGTGTGTAACAGAAAAATGCGAATTTCTCAAAAACAATGTGACCTAGGGTAATCGCTATAATTTTCCTTGAACGTTTAAATTAACGTCTACTACCTCTAATATTTTCATAACTTTAGTTTCAGTAGATTCGGAATTAGATGGGTGGGAGACATATTTTACGCTACATTTTCGACGATATCTTAGAAAATATAATACCAAAAATTAAAACGAATTTATTTTTAAGTTCCGTGTTACGAAAGGTTTCACACGATATACAAAGAAAAGAGGGGTTTTTTTCAAGCAGTTTAATTAGCCCTCTACATTTTTACTAAATACATTTATGAATGTTTAATATATGGAAAATATGTTGGTCAATTGTCATTATTACCTCCCCCAATTTGAACTTTCCACGTTCAATAGTTTACGAGTAAAATGGCTGTGACAGACAGACACAAGAGTGATCTTATAATAGTTCCGTTTTTACTTTTTAAGTACGGCACCCTAAAAAGTGTCAAATCCTATTAAATTGTCTGTTTTAATCGAAAAAAAGACTAGAGATGACATGGAGTTAGATACTGGATCTAAAATTTCTGCATACCCTTTGAAAAGATTTCACGAATTTTTCCAGAATATAAAATTTTTCCTGCAGATGTTCAGTTAAAAACTGCAACTGCTGAAATTTTTAAACCTGTAGGGTATGTTTAAGTGAAGGTTATTTATGAAAATAAAACTAGAAAGGTAAAATTGCATGCGACAAAAGTAGATAATTTCCCATTATTATTTGGTAGAGATTGAGTATCTGAATTTGATATTTTCCACATGATTTAAAATCTGTCTAGGTAAATGAAACTCTAAATTAAATTATTCTGATAAATTACAAGCATTGGTACATGATTTTTCAGATTTGTTTACTCAAAAAGCTGGGAAATTAAAGGATTGAAGGCAGAACTTTATCTTGAAAAAGAGGCTACACCTATATTTTGTAAAGCTAATACTCTTGCTTATGTACTTCGTGCAGCCGTCAATGAATAATTACAAAATTTACAAGACGCAGGTATTATTAAACCTGTTACAAACAGTGTGCAAGTGGGCAACTCCTATAGTTTCAGTTATTAAGCGAAATGGGAAAATTCGTTTATGTGGTGACTTTAAAGTAGCTTTAAATAAAAATTTCTAGAAATTGAAAAGTATACTTTACCCAAGGTAGAAGATATGTTAGCTACATTAGGTGATGGTTCATATTTTACGAAAATTGATGTATATCAAGCATATCTTCAGTTACCTGTAGATAAAATGCGTAAAAAATTAATGACTTTAATACACCAAAATGATTATTCAAATTCCTTAAGTTATCCATAGGACTTACTAGTTATCCTGATGTATGTCAAAGAAAAATTGAGCATATTTTAAGTGGAATTGAGGGAGTTACAATTTTTAGGTAGCTTTCATTACAAAAAGCTATCTATTGCAGCCGTTCGGAGGAAAGCGATTTCAAAAAATTTTGGTATATTTTCATCGATCATGACCCCCAGACCCCGAACCCACCCTCCGTTCAAAATTGATATATATATATATACATATATATTTCACCTATGTCACACTGTAACTCTCGTAATTATGAACCGATTTCGATATAATTCGGTGTGTACATAGTACATACCAACGTCTCGACCGAGCTCGTTGGCCAGCTTCATCAGCCATTTTGTTTAAAAATGGCGGCCATTTAAAATTTTTAAAAAAATTTAAAATTAGAAATGTGGTACCAAAAAATTAAAAATGGAAAAATATTTTTTTCTTATGTATTTGACCTTTATACAAAGATTCCGGAGCAGTTTTTGTTTCGTCTGTATCTTAAAAAATGGCTGAGTTATAGCAGTTTGAATTTGAGGCGTGGCTGACATTTTGAAACGTCCCGAATTTTGTCACGCGATAAAAGGCGTATTTATCAACTGATTTCGATGTAATTCGGTGAGTATATAGTACATACAAATGTCTCGAACGAGTTCGTTGCCCAGCTTCATCCGCCATTTTGTTTCAAAATGGCAGCCATTTAATTTTTTTTTTAAATTTAAAATTTGAAATGTGGTACCAAAAAATTGAAAATGGAAAAATATTTCTTTCTTATGTATTTGACCTTTATACAAAGATTTCGGAGCCGTTTTTGTTTCGTCTATATCTTAAAAAATGGCTGAGTTGCAGCATTTTGAATTTCTAGCGTGGCTGACATTTTGAAACGTCCTGATTTTTGTCACGTAATAACAGGCGTATTTATGAACCGATTTGGATGTACCTAGGTGTGTACATAGTACATACAAATATCTCGACCGAGTTCGTTGGCCAGTTTCATCCGCCATCTTGTTTCAAAATGGCGGCCATTTAAAAAAATTTAAAAAATAAAAAAATTTAAATGAGATACCAAAAATTTGGAAAATGAAAAAGATTTTTTCCGTATGTATTTGACCTTAATACAAAGATTCAGGAACAGTTTTTGTTTCGTCTATATCTAAAAAAATGGCTGAGTAATAGCATTTTGAATTTCTATTGTGGCTGACATTTTAAAACGACCTGATTTTTGTCACGCGATAACAGGCGTATTTATGAACCGATTTGGATGTAACTTGGTCTGTACATAGTACATACTAATGTCTCGAACGAGTTCGTTGGCCAGCTTCTTTCGCCATCTTGTTTCAAAAGGGTTGCCATTTTTTAAAAAATTAAATTTAAAATTTAAAATGAGGTATTAAAAAATTGGAAAATGAAAAAGATTTTTTTTTATGTGTTTGGCCTTGATACAAAGATTCCGGAGCAGTTTTTGTTTCTGAAAATTTGTTCTTTTGTTTTTATCTTAAAAAATGGTTGAATTATAGCACTTTGAATTTCTAGCATGGCTAACATTTTGAAACGATCTTGTATTTGTCACGCGATAACACAGGTATTTGCCTATTTCGATGTAAGAAGGCATGTGGATAGTATACATCAATACCTCGACCAAGTTCGCTGGCGAGATTCATCAGCCATCTTGTTTCAAAATGGCGGCCATTAAATTAATAAATATATATATATTTAAAGTGAGGTGAAAAAAAATTAGAAATTGAAAAAGGTTTCTTTCTTAAGTATTTTCCTTGATATAAGGATTCAGGAGCATCTTTTGTTTGTCTTTACCTTAAAAAATGGTTCAGATATAGCAGTTTCAATTTCTATTGTGGGTGACATTTTGAAAAATCTGATTTTTTGAATGCGACAGCACTCATATATATCAACCGATTCCGATGTGAGTGAGCATGTGCACAGCAATTACTAAGGTCTCGACCAAGTTCACTGGTTAGCCTCATCCACCATGTTGTCTTAAAATGGTAGGCACTTTAAGAAATCGCTGAATTTGGCAGCCAAATATAAGTTACTTTAAAGAAAAGCAGCTTGGAAAAAGCTGACTAATTTCGCGATATTCTCATTCATTATAGTGATAAAAATTAGTATTGAATCTCCTATATTCGGTTTCCACTAAATTGAGCTTCGTGTGTTTGAATGATATAAGTTGGCTTTTTTAAAATAAGGAATATGAAAGCTACCTCTTCCTCCCGGCACTGGCCGGAAGGACTTTTATAGATGATATTGTGGTTACTGGTGAAGTAGACGAAATTCTTTAAAACGATTAAAGCAAGTACAATAAAGATTAAGGGAATATAATATGAGGATAAATAAAGAAAAATCATTCTTTATGGCAGATGAGATTACTTATTACATTAAGCATAAAGTTCATAAATATGGCATTCATAAAACACAAGATAAAATTGAGACTATTTTAATGCTCCAAGACCAGTAAATGTATCCCAGGTTAAATTTTTCTAGGCCTAGTTGCATATTATGCAATTTGTACCAAACTTATTTACAATTGCACATCCTTTAAATAATTTTCTTAAGAAGAATGTGAAGTTTAATTGCTCTCCTAAGTGTGAACAAGCATTTAAAAGTGTAAAAAAAAAGAAGTTACTCCTGACAGTGTTCTTACTCACTTTAATCCTAAATTAACTTTTGTTTTTTTTACTGATGCTTCCCCCTATGGTATATCTGCAATTCCTTCGCATGTGATGCCAGATAACACTGGAAAGCGTATTGGATTTGCATTCAGAACTTTGACTAATGCAGAAAAACAGTATAGTCAAGTCGATAAAGAGACGCTAGCTATAATGTTTGGTGAGAAGAAATTTTTTCAATATTTATGTGGTAATCGATTTACATTATTTACTGACAGTATACCTTTGGTTTCTATTTTTTCGCCTTCTAAATGTATTCCTGTTTTATCATCTGCTAGAATGCAACGATATGCAATTTATTTACAGGCGATTTAATGTGATATCAGTTATAAGAAAACTACTGAACATGGAAATGTTGATGTTCTTTCATGTCTTCCATTGTTTGTCATTAGCCATTTGTTTGGGTATCATACCACCGTAATGGTATGATACCCAATCTCTACTAAATAATAATGGGAAATTATCTACTTTTATTATATACAATTTTACCTTTGTAGTTTTATTTTCATAAATAACCATCACTTTAACATACCCTACAGGTTTCAAAATTTCAGCAGTTGCAGTTTTTAACTTAATCCTTAACCGGAAACGTGAAAATCCCGTTCAAAAATAGAACACTTAACAATTTACTAAATAGGGAACTTAAACATTTAATCTTTAATAGTAATGCATTAACAGGACCAATTTTTTAATATAACAGCATAAAAATAAGTTTGGAATGTTGAAGAGAGAAAATATTAAGGGCAGATATCTAGACGCAAACATCTGACAGACGTACGCTTCCGGTAAAGGGTTAACATCTGCAAGATAAATTTTATAATCTGGAAAAATTCTACGAAATCTTTTTAAAGGAAATGCAGACATTCCAGATCCAGTAGCTAACTCCATGTCATCTCTAGCCTTTTTACCAGATTTACCTCCACAATGTAATTCAAATGATGTAATTGGTGAATCTGAACTTCTTCAATTTAATCAACTCTCTATTTTACCTTTAACTTCTAAACCTATTACTTCAGTTACAAAATCTGATCCCTTTTTACGTCAAATTTTTCATCACCTCGTTTCTGGTCCTGAAATTCCTAAAAAATCACTTTTTGGCGGTAAACAAGGAGAATTTGCTCTTCAACATAGTTGTATTTTAAAAGGATGTAGGGTAGTTATCCCAGAAATTCATAGAACGTAAATATTAAAAGAATTACACTTCGTTCATTTTGGTTGTAAAAATAAAGTCTTTAGCCCGTAGTTTTGTATGGTGGCCATGAATAGACCAAGATATTGAAGATCCTGCATGAAATTGCACTATTTGTGTAAATTTGAAAAATAATCTTCCTAAAGTAGATGCACATAATTGAGAATAGCCTACAGCTCCATGGCGGAGAATTCATATTGATTATTTTGGTTCTGTTATGGAAAAATGCTTCTATTGAAGGTTGATGCCCACAGCAAATGGCCAGAAGTTTTATTGTTTCTAGTACATCTACAGAAAATACAATTACTTGTCTTTCTTCGCTTTTTGCTCGATACAGTTTTCTTATATCATTAGCATCCGATAATGCTAAACAATTTACATCATCAGAATTTGAGACATTCTTGAAAAATTATGGTGTAAAACATAAGTTCAGTGCATCATACCATCCAGCTACAAATGGACAGGCTGAGAGATATGTGAAAACTCTCAAACATGGATTAAAAGACTTAGCTTCAGAATCTGGTACATTGCAAATGAAATTAAATAACTTCCTTTTGCAATATAAAAAGGTGTCTCATGTTATAACAGTGGAGAGTCCAGCATCTTTATTTCTAAACCGTTATATAAGAAAAAAAAATAGATTTGATAGTGCCAAGCGTTACAAATTTTGTTCATGATAAACAATAACCGAAAAAGTTCAAAGTTAAAATAAAAGAATTTGAAATTAGCCAGAAAGTAACTGTAAGAAATTATGCTCCAGAAGCCAAATGGAAAATTGGTCGAATTATAGCAAAAGAAGGAAAATTACATTATAGAATTCAAGTTGGTTCAAATATTTGGAAAAGGCATGCTGATCAAATAACTAAAGTAGTTTCAGAGATTTCTTTAGCTAATGATCAAAATTCTGAAAAAAGTGATACAGAAATTTTAGAAGTGAAAATGCAATGGTGAAACAAGTTAATTCTCCCAAATACAGCCTAGTATCACAGATCTGGAACCAGTTGACTCTCATCACCCAAATACTCCAAGTCCTACACTAGCTGTTTTCATGATCCTAATTTCTCAAGTCTTAAATCAACGGACTCTTCTAAAACCCTCTGTTCTAAATTGTTCCATTGTTCATGCTGTAGAATCTTTAAAAACTAATTGTTTTTCTTCTCCACAGGTACTTAGAAGATCCAGTAGGAACAGAAGAGATCCTGAACGACTGAAATATTGAGCGGGAGAGAAATATGGTGTTTCTAATTTAAATTTAAAACGTAAAGATGGCAACACCAAATGATTTCTCCCAAATTCATGATAAATAAGTTTCGGAGTAAATAGAATAATCTGTTCTATGTTGTCTTGTGTAATGTGACGTGTGTTTGTTTTGTTAAGTGTTAATTAAATGTTAATTATGTATTTACTGCTACCTATTCATTTATAGTCTGAGATAATTATTAATTAATTAGTTATACAGACACCTGACACGCAAAACATCTTGATTTGCTATTTTTCGAATCGAAAATATTTTTTATTAAGTTATAATTTGCATTTTTGTTCTCATTGAAATTCATTTTACCTTTTGACAGTTACCTAAAGTTGAGGATGCTGCAATAAAATTGCTTCAGGGATACGGAATTATTCGAGAACAAAGTTTTTGTTCCCGTGATGCCGGTTACGAACATTTCACTGTAAATCTCATAGATAATGTAGCGACGTCATCTCTCACAGGAAACTTCAACAAACGGTATATGATTAGTCACTGGCACAGAACAATCGAGCTTGGCTTTTGCTCTGTGCAAAGGGGGCTCGCCTTTCATACACTAGGTCCCAGATTCAAGCCCAGCCAACGCCGATTCCTCGACACCTACCGATAATTTTGTTGACTCTAACACGGGATGTCATGCCAAATTCGTTAAGAAAATATGGGGCATCGGAAAGTTGTGTAACACAGACAGCGCGGCACTGTTTTTAATAATTTACAATTCTATCTCATAAAGTTCAGTCTTTATTTAGAAATGAAATGTTTAGTGAAATGCTAAGAGATATTTACAATTTTATGCTTGCCGTTTAATTTTACTTTAACTTTATTATTTTATTGTATAAAATTTATTTGTTCTTTTATTTTATGTATCTAATTGTATTAATTTTATAAAATAGCTCGGGAAAGTCTATTATTTTCAAGTATTATATTTTTGAAATTGTTACTTTCGCACCAACAATGATAATTTTTGTAAATGTTTCATTTGGCGCCAACTCTTTACTCTTGGCAGCAATCGTGTTGGTATAACAGAAAAGTATTTAAAAAACTATCAACATCTTCGCTCCTACATTTAAAAATTTTAAACTAAACTAGATTGTCAATTTTCGTTGTTTAATTGCACTCAGAATTTCTATCGTGTCACAAGTTAAAATAAGAAAAGAAAAGAAAACGTTAGCCAAAAACGCCGTGTACAATATTATATTCTATATCATCGGCGTTAGCCAAAAGTCGCGTGCAAAACTATAACTGTTTCGTGGGCGTTAGCCCAAAACCACGCGAAGTAAACAATTATTTCATCTCTTCCTAACACATTTACAAATTTACTCGTATGGAAATTTGAATATTAAATAATATATGTGTTGTTTAGTTTTAGCTTAATATTTCATAAACAATTTTCACAATAATGAAGATATTTTAAGGATTGTTTTATTATCTTTGCTTATGAGAAATGTTCAAATTCCTAAGTAACTAGGACATTTTTGAGAACATTTTTTGAAAAATAACGTAAACCTTTTGTGTAAAGTTATTTTCTTTTTCCAGATGAAAGATGTATTCTACAGAATTAAATTATCTAGAATTTATTTTGATAAGCTCTTAATAACTAAAGCAAAAGGTAGATACTCTAATACGTTTTCAATTAATAGACGGATTTCCTATGTTTTCTATTTATGCGTTAACGAAGTCATCTAACTTCAACATTCTATTGAACTAATTCCTAAAATGCTTTATTGATCCATTTTCCACGTAAAAATTTCTATTGGAATCAATAATGATTTATTTTAAATTCTTTTTTCAATAGATTGTCACATCAAAAATACCCGCAAAAACACAATGGGAATTCTGGATATATTAATTAATGAAAATCTATAGTAGAGTTAGTATTAAAATTATATATGAGGACGTGAGTTTCAAAACTCTCGTTATTCAGAAAAACAAATTTTGGAAATCGCGAAAAACCTCTAACTGCGTCCACTTTTTTTATTGTCAACCAAGATTGTATAGGATAAAACGAGATTTTTTTTGCAGATTGTCGTGTTTTATTTTTTATGCGGGTTTACGAGTAGGGTAGATTGATAGAGAAAACACGATTTTTAAATTTTGGATAAGGTGAGTTTTGAAACTCACATCCTCATATATATCAATAATTAAAGACAAATAATTACATAAAAAGTACCTTTCCATTTGATTTTAAGTATTTTTAAAATTTATATAAGGTCATTGTGCCTAAATGAGGCACGATTCTCCATAGTTTTGTCACATATAGGGCATATTTGGCATTTTTTTTAAAAACATGTATTTGATTCAGCAGAAACGATTGAATATTGTGCCAGTAATCCAAAAATATCCGGTTTTGTAGAAATTAAGTAATTATCTATAATCTAAACAAACAATATATGTTTGTAACATTCAGATTATTTGTGACAATCATATATTAATTGAAGCATATCTAAGTAGCTCAAAATCACGTGTGTTAACATGCATTTCAAACACTGACATATGTGTTTCAAAAAGTAGCGCTGAAAGGATTTTTGTGACATTTGTTGATATTTGTAGACATTTTTGTTACAGTAGTTAAAAATTAGATGCGACTTCAAAGTACCTGAATCTGAGAATATACATTTTATGCATGTCAGGTTCATCTTAATATATTCATTTTATTTCTGTCTATTTTTGAAATAGCTAATAAAGAGTTCAAATACATAAAATTGAAAATGGAAACACTTATTATTGAACTACATAAAATATGTGTAACTTGATCGAATAACAATTAAAGAATAACAAATGAACTTTGAGATACATAATACTGAATATACTATAATTAAATAATGAATACTTCTCCATTAATACTTCAGCATTAATACTTTAAACACTTAACTTTCACTATGTAAAAAACAAGAAGGAAATTTTGACCAATTCAACATACATTTTATCAAAGCATTGTTTATTAGTGTATGCAGCTTTCGCAGAGTATCTAAATTTTTCTACCTTTGCTATCACTATTTGAATACAAAATTCTTCGTGGTAAATTTCATAAATATGTGTAAAAGTATTTCATCATCTGTATTTTAATAACTGCATCTATTACAAAGATAATTTGTTTAAATTTGTAGTAGCAATTTAGAAAACTTTAGGAACATTGCGAGCTTTGCTATATATTATAGTGCAAATATTTTGCTTTGTAGCATTCCTTTAACTACTTTTTACTTTTCATAATAGGTTTCAGGATAGTATGGATCTAGACATTTCCAGGTTTAGGTTTCTTCCTATCTTCTGTTTCTGCTGTACTTCTAGAATTTCCAGCGACTGAATTCGAATATTTGTTGAATTCTGCTTTTGTAAAACTCGTTTTGCTTTTTTAAGATTTGTTTTTTCTTTTCCAATTTTTGTGTACGTGTTTGCTCTTTCGCATCACTGCCCTCATTTTTTCTTGTACACTTCAGCTGTTAGGTATTCAACAAAGTTTGATCTTGCTGCTTTTTGCTCTTTTGGCTAGATTTGAATTTGTGGGTGAAACTGTTTTTAAGAAACAGCTTTGAAAAGCATGAGATGCATTTCGGGTTTTCGTTTACACCACGAGTTTTTCTTCATATCGGGGTGTAGGCGTTTGCCTTTCTGAACATTCGATTGGAAATTTTTGAAAAATGAACAATGTAAAAATCTGAAATATCAAAAGAAAATTTTGATTGCTTTCCGGGTGTCAATGAATCTCAGTTAAAAAAAAAAAAAAAAAAAAAAAAAAAAAAAAAAAAAAAAAAAAGATGCAGGAAAAATTATAAGCACCATTGACTAACTTCAAACCTCACTTAAAAGCTACTTTCCTTCATTTTCAGTTGACGAATATGAATGGTTAATGAACCCATTTGCAATTTGCAAGACACAAAATTTGACAAAAAAAAAAACTGAAGCTCATTGATTTGAGAAACGATAAGTTTTACCGTTCAACGTTCTTCGAGTAACATTTGGATGAGTTTTTGGCTTTCTGTCAAAATTCTGTACCCTGCAATAAGCTTGAAAGCTGTTAAAATTGTTTTGTCTTTTGCATCTTCATCGTTCTGTGATTTTAGATTTTCAACATTGACAGAAATCAAGTCCAAAAAGCGACAAAAACTATTAAAAGTTGAAGATGAAATGCGAACTTGTCTTGTGACTTTTGAACAACGTTTAGATCTAATTTGTTTAAGAAAGCAGGCTCAGCCCTCTCATTATATAAATTTTGTAAATAAATAATTTTGTTTCTATATTCGTCTTATAATACTTTTATATATCTTTTATATTCCGGTGTGCGGCAAATAATTTTCCAGATATTTTTAGTGTGTAGTCAACCAAAAAAGGTTGAGAAACACTGCTCTAGACTTCTTGAATAGAATCTGATCTGTTTTTGCTCATTAGATTTTTTAAAAAATATGCTTTAGTTGTTTGCAAAAATTAAAAATCTTCATCAGGTATATTTTTATCCAACGTTAAATTTATTTAATCAGGCAATTCACATATTAGTGGAGAAGGTGTATCACTGCCTTTAAAGTACTCCATTTGAAAAGTTGTTCTGGCAGAAGTGTCAGCACTAGTTGATCCATTAACATGGAAGTCATTAGTAAAAACTGATTTAATGGCAGGAAAGATTCAATGCACAAATCGCTAACAGCTAAACTCTCACCAGAAAAGTCATTGGTGGGTATGTTTCGTCTAGAAGCTTTCAGTTCATTTAATACCTCTTCCTGGAATTGTAATCTTTTATAATGCTGAAAGGCATTGGCAACTGAAAGATGATTCTGGAAAAGTACTCCGAATGAATGGGAAAATACTAGATTTTAAAAATGCATTTGGAATTTAATTCTTTTTATTCAACACAAGAATTTTCAGAGCTTCAAGCATATTAGAGTATTGAAAAATCCATAGATCACATGTCTTTAGTCTTGGCTTAAAAATTGCGCGCCATATCTGTCAAAACTAGGACGCAACTGTTACGTCATATTTTTTTATTAAGATTTTTAAAGACATATATCTTTCTATTTTGATCACTTATAATATATATTTAAGCACCTAGCGAAAGATAAACACTAGTGCATGAATATGTAGAAATTCGTATTTTATTAATTCATCAAAGCTTAATTAATCACAACTTTTACTTTAAACATAATTTTAATAAAAATATGAAAATATCACACAAACTTAGGTACATCAGCAAATCTCCTGAAAGCATCCTCGGATATAAAGAATCTAATTAGTCGCTAATAGATCTCTGAAAAAAATCAGTCCCTAAAATTCATAAAATATGCTAAAACAACTATTTGAAAATGTTTTGCCTTTTTCCGGATGCATTTCAGATAGATGATAATTTATGTTCGATGTCTTAAAGTATATAGGGATATTTGATATTCAAAGTTAAAAAAGCGAAACAGTTATCCCTGTTTTGGTATTATTCCCCACATTTAGGCAGTTATGGGGTCACTTGACACTGAAGGATGTGTATTCTAGAAAATGTTTTAAAACCATCTCCTATTGGAATAGGAATAAACTACACTTTTCAGGGCTATTATCTAATTTTGACACCAAAAAATAAAAAGTTAATCTAGGCTCTCAAATTTGTCTAAATATAATTTCCACAAAGTTTCACGACTAGTCATGGAGAAATTTAATTTTTAAATCGGGCTAATTCTGGATAGATTTCAAAAGAGAAATCCGTTAATGCGCAATTCAGATTTAATTAAAAAATATTAACATATTCAATGAAAAATATCGCTAGAGATATCAGGACTTTGGAAGAGAAAGGGTGAATCTCGAAATTGGGGTGTTGGGAAATCAAGGTCAAAGTTTGGAAATAGTGTTGTAAAATAAGGTACTACTCACTTTAGCTCGACACCGTGAGAATACTAAGGACGAACCAGGACAAAACGACCTACGCACGTGTTGCCTACATCTATCTGACGCGGAAAAAATAAAAAAACAAAAAATCGATTTTTCGAGTTTTCCCTTACTATTCCAACCTCCTGATATGATGTAAAATAAAGCATTTAAATAAGTGATATCGCTATTACATTTCCATATCATTTATAATCTCTCTATTCTAAAAAAAAATGTAACTAACGCTGTCACCGCCACTGTTTTTGAATTTTTTGTGACCGGAGGTCTTTCTTCGTTAGTATTAAGAAGACTACTGCATACAAAAATATAAAAGTTAGTGGTATTACAGAGAGATGTTTGATAAACACGCTGATGCAGACAGTTTTCAAATCGAAGAATTATTTACAGAGATATTTAATGTTACAGTTGGTCGAAATCGTTCCATTAAAAAAGTTTTATAGGAGCAAAAACTATACATAGAAATTTAACCATTTTTAGATCATTTTATAAATTAGGAGTTCCTGGTGTGCAGGCTGCATTTATATTTTTTATTTGACTCATTTTTTGAGGGTTTATTTCCATTTTAATATCAAATTTTCAGCACTTCCAGAATTTTTTTTTACATATTTTAGAAAAGCTTATTATTTTAAATTGTTGCCAAAATTGTAAAAACTTCTCAAATAATAATATTTCCTTTAAATATTTTCTTTTACATGGACTAGTATAAACAGAAAAAAGGCCCTATGAAATTAGAATTAAACAATAACGTGTTAAAAGCAGGAAAATATTAAAAATTACGTCATAAAAATTGTTTATGCACGTGAATATTTAAAAATAAAAACAACTATAAAACAATTAATTATTTAATGTGTGTTAAAAGCAATAAATGAGGGTGAAATTACATCCTATTCCAAATAGCCAAATAATATTGCCAAACAGTTTCAATTAAAATATATGTTTACACGCACACCTGAGATTTATTTCATATTTCGTGATAATCTTTTTAACTACTGTTGCCAAAGATAGCGAACATAATAATATTTCCTTTCTAACAATTAAAATATTTCTAGGTGAATATTACAAAAAGAAAAGTTTGGTGAAAATTATGTCAGATTTAAAGCGTGTGATTTAAAATCATTTTCTTATGGCATTATTAAAAAATACCTGGAAGCAAAGACTATGTTGACTTAGTTCATTTTATATTAGCTAATTTTCAGATGTTTAACTAATCTTATTTAATCAAACATGAAAACAGCAATTGACAGCAGCTTATTAGGCCTTAAAATCTTTCATTAAAAGAGAAATAAATGGAAATCCGTTTACAGGGATATCGCCGCTGTTCTTTTAATTATAATTCAATATTCCGTAAACATTTTTAAACCGATCAAATTAACGGATTTTAGAGTCTGAACCGGGGCTGGCGAGCATAGCTCGTAGGGCAGAGTCCGCTAGTAATTTTAAAAAAAAATTAGTGATTTTATGGTCCTTCGAACTCTAGTGGTTAATGGTTTATTCAGCATAACTTAAAATATATTCAAAAGAATTAACTGAAATTGTATATATACATACTGCAAGCCTTTAGAAATCGATTTTTATCAAAATACTCATAAGTTGCTATTAAATTTTATTTTTAATTGTTAACTTCAAAATTAATATTGAATGCATTAATTACAATTTAGAGATTTTATTAGAGAATGCATTAGATTAGAGAATGCATAAAAACCAAAAAATTACAAGTTTTTAGAATGCATTCTTGTTATACTTAATAAATTCTAAATAATTAATATCACTTACATTTAACAACGCAGAATAATTCCGTGTTAGCACAAAGGTGTGAAATTACGCCTGAAAAATAAAACACAACTCTGTAGCAGAGTGCCCATCTCCCCTTTTATTAACAAGGAGAGGGCCAACCTTGTTAATCACAGATTTTGATTATTTTAATACATGTTGTAGGGTAGAGACCCCTTAGTGTCATGTTCAACGGATTTTATACAACGCTCCTTAGTTCTTGAGAAACTAGGGGGTCTAATACTCGTACACAACTTAAATACTTACTTTGGTATCAAAATGATCGGTTGGTCGTAGCTCAGTTGATATGGTGTTTGCCGGCGGATCCGTTGGTGCTGGGTTCGATACCTGAATGCGCTGCGTTTTTTTTTTCTCATTGTTTGTTTTATAAATATACTTGTAAGTATAACTTAATAATCTGATTGTCAATTAAAATTTATAATATTGCATATCAATTATAATTTTAACCTATTTAATTTTTTACTTTTAACTAATTAGTTGTAATAAAACATCATAAAACTGTTAATTTTTTTAAAAATCATATTTAAAATGTATTTTATATATCTTTTATCGATGCAATGATATTGAGAAATTGTGTCAATTCGTGAGTTTAAAGAAACATCATTTACGCATTGCTTTAACAAAGGAAGTCAATGCGACAATACTATTATTCAGTTTTTAAAGTAACAAGCATTATATTAAAAATTAGCATTAGGGCTAAATTACAACCGATTTTCTGCATATTAAACATTTTTAAATTTGTAATACGTATGCTTGCGCTTTCAATTATTTTGCTTTCTCCTTTATCTTCCTCCCGCTTTTATTTTTATTTTATTTGAATATTCTTTTATTTTATCATACCTAGATGACGCCACTACAGATTTTGTCACGATTTTCGGATTTTTATTATTCAATAATAGATCCAATTTCTTTTTTAACCTCTTTAAAAAATGAAAAATAATAGTTAAAAAAAGATAAATTTAAGTTTGTTAACATTATAATTAATGTACGATGATAAAAATTTTAATTGAAAGTATTAAATTATAATTACAAATATATTTATAAAACAAAAAATGAGAAAAAAAACGCAGTGCATTCAGGTATCGAACCCGGAACCCACGGATCAGCCGGCCAACGCCATACCAACTGAGCTACGACCGACCTATCATTTTGGCACCAAAGTAAGTATTTAAGTTGTGTACGACTATTAGACCCCTGGTTTCTCAAGAACTAAGGAGCGTTGGATAAAATCCGTTGAACCTGACACTAAGGGGTCTCTACCCTACAACATATATTAAAATAATCAAAATCTGTGATTAACAAGGTTGGCCCTCTCCTTGTAAGGTCTAGAGATCGCATGAGTTTTGAGATTTTTGCGTGTAATCGTGGTGTATTGAATTCTTCGCAATGTATGAATTTCCGCAAATCTGATTGTCATTTTTTTTTTGTTGTTGTTTGTTTGTTCTTTTGCCTTTGCAATAATATATTAATTAGTTAACTGTAGGCGTGTAGTACCTATAAATAGTGCGATAGTAGTTGGATTCACGGGAGTTGGAACACATTTGAGCCATGAGTTGTCTTCAAGCGAAGTTACTGATTAGCAGTTTTGAAAGAGTCATGTGGTGAGAGTTTTCGCCAACTTGGTAAGAAGAACTTTCTATTTCGAATAAAGCACAATAGCAAAATATTCCATTTATAGTGATTATTATCTGCTAAAGTAAATTTTTTAGGTACCTGTAGAAGGAACGATGAGTTCATTTGGAGTCGAGTAATGTGAGTTAAATTTAATAAGTTTTTGAAATAGTTCCCATCCACATTATCAGTCTTTCTTAAAATGAAATCATTTCTGATACTTTGCATCAAATCCTTCCGCTCCACTGCTATTTTCCTTGATTACTGTTGTAAATAAACTGTTGTGTATTTACTATAATCTGTGTCATGTCCTCCTTTAAAATTGTCATTCCCAAAGGGATATGTCTCAATTCTCTCTCTGGTATTAGGAAATATCATTCCAAAAAGTAAACCACGTCTTTTAGTAATAATTCAAGACAAAGATAACATGTTTGATAATATTGAAATACTGACATTTATAAAAAAAGATTAGAATTTAAAAACAAAAATGTGTAAAATAAGGGTTAAAGTTCACTGAAAGTGAACAATGATTTTTTTTATTCCTTTAAGCAAAATCCTAAAACTATTCTACATATTACTTTCCTTCTCATATCTGATAGAATAAACGCACCAGTAGTGGGCAACTTCAGAACATTTATCTAATTATTATTAAAGTGTTAATGATTTCCAAAAGATATATATATATATATATATACAGGGTGATTCATAAATATAGAAACAATAGGCTATTTCCTTAAATATTGCCCCTAGGCCCATACTTCCAGTTGCAAAGTTTCATAAAAAAAGGTGCAAAATTTAATGACATAAGTTGCAACTCTATAGGGGGTCTATTTGAAAAAAAGTCCTTCCGGCCAGTGCCGGGAGGATGAGGTAGCTTTCAAATTCCTTATTTTTAAAAAGCTAGCTGATGTTATTCAAACACACGAAGCTCAATTTAGTGGAAACCGATTATAGAAGATTCAATACTAATTTTTATCAATACTAAATCCTTATGAATGAGAATTTCGCGATATTAGTCAGCTTTATCCAAGCTGATTTTATTTAAAGTTATATTTGGTTTCCAAATTCGGCGATATGTGAAGTGCCTGCCATTTTAAGAGAACATGGTCGATGAGGCTAACCAGTGAACTTGGTCGAGACCTTAGTAATTCCTGTGCACACGCTCGCTCACATCGGAATCGGTTGATATATATGAGTGCTGTCGCATGCAAAAATCAGATTTTTCAAAATGTCACCCACATAATGAAATTCAAACTACTGTATCTGAGACATTTTTTAAGATAAAGACAAAACAAAAAATGCTCCGGAATCCTTATATCAAAGTCAAATACTTAAGAAAGAAACCTTTTCGATTTCTAAATTTTTTGCACTTCACTTTAAATATAATTTTTTTTAATTTAATGGCCGCCATTTTGTTTCAAGATGGCGGATGAAGCTGGCCAGTGAACTTAGTCGAGACATTGCTATATACTATCCAAATGCCTTCTTACATCCAAATAGGTTAATAAATACGTGTGTTATCGCGTAACAACTATCAGATCGTTTCAAAATGTCAGCCATGCTAGAAATTTCAAAGTGCTATAACTCAAACTTTTTTAAGATGTAGACGAAAAAAAAAAACTGCCCTGAAATCTTTGTATCAAGGTCAAACACATAAAAAAAACCTTTTTCATTTTCCAATTTTTTCATACCTCATTTTAAATTTTAAATAATTTTTTTTAAATGTTCCCTTTTGAATCAAAATGGCTAATGAAGGTTGCCTACGAACTCGGTCGAGACATTTGTATGCACTATGTACACACCAATTTACATCCAAATCGGTTCATAAATACGCCTGTTATCGCGTGACAAAAAGCAGGTCGTTTCAAAATGTCAGCCACAATAGAAATTAAAAATGCTATAACTCAGCCATTTTTCTAGATATAGATGAAACAAAAACTGTTCCGGAATCTTTATATTAATGTCAAACACATAATTAAAAAATCTTTTTAAATTTTTTGATACCTCATTTTAAATTTTAAATTTAAAAATTTTTTTTAAATGGCCGCCATTTTGAAACAAGATGGCAGATGTAGCGGGCCAACGAACTCGGTGGAGACATTGGTATGTTCTTTGTACACACCAAGGTACATCCATATCGGTTCATGACTAGGCCTGTTATCGGGTGACAAAAATCAGGACGTTTCAAAATGTCAGCCAAGCTAGAAATTCAAGGTGCTATAATTCAGCCATTTTATAAGATATAGACGAAACAAAAACTGTTCCGGAATCTTTGTATTAAGGTCAAACAAATACAAAAAAAAAAAAATCTTTTTCTTTTTCTAATTTCTTGGTACCTCATTTTAAATTTTAATTTTTTTTAAAAATGTAAATGGCCGCCATTTTGAAACAAGATGGCGGATGAAGCTGGCCAACAAACTCGGTCGAGACATTAGTATGTATTATGTACACACCGAGTTTCATATAAATCGGTTCATAAATACGCCTGTTATCGCGTGACAAATATCAGGTAGTTTCAAAATGACAGCCACAATAGAAATTCAAAATGCTATAACTCAGCCCTTTTTTAAGATATACACAAAACAAAAACTGCTCCGGAATCTTTGTATCAAGGTCAAACACATAAGAAAATAATATTTTTCAATTTTCAATTTTTTGGTACCACATTTCAAATTTTAATTTTTTTTTAATTTAAATGGCCGCCATTTTGAAACAAGATGGCGGATGAAACTGGCCAACGAACTCGGTCGAGACTTTGGTATGTACTATGTACACACCGAGTTTCATCTAAATCGATTCATAAATACGCCTGTTATCGCGTGACAAATATCAGGTCGTTTCAAAATGTCAGCCACGCTAGAAATTGAAAGTGCTATAACTCAGCCATTTTTTAAGATATAGACAAAACAAAAACTGCTCCGTAATCTTTGTATCAAGGTCAAATACATAAGAAAAAAAATTTCAATTTTTAATTTTATGGTACCACATTTCAAATTTTAAATTTTTTTAAAAAGTTTAAATGGCCGCCATTTTGAAACAAGATGGCCGATGAATCTGGCCAACGAACTCGGTCGAGACATTGGTGTCTACTATGTACACACCGAGTTTCATCCAAATCGGTTCATAAATACGAGAGTTACAGTATGACAAATATCAGATATATATATATATATATCAACTTTTGAACGGAGAGTGGTTTCGGGGTCTGGGGGTCATGATCGATGAAAATATACCAAAATTTTTTGAAATCGCTTTCCTCCGAACGGCTGCAATAGGCAGCTTTTTGTAATGAAAGCTACCTAAAATACGAAAATTAAATTTTTATACGGCCCCCGTAGTGTAAAAATTCCAATCAAGATGACTTTCCTTATCCATTCCTGAATTAAGCACAAAAAATTGCATCTTCATAGCTGAAAAACTCGCGGAGTTATGGCCGTTTAAATAATTCATCAAGTTTTAAGGGATTAGACACAAATTGAAATGCGTGCAATCGAAGAAAGAATGTTAGTTTAAGAGTTCTAGGAAACATGTAAAAAATATATTTGTTGAGCTGGAATTTTGATTTTTTTTTCTTCTTTTTTGTGATGGTTAACCATATAATTTGCAAACAAAATCACATCCTAATATTTTGCACAAAGTTTTTTAAAAATTTAAATGTTTAGTATTTTTTTAAGCGGATTTAATTTAAAATCTTTATAACTCGAAACATTATTCATCGGATTTCAATTTTTTTTTCATTTAATTAAAGAGGAAAGTATAATTTTAGTTTTGTTTCAGGAATTTTTTAAATTTTAATTTAAAAAATATTAAAAATAATTGCTTAAAAAATATGTAACTTATTTTTAAAAAACATCAAGTAATTTTTTTTTTTTTAATTTGCCGAAACAAAATTAATGTAAAATAATAAAAAAAGACATGTTCCAAGTTTGCACCTTTTTAATTTACGATTAAAAAAGTATCATGCAGAAAAACGCATTTAAAGTTTTAAACATTGATTGGCTCCTAATAAAATATTTAAATGCATTTTTAAAAATGGCACGTGAAAAAGTCACTTCTTTCGGTAGCTTAAACTTCCAATTCAGTTTAACTTTTGCCGTTTCCCCCACCTTTTTGTACTAAAATGTCCATAAATAAATGTTTAATGTAGAATTTCAAACAATGCTTTTTCAAACATGCCGATTAAGAGTTTTTCAAAATTTTAATCCTTACAAATTCAATCTTTTTATCGGTCCGGCGAGGCCGATAATAAAGTCTGTATACTGGAGCCAGGGCAGACCCGGGATTGCGACTTTTTCCTGAAAACTCGGCCAGGCCGGGCCGATCATATTTTTTCATACCGAAGCCGCTGTTGGTGTGATTTATGACGGCCAATTATCTATACGAGGGATGTGGGCCCGAAACGGGGGATATGCCTTCCGTGGAGGCCTTTCTAAGGGAACCTAACCCGTATTTACACAAGGATATCCAAGGTTCGAAGAAAACCACTGAAAATTCCGAACAATTGGGCCGAAGGACACGATTGGGTTCGAACCCAGCATGAGAGCAGAACCTCTCGGCCACTGGTTATACTGAACTGGGACTGGCTTCCTTATTACTAGGTCTCACCTGGGCAAAATTTTCAGTCTCGTTCTCGAGACAACCCATATTAAAATCATTATCTGTGACTGACCTAACCCGTTCAAAAATAACTAAAATTTGGCTCAGTCCAAAAAGCTTTACAACAAATGCATACATTTTTAAATGGCCATTATTTTATAATAAAATTTTAAAATTCATATTTTTAAAGGATATTAGAAAAATATAAGGCAAAAAATTTAAAATACAGTAAAACTAGTGAAAAAAATCTGCCTATGACGGAATCCTTTCTTAAACGGAAAAATCTGTTGATCCATGGAAAAGGAATATAATAAGACCTGAGAAAAAATAGACTACATTTACAACTCCTAAGAAGGGAACTTGTCTATAACGCCTTTTTTTTTCTTTCCTATGTGATTCCATCTTAAAAGATTTTACTTTATAGCATTTTTCATTGTCTCTAACACATGGAATATGGATTAACGTTATTAAAAGAGAAGTGAATCATTTACATATAAATAGAGATTCATTAATAAAACAAATAATCACAGCTTTTGGCACTTCTTTAAAAATAATAATTATAAACATAAAAAAAGAAAAGATAATAAACATGAAAAAAGAAAAGATATAATAAATATTTTTGGTCAGAACTCCTCCATACGAAAAAACTTTTAGCCATATCGATGTAAAAAACTATGTAGAAATTCAGTCGGGTCGGGCCAGGCTGCGATTTGAACTTTTTTCCAGGCAGGGCCGAACTTTTTTTCCTAAGGGTCGGTTCGGGACCGGACCTAGATATTTCGACCCGTGCAGACCTCTAGTGCAGACCACCAGCATACTTTGAAAACAAGTTTAACGTAAAATCTATACGCTGCCTATTTTATGTCCAAAGGAGACGCACTGTCTTATATCGACTTTTAATAATGTACAATTTGTGGCTGATCCCTATCTTGCATTCAAAATGAGTCAAAAACTCGTCGCTCAGAGGCATGGATAAATGGTGTAAGTCAAGAAATTTGGATTTTGATATCTCTGCGAATTTTAAAGATATCGAGATGAATTTTTTTTTTTGTGTTTGATTCAGGAATAGATAAGGAAAAATTTCCTAATTGGGAATTTTACTCTACGGGGCCCGTATAAAAATTTAATTTATGTATTTTCTCATATAGACCCCCCCCCCATGGAGGTGAAACTTATCTCATAAAATTTTTCACCTTTTTTTTATGAGACTTTTCAATTGGAAGTATGAGCCTAGGGGCAATATTTAAGAAGATAGCCTAATGTTTCGATATTTATGAATCACCCTGTATATTAGCCTAGTCCTGACCTTCATGTATCAGAATAAACATTCAAAGTATCAAAATACGTTCTTTGGAAAAAATGAAAAATAAAAAAAATGTTACCTCCCCTATGCTCCAGTAGTGGGAATTGTAAACTTCTGATGCATGAACTTTTAAGTTTTCCGTTTATCCGACAAATTATATACAATGCAATAGTGTATATCAAAGTGTATATCAATAGCAGTTTAATTCAAAATAACACATAATATTAAAGAAACAATATTTTAGATAAAAACTTATCTCTTAATGAAATCTCTAAGAATTTGCCAAAAAATCTGTTTTTAAAGACACTCTCTAAAATAAACAAATGTAACAGCAACGCCAATTATTCCAAACAGTTCATGAAAAGTTAATATGTAAAGATGTCAGTCGATCGGATTTCTTTCAGTCGTATTTCTGAAATATTTTGGGCTTGATTTTTAACTTAAAAAATTAGTGGCCCACTACTGGTACGTGGCCCTGTACCTTATAGGAAGTAAAAAGTTTCTGTTTATAATTTGAGTTTACCTGCTTTTGAAATGCAAAATACTAAGAAGAATTTTAAATTCAGAAACATTCTGTACAAAATTAAAAAAATTGTTAATAAATTTATACACAATATAAGTCACATTGCTTTTATAAAGCAACAGAGTTTATTAGATTTGCAAATCTGAAATGAGACTTGAAATTGAATCATGAAATACAATTATTTTTTTAGAAATCATTTATATTTTGTTAGATCAACTCTAAACTATTTTATCTCTCTATTCTAAAAAAAAGTAACTACCGCTGTCACCGCCGCCGCCGCCGCCGCCGCCGGTTTTGAATTTTTTGTACCCGGAGGTCTTTCTTCGTTAATATTGAGAAAAATAATGCATACAAAAATATGAAAATCAGTGGTTTTATACAGAAATGTTTGATAAACACGCTGATGCAGACAGTTTTCAAATCGGAGAATTATTTTAAGAGATATTTAATGCTAAAGTTGGACAAAATCGTTCCACTAAAAAAGTTTTATAGCAGCAAAAACTAGACATGGCAGTGTAATCATTTTTAGATCATTTTATGCGTTAGAATTTGCCGGAGTGCAGATTGCATTAATTTTTTTATTTTGACTCATTTTTTCAGGTTTTATTTCTATTTTAAATTCAAATTTTCAGCATTTCTAGAGATATTTTTTACAGATTTCAGAAAATTGTACTAATTTAAACTGTTGCCAACTGTATAAAAAGCGCAAGCAATAATGTTTGCTTCAAATTAAAAATTTATTTACACGTGACTATTATAAACAGGAAAAAAACTTTCAAATTAGAATTAAATAATTATGTATAAAAAGCAGGAACTTATTAAAAATTACGTCATAAAAAGTATACACGTGAATTTTAAAAGAGAAAGGATATTGTAAAATAATAAATTCATTAACATGCGTTAGAAGTCTTAGGAGAAATTACGTCATATTTACGTCACATTACAGTTATTACATAAAATGAACACAAAATAATATTGCGAAAAAGTTTAAATTTAGAAATTGCGCTAGACATTTATTTAATATTTTGAGAGGATATTTTCAACTATTTTTGTTAGGAAAGCGCAAATAATATTTCATTGCTAGCAAAAGTACTTTCACGCGATTATTTAAAAGAGAAAGAATAGCTTAGTAAAAATTACGTCAGATTAAAAACGATTAATTTAAAATGTCTCATTAAAAAGTACTTTCTTTTCGCTTTGTTAAAAAATACCAGGAGACAAAGACTCTGTTTACTTAATTCCTTTTATATTAGCTTATTTTGAAATGTTGTTACACGTGTCTACGTCATCAAGTTATTTTTATTTCGATGTTTTATTTGTATTTTTATTAATGTTGTACGAATTTATTTGTTCTTTCGTTATTTAAAATAAAAATTATGTCAATTTGTATAATTTGGCGAGGGGTTTGGCGATTTATATAATTTGGCGAAATGGGTCGACGAGATAATCAAGTAGCACCGCAGCGAATTTGGCGTTAAAATTCCCCAATCAAAGAGAAATGAATAGAAATTCGTTTATAGGGAGATCGCCACTGTTTTTTAAATTATAATTCAATCTTTCGAAATCTTTTTAAAGCCGATCAAATTAGCGTGCATTTAGAGCCTGCGGTGTCTGGACGGGGGTTGGCGAGCGTAGCTCGTAGGGGGCCGAGCCCCCTAGTTTAGTAAAATAAAGTAACTATTACGAATATATTTTAAAGAAAATACTCCCTGAATTAATATTTTAAACCACATAGAATATAAATAAATATTTCAAATAAGTATGTAAAGAATTGTAGGTGAAATTCGTTACGACAGCTGAATAGGTCAACTGGTGCGGCGATGAAACTGAAACATTCGATGCTAAAAGAATTATGTGTTTGAATAACATTCGACGGCACTGATTTAGTGTTTGTAGATTTCTAATATAAATATTCGATAATAAACATTTTCAAGAATTCGAAAATAAAGTTATATATTTGTTTAAATAAGAATTTTCTATTTGTCCGTATGTTGCTACGTGATAAGAAAAAAGTTTCGAGAGCAATTAATTAATAGTTCCTTTCACCGGGTGATTTGTTCCAGAGAGGGGTAATAGAGTAATGATGCAATGAGATGTTTGTACAGTCGTAAGAAAAAAAAATCCCTCCGACTCGGTCTACAGGCGGAGGTAGATTTCGAAGTTAAGTACTAAATTCATCAACAAAACTTAAATCAAGATTAGATATAAACCCAGTTTCTTCACTAAGAATGAGCTGTAGGGAGCTAAACGTTTTGTGAAAATTATAATATACACGAATACGCACACGCATGTATATGGAATAGGTCTAAAAATGGATACAAAAAGTTCAGAGAAACTTAAAGTGTCAAAATATGTTAATATTTCCATAGTCGGGATTTATCATGTTTTAATACGTTTCTTCAAACTCACATGACGTTACCTATTCACCTGCTGAGGTCCATTATATTTCCAATATGACGCAATGTACATATTTTTTTAATTCGTCAAACTATTTATTTTATTTTGAGTTTTCATGCGGAAATCTTGCTCTAGAAAACTTATGGCGTAATATTCAATTTTTTTTTCAATTTATCAAACTATTTATTTAATTTTTCACGTGAAAATCTTGCAGTAGAAAAGTAACTGTTGTGGTGAGAATTTTATTATTATTTTTTAATTGTTGGCAACTGCTATAACGAAAAATGTTTATTTTTTCCTGTCATTCTTGTGTAAGAGCGTGTTTTATCAGAATCATGTTAAGACAGTATTCAAAATTTTGAACCCTCCCCATTTCCACCCCCTTGGGCCGATTTCGCCCATTTTCAAACACCTCCGAGATATTAGCCATATCAAATTTGTTGGCGAGTTTGAAGACGATCCGTGCATAATTGCGACTTTTATCTTGCGGACAAAATTTAGTACATACATATGTATATATTACATTGAGTAAGAAGTTTTCTGCCAAGGTGAGGTATCTTCGCGCCAACAGCTGAAATTTGTGCGGTTGTTAGTTTTTCAACCAACCAATTTTTGCATTCGAAAGAAGAGCATAAGAACTACATGCCTGTGTAGTTTGTTTGTTAAAAATTTATTATCTTGTGTTTCAAAAAAGTGTTTAAAATGGAGCTATCACGTTAGCAGCTCAGAACGATTATTTACTATGAGTTCCGTTACAAACTCAGTGCGACTGATTGCCACAGAAAAATGTGTGAAAGTTTAGGCATAAATACTGTTTCTTATGATACAGTCAAAGTTTGGTTTCGGAAGTTTAAAGCTGGAAATTTCGACATTGAAGATGAACCACGTTCTGGCCGCCCTATTGAAGTTGATTGTGAGCAGTTAAAGCAAATCATTGATCAAGACAGAAATGTTTCAACGCGAACTATTGAGTTAGAGCTTAACGTTTCCCAAAAAACAATAGTTAACCCTCTGAAACGCATAAATCTAACGTTTAAGTTCAACCGCTGGGTGCCACACGAATAGACTGCTGCAGACAAGCGCAAGAGAAGAAAACTGTTGTTTGGCTCTGCTCAGAGATCAAAGGAAAGGGGACATTCTGGACAGAATTGTGACCTGTGATGAAAAATGGGTTACTATAACAATACAAGCCGTAAAGGAAGGTGGTCAGCACCTGAAGAATCAGCAGGCCCGGTTGCAAGACGTGCCCTAACAAACAAGAAGGTGTTTCTCTGCATCTGGTGAGATTGTACAAAAAGCACCTGAAAAGCAGGCAGACTATCAACAGTGCAATATACAGCAACATGCTAATCAAAGTTCGCGAGGCCATTCGCGAAAAACGAAGAAACGCGTTCAGATGGAAGGTAGTTCTCTTTTATCAAGACAACGCCCGGCCACACGTTAGTACGATGACCGGTTCGACGCTCTAGAAGTTAGAGTGGGATTTAATGCAACATTCAACATACATCCCCGACGCGTCCCCTTCCGATTTCTATCTGTTTTCCCATCTGCAGCTGCATCTTGATGGCGCAATCTTCGATTCAAATGAGGAGGTCATAAATGAGGTCGATCTCTTTCTGGGCTCGCGCACGACCGAATTTTTCGCAGAAGGGATTGGAAAGTTGCCAAAACGATAGCAGATGATTGTAGATTTAAACGGAGATTACTATTCTCATTAGTTTTGATGATTTTGTATGTATTTATCATTTTGCAATTAAAAAAAGTTTGGCGGAAAACTTTTTACTCAACGTAATATATATATATATATATATATATATATATATATAAACTTTTTAGGTGGGGGTGGTTTAGGGTTCCTGGGGTCCTATAATGAAAAGTTATGAAGGAATTTTTCAAAAGTCGCACCATGGTAACGACTGCAATAGGTAGTATTTCTTACGAAATCTACCTAAAATCTAATTCCACAACAAAATATTGTAAAAGAAAGTTACTGGTACCAAACGATTGGAAATAAAGTCTACTTTTAAATTACGTATATAGAGTTTGCTTAGGAGGCCCTCTACATATTAAAACGAACCCAAACTTTGTTTTTTTTTCAATAGAAATACACAATTTCGACACTGTAAATATATTAAACACACTTCAATTAGCCTAAAAACAAATTTTCATGATATTCGTGGTGCGACTGGTTTCAAAGAATCTATTTTTTAACACTTTCCAACAAAGTTGAAAAGTGTTTATGACTTCAGTTTGTCTGTCCTTCTGTCCATTGGTCCGTCTGTCCGCACTCTAACGCTGGTAAATATATTCGGATTGCCCTAAATTATTGGTTGTTATTTACGTTTACCCTAGTACGAACCTTATTTCAAATTAAGTTTGTAGCATGTTTAGTTTATTTACAGGGGCAGTCAAACGTTTTTTGTTACTTTACGGCCAATAGGCAAAAGTCGTTCCAAATGAATTTTAATGACGTTACACCCTTTCAAACTTAATAGAATTGATACGCATTTACAAAGTGCACTAAAATATGCATTCTGTAGAATATGCGGCGCAAAGAATATTTATTATCCATTTACAGGGCCACACAAAAGCGTAAATTACTAAAGAGTGGTTTTTAAATGTGTTACACATTTTTACGCTGAACGGCATTTACTAAGAAAACACTACTAAGAAATGTTTGTAGAATATAGGTAAAATGATATACAGGGCTACGCAAAGAATTGGATACACGGCCGTCTATGGATGATAATTTCTAGAAACGTGATTTCAGTAGTTTTAAGAGTGTTTTAGTTTAAATTAAATTTTAGCTAAGAAGTGGCGTGTAATAAAGATACTATGTAAACTACAGAACTGAACAAAAGTATTTAAGTATGTTTCCATCTATAAGTATAAATTGCTGAAAGAGAAATTTCAACCTGTTATGCGTTTCCTTGCTAAACTAAATTTCCCCATTATATAGTATATATATCAACCTACAGATCAAATACAGGGCTGTTCAAAAGAATTGGAATACATATTTGACTGTGGAATGTAACTGCTGAAATCAGATCTTCAAAGGTTTTATCTGTGTTCTAAAATGTTTTCTTAGTTATCTCATTTACCTTATTTCCCTAAATAACGCAGTTTTGTTAAAGATTTCAGGAAGTGTTGGAAAGTGTTTCATAATCTATGCTTAACGCATGACTTTTCTATCTTTTTTTTAAAATGAGCATATATTAGGGGCTGTATCCAAATTGAAACTCGGTAATGTTGAAATGCTACAGAATGACTATGCTACTTCTATTAATGTATTATTTCTTGCCAATATGACCATTTCACATGATTAACATGTTTCGGCTGTTGGCAGCCTAAATGCTTCAATAAAATGAGTAAAATACATTTTTTTTTAATTCTGCTTTTCCTCTCATCATAGACGGCCTCTTAAATCATCATTATGACGTTTTTTAATCATAATTTTAAAACTATTTGGAAGAAAATTTCGAAATTGAGAATTCGCATAAAGCAGGACATCATAAATATAAATCTATCAAAAAAATTGTAGCTTGCAATTTATATTTTTTCTTCGAATATTAATTTCGAAATTCGTAATTCATACTATAAAATTTTTAAAATTACAAATTCAATGTATTTATGTTTGGGTTTTTTTAGTATTATGACCACACACAAAATTATAACATTAGCATTACGATTTCAGGAGATGTTAAAAAAAATATGAAAATGTAATTTAACATGAGAACTTCTAAATATTTTAATGCTTATAATTCAGAAACTTATCTTCCAAATGACTAGAATTTCATTTTCAGGCATAGCTTGGACCGAAGATTTCAAATATTATTGTCAAAATTGGGTTTTGCCATTGAAGAAAATAAAGTTTGGCCTGGTTTTGATTTTTAGATGACCTCCAAGCAAATTTTATATACATCTTTTAAAAGTAGACTTTATATCCAATCGGTTGGAAAACCTGTAATTTTCATGTATTATAATTAGTTGCAGAGTAGGTAGAGGTGTTTGCATTTTTTTTTTTCATGGCCTTGTACCTTTAAGATATTAAATTTTATATGTAGTACAAAGCAAACGAGTATATAATATACAACATTTTAATACACATACTTCAGGTGTAAAGGAACTCTGAATTCAATGAAAATTGAAATTAAGTTTCAGAAACCAAGGAATAGTAAATATTTCTCGAGCAGCGTATATGGAATTTCTATTCTAATACAAATTGTTATAGTCAAATATTGTCTTTTCTAAACTGTACATCTGTCAGCAGTTGTATCATATCTCATTCTGGATAGTAATGTAAATTAGATGAATAATGACAGTTGGCCGAGTCAGACGGCATTTCATTTAATTCAAACAAACAAGTGGATTAATATGCAATATATAATCATTTACCAATGGTTTATGAAGAGTTTAACTGCTGGTAGTTTGAATAAGATATACAGTCGGACTTCTATTTAACGAAGTCGCTAAATCCCGAAAAAAATTTGTTATATGGAAAATTAGTTAAATAGACATTCACTTTTTGAAATACTTTAAACTACATAAAATATATTGTAAGTCCATAAACACTAAATATAATTAAAAACAGTAATTAGTCACATTTTTTTTTATAAATTATATCTACTTGTTTTATTTATTTTACCCATCAAAAAGAAATCTGCAAGGGAAATAAGAATGACACAAAACATTGTCTGGAAATACACTGTATTTTCACTTAAAAAACCAATTTTACATTAAAATCATGATTTTTTATTATGGTCGATAAGCTGTTTGGAATAATACCAAATTTTAAAGCAGTATTCTTTTTCTTCACGCCTTTATTCACCTCATAAGAATAATTTTTTTTCTTTGATGCTCAAGCATTTTCGCTTTGACATTTTTAAGTTACAAGAACCGAAATTACCAACACGATTGATGAAGATCAACAATCTAGAAAACGGGAAACTATAGTTTAAGAATATGGGGCAGCTCCATTTAGGGTTAAAAGGGGTTATTAAAAGTTTGCACTTCTTGGATGGAAAGCAATGAATAACAGCAATTTTACTGCTGCCGGTGAGTTAGGTGCCTGGCAAGACCTGTTCATGGTCAGTGATCATCATAATATGTGTTAAAAGAAAGAATAAATTTTAAATGTCCAGTAATATTTTAAGAAATATGGAGAGAAAAAAATTATATCCTAAGGAAAAGTTCGTTAAATAGAGTGCACTATAATGCACTTCGCTATTTAGAGGTTATTTTACGAATAAATTTGCAAAATGTTCTTTATTCCAAGTAAAAGTTCGCAAAATAGAGGTTCGTTAAATAGAGGTCCGACTGTATTTTATTGTTAAAAGAATAACATTGTTTACTGAATAAAACTATTCAGTTAACTTTTACATCGAATTTACAAAAAGAATACACGTATGAGCAAATAACAGAAGAAAAAACTACTCATTTACAAGATCAAGACATATAAAAATGTGTCAGCAGTAGGATTTTCCTAAAAATATTATATACGGGTGCAGTTAATGTTTCATGAGCTTTTTATGTATACAATTTTACTTTTTTTCGCATTATATATATATATATATATTTTATATTAGATTAAATTTGTTTTACAAGGTATTTCAAATTTTATTTCAAAATGTATTAACTGCATCCTTTGGTATCATTTACTGTGATTTCTTAACTGTTTTATTTACCTTAATCTTTTTGATATACTGGTAGACATGTGCACATGGATTTTTGTAAAATACTGAAATATTAATCGGTATGGTGCTTATTATTTATATTTTATATCCTATAAATATTTAAATACGTTTTATTGATTCTTCCATTTCATATTATTTGTTTCTATTCTGCTTTCATTTTTAATCAATTCACTTGATTTTAGTGGTTGTTCGGGCACAGGGGAAAATTTATTTTAGCTTTAGCTTATTTTTCCCACAGAAAACAACCATTTTGCTTATATCATTGAATTCTGTGCCCTTGATAACGTAATTCAATGTATAAGCTTTTCAATTTTTGTCGGTGTCCACTTTTTTCTTTTTTCTACCATAATAATTCTTATAATATTTTTTTTTCTTTTTTTTAAATACTTACAGCTTTAATTCATAATAATTGACGGTGGTAGGTTATGTTTAATTAATGGTAATATATTAGCATTCAAATTACTATGATGCATTTGCGCAAGTAATTATGAATGTATGCTTTTTACGATATTTTAAATATCTTTTCATTTTGAATGTCAACAATTCATTTTGATGTATTTTTTCCTTAAGGTATCTTATATATATTTTTATATATTCCCAGGTCGCTAAATTATTTAGCAATCTTTTAAATATTATACGCTTAGATCATTGCTGCAATTAGCGCACAATCTATGTGTATTATCAATAAGATTTCTACCATGTAGTTATCTGATACCTTTTTTAGGATTCCATTAATTTTTTCATTCCTATCATTGCAACGATTTATTTAATGTTTTTTAATTTTCTAGTTATGATTTTATCTGAATTTTCTTGTAGTTAGTGTATGATATTGTCCTATATATTTTCTATTTGTGCTATAGCTTTACATAATTCTGTAGAGATAATCATTTTATATATACATTAATATGGTAGCAATAATTATTTCTATTCATAGATTTAATGTTAATTTGCTTTAGTTTAAATTCATATTACTTTGTTCTGAGTAGTTAGTTGGGTAAGCGTTTTGGTTGTCTTTGCATGGTTATAGTTGTTCTAGGATTTGGATGTTATGCGGATCTTTTTAGACTTATTTGTTATAAAATAGTCTAGTGGTTTCTTGCTATTATTAATCTACGTTATTTGGGTTATCATAATTTGGTTTTGGATAATTTGAAGATTGTTTCTGCGTTCTGCTTCTATGATTGTAAATATTGTATATATATTTTTTCATACTCAAGTTTTATTATTTAATCAAGGCTAATTTAATTAAATTATTAATTTTTATTATTAAAATTTCTTATTTTTTTGGCAATTATTGCATTTTCCATACATAATTTTTATATGGCAGTTCTTAGTAAACATCTAGATATTGGCAAGATACACTTAGCATCTATGCAGTGTAGTGCCCGGTACAGGAATAATAATTGGGTTGTTCCTGGATCGTCATCCAGCGACCATTTATACTCTCCCCCTCGTCCTTTATTTTTTCGTAAGTGCTATGATTCTCGGTGCAAGACATGTCCATACGCTGCTCAGACACAAATTGTCTCAGATCCTAATTATTCAAGTTTTTGTAAAGCATTTAATGTTATTTATAGTATAAAGTGCAACTTATGTAATATGACATATATTGGTGAAACATCAGGTCCAATTCATAAACGAATCAATCATCATCGATCAGACTCTAATAATAACAAAGCAAAAAATATACAATCTACAGCTGAAATTCAACATTTTCATAAACATCTATTTAAAAATACGACAATTGAAATCCTTCAAATTCTAAAAAATAAATCAGAACGTCTTTATATGGAATCATCATATATGAAATATTATAACACAATTTATCCTTATGGACTTAACAGTGAAGTATTTAACAGACCTGTCAAAGTCTTCACATCTATAAATAACAATATTGATTATTCTCCAATTTATCCTACTCTTAATCATAATTTAAATGCTAAAACAACACGTAATAAACGCGGAAAGGGTTCATCATCAGTTGTAGTTTCCAAAAAATCTATGACAAAACAAATTAATGATCTTCAACGAAATTACTTAGAGAATTATAACTGGTTGTTAATTCGTAAAAACATCTTTGCTATTAAAAAGAAACAGCTGGTACAACATTTAAATGTCTTTCTAAGTAAATCTTTCTCTAAACATTTCTCTGATATTTACTTTGACCTTATTATGAGTAGGGTTAATCTTTTAAATATTAATATAAAAAAAAAACACAAAATTCAGAACATGAATACTCAAATGATAATTACTTTTTCAAAACACATTTTTAATAAAATTAATATCAATTCTATAATTAATGATAAAAATTGTTTTTTTCCTATCAATAATCTTCATATATCAAAAACCTTTAAATATCCGAATACAATTGGGAGAAAAATTTTTAACTACAATACATTTTCAAAAAATACATCTGCTGCAAGTACTTTTCCGTGTAACTGCAAAGACCCCACTCTAAAAAAATACATAAACAATGATCATGGACATATAATCACTGGAAATCTTGATATTGTTCATGATTTTAAATTGAAACAACTAATGGGTTATGGTACTAAATATAGACTTCCATCTAAATTTAATGTTAAATCTATTATCAAACAGTTTACATATGATATTGATATTTTTATTTATAAAATTTCTATCTCTTATAATAAGCCTATTGAATATTTTAATCAATGGAAGATATTAGTAATTGAAAAATTAACTATGGCTTTAAAAAATAATATTGCTGATTTGGTTTCTATTAATACACAGCATTATTTCCAACAAATTACTAAATTACAAAAAAACTTCGTTATTACATATGTAGACAAATCTCCTAACAATTATGCTATTATATGTAAATAATATTATCACCAACTTCTTACAAATTCTATTTCTTCTAATAAGTCTTTTCAAAAAACTAATGAAAATGTTATTGTAAACAATCGTAAAATTCGAAGTTATTATAAACTTTTAAATATTTTATCTACTAATTTTAATTATCCATATTTAGTTCTTATTCCCAAATTTCATAAAACTCCTATTAAATTTAGGACTGTTACTATTGGTTGTAATACATATAATAATAAAGCCAATACACTTCTCTTAAAAATTCTTAATCAAATATATGAACTTACTACAAACAATGATAATACACATTGTATAAAAAATAGCTATCAACTTGTTAATATTTTAAAAAATCTTCATTCTGTTTGTAATATAACGACATATGACTTCAAAGATCTTTTTAATAATATAGACCTATTAGATTTACATAAAATTATAAATGCATTATTTAAATAGTATTATAAAAAACTGGAATTACCATCTAATATAGATATTGCATATTTTAAATCTTTAACTAACTTCATTATCTATAATAATTATATATTGCAAGATAATACTTTATATTTACAGCACATCGGTATACCACAAGGCGGTTGTACTTCCAGTTTACTCTCAGACTTATACTTATCTCATTATGAACGTAATTTTACTAATAATAATCTACATTTATATCGTTATATTGATGACATCATTTTAATTGAAACTGATCAATCTGCAATTACTCGATTTCCAGTTGATTATCCCACTAATTTGGAATTAACGGAAAACCTTTTATCTAACAATACAATTAACTTCTTAGATCTTAAAATTACAATAAAAGACAATAAAACAATCACAGATTTATATGACAAACGTAAAGAATTTAAATTCACAGTTAATACATTTACAAATTTTAAATCTTGTCTACATCATTCTGTATTTCGTAATATAATACTTAATCATTTATATAGAATAAAAAGTTTATGTTCTTCTCCTCTAATTAACAATAATATTAAAAAACTAATTTATGATGCATTAAATCATGGTTTTCCAAAAAAATTCATATATTCATTAATATACAATTAGTACTTTTCTTACATGATCTATAAACACAAATTAACACATGCGTAAACAAAATTACAAAAAAAATTATAAAATAAAAAAATATCTATAAAAAATTAAAAATTGTAAAATAATATAAAAAAATATTATAGGTTGGTTGGGTGGGCAGATGTTAGAGTACGGAGGAGGGTGGTGTTGTCTGGATAATATGCAATGGTTAATTATTTATAAAAAAAAAAAGCGGGGCTCTTGTATTATTACTATTTTTTTGTTATGTATTTTATGTGGATGTTGATTAGATATTTTATATGTAAATTGGAGATTTTCATTAATATTATAATTAGCTTAATTATTCATTAATCTAATTTAAAATTATTTGTTATTAAATTTTAATTTACTAAGGACAATATCATATTAATTACTAATAGTATGCCACTCTTAGTTTAATGTTTTTGAATGTCCCACATTCATACTTTATGGATTTTTATGGATGTCTGAAAATAATCCACATTCTATATTTGTGCTTTTTAAGTAATGGGATTTTAAGTATTATTTAACCTTCTATATACTTCCACATGTTTTTTATTTCCTGTTCATTTTATAAATATCTTATATATAATTCATTAAAAAATAATTTTTAAATTATTTTTAATAATTATTTATATTAATTATTACTGAATTTATTTTGTTTTATAGCATATAGCTATATGCTATATATTATCAATGTTCTAGCATTATTTAAACTCTTAGTTTAGTTTAAATAAGTTAGCTAATAGAATATATTGTATGCTTTTAAATTTTTTTAACAATAGTTTTAAATACAATGTGTGATTTATATTAGGTTTATAATTCTCTATATATAAGGATTTGTTTGGTTTTGCTGTTTAAACAGTTATTTACATTCAAAAGCTTGCAAATTTTTATCTTGCGATAATGTTTAATATAATTAATAATAGATGGCAGCACCAAAATTGTATCTTTCAGATTGCTCTAATTTTTTATTTTTCTAGCTCCATTTCAGTTATAATTTATACACCAGGGTGTATTTTTAGCTAAATTTTGACGATATTGTTAAACTGTTATCTATTAATTTAATAGTGCATTTTAAATAATGTAATTAATATCTATTTATTTTATATTAGATTAAATTTGTTTTACAAGGTATTTCAAATTTTATTTCAAAATGTATTAACTGCATCCTTTGGTATCATTTACTGTGATTTCTTAACTGTTTTATTTACCTTAATCTTTTTGATATACTGGTAGACATGTGCACATGGATTTTTGTAAAATACTGAAATATTAATCGGTATGGTGTTTATTATTTATATTTTATATCCTATAAATATTTAAATACGTTTTATTGATTCTTCCATTTCATATTATTTGTTTCTATTCTGCTTTCATTTTTAATCAATTCACTTGATTTTAGTGGTTGTTCGGGCACAGGGGAAAATTAATTTTAGCTTTAGCTTATTTTTCCCACAGAAAACAACCATTTTGCTTATATCATTGAATTCTGTGCCCTTGATAACGTAATTCAATGTATAAGCTTTTCAATTTTTGTCGGTGTCCACTTTTTTCTTTTTTCTACCATAATAATTCTTATAATATTTTTTTTTCTTTTTTTTTAAATACTTACAGCTTTAATTCATAATAATTGACGGTGGTAGGTTATGTTTAATTAATGGTAATATATATTTATATATATATATATATATATATATATATATAGTATATATATACTATATATATATATATAGTATATATATATACTATATATATATATATAGTATATATATAGTATCATGAATGAAATCAATAGAAGAATAAGAAATGGATGGAGTGCTTTTGGGAAGAACAATATTATTCTGAAGAGTAGCATGCCCCTTTGTTTGAAAAGAAAGGTATTTAACCAATGTGTTTTGCCTGTCCTAACTTATGGAGCAGAAACATGGACGCTAACAAAACGGATGGTACAAAGATTACAAACAACACAGAGAAGTATGGAAAGATGTATGCTAGGTATAACTAGAAGAGACAGAAAAAGAATAACCTGGATAAGAAGTCAGACGAAAGTTTTTGACATCATTGAAAGAATTAAACGGCTAAAATGGAAATGGGCTGGGCACATTGCAAGAAGACAAGACAATAGATGGAGCACAAACACCCTACAGTGGTATCCCAGAGATGTAAAACGGCCAAGAGGACGACCTCAAGTAAGATGGAGTGATGAAATCAGAAAAGTAGCCGGTGTAAATTGGATGACTAAAGCACTAGACAGGAAACATTGGAAAAATCTGGGGGAGACCTACATCCAGCAGTGGATTGAAAACGGTTGAAGATGATGATGATGATATATATATATAAAATCCGTCATTTCTTTGAAACAAAACTCATAAGTATAAAATTAAAAGAAATTTTTTTTTCACTTTTCTTTATTTACTTTTTTAATTAGATCTTTTTTTAACACTTTCCAACATAGTTGAAAAGTGTTTATGACGTCGGTTAGTCTGTCTGCCGTCTGTCTGTCCGTGCTCTAACTCCACTAAATATACTCGGATTGACATATAATTCATATATGTTATTGAGGTATGACATGTTTCGTATTGAAAATGAAGTGTGTAGCTTTCATGGTTCATTTACAGGGGCACTCAAAAGTATTCCGTTACATTATGGTCTATACACTGTCAGAAAAACTCGTCATTATACACTAAATTATTACTCATTTTTTTTTTACAAATAATTTCCGTACTCCTAGAAAACATGTTTTATCTGTGAATTCTCGCCGAACGCCTAAAAAAGAGGGAGAAATTCCGTTCATTCCTTGCACGCATAGGTATTGGGTCTATTAATAATAAAAATGAAAAACCAAATATTCTATAAATTAAGATTTCTAATTTAATTAAAAAAGACAAAGTTCTCGAATTTCAAAATAAATAACAATTACTTTTCTCATTCATTCAAAAGAATTCACAATTTATTTTTTAAAGTTGAATAAAGTTAAATAAACTTGAATTTATAAAGTTGTTTATAAATAAATATTCGCATTTAAAATATACTTTAAATGAATACATTTAAAATATAAAGGTATATATAAATACTATACAGACATACACACAATAAATACAATAAACCCAACAGGAGTGAAAAATTAGCCAGAGCCAGGAATCGAACCCGGGACCACAGTACACAAAACTGCTGCTCTAACCACTGAGCTACTCCGGCCGATACCCGGATCTGTAACTTCTCACTAATAAACCATGTTGAGGAAGTCACCAGCCATCTATACGACAGCCTTGGATGACCAGACAATGATGAATAGATTGTCAGAAACTCTATTACATCGAAATTGTAATAGAGTCAGAAACTATTAAAGTTTACTATTACATCGATCTACGATAATTATATTTTACGATAATTATATTACTTTAACTGTTGGATGCAGGCGTTATTTATGTGTGTATGCGCGTTTTAATATGTATTGTAGTATGCGTGTTTTATTACATTTAAAATATATTTTAATTAAGAAAATTAAATAGAAAAAATCGACGTTACTCAATAAAAAAAAAAAAAAAAAAAACGAACAAAATATAATATTCGTATTTTACCTCTAGCAAACTACCCAAAACTATTTAAAATTGATATTTTTATAATATACTAGGGGGCTCTGCCCCCTACGAGCTACGCTCGCCAACCCCCGTTCAGGCACACCAAAATCCAAAAAGCACGCTAATTTGATCGGCTTTAAAAATATTGAATTTAAAAAAAAAAAAAAAAAAAAAAAAAAAAAAAAAAAAAAAAAAAAAAACAGTAGCGATCTCTCTGTAAACGGGTTTCCATTCATTTTCCTTGGATTGGGGATTTTTAAGACCAAATCTGCAGCTGTTAAGAGATACAATGGCTGTTTTCGTATTTAATTAAAAAATTAGTTAAACATTTGAAAATAAGCTAATGTAAAATGAATTAAGTAAACAGTGTCATTGTCTCCCAGTATGTTTTAACAGCGCTATAAGATAGTTCTTTTAAATAATTCATTTTAAATGTATCGTTTCAAATCTGACGTAACTTATACCAAAGTTTTATTTCTCTTATTAATATTCACGTGAAAATACTTTTGTTGTTAGAAGGAAATATTATTTGCGCTGTCTTCGAATTCACGATAATAGTTGAAAAGATTATCTCAAAATAACTCGCACAAATATATTTTTCAATTTAAATTGTTTTGCCATATTTTTTGGCCATTTTAAATATGACGTAATTTCCTCCAATTACAAGTTTTAAAGCATAATAATGATTTTTTTTATTTTAAGATTTTGTTTCTCTTTTAAAATTCAAGTGTAAGTATGGTTCTTATGACGTAATTTTCCTGCTTTTAACATGTAAAATTCTAATTTTAAAGGGTTTTTTTTTTCTGTTTGTAATAGTCACGTGTAAATAAATTTTTAATTTGAAGTAAACATTATTGTTTGCGCTGTTTATACAATTGGCAACAGTTTAAATTAATAACATTTTCTAAAAATTTGTAAAAAATATCTCTCGAAATGCTGAAAATTTGAATTTAAAATCGAAATAAAACCTCAAAAAATGAGTCAAATAAGAAAAATAAATGCAATATGCACACCGAGAACTTATAACGTATAAAATGATCTAAAAATGAGTAAATTCTTATGTATAGTTTTTGCTCTAATAAAACTTTTTTAATGGAAAGATTTTGTCCAACTTTAGCATTAAATATCTCTTAAAATAATTCTTCGATTTGAAAACTGTCTGCATTAGCGTGTTTATCAAACATTTCTCTATAATACCACCGATTTTCATAGTTTTGTATGCAACAGTTTTTTTAATATTAACGATGAAAGGCCATGCTTAAGCATTCAAATTGGATGCCGATCAACCCGGAATATCTACGCAGATTTTCATTGGTCTATTTCCAAATCAAAACTTTTTTTTATATATAGAAGGATTAATACTAAAGTATAAAAACCCCGCCACAATATCATTAAGTTAGTTTTTTATTCGGCGTTACAACATTTAAAATGTTGCAAAAAAGAAGCAGTCATTACTCTCAATACATTCTTTCAAATCTGTAATGTTTTAAAGATTAAAATTTATCTTTTATAAAGCATGAAACTAAAAAGGTAAATATTCAAAATTATTGGGAAAAAATGCGTAAAATATTCAGAATTGTATACTCAATTGAAAAATATTATCCCTAGAAAATTACCTTCCTTGTTTAACACGTTAGCCTTTGCTTTATATAAGACATCTGAAATGAGTAACGATATTTGAACACGTAGTTTGTGAAACCGTGTCATAATCGTTAAGGACGCTAATCCGGAAGAGGACAGTTCCCTGGTTCGAATCCCGTCAGGGTAAGTTATGATTTAGTGTTGTTTGAATTGAATTGTGGTTTTGTGATCTTGGTGTAAAGCGAAATGTCAAATTCATAAATATGCAAGTTTCTCCTTGAAAAATTATTATAGTTTGCCTTAGACACGGAAATTTTTAAATGCGGAAATATGAAAAAACGGATTTTTTTCTGGAATTTACGGAAATAGTACTGACCTCTGGACTGCCAGTACAATTTCCCTATTTTAACGTTTTTTTTTTTTTTTTTTTTTTTTTTTTTCACAGTGAACTATTGCTGGTTATTACAGTAATTAATTTTTAATTGCTTTATTGCATTTTCTAAATTGTTTATTTATACTTCTTTCATCTTAATAAACTGTAAAGTTTTATTAGAGTATTCTGAACGTACTGGAAATTGTTACACAATCTATGCTGGACGCATGATTTTTCGTTCTTGTTACTTTCTTCTATCTTTACAAGAAGAAAGTATTGGATTCATGAAAATTTTCGAATTCCGGTTTTCGACGGATTTACACGTTTTAGGGGTCAGAGATTCCAAAAAACATGTTTTTACAAAATGTCTGTCTGTGACTCTGTGAGTCTGTCTGTCTGTCTGTCTGTCTGTGTGTATGTGACACAAATTTTGTGGGCGCTCTATCTCAAGAACTAATGCACGGAATTTAATAAAAATTGATATTCAGTTAGTGCCTAATACAAATTGATGCTGATTAGTTTTTGGTGTAAATCGCTCAACAGATGGCGCTGCAATGCTGCATTTTTCCCGATTTTCGCAATAGCTCTATCTCAAGAACTAATGCACGGATTTTGATCAAACTTCAGATTTAGTTATTCCTTGATATGATTTGATGATGATTACGTTTTGGTGTAAATCGCCCAACAGGTGGCGCTGTTATGATGAATTTTGCAGGATTTACACGATTACCCCAATAGCTCTATCTTAAGAACTAACGCACGGATTTTCATCAAACTTCAGATTAAGTTAGTCCTTGATATGACTTGCTACTGATTAGGTGTTGGTGCAAATCGCCCAACAGGTGGCGCTTCTCTGCTGCCTTTTCCACGATTGCCTCAATAGCTCCATCAATAGAACTAATGGACCAATTTTCATCTAACTTCAGATTTAGTTGTATGTTGACAAAAGTTGTTGTTAATTAGGTTTTGGTGTTAATCACTCAATAGGTGGCGCTGCTATGCAGAAATTTTCACGATTTTCGCTATTGCTCTATCTCAAAAACTAATGTACGAATTTTCTCCAAACTTCAGATTTAGTCAGACGTTGACATATATTGTTGCTGATTAGGATTTGGTATAAATCACCCAATAGGTGGCGCTGCTAGGCAGCATTTTGCTGAATTTAGACGATTTCAGCGATAGTCATATCTCAAGAACTAATGCACGGAATTTCATATCGTTAGAATCCTCATGAGATGCATAGATTGCCATTTAATTTTGGCAGTGTGATAGCGAATTTTGAAGTATTAACATGTATGAGATAGAAGAAAGTTTTGGGATTGGTACATCCGACTAGTTTATCATTGGTATCAAATTAAGCTGTACAAATAACTATTTGTGCAGCATAATATATTTTATTTCTAAACATCATGAATAGCGCTTCCTCTGTATCTTTCGATGTAATTAACAGTGTTAAGAATAGTTTTATGAATATGTTATGATTAATTAAAATTGTTATTTTTTAGTTATATACAATTAATTTAAATGCTGTCCTCGGAATATGAATGTTAGTGCATTTCCATTTTGCAGAATAAATATTAGAAAGTATGGCCACCAGAAAGCACTTTTAATCAAAATTGCATAACATACTTTCTAAGAAACAAATCTGATGCCATTTGATTTTGTTTATCATAAATAACACGCATGCTTCATATCTTTGAATGTAATAAACAGTTTTAATAATAGTTTTATAAATTTGTTATGATTAATTAAAATTGTTATTTTTTTATTGTACTAGGGGGCTCGGCCCCCTACGAGCTACGCTCGCCAACCCCCGTCCAGACACCGTAGACTCTAAATGCACGCTAATTTGATCGGCTTTAAAACGATTTCGAAAGATTGAATTATAATTTAAAAAACAGTGGCGATCTCTCTATAAACGGATTTCTATTCATTTCTCTTTGATTGGGGAATTTTAACGCCAAATCCGGGAACAGATGTTATATATTCCCGCGGCCGCCATCTTGGATTTTTTCTTGGCGTGAAAACTCCTTTTCCGTCAAGTAAATGTCGCCAAGCAGAATTATGAGCATGTTAGGCTTAACGGGGTTGCCAGAACACGTCACTCGTCGTGGTTGCCTTATCGATAAACGTCAACAAAACATCGCTGAGAATTCGAAGATGGCGGCCGCGGGAATGTATAACATCTAAGCCCAAATCCGTTGCTGTACTACTTGATTATCCCGTCGACCAATTTCGCCAAATTATATAAATCGCCAAACCACTCGCCAAATTATACAAATTGACAAAATTTTTATTTTAAATAACGAAAAAACAAATAAATTAGTACAACATTAATAAAAATACAAATAAAACGTCGAAATAAAAATAACTTGATGACGTAGACACGTGTAACAACATTTCAAAATAAGCTAATATAAAAGGAATTAAGTAAACAGAGTCTTTGTCTCCTGGTATTTTTTAACAAAGTGAAAAGAAAGTTCTTTTAAATGAGACATTTTAAATAAATCGTTTTTAATCTGACGTAATTTTGTCCAAACTATTCTTTCTCTTTTTAATATTCAAGTGAAAATACTTGTGTTAGAAATTAAATATTATTTGCACTTTCCTAACAAAAATAGTTGAACAGTATCCTCTTAAAATATCAAATAAATGTCTAGCGCAATTTCTAAATTTAAACCGTTTTGCAATATTATTTTGTGTTCATTTTATGTAATAACTGTAATGTGACGTAAATATGACGTAATTTCTCCTATTTAAGACTTCTAATGCATGTTAATAAATTTATTGCTTTACAAATTCCTTTTTCTCTTAAAATTGACATGTAATTATAGTTTTTATGACTTAATTTTTAATAAGTTCTTGCTTTTTGTACATAATTATTTAATTCTAATTCCAAATGTTTTTTTTCTGTTTATAATAGTCACGTGTAAATAAATTTTTAATTTATTTACGCGTATAAATATTTCTTTTTTTGAAGCAATCATTATTGTTTCCGCTGTTTATACAGTTGGCAACAGTTTAAATTAATATCACTTTCTAAAATCTGTTAAAAATATCTCTAGAAATGCTGAAAATCTGAATTTAAAATAGAAATAAAACCTCAAAAAATTAGTCAAAATAAAAAAATTAATGCAATCTGCACTCCGATAAATTCTAACGCATAAAATGATCTAAAAATGATTAAATTCCTATGAACAGTTCTTGCTCCTATAAAACTTTTTTAGTGGAACGATTTTGTCCAACTTTAGTATTAAATATCTCTTAAAATAATTCTTCGATCTGAAAACTGTCTACATCAGCGTGTTTATCAAACATTTCTGTATAATACTACTGATTTTCATATTTTTGTATGCATTATTTTTCTTAATATTAAGGAAGAAAGATCTCCGGTCACAAAAAATTCAAATCCGGCGGCGGCGGCGGTAGTTACTTTTTTTTAGAATAGAGAGAGAGAGATACAATTAATATAACTCTTGTCCTCGGAATATGAATAACTGTTACAGCATTTTCATTTTGCAGAATAAGTATTTGAACGCATGTCCACTTGAAAGCACTATCTATCAAAATTAAAAATCCGAATCTCTCTATTCTAGAAAAACGTAACTACCGCTGTCACCGCCGCCGCCGGTTTTGAATTTTTTGTGACCGGAGGACTTTCTTCGTTAATATTAAGAAAAATATTGCATACAAAAATATGAAAATTGGTGGAATTATAGAGACATGTTTGATAAACACGATGATGCAGACAGTTTTCAAATCGAAGAAATATTTAAAGAGATATTTAATGCTAAAGTTGGACAAAAGCGTTCCATTAAAAAAGTTTTATAGGAGAAAAAACTGTACATCAGAATTTAATCATTTTTAGATCATTTTATGCGTCAGAATTTCCCAGTGTGCAGACTACACTCAGTTTATTAATTTGACTCATTTTTGAGGTTTTATTTCTATTTTAAATACAAATTTTGAGCATTTCGAGAGATATTTTTTTACACATTTTAGAAATTGGTATTAATTTAAACTGTTGACATCTGTATAAACAGCGCAAATAATAATATTTGCTTCAAATTAAAAATTCATTTTACACGTGACTATTATAAACAAGAAAATATAAAAAGCAGGAACTCATTGAAAATTGTCATAAAAACCATATTGCACGTGAATTTTAAAAGTGAAAGAATGTTGTAAAATAATAAATTCGATAACATGCGTTATAAGTCTTAAATAGGAGAAATTGCGTCACATTTACGTCGCATTACACATTACGTAAAATGAACAAAAAATAATATTGCAAAACAGTTTAAATTTAAAAATTGCGCGAGACATTTATGTAATATTTTAAGATGATATTTTCAACTATTTTTATTAGAATACCGCAAATAATATTTCATTTCTATCAAAATTATTTTCACGTGAATAGTAAAAGGAGAAAGAAAAGTTTAGTGAAAATTACGTCAGATTAAAAACGATACATTTAAAGTGTCATTAAAAAAAACCTTTCTTTTCGCTTTGCTAAAAAATACCGGGAGGCAAAGACTCTGTTTATTTAATTCATTTTATATTAGCTTATTTTGAAATGTCAACTGATTTTATTTAGTCAAAGACGGAAACAGCCATTGTATCCTTTAACAGCCGGTGATTTGGCTTTAAAATTCCCCAATCAAAAAGAAATGAATAGAAACCCGTTTATAGGGAGATCGCCGCTGTTTTTGAACTTATAATTGAATCTTCCGAAATATCTTTTAAGCCGATCAAATTAGCGTTCTTTTAGAGTCTGCGGTGTCTGAACGGGGGTTGACGAGCATAGCTCGTAGGGGGCAGCGCCCCCTAGTATTAAAAAAAAAGACAAAACTTATCTTGTAATACCAAAGTAAATTGATTTTAAACTATACATATCGCACATTTATTAAAAATCACATAACTAAAGAAGAACAAGTGGGTAAGTGTGATCACAGATCGCACAGAGGGTTTCGTTTAATATTCCTTTCAAAACACTTTATCTTTTTGAAAAATCTATTACTTCCACATTTCGCAACCAGGGGGCGCACTCGATTCTAAACAAACATCGAACGAAATCCCGTTTTACATACTATCCGCAGATATATTAGTCGAGGGGATTGGGCCCATAGCACCTGAGATCAGTAGGCGCACCTGCCGGTAAAAAATGGAACTAAAATATGTAAGGCTATGGTGTACAATATGAAAGAAGGGTCAAAGGGGTGTCGGCAAAAGTTGGAAAATTTCTCCCCTGGTTAAAAGGGCGGATGTTAGAAAAATTACTTAAAATACACAAACTAGAGCCCGGAGAGGTAAATAATATAAGACTTTTTGAAGATTTTATGATTTGTCGTGAGGTCTGAGGTATTCAGCTATACGTATGCAAAATTTCATGTCTCCAACTTAATTAGGGGCTCTCTTAGAAAGACCTGCTTCAAATACATATGTGGTAGCTCAAAGGGTTAAACGTAAGACATTTTCAAGATTTTGTGATTTGTCGCTTGGCCTCAGGTGTTCTGCTATAAGTATGCACAATTTAAAATCCCCAATTTAATTAGGGGCTCAGTTAGAAAGAATTGCTTAAAATACACGAGCTGGAGTTGAAAGGGTTAAACATAAAACTTTTTCAAAATTTATTATTTGACGTGTAATCTGGGATGTTGAGCTATAAGTATGCAAAATTTCACGCCTCCAACCTAAATAGCGGCTAACTTAGAAAGAATAGTTTAAAATACACATGTGGGAGCTCAAAGGGTTAAACGTACGACATTTTGAAAATTTTATGATTTTTCGTTTGATGTGAGGTGTTCAGCTATAAGAATGCAAAATTTCACGCTTCCAACTTAATTAGAGGCTCACTTAGAAATAATTGTTTAAAATACACATGCAGGAGGCCAAAGGGTTAAATGTACGACTTTTTCAAAATTTTATCATTTGTCGTATGATGTGAGGTGTTCAGCTATATGTACTGAAAATTTCATGTCTTCAACATAATTAGGGGCTTTAGATTTTTAATTAGGGGCACTTAGAAAGAATTGTTTAAAATACACGTGGGAGCCGAAAGGGTTAAATGTACGACTTTTTCCAAAATTTTATCACTTGTTGTTCGATGTGAGGTCTCCAGCTATAAGTACCCGAAATTTCATGTCTCCAACATAATTAGGGGCTCACTTAGAAAGAATTGTTTAAAATACTAGGGGCCTCGGCCCCCTACGAGCTACGCTCGCCAACCCCCGTCCAGACACCGCAGGCTCTAAATGCACGCTAATTTGATCGGCTTTAAAAATATTTCGAAATATTGAATTATAATTTAAAAAACAGTGGCGATCTCCCTATAAACGAATTTCTATTCATTTCTCCAACGCCAAATCCGCTGCGGTACTACTTGATTATCCCGTGGACCAATTTCGCCAAATTATATAAATCGCCAAACCACTCGCCAAATTATACAAATTGACATAATTTTTATTTTAAATAACGAAAGAACAAATAAATTCGTACAACATTAATAAAAATACAAATAAAACGTCGAAATAAAAATAACTTGATGACGTAGACACGTGTAACAACATTTCAAAATAAGCTAATATAAAAGGAATTAAGTAAACAGAGTCTTTGTCTCCTGGTATTTTTTAACAAAGTGAAAAGAAAGTTCTTTTAAATGAGACATTTTAAATTAATCGTTTTTAATCAGACGTAATTTTTACCAAGCTATTCTTTCTCTTTTAAATAATCGCGTGAAAGTACTTTTGTTAGCAATGAAATATTATTTGCGCTTTCCTAACAAAAATAGTTGACAATATCCTCTCAAAATATTAAATAAATGTCTAGCGCAAATTCTAAATTTAAACTTTTTTGCAATACTATTTTGTGTTCATTTTATGCAATAACTATAATGTGACGTAAATATGACGTTTCTCCTAAGACTTCTAACGCATGTTAATGAATTTATTATTTTGCAATATCCTTTCTCTGTTAAAATTCACGTGTATACTTTTTATGACGTAATTTTTAATAAGTTCCTGCTTTTTATACATAATTATTTAATTCTAATTTGAAAGTTTTTTTCCTGTTTATAATAGTCACGTGTAAATAAATTTTTAATTTGAAGCAAGCATTATTGCTTGCGCTTTTTATACAGTTGGCAACAGTTTAAATTAGTACAATTTTCTGAAATCTGTAAAAAATATCTCTAGAAATGCTGAAAATTTGAATTTAAAATAGAAATAAAACCTGAAAAAATGAGTCAAAATAAAAAAATTAATGCAATCTGCACTCCGGCAAATTCTAACGCATAAAATGATCTAAAAATGATTACCCTGCCATGTATAGTTTTTGCTGCTATAAAACTTTTTTAGTGGAACGATTTTGTCCAACTTTAGCATTAAATATCTCTTAAAATAATTCTTCGATTTGAAAACTGTCTGCATCAGCGTGTTTATCGAACATTTCTGTATAAAATCACTGATTTTCATATTTTTGTATGCATTATTTTTCTCAATATTAACGAAGAAAGACCTCCGGTCACAAAAAATTCAAAACCGGCGGCGGCGGCGGCGGTGACAGCGGTAGTTACTTTTTTTTAGAATAGAGAGAAAATAGAAATAAAACCTGAAAAAATGAGTCAAAATAAAAAAATTAATGCAATCTGCACTCCGGCAAATTCTCACGCATAAAATGATCTAAAAATGATTACCCTGCCATGTATAGTTTTTGCTGCTATAAAACTTTTTTAGTGGAACGATTTTGTCCAACTTTAGCATTAAATATCTCTTAAAATAATTCTTCGATTTGAAAACTGTCTGCATCAGCGTGTTTATCGAACATTTCTGTATAAAATCACTGATTTGCATATTTTTGTATGCATTATTTTTCTCAATATTAACGAAGAAAGACCTCCGGTCACAAAAAATTCAAAACCGGCGGCGGCGGCGGTGACAGCGGTAGTTACTTTTTTTTAGAATAGAGAGACACATGTGGGAGTTACCGACATTTATTCTTCTGCGAGTTAAACCAATTAATTAAATAATAATTAATATTTCAGCTTGTAATTAAGATAGGACTTAGAAATAGGTATCAATAAAATCAGCGAGAAATTTGGCATCGGGATGCCATAAAATTTAATCAAAAAATTTAATATTTAAAAAGTTAAAATTCCGTATTAAAATATGCTATTAAGAAAAACCGCAGCGTCATCATGTCTACCTGCTTTGAAATCTTTGGAATTGAAATCTTTTTTCCTTGTCTTTCCAATTAAAGAAAATAAATTTTTATCGATCGATTTTTAGTGGATATTTTAACTTATACACATCGCAGAAATGTGAACTTTATACCAAATGAAAGTAGATTTTTTTCTGCGTCTGTCTATTCCATTTACAAATTTCTCGGACCAATATTTTCTGATATGCGATTTCGATTTAAAATGCCCACTTCGTTTTTCGGCTTAATTTCCTCCGTGGTAACCATGCATCGGCTGATTTTACTGGCAACCCTTAGGAGAAACACGGATGATTTGGTGAAAGTTCATTTGAATCTGCGTTAAAAAGGTGGATTAGTTAATTTTGGAAGTTAATTAGCCCGTAATTCAGTTAATTACCAACTTTTTCAAAATTTTATGATTTGTTGTTTGATGTGAGGTGTTCAGCTATAAGTACCCGAAAATTCAAATCTCTAACATGGTTTCTGAGAACGGGCTCTGTGACGGACAGACAGACAGACAAAGGAGTGAGACGAATACGGTTTCGTCAGATGAACGAAACCCTAAAAAGCGTATCGCGCTCGAACAAAAGTCGAACCGGGTTCCCGATGCCTTCGGCACCGTATTGCAGACGTGCTGCGCACGCACTGCAAAAAATTTTAAAAAAGTCTTTCGCTATAACGAAAGTCGAATGCCTAATTTTAACAAAATCGCGTTATGTTAGTTCCGTATTCCACCACCTGCGAGCGCACTGTATTCTTAACAAAAACATATCTGAACGAAACGCGTTCACTCAACCTTTCAGTAGATACATGGGTCGGGATAGTGGCGATCTTAACCAAGATTTCTGTTAGTTCCACTTTCCACCACCAGGGAGCGCACTCTATTCATAACAAAAGTGTGTCGGAAGGAAAGTCCGTTAAACAACCGATCAGTAGATATGCTACTCGAGGTGGTGGCGGTCTTAAGCAAGAATTTAAGATAGTTGCACAAATTACTATTCGGAACTAGTGGTAACTAAACTTTTGACATTTTTATATTTAATAAATAGCATATACAGTAAAACTCGGATATAACGCTCTTCCGGGGGGCCGGACTAGAAGAGCGTTAAAAGCGGGAAAGCGTTAAAAGCGGGAAAGCGTTAAATGCGGGAGAAAGTTTTCGACATTTTAAAATTGAGAATATTAGATTATCTGCTTTAAATAATGTGGGGAATCATTTTCGTGTATTATTTAAAATAGAAACTCCACAGCATAGGTACAAAAACGTTTCCTTCATTTTAAATACCACAAATTTACATATTGTTTACAAAGTGTATTATTATTTCAAATCAGAATAAGTAAAAGAATTTTTAACATTAAAAGCTACAAAATATATTTAACATTTCAAATAGGAACCTTTATCCTTATATTAAACATAAAATAAAATTATGAAAGAAACTAATAATAATATATATATATATTTTTAAATGTAACATTTGTATTCTTGAGCACCACTATGAGGGCTATAAACTTTCACTTACTGTTTATTCTGTTTTAGAGAAAAACTCATCGAGTTTCGTCTGACGGGTGGACGAATGGTCACACAAAAGAGCGTTTTCTGCTTTGTTTATATGTCTTAATATATCTTCATGTGAAGCGGCGATATCTACTGAAGCAGTGTATAGGCGGATAGTGCTAAAAGCTTCCATTACTCCAGCTATCGTTGGGATGCGCTCTTGAACATCGCCATCAGCAACTTCATCAGGGCCCTCTTCTTCTGCGGCATCCTGTACAGCGTCCCCTATAATGTCGTCAATGCTCCTCACGTTGCTTGTGATAACGTCTTTATCAATGTTAAGATAGCTCTGAAGGCTGTGTGCGTTTTCTGCAAGTTGCTCGCAAACACCTTGCCCGTCCTCGTCGTCTATAGGATCCGACCACTCTTCAGCTGCATCCATATTATAGTTGGCATCTGTTATGAAGCCTGCCATTTTAAAACAATTTTGAATTATTTTAGGCTCGATTGCATCCCAAGCAGCGCTAAGGTAGTTCATGGCGTCTAGGACAGTTACAGAAGATCGACTACTTTTATTTTCCATTTCATGTAGAAATCGTTTCACTATACGTTTGCGATAATGTTGTTTTAAAACCTTTATGATACCTTGATCCATCGGTTGAAGTACGCTTGTGGTGTTTGCAGGTAAAAATTCCAGAGAGACGTTTGTAATATCTGGTATTTCTTGGGGATGCGCTGCGCAATTGTCTACGAATAGTATGACATGCCTATTTTGTTTCCGCATCTCGACATAAAAATCAGAAACATATTTAATGAAGTGGGGACCCGTCATCCAAGCCTTACGTTGATGTGTACAGCCACAGGGCAGTCGTTTGATATTCTTGAAACAGCGAGGTTTGGCCGATTTTCTAATCACTAGAAGCTTGCGTTTGCCGCTCCCATCGGCGTTGAAACAAACAAGCACAGTAACACGTTCTTTACTGAGCTTCCCTCCATGGCACTGCTCATCTTTTAACGTTAAGGATTTATCAGGCATCGCTTTAAAAAATAAGCCAAATTCGTCGGCGTTATAAATATCACAACTGGCATAGTTTTTGATAAGCCTTGGAAGATTGTTCTTTTTCCAAAATTCTGCATTTTCTGTGTTCACGGCAGCGGATTCTCCGCAAATCTTCTTATACACAATGCCGTGGCGAGTTCGAAATCGGTCTAACCACCCATTAGATGGAGTAAAATCTTCAATTCTTAGCTTTTGAGCTACCTCTGCAGCTTTTTCTTTATCTATGAATCCGCTGACAGGTATGTTACAGTGTCTAGATTCAAGAAACCACTCGTACATAACTTTGTCTAAATCTTCATATTTTCCTGTTTTCACTCTCTTTTTCTTTGAGCCACCAATAGCACCATTTTTTTCAATATCTTTTCTGTTTTGAAGAAGGGTCCGAAGAGACGACGGTGCGATATTCATAGATAACGCAAAATCTTTTTGGCTCAGAATAGGTGATTTTTTGTCATAATTTTTTAGAATTTCTAATTTTTTTTGAAATTGTCAGCGTCTTTCTTTTCATACTTTTAGCTTCCATGTTGCTCCTAATTGGAGTCGCCAGCGATACTGCTTACTTATGTGTAAATGAAAAAAGCGGGAACAATTTGTATGAAGTAAGAGACAGACAGGTGCTACTGAGATGGACGGAAAAAATTCTTTTATTCTCTGATCCAATGAGAAAAAAACAGCAGAGCTGGCCGATTTTTTTTTTTTTTTTTTTTACATAGTCTTTGGGCGTTGGCTGGCTGCCAATTCCACGTATCCCCACTTTCTCTCTCTCTCTGTGTGTACGGGCGAGAAAATGAAAACTTCGGATGCAAACCAAAGCGTAATATCCGGGATTTCTTTGTTCAAAGGACCAATAAAAAGCGCGTTAAAAGCGGGAAAGCGTTAAAAGCGGGGAGCGTTAAAAGCAATGAATTTTTACACTGTTCTTATGGGTATGGTTCAAGGGATCGGGACAAATGAGCGTAAAAGGCGGGAAAGCGTTTTAAGCGGTGAGCGTTATGTCCGAGTTTTACTGTATATCAATGTGTTAGCAGATCGCCTTGTTATAATTCCAAAATTTAACAAAATCGTGTTATGTTAGTTCCAAGTTCTACCACCAGGGAACGCACTCTATTCATAACAAAACAGTTTCGGAAGGAAAGTCCGTTAAATAACCTATCAGTAGATATGTTTCTCGAGGTGGTGGCGGTCTTAAGCAAGAATTTAAGATATTTGCACAAATTACTATAAGGAAATAGTGGTAACTAAACTTTTGACATTCTTATATTTAATAAGTAGCATATATCTCAATGTGTTATGAACTATCTTAAAGTCGCAAGCAGATCTTGGAAGGAATGTCCGTTACAATGTCCGGAAGGAACATCAAACTGTCTTGGAAGGAAAGTCCGTTAAACAACCTATCAGTAGATATGTTAAACAGATCGCCTTCTTAGATTGCCTAATTTTAACAAAGTAGCATTATGTTAGTTCCGTATTCCACCACCAGGGTGCGCACTGTATTCTTAAAAAAAACATATCTGAACGAAACGCGTTCACGAAACCTTTCCGTAGATACATGGGTCGGGATGGTGGCGGTCTTAACCAAGAATTCTGTTAGATCCACATTCCCCCACCAGGGAGCGCATTCTATTTATTCATAACAAAATTGTGTCGGAAGTAAAGTCCGTTAAACAACCTATCAGTAGATATGTCACTCGAGATGTTGGCGGTCTTAAGCAAGAATTTAAGATATTTGTGCAAATTACTATTCGGAAATAGTGGTAACTAAACTTTTGCCATTTTTATATTTAATAACAAGCATATATCTCAATGTGTTATGAACTATCTTAATGTTTCAAGCAGATCGCTTTGTTATATTTCCTAAAATTAATTAAATCGCGTTATGTTAGTTCCACATTCTACCACCAGGGAGCGCACTCTATTCATAACAAAACTGTATCGGAAGGAAAGTCCGTTAAACAACCTATCAGTAGATATGTTAAACAGATCGCCTTGTTAGATTGCTTAATTTGAACAAAATCGCGTTATGTTAGTTCCGTATTCCACCACCAGGGAGCGCTCTGTATTCTTAACAAAAACATATCTGAACGAAACGCCTTCACGCACCCTTTCCGTAGATATATTATGCGTCGGGATGGTTGTGGTCTTAACCAAGAACTCTGTTAGTTCCACATTCCACCACCAGGGAGCGCACTCTGTTCATAACAAAATTGTGTCGGAAGGAAAGTCCGTTGAACAACCTATCAGTAGATATGTTACTCGAGGTGGTGGCGGTCTTAAACAAGAATTTAAGATATTTTCAGAAATTACTATTCGGTAATGGTGGTAACAAAACTTGTGACATTTTTATATTTAATAAGTAGCATATATCTCAATGTGTTATGAACTATCTTAAAGTGTCAAGCAGATCGCCTTGTTCTATTTCCTAAATTTAACAAAATCGCGTTATGTTAGTTCCACATTCTACCACCAGGGAGCGCACTCTATTAATAACAAAACTGGAGCGGAAGGAAAGTCCGTTAAACAACCTATCAGTAGATATGTTACTCGAGGTGGTGGCGGTCTTAAGCAAGAATTTAAGATATTTGCACAAATTACTATTCACAAATAGTGGTAACTAAACTTTTGACATTTTTATATTTAATAAGTAGCATATATCTCAATGTGTTATGAACTATCTTAAAGTCGCAAGCAGATTGCCTTGTTATATTTCCTAAAATTAATTAAATCGCGTTATGTTAGTTCCACATTCTACCACCAGGGAGCGCACTCTATTCATAACAAAACAGTTTCGGAAGGAAAGTCCATTAAACAGCCTATCAGTAGATATGTTAAACAGATCGCCTTGTTAGATTGCCTAATTTTAACAAAATCGCGTTATGTTAGTTCCGTATTCCACCACCAGGGAGCGCACTGCATTCATAACAAAAACATGTGTCAACGAAACCCCTTCACGCAACCTTTCCGTAGATACATGGGTCGGGAAGGTGGCGGTCTTAACCAAGAATTCTGTTAGTTCCACATTCCACCACCAGGGAGCGCACTCTATTCATAACAAAACTGTGTCGGAAGGAAAGTCCGTTAAATAACCTATCAGTAGATATGTTTCTCGAGGTGGTGGCGGTCTTAAGCAAGAATTTAAGATATTTGCACAAATTACTATAAGGAAATAGTGGTAACTAAACTTTTGACATTCTTATATTTAATAAGTAGCATATATCTCAATGTGTTATGAACTATCTTAAAGTCGCAAGCAGATCGCCTTGTTATATTTCCTAAATTTAACAAAATCGCGTTATGTTAGTTCCACATTCTACCACCAGGGAGCGCACTCTATTAATAACAAAACCGGAGCGGAAGGAAAGTCCGTTAAACAACCTATCAGTAGATATGTTACTCGAGGTGGTTGCGGTCTTAAGCAAGAATTTAAGATATTTGCACAAATTACTATAAGGAAATTGTGGTAACTAAACTTTTGACATTCTGATATTTAATAAGTAGCATATATCTCAATGTGTTATGAACTATCTTAAAGTCGCAAGCAGATCGCCTTGTTATATTTCCTAAATTTAACAAAATCGCGTTATGTTAATTCCACATTCTACCACCAGGGAGCGCACTCTATTATTAACAAAAACATGTCTGAACGAACCCCTTCACGCAACCTTTCCGTAGATACATGGGTCGGGAAGGTGGCGGTCTTAACCAAGAATTCTGTTAGTTCCACATTCCACCACCAGGGAGCGTACTCTATTCATAACAAAACTGTATCGGAAGGAAAGTCCATTAAACAACCTATCAGTAGATATGTTAAACAGATCGCCTTGTTAGATTGCCTAATTTTAACAAAATCGCGTTATGTTAGTTCCATATTCCACCACCAGGGAGCGCACTGTATTCTTAACAAAAACATATCTCAACGAAACGCCTTCACGCAACCTTTCCGTAGATACATGGGTCGGGATGGTGGCGGTCTTAACCAAGAATTCTATTAGTTCCACATTCCACCACCAGGGAGCGCTCTCTATTCATAACAAAACTGTGTCGAAAGGAAAGTCCGTTAAACAACCTACCAGTAGATATGTTACTCGAGGTGGTGGCGGTCTTAAGCAAGAATTTAAGATATTTGCACAAATTACTATTCGGAAATAGTTGTAACTAAACTTTTGACATTTTTATATTTAATAAGTAGCATATATCTCAATGTGTTATGAACTATCTTAAAGTTTCAAGACACATCTACTTGTTATTTTTCCTAATTTTAACAAAATTGAGTTACGTTAGTTCCGCATTCCGCCGCCAGGAGCGCACTCTATTCGTACCAAAAGCGTATCTGAAGGAAACTCCTTCACGCAACCTTTCCGTAGATACAGGAGTCGTAATGGTGGCGTTATTAACCAAGAATTCTGTTAGTTCCGCATTCCACCACCAGGGAGCGCACACTATTCATAACAATAGTGTATCTGAGGAAACTGTGTTAAAAAACCTATCAGTGGATATGTTACTCGAGTTGGTGGCGGTCTTAAGCTAGAAATTAAGAAACTTGCTAAAATTACTATTCGGATATAGTGGTAACTAAAAATTTGACATTTTTATATTTAATAAGTAGCATATATCTGAGGACTCCCTCAAAAACGGTATCTAAAAAGGCCATAAAAGCTAATTTTTAAAAAAGAAAACCAGCGCCTCTCCCCGTTTGCCTAAAAAGGATCCAAAACGCACCTCATTGTCCACTACACATGCAGATTCATTAAATAAAAATTAATATCGCAACTTACAAATAAGCTATCACGCACAGAAAGATAGAAATTATCCGATAACGTGCGAAGCACGCTGGTCTTTGCCATAATAATATCTGTAATTCGATTTAATTGGGATATTTAATCAAAAGTATTACCCCCCCCCCCCCTCCCCCTTCCTATCGACACAAACCTAACAAAAATTATGCGATAGCGGGCGAAACACGCTTTTTCTCACCTCGAATATACTTATCTGATAGCGCTGAACCTCATGTAAATTGATATACAGTAAAATCTGTCTAAGGCGGAATCGATCGGGACCGAGAAAGTTTTCCGCCGTAGACAAAATTCCGCCTTATAGAAATCGGTATTAAAAAAAAAGATTGTCGCGTATTTTTATATTTGTAATCTTCAGTACCGTTCTTTAAAGAGTAATATTATTTAGTATATTCTTTTTTAATTTCTGACAAATAATTTAAAAAAAACAAAACATCATTTTGTTTGTACATTTCTTTCTTTTTTTTTTACACACAGAGAGAGTTTTAAGTAGGAAATTTTCTATTTTATGAATTTAATGAAAAGTATAAAAAGAAAAAAACGTGCGTATTTTTATTTCTTCAATCCACATTTTCCTTTTATTTACAATTGTTTACAGTTTTTTACACAAAAAAACCTTCTGCTTTTCTCAGTGAAATGGATTACCATACGGTAAATATAATTAAACAATACTTATACTATTTTATCCTATTCAATTATACTAATAATTAAAAAAATGTAAGATTTTTAAAAATTTGCTTTTTAAATTTTGAATGTACGACTTTTCTAAAACCTTGTAGTCTTATATTTATAGTTAGAATAACAGCCGTATTATTATTATTATTATTATTATTATAAGAGTATGGAAAAAACAAAAACGCATACTTTAAATTTATGTAACGCAGAAAAACAGAACTTTATTTGTGTAAAAAAATGTAAATAAAAAGAAAGTGTAGTAGACTCAACAAATACATACTGTGTATTTTCCTTTTCATTAAATTCGCAAAAATGCAAAATTTCATAATTAAAATTCTCTCTCTGTAAACAAATGAATGCGTAAACGCATGTTTTTATTTCTATCTGTGTTTTATATCTATTTATTTATATGTATTTCATCTATCTATTGGTTTTAAAGTTTCTTATACCGAATACTTTTCATTTTAAAATATCTTTTTTCCGTCTTATGCAAAAATTGGTTTTTGTCGGGACCTTAAAAACCTTTCCGTTTCCGCGTCAGACAGATTCCGGCTTATGGAGCACATATTAATGCTATTTTCTATGAATTCGCCGGGACTTGAAAACCTTTCCGCGGTAGACAGATTTCCGGCTTACACAGAGTCCGCCTTAGACAGATTTTACTGTATTTCCTAATTTAAATTATTTCGTGGTTTAAAAAGCACGTGCCACCCGCATTTCATGGAAATGAAACCTAATTAATTAAATAATAATTAATATCTCCGCTTGTAATTAAGCTAGGAGTTTGAACCGGGTATGTATGAAATCACCGAAGAATTTCAAATCAGGATGGCAAAAAATTTAATCATTTAATATTTAAAAAGTTTAAATTTCATATTAAAATAAAAACCGCGAGCGTGCCGTAATGTCTGAGATAAAAAATCAAGTCTGCAGTTTGCTAGCCTCGCCAGATAAAATCGGGGTTCAGCTTTCGTGAATCCTCCAATGGTAGTGCTCCGAAGCTAGCCTCGCAAAAAGGGTCCAATTGTAGTCAGAGAGGTGCTTTTGATGAATTAAAAAGGTGGATTGGTTAATTTTAGAAGTTAATTAGCCCGTAATTCGGTTAATTACCAACTTTTTCAAAATTTTATGATTTGTTGTTTGATGTGAGGTGTTCAGCTATAAGTACCCAAAATTTCAAGTCTCTAACATGTATAGTTTCTGAGAACGGGCTCTGTGACGGACAGACGGACAGACAGACAGAGGAGCGAGACGAATAGGGTTTCGTGAGATGAACGAAACCCTAAAAAAGAAGATAAAACCACACGAATTTAGATATATTAATTCAAAGTTCGAAAAAGCACGTTCCTAGGAAAATAATAATTAGGTGTCATGCATTTATTACATTACACTACGGGAGGAGGTGGGGGGGGGTAATTATTTATTATTGCAATAAAGTAACAAATGAGCAGTAAAGGTAAAAAAAAAAAAAAATAGAAATTACAAAGTTTAGCAGCTGTTAAAGTTTGTGTGCTGTGGGATACATATATATATTTGAAGGTGGTGGAGGAGTATGTAGATGAAAAGAAAAAAAAAAAACGGAAATCACGAAACTCGAAAGATTTTCGTTCTTCCTTATTACATTATTAAGTTTGTTTTTTTTAAGCAATTATTTTGCATGAGATAAATCGTAAAAACTGAAAATTAAACCAATGAAATTTATTCTATAGGATATTTACGAAAATCTAAGATTTTTAGATTTCATATTTTAAGATTTTTTTTTTATTAATGACAAATTATATATCAATAGCATAGACAAGTAATAAAAAAATTGTTGTCTAGCACATATGCATGTACATATATATATATAGCACATATGCATGTACATATATATATATATATATATATATATATATATATATATATATATATATATATATATATATACATATATATATAACCATTAGATAAACATTACCGACCACGAACAAAAACTGTGAAATTATGAATAAATAACATTAACAAATACAGCCCCCCCCCCCCAACACACTTAACATAGATTCCAAAAACATATTAAAAAAAGTGGAAATTGAATAACATAAATGGAATAATACAAATTTGTAGAACTTAGGCAGAATCGTCGGTTCCCAAATATCTTAAGTTCCACAAATAAAATGTGTGGTTTCATCTTCATATTACCCATAAATTAGCTAAAGAATGTGAATTTGGGACTACCACACACATAACACCGAGAAATAAACCGTTGAGCACCAATTAAGTTCAAAATAAAACAAGATATATATATATGTATATACTACTGATGCTTAACCAGTAACTGACACTTCAGAAAATGCTTAACTGAAATATGTATTTTCTTTTGAAATTCGGCAAGTAATGCAGTCAAGCGATAACTTATTTGTCTTAACTGTTATAATATATTTTTCTGTTATTGGTTTTTCAGAAAACGGATGATGTTAAACCATTGTTCTGAAAAAAAAATATTTTTAGTAATAAAAAGTGTAATTTTTAAAAATTTTGTCAACGATAATTTTTAAAGTATCTTTTTAATGTTGCTATACTTTCAAAAACAAAACTAAGTATAAAATAAATTTAAAAGTTTGTAATTCGAACAAGAAAAAATTCTTAAGGTGTCAGTTACTGGAGGTACCCACATTAAATCAAATTTAAAATTAATGCAATTTATTTTGTAATTCTTAATTATTCATGGGAAACACGTGAAGAAATTTTAATCGGTAAAAAAGATGTTATAGTTTTAATCTGGCATTACACATAAGCATAATTGTATGTAATTTTTGGACTTTTTAATGCATGGCTTTAATAAATATTTACTCTTATATTTTCCCATGTGATTATGCAATTAACTTCCCTCGCCATCTAAAACGATAAGATGTCAAGTAATGCGTCCCGAATCTGGATGTCGCCAGGCGATTTGATAAATACATGGCTATATGAGTCAGCCTGTATTATTGGAGTCTTAGGCAAAGGCGGTAATATCGCTCACCCTCAAGAAAAGTGACACACCTCGACAAAAGTAAATTCCACAGGAGAGGCAAAAGAAAATTTGCATGATCTTACTATAACATGAAATTATAGTACTTAGCTCTGCATGCAGGATTAAAAACGTGTATAAAAACATAAAACACTTAAGAATGAAGATTTAGGGTGAGGTTTGGGTAATTTTACCATCCCACACAATCCACCCTTCTTCTGTGGCCCGAAACGGACTACAGCGTAATAAAGTGCTTTTCTATATAGTATAACTACAACTTAAGTATAACTACACTTATTAAACTTTCTGTGTAGCAAGACGCACCTATGACAGACATATTAGTGGAATGAAATGCAAAATAAATTTTTGCGAGATGTGTCACTTTTCTCGCGGATGAACGATATGTTATAACATCGCATCTAAAATACGGAAAAGTTAAATAGGCATTTTTTTTAAAAATAGCATAATAAATTCGTAAAAAAATCCTTAAAACCCGCTGAGATTGAATTGAAAAGACCAGAAATATGTTTCATTTTAGATAGATTTCCGTTTTAACACATATTTTTTTCGCCGATAGCAAGATATTTTTCCACTTCAAGCAAGATTATATCACACATTGGTACTGTTTTCGAAAGTTTTACCGTATGTATTACTCAAGCAGCACCTGCTTTTACTATAAAGTTTATTTGATATTTGTATACATTCGTGAAATATTTTTTAAATATTTAAATAGTAATAGCGTTGTGTAACGCCGTAATAATTGACCAGAACTCTTGATTCTCACATCTAACTTTTATTTGACGTTACCGGACAGAACACACACATGTAAGGTACACTTAATTAAAACACATAAGTTTCAAACATAGTTAAGGAGCTCGCTAGGCCCTTTGCGGTCGAAACCAATACGACCGTCTTCGCTGCCCTCAAGACATCAACTCCCAGTCTTTGCCTCCCAACTTTTTTTAATATATCTGGCCCAAGAATTCTATGTGTTTCAAGAGATCATCATGGACTCTGAGTGTCTTTGAGTGATTATGATTTAATAGTTTCTAGGAGCTGAAAACTTGTGAGTTTATATCCGCTATAGTGTCAAAAAAGGCAATTTTATCAGTGAGTTAGTACTTCTTCAGAAAATATATGAGTTCACATCTGGAGACTAAATTTCTCACCCTCTACTTAGCTGAAGGCGATTTCAGAACTCAATTAGAGATCTGATGAATAAAATCTACTTAAAGAACCATATGGCGAGGACATCTGGCCCGTTACAGTTGTTTTTATTCTGTGAAATCTATACTAGTTCGATTTCGCACCATCCAAAATTTCAAATGCCAGCGTTATTTTAAATAATATGCTTTCACTAATTTACATTTTTTTAATAACAAAAGGAAATTTCGCATAAAAATAAATATCGCAATTCGATTTCTCATTAAATTTCATATAGGAATCATGTGTTATATTTCGTTATATTATGCGTTATATTTTATTCATTAACATAGTTATATACAATTGAAGTTACGAAATTCGAAATCGTACTGGTGTGGATTTCGAATGCGAGTGTGCTGAATCGAAGTATCGAGTTGACGGATTAATTTAAAGATTAATTTAATATTATAATATTGAATTTCTCAAATACCCTGTTAAACAACGCAACACTTTCTAGCACATTTTTTGACTCATTTTTGAACGTAAAGGCATAAACTTGGCAGGGCTGACTTGGAATCGAAACAATTTTTCCATTTTTTGATAAATAAATTACTTATCGAGTTATAAGCGTCAAGTGGTCACGTGACAACGAGTTTTTCTCCTGTCTCGTAGCGTTGCATGCGGAAATCCGGTTAAAACGCCTACTTTGACAGCATTTTCAGAAAGATTTTTTGCATTTACTAAAACATAGAAAACGTCTTTCGATTACATTAGTTTCTGAATAACAACACCTGCCAATTTCAAGCGTTTCCGAACAAAAATGAATTAAAAAGTGTGACAGGTAGTATCCTCTTTGGATTTGAGAAAAGCCTTAAACTAGTTCTAATTAAACGTTTCAAAAGTGTTATGGGGAAGGGAATATCACTCGAATGTGGCAACCTGTAGCATAATGGGAGGTGCGGAATAACGACGAAATTTGCATGCCGTAATTAGTCGACTTCGTCGTTACCCTTATTTAAAAACAGCTAATTTCGAGCAATTTTATAATTCTTCACGTTAATTTATTGTTTGTATGTCTGTTTAATATTTATATATACCGTTAACAGTTGAGTGCAGGCTTGATTTATGTGTTTTTTTATTATATACTAGTTATACCCGGCCATGCGCTGCTGTGGCTCAGTCTGGTTAAATGGAAAAAAAAGAAAAGAGAAAGTGCACGTTTCTAATATGTTTAATTTCCCAATACTTGCGGGTATACAATATTTTTGTTGTTACATTGTCTGTGTAGATATAGAGATTGTCTGATTTGCCGATTCTAGAACACGAAACATATAATTGCCCGTGTGAAAAGCAATTCATGTCTAGATCTGAACCACAGAATTTTAAAGGTTGGCCCTAAGCTTTGTTGATGGAGATTACAAACGCCAATCAAATAGGTAACTGCAATCTCTTAAATTGAAATTGCGCATCCATTGGAATCAAAGGAATGCGAGGAATAAGGACATCTTCACCTTTGAAAGGTCCTGTCAAGATTGTTGCTTCTATGAAGTTGCTCATTATTTTTTTACTGCAAGCCGCGTGCCGTTGCAAAGATTTGACTTGTGAATATTTCGAAACATCATAATTGGCAGGCCGATTGTCAACTGCAGTACGTGTGGTGGCATCCCTCGAAGATCAAGTGAATTAAAAAGATATGTGCCGAGTTAAACTTATGGCTTTGAGCGCACAGGCTATTCTCACTAATTGTATATTATACTTTTATTTCAAAGAATAAGGCCCATTGAAAAATAAATTAAGAGAAATTACCCACCGTTACACCCGTTTTATTCTTAACCAATGGACCTCCAAATCTAACCAGGGAAATACCTTATCAGAATAAACCGGTATACGAAATTTGAAGCAAATCAGATAATTCTGCATGAAAAACCCATTTATCTAAATTAAGGGAGGATTAGCCCCCGTTCGCCCCTTTATACTTAATCAATGAACCCTCCAAAACAAATCAGGGAAGCGCATTATCAGAAAGAACCTATTCACAAAATTTGAAGCAAATCCAATAATTCTACATAAAAAAGCACGTTATCTAAATTAAGGGGGGGGGGGGATTTAGCCCCCCGTTTCCCTTTACACAACCAATAAAACAACAAATTTACAAGGGAAGCACTTTATCAGAATGAACCCATTTACAAAATTTGAAGCAAATCAGATAATTCTGTATGAAAAACCCATTTATCTAAATTAAGTGGAGATTAGCACCCCGTTTCCCCTTTTATGCTTAACCAATGAACTCGCAATACTAATCAGGGAAGATCCTTATCAAAATGAACGTATTTACAAAATTTGAAGCAAATCGGATATTTCTATCAAGAGTTGTCGCGTTACATACATAAGTACATGCAGAACCTGAGGGCACATTAGCTCTCAGGCTTTAACAGCCTGTGAGCTAAAAAGATAAAAACACGAACTAAAAAAACAAAGAAAAAACAAATATCATTAAAAAATACTGACGAAATATTTCAGTAATGTGTCCCTCCGGAAAGCATAGTGAGGAGAGTTGCATTATATGAAAGACTGGTCAAAGGGCTTTCTAATGATATACCACATAATAGGTGTCAATTTTTTTTAAGTGCCCCGGGGGATGCTAGGTTCATAGTAGTAATATAAAAACACGCGCGCATTCAAATGCAACGCAATCGGTGAAGAACTTTCGAAGGTTTAATGTTTCGTTCAAACGAACATTTACATTTTTTTATATAGAAATATGCCCCCACGGGGGGAAAGTGGGATGAGGGAGATGGTATGTGCATAATATGAAAGAGTAGTCAAAGGGCTTTCTAATGATATGTCACATGACGTGTGTCTGAAAAAATGTAAAGAGCGCCCCCTGGTGGTGGCAAGGAAATTGGAGGAGGGAGGAGCGAGGTTCGGGATAGGTAAATAAAAACACGTGCGTATTCGAATATAACGCAATCCGTGAACTTCAAAGCAATCAGTGAAGAACTTTCGTCGGTTTAAGATTTTGTATAAACGAACATTTATATTTTTATTTATATAGAAATGTGTCCCCACATGGGGAAAGAGAGGGGAGCAAGATACGAGGTACATAATATGAAACAGTAGTTCAAAGGCTTTCTTATGATATATCACATGATGGGTTTTAGAAAAAATTTAAAAAGCGCCCCGGGTGGGGGGGGGGGGGGGTTGCTAATGAGGAGATGTGGGAGCGAAGTTCATAATAAGTATATAACAACACTTCCGCATTCGAATGCAATTCAACCCGTGAATTTCAAAGCAATCGGTGAAGAACTTTCGTAGATTAGCGATTTTGAATAAACGAACATTTACATCTTTATTTATATTGATTGTAGTGTGTGTGTGTTTTATTATACATCGTAGATCGATGTAATAGTAAAATCTATTCATCGTTGTCCGGTCATCCAAAGCCGTCGTATAGGGCTGGTGACTTCCCCAACATGGTTTATTAGTGAAAAATTGCAAGCTTAGGTATGGGCCGAAGTAGCTCAGTGGTTAGAGTGACAGCCTGAAATGCTGTGGTCCCGGGTTCGATTCCTGGCTCTGGCTAATTTTTCCCTCCAGTTGGGATTATTGTATTTATTGTTTGTAGGTCTGTTGAATATTTATATATACCGTTAATTTTAAAGTAGTTTATAAGAAAGTAAATAATATAATTTAAAGGATAGATACAATAATAGTTATTTAATTTCTGATACGTTTTATTTAAGAGACATTATCAGAAATTCGGGCTCGAAAAGCATGAGCTGATTAACTTTAAAATCTGATCTGTGATATAAAGCAATTTTTCATCATCAGATTACCGCGAAAATAATTTATTTTCTGGAATAAGGCTTGAGTTATAAAACCAAACAGAAAAAAAAAAAATATATATATATAAGCAAAAAATTTAACATTAGGTATTTGGCGGCATTATAAAGTAACGCTTCTTTTATTTTAAGAATTAAAAAAAAAGCGAGAAATAGCAGCGTAAGCAACAAACATCTATATTTCAGATGCAGTTCTATGTAAATTATTTTGTGTTTTTTGCAACATTTTGTTTTACACGTCACGTATTCCGAAATTTACAATATTGGTTTCAAGCTTAAACGATAATCTTATTTATTAAATGTTTAGGATTAAAGGTTTGGTTTACAGTCACAAAATTTAATATAATTTGTCTTTTTTACCTCACTGCCAAGAACGGTTATGTGTTTCACGCGTGTCTGGGTAAGTGGATTTCTTTATACCCTCGAAACATACCAACGGCTGGATGGATTTTAATGAATGAGGTCTCAATCAATTCGTCTTAACCGTTCGATGGTTATAGGCTAAGTTTTGTTTTATAAATTCAAAATGGCGGCCGTAAAATACAAAATGGCCGTAGAGACGAAATACAATTTTTACGCACCCTATTGAGCGGCATATCATTGGATAGGTGTTTAAAAATGAAGACGATATTTCATTGACTATTTCACAGTTAGAAGCTCCGTTTAAATATTACACAACCTGGAAGTTGTGTAGGTAGGATCTCTAGCTTTACTGTAACTCTAACCTTAATAGGCATCTATGGTCTTTGTTGCCGCTAGAAGCGCCATCTATGTGGATTGTTTTGAAAACTGGTGAGTTGGGTTCGAGACGCCGATCCCATGAGTAGTGTCAATATCAGCTCTCGATCAATTTATTGTTTTGTGAATTAAAATTTAATTAGTAATACAGTCCGCAAGTTTTATTTTATTGTGAGTTGTGTGCAATGATTATTTGAGATTGAGCTATTGGCGGGAACATCTATTTTTTGGTCCGTCGAGCCACAGTAAAAACCAAGCATTTAATTACGTATTTAAGTGAAGTTTTGATTCTATGAGTTACAAGTGTACCGATACGAATTAAGTGGTTTTTTTTAATGAGATTTGTGGCGTTTGTTTATTAGTATAAATCTAATAAGTTATTATAATATTACTTTAATACTGTGATGTTAAAAAAGGCTTTATTGGGAGTTTAAATAATGTGGTTGCTATGATGCAAGAACAATAATTATGTTCTGTCAGTAGAGTATTTAATATCATACTTGATAATTTAACGCAGAGAATAAACGAAGTTGCAAAATGCTTATTTTGAGAAGACAAAATAAATAAAGAAAACAAAATATTATTCTGCCGTGGTTCAGCAATTTGGAAAAAGAGATTTGCCTTTATTTTGGAGGTATGTGAGATTTATTTATTTATTTATTGTGAACTATAATTATTAAAATGTTCAAAGGTGCGAAAAAGGAAGCCTATCAGAGGATAGCTTTTGAATTAGGGATTGATATTTCTGATATAAAATTAACTAATTATGATTTAATGAATTTAATAAAAGAAAGTGGTAAATATAAAGCAGTTTCAAAATTGGTAGAAGAAATGGCCAATAATATTATAGAGGAGAGAAAAAAATGAGGAAGCGAAGGTACTAGAACTTCAAAAATTAAAAATTGAACGTACAAAATTAGAGCTTGCGTTGGCTAAGGCCCGAGAAGAAACCAAAAGTGAAAAATTAAATTATTTCGAGAAAAGAGAAAGCATAGAATCTTTAGACTCTTTCATTAAAAGTATAAGAACACTTACAATCAAAATTCCGTCTAGACCGGAAGGTTGGAGTTATTTCTGCTCGTCTTTAGAAAGGGGTTTTATTTCAAAAAATGTCCAAGAAAAGTATAAATCGGAAATTCTTCTAAATATGTTAGTGGAAAGGGCAACAAATGTTATCATGTACATTAAGGATGGGGAATTAGAAGATTATTCAAAGGTGAAAGCTATAGTACACAGAGAATTTGAGCCAACTACCCCAACTTGTTTAGAACATTTTAGAAAAGCACAACGTCAGCCCAATGAAACATATGTACAATTTGCATCCCGATTAACAATGAGTTGGGATTATTATTTAAAATTGAGAAATGTGACAGATTTTGAAACTTTAAAAAAGTTAGTGATTTCTGATAAAATTTGTCAGACGCCTGACAAGGATGTTACGTGTTTTATAAATGTTAGACAAGGAGATTCTCGTTTCACTCAATTGAGTTATCTCGGGAGATACATTTATATTACACATCAAAGAGAAAACCTGTGGTTGATAATTCTATGTCGAATAATAAAAATAATTATTCCAGGACAGTTTCTAAAGTTTCTAACTGATGTAAAAAATTCTAAATGTATTTTGTCATGTAATGAAAATCATCCTTTGCATAAATGTCATGTTTATAAAAATATGTCAGTGAGTGATAGAATTGAGCTGATAAAGGCAAAAAAACCTTTGCTTTAACTGTCTTATGAATCATAAAGTAGTCGATTGTAAATCTAAATTCTCGTGTATTATTTGTGGGAAAAAGCACAATGTAACTTTGTATTTTCCTAGCGAACCAAAAATAAATAAAGTTGAAAACCAAGAGGTAATTTCACAGGAAATGTGTCATATAAACAAAGGAGGTAATAAATCTAATTTGGATGTTTCGGCTTCAGTATTTCAGCCTTTCCCTGCTAATAATCAAAACAATTTATTTCAAGGACATGCAATTTGTCTAATGAGTTAAAAGCTGTGTTATTTAACACATTTGTTTGTTTAATGAAAGATGAATTGGGTAATTTTCATGAAGTACGAGTTTTATTAGACGTTGGTGCAAACTTTAACTTTATGAGTAAAAAGTTAGTAGATAAACTTAATTTGAAAAGAGAAAAGACTAACATTTCTATTTCAGGCATAAATAATTTATCGCTGAATGTTAGATCTAGGGTTAACACAACTGTTTCAACTAGAGATAAGGATTTTCATTTAAAATTAGACTTTTTAGTCGTTCCGAAAATTACAGAATTTACGCCGTCTAGGCCGCTTGAGACTTCTATCCCATTGTTAAATAACATCAAATTAACCGAGGAAAAATTTAATGTCCCAGGTCCGATTGATTTGCTTTTAGGTGCAGAAAATTTCTATGAATTTTTAAGACCAGGCCAAATTTATCCGCAAACATTAAATACTAAAATTGTGTTACAAAACAGTGTATTCAGGTATATTGTCAGTGGAAGCCTCCCGGCTAGGGGTGGAAGTAATATACATTGTGGGTTAATTACAGATAATTTGGAATTAGAAAAAGTAATTAGAGAGTTTTGGGAAATAGAAAACGTAGAGAGAGAGTCTGAGATTTCTAAAACTAAGGAAGCAGAAATTTGTGAAAAGCATTTTCTGAAAAATTATTCTAGAACTGAAAATGGACAATATATGGTGAAAATGCCACTAAATGAAGATCCGTCTTGTCTTGGCGAATCAAAACAAAAGGCAATGAATATTTTAAATTCATTATGGAAGCGCTTAGTTAGAGAACTTAAATTTAATTTAATGATCTTTATAAAGCATTTATGCAAAAATATCTAAGTATGGGTCACATGGAAGAAGTGACAGAATCTGAAGAGCTGGAAGTCACTTATTATATTCCACATCATTGCGTGTTCCGTACAGAATCAAGTAGCGATTACGAGTCGTGTACAAAAGGCAAAAACTTCTACAGGAAAATCATTAAACAGTTTGCAGTTTAACGGAGGAACAATCCAAGCTGAGTTCTTTTGTATGATGTTGCGATTTCGAAAGCACCGATTTGTTTTCGTAGCAGATATAAAAAAGATCTATCGTATGATACTAATACATCCGAGTCAAAGAGATTTATTACGAATATTATTTAAACCTGAAGTGAATGAGCCGGTAAAAGTGTACAAGTTATGTACTGTGACTAAAAGGACAACCAGTGGTCCTTTTTTAGATACAAGAACCTTAATGCAATTATCCAGAGATGAAGGAAATGAATTCCCTTTAGCTGCAAATGTGTTGTTGCAGGATGTTTATATGGATGACATCCTAACAGGGGCTGATGATTTATACACAGCTAAGGAGATTCAGCAACAACTGATATCTTTGTTAAATAGAGGAGGCATGGATGTGCATAAATGGACAGTAAATAATTTTGCTCTTTTATGTAATAATTAAGAATCTGAATATTATTTTTCTAATGAGACAAAAACTTTGGGAATATTGTGGAAGCCCCAACTAGATTGTTTTGGGTTTAACTTAATTATCGAGCAAGGTGAATTATACACTAAACGATCAGTCTTGTCACAAATTGCTAGAATATTTGACCCTTTGGTTTTGATAGGTCCAATTATTACAAGAGCCAAGGTGTTTCTGCAAAAATCATAGTTGCTGAAAATAGATTGGTGTGATTATCTCCCAATGAAAGAAATTAAGGAGTGGGATGACTTTCTACTTCCTTAAAGAGTGTAAATCTGATCAGTATCCCTAGATGTATTCTCATTTCTCAGTCTATTTGTGTAGAACTACATGGATTTTCCGATGCTTCTGAAATTGCTTATGGAGCGGTCATTTACGTGAAATCTACTAATTCTTGTGGTTATTCTGCTGTTAAGCTACTCACTAATAAGTCCAGAGTAGCTCCTCTAAAGCATGTCACTATCCCGCGTCTTGAACTTTCTCCTGCAGTGCTGCTATCTAAGTTGATGAAGAAGGTGTTAAGTGCCTTAAAATTAGAAGTTTCTAAAACTTATTTTTGGACAGATAGCACTATTGTACTTGCATGGTTAAAAAAGGAATCCAATGATCTTAAGACATTTGTAGCCAATCGCATATCAATTATACATACAAAGTTTAACTTCGGTTGAACAGTGGCATTCCGTACCTTCCAAGCAAAATCCTGCCGACATTATTTCTAGAGGTATAGATCTCATCAAGATTCATCAGTGTGAACTGTGGGGGTTCGGCCCTGCATTCCTACAGCAGCCTGAGGTGGTTGAGTGTCCTGATAGCAAACCTGCTGAAACCAATGAGTTGTTTTTGCGTGAATTGAATTCACCATCAGTAACTCAAGTATGTGTCTTAGTTAACACTCTTGAACCTTTAGACATTATTAATAACTGTTCTTGGTTTATCAAACTACAAAGAGTATTAGCATGGTGTAAAAGATTCATATATAAATGTAGAAACCCTTTATATCCTACAGCTGGAACTTCATCTAGCTGTGAACTCTCTCAGTCCTTATTGTGCATTGTAAAGAACATTCAAAGGACTTCATTCGTGAAAGAAATCCAGTGTTTAGAAAGGGGTACTGCTATCCCTAACAATAGCAAACTGACAAATTTTGTCCATTTTAAACAGTGACGGCTGCATTCGTGTTGGTGGTTGACTAAAAAACAGTAACTTGTCCTATCACTAAAAATATCCTATGATTATTCCTATTAACCATAATTTTACATTTTGTGTTTTTAATTATTTTCATGTTTTATATTTTCATGCAGGTTCAGAAACTACAATGTCCCTCATCAGAACTAAATTTTGGATTTTAGCTGGCAGAAATGTAGTTTGAAAAATTATTTGTAAGAAAATTAATTCTAAAAATTCCCAGCAACAGATGGCTGATTTGCCAGCAGTAAGAGTAACGGTATCCAGAGTATTTATGCGTACTGGATTAGACTATTCTGGTCCTTTTGAGGTAAAAAAATTCGACAGGTAGGAGTAAACAGATAAAAAAGGTTTTTATTTGTATTTTTGTGTGTTTTACTGCAAAGGCCTTGTACTTTGAAATTGTCAATGATTTAACAAGTGCAGCGTTTTTAGCAGCGCTTAAACGCTTTATTGCGAGATGAGGCAAACCTTCTGTTATCTTTAGTGATAATGGCCGAAATTTTGTTGGTGCCAATGAAGAATTAAGAACAATTCTCAGATCTTTATTTAAGGATAAAAATGAGGAGGAAATTCAAAATTATTTAGCTAATGAAGGAATTAATTGGCATTTTAATCCCTCTTCAACCCCTCAGTTTGGAGATTTATGGGAGGCAAATGTTACATCACTTAAATATCATTTAAAGCGTGTTGTAGGTAAAACTATTTTAAGTTATGAGGAACTCTTGACTCTCATTATTCAAATCGAAGCTGTTCTTAATTCTCATCCACTCTGCCCTCATTCAAATGATCCAAATAATGTTGAAGCTTTGACACCTGCTCATTTTCTTATTGGCTCATATTTAATGGCCTTACCTGAACCAAATTATACTGAAATCCCTATGAACAGGTTGAGCAGGTGGCAATTAGTTCAGAAATTGACAAAACATCTTTGGAAAAAATGGTCATCAGAATATTTAAATAAGCTCTTAAATAGACCTAAATGGCATAAAGGAAGAGTAGAGATAAAAGAGGGAGATTTAGTCTTAGTAAAAAATTCTGATAATTATTGCCCTTTAAAATGGCATTTAGCATGAATTATTAAAATCCATCCAGGCCAAGATGTTATAGTTAGAGTTGCAACTTTAAAAGATAAAAATGGCACATATAAAAGGCCAGTAACAAAAATTGTTGTTTTGCCTCATGTGAATGAAACCACATTAACTACTTGAATTCATACATTTTATTTAATTAAGCAAAATTTTGTAGGGTAGTGTATTATTACATTCTTGTGTTTATATTTGTAAATTTAATATTTCATTTAGTGTATGTGCTGAGAAAAGATTTGTATTATTGAGATTGTATCCTAAATTGATATCGTATTTATAGTATTGAATGTTTGAAACATTCAACGCCCGGCGGTATGTTGCCGCTAGAAGCGCCATCTATGTGGATTGTTTTGGAAACTGGTGAGTTGGGTTCGAGACGCCGATCCGAGGAGTAGTGTCAATATCGGCTCTCGATCAATTTATTGTTTTGTGAATTAAAATTTAATTAGTAATACAGCCCGCAATTTTTATTTTATTGTGAATTGTGTGCAATAATTATTTGAGACTGAGCTATTGGCGGGAACAGGCCTAAACAAAACAGTGTTTATAGGTAGGAACTAACAATTAAACATAACTTAAAAGTCATCAATACAAGTAAATGAAAAAATTAAATTCACATTGATGAGAAATAATTAATTAATTCGCTTTTTACGCAGTCGAGTTTTTTGATTTTTTAAATTAAATTTATTATAGCAGAAAACTATATATTTTAAATTGTATATAATCCGTAGGATTCTGTCATGCTTATCTATTCTTTTACGCTTTATTTGAAAACTGGGATAACCTGAGAAGAATATTCCATCGGAACTAAAATTAATGATGGTACAAGATCGTAAAAACTGCCATCCAAAAGGCGAGTTAAAAAAAATCATTTTTCTTCTATTAAATTCTTGAGAAATAGCATCGAAAAAATTCAACATGAAATTCTTTTATTTTTCGTTATGTTTAAAGTTTAAGTTCCCGGAGTTTTCTGCAACGCTATGAAATAAGACACTAATATATGCGATTTTTTTACAACTATTTGCTCCTGGGATTTGTTTTTACTGTGTTTTATCTATGAATTTCTGCACGAATTAAAGTTTGCTTGCTAGGAAAATAAATGTGCTATTTTTTGATATTGCCTACACATTTTATTTTTATTATTTTTCATTGATTTCAAAGAAAATTTCAAAGAGATACTTTCTAAAAATATACATATATATAAATGATTGGCAAACATCTGATCAATAGATTTCCCTTTGGCTGTAATTCTTTTAACTTTTGAACATCGCACAATTTCAATTTATATATCATTGAATAGAAATAAAAATATGCTTTTCGGCTGTGCATGTGTAACGTTATCACTTTAGGGGTAATGGAGTGTCTGGCAGTTGATATGTTAAGATATCTCTTGGGGGAATGGATGTTTGTCTTTTAATAGGGGAAAAGGTGTAAATATGGGCACCCTCTTTTGTTTTTAACATAAAGTGACTTTCATTTTTAATTTTTGACCTTCGTCAACAACTATACTTTACTAAATGAGAGGATGCAAAACAATGATTAATATCAATTATTTCAATTCAAAAACGAAGATTTACAAAAAGCTTTGAAAAGAGCACCAGAAAAAATGAGGTGCAAAAAAGCCTCTTCAAAAAAGATCATAAAAACTAGTTTAAAACGTTATAAAACAGGACAAAACAATACAAAATGGTAGAGAATTTATTTATTGCAAAAAAAAAAAAAAAATATTTTCAGAAATCGAAAACATAACTGGCTTTTTCAGCCCGGAATAATTTACGTGGGCCTACGTTTGGCACATAACACATTTAATCCACACTTTTTTGCGAGTGTCTTCACAGAACCTTCCATCACAAAAGATACAAATTGCATCGCTCGAGAGTGGTTTAGTCCCATCGTTGATATCTAGGTTCATATGATCATCACTATCCTCAAGGGGAGGGTCAGTGATGACTCCGGGGATAAATCGCTACGTTGGGTCGATTTTTTTTATAAGGCCTTTGGCCTTCCCACCCCTGCCCCCTGACCGGTATCTTACTCCGGGAAAACTCAAGGATGTCTTCTTGAGAGCTGTTTTGTCAAGCGATTTGGCCAACAGATCCTTGAATGGTGGTCCAGTGATGACGCTGAAACTTGCCGCTTTGCGTCCACGAGTAGTGGTTCTCTTCTTCATGTTGGGGACAGGAGATATGTCGCCCGAAGAAACTACATTTAAAGTTCTCGGGAAACATTGAGGTGTTTCAGCAACCTCTCCAATTAGCATAGCTAGAGTTTGATGTGCTTGTATATCATATTAATTCGAAAAAGAGGGGGCCTATATTTACACAAAGAAAGGGTGCCCATATTTACACCAACCCCATCTAAGAAAGAGGTCTACTTTCACATGTAACCTAAAGACGTGCACATGACTAAAGGCGTGTTTCTAAAAGTAGCTTAGGATCTTCGTTTTCCCGATATCCCTCTGAAATTATTTTAAACTGACTACAAGGACATGAAATGAAAACGATTTGAGACACCTATCAAAAGTTTGCAGTCCCGAACAAACACCAATTCTCACAATAATTCACGCTGCATTCACATTACTTGAAAAAATGGTTCCATCTGCTCTCTATTATCTTATATCAACAAGTGGCATCATGTACAACGCTGGCCGCCAGTCTTCAGCACCTCCAATAGCCACTTCGGAAGGGGTGCCCGTATTTACACCTGTGCCCTTTTTTATACCTTCTCCCCTATCGTTATCATATTTGATCCAACCAAAATTTTCTTTTTTTTCAAGCATTTCTGTCATTGACTAAGCCTAATCATGAATAAACCCGATTGCGTGAGATTCTCTTATTTGTATTGATATATTTGTGTTTACATATTTTATCATGATTATATATTAGCTATTTTTAGGTAAGTTTTTTAAGGTATTATAATGCGAACTATCCAACTTTTTATGAGTAATCATAATCATTTTTCGTCAAATTATTTAAATTTATGCATTCATTTACTGAGCAAATGACTGTTATTTCAATGCTAAAATATTGTTTATTTGTTATTGGTAAATGTTAAAAGGTTGGCGAGAAGAAAAGGTTTGGCAAGATTAAAATTTTTGGAATCACTGGCGCCCGGCTAACAAAAATATCCTCAATTTACTGAGTTTTTATGATTTTTAAAATAATTTTCCAACATAGATATTTTTAATTCACAGAGCAAACAGTTATGTGTAATTAAGCCGTTTGCACTTATAACTATGTAAACGATCCAGTATTTGTTTCTTTCACTGTAATATTCCATAAATAATTGCTAACGAAATTAAACTTAATAATAAGTGAAACACGAATTTAACAGATATTTAACCAAACTACGGTCTTACACAATGAAATAATCAGAATCATAATGGTCGCTATAAATAATGTTTCGGTCTTAAACAATGAAACAATCAGAATTAAAAATGTCGCTGTAAATAGTTTCTTGACTGACAGTTAACACGTGCCTATTACAAAAATACCAAAAATAATTTTTGGTATCGTTGTTGGGAAATGTAAGAAAATATACTAAATCTAAAAAAAATCTATTACAGTTTACAATTAAAAGCTATTTTCCTCTATGTTCTCTATACCGGTCAGTATATAAGGCTTTATTAACTCGGGAAGACCGGGTTGTATTGGCTGGTTATTATAATACACATTTTATTTTTTAAACTATTTTTCGTAACGTATGGGAAAAAATGCCTTATTGGCTGATTCCATTTATACTCCATATGGCTAAGCCACTTCACTCCAACAACTGGGTCCACAAATGTGGTCTCCGTTTTTTCCGTTATAATAACGGATTTATACTAACATATTATAGACTAACACCTATACACTTACAATAACATACGCTAACATCTATTAACGTCTATGCACCAACATAATTTCAATTTCGATCTTAGAATGATATGCTTCGAGGTCTAAGATTCGAAATAATTGAAATAGATTGAAACTCTTGCTTTGAAATCAAATTGGAGAAGAAATAATTCAATAACTATAAAACAGGAATTCTGCTTTTTCAGAATTTAGTGTCGCCCCCGATGAAAAAAAATATATATGTATATATAAATAGTACAAAACATATTTCAATTTTAAGACTTACAGCACACGCTTTTATTTTTTGTAAAATGATGTCATTCCCATCCGCTTACGAATTCCATATTTACGATCCACTCTTAAACATCTACAGTAAAGTAGACATAGGACGTCACTATCGTGAAATAATGCACAAATGTAGCAAAAAGATGCCGTCATTAAAGAAACTCGACCAAAAAAAACACGGCTGTCTAGTGATTCATAGGCATTCATTTGTTTGTTACATTAATACAGATACTTAAAATAGATTATTTCAGTCGTGACGTCAGCCATGACGTTTTGTTTGGAAATTGACTCCAAACAAATTATTACTATGGTGTATTTTCTATTTTTTTGCATAGTATAACTATATATTATATCTATATCGCAAATATGAGTGTTTTAATACTTGATATGTACCGGGAAAATTTTCTACGATTTATATTTAAAAAGAAATGACGCATAGCAACCGCTTGTTTGACGTCAATTTCCAACCAAAACGTAATGAGTGACGTCACATTGAAAGCGTCTATTAAATATAGTTTATAATAGTTTCATGTTTTAACAGAAATCATTCGTTTATATTTTTTCAGAAGAGCACGTATTCTAATTACATTTTCTTTCGTTCGTTATGAAAAAATGGCAACAAAAATATAATTAATATTTTACAACTATTTTCCTTTTACTTTCTACAGAAATGGAGTACTTCCATTGGCAATATTAAGCAAATATCTCCAAAAACTACAAAAAAAATTCATATTTAAAAAATAAATGGAGATGCAGTTTTCAAACAAATTGCATTTAAAAGTACTTTTTTTCCAATACGACGGTATAAAAATTGAAAATGTGCGATGCTTAGAAGTTAAAAAGATTGCTATAGAGTATTTAATCGTACTGCTTTGTTTTACGGCTGGCTTCTGGAAGGTAACGTTATTTTTTGGAGATGACCCAAAATAAGCTGGTAGAAAGAAATAGCATACCGTACCGGGGGCTGATAAGGAATAATATTACGTTAATACTTCGTAGCGACGAGGTTCAAATAAAAAAGGTTTTTTTCTGATATTTAAATCACTTTAAAATATTGTTCAAAATTCTCCCTTCGTCGATGCCATTGTTACAAACTATAGTTGTCCTCTATCTAAAAAACGTTTAAATCTATTAGGGTAAAAATAATAGAAGAGTATATCCATAACCTCCTTCAGAGAAAGTACAAAAATTTTAAACTTTAACTAGACAGTAACCGTAAAAACTTGTCGGTAAACAACTTAAAGGTTACATAGAAAAAATGATTCATAACATCAGAAATTTTTAAAGAATATTTTTGGCAATATGACCGGATTGGGGACTGTAAGCATAGTCTTTTCACGGATACAGACAACAGCACATTTACCAACGAATTCGATTTTCAGATAAAAAAAGCAACTCCAAGCTTTTTTTAAAAAAAAGACTAGGGGGCTCTGCCCCCTAGGAGCTACGCTCGTCAACCCCCGTTCAGACACCGCATACTCTAACAGCACGCTAATTTGATCGGCTTTAAAAAGATTTCGGAAGACTGAATTATAATTTGAATCTGACAATTATAATCTGACGTAATTTTCACCAAACTTTTCTTTCTCTTTTTAATATTCACGTAAAAATACTTTTGTTAAAAATGAAATATTATGATCATCTTAAAATATCAAATAAATGTCTCGCGCAATTTTTAAATTTAAGCTGTTTTGCAATATTATTTTTTGTTCATTTTACGTAATAAATGTAAGGTGACGTAAATGTGACGTAAATTCTCCTATTTAATACTTCTAACGCATGTTAATGAATTTATTATTTTACAATATTATTTCTCTTTTAAAATCCATGTGTCGATATAGTTTTTATGACGCAATTTTCAATGAGTTCCTGCTTTTTATATTTTCTGTTTATAATAGTCACGCGTAAAATAAATATTTAATTTGAAGCAAACATTATTGTTTGCGCTGTTTATACAGTTGACAACAGTTTTAAATTAATACAATTTTCTAAAATATGTAAAAAATATCTCTTGAAATGCTGAAAATTTGAATTTAAAATAGAAATAAAACCTCAAAAAATAAGTCAAATTAAAAAACTAAATGCAGTCTGCACACCGAGAAATTTTGATGCATAAAATGATCTAAAAATGATTAAATTCTTATGTGCAGTTTTTGCTCCTATAAAACTTTTTTAATGGAATGATTTTGTCCAAATTTGGCATTAAATATATCTCAAAATAATTCCTCGATTTAAAACTGTCTGCATCAGCGTGTTTATCGAACATTTCTCTATAATACTACCGATTTTAATATTTTTGTATGCAACAGTTTTTTTAATATTAACGAAGAAAGTCCATTCTTAAGCATTCGAATTGGATGCCCGTCTGCCGGGAATATCTACGCAGATTTTCATTGGTTCATTTCCAAATCAAAACTTTTTTTATATATATTAGGGGGCTCTGCCCCCTACGAGCTACGCTTGTCAACCCCCGTTCAGACACCGCAGACTCCAACAGCACGCTAATTCGATCGGCTTTAAAAAGATTTCGGAAGATTGAATTGTAATTTGAATCTGACAATTATAATCTGACGTAAATTTTACCAAACTTTTCTTTCTCTTTTTAATATTCACGTAAAAATACTTTTGTTAGAAATGAAATATTATGATCATCTTAAAATATCAAATAAATGTCTCGCTCAATTTTTAAATTTAAACTGTTTTGAAATATTATTTTTTGTTCATTTTACATAATAAGTGTAATGTGACGTAAATGTGACGCAAATTCTCCTATTTAAGACTTCTAACGCATGGTAATGAATTTATTATTTTACAATATTCTTTCTATTTTAAAATTCACATGTAATTGTAGTTTTTATGACGTTATTTTCAATGAGTTCCTGCTTTTTAAATTCTCTGTTAATAATAGTCATGTGTAAAATAAATTTTTAATTTGAAGCAAACATTATTGTTTGCGCTGTTTATACAGCTGGCAACAGTTTAAATTAATATAATTTTCTAAAATATCTAAAAAATATCTCTCGAAATGCTGAAAATTTGAATTTAAAATAGAAATAAAACCTCAAAAAATGAGTCAAATTAAAAAGCTAAATGCAATCTGCACACCGGGAAATTCTGACGCATAAAATGATTAAATTCCTATGTACAGTTTTTGCTCCAATAAAACTTTTTTAATGGAACGATTTTGTTCAACTTTGACATTAAATATCTCTTAAAATAATTCTTCGATTTGAAAACTGTCTGCATCATTTCTCTATAATAATACCGATTTTCACATTTTTGTATGCAACAGTTTCTTTAATATTAATGAAGAAAGGCCATGCTTAAGCATTCAAATTGAATGCCGATCTTCCCGGAATATCTACGCAGATTTTCATTGGTCCATTTCCAAACCAAAACTTTTTTTATATATAGAAGGATAGAAGGATTTTACAAATAAAGAAAGTTTTGAAGTTAAAATTTTATTAATTTTCTCAAATATAAACATCTGCATTACAATAAAAATAGGTGACACCACAGTTTTTTTGTAAATGTTTTTCCTTCTTTCAGTTTCTTTTTATTTGGAAAATAAACACTTTTTTCCCTTAGTATATATGCGTTATGGAACAGTTCTAACAAAAATTATACCAAAAGTTGTTGAATATTATTTCAATTTATTTAATCGATAATTACATAGCAAAGCTTTTAATTAAAAAATTTAAACACAAAGTCATGCATTAACACTAGAACTACCGGGAATTTGAGTCAAGTTTTATAAAAAATACTAGCTGTTTAACCCGTTCTACGCACGGAAGTTCATGATTTAATTCTAAAACCAAAATTAAAAATCAGTACAACCAAATTAAAGTTTATGAATATAAAAATGTGTTATGTCTATTAAAAATCAGTAATTACACAACCAATATTAAATAAGTATACACAAAAAATCAGTTATGGCTTAAAAAATAAATAAAAGTAAGTATTTACACAACCGAATTAAAGTTTGGGAACACAACCAAATAAAAATTTGTAAGAAAAAAATGAAATTTACATCGTCACTGCAAAAAAAAAAAAAAAAAAAAAAAAATGGTAAAAATTATTTTAAATTGAAAAATCTTTGCACCATTTTCCACATCACCGATTAGGTAAATTGCGGTAGGTTCGTTTTTTTAGTGAGTATTTACAGAACCAATTTAAAGTTTAGGAAATTAGTTATAAAGTCAATATTTACACAACCAAACAAAAATTTGTAAGGAAGAATGAAATATACATCGTTTTTGCAAAACAAATTGAAAAAATTTCTTTTAAAATGAAAAATCTTTGCATTGTATTCCACCTCATGTATCAGGTAAAGTGCAGTAGACTCGTTTTTGTTTGTTTGTTTTTTACAATAAAGCAAAATAGTTGCGACTTACGATAAAACTTCACGGAAGACAATGTTTTGTGTAAATACCTTATCAGACTGTGTCAAAAATTTTCCTTGTTTTGGTCAGTCCGTGCCCCAAACACGTACACATCCTCTTGAAGTTACTCTTGAAAAGGCTACGTACAACATCCCATGTGAAAAAACTGAATGGAGCAAATAGATTCCAACCTTTTTCAAACTTTGACCCTGAGATTTATATACAAGTCATATACTGTCATAGCAAAGGAAGTAACTGGAAACTAACGGCGGCGTAACTGAAAAGGTAAACTGGTATCCGACGGAGTAAGCAGGATCCTTGGTATGAAAACACGAGTGCCTCAGCATTTTGCGTCAACCTTTTGACTATTAAACGTGCTCCATTACAGAGACCACTGGACGGATTCATGTTCCTAAGTAACATAACAATAACGCAAACTTTAACTATTGATGAAATCCATCTGCAAATTGTTTTTTTCCTCTTTATCATCACAAAGTATTGTATCAGCACTGAAATAAGACTTGACTTCGCCAGATAATTTTCGTAAAACCTCCTCATTCAATGTCAAAGAATCCTCATTCTTGGAACACAAAATGTCTATTTCCGAAAGATGATCAAGATCAATTTCAGAAGAACCAAAAATATCATCCACTATAGAATCCTGCACTAAACATTCTGGAGGTATTTCAATAATATCTTCTCAGAGTTCATAATCATTAGTCAACCGACCATCCCCCAGGCGAGTGAGCCATTCCACGAAATCAAGTTCCTCCGGCCCCGTTCGCATATTTGTAACCAGACTGAACTGTCGAAATGTTGGAAAGAGAGAATTCCTGATACAATTTTCAATGGATTTAACAGAGCTACATATTTCGAAATTAACATGGGCGCTGTATTTCTTTGTGAGGTATGGGTTATAAGGAACAACCCAGCGTTTATCTACGACATTTCCATTTATCATTATGTTATTACCATCTTCATGCCGTCGGTACAGTGAGTAACCATCAACATTCTCAGCCGTTCATTTCTTAACTCCTTTGGATAACCCTTTGAGCAAACACCGTCTTCCATGCAAGGTGAGTTTGGATTTATGACGTCACATGGTCCATGAATCATCGTAGCCTTGACAATTTCGTGCAATCCATTTTCAATTGTGGGATCAGGTAATACAGCACAAACGATGGTGTCAATAGTGGCTGGATCCCTTATTTAAGTATTGCGCGGCAGCGCAATACTTATTTATTTCCAGTGTCACTTCTCAATGTTAATTTAACATGGAAAAGCCTATGGAGATGATAACTTTTTCATTTTTTCTTCCCACCTTTTTGTCCCTGATGCCACTCATTTTTTATTCGTAAAGAATAATTCTAATGATATTATAAATTTAAAGTGTAAAAACGTTTGCCTAACGTCAAAGTCAAAACGAATGGTAAAATGCCTTTGCATATGGATGAATTATAACATAGAGAGAAACATGGGCCATTTTTTTTTTTTTTTTTAGATTATTCAAATATTTTTCTTAATAATTCCAATTTTCGCTTTTTTCATTGAAAATCAACGGATATTTTTCATAGAAAATGTAATATTTTTTCTTCATTGTTACAAAAATTTCAAAAGCCGTAATAATAATTTATTTCTTTTTAGTTGAAAGATTTTCACGTGAAATATTAAATTGAGCTAGTTATTTTTTCAAAAATTAAAAAGGGGAATATGGCGTCATAGTGGAAATAAAAAGGATATTTTCAGAATAAGTGTTTGCTTTGGTCAAGTTTATATTTTAGTAAAAAGTTTCTAGTGGATAGCTATTTTTACGCAGGTAGCGAACTTAGTGGGGAATTACGTAACTTAAATTTTAAAATGTATTTTTTTCCGAGATGAGAACTATTTATACCCCAAGTTAAACTTAGGTAATAATTTTCGGATGTGTTTAGATCACCCTTTGGGAGAGAATGAGGTTTAAAAATTTAAGTAAAACTTTTATTTTTTTAATTTCTACTGTATCACAGCTATAATATTGTTAGATATTAGCAGTAGGGATTCAACACAATTTACATTTACAATCATAGCGTTCTTGAGTGGGAAATAGGGTATCTAAATTTAAGTGAAGTTAATTTTTCATGTTTTGATTGTAGATTTTTTTACTTTCAGATTAGAAGTTTTTGTCCAAACTACCGCAACCTGCATTACTACAGTGGTGAAATATTTTGAATTACACATTGGTAAACTCCATCCCACATTGTGATGCTATACCGCATACATCAAAGTCTGATGATTATACTCTCTATTAATTTTGAAATGCGTTCGTCTGAGTTCATTAGTTATTAAAAAACTTGATATATTAAACAAAAACATAATTTGAAGAACAAATTAAAAAAACAAAATTTATTTCCTACATTGTTTAAGCCCGAGAAGGGACAGATATTAAGTTATTTCATTCAATTAGTTCTACATTTAATGTTAAATTTTTGTGACAAATTAGTTAAGCCAATTGAAGATTAAAAAATAAAAATAAAATTCATACAATATGATACTTAAAACAGTCCTAAAAAATTAGCTTCCGTTCAAATGAAATCGAAATAAATCTTAGACTTTTTTTTAAGTTTTGTATTTTGCATGCATCTTATCATTTTATGCACAGTTGTCATAAACATAATACAAAATCTGCAATAAAAATATTTTCAATTAATAATGAAAAAGTCTAAGATTTATTTCGATTTCATTTGAACGGAAGCTAATTTTTTAGGACTGTTTTAAGTATCATATTGTATGAATTTTATTTTTATTTAACAAATTTGTCACAAAAATTTAACATTAAATGTAGAACTAACTGAATGAAATAACTTAATATCTGTCCCTTCTCGGGCTTAAACAATGTAGGAAATAAATTTTGTTTTTTTAATTTGTTCTTCAAATTATGTTTTTGTTTAATCTTATTATCATGAGTTAAAATGAGTAAAAAGTGCCTGTGTCTCAATCCTCTCTTTTGGAATTCAATAACATGTACACTATGTGGCCAAAGGTGACCGGTCACTTGCGATTTTAGACGTTTTGTTAAATATCTAGAAACATACATGAGGAATTAACATGAAACTGCAGGTGTTTAAACAGTATAGTATAGGTCATATATTTCCGCGAAGATTTTTTACCGAAACCCCGGACCGTCAACAAATTGAAAAAGAACGAATATCTTTTGGATAACCCTGCAAAAACTAATGTAGCAAAAGCGTTTTAACTCGAGATTATTAATAAGTGGCTTATTGTAATATACTGTGTTCATTTTTAGGGTTCCGTACTTAAAAAGTAAAAACGGAACCATTATAAGATCACTCCTGTGTCTGTCCGTCTGTCTGTCTGTCACAGCCATTTTAATCGTAAACTATGGAACCTGGAAAGTTCAAATTCGGGGAAGTAATAAAGACCATTGACCCACATATTTTCAGATTAATAAACATTCATAAATATATTTAGTAAAAAAGTAGAGGGGCTAATTATGCTACTTGAAAAAAAAATCTTTTCTTTGTATAACATGTGAGGTATTCTGTGAAAGCTTTTGTAACGCTGAACTCAAAAATACATTCCTTTTAATTTTAGGTATTATATTTTCAAAGATACTGTTGAAAATGTAGCTCAAAAATATGCCCCCCCCCCCCCATCTAATTCCGAATCAATTGAAACTAAAATTATGAAAAAATTAGAGGTAGTAGACGTTAATATAAACATTGCCGGAAAATTATAGCGATTACCCTAGGTCACATAGTTTTCGAGTAATTAGCATTTTTCTGTTATACACAAATTTCGATTTACGGGCATTCAAATAAATTGTTGAGCATCGCTGAATATACCTATCTTTGCACAAGAATAAAAGCGTTGTTGATAATGATTTTCAAAAAAAAATCATTGGTAATTAGATGAGATATTAACCATTAAAGGTACGATCAGTTTGGACATACACAAGGACAGGGCGACGTACTCTATGCCTAGTTAACGACTTTTAATGATATATATGTGTAATATAATGTCCAGTAACAGTATAAAAGCAATAAACGTCAAATTGTTAAAAACATACTAATTTAAGGGGTCTCGGGACTCTAAAAAGTGGAAAAAATGAAAAAAAGACCATTTTCCACATTTAATGTCTTAAAATGTATATGATTTTCAAACACAATTTTAATTGGAATGAAAGATATAAGTATGTTCTTTCGTTTCATGTATTTAAAAAATTGCAAGATACAGAATTAGTTTTTATAGGGGGCTCGAAACTGTTAGACATTTGTCGAACAAAAAATTGGCATAACAGTTTACGCGCAGGATTACAGAATAAATATTGCAACTAGAATGAAAATTTTGGTGCTTACTTGTATTTCAGATTGTAATAATTTCCCTGAGCTTAAATAAATTTGTTTTTAAAGCATTTTTATATTTTTAATGCAATGCTGCATTTAGCTAGTACAAAATTTTGAAAATTTCAATAGTAAAATCTCTTTAAAAAATATTTTTTTGAACAATAAAAAGGAAATTTTAGGTTCAATTTATACAGAATAACACGGAATATATGTTTTGTAAATTTCATGAAAAATATTCAGAAGTTTTTGAGGTATCCTGCGCGTTATGCCCAAAATCGCATAAATACTGTGAGATTCGCGATAGTTTGCATTAATTGTATCTCTCAATACGCCTCGAGTGACTTTAAAAGTTAATTAAACACCTATCTGGAAAAACGCGGCACTGCCAAGGCGGCGTTGCAACTTTGAGGCCTCAATTCGAAGCGCGCTTAGCACAATGCCAAATTTAAACTTTGAACAAAGGTTTTGTTTTAGATACACTATAGAAATAAAGGTTATTACTACGCTGAATTTAGTTTCATGAAATGCCAAATGAAGTTTAAGTATGCACTGCCTTTATTGTCAGTACCGAATTAAGTTCATTATAAACAGATTAGGATAATATTAAAAAAAGAGTAGCTATATATAGAGTAGTATACGAATAGCTATATGTGATATTGTTCCATATATCTCTTTGAACTTTCATGGTATACCCGATTACACTTTTCTAATATATACAGTTATAACCAACCCTACGTTATGTAGTTTTTAAAAAGTCTTAGTATTCTTTTAGCAACTTTTTTTTTTTAAATAATACAATTACAAATTCATATATTTATTCTACGGAACCCTCTGTGCGCGCGTAATGCTCGCACTTGACCCTTTATTATGAGGATAGCATGTATACTCGTAAAGAAATTAAGGTTTTTATAAAAACAATCCCAAATTTCGCCAAGTTTTTTGCTTATAATTTGCAGAGTTCTTAATATAAAAAAAAGTTCTTTACAGAAAATATGACAAACAACATTGTACATAATATTCTGCAATCGGAAATAAAAAGTAATAAAAATTGAATGAGAAATGAGCAGGTTTTCTAAACAATGTTTCACTGCGCTTGCGCGATTCCAATCAAAATATAATATGCATGAAGTATTAGCTAAGTATATAGAGCAAATTTTGTGAAGGTCTCAAAATCATAGTTTGAAAATTCTGAAAATTATCTTCTATAGAATAAGATCGAAATCAGTTGTTCTCAAAAAGAATCAAAAAGTCCTTCCGGCCAGTGCCGGGAGGAAGAGGTAGCTTTCAAATTCCTTATTTTAAAAAAGCCAACTTATATTATTCAAACACACGAAGCTCAATTATTGGAAACCGAATGTATGAGATTCAATACTAATTTTTATCAATAGTAAATCATTATGAATGAGAATTTCGCGAAATTAGTCAGCTTTATCGAAGCTGCTTTTATTTAAAGTAACTTATATTTGGCTGAGATGTTGATGTATACTATCTACATGCCTTCTTACATGGAAATAAGCGAATACGTGTGTTATCGCGTGACAAATACAAGATCGTTTCAAAATGTTAGCCATACCAGAAATTCAAAGTGCTATAATTCAACCATTTTTTAAGATATAAACAAAAGAACAAATTTTCAGAAACAAAATCTGCTCCGGAATCTTTGTATCAAGGACAAACACATAAAAAAATCTTTTCCATTTTCCAATTTTTTAATACCTCATTTTAAATTTTAAATTTAATTTTTTTAAATGGCAACCCTTTTGAAACAAGATAGCGAATGAAGCTGGCCAACGAACTCGGTCGAGACATTGGTATGTACTATGTACAGACCAAGTAACATCCAAATCGGTTAATAAATACGCTTGTTATCGCGTGACAAAATTCAGGTCGTTTTAAAATGTCAGCCACAATAGAAATTCAAAATGCTATAACTCAGCCATTTTTTTAGATATAGACGAAACAAAAACTGTTCCGGAATCTTTGTATTAAGGTCAAACACATACAAAAAAAATCTTTTTCATTTTCCAATTTTTTGGTATCTCATTTTAAATTTTAAATTTTTTAAATTTTTTAAATGGCCGCCATTTTGAAACAAGATGGCGGATGAAGCTGGCCAACGAACTCGGTCGAGACATTTGTATGTACTATGCACACACCACGGTACATCCAAATCGGTTCATAAATACGCCTGTTATCACGTGACAAATATCAGGACCTTTCAAAATGTCAGCCACGCTAGAAATTCAAAATGCTATAACTCAGCCATTTTTTAAGATATAGACGAAACAAAAACTGCTCCCGAATCTTTGTATCAAGGTCAAATACATAAGAAAATAATATTTTTTCAATTTTCAATTTTTTGGTACCACATTTTAAATTTAAATTTTTCTTAAAAATTTAAATGGCTGCCATTTTTAAACAAGATGGCGGATGAAGCTGGCTAACGAACTTGGTCGAGACATCGGTATGCACTATGTACAAACGAAGTTGCATCCAAATCGGTTCATAAATACGCCTTTTATCGCGTGACAAAATTCAGGACGTTTCAAAATGTCAGCCACGCTAGAAATTCAAAATGGTATAACTCAGCCATTTTTTAAGATATAGACGAAACAAAAACTGCTCCGGAATCTTTGTAATATATATATGTAATATAAGGATGATATAAGGATAAGGCCTTAGTTAATGAAAAAAGGAGTTTAATGATTCTAGGTTATAGTTTTACATATTAAATAGAAATTATATTTACAAGTACGGGAGGGTAGGGGGTTTTTCTGCAGCATACGCGCTCACAGAATCGTCGAGATTCCATATCGGCCTCTGCTCTCGTCTAGAGCGAGAAAGATACGTTTAACATCAACCGCGTCAGAATGAAATCTGCTCTCGGTTGTCACTTGTTTCCAAGCGAAGAGAATGCAAACTGCATATCAGCAAATTCAGTAACATCTGCTGTTCTGCGGTAACAAGTTCTCATGGAAAAGTGCTGACCATATCTGTTGCTATGAGTAGGGTTTTATGGGAATCTAAAACCACAACTCACACTCGGCCATCTTGTCCGCTTGTCGACCTCGACAGCGCGTTAAATAAGCAACAAGATATGTCAAAAACAAAAACAAACTATCTAAAAATAATTAAAATCCAAAGGAAAAAAAATTGCCATTAAATAATTAAGAGAATTGAGCTAAATAATAATAAAAAAAATTTAAGTCTAAATTTTATGTAAATTAATGCTGAGCTGCCGTGGGGTATCTCCAAAGAAAAAAAACAAAAGAATAAAAAAAATCTCAGGATAACATCAATTTGCGTCATGAGACCGTCTTTCTCATGAGCCATCATCAGGGATGAAAAATATAATCTGAAAGGCCGTCTGCCCATTATATTATCATCAAGAAAACATACTAAAATCTGCCTCATCTTAGGTAGAATTTCGTAAAAAAAAAAAACATCTTTATCCCAACGTCATTCGAGAATTAAAAAAAAAAGAGGTTTGCGTCGTCTAAGCAAAAAAAAAGAGGATTTCCCACCAAAAGGGTTTTGTTTTACAGCTAGCTCTTACTTCTGTAGAAAAAAATATGCGATGGGGGGGGGGGGGGTAAAACACATACATATATATAGCAATTCAATAAAAAGTTTACACATAAAATACAGTTTTAAAAATACAAATGCAGTTTTAAAAGTATAAATACAACAATATTCTTTTTCTTCTTGTCAAAAGTGAGTGTTCAAAAAAAAAATAATAAAGTCCTGTGTAGATAGTCATCTTAAATAGAGTTGTTGTTTACGCAACATAAAAAAAAGCACGTGTTGCGAAACAGGCAAATGAAAAAAATAATGCACCATTTGCAGTCCGAGAGAAAGATAACTTGCCATGCGCAAAAAAAAAATCACCGCATGGGTTCAATAAAAATGTTTTGAGCAGGTATATATCGCTCAGAGATTTAAAAAAAAATGTTGAACAGAACTTCGAAAAAAAAGGCACATAAATTCTGTTAATATAAGCTGAAAAAATAAAGAATCTGTTGCATATTCCACAAACTAAGAATAATTTAAAAAAAACACTGTTGATAAAAATGCTTGGTACGCGATAACTTCTTTTAAAAAAAAGCACTTGAAGTTTATCGCACTGTAGAATGGCATGACACACAAAAATACGAAGAAGAAAAAAAACGTTCTGTGATGAAGATTTTCACCAATAATTGGACTCTTGAAATGGTGAGTTACACTGGTAAACACCTCATTCTAATGTTTCGTCCGGAAAAAAAAATCGTGGATGCTTGCTGCAATCGTAAAAAAAAACGAAGATATTGAAATAAAGTTACTAAGAAAGTCACAGATAGTAGCAGTCTATAGTCTGTACGATATAAATGTTCTCAGGAATAAGCAGATATAGATGTACAACACAGAATATATAAAAACACAGTTAAAAAATATAGTAGTAATAAGAAAAACACATTTATGATAAATTCGGGGTTGCACTAGTCACCTATATACGTGAAGCATATTTCTTTTTGGAAATTTAAGTCTACTTTTTCTCTTTCTCGTTGTTGACTTCACAAAATGTCGGCGTATAAAAAATAAAAAAGGAATGATAAGGACACGCAGAATTTCGGTCCAATTAGTAACGTCACTCGAATCTCGAGATGGTTGGGATGTATGGAACGCCAAATGCTGATAAATGAGTCCGTTGGCAGACGTAAACAGTAATAAATAGATGGTCAATAAGACGAGCACAGTCATGAACATCTTGTAGGATAAGAAATTTAAATCGTAGGAAAAGCAGTCTGGCGATAATGTTGCGAGATGTTTCTGATATGCTGAGTCAATCACTGGGTCAATTTCTATGTCAGTAGGAATATTTTCCTTCGAAAAGTCTGTATTTACTCTTTGCGGTTTTAGATCTTGGGGGAAAGAATTTGAAACAAATGTTTCCGTAGTGCATCTTGCGTCGGGAAATGCAGGTACATAGGATTTATCTTGAGATTTCGTTGCAGATACATTATCAGACACAGTAATGCAGCTTATAAAAACGCTTGTGGGTGGAGATTTAGTTAAAGTAGCGCCTTTTTTGTCGCATGTGAGAGTACCCTGAAATATGACATCTGTCCCTATGATAAGTGGCATGGGCATCTGAGGAGACTTAACTACGTAAACAGAAGTAGAAAAAGTATTATCGTCTATTTGTATATTGGTAAAAAACGATCCTATAGGTTGAATAACACGGTTACCGATGCTCGACAATTGCACAGTTGCTCCGGTGAGGGGGGGGGGGGAGACCCAATTTGTTCATAAATGTCTTCTCTCAGTATCGTCAGTGAGCTTCCAGTGTCCAAGATTGAATTGATTTGTAAATTAAAAATTTTTACAGGTTTCTGCATGCGCGGATGAGAATGACACATTTCTACTACGTGGATTTGTTCGTCTCTGCGTGGTGACGTCTTGCGTGAAGGGTAGGTGCCTTGAGTCGAACGCTTGCGTTCTGGCGTTTGCTCTGTACACTGGCTGGAAACATGACCAAAACGTGCACATTTCATACACTTTTTTCCTTTATTTAAATGCACACAATGCGTAGATAGGTGCCCTGGGGCTAAACAATTCCAGCAAGTTAATTTTGCAGTTTTTTCCGTCTGGTTAATCTTAGGAGTGTTGGGTGTTGTCGGTGACTTTGATTTGTAAACTTTAGAACTCTGTTCACAAATTCGTTCGAAAATTTGGAGCTTGTTTTTAAATTCGGCAAGCGTGGCGCACCCGAATAATATAGCTTTATTATGTGGTGTATCGTTAATCCCATTAATTATATAGTGAATTAAAGATATATCATCGATGTTTCCTCTTTGTGCTATTTCTTTCATTTTCAAAAAATATTCCAATAGTTTTTCGTTCGGGCGGCAGCCTCTAGCGGCTAGTAATTGATGTATCTGGGCGGACGAAGCTGATTGTCCAAATTCGCGAAACAATGCTTCTTTGAGCGATGTATATGAAGAAATGTTATTTTCACTACGTACATACAATAATGCTAAACTTTTTAATGCCCGCTCAGTAAAAACAAATTTCTGTATGTCGGACAGTTGAAATGAATGTGCCAGAGATTCAAATCTCTGAAACCATGTTTGAACGTTTTCCGTTTTATCACCACTAAACGGTGTAATTAAATGATCAATGTCATGGAAAGAAATTGTCTGTTTGGGCGCGGAGTGTGTACAGTGTACACGCGCCTGGTCTGGCTGTACTGCCAAAGGGGAAGATAAACCAGTGCTTCCACTACTATTGTGGCTATCATCAAATTCGGTATCCGATTCGGAAACTGCCGTAAACGTGTCTTTAAAAGCCGAAATATCAACTAGTGCGCTTAAAATACGTTGTGCTATATCTTCCTTTGATCCATGGATGTCAATGGATAAGATATTAGCAATAGTAATCAATTGTATCTGATCGTAATCGTCCAAAATTTGTTTGAGTTTATTTTCATACTCATCGCTTTTGTCAGTAAAAGAAAAACCTTTAAATTTCCTTAAATTCGCTCTATTCTGGCGATTTTTATCGCAACCAAATATAAATTCATGCAATAATTTGATTTTATCTGTTTTAGCCGATATCAACTGGCTTTTAATAAAGTCAATTTCTTGTAATTCCATATTAAAAGGCAAGAAAGGAAAGAGAAAAAAAAATAAACTTACTTCAAAAGGAGTTATCCAATTGAAAAATAAATTCCTCGCCACGATATATTGAAGTAATCCAATTAATGATCCGTAGAAAAAAAATATGCAGTCGAAGATTCATTCCTTGTACAGCGATAACTATCTTGCACAAATAAAAATAAATGAGCTTCAACCAGATGGCTAAGGGGATGAATCACGTCTGCTAGAATACGAATGTTGATAACGGGACTGAGAAGGAAGTTCTCCAATTCTGATCAGTAATAAAGCCTAGGGGATTTTACTTTTTAAATTCGTTTTGGATTCAAATCGGCCTAGAGCTCCCATGTAATATAAGGATGATATAAGGATAAGGCCTTAGTTAATGAAAAAAGGAGTTTAATGATTCTAGGTTATAGTTTTACATATTAAATAGAAATTACATTTACAAGTACGGGAGGGTAGGGGGTTTTTCTGCAGCATACGCGCTCACAGAATCGTCGAGATTCCATATCGGCCTCTGCTCTCGTCTAGAGCGAGAAAGATACGTTTAACATCAACCGCGTCAGAATGAAATCTGCTCTCGGTTGTCACTTGTTTCCAAGCGAAGAGAATGCAAACTGCATATCAGCAAATTCAGTAACATCTGCTGTTCTGCGGTAACAAGTTCTCATGGAAAAGTGCTGACCATATCTGTTGCTATGAGTAGGGTTTTATGGGAATCTAAAACCACAACTCACATATATATATATATATATCAACTTTTGAACGGAGGGTGGTTTCGGGGTCTGGGGGTCATGATCGATGAAAATATACCAAAATTTTTTGAAATCGCTTTCCTCCGAACGGCTGCAATAGGTAGCTTTTTGTAATGAAAGCTACCTAAAAGATGAGGGATTGTATCAAATATCTGTTGATTAGTGCCAAGATAGCGTACACAATATTGCACGTACTTTTATATTTGGATACAACCCCTCATCTTTTTGCTTCCTTTTGGCTTCCTTAGAGCTTATTCTATCGACGACAATTTTCAGAATTTTCAAGCTATGATTTTGACCCTTTCACAAAGGTTGCTCTATATACTTAGCTAATACATTATGCACATTACATTTTGATTGCATTCGCGCAAGCGCAGTGAAACATTTTTTAGTAAATCATCTTATTTCTCATCCAATTTTTATTACTTTTTAATTCCGATTGCAGAATATTGTGTACAATGTTGTTTGTCATATTTTCTGAAAAGAACTTTTTTTATATATTAAGAACTCTAAAAATTATAAGCAAAAAAACTTGGCGAAATTTGGGATTATTTTTATAAAAATCTTAATTTCTCTAGGAGTATACATGCTCTCCTCATAATAATGAACGCAGTATATTATAATAAGCCACTTAGTAATATTCTCGAGTTTGAACGCTTTTGCTACATTATTTTTTACAGGGTTATCTAAAAGGTATTCTTTTTTTTTCAATTTGTTGACGGCCCCCTATAGGGTTTCGGGAAAAAATCTTCCCGGAAAGATATGACCAATACTATATTGTTTACACACCTGCAGTTTCAGGTTTTTTCCTCCTGTATTTAAATATATATAAATTATAAAAATAATTAATTCCTCCTGTAGATATTTAACAAAACGTCTAAAATCGCAAGGGACCTGTTACCTTTGGCCATATTGTGTACATGTTATTGAATTCCGAAAGAGAGGATTGCGACACATGCACCTTTTACTCATTTTACCTGATGATAATAAGATAAGAGATCCAGCCACTATTGACACAATCGTCTGTGCTGAATTACCTGATCCTACAATTGAAAATGGATTGCATGAAATTGTCAAGGCTATGATGTTTCATGGACCATGTGACGTCATAAATCCAAACTCACCTTGCATGGAAGACGGTGTTTGATCAAAGGGTTATCCAAAGGAGTTAAGAAATGAACGGCTGAGAATGTTGATGGTTACTCACTGTACCGATAGCAGGATGATGATAATCGCATAATGATAAGGGAAATGTCGTAGACAACCGCTGGGTTGTTCCTTATAACCCATACCTCACAAAGAAATATAATGGCCATGTTAATGTCTAAATATGCAGCTCTGTTAAATCCATTAAGTACATTTTTAAATATATATACAAGGCTCATGATTGTGCAAAAGTTGTTTTTGAAAATAACGGTGAGGGATCTGTGTGTGGGATTGAGATGAAGAGTTATTTAAATGCACGATATGTTTCGGCACCAGAGGCAATGTGGCTATTTCTTGAAAAGCCCATGCAGGACAAGTCGCATGTTATTATTAGATTGTCGGTGCATCTACAAGACATGCAATATGTGTGTTTTAGGGAAGCGGAAGGACGTGAAGCTTTTGAAAAAGCAAGAAATAAAGACACCATGCTCACTACTTCACTGCTTGGTTTCTACTTAACAGGTCTGATCCTTCAGCAAACATCTATCTTTATACAGAAATTCCAAAGCACTTTGTATGTTAAGGCAATGTGTGGCAAAGGCGTGTTAGATTAGGTGACTACATAGTATCAAGGATGTATTCTGTAAGCCTAAAAGATATTGAGCGATTCCATATTCGTATGCTGCTTTGTCATGTTCCCGGTGCCATGTCTTTCGAGGAGTTAAGGACATATGAGAATACTGTCCATGAGACATTCAACAGTGCATGCCGTGCTAGAAATTTTTTAGATGATGATGATGAATGGCAACATTGTTTAACAGAAGCATGTGGTTTTGAAATGCCGCCCAAACTGAGACAATTGTTTTCGTTCATATGTGTCTTTGGCAATTCAAATTCTCCGATTCAGTTATGGGAACAGTTTAAGTCAGAATTCGCAGAAGATTTTGTTCGCCATCTGCGCTACAGGAGAGTAGAGATAGAGCCGTTCAAGACACAGCCAGAGCCTTTCAAGACATAGCCAATTATCTACACATACACAACATGACACTTTAGAGCCTTGAATTTTTTAACTATTTATTTTTTCATTCTTATTGCAGAGTATTGTGTACAATGGTGTTTGTCATATTTTCTGTAAAGAACTTTTTTTTATATTAAGAACTCTGCAAATTATAAGCAAAAGGCGAAATTTGCGACTGTTTTTATAAAAACCTCAATTTCTCTACGAGTATACATGCTATCTTCATAAAAATGAATAAAGTATATTGCAATAGGCCACTTATTAATAATCTCGAGTTTGAACGCTTTTGCTACGTTAGTTTTTACAGGGATATCCAAAAGATATTTGTTCTTTTTCAATTTGTTGACGGACCCCTATGGGGTTTCGGGAAAAAATCTTCGTGGAAATATATGACCTATACTATACTGTTTACATACTTGCAGTTTCAGGTTGATTCCTCATGTATTTTTCTATATGTTTAACAAAACGTCTTAAATCGCAAGTGACCGCCAAACAAACACAGAACTTTCGGGACACTGATGGGTTCGTTAGCCTTGGCCGAAATTGTTCGATGCGGACCCGCTATCATTGACCGTTACGGCTCCGTAAAAAAGTGTCACAATGAGGCCATAAGAAAATTGACCGTAAATGCAAGAAGTTGCCCAGAATCGTGCCACTAACTTTTCACTAAAAATGACAAATAGCCTTAAACTGGCCACATTTATTCTTTTAATGGCCAATAAAAATAATGGATAACCAGAAGCTCGCCTTAGTCCAGCCATTTATGTTTGCAAGAATTAAATTTAGCCCAAAGCTGCCCGCAAAAATGCCACTGTCATTCCATAAAGACTATTTAAGAGTAAATTCAAAATTTGTTGCATAAAAAATAGTTGTTGAAAAAATATTTAAACGATAAAGTGATTTTACATGAAAAACTAATATATTATTAATCATTTAGGTACACTTCGAAAAAAATTATAAATTTATTTATCTTGAATATTTTCAAAAATTTCCAAAATACAATACTTGACATGGTGAATTTATTAATTTGTTTATCTATTCAATTATGCATTTAAAAATGTATATGCAATGCCATTTTTAAATAATTCCTTTTCATATACATTTTAAAAATAATAAAATAATTAGTTAATTCTCTATCCAAAGCACCGCATTTCGAAAATCTTCGACAAATTTCAGGATAAGTAAATTTATAATTTTTTTTAGAAATGTACCTAATTGACATTTAATATATTGTTTTTCATGCAAAAACACTGAATCATTTATATGAACTTCTAACAAGTATTTTTACAGAACAATAATTTTGAATTTACGCCTAAAAAATTTATATAATCTTAATTTATCTGTTTTTTAATTTATATTTAATTATTTGTTTTATATTAAAATAATGTGTTTGTGAATATATATATACATGATGCCTGTTACCACTATATGTTTGTTTATTAAAGCAAATCATTATTTGAAACACAATGAATATTTTTGCATCATTTAAATATTTCAAAATTTTACATTTAGATTTTTCCCTCACAGCTTAAGAGGCTACTTTACTCACACGAAAACACCCGCTCTCTAATGTTTATTCTGAGGGTGAAATTAAAAAAAAATATCTCGTTTTAATTTAATATTTTATAATATTGTTTGCATTGGTCATTGAGGTCTACCTCTATAAAGACAGGCTTTTTTTACTAGGATACTTTAGACACGAAACAAAATCGAAAAAATTAAAAAGGTCTATGTAAAGATCAATTTCAGCTATCCAATACGAAAAATAAAAATCAAATGCAAACGAAATATTTAAAATAATTTCTTCCGTAGGATTAATATTAGCAAGCGGATGTTTTCGCGTATGAGTGATGTAGCACCAATAGTCAAACGATACAACAATATGATACTTTTATCTTTCTAATACACTGAAAATTATTCGCAGTAATTTAAAATTTCATCACTATTTTAACAATTTTTTCTAACAATATATTTTTATTAACAATATTTTATCTTTATAGTAAAAATAAACTTTACTTAATTAAACTATTCCAGCTTTCGCAAAATTTTTTATTACATGCATGATCAGAAACTGACAATCATTACTTCGAAAAGGTGATAAAATTCCAAATTTTGAGAGAAAAATTAGTAAAATACCCTATTTCGTAATTTGCACAAAATTTTAATATAATGGAGAACCGGTGGATTACGTAATATATAGTAAATAATATATTATATTTACTAAAATTAGAATGTAATAAAATTAATTAAAGAATACTTGTGATTTTATAAAAACTGATATATTTTTATATTTTCTTATCAAATAGTCGTAAAAATATAGCATGATGCAAAAGAAAAAACAAATTTACTTATTTTCTGTCCGACATTTTTAAATCATATGCACTGTATCAAAAATATTATAAAGCAAATATCATTCTGCGTTTGATAAAATTACTTATGGAATTTAAATAATTAGTATATAACTATTTTACACCCTACAACACTTTAATATTAAACGATGCAAAAGAAATACCAGATTATAATCATGTAATACCTTAATAAATCAACATAGTACTATAGACTTAAAGACTTACTAACGGAGATCATGTTCTGTAAACAAACTTTCTTCTGCATTTGCTGAATGCAAACTACAGAGGAGTGAATGACGCAGCAAGATTCAAAGTAGTCGTGGGATGAATTTTTCGGAAATGCCTCCAGGCAACATTGACCTTGAAGAGTATCCCTCTCACTCCCCCTATGTCTTTGCCAAATATTTTTTAGAGGGTACATTTCTATATACTGAAGAAAGTTGAAGAAATGGAAGGGTGCAATAATATTTAGGGGATATTTTTAATAGTTGTTATCAGTTTTTATTATAATAAATTAAAAGAAAAATTCTTGCCTTCAAACATATATTTTTCATACTTATTTATTTTGTTGCCTGGATTTTCTTTTCCTCTGTCTTCGAAAGATAACGAAAGTTTTTATGAAATTTTAAAATCTAATGAAGGGGTGGGGGGGGGAGGGAGAGAGAGAGAGAGAGAATATACTATTAAAATTATTTTAACAATCAAAGTTTAATAAAAATAACTAGTTTCTTTGGGTTCACAATTATTTTCTAAAGAAATTAAGTAACTTCTTAACAAAAGAAATATGAATTATATCTTATAAAATATTGATAATAAATATCTTGTAGGATATAATCCATATTTATTAAAACAACTTCATACAGTGTTTCCTTTTCACAAAACATATCGTTCAACCTTTAAGTGGTTCTAAAACCCCCCGTTCAACAACACGAAACGTTCTGATACAATTTCTGACTCAATTTTAAACGTAAAGGCATAAAATTGGCAAGTCTAACTACTGGAGGGATTTCGAATTGAAATGAGTTTTCCATGTTCTGATTAATAAATTATATATAAAATTATACGCAATTGTTGTCATGTGACAACCGTTTTTTCTCCTGTCTCGCGTTCGGAAAATCGGTTGAAAATGCCCACTTTAACTGTATTTTTTGAAAGAGTTTTTGCATTTAGCAAAAAATGGAAAACGTCTTTCGATTACATAGTTTCTGAGTAACAGCACCTGCCATTTCATCTGTTTCCGAAAAAAAAATAGAATTTAAATATGTGTCAGAAATTAGCCGCTCTTTGGATTTGAGAACACCCTTAACAAATATCTTCGATACTTACACTTTAAATCACATTCCAAATTATATGAAAAATTCCTCGCAGCCAATCTATAATTATGAATTGTATTTTATTAAAAGATTATTCAGACTGGAATTTGTTTGACGGTTAAAGATTTTTATCTTTAAAAGTAAACTTTTTTATGATATATTCAGAGTGACATATTTTCAGAGTGACATAAAAATATATCTTTATTCATATGAAAAAATATATATGGCTGTAACTATAACTTTTATTAGTGAAATAATGATAAAGCAAATAAATATGCATAAATCATTAGGAATTTAATAGAGGCAAGGAATTTTATCCTTTTTTACCTTTACACTAAATTCAGAACTTTAAATCTTATAATATTTTATTTTACATTCATTGTTTTCAGTTTGACGATAAAAAATATATCCAAGCGAAGATATCGGAGATTAGTTTGGAAATATTATTTTAAATTTTGTAAAAATATTTTAAAACTAAATAAAAATAACTAATCTATTTTACTTCTTTAAATATAAATCTCATAACGTATTTATATTTTTACTAAAACCCACATTTAAGGTAATTAAGATTAATTTAAAAGAAATAAAAAAAAAATACATTTCCCCTCTTTAAATAAATATGCCGGTTAGGTAATATAGCCCTCTACTGTCTAAACGATGAGGGGACATTAGATGCTTGCCGGAAAGTGCCCTCAATGATTGACCGGTAAAATAAACGCAACCGTTTTCTCGCTTCCGATCCGTAATCTGTTTGATGACAGCTGCCGTAAGTAGTGGCGCGTCACTTACGGCACAGTATTGTTTGGCTACAAATTGCCTTAACTCACACTCGCCGCAACAAATACGCCATGTGGCTCGAAATCATGTGTTTGTTGGGCGGTCACCTTTGGCGATATAGCGTATGTCTGTGACTGTGCGTCCCAAAAAGCCGTTCTTTTTAAGATCGTTCATCATTGCTTTCTTCTTCATATCAAACACGCGAGTCACTAATCTGGACGATCATGGAGCTTTTGTCCTGGGAAAAGGTTCTCTTTGATATCTCGCCAATTTGAATTGCACGTTAGGGTGACAAAAAGATCAGGCTTACCAAATTCTCTAACAACTGTCATCGCATCTTGATAATTTTGCTGCATGGCTCTGGGACTTCCTATGAATGTAGATGGCAAAATAACCATTACACCTGGCTTCAAACCAGATTGTTCTGCTGGAGCATTGAGGAGATCTGCTAACCCTAAGTAAGATTCTACTCTTAATGTTTTCTGGTTAGAGTGGATGTAATTCAAGCGGTTTCCTTCAACCTTGACATAAGCATCGACGCAATACTGCTGCAAGAGTTTTCCCGCATAAAGTATGGGATTGAAAACATTCCTCCTCACTGACAACCTGTGACTGTAAAGTTAAAGATCAGAACATCCAGCAGCTACATTCCAACCCTTTTCGGCATGTGGGGAAAATAAAACAGAAATCATGGGGGTTATTATTAGGATTCAGGGCGTTTATTCAACACAGTTGATTCCCCTTCGGATATATGCAGATATCCCTATTGGTAGGTGGTGCACCATCCGAACTAAGGAAAAACATGACTGTCTCATTTGACTTTGGTACATTATATCTGCCTCGATGCTGGTCCGCTGATAAATTTTTATAGCATGTATACATAGACACGCTTTCTGCTGCTCCGGGTTCTTGTTCTGCGATGACTCGTTCTTCCATTTCATGAAGCATTTGAAATGCAGGTGCATAAGGGTTAACTCGCCTGATAACATCGTCAAACTTTCTCATGATTTCTTCTTTACATTGTAAATTTTCTCTGTTGTTCATACGCTGCCGCAGTGCTATATTGAATCCAATATATACAACTGAACATATTTTTGCTGGCCTACTTCTGATGGATGAAGATGAGAAGCATTATGATAAATTTGTCCATGGGTTCTAAAACAATACTGGCCGGTACCTGGGGGCGGTGTAACCTGGGGGTGGTATAGAGGCAAAAGACAACGCACTGTTATATGGCCTTATGTGTGCCTTAAAGTGAGCTGATGGTCTATCACTGCCATCTATAAGCTATCTCGTCTGATCTGGATATGCTTGAAGAGGTTCCAAAATTGCTTTGCCGTTGTAGTCCAGGCAATAGGGGATTTTACCTGGCAAAATTAAGGGAAGTTCTGGAAATAGGGTTACTTTATGTTTTTTGGGTCGCTGAATCCGAATTTGTAACTTCCCACCAAACTTTCCTCCGGCAACCCCCCGAAATTTTCGTAAAATGCCCCCCAAAAAAGGTTTTTATTAAAAAAATCAATTTTTTATTGTTTTGAGGAAAAAGTATCTAGAAATTCAGAAAGTAGACAAATTTGCAACAAATTAGATATATGACATTATGACTTAGGATGAAAGGGAAGGGGGGATCTGCCTCGGAACATGCGCCGCGGTGCTGCGTGGACTAAGTTGCGCAATTCCCCTTGACCACTCACACGTTTACATTCGCCCTCCCATCTCCAATCCGAACTTTCTCTATAAGGTTTACTTTAAGTTTTTTGGGTCGCTGAATCCGAATTTTACAAGCTCGCCAATGTCATTGTATTGGATTCGGACGTAATTCTTCGAAAAACTTTCCTTATTATCGCAATGGAGTAACAGAAGACGATGTAGAATATCTATATGACGAATATAGATATAGGACGATAAGAAATAGGTAAGAAAAAGTGATTTTCCTGCTTTCTTTTATAACGATTTTAGTTAATTTCATATAAAAACATGCTATAAATAAATAGTAAATGTCATGAATTTAACTTTTAAAAATTCAATAAACTTAATAAATTCAATAAATTTAATGTTTATTTTGTTGTACTAAATCACAATATGTCAATCATTTTAATCAGATAGTTAATAACATTCATTGAAATTGCATTTTAATCACATTTGTTTTCCTTTTTAAAACTATCTGGTTTAAATCACATTTTAGTAATACAATTTTGTGTTAGAAAAATTGACAGTATTATAAGAAGTTTTGAATTTTCTGTTTATTGCAAACATAAAAAATATACCTTATAGCCAATATTTTTTTATACTCAGTGTTTGTTTTTATATGCTGAAAATTGTGTATTCGAACAATCCAGTAATTTTAACATTAAATAGAGCTTAAAACAATTCTTTAATTTAAAACGATTTAAAATTTACGCGCATAATATTTTATAATGTATATGACGAAATTTTAGTCATATGATATACATATATGTGATAGGTGTATAAGACATGTATGAAGCATTTCACATAATAAAACGTATGAATATTATATAGGATAGGTGTCCAATTAAAGGACACCCTTGAATGTTTTTGGTTTATAAAAAAATAATAAAACAAGTAAGAAAAAATCATGCGTCAAACATAGATTATGAAACACTTTCCAACACATTCAGAATAATGTAACAAAAGTAAACCGTTTAAAAAATTAAAATATTACGTCTAATTCAACCATATGGAAACGCATAATACATTTCAAAACACAATTTCAGATGTTCCCATCCACAATCAGAAATTGTGCGAATTTTTTCAGCAGCCCTGTATATGATATATAGATTTGAATCTATTAACTACATTAGGGTGGTCCTTAAAAAATTAACTTTTAAAATTTCTATGGGCACCCTCCTAATTTGTTCTATGTATAAAATAAAGACTTCCACAAAAATTTCAAAATTTTAAAACATTTCTTGAGGGTCGCTATCAAGGTTTGAATATTTAAAAAAAAAATTAAAAATTGACATATTTTGTAATCTGATAATAAATTATTAATACAAATCCATAGTCATTCCCAAATTGAGTCATGGTATGATATTAGGCTGTAAAGAATGTCATTTGTTTCAAGTTTCAACATATTTACACAGTCTATTTTCAAAACACAGACAGGAGTATTTCATGTCGACACTCCATTTCACCTGAACTTGGTAGCATTGTGAAAGGTAGAGAATCTGACATTCCTCCTTCAAAAATAGTTCTCCGTTATTTTTTAATCTTAAATAGCTAAAATGCGTAGGATTTATAAGATAATGTTTATAAAATATAGGATTTGATATTTTTTATATTCGTAAAATGTCGTACTAAATGGCCATATTCGTATCAGAAGCAGAGCACAAAACTTAAAAAAACACTTTTCGCAAGCGTTCCTTTAACTGTTCACTGGGATTACAAAATTTTAGAAGACCTGAAATTGTAGACAGATTACCCATTATTGTTTCAGGTAAAGGTACTGACCATTTAACTAACTGTTCCAAAACTTCAATCAGGAACAGGTGAGGCAATAGCTTCTGCTGTTAACGAAACATTAGAGTTGTGGGGATTACAGGCAAGTAAAATGTATGACTTTTGATATAACCTTTGTTAATACCCGATTATAAGGAGACGTTTGTGCTCTTCTGGATCAGAATATGAACAAAGAAATGATTTGGCTTGCCATCATCACATCCTTGAAATTATGCTTGAGGAAGTTGTTGTTAAGTCTCTCTGAGTTTAAAGCGGAACAGACATACTGTTATTGAAACAATTTAAAATTTCTTGTATGTCTATCGATTATGGCATATTTCAGACTCCCATAACTGACAATTTAATCAATGAAAAAAATAACACATAATGCGTCAGAAATTACAGAATTTTCTCAAAATCATTTTAATGATTTTTCAACCAAGGGACGATTACAATTAACTGATAGAGCTTGCCATCATTTTCTTAGGAAGAGTACCCGAAAGAGCCGTTTACATTAGAGCGCCAGGTGGATTGTATGGAGTTCCATGGATGGTGAAGGCCATATACTCGCTCAAGATTTATTTATTTAGAAATCAGTTTAAACTCTCTAAGCAAGAAGAATCTTGCGTTCATCAAGTTTGCTCGTTTGTGGTGAAAATCTACATTCACAGCTGGTATCAGGCCCAATGATTTATTACTCCTGAAGAACTTGAAAAAAGACGTAAACGTAAAATGAAATCATTTCTTCCTGTGCTTTGATGAAGTTCCTAGGACATTTCTGTACTTCACAGAAGAACTAGTTACTTTTGCATTTTTCGATGACAATGTCTTTTTTGAAAGTAAAAGAAAAATGGTGCATTCCTTTAAAAATGAAGAAAATTATGAACTCTTGAAACGTATACGTGCTGATCGTGATGTCATTCTCCAAAATGACTTGCAAGATTTTCTAACAAGCAGCACTCTGAGGTTTTTTTTTAAATTATAGATTTACCTTCACACTTTTTTGAAATAGACTAATTGGAATGAAAATGAATCTTACAAGACATGTAAAGCACTAGCGACTTCGGTCAAAGTTGTTAATGATGCAGCCGAAAGTGGGATAGCACTCATGGAGGAATATAATAAACTTCATACAAAAGATAAAGAACAAAAACAGTATTTCAAGGATGTGATGATGGCAATCCAAATCATTTCTTTGTTCATATTATGTTCCAGAATAGGACAAGCTTCTCTTGATAATCCGGTATTAACAAAGGTTATATCAAAACTCATACATTTTACTTGCTCGGTACTCCTCACGACTCCAATATTTCGTTATCAGCAGAAGCTATTGCCTCACCTGCTTCTGATTGAAGTTTTGGAACAACAAGTAACTGGTCAATACCATTTCATGAAAAGATAATGAGATACATTATCTTTTCTCATTATCTGAAAAGATAATGGGAATGTCTACATTTTCAGATCCTGAAATGCCTTCTAAAATTTAGAAAACCCAGTGAACAGTCAAAAGAACGCTTGCCGAAAACTCTTTTTTTAAGGTTTGGGCTGTGTTTGCTCGGTTTCTGATACGATTATGTCCATTTAGTACGACATTTTATAGATATCAAATAATCAAATTCTATAATTTATAAATATTATTTTATAAATTTTTACGCATTTTAGCTATTAAGATTAAAAAATAACGGAGAACTATTTTACAAGGAGGGATATTAGATTCTCTACCTTTCACAATGCTGCCAAGTTGAGATGAAGTAGAGTGTAGGCATGAAATACTCCTGTCTGTGTTTTGACAATAGACTGCATAAATATGTTGAAACTTGAAAAAAATGACAGTCTTTAAAGCCTAATGTCATACCATGATTCAATTTGGTAATGACTATGGATTTGTATTAATAATATATTATTAAATTACAAAATATGTCATTTTTTTATTTTTTGTTAAAAATTCAAACCTTGGTAGCGACCCTTAAAAAATGTTTTAAAATTTTGAAATTTTTGTGGAAGTCTTTATTTTATACATAGAACAAAATAGGAGAGTGTCCCATAGAAAATTTAAAAGTTAATTTTTTAAGGACCACCCTAAACTACATGCATGCCAAAATTTAGTTCACTTAAGAGATACATATACTTCAGTTGAAAATTTACCTTCAGCTATTTCTTCTAATAAGGAGAACGGTAGTGAATACTTTTGTGCAGCCCTTTATTTGAGGTATAGAATTTATGTATAACGAGTAAGATGTAGAAAATTAATTAAATTTAAAAGCGCATACCAAATTTTAAACCGTACTCTCCAGCAATTATTACTCAAAGACAGTAATGTACTATAACCGATTTCTTTTGTGTGTCCCTGTAAATGAATAAAAATGCTATGAATGCCCTGTTCTAACGTACTCGTAGTGAAATTCGGTGATTTATATCAGTTTCAATAAATTTGAAATAGCATAATATCATTAAAATACTCTGCAAACGATTTTTTCCCATATACCATTTTGTAATGGAATACTTTTGAGTGCCCCTGTACATGAACGATTAATCCTAAATACTTCATATACAATACCAAACATGCTTTGGTGCCCCTAAATAACCTTTATAAATTTCATTAAAATCCGAGTATATTTACGGGAGTTAGAGTGTGGGGAGACGGACAGACAGACAGACGGCCAGACCGACTAACGGCCAGACAAACCGAATGCATAAACCCTTTTCAACTTTGTTGGAAAAAGTTAAAAAGATTTAGCTTTTATTATTTTTTTTATAACTTCCTGTTTTATAATCTGCGTTATTGTTAACACTCCTAATCAAAGCAGTCAGGAAACAGAAAATCGTGTTTCGAAGTTCCACTGTTTTTCAGTGAAAATCTTAATGAACATGTAAAGAGCGTAATTCACTTAATAAGTTTATATATTCTTTATTTTGTTGCAGAACTTCCATGTTTCTGTTTTGGCAGTAAAAGAAATTTTTGAATGTTATATACTAATGGCCATTTAGAAATTTCATTTATTTTTAAGGTTTTAAGACCCGTGTAAGACCCCGGAATACTTATTCAATTTCCAGTAATGGACATCCTACATGAATATTGCTAAAAATGCAATTTCAGTAATGTTCATGGTACATAAAACTCTTTTAACTTAAATGAAAACCTGACATTAAATTTAATACGTATGGTGTTGCCAGAATGTAATAACACCATTTTTAGGATTCCGTACTTAAAAAGTAAAAACGGAACAATTATAAGATCACTCCTGTGTCTGTCCGTCTGTCTGTCTGTCACAGCCATTTTACTCGTAAACTATGGAACGTGGAAAGTTCAAATTCAGGGAAGTAATAAAGACCATTGACCCACATATTTTCAGATTAATAAACATTCATAAATATATTTAGTAAAAAAGTAGAGGGGCTAATTATGCTGCTTGAAAAAAAAATATTTTCTTTGTATATCATGTGGGTATCCTGTGAAAGCTTTTGTAACGCTGAACTCAAAAATACATTCCTTTTAATTTTAGGTATTATATTTTCAAAGATATTGCTGAAAATGTAGCGCAAAAATATACCCCCCCACCCCCCGCCCATCTAATTCCGAATCTACTGAAACTAAAATTATGAAAAACTTAGAGGTAGTAGACGTTAATATAAACCTTGCCGTAAAATTATAACGATTACCCTAGGTCACATAGTTTTTGAGTAATTAGCATTTTCTGTTATACACAAATTTCGATTTACGGGCATTCAGAAAAATTGTTGAGCATCGCTGAATATACCTATCGTTGCAGAAGAATAAAAGCATTGTTGATAATGATTTTCGAAAAAAATCATCGGTAATTAGCCGAGATATTAACCGTTAAATGTACGGTCAGTTTGGACATAATCAAGGACAGGGGCGGCGTTCTCTATACCTAGTTAACAACTATAATGATATGTATGTGTAATGTAATGTCCAGTAACAGTAAAAAGCAATAAACGTCAAATTGTTAAAAACATACTAATTTAAGGGGTCTCGGGACTCTAAAAAGTGGAAAAAATAAAAAAAAAAGACCATTTTCAACATTTAATGTCTTAAAATGTATATGATTTTAAAGCACAATTTTAATTGGGATGAAAGATATAAGTATGTTCTTTCCTTTCATGTATTTAAAAAATTGCAAGATACATAATTAGTATTTATAGGAGGCTCGAAACTGTTAGACATTTGTCGGACAAAAAATTGGCATAACAGTTTTCGCGCAGGATTACAAAATAAATATTGCAACTAGAATGAAAATGTTGGTACTTAATTATACTTCAGATTATAATAATATCCCTGAACTTAAATAAATTTGTATTTAAAGCATTTTTATATTTTTAATGCAATGTTGCATTTAACTAATACTCAATTTTGAAAATTTTAAAAGTAAAATCACCTAAAAAAATATTTTTTTGAACAATAAAAAGGAAATTTTAGGTTCAGTTTATACAGACTAACATGAAATATATGTTTTGAAAATTTCATGAAAAATATTCAGAAGTTTTTGAGGTATCCTGCGCGTTATGCCCAAAAAACGCCATTTGGAAAAAAATGACTTTAAAATTTCGGAAGCGCCGCTTCAGCTATTGAGCGGGTATAATTCTAAAAGCCAATACTACTGTTCTAATAGGAATTTCAAGGAAACAATTATATCAAAACATTCAGAAAGATAGGAGTTTAACATCTAAAAAAAATTAAAATTTCTAAACATTTTGAAGCTTTCAGAGTCCTGCGACCACTTAATCCTTTCCGACACGGAGTAATTCTATTTATAAACTTATGAAAAAATGAACTGACACCAGAATTCATACACGAATTTATTAGAAAATTCGAACTTGCTTATTTTCACGTACATGATAAAACGAAAATTTTAATTAAATATTCTTTGTGCCTTTCGTCTGTTTTGGAATTAACATTAGGTGTCCGTTATTTAAGGGCATCGCCCGCGAAAGATTTAATTAGAATGAATCGCATAAATACTGTGAGATTCGCGATAGTTTGCATTGATTGTATCTTTCAATACGCCTCGAGTGACTTTAAAAGTTAATTAAACACCTATCTGGAAAAACGCGGCACTGACCAAGGCGGCGTTGCAACTTTGAGACCTCAATGCGAAGCGCGCTTAGCACAATGCCAAATTTAAACTTTGAACAAAGGTTTTGTGTTAGCTACACTGTAGAAATAAAGGTTATTATCACGCTGAATTTAGTTTCATGAAATGCCAAATGAAGTTTAACTATGCACTGCTTTTATTGTCAGTACCGAATTAAGTTCATCATAAACAGATTAGGATAATATTTAAAAAAGAGTTATACGAATAGCTATATTTGATATTATTTAGGTTCCATATCTCTTTGAACTTTCATGGTATACCCATTTACACTTTTCTAATATATACAGTTATACCGAACCCTACGTTGTATAGTTTTTTACAAAGTCTAAGTATTCTTTTAGCAACTTCTTTTTTTATATATATAATACAATTACAAATTCATATATGTATTCTGCGGAACTCTCTGTGCGCGATATAATGCTCGCACTTAACCGTTTATTTATATATAAATAGCTGTTTTTAATTAATTTTGTGTGATCAGTAAAATTTTCAATATTTTAATGAAATTATTTTTTTATAACTCAGCCTTGCATATTTTATAATCTGGCAATAAATAAAATAAATCAGGAATCAGAGAATTTTGTTTAGGGGCATAAGGAAAAGAGGGGTTCATAGGGCTAGATCCATCTCAATTTTTTTTTTTTTTTAAGTTACAGAAGTTGTTAAAAATAAATTTCCTGTCTTAACTGTTTCTTAATAATCTCTGACCAAAAAAAAAAAAATAATAAAAAAAAAAACCTAAAGAAATTAAATTTATATTTATAGCAGTAGTGAAACTAGTATATCTGCAGATCAGTGGCCTCAAACGTCAGTTCTGCTATTTTATTTTGAAGTTATTTTATTTAATATGTACATATGTACCGGGTGTCCCAAAAAGGACTGACTGATTTTAAAATTCAATAACTTGTAAACGGTGACAGATATTTAAAAAATTCTTGCAGGAGGGTTATGCATAAGGTCAAAAGTTTTTTTACAGTGATTTTCAATTTTAGTTCGAATTACAAACAATAGATGGCGCTGTAAGCAATAGTCGCTAAATACAGACTCGATTTTTGGTCCTTTATCTTGTTCTATGCGGAAAAAGGAGATGGAAATGTATTATCCGGGCCACGAAGTACCAAAAATCGAGCCTGAATTTAGCGTCTATCAATCGCAGCGCCATCTATTGTTTGTAATTCGAACTAAAATTGAAAATCACTGTAAAAAAACTTTTGACCTTATGCATAACCCTCCTGCAAGAATTTTTTAAATATCTGTCACCGTTTACAAGTTATTGAATTTTAAAATCAGTCAGTCCTTTTTGGGACACCCGGTATGTACATATGTTTAATGTGTACATTTATTTAATATGTGACATTCAATCTGCGGAATTATTTTTATCATAATTCTCACATACCTATATTTTATTAATTATTGATATCCTAACTGTTAAATTTATTTAAAAAAACTATTTTGTTTCATTAGTATGCGTTCATTAAATTCTGATTCTAAATACAGTCATAAAAACAATTATACGTACTACCTTTTGTTACTGGAATCGAGAGAGTTCATTGCTGGAAGTGAGTGTCCATTACTGGAACAAACGTTACTGGAATTTTGGATGTTTTGATATAATTTTGTTATTTACAATAAAATTTTTGATTAATATTGGGAAATGAGACTATGACAATAGGTAAATATTATTGATATATTAATATAATACTGAAAAATACTGGAATATAATAATTATAACTATTAATTAAAAAATAGTTTTTAAAGAAATTCCTTTCCATTAACGGCATATCTACCCTATATGAGATGTACAAAACATATAAAACCTATACATTAGATATATATATCAACCCTATATATATATAATCCTAATGAAACGAATTTATGAAACGGATATATGAAACGGCTGAAAAGTAACGAATTTATGAAACGATTCTTTGAAACGACTGATTAAACAACTGATTAAGTTTCACGGCGATTTCTCCTAAAATATGGAATACTTTGCGATGAAATTAACACCAAAAATCCGTATTGATCTGCAGATCTCAAAACTGGTATTAGAATTTTTAAATTCGAATTAGTTTTCGAAATATCAATTTTTTTCTAATTTTAAATACATTTTTCTAATGATGGCAACTCAAATTTTAATCAGAACAGATTTTTTTTTTCATATTTCAGAAAAGGTTATTATTTCAAACTAATTGGGAGACCAGTTTGGCCTCCCTTAAATATATGCTAAGAAATGTATCATGCTACTTTTATTCTTAATTCAATTTACTTGAACAATCGCTCACCAAATCGAAAGATTCTGATTGGCTCCAAAATGGCATTATTTTGATAGACATGGTAACTCGGCTATTGTTGTTTATTTAATAATAAATGTTTATTTACTTTTATCTCTTTTTTTAAATTATATAAATTATTTTGTTCTACAGTTAGTAATTATTTTTTTTGTTATTTCCTTTTGAAAATAATAGAAAATAATTAAAAAATACGGTACTACTTAGTTATTCCGTCGACCAATTTCGGCAAATTATATAAATCGCCAAATTATACAAATTGACATAATTTTTTTTTTTAACTAACGAAACAACAAATAAATTAGTATATGACATTAATAAATATACAAATAAAACGTAGAAATAAAAATCATTTGATGACGTAAACACGCGTAACTTGCTTAAAGTCCAGTGAATGTGACATTTACGATCAACCATTATTGGCATTTAATCTTATAGTTTGGCGATAGATTTTTGGTCGACGGAATAACTAAGTAGTCCCAAAAATACATATGTAACTGGTATTCGAAAACGAGGTTTTTGCCAAATTTTCGTAAAAAAAAAGAAAAATATATCACGCCGAACCTGCAGTGCATATATGACATCTGGCTAAATATTAAATAATTCAACAAACCATAACATTTAATTTCAACTTCAAATCAATGTTTAAATTTACCACTCGAAAAAAAAATGCTAACTGGCGAGTTGAAAAAAAGTTATTGGCGAGATTTGCACCCGGCTAGCCTAACAATACCGAGAATTCTTTGCGTTATTTAATCTTACTGGGGGATCGAACCCGGGCTTGCCGGATTACAGAATATAGGTGAAAAGCATATTTTAAAATTGAAAACTAATATATTTTTACTTGCAATATATATTTTAGATTGCCCATTAACAATAAAAAGCATTTTTCATATGAAAAATATGAATTATACAATCAAATAAAGTTTAGAAATTTATCAAAAGCTATATTTTTGCATTAGCCGTATGCTAAGAGTTATTATCCAAGATTTTGCTACTTACGGCATCTTTTTATATTCTGATAATTTCAGAACTTTAAGCGCGTAGTCCAATTACATGTTTGTTAAATTTGTGTTTATTTATATTATTTTATTTATTTATTTATTCATAGAGGAAGTTTTAATTTTTTTTATGAAATATTAGCCGTAAAAAAATGATGATGAAATCTTTATATTGTTTTAAGGGCAAACGAATTAATCTTTCGTAATCGAACTCCACGCGATAGAGATAAATTAAAAAAATATTTCATGCTTCAAAATTATTTTTAAATATATATACAATCAGTAAACTGCAAACAAATTCCATTAGAAAGATTTTTGTTCCTATTTGGCTGTCTAAAAATTTTAATTTTACAATTACAAATGTGTTGAATCAGTGTTTTTTTTCTATTAATCTTTCATTTATTTATAAAGGAAGTATTAATTTCGTTATGGAAAATTAGTCAGAAATAAATGCTGAACAATTTTTGTTGCTTTATGTACAAAATGTTTATTATTACTATTATGTATTAAAGCCGGCACGTGATAAGATAAATTACAAAAAAATCGTACTTGAAAATTATTTTAAAGAACATAATAAATCAGTCAATTAAGATAGAGTTTTTCTACAAATTTCATTTGAAAGTAGGTTTTTTCCTTATACAACGTTCTAAAAACTGAAAATATACGGTGGTCATAAGATTAAAAAACTGCAGCAGCGAAAATTTCAAAACCGAAATTATATCATGAAATGTTTCCAATCGCAAAATAACGTCAGCGCTATGCACAGATACGTTTTTTCTTTATAATATAGATATGTAATACGTCAAATATAATAAAGATCAGTTAAAGATGAAGTTATCTCTATTGAGGCTGGTATGTTTGGTATTCCGGCATGAAAAACGCCAAAATTTAATCCACTTTAACGCGATCACAGAGTTTTTCACACATGAAATCTAAACCCGACATCATTTTCTTCCTCTCAAAATTTACATACGAATTTCTCATATCCGTATTTACCATTTAAAAAAAATGGTATTTTAGTTTTACCATTTTAAAATCATTTTAACACAAAACTCGAAGTCACGATTGTCAGCAATATCTTTTCATGTGAACAGTTGCACTCTTAACTCGAGATTCTAATATCAGTACCGGAGAGCAAAAATTGATGTAATTTATGTTTTTTAAACGCATTGTAAATAATATTTAGTTTTATCTAAGAAAATTATCGTTTTCTTTTAAATATGACATCATTTTCATTTTTAAACGCATTGCAAAAAATGTTTAGTTTTATCTAAGAAAATTATCGTTTTCTTTTAAATATGACATCATTTTCATTTACTTAAGCATTTCGCTCAGTGTCTGAAACATAGCATCAGAACACATGCAGAAGGAAATAAATATGAAAACTTTATGAGGATAAATGCGTGTTTTCAAAAGCAGTACGTAATTTTCCGTTCAAAATATGATGTCCCTAACGGGATTTTGCACTACTAAACCCTATACAACAATTTTGAATTTTAATAAGAAAGTGGCATGAAATGGCCTCATTTTTTTCTCTCTTCTCCGCAATAATAAAAGCTATCTAATTACCACCATTATGAAGAAATTTCATAAAATACTTTTAAAATTAAAATATAAAAATAGGGATATTTAAAAAAACAGCCAGTGCGGGCACATCTACAAATGAACAGCAATTTCAGTTAAAAAAATTATTAGTAAAATAGCCCAGATGAAATTTCAGGGCTGATGACTAAAAAAACAGCCTGGTCTTTTAAATATATAGATTGTATAAAGGTATGAAAAATTAACTTGAGCAAATTATGTTATTTTATAAAATTATAATAGAATGCCTTAAAAAATAGCAATACAATTTTATTAGTCTAGAGAATTTTGGACAACAACTTGGGAAACCTCATATTATTTTAAACCTGGAATTATTGCCAATGTCTCTTTTGTTTACTTGTCTAAGACGGCGAAGCAAATTCATCCATGCGAGAATCATCCGATCTGAGCATGAACGCTCTATGTCACTCCTCTTCTATAAACTCACTCTAAATTTTTGTAATACATTGCGTTTTATCAGTGTGTGATTTCGATTAAATGGTGCATTTTCACCTGTGAAGAATTTCAAACCAGCTGGGGGGAAAGTAGCGCACTTCTACAAAACATATTTCAGTTTTCTATAATTAAGAAGAATTAAAACATACGCTTTTTTATATAAAATGACGTCATTTGCGTCAGCTAAAGCATTCCACTTTTACGACGCAGTCTTAAATATCTGTAGAAAAGTATGCATACTACTTCATTATTGGAGTAATCCACACACCAAACAAAAAACAATGTCGTCATTCAAGAAGCTGGGCAAAACAAATTGGGTGTCTAATAATTCATATGCCTTCATTTGTTTGTTTATAATAGCTCCACGTGTGTGTGTTTATCAGAAATCATTTATTTATATTTTATTCAAAATTCGGAAAAGGTTATTCCACACGATTAATAAAATTGCATTCTTTCAGCTTTTTGATACGAATTAAGTAAATGCGGAGAAAATAAGTCACACAAATACCTTTAAAATACATTTTTGTAAAGAGAAAGTGTTGTATGATTTGTAAAGTAAGTTTCAATAAACTAAAAATCATTTAATTGATAAAAAACAACGAAATAAAACCAAAATTCACCGGGTTTTATAACAAATGATATTCTTGACATAACACGTATTTTAATTTCATTTTTTTTCAGTTTTTATTAGAAAATGGCAGTAAAAAGATACAGTAATCTACTATTTTCCCTTTACTTTCAATAGAAATGGAGTACTTTAGTTGCCACGATTACAAAAAAAGTAATAAAAAAACTACAATAAAATTAATATCTTAAAATTAAATTGAGATACAGCTTTCAAACAATTTGCATTTAAAAGAGCATTTTTTTCCTTATATGACGGTGTAAATATTTTAAATGTGCGATGTTTATAAATTGAAAAATTTGCAGTATAGAAAATTGCAAAACAAAAATTTTATTTTAAATTTGAAAGTGTTGCCATTTGCGAAATGACGTATGCGTTACGCACAGATACGTTTGCCCTTTATAATATAGATGTAAAAAATATTTAGTTTTGTCTAAGAAAATTGTCGTTTTCTTTTAAATATGACATCATTTTCATTTTTAAACGCATTGTAAAAAATGTTTAGTTTTATCTAAGAAAATTATCGTTTTCTTTTAAATATGACATCATTTTCATTTACTTAAGCATTTCGCTGTGTCTGAAACATAGTATCAGAACACATGCAGAAGGAAATAAATATGAAAACTTTATGAGGATAAATGCGTGTTTTCAAAAGCAGTACGTCATTTTCCGTTCAAAATATGATGTCCCTAACGGGATTTTGCACTACTAAACCCAATACAACAATTTTGAATTTTAATAAGAAAATGGCATGAAATGGCCTCCTTTTTTTCTCTCTTCTCCGCAATAATAAAAGCTATCTAATTACCACCATTATGAAAAAATTTCATAAAATACTTTTAAAATTATAATATAAAAATAGGGATATTTAAAAAAACAGCCAGTTCGGGTACATCTACAAATGAACAGCTTTCAGTTAAAAAAAATTATTAGTAAAATAGTCCAGATGAAATTTCAGAGCTGATGACTAAAAAAACAGCCTGGTCTTTTAAATATATAGATTGTATAAAAGTATGGAAAATTAACTTGAGCAAATTATGTTATTTTATAAAATTATAATAGAATGTCTTAAAAAATAGCAATACAATTTTATTAGTCTAGAGAAATTTGGACAACAACTTGGAAAACCTCATATTATTTTAAACCTGGAATTATTGCCAATGTCTCCTTTGTTTACTTGTCTAAGACGGCGAAGCGAATTCATCCATGCGAGAATCATCCGATCTCAGCATGAACGCTCTATGTTACTCCTCTTCTATAAAGTCACTCTAAATTTTTGTAATACATTGCGTTTTATCAGTGTGTGATTTCGATTAAATGATGCATTTTCACCTGTGAAGAATTTCAAACCAGCTGGGGTGAAAGTAGCGCACTTCTACAAAACATATTTCAGTTTTCTATAATTAAGAAGAATTAAAGCATACGCTTTTTTATATAAAATGACGTCATTTGCGTCCGCTAAAGCATTCCACTTTTATGACTCAGTCTTAAATATCAGTAGAAAAGTATGCATACGACTTCATTATTGGAGTAATCCACACACCAAACAAAAAACAATGTCGTCATTCAAGAAGCTGGGCAAAACAAATTGGGTGTCTAATAATTCATATGCCTTCATTTGTTTGTTTATAATAGCTCCACGTGTGTGTGTTTATCAGAAATCATTTACTTATATTTTATTCAAAATTCGGAAAAGGTTCTTCCACACGATTAATAAAATTGCAATCTTTCTGCTTTTTGATACGAATTAAGTAAATGCGGGGAGAAAATATGTCACACAAAAATCTTTAAAATACATTTTTGTAAAGAGAAAGTGTTGTATGATTTGTAAAGTAAGTTTCAATAAACTAAAAAGTCCTTCCGGCCAGTGCCGGGAGGAAGAGGTAGCTTTCATATTCCTTATTTTAAAAAAGCCAACTTATATTATTCAAACACACGGAGCTCAAATTAGTGGAACCCGATTATAGAAGATTAAATACTAATTTTTGTCAATACTCAATATGAATGAGAATTTCGCGAAATTAGTCAGCTTTATCCAAGCTGATTTTATTTAAAGTTATTTATATTTGGTCGCCAAATTCGGTGATATCTTGAGGTGCCCGTCATTTTAAAACAACATGATGGGTGAAGCTAATCAATGAACTTGGTGGAGACCTTATTAATTTCTGTGCACATGCTCACTCTTATCGGAATTGGTTGATACATACGAGTGCTATCACAGGCAAAAAATCAGATTTTTCAAAATGTCACCCACATTAGAAATTCAAACTGCTATATCTCAGCATTTTTTAAGTTAAAGAAAAAACAAAAAATGCTCAGTAATCTTTGTATCAAGTTCAAACTCATAAGACAAAAATCTTTTTCAAAATACTAATTTTTTGTTAAAACATGTTTTTATTAATTTGTTATACTAATTAAACACACGAAGCTCAATTAAGTGGAAACCGAATGTAGGAGATTCAATACTAATTTTTATCAATACTAAATCATTATGGATGAGAATTTCGCAAAATTAGTCAGCTTTATCCAAGCTGCTTTTATTTAAAGTAACTTATATTTCGCTGCCAAATTCGGCGATTTCTTAAAGTGCCTGCCATTTTAAGACAACATGGTGGATGAGGCTAACCAGTGAACTTTGTCGAGACCTTAGTAATTGCTGTGCACATGCTCACTCACATCGGAATCGGTAGATACATACGAGTGCTGTCGCAGGCAAAAAATCAGATTTTTCAAAATGTTACCCACGTTAGAAATTGAAACTGCTATATCTGAGCAATTTTTTAAGATAAAGGCAAACAAAAAATGCTCCTAAATCCTTATATCAAGGTCAAATACTTAAGAAAGAAACCTTTTTCAATTTCTAATTTTTTTGCACCTCACTTTAAATATATATATTTTTTAATTTAATGGCCGCCATTTTGAAACAAGATGGCTGATGAAGCTGGCCAGCGAACTTGGTCAAGATATTGATGTATACTATCCACATGCCTTCTTCCATCGAAATAGGCGAATACGTGTGGTATCGCGAGACAAATACAAGATCGTTTCAAAGTGCTAGCCATGATAGAAATTTAAAGTGCTATAATTCAACCACTTTTTAAGATATAAACAAAAGAACAAATTTTCAGAAACAAAAACTGCTCCAGAATATTTGTATCAAGGCCAAACACATAAAAAAAATCTTTTTTCATTTTGCAGTTTTTTAATACCTCATTTTAAATTTTAAATTACATTTTTTTTTTCAAATGACAACCCTTTTGAAACAAGATGGCGAATGAAGCTGGCCAACAAACACGGTCGAAACATTGGTATGTACTATGTACAGACCAAGTTACATTCAAATCGGTTCATAAATACGCCTGTTATCGCGTGACAAAAATCAGGGCGTTTCAAAATGTCAGTCACGCTAGAAATTCAAAATGCTATAACTCAGCCATTTTTTAAGATATAGACGAAACAAAAACTGCTCCCGAATCTTTTTATCGAGGTCAAACACATAAGAAAAAAATATTTTTTCAATTTTCAATTTTTTGGTACCACATTTCAAATTTAAATTTTTCTTAAAATTTTAAATGGCCGCCATTTTTAAACAAAATTGCGGATGAAGCTGGCCAACGAATTCGGTCGAGACATTGGTCTGTACTATGTATAAACGAAGTTACATCCAAATCGGTTCATAAATACGTCTTTTATCGCGTGACAAAATTCAAGACGTTTCAAAATGTCAGCTTCGCTAGAAATTCAAAATGCTATAACTCAGCCATTTTTTAAGATATAGGCGACACAAAAACTGCTACGGAGTCTTTGTACAAAGGTCAAATACATAAGAAAAAAATATTTTTCCATTTTCAATTTTTTCGTACCACATTTTAAATTTTAAATTTTTTTTAAATTTTTAAATGGCCGCCATTTTGAAACAAAATGGCGGATGAAGCTGGCCAACGAACTCGGTTGAGACATTGGTATGTACTATGTACACACCGAATTACATCCAAATCGGTTCATAAATACGAGAGTTACAGTGTGACATAGGTCAGATATATATATATATATATATATATATATATATATATATTGATATATATATATATATATATATATCAATTTTGAACGGAGGGTGGTTTCGGGGTCTGGGGGTCATGATCGATGAAAATATACCAAAATTTTTTGAAATCGCTTTCCTCCGAACGGCTGCAATAGGTAGCTTTTTGTAAAGAAAGCTACCTAAAATTATTTAATTGCTAAATAACAACGAAATAAAACCAAAATTCACCGGGTTTTATAACAAATGATATTCTTGACATAGCACGTATTTTAATTTCAATTTCTTTCAGTTTTTATTAGAAAATGGCAGCAAAAAGATACAGTAATCTACTATTTTCTCTTTACTTTCAATAGAAATGGAGTACTTTAGTTGCCACGATTTAAAAAAAGTAATAAATAAGTAATATAAAAATTTTGTTTTTAAAGTCAATTCCTACTTAGGTCATCAAAGAAAAATTTAATATTATTCCTTAAGCTAATATTAGTTTTTGTTGCATTAAAATATCTCAATTTGTTGATTTTCTATAAGCAAGTAGGCTTACAATGGAACTCTATGGGAATTTGGCGAAATATTAGAGATAGCGCCAAGTTGGCGTCACTTTTGGCGACTCATTTTGGCCGCCAAATTTGGCGATATATCGCCAAGATGGCGACAAACTTGGCAGTATTTGGCGACAGAACAGGGTCCCCCCTATGGTAACCCCTTATTGAAAATACTTTAATTGATCTTCAACAACCAATGGCCGCCATTTTGTTTCCCATGCAAAACTAAAATTAATTAATTAAAATTTAATTAATTAATTAATATTTGAAAAAACTGTATTAACATCAATTGTCATCCAATACAAGTTTTAAAAAATTTATTTCAACTTGATAGGATGAATAGTAATGAGTATTTTATTAACGATTGAAAATTTGAACAAGATAAATATATAAATAAATAAATATATGGAAGGTGTGAGCTAATAGTAGGAATTGAAAAACTACAAAAAAATTAATATCTTAAAATTAAATTGAGATACAGCTTTCAAACAATTTGCATTTAAAAGAGCATTTTTTTCCTTATATGACGGTGTAAAAATTTTAAATGTGCGATGTTTAGAAATAGAAAAATTTGCAGTATAGAAAATTGCAAAACCAAAATTTTATTTTAAATTTGAAAGTGTTGCCATTCGCGAAATGACATATGCGTTAAGCACAGATACGTTTGCCCTTTATAATATAGATAGATAGATAGATAGTTTGGCGATAGATTTTTGGTCGATGGGATAACTAAGTAATACCAAAAAGGCATATGGTATTCGAAAACGAGGTTTTCGCCAAATTTTCCTTAAAAAAAAAAAGCAATTTAACAAATTACAACGACCATTTGGAAAATGATTTTTTCAAAGACTAAAATTTAAGAGCAAAAAAATCGCACGGAGTTGATCATACATTACGTACGCCATGAATTAAACATTAATAGTGTTATTACACGGAAAAATTACAAGCGACAGAAATCGCTTGCGACTCGTGTTTGGTGTGAAATATTTATATGTATTCATTCCTGTCCTATTTATCTTTTTTGTTATTTTTAATTGGCTTATTCCATTTTTCTTTTGCACGTGAAAATCTTACAAATTAAAATTGATTCTTTGGCCGAAACTGTTATTCATTTTCTATCAATTTCATTAGTTATTATCCACCTGAAACTTGCGTATTATACAAGCATTTCATTGGCTGTTCGGGAAAAGGCTTTTCCGTCGTCAGATTTCCAAGAAATCTGATGACACATTTTAAATGAAATTTCATTCTTAAACTTCTAAACATCCCACAATATTACTTTTTACATCGTCGTGTAGAGAAAAGAATGTACTTTTAAATGCAATTTGTTTGAAAGCTGTATCTTGATTTGTTTCTGAGTTATTAATTTTTTTTTGTAGTTTTTATTACTTTTTTGTCATAGTGGAAACACTCTGTTGTCCATCTCTGTTGAAACTAAAGAGAAATACAAATTACTGTATTGACAAATCACAAAACGAATAAAATGCGGATTAAACCAATAAAAACCTTCCGATATGCTTTTCATTTCCAACCCTGACGAGAACAATAACCCTTTTTCCAAATGGTTAAAAAAAAAGCAATTTATCAAATTACAACGACCATTTGGAAAACGATTTTTTTCAAGACTAAAATTTAAGACATAAAAAATCGCTCGGAGTTGATCATACATTACGTACGCCATGAATTAAACATTAATAGTGTTATTACACGTAAAAATTGCAAGCCATAAATATCGCAAGCGACCCGTCAGATTTCATGAAACTTAAGTATTATCCACCTGAAACTTACGTAAATATCCAAGCATTTCTTTGGCTGTTCGGGAAAAGGCTTTTCCATCGTCAGATTTCCAAGAAATCTGACGGCCAATTTTAAATGAAATTTATTTCTTAAACTTCTAAACATCCCACAATATTACTTTTTATATCGTCGTATAGAGAAAAAAATGTACTTTTAAATGCAATTTGTTTGAAAGCTGTATCTCAATTTGTTTCCGAGTTATTATTATTATTATTTTTTATTACTTTTATGTCATAGTGGAAACAGAAAGTATCCATCGTTGTTGAAATTAAAGGGAAATACAGATTACTGTATAGACCAATCAGAAAACGAATAAATTGCAGATTAAACCAATTAAAACCTTTAGATATGTTTTTGATTTCCCATCTAGACCAGAACAATAACCATTTTTCCAAATGGTTAAAAATCACGCCAAACCTGCGGTGCGTATATGACATCTGGCCAAATGTTAAATAATGCGAGAAGAGTTCCATATTGTGTGCTGGTTTTTTTGGCGAGCTTTTTTTGGCATTAAATGAATCGATGTGGTTGCGTAATTCAGCCTTTGGGGTTGCTTTTTTCTGGAATGGTCTTTATTCATATGTTTTTTGCGTAATTTTTTGTATTTAGCCTATATTTGTCGAAAAAATATATAAATTTTGTTTTAATTTGACATGTATAATACATATAATAAATACATAAAATTATATATAAGTACATAATATTTATTTATAGGTGTATATATATTATGTATGTATAAGATGTATCTCTTTACGTAATATATATAAAACTATCTGCATAAACATTGTATTTTTTTAACATGTGACATATATAACATTTATAATATATATATATATATATACATATATATATATATATGTTTACAAATATTTAAAAACTATGTTTTTCCGCCATCCTAAAAAATTTTATAAGATGCTAAAATGGCTTTTTGGCGCCATTTTGGAATCCTTTGCCAATCGCGCCAACCAGCACACAATATGGAACTCTTCCCAATAACATCTAATTTCAACTTCAAATCAATGTTTTAATTTACAAATCGAAAAATAAAAAAAATGCTACCTAGCAATTTGAAAAGAAGCTATTGGCGAGATTTGAACCCGGCTAGCGTAACAATACCAAGAATTCTTTGCGACCATGACAACTTTTATATAGTTTTATTCGTAAAAAAAATTGATTTTTTAATAAAAATGAAAAACTTTCGGCACAGATGTTATATACGGGCCCCATATTGGCGCGATTTTTTTTTCTGGCGCCAATGTCATATACGCAACGGGTACTTAACTGGAGCCAAAGTATCGTTATTTTGCTTGATATGGTAAGCCGGATGTTGTTGTTTATGCTGTTGATGCGTTCCCCAAATTGGCGCCGGACAAAAATCGCGCCAATATCATATATGACATCGTCATATGAAAGGCGAAGGGATCAGACCGTATTTGTTTATGACAGTTCATGACTTGAACTATTATAATATAGATGAAATGAGGGCGATAGAATAGTATTTGGCGACTTATCACCTGCGTATGGCTAACATTAAAGTACAAAAATGGCACCTAGAGTATAAAAAGCGAAGTGGTTCGCACGGAACTGTTGATGACAGTCACATGACTTAGGCTATTGTTATAAAAATTGTTTTAAAATACTGGGAGACAAAGACTCTGTACACTTAATTCAGTTTTATTTTAGCTTCTTTTCAAATATTTAACTGATCATCTTTAATCAAATACGAAAATAACCATTGGATGTCTTAATAGCAACTGATTCGCCCTTTACATTTTTGCAATCAAAGGGAAGTGAATGGAAACCCATTTACAGGGAGATCTGCACAGCTTTTTTCAGTATAATTCAATCTTCTCTTATATTTTTAAAACCCTTTAGATTAGCGTGTTTTTAGATTCTGCGGTGTCTGAACGGGGGTTGGCGAGCGTACCTTGCAGGGAGCAGAGCCCCCTAGTATGTATATAAGCTTAACTACAACTGTGGCAAAATTGCAATTTAAAGAGTACCAAAGCGTAATACCAGAAGTTGTTGCATCGCCTTCATTTATACTGAAGATTTTCAGCTGAAATCAGTATGTTACAAATATTATACGCATAAAATGAACCTCGTGTTCTCAAAAGATAATTCTATATTAACTTTAACAGAATGATTTTAATTGGTAATTTAATCAAACGAGTTTTAAATTTCCTAACTGAAGGAAAATTGTTTAGGTCAGGAATTGAACCAGAGGCCTTTGACGTATGCTGCCAATGCTGTGCAAACTGAGCTATCCCGGTCAAATTTGAGGACATAATTCACCCAGGGAACTATTATTATATACCCATACAAGCAGTATCTGTTATTCATACAAGTTGTATGAAAAATAATTAAAGTATTATTATGTATGGTTTTATTATAATGGTAAGTATAGATTAACATTCACGGGATGAATTGTGTCCGTCAGATTTATACAGGATAGCTTAGTTGTCAGAGCATTGGCAGCTTACGCCAAAGGTCATTAATTCGAATCCTGACCTGAACACCTTTTCACTCAGTTGGAAAAATTACAACAAAAGATAATTTTGCTTAAACATCAGCGTTATTGGTCAGAAATATGGGCAAGCTGTACAGTTTTACATATGTGCTGATGCCTTTGGATGTTAAAGTGAGTAAAAGCTTTTAAAAGAGAGTGCAAAAATACTCAAAGACAAAAAAAGTTTCAATAAGCTACTACAAAATGCGAGAAATAAAAAAGCTTTTTTTTTCGCCTGACTCACCACTGCAACAGGAAATAGTCCTTGTGTGTCAATTATAAATAAAATGAATGCTGTGCAATTTTCAGCATGTAAGGGGAATATGTATAAATATTTTTAAAAGGGAATATTCTTCAAATATTGAAAAGAACACAATCTGTTACAGTTGTAAGGCATGTTAGGGAAATTGAATTTTTAAGTTTAATTTAGAAGAAAGTCTCTATACTATATGTAGCTATTTATACATATTATACAGTATTTGTTCAAAAATTGTGAGTATACGATTTTAGAACCCCAAACCAATTCTAATAGAAAGATGGCATGCTGTAATTATAATTTCTGACGATCCTGTTTCTTTTAAATCATTAGAGAATCGTCAAGAAATCGTCACAAAATTATCAGTGTTAATGAAAATTTCGCTATAAATGACACACATTTCATAAACTGGTCACAATGTGACTTCAAAGCACTGTCGCTTTCGTCACAAGTACGTCACAAAGTTATTACCTAAATAGTCACAAATGACACATTTTTCACAAATTTGTCACACCGTGACTTCACAAAGTGACGTCACAAACACGCTCTAAAACGGCCATAACGACTTCACATTCTAGTCACTATCACTTCACACTGACGGTCATAAAGTCACATGGTGACTTCACAACGACGTCGACGTGACGTCACCATGCTTTTCGGGAAGGGTTAATAATTGAAATATTGAAATAGGTTAATAATTGAAACTAAAGAGTTAATAATTGAAATATAAGGGTTGAAGGCATAGATGTCATATCATATTGGCGCGATTTTTTTCTGATGCCAATGTCATATAGCAAAGGGAATCTAACTGGCACCAAAGTGTCGTTATTTTGCTTGATATGGTAGCCTGGATGTTGTTGTTTATGATGTTGATGTTTTCGCCAAATTGGCGTCGGAAAAAAAATCACGCCAATATTGGGCGTATATGACATATGTGCCGGGTTGAAATAATTGGCGCATTTGCATACATTTTGGCACGGTGTCCGTAAAATGGAAAAGTACCTTTTTTAATATAGGTGCATAAAATTTACCTTTTATACACATTGTGAAAAAACGAAGGCACAGATGTTATATACACCCCATATTGGCGCGATTTTTTTTTCGCCGCCAATTTGGCGAAAATATCAATAGCATAAACAACAACATCCGGGTTACCATATCGAGCAAAATAACGACACTTTGGCGCCAGTTAAATAGCCGTTGAGTATATGACAGTGGCGTCACAAAAAAATAGCGCCAACGTGGTGCGTATATGACATCTGTGCCAAAACGAATACATCTTGAGAGAATATATATCTCAAAATACTCGTATGTTTCGAGACATCCGTTGTTGAAATTAGGCTAATCCCAGAATTAAAACTGTATAATAAAAACAAAAGGAGAGTCATTCCTAGGATTCAAATAAATATTGATCGTGGATATGTGGCTGCCATGGGTCTAGGCAGTCTACCTGTGAACAGCCTTGCAGTATCTTGGACTCTCAATGACAGTGCTACAGGTACTCTATCAATTATGGGTTACCATAGGGTGACCCTTCTCTGTCGCCAAATGCCACCAAGTTTGTCACCAACTTGGCGATATATCGCCAAATTTGGCGACCACAACTGATCGCCAAAAGTGACGCCAACTTGGCGATATCTCTAAAATTTCGCCAAATTCCCATAGACTTCCATTGTAAACCAATAGGGTTTACTTGCTTGCATAAAATCAACAAATAGAGATATTTTAATGCAACATAAACTAACATTAGCTTATTAATTATATTTTAGGGAGTCCAAGTAAATTAAATTATGAATAAAAGCAACATGATACAATGCTTAGCATGCTTTCCCAAACATAAATTTTAAGGGAGTCCAAACTGGTCGCCTAGGGCGGCTAGTAAAGAAAGAAATGTTTTCAAATCTTGACATGTGTAAATATTATCAATATGTTTATTGTTGTTTCAGGAACAATAAAAATTTGGAATCAATACAATTCGTTTCAAAACATACATTTAATACAGCACTATCTATCTATATTATAAAGGACAAACATATCTGTGCGTAACGCATACGTCATTTTGCGAATGGCAACACTTTGAAATTTGAATTAAAATTTCGGTTTTGCAATTAAATTTACGGCAAATTTTTAAACTAAACATCGCACATTTTAAATTTTAACACCATCGTATAAGGAAAAAAATGCTCTTTTAAATGCAATTTGTTTGAAAGCTGTATCTCAATTTATTTTTGAGATATTAATTTTTTTGTAGTTTTTAATACAAATTTTGTAATTGTGGCAACTGAAGTACTCCATTTATATTGAAAGTAAAGGGAAAATAGTCATGGTTTATTATTTTTATTGATTATATCCTTATTGATGCCATTTTCACAATACAAATTAAAGTAACTTTTTTATAATTTTTGAACAGAAAATGATGTCAGACATTAAAAAAAAACACGCATTCTTCTTCATAAATCAGTTACATTTCAATATTTTTATGTTACGCTGTTACTGAGTTTGAGACGCTAGGCAAAATGATTCAGTGAGTAAAAATGATGTCATATTTCAAACAAAACGATCTTTTTTTTTTTTTTTTTTTTGATAAAGCTAAATATTTGACCAATACTAAATGGCCAATACTATGACAAATAAAGGCAAATTTCTGATTTTTTTTTCGCGGGTACTGACATTAGAACTTAAAGTTTGTGCGAATGTTCCCATGAAAAGTTGTATCGGACAAACGTAACTTTAAGTTTGGAAATACATTCATTAATAATCTATTGCGCGTTAAAATACTTTCAAATTGTGAATTTGAGTGGTGCTTACGTAAATTATGGGAATTGAAAATAACGTACAATTTAGATTTCATGGGGGGAAATTTTATGATATGACAAAGCGAAATCCTTTTTACTGATTTTTTATCCCATAAAAATAAATATAAAAGTCTCAATCGATAAATTCATCATAATTACTCATCTTGATTACGTATTCTAATGGAGTTTAATTTTTCAATAATTTAAGCAGTTGAAGTTTGTGGAAATAATATTTTAGTAATTTTAGGTTTAAAATATTATTTGCTTTAAGAGTGAGACAACCAATGTTAGATAAATTTTTTATTGTAATTATTTTTGTAGGTTTATTATAAATTCGATCTGACAGTTCCTTTCTAACATTTTAGTTGGTCGAATTTCGACGGGTTCCAACTCGTTAATATAAAATCCAAGTCTCTCTGTGTCCCTCACAATTCTGGTTTGGCCGCCTCATCGTAATGAATAATTGTTGAAAAATATTAATGGCAGGATTACCACAATAACGCCAAATGTTGACCAACTTGGCGAAATATCGCTACATTTGGCGACAAAAATGAGTTGTCATATATGAAGTCAAAATGGCGATATCTGGCTAATTTGGCCAATCCATAGCCGAACTCACCGAAATTTAATTTAAACTCTGCGCATTTGAGAGGTTTTTTTTTTTTTTTTTTTTTTTTTTTTTTTTTTTTTTTTTTTCAAAATTTATGGGCCAGAATTTAAAGTGTAATGTACGAAAATGTATGCCAAATATTTTGTTGTAGGAAATTTAAATTAAATTGAATGTTGCCTGGTGAATAAAATAGTCGCCTGTAAACACATTAAAAACGATTAAGTTAAGTGTCTAAGAATATTGAAACTATACAAAAAGTATTGATATCTAACAAAAACATATCTGTGAAAAAAAGGGAGCCAACTTCTGTTTTTAAAAAAATGCCAAGAAAAGAAGTGATATCTAAGTGGGTGCCAAGTTCAAATAAAATTAACTCAAGCTTACCTACTGACATATTATAGCATTGTTTAAATTGTTTAAAAATAAAAATTATTGATAGGATATCATATATCATATCATCATCATATCATCATATCATATCATATCATATATATTATAAAGCAGTAAGATCAAAAAGTTTCGCTCGAGTGTTTTCAAAAACTACCCGGTGGATTTTTTTCCAAATTGTATAATTTGATAGGAAATACTCCCGAGGTGGTTTATGAGAAAATATACAGGGATAGCTATGATTTTTGATAATAAATTTCGTATTTTACTGCTATTTTGAACGAAAAGGTTGTCAGTGAATATATTTTGGCGAAAAGTTTGTTGATTAGAGAATTGAAATGACTATATCCGTTAGACAAACATTTCGCAAATAAATGAAAAAAAAATACTAATATTTAATTTAAAAAGACAACAAAAAAATGTTGGTACTTTTCGGTTAGCCGGGCGCCAGTGTTATATATACATATGTATGTGTATCTATATATGCATATATATGTATACCGAAAAGTACCAAAATGTTTTAATAAGACATAATATTATAAAACGAAAATATTTAATTTAAAGATGAAATAAATATTTGTAATACAGGAAATATAATTTATTGGGAAATTTTACAGTTGGCGAATTATCGCCTGCCTTACGTTAAAAAAAGAAATCTGAAAATTTGATTAGACTAATTTTGAATTACTACTTTTTTTTCTTTTCAGTTCTTTTTTTTTCAATTTTATCTAACTATTTAATTCACATAATGTGATTTATACGAGAAACAAGCAGATACAACTGTAAATAAATACTGTAATTATTGTGAGTTACATATTATGTGTTTCTTTACGATTTCTATTTTTCGTTTGTCTCCAAACAATGTGATTTTCAGACAAAAATGCATAAGCGTGACATTAGCTTGAGGATTTGTGGTTGTTCAAGTGGACGAGATCAACATTTTTATATTCGATTATAAATGATATAGATATCAGTTGATATTTTAAAAATGGAATCAAATATTTAAAATTTTGTTTGAATTTCTGCCGCACATACATATTGTAAAATCCATCCAGGCTTAGATGCTGTATATTCAAGCGGACGCCATCTTGGATGTTTTGAGATTTCTTGGCGATTTTTTGTTGACGACATTTTATTTTCGTTAAGCCTTTCATGCGCATAAATTGTTGCTGGGTGACATTTACTACTTGGCGGAAAAGGGGTTTTCACGCCAAGAAAAAATCCCAGATGGCTACCGAGGGAATATATGACATCTGTTCGTAATTTCATACTTAAAACAAGTAAGAAAAATTATGCGTTAAGCATAGATTATGAAACACTTTCCAACACTTCCTGAATGCTTTAACAAAACTTCGTTATTTAGGGAAATAAGGTATATAAGTGAACTAAGTGAACATTTTAGAAAACACATAAAACATTTGAAAAACTGATTTCAGCAGTTACCGTCCATAGCAAATATGTATTCCAATTCTTTTGAACAGCCCTGTATTTGATCTGTAGGTTGATATATATACTATATAATGGAGAAATTTAGTTTAGCAAGAAAACACATAACAGGTTGAAATTTCTCTTTCAGCAATTTATACTAATAGATTTAAACATACTTGTATACTTTTGTAAAACTCTGCAGTTAACCTAATACCTTTATTACACGCCACTATTTAGCTAAAGTTTAATTCAAAGTAAAACACTCTTAAAACTACCGGAATCACATTTCCAGAAATTATCATTTATAGACGGCCATGTATCCAATTCTTTGCGTGACCCCGTATGTCATTTTATATATGTTTTACAAACATTTCTTAGTAAACCAAATGCGGATCAGCGTAAAAATGCCTAACTCATTTAAAAATCCCCTTTAAGCAATTTGCAATCATACCCAGTAACCATTACGAATTCTTTTGAGTAGCCCTGTATACCAATTTAAGCATTTATACACACCATATTCAATGCATAAATATAGTGAAACATAAAAGCACATAACATAATTAAAAATGCATTTCCAGCAATCATCGCTACTTTACAGTACTTCGGGTACAATATAGTATCTGAAATCTTTTGTGTGTCCCTGTAAATGCTCTGCATTTCGTATTATCCATGAAATAAGTTATAGTAAACCTTAGCGACGTATATCTATTTCATCATACATGTAATAGTTTAACATAATTAAAATGCGCCGGAAAAAATTCCTTCCAGTTCTATATTATTATGTAAAGGAATTCTTTTATGCGGCCCTGTAAATGAATAATAACTAATCTTTGGGCCACATATTGTACAGAAAATACATATTTTAGTCAACTTGATAAATGCATATCAATTTATTATGTTTGAAAGCATGTAACATCATTAAAAATCATTTTAAACGATTTTTTCCCATAGGCCGTAATGTAACGGAAAACTTTTGACTGCCCCTGTAAATGAACTAAACGTGCTACAAACTTCATTTGCAATAGGGTTCGTGCTATGGTAGAGGTCACTAACATCCAAAAATTTCAGAACGATCCGAGTATATTTACGGGAGTTAGAGAGCGTACAGACGGCCAGACGGACAGACGGACAGACAAACCGAAGTCATAAACACTTTTCAACTTTGTTGGAAAGTGTTAAAAAAAAACAATTTCGTCGTAATTACGGAAGCATGTGATTTTTATAGACTCCAATTCAGATCAATGAATATTCTACCTTTTATTCTTTTTTGAAAATGTAATTGTTTATTTAATATTTCTTTGGCCAAAACGCCAATTTCACGTACAGGGAAATTCACAGTTTCAAAATTTAGGAACTGAAAACTATTCTTAAGGAAATTTATGCAATCATGTGTTATTACTATAAAAAAATTCAACATTTTGAAATAAAAATTGGGTACTTTTCGGTTAGCCGGGCACCACTGTTATATATACATGTATATGTATGTATACAGGGTGTTTCACTACCAGACCGACAAACTTTGGGGGGTGATAGTAGACATGAAGACAAACATTATTATATAGGAAACCATGGGGCGCAAACGTCTTCTGTAGGAGCTAGGAGCAATTAAAGTTTAAGGTCCAAAACTTCAAACAATGATAACAAGTAGGAAATTGCTCGTCAAACGTGGCAAATGAGGTGCGTTCGTACTATAACTAGTTTTATAACTATTTTTTGCACCCCATATTGTACTGAATGTATATTTTTTTGCACTTCATAAGTGCATAGTCTGTAACATCATTAAAATGCACTTGCAATAATTTTTTCCCATTGGCCGTAATGTAAAGAAAAACTTTTGAATGTCCCTGTAATTAAACTATACATCCGATTTTCATAAAATTTGAAATGGCTCGACAAATTTTTGCAACAATCATATAGTTAAAATTTCAGACCATTCGGTTGGGTAGTTTTTGCTCTGTTATATGCGGACGGACGGACAGACGGACGGACAGACAGACGGACAGACGGACTGAACGACGACTATAGGTGCTACGTATTTATATAATTACGAACGCACCTAAAAAACGGAAAAAAGGGTCGATTCGTTTGCGGTTTTCGCTAAAATCATTCTTTATATCACGATTTTCTTAAAAACTTTTTTTAAATGTGATGTTCAAAAGTTGTCGATAGAGGGCGCTTTAGACTTTAGAGTAACGAACAACTACTTTTTACCGTTATTTTTTGTATGGGGTTAAAATTTTTGTAAAGTTTAGACTTTAACTTAAATTTTAAGCCCAAAATCGAAAACACTGGGATCGGGCAACTAGCGAAAATTAAACTGCGAACAGAGGGAGAGATTTTAAACGCTCATAAACATTGGACAAACTAATCGATTTTGTTGTGGTTTGCGTGTAGGTAATTCACTTGGTAATTATTTTGTGCAAATTGACGTACAGCTTTGGTGTCCTTATTTTTTGATAGAGGGCGCTTCCGGCAAATCTCCAAAATTTAAATGACATTACCCCTGTGTGTTTTACTACCAGGCCTAGATACTTCCAGGAAGTGTTAGGGATGCAAAGACGACTCGGAATCACATAGTAATGTAGCGTTGGATATGCCTCTTTTGCGAGTTATGTTAAAAGATGCAAAGAAAAAAGCAACAGAAAGAAGCAGAGAAATAGAAACACGTTAATGTGACAGAAAACAGTTTATTTAAAGGTTTTATTACAAAAGATCAGATGAAAAGTTGGGTATATGAGACCCCCGTACCTTCAGTTGAAGACCTCGCGGCTCGTATTTCTGTAGCTGCCAGAAAGCTCTCAGAGATTCCAGAAATCTTCCAGAGTGTGGGGAATTCCATGCGACGCCACTGTCAAGCTCGCCGGGCTACTTCTGGTCGTAATTACGAACACGTTTTCTAATAACACCTTTAAATAAACTGTTTTCTGTCACATTAACGTGTTGCTGTTTCTCTGCTTCTTTCTGTTGCTTTTTTTCTCTACTTCTTTTAACCATAATTCTCAAAAAAGGCATTTCCAACGTTACATTCCTATGTGATTCCAAGTCGTCTTTGCATCCCTAACACTTCCTGGAAGTATGTTAGCCTGCTAGTAAAACACCCAGGAGTAATCTCAATGCAATGTCGGATATGTGTCGGAAGCGCCCTCTATCAAAAAAGAGGACACCAAAGCTGTACGTCCGTCATTTTGAATACAATAATTACCAAGGGAATGACCTACACGCAAACTGCAACAAAATCGATTAGTTTATTCAATGTTTATGAGCATTTAAAATCCTCCCCCTCTGTTCACAGTTCAATTTTCGCTAGTTACCCGATCCCAGTGTTTTCGATTTTGGGCTTAAAATTTAAGTTAAAGTCTAAACTTTACAATAATTTTAACCCCATACATAAAATAAGGGTGAAAAGTAGTTGTTCGTTACTCTAAAGTCTAAAGCGCCCTCTATCGACAAATTTTGAACGTAACCTTTAAAAAATTTTTTAAAGAAAATAGTGATATAAAGAATGATTTTAGCGAAAACCGCAAACGAATCGACCCTTTTTTTTCCGTTTTTTATCATCATTTGAAGTTTTGGACCTTAAACTTTAATGATCCCTAGCTCCTACAGAAGACGTTTGCGCCCCATGGTTTCCCATTTAATAATGTTTGTCTTCATGTCTACTATAACCCCTTAAAGTTTGTCGGTCTGGTAGTGAAACACCCTGTATACATCTATATACATATACAAATATGTGGATACACATGTATGTATGTGTATATATACAATGTATGTATATATACGCATCTATGTATGTATATATATGTATATATAACACTGGCGCCCGGTTAACTGGAAAGTACCAAAAATTGCTTGCTGAAAAAAATATTGCAAATCTTTTTAATTCGCTATTTTTTCTTTGTTTTTCTTCATATTCCCCCCTCTGTTAGGTAATATTTTAAAAGATATTAGACTAATCTTCGATATTTAAAAGTACATAAAGTAACGTCTGAATTCCATATTATTATTATTATTATTATTATTGGCACGGAATTCATATACGCTCCAGGGTACCTAATGGGCTCCAAAATGGCGTTATTTTGCCTGACATGGTAGCTAACATGGCTATTGTTGTTTATTTAATAAATCGTTTATTTACTCTTATTTCCTTTTTTTTACAATTAAATAAATTATTTTCTGTGTATAGTTATTAATTAATTCTTTTATATATTGTTATTTCCTTTTAAAATAATAGAATTTTTTTAAAATAAGTATACATATATGTAACTGGTATTTGAAAACTATGTTTTCGCCAAACTGTTGTGAAAAAAAACCGCGCCAAACCCGGTACGTATATGACATCTGTGTCTAATAGTTAGGCAACAGTTCCATTTCCTGTTCTGTTCTTTTGGCGAGCTTTTTTTAGGTGATAAATGTTTCAATGTGATTGTTGCGATCTTCAGCATTTTGGGTTGCGTTTTTCTTTGAATGCTACTGGTGGATAAGTAATAATTTTGCATGCATATTTTTTATAATTATTTTTTGAAATTTATAATTTTCTGCGAATGTAAATGTTCTTTAACGTAAAAAATTCTGTATGCAAATATATTTTTCGTGGGGTACTACTTGATTATCGCGTCGACCAATTTCGCCAAACTATTCGCCAACGCCAAATTATACAAATTAACATAAATTTTTATTTCAAATAAGGAAAGAACAAATAAATTAGTAAAACCTTAATAAAAATGCAAGTAAAAAGTCGAATTAAAATTAATTTGATGACGTAACAAATACGTGTAAGGTGTTTAATGTCAAATGAATATGATATTTACGATAATCCATTATTGGCATTTAATCTTATATTTTGGCGATAGTTTTCTCGTCGATGGGATAATCAAGTAGTATCTTTTAATTTTATTCAAAAAATTTAGCTTTAAAAATCCACTTTTTTTTTACTTTACTGTTCGAGTAAATATACAAGTTAAATGTTCATCATTGTCTGCAAATAATTCTTTAATTTTTTTATTCTATTTATTCTGCTGGAATAGACAGACGGAAAACAGTAGTAGACCTGCCAGAAGAGGACGTTTATTAAAAAATGTAATGTAACATGTAATGAGATTGAATTTAAGCTACCAGAACCACATATAGCGCAAGTTGAGATGCTGGGAGTTCAACAACAAACAAATGAAAATGAACAATCGGAATGTTCTTAAAGTTCAAAAATCAATCTCTTCAATCATTGTAATGCTCTCTAATTTAACAGTGTGATGACTAGAGAATACTTTAATTCCTGTTGTCCTAACTGTCTCATTTCCGTACCAAACTCTACTTTAACTGGTCAACTAAAAGAGTTGTTCCTTAATTGCTCAAATTTTGTCTAAGGCATAAGATAGTATAATATCCCAATGAAGTTAGCATCGTTTTCAGCGAAGCAGAAGGACATTCCAGGTGATGGTCTTTACTGCTTTAAAATAGAAAGTTATAAATCACAATTTCGTTTGATTCAAGATTCATTTGGAAAATGGACCAGCGCAGCGGACATAGCAGTAAGCTTTAAAAGTTCCGCTCGAGTGTTTTCAAAAACTACCCGATGGATTTCTTTGCAAATTGCGTCATTCGATGGAGAATAATCCCCCGGTTGTTTGTGAGTCAAATATACAGGGATAACTATGATTTTTGGTAATAAATTTCGTATTTTATTATTATTTTGAAGGAAAGGGTTGCCACTGATTATATTTTGGAGAAAAGTTTGTTGATTAAACAATTGAAATGGCTATATTCGTTAGAAAATAATACAAATACCTCGCAAATAAATGAAAAAAATACTGATATTTAATTAAAAAAGACAAAAAAAAAGTTTTAATGAGACACAATATTATAAAACGAAAATGTTTAATTCAAACATGAAATAAATATTTTTAATGCTTGAAATATAATTTATTGTGAAATTTTACAATTGATACAATATTTGGCGAATTATCGCCTGCGTTACGTTAAAAAAATGAATCTGAAAAATTGATTAGACTAATTTTGAATTACATTTTTTTTTTATTTTTAGTTCTTTTCTTTTTAATTTTATCTAACTACACATCATGTGATTTACAGTATAAACAAACAGAAGTAACTGTAAAAGTTACTAAAATTGTGAATTGTATATTATTTCTTTCTTTACGATTTCTAATTTGCATTTGTCGCCAAACAATGTTTAGCCATTTTTTTTAAAGCCAAAAATGCATAAGCGTGACATTAGCATGAGGATTTTCGCAATAATAGTGTTTTTCTCAATTGACCGAGATCATTTTTGGCATTTTTGGAGTACATTTATATATTCAATTATAAGTTATATAGATATCAGTTAATATTTTAAAAATGGAATCAAATGTCTAAATTTTAGTGTGAATTTCTGCCACACATACATATTGTAAAATAATTTCATACTTTTTTTAAAAAAAATTTCCCCGTAATTACAGAAGCATGTGATTTTTATACATTCCAACTCAGATCAACGAATATTATCCTTTATTTTCGTTTCTTTTTTTTCTTTTTTTTAGAAAATATTATTGTTTATTTTTTTGATAACGCCAGTTTCACGTATAGAAAAAATCGGTACTGCTTGGTTATCCTGTTGACCAAAAATCTATCGCCAAACTATAAGATTAAATGCCAATAATGGTTGATCGTAAATGTCACAATCATTTGACTTTAAGCAAGTTACGTCATCAAGTGATTTTTATTTCGACGTTTATTTGTATTTTTATAAATGTTATACCAATTTATTTCTTCTTTCATTATTTAAAATAAAAATTACGTCAATTTGTATAACTTGGCGAGTGGTTTGGTGATTTGGCGAAATTGGACGACGGGATAACTAAGTAGTACGGAAAATTCACAATTTCAAAATTTAGGAACTGAAAATTATTCTTAAGGAAATTTATGTGTTATTACTATAAAAAAAATTCAACATTTTGAAATAATAATTGCTTGCTGAAAAAAAAAATACAAATCTTTTTATATTTGTTATTTCTTCATATTTTCCCCTCTGTTAGGTAATATTTTAAAAGATATTGGACTAATCTTAGATACGTAAAAGCACATAAATTAACGTCTGAATTTCAATTCTATATTATTATTATTATTATTTATTAACTGTTATTATTTTTATTATTATTGATTATTTTATAATCTCCGATAATCAAGTCATCGCCAAATGCAATATTTACTACATTATTGGAAGTTTTGTTCGCACAGATGTCATAAACGCTGTATGGTACCTAATGGGCTCCAAAATGGCGTTATTTTGCCTGACATGGTAACCCGGCTATTGTTGTTTATTTATTAATAAATTGTTTATTTATTTTATTTTATTTTTTACAATTATATAAATTGTTTTGTTGAATAGTTATTAATTATACTTTTTTTTATTTATTGTTTTTTCCTTTTAAAATAATAGAAAATAATTTAAACATAAACATGTAACTGGTATTCGAAAACTATGTTTTCGCCAAATTGGCGTGAAAAAGAAGCGCGCCAAACCCGGTATGTATATGATATCTGTGCCTAACAGTTACATTATTGTGATTACTTAGTATCAGACAACAGATTGAAGAGTATTTGGTATATTTTTATTATATGTGCTTTGGCGAGATAGAGAAAATGGCTTTAGCGAGTGAATGGATTTTTTTGTATATTTACTGGCAACCTATTAATTTTTCATATACATGTAAGCATTATTTTCAATATTTATGATATTTATTTAATATAAAGAAGAGCAATTTATCTACATTTAAATTCGAACAGAAATAATTTTTGGTACTACTTGATTTTGCCGTCGACCTAAAAAGTATCGCCAAACTATAAAATTAAATGCCAATAATGGGTGATCGTAAATGTCAAACTTACTTGACATTAAACACTTTACACGTGTTTGTTACGTCATCAAATGATTTTTAATTCAACGTTCTATTATTATTAATGTTTTACTAATTTATTTTTTCTTTCGTTATTTAAAATAAAAATTATATCCTTTCTATAATTTGGCTAATAATTTGGCGAAATTGGTCGACGGGATAATCAAGTAGTGCCTAATTTGTTTATAATAATAATAATAATAATAATATGTAAATGAAATGTTTTATATACATGTGTGTGTGTGTGTGTGTCTTACAAGAGAAACTGGCAGCAGTAATTGTAAAAATGGATATGCAGTCGAACCTCGTTAACGTGAACACGCTTAACGTGAATTACTTTTAACATGAACACTTCCCACTGTCCCCATCAAAATGAATATGGATCCTAAGTGTTTTTGCTCCTTTTAAGATGAACCCGTTTAACGTGAAATTTCGATTAATATGAACAATTCTGGATGTCCCCATGAGAGATTTTGACGCTTAACGTGAACGAAAATGCCTAGAAAACTATGAAAGCTTCATTTTGCCTAGGAAACAATGGGTTATTCTGAGCTTCATAAAAATAATTATTTTTTAGAGCGATGAAAACAAGTACTATTGCCATTAGAATGTTCTCAATTTTAAACAATACAATACCTGTCATCAACTACATGCTACCAGGATTACGGAAGGTTGCTACCTAAACTGAATATATTTATCTTTCTTCAAACGTGGAAAATTTACAGTTTAGTATTGCAACTTTCATGTGAAAGGTAGCATGCGTTCAGTATTTTATTCTTTTTTATTTACTTTTTTTTTTACCCGTATGAATTTATAAGGGCATTCACATGTACAGTAGTTTTTTTTTTTTTTTTTTTTTTTTTTTTTTTTTTTTTTTTACACAATTACTTCTAGCAGTTTTGTACTAATGGGTAAAAGAATATAACTAAAAGCTTAATTATTAAAATAGAAGAAAGTGTTATGTGTTCTTGTGTTGATAAATTTTGATTGTTATATATAGAAAACCCTGTTATCCCGTTAGCTCCTAGTCTCACATATATGTATTTTTCTCAATATCTTTTATCTGGATTTTTTGTTACGGATAGCATGAACTACGGATAACATGAACAAAAATTTAATTCCCCTCGAGGTTCATGTTAACGAGGTTTGACTGTACTTGTGAGTCGCATTTTATTCGTTTATTACCTTGGTCGCCAAACATTCTTTTGCGATTTTAAGCCAAAAAGGCAGAAGAGTGACATAGGCCCGAACAACGCTCACAATAATAGTGTTTTTTAAGTATATGAGCACATTTGGAAGTAAAGTTTTATATTCAAATGTAAATTATATAAAAAGCAGTTAACATTATGATTGTTAAGTACAATATTTAAATTTTAGGCTAAATGTGTGCCCTCCCCCCCCCCCCACCGCCTCTCGCACATATGATTAAATCATTTATTTTCAGACATTTAAAATATTTTTCAATATGCTTTACGGTAAAAACACGTCGGTTTGTTGTCCTATTGTCATATTCGTTTGTTGTCCTATGTTTTTGATTCTATTTAATCTGCTGGATTCGACAGATTGAAAACAGCAGCAGACCTGCCAGAAGAGGACGTTATTAAAAAAATTAATGCAACATGTAATGCGATTGAATTTATGCTACCTGAATCTCATATAGCGCAAGTTGAGAGGCCGGGAGTTCAACAACAAACAAATGAAAATGAACGGTCCGAATGTTTTTAAAGTTCAATAATCAATCTCTGCAATCATTGTATGCTCTCTAATTTAATAGTGTTATGACTAGAGAAAGTTTAATTCCTGTTGTCATAACTGTATCATTCAGTACCAAACTCTACTTTAAATGATCAAATAAAAGGGTTGTTTCTTAATTGCCCAAATTTTGTCCAAGGCATAAGAGTGTATAATATCCCAATGGCATTCGCATTGCTTTCAACAATGCGGAAGGACATTCCAGGTGATGGTCTTTACTGCTTTAAAATAGAAGGTTAAATTCACAATTGGATTATTCAAGGAATCTTCATTTTTGGAACCCTTTTTCCATTTAGTTTAGTTCACGTCTATACATTCCAGTTAAGACCCTGGAGCCCCAATGGTTCCGTATGGCCCGAGGGCACGGTCAAGGACCCTTGAACTTTTTGTGCGCCATGCATATTGCACTAACTAATTTCCTCACCTTTCAGTGCATAATTTTAAAGTTGAGTCTTGGACTCTTCTTCTAGGACGAACACACTCATATTTTTATTGGGGCCTTTGAGCCTTTTTTAAAAGCATTTACTCATTTTTTTACGTATTTAATTAAAATATTATTCCAACGAAAAATTAATACCCTATGCTTAATATTGACTATCTATATATCTAAAACGTTAAGTACTGAGACATTTTAACATGTTTCCATGTTAGGACCCTACTTTAACTATCAGTTGGCGGCTCTCTATTATAACCACCTTAAAAATGCTCTGATTCCCAAGCTTTTTTTTTTCTAACTTCTTAGGTCCTCCAACTACTACATGAGCGACAAAAAATTTTAAGTCTTCATCTACCACCAATTTTGAATATTAATCGCCTTCTTGGGCCCCTGGTGCAGCTTCTTTAAAAATGAACCGAATTGATTGCAACTTTCTTTAAAATAGTTTTAGCGTCTTCTGATTACTTTAAAAATTACTCAAAAGTACCTTTTACCAAACTACATGCAGGGCCCCTTGATGATTTTTCAGTATAAATTGTCAATAAATTGCCCCTATTAATCTTCATTTTTGGCCGCTTCATTTTTTCCATTTAGTTATTCTCCCGTTTCTATATTCCAGTTAAAATCTTGGGGCAACCCAGAGTCCCGTTTGGCCCGATCCGGGGCCTCTTGAACTTTTTGTGTGACATGTATTTTTCACCCCCTAATTTTATCACCTTCTCATTGCATAATGTTAAAATGGAATCTCGAACTCTTCTACCTAGACCAACACCCGCATATATTTATTGGGCCCCTAGGGCCCTTTTTAAGCATTTACCCCATTTTTTGCGCATTTCTTTAAAATATTATTCTAATTATCTCTTTCTTTATACCTCAACTACCACATTTTTCGAACATTAATATCCTTTTTCAGCATCAACTTACGTCTACTCACCACAGCCGTAAATTAAAAGTCGCGTTACTTTAAAGGTAACTTTAGGTATGGGATTTCATCCGTTTATTAATATCCTGTTAATGTTAAGAGTAATTCGTGAAATTTACTAGGGGTGGTGGCATCTTTCACCGCTTGGGGACGCATTCTTCACTCGGGTTCTAAGGAGCCAATTTCAACGGGATTTGGTTCATTCAACTTAAATTACAATTCAGCAACTTTCTGTATTATGAAATTTTATCCTTAGACTTCAGTTGCCAACATTTTCTAACATTAATGATTAATGGTGCATTCTTTTTTTTTTTTTTTTTTTGGATTCTATCGGCTTGATTACTACGAGGTTTCGCTCACTCAACTTGGTTTTCGATTGTCTCAGGCATGTGCGGAGCGCTTCCGGTAAATGGTGCCATACGTAGCGGGAACTCAGGATACAGGTTCGTTCGGAAAGAAGTTTGTTTGGAACACACTAGATGCTGCAGAAGGCAATGCGGACTCCAAAATTAAGTTCATTTAAAAGTATTTCAAAAGATATAAAATCATAACTTGAGTTTTGTTTAAGGTTATTATTTACAAATCCCGGGCAACGCCGGGCGGGTCTGCTAGTATATTATAAAGCAGTAAGATCTAAAAGTTCCGCTCGAGTGTTTTCAAAAACTACCCGGTAGATTTTTTTGCGAATAGTGTCATTCAATAGAGAATATTCACGCGGTGGTTTATGAGTAAAATATACAGGGATAACTATGATTTTTAGTAATAAATTTCGCATTTTATTGTTATTTTGAACGAAAAGGTTGCCAGAGATTATTTTTTGGCGACAAATGAATTGAAATCGCTGTATCCGTTAGATAATAAATGAAAAAATAATTACTGTTATTTAATTGTAAAAAAAAAATAAAAATAAATATATATATATATATATATATATATATATATATATATTTAATTGAGGAATAATGTTAAAAAGCGAAAATATTTAATTTAAACCTAAAAGAAATATTTGTAATTTAATTTAAACCTAAAAGAAATATTTTTAATGCTTAAAAATTAATTTAATGAGAAAGATTACAACTGATACGCAATATTTGGCTCATTATGGCTTGCTAATTATAGAAATGAATCTGAAAATTTGATTAGATGAATTTTTTTTTTTTGTTCTTTTCTTTTTCTTTTTATCTAATTGCCCATCACGTAACTTATAAAAGAAACAAGCAGATGTAATTGTGAGTTACATGTGAAATTTTTATTTGTTTCTTTACGATTTTTAATTTTTCTTTTGTCGCCAAACAATGTGATTTTAAGCCAAAAATGCGTAAGCGTGACACTAGCTTTAGGATATTTTCACAAATGGTGTTTTTTTTTTAAGTGAACGAGATCATTTTTTGAGTACATTTTTATATTCAATTGTAACTTATATAGATATCAGTTAATATTTTAAAAATGGAATCAAATACTTAAATTTTAGTGTGAATTTCTGCCACACATACTATGTAAAATAATTTCATACTTTTTAAAATGTTTTTCACCATAATTCCGAAAGCATGTGATATTTATAAACTCGAACTCAGATCAACGAATAGTATCCATTTTTTTAAGAAAATATTACCTATTGTTTATTTCATTTTTTCTTAGGTCATATCGCCAATTTCATTTATACGAAAAATCACAGCTTCGAAATCTAGGAAATGAAGATAATTTTTAAGGAAATTTATACAATCATGCGTTATTATTATCGAAAAATTCAACATTTTGAAAAAAAAATCGTGTCTTTTGTAAATCGTCATTTCTTCTCCGTCTTTCTTCGTAATTTCTCCTCTGTTATGTAATATTTCAAATGATATTGGACTAATTTTGATCATCGAGTCACCGCCAAGTGGCATATCTATATAGTACATAAAATAAAGTCTAGATTAGGGGACTAATTAACGCACAGCGCAAACTACTGAACCTAAAATCTTGAAAATCGCGGTAAAAATACTTCTTATGACATAGACTTCCGTTAAGAAAGAATTTTCTAAAGTATCACCCCTAAAGGTGTTTTTGCAAGGGGAGGGAAAAAATTCCTTAACTAGTAAATCTGCAGATCAAGAGCCTCAACGTCATCTCTGCAACTTATTGTTTTTAGCAAACTTTGCGTAATATTAATCTTTCTACAAAAACAAAATTTAAACTTTTTAAATTACACAAACATTTATAAAAGGAAAAAAAAATATTTCGATGGTTTCAGACATTAGAAGCGCTAAATTAAACACGTTGTTATGTAATGATATTCTGAAATTCTCACGAGCTACTTATTCTAGTAATTTTTATATAATAAAGCAAATTTCTTCAGGGGGGGGGGCCTCCTGAACACCCCGTTGTGTAATTTATTTTGCCTTTGTAATTTTCTATTGATTGAGTTAATGATTATCCTATATCTTAGATTCCTTTTTACACTGCGATTTATAAGGATAAGCAACAATTTGGCCAAGCATTTTACGTTATCCTAATATCCATACAGCAGTATTTACTTGCCTGCTAACCACAAACACCTGTATCTAATGGATAAAGAACTTTTGGAAATGTAAACAGACATCTAATTTAGAAATATAATACCTTTATAATTTTTGTTTACAAAAAATAATTTTGATTACCATTCTGCAATATTTATATCTAAGATCTAATAAATATCTAAAAATGTACTCGATAGCATTAACTTACTAAAATCACCCTAAAGTAGGGGGACTTCTAAACCTAACGGTTAATAATTCATTATCGTGTCCTCTTCCAATTGACTAAATAGATAAACGTGACCTGGCGGCGTTAAGTATTTTTTGTGATAGCCTGTTATTAGTATCCACATTTAATTTAAAATCGTGATGTTACAAACACCGTTGAAATTTGACGCACACCTGTGTTCAGGTCAAATTACGAAAGGTTAACTAACCTTTTATTTACCTTAGCCGGGCATTTTGTTTCATTTTTCGTAATAGGGATTATTTTAATAATTTAATTTATTTTACACTCTACAAGCTGTTACACGGGACGTTGTTCACGTAGCATTAAAATAGAGATAAAATCATTAAATAAAACATTTCACTCCCCACCAGACATGGCAAGTCTCAGGCTTTTTGAACAACACTATTATCTTACAGAAAATGTTGTTCTTTTAAATCGCGCAAATGTTTCAATTAAATAAAGTAACATTTTTTGTATTAAAATACTGGTATCCAGAACGCTGGAGGCTTGGCAGCCCTGCTCCTCTTAATAGAAACATATATAGTTAACCAACACTTTATCACATTTTATAGGAGACAATACGGAATTTATTATTGGTACAGCCTTACATATACCTCAGTCATAAAAATGTAAAATTTTGTGCCAATTAATATACACAATTGCGAAAATGAAATCGCAACCAATGAGAAAAGGAAGGCCAAGTAAAATCGTGTAAATCGACGAATCTTTCTTCGTAGTGTTGGGAAAATACCACTACAAAAATTATTTTAGGTGGTATTTGGTGTGAAATGTTTATATGTATTCATTCCTGTCCTATTTATCTTTTTTTATAATTTGTAATTTGCTTATTCCATTTTCCTTTTGCACGTGAAAATCTTACAAATTAAAATTAACTCTTTGGGATAAATTGTTATTCATTTTTTTTTGGCAACAATAAAGTTTATAAAGTTTAATAGAATAATGTCAGTTTATTCTGTATGAAAATGAAAATAACGAACTTTTTCATTTATAATCAAAATAGTTGAATACATAAATAAAAATATTATTCTATATAGTATATAAATACTATTTTCATTTCTGCGTTTAAATCAATCTATATGCAAATATCTATACAAAGGCATTCATTAATTCATTCCTTTTAACTTTGATTTGACTTAAAAAACCATACATACTTTCACATTTATGATATTTTTAGATGAGATATAGTTCCTACGCAACGGTTAAAAGAAAAAAATGAAATATAAGTAAATTCATAAAATAAAATGTTTTATATTATTCGAACACATGTATAAAATTCCATCATAAGTTATACACCTAATTTAAAAGCTCTGACAAATGTTTTGACAATATTGCAAACTAAAAGGAATAATTTAATATTCTTATTTAAAAATTTCAGCATCCAAAATTTACCATTTAAATCTACTGGGTGTCCCAAAATGGACTGACTGATTTTAAAATTCAATAACTTGCAAACGGTGACAGATATTTAAAAAATTCTTGCAGGAGGGTTATGCATAAGGTCAAAAGTTTTATTACAGTGATTTTCAATTTTAGTTCGATTTACAAACAATAGATGGCGCTGTAAGCAATAGTCGCTAAATTCAGGCTCGAGTTTTGGTACTTCGTGGCCCGGATAATACATTTCCACCTCCTTTTTCTGCATGGAACAAGATAAAGGACCAAAAATCGAGCCTGTATTTAGCGACTAATGCTTACAGCGCCATCTATTGTTTGTAAATCGAACTAAAATTGAAAATCACTGTAATAAAACTTTTGACCTTATGCATAACCCTCCTGCAAGAATTTTTTTAATATCTGTCACCGTTTGCAAGTTATTGAATTTTAAAATCAGTCAGTCCTTTTTGGGACACCCGGTATTATTCATATGAGCGATTTCTTTCAACAAATGAAAATTTTAAAACCGTCTGACTTCCCATAGAAAAGCATTATGTCACAAAATAAAATGTTCTATATATTCCGAACGAATGAACCAAATTTAACCCAAAACTATACAGCTGAATCCGGTGAGCTCACCAATATACATCCTTAATTTCAAGCGAATCGGATGCTTTTTACGGCAGTTATCGCGGGACAGACAGACTAACTAACAAACAAACAAACAAACAGATGGAAACCAAAAAATTTCGGGTCTCCACAGTAAACCTTCACTGACGTTTCGGCAAAAATCTTATATTATAATTATGCATCAAATAATAACATAATTTAATGTATTTTTGTATGCTGAATCGAATGGTGCCAAATAAATTCTTATAAGTCCAACAGGTCATGACATTTTTCATATTTTTCTAATTTGGCGGTGTGTTAGGCGTCTAAACCTCAAAATATCTAACATTACATCCGTTACTCTTGCAACGGAAAAAATTCAAATAAATGGAGATACAGTTTTCAAACAAATTGCATTCAAAAGTACTTTTTTTCCCCAATACGACGGTATAAACATTGAAAATGCGCGATGCTTAGAAATTAAAAAAATTGCTATAGAGCATTTAATTGTACAATAGTAGATCTGCTTTGTTCATTGCTAGCGTCTGTAAGGTAACGTTATTTTTTGGAGACAAAATAAGCTGGGAGAAAGAAATAGCATACCATTCCGGGGGCTAATTAACTCTTTTGGTTAAAGAATAAAAACGGCTCTATGAGTTTGAAAAAAAAAAAAAAAAAAACGAAAATCTTAATAAAAAAGTGGTACTACTTAGTTATCCCGTTGACCAATTTCGCCAAATTATATAAATCGCCAAATCACTCGCCGAATTATATTAATTGACATAAGTTGTATTTTAAATAATGAGAGAACAAATAAATTAGTGTAACATTAATAAAAATACAAATAAAACGTCGAAATAAAAATAACTTGATGACGTAAACACGTGTAACTTGCTTAAAGTCAAGTGAATGTGACATTTACGATCAACCGTTATTGGCATTTAATCTTATAATTTGGCGATAGATTTTTGGTCGACGGGATAACTAAATAGTACCAAAAAAAATAAAAAATAAAACTACAAAACAGGAATTTTGCTTTTTCAGAATTTAGCATCGTCCCCGATGACAAAAAAATATATGTATATAAATATAGATACAGTTGAGTCCCGATTATCCGCGTTAATCGAACTTATACCTTTGGAATGGATCATTTTCTTCTGATGGACTGATGGCTTCCATTATTATGAAACAGTCATTATAAATGAAGTGTTAGGTGAAGATGAAAGAGCAGCCGTAAAAAATTAGAAATTAGAACTGATTTTCTGGTCAGAATGGGGAAAAAAAGACCATAATTTTTTTCGAAAAAAAAAATATGGCCTTTTTTTTTTCCTGCTCTGACCAGAAAATCCGAGTTCTAATATTTTATGGCTGCTCTTTCATCTTCACCTAACACTTCATTTATAATGACTGTTTCATAATAATGGAAGCCATCAGTCCATCAGAAGAAAATAACTGGGTGAAAGTGGAAACTCCGATAATCGGGACTCTACTGTAATTCAGTTTTAAGACTTATAACACGCGATTTTATTTTACATAAAGTGACGTCATCCACATCCGCTGAAAACTTCATCACTTGCGATCCAGTGTTAAACAACATCTACAGTAAAGTACGCTTAGGACGTCACTATCGCTGAATAATACACAAATAAAAAAAAAAGAGATTTCGTCATTCAAAAATCTCGACAAAAAAAATGGCTATCTAAAGATTCACAGGCTTTCATTTGTATGTATTAATAATATAGATATTTAAAATTAAATTTAGTTTCTAATAGCTCCATGTTTCATCAGAAATCCTTTATTTATATTTTTTCAAAATAGCACGTACTTTAATTAATTTTTATTTTCAGTTTTTATGGGAAAATGGCCACAAAAAGATATATATATTTTTTTCACTTACTACAGAAATGGAGTTCTTCCGTTGCCAATATCAAACAAATGGCGCTAAAAACTACAAAAAAATTAATATCTCAAAAATAAATGGAGATGCAGTTTTCAAACAAATTGCATTAAAAAGTACTTTTTTCCGAATACGACGGTATAATCATTGAAAATGTGCGATGCTTAGAAGTTTAAAAAATTACTATAGAGTTTTTAATAGTACTGCTTTTTTTTACGGCTGGCAAGGTAACGTTATTTTTTGGAGACTACACTAAATAAGCTGCTAGAAAGAAATAGCATACCGTACCGGCGGCTAATTAGTGATTTTATGTAAAATAAAAGAAAAATTTTACTGAGAAATTAGCATTATAGAACGCAAAGGTAACTACTTAGATTTTCCGTCGACCAAAAATCTATCGCCAAACTATCAGATTAAATGCCAATAATGGTTGATCGTAAATGTCAAATTCACCTGAATTTAAGCAAGTTACACGTGTTTACGTCACCAAGTGATTTTTATTTCGACGTTTTATTTGTATTTTTATTAATGTTATACTAATTTATTAGTTCTTTCGTTATTTAAAATTTATGTCAATTTGTATAATTTGGCGAAATTGGTCGACGGGATAACTAAGTAGTACCAACGAAAATATTTAATTATGAAAGCAATGTTTGTAACGACTTAAAAATTATTTTCAATGAAAGAAATTGGAATTGGAATAATATTTGGCGATTTATAATTTGTTCCTCGATAAGAAGAAAAAATGGGTGCATTTATAACAGCCGTGCGTATATCTCGCCAATAGCATTTTAAAAGTTTCCAGTAGTAGTAGTTACATTTTGCGTAAATAATTGTTTGTTTTTAATTATGGAATAATTTCCTGTTACTGTTTATCTTTTCAGCTTTTTAAATGAAATTAGTGTAAGGAATGCATTTTAAATGAAATTACTGAAAGGTTTGTATTTTAAATGTAAATAATAAAATATAGTAAATAGAATATAGTATGAAAACAATCTTTGTTGATTTATTACCTGCTCCCGGCTAACATAAAAGTATCCCAAAAGCCTCATATTCACTTTTCTTTGGGTAGTTGCTCATAAGAATCCACGTTAACCTTCCGTAATCGGATACTTCACATATTGGTGTATTAGCTATAATGTTGAAAACATCGTTTATATTTGAAGCGAAAATTTCACGATGAATTCTTTTACACAAAATCGCTTCATCATTATCTACTATACAGGGTGTCCAGTAGGGTGGAGCGAAAAAAATTAATTTTTTAAAATCAAAAACGGATAGGTGCCAAAAGTTGCCTTTATACTAGTACATCATTTGTGTGCAATATTACCGCTGAAAAAAAATGGCTTGAGTCTGCGCTTTTGGTCCAAAAGTTGAAATTTTGGGTAAAATTTGACATTTTTTTCAAAAATTAAAAAAAAATCTATAGAGATGGTTATAATTTACAAGTGTTATTTAAACCTTTATTATTAATGACTTAACATATTTAAACGAAAAAACTATATTTTTGTTCTGTATAACTGGAACAAAACTGACAACTTTTGGTGAAAAAAAGGCGTTTCCACTCTGTTGTGTCATACAACTAATTGTTGTTTGGAATACAGCTCTTACCTAGTTGCTTTCAAAACTACCCAGGAGGTACCACGTGGAGGTGGCTGCATTTCATGTCACAACAGTGCATAGCTCGACCACCCTACCATCTGAACTCAATTTTTTATTTATACATTGAATTGTGATTTTTTATCAAAGACTGGCATAAGTTTCTATGTATCAACCTGGTACATCTCTTCTTTGGATCCACAGACTTTGAATGCTGCTGCTGTGATCTCATTTACGTATTTTTCTACTGTTTGTGTAAGAGAAGACAAACAGTGTAATGCAGTGCGGATGATATTAATGTAATCTATTCAGCCTTCTATTATCTTCACCAAGATTGCACACGATAAATGCATATTGATTAGAGGTTTTGTTACCACAACACTTTTTCAATGAGTTAGATTTATATAATTATCCGCTTCAAAGTTGATTGTCGATATTTCCGATTTGCGTATGCCATCATTTACTCTCATCTTTCGACTATTATGTGCTGAGCAGCTAACTGTTTAATGTGATGGCAATCGTCAGAGAGCATGGAAATAAGAATTTCCTCTGTTTATGCAAAGCAACCATTGTCCTAAATAACCTTTTTTTTTAGTTTTTTTTTTAATTCCGTTTTGTGTGTTGTTTAGTATCCAAGTTGTTTTTGTGTAGCCAATTTCCCATGAGTTTTTAGATCACTTCTTTAGCTGTGGATTACATTTGATTGTAAACTATTCTGGAACCAAACTTGGATAACATAATACTTTTTGAGTGGACGTAGAGACTCTGATGGGCAGTGAGTGCTCATTTGAAGGCGGATAATTCTGTTAGTCGTTGTCATCCATTCTGCGAGGGGCATGTTTAGAATGAACCATTACAATTGATCATATGTCTCCTCCAAGTCCAGTTAATTTTCTCTGCATCATTTATTAGATAAAATCGTTGGCAAAAATTAGATTCTAACCCACAGGGATGCGCCGGACCAATGGAAAAATCTTTGTCCACGTGCTTATTCCCTTCTTATATCAATTTTTGAAGCCATAGAGAGTAATTTTTAAACATTATTTAATGAAATAAAAAAAAGGGTGCTCAGCACATACCAGAAATACCTGATAGATATCTGCAAAGTTATTTCATAAAAATATTGCTCAGAAGAACTTGTCCCAAGGAACCCAAGAAACGTGTCCTACGCAAGATGGCCCACAACGGGGCATAAAATTATTCGCCTTTATATAAGCACTGAGCTGATTGACCATCAGAGTCTGGTTCACTCACAAAGTATGTAATCCAGGTTTATGCCACATGATGGCTTACACCAAATAAAATTCACATTTAAAAAATTGATCTAAAAACTTATGGGAAATTACTCGGCTACAAAACATCAGAGAAAACAGCAAAAAACAAATACTAAAAAAAATTATTTAGGACTATGGTAACTTTTCACATCGAGAGCAAATTCTTATTGCAATTTTGATGACGATCGCCATCACATTAAACAACAAACAAGCTTATCAGCATATAAAAAATTCAATAGATAGAGTAAATGATGGCATACTCAAAGATGAAATACCTAAATGTTGTAAAATATTGTAGGAACGGATAACTCCCAATCACTATGCAGTAACTGGATGTAATTTTAGTGAAGATACTAGAGGGCTGAATAGATTCCATTAATTCCACTGCATTACTCTGCTTGCCTTATCATACACAAGCAGTAGAAATATATACGTGAAGAAGTGTCACAGCAGCACCCAACGTCTGTGGATACAAAGAAGAGATGGATTAGGTTGATACATAGGAATCTTATGTCAGTCTTTGATAAAACATCACAATTCAATATATAAATAAAACATTGTGCTCAGATGGAAGGGTGGTCAAGCTATGCACTGTTGTGTCATGAAATGCAGCCACTTCCACGTGATACCCCCTTGGTAGGTTTGAAAACAACTAAGTAAGAGCGGATTCCAAATAACAATTAGTTGTATGACACAACAGAGTGGAAACGCCTTTTTTTCACCAAAAGTTGTCAGTTTTGTTCCAGTTATACAGACCAAAGATATAGTTTTATAGTTTAAATATGTTAAGACATTAATAATAAAGGTTTAAATAACACTTTTAAATTATAACCATCTCTATAGAATTTTTTTTTAATTTAAAAAAAAATGTCAAATTTTAACCAAAATTTCGACTTTTGGACCAAAAGCGCAGACTCAAGCCATTTTTTTTCAGCGGTAATATTGCACGCAGATGATGTACTAGTATAAAGGCAACTTTTGGCACCTACCCGTTTTTGATTTTCAAAAAATATTTTTTTTCGCTCCACCCTAGTGTCCAGTCTCAACGGTGTCCAATGGCTAATTCCTAAACCGTTAGTCATAGACATATAGTTCCAATTACAAAAATGTTTTAAATCAGGTAAAGAAATATTTTAAAAGCGATTTGGGTCAATAAAAACATTTTTTTTTAAATTACGAAAGTTAAATTTTTATACGGTCCCCGGGTCCTATAAGTTATATTTAGTAAAATTTTCCTTTTACACTGACAAGTAATACAAAAAAAAGTCCCGTTATTCTACGATTAAAATTGACCGAGTAATAGCTGTTTAAAGTTGGAACATATTTTTTGCTGCAAATTGGGGATCATTCACAAATTTAGTCCAAATATATTTTCATCAAATATTTTAAAAAATGGTTGAGAGTAAAATTAACATTGCAATATAAATTTGAAATCTTTAATCATTCTAACATATTAATGTAAAATATACACTTTGTAATAAACATTTAAGAAGAAAGAAAAAACAGAATTTTTGTTAAATAAAATGTTGCTAAATCAACAGCCACAATTCTTTACAAAATGATACGTGATTTAAAATGTTATTAGATTACACTAGCCTGCAACAGTTGGGTTATGTCATGTTTTTTAGCTTTTGATAATTGATTCTTATGTATTTTGTACCGCTAAATTCGAAATTGACCTTCATTTTTAACCATCACATCAGGATTTTTCGCAAATTGCAAATTTCAAAGTTAAAAAGATCAAAATTAAAATTGAATCTCCTCCCTCATCTCATCGGACCACTCAGCTGTTTAGCTGTAGGAATCCCAGGATAAGCAAAAATATTAAATAAAAAAGCAAAGTTTTACATATGTTTTATAGTATGAGATTTTCGCTATATTTTAACTTACACATTTACGATTTGCAAAAAAATTCTAATGTGATGGTTAAAAATGAAGGTCGTTTTCACGTTTTCAGACACAGTGCTAAAAAGTACGTAAAAATAAATTACCAAAAGTTAAAAAACACAGCCATCTCCTCTACTTTATAGTATTCGAGTTTTGTTATTCTTTCAATTTGACAATTTATGATTTGCGAAATATCCAACATGATGGTTAAAAATTAAGGTAATTTTCGGATTCAGTGCTAAAAAATACATAAAAGTTATAAAACCCAACAATCGCAGTCTTGTATTATCTAATTTAAAACTTTTTCTTAAACTTCTTGGCGGTAATCTATCCGAAATTTTTTGTGTTATCCAGTAAAATAAGTATAAATAATAACCACCGAAAATCATAATAATATTAGATTGTAATCGGATTTGCGCCAGTATTTAAAATGTAATCTCGATCGAATATTTGAAATTGAGTTAAAGTGTGTACAAATTTTGAACTGGAAAAACATACATACAATCGTTGAAGTAACATAAAAACTTATAAAAATAACATAATTTTTGTTAAAAGTAATCATAAAAGAAACAGTCTCAAATCCTGACAAAATAAAACATATGTTATTTTAGCCAATCTGAAACTTAATAAATGTTAACTTAATCGTAATACTTGTACGATTTTTTTCAAAGCGCAGATACACATGAAATAAGACCTTCGAATACTTTAAGCACTTGATATGTGACCCCTCAGAGCCAAGCCGAAATCGTTTGTTTTCAGAGCAGAAAAGTGACATAAGTCATGCATTTTTAAAGTTTCATAACTCGCTCAATTTTAGCGTGATATGAATGGGACCTTTATTGTCTTACTTGTCAGTGTAATAGGAATATTTTACTAAATATAACTTATAGGACCGGGGGACCGTATAAAAATTTAAATTTCGTAATTTTTTAAGAATCGTTTTTATTGACCCAAATTGCTTTTAAAATATTTCTTTACCTGTTTTAAAACATTTTTGTAATTGGAACTATATGTCTATGACTAACGGTTTAGGAATTAGCCATTGGAAACCGTTGAGACCGGGCACCCTGTATATTTAAAACGGAAATTAGCATTTCAATCTGATTGTTTATAATAATTTGATAGGATATACCACAATTGGTTAGGTAAGAATTCTGAAAATGTTTTAGTGTATACATATACATACAACATAGATATATATTTAGTATATACATACAACGTTACTTAGTTATAGAGCAACACAAAAAGTTAAAAAATTAAGTGAACCTGATTATGAAAGTTTAGCTTTTTTTTAAAAAATCTACAGAACATATTTTGATACAAGTGGTACTGTTACATGACTTTTCAGGAATGGTGTTAGTATATAACTTTACATTATATGTTGATTAGTTATAGAGCTATTAATTCCTGTTGTCATAACGGTCTCATTACCCTACCAAAAGTGCATTGTTAATAAGCAACTAAAAGAATTACTTCTTAATAGGTAAATTTTGTCCAACGCTTAAGATAATATTACATTGCAACGGCGTTTGCATCGTTTCAGCAATGAGTAAGGTCCATATTGTTTAAAACGCAAGTTCAAATTCACCATTTCTTTTAATCCAAGGTTCATTAATTGACCAGCGCAGCGGGCATAGTCTGCTAGTTAATAATAAATTTAGAACTTGGTAAGATTTGATAAATATTATACTTATCATTTTCATGTCTTAATAAAATGATGATGTTAATATTAATAACAATGTCGTTATAAAATTTTATGAACTTGGCACCCACTTAGATATCACTTCTTTTCTTGGCATTTTTTTTTTTTTTTTTACAGCACCTTGGCTCCCTTTTTTCACAGTTATGTTTTTGTTAGATTGTATTTAAGCTACCAGTACCACATATAGCACAAGTTAAGAGGCCGAGAGTTCAAGAACTAACAAATGAAAATAAACTATACGAATGTTCTTAAAGTTTAATGATCAATATCTGCAACCACTGTAACACTCTAATTTAATAGCGTGATGCCTAGAGAACATTTTAAGGGGCAGATGTCTTATCCGCCCCATATTGGCGCGATTTTTTTCTGACGCAAATGTTATATATGCGCCGGGTACTTCACTCGCTCCAAAGTGTCGTTATTTTGCTTGATATGGTAACCCGGATATAGATAATATGGTAAAGAGGTTTTCGCCAAATTGGCTTCGGAAAAAATTGCGCCAATATGACATCATATATATGACATTGTATATGACATCTGTGCCCATTTTAATTCTTGTTGTCATAACGGCCTCATTTCCATACCACACTCTGCTATAAATGATCGGTAATTGTTAGTTATCCCGTCGACCAATTTCGCCAAATTATATAAATCACCAAACCACTCGCCAAATTATACAAATTGACATAATTTTTTTTTAAATAACGAAAAACAAATAAATTAGTATAACATTAATAAAAATACAAATAAAACGTCGAAATAAAAATCACTTGATGACGTAAACACGTGTTGTCAAGTGAATGTGACATTTATGATCAAACATTATTGGCATTTAATCTTACAATTTGGAGATAGTAATTTGATCGACGGGATAACTAACAAGTACCATATGTTGTTTTAACTATAACTGTCTCTGGTACAGATGTCATATTCGCCCCATATTGACGCGATTTTTTTCGGTTGCCAATTTGGCGAAAACATCAACAGCATAAACAACATAATCCGGGTTACCACATGAAGCAAAATAACGACACTTTGGCGCAAGTTAAGTACCTGTTGCCTATATGATATTGGCGACAGAAAAAAATCGCGCCAATATGGGGCGAATATGACATCTGTTCCCTGTCACTATCAAGAGTTGTTTCTTAATTGCCCATATTTTGTCCAAGGTATAAGATAATATAATATCGCAATGGCGTTCGTATCGTTTTCAGCAATACGGAAGGGCATTCCAGGTGATGGTCTATACTGCTTTAAAATAAAAGCTTCAATTCATCATTTCGCTTGATTTAAGGTTCGTTTCGAAAAATGAACCAGCGCAGCGGGCATAACCTAATTTAATATAAGCTACTTAGCTAGTTTAATATAAAACACACAATATTTAATTTAATATAAAGGTACTTCTTAGTTATCCCGTCGACCAATTTCGCCAAATTATATAAATCACCAAACCACCCGCCAAATTATATACATTAACATAATTTTTATTTTAAATAACGAAAGAACAAATAAATTAGTAAAACATTAATAAAGATACCAATAAAACGTCGAATAATGGTTTTATTGGCTATTATTGGCATTTAAACTTACAATTAATTAATTAATGACAACCATTATTTGCATTTAATCTTACAATTTGGCGATAGTAATTTGGTCGACGGGATAACTAAGAAGTATCAATATAAAATATAAGAAATCTTTTCTAGCGGGTTGCCACACAAAGAAAAATCTCTCCAATATCGACGTACTGTCCGGGCATAAAATTGCCATTTTGGCGCCAAATAGTTCTCCGGTGTGATTGAGACATCTGTAACATTTAAAATACATGCATTTCACACATTTTAAATAAAATACAGAAAAGAAAAATAGAAAAATAGAAATAGGGGCACAGATGTCATATTCGCCCCATATTGGCGCGATTATTTTTCGGTTGCCAATTTGTCGAAAACATCAACAGCATAAACAATATAATCCGGGTTACCACATCAAGCAAAATAACGACACTTTGGCTCCAGTTAAGTACCCGTTGCGTATATGACATTGGCGTCAGAAAAAAATCGTGCCAATATGGGGCGAATATGACATCTGTGCCGAAATAGGAAATGCTATAATAAAACAAAAATTGGTACTTGTTAGTTATCCCGTCGATCAAATTACTGTCGTCAAATTGTACGATTAAATGCTAATAATGGTTGATCGTAAATGTCACATTCACTTGACAACACGTGTTTACGTTATCAAGTGATTTTTATTTCACTGTTTTGGTCGACGGGATAGCTAACAAGTACCCAAAAAGGCACAGATGTCATATTCGCCCCATATTGGCGCGATTTTTTTCTGTCGCCAATATCATATAGGCAACGGGTACTTAACTTGCGCCAAAGTGCTTGATGTGGTAACCCGGATTATGTTGTTTATGCTGTTGATTTTTCGCCAAATTGGCAACCGAAAAAAATCGCGCCAATATTGGCGAATATGACATCTGTTCCCGATTTTTTTCTAACGCCAATGTCATATACGCAACGGGTAGTTAACTGGCGCCAAAGTGTCGTTATTTTACTTGATGTGGTAACCCGGATTATGTTGTTTATGCTGTTGATGTTTTCGCCAAATTGGCAACCGAAAATAAAACGCGCCAATATGGGGCGAATATGACATCTGTGCCCCCAAAAATTTTGTTTCATCATCAAAGTATTGTTTCTAATTTGCACGCACAAAAAATAAAAGCTATTATTGACATTAAAAAAATGTTATTGACCACATTTGGACACAGATATATTGGCGCGATTTTTTTCTGACGCCAATATCATATACGCAACGGGTACTTAACTTGCGTCAACAAAGTGTCGTTATTTTTCTTGATATGTTAACCCGGATATTGTTGTTTATGCTGTTGATGTTTTCGCCAAATTGGCGTCAGTAAAAAATCGCGTATATGACATCTGTGCCCAAATGTACTCCCGGCTAACGTAAAAGTAACATTATTATCGTATTTACATAAAATAAATAAATTAAATGCGTTATTTGCATCAAGTATTCAAGAAATTAAATATTCCTGGATTAATACCTCGCTTTATTAGTTTAATAGCAAATTTTACTTGACACTATTAAAAATTCATACAAAATTTGGGTACAGATGTCATATTCGCCCCATATTGGCGCGATTTTTTTCTGTCGCCAATATCATATAGGCAACGGGTACTTAACTTGCGCCAAAGGGCTTGATGTGGTAACCCGGATTATGTTGTTTATGCTGTTGATGTTTTCGCCAAATTGGCAACCGAAAAAAATCGCGCCAATATGGGGCGAATATGACATCTGTTCCAAAATTTGAATGAAACGGGATTTTTATAAAGCTTATTGATGGATGCCTACTTTCCTTTACTAGTGCTTGTATCAGCTTTTTATCAGTTATGGTATGAACCAACGACACGTCAACATATTTCATAGATGTCGGTTCCGATTGTGCACGGGTCTCATTCAGCACGTATTGCTCATCCTCCTCACCAGGATCATCTCGATCAATGCTAAGCAGGGGGTCTTTAAAATCAAAAGGCAAGTCATCTATTATACTCCATTCTTTTCTTTGGTTATCGAACACTTCACCGGCATTAATACGTGCCCCATCAGCATCTTCTGCATGATATATGTATAGCTTGTCGTGATAAACAGTTAGACCAATAGAAGATCGATAAATATTTGGTGCGGAAATAATAGACCAAGAATTTGAATCTTCTTCGTAGGTTTGTGCCAGCATTCTTAAATTAGGCGCATGTCCCACCACAAAGATTTTATCTTGAAACGAAATAACTTGGAAGAGAGAAACAGGATACATAGGTGTTGCATCAGACATTAGGCCAGTTTCTGTATCATATAATTCGAATTTAAGAGCAGTATCATTACCCCAGTCGGTAATAAGTAAGATTTTATTTTTGGTTACTGCTGACCACTGGTCCCGAAACCGATTGCCGAACTTAAAGGTTCCTTTTCCAATTGGCTTTTCATGTAAACTGAAAACATGGCAGTTCATACATCTTCTATCAAATGCATAAACGTTGTTGCCAACGACATGTATGCCATTATGTCGTAGAGGAATATATAATTCCCCCAATTTTCGCCATGTGTCTACTTTTTCATCGTACGAAACATATATGTGATCTAACGCAGGTCCATCCTCGAACCATGGAAGGCAGAAAACCAAATGAAGACAGGTAGGAATTCTATGGCTGTAAAAATTGGAAGTAGACATTGCTGGAGATTCCGAACATGGATCTAGGATGTATTTAAGAGCATCTAAATTACTATGGTATTTCTGGAATGCGGTATTCTTTATATTTTCGCAGTAAGGATTCTTAGAAATGATATCGCTTTGAATTATTTCTTTCGCCAGAGATTCTTCAATATCGCCAACCTTCAGGCATTTGAAAAAACCACAAACTTCATTCAGGCGGTTGAATGTATCTATGCTCACCCATTTCAGGATGAAATCCCATATTACATTTTCACCAACAATGCGCAGACTGTTGTCACTTAAAATCGCTTTTAATATTTCCCTTGGTATGTCAGTTAAATCCGCTTCATATCTGTGAAGAATACTATAGAAATTCATCTGGATGATTCTGTAACTTAACTGGTACAAACGCTTGTCACTAATTTTCATTGAAACGATAAATATTTTTAAACAGTTTCCGAATGATAGTAATAATTCAGAGAATGTTTTTAGATTACGGCTTAGTTCATCTATTTGTAAATAGTCAGCAGCTATCATGAGTTCTAAAAAATTTTCCTGATTTATCAGAACACGTTCTTTATTAATAAAATACAGCACTTGTTCTAAAATAGCACCTCTTACATTTGGAATGGCAAACGAGCCTTTACTATTTTCGAATTCACATAATGCATGCCGTAAGAAAATGCTGTGCTTCGCCAGTAGGCATCTGTGTGCGTTATATTTAAAACCATCGCTTGAAACTAATTCTGCCATGCTTGAAAGTTCTTCATATCGACCTTCTTTAGAGTTTATTTGAAAATATATAGAGTTGTAGAGAGAGAGAGAAAATATATATAGTATACGTAATTCAAAGCTATTCGGCACTCTTAAATTTTGTCAAAATTTCTTTTCTTAAAAAGCCCATCTCTTTACGGTGATTCTACTTATCTCACAAAACAGAACAATATGAAAAAAATTTGAAAAACGCAAATTCAAAATTAAGTTGCCACTTTTCAAATGCAATTTTTGCAAAACCTTAGCTACCTAGGTACCTTTAGACCTTAGCTACACTGTTAAAAATTTGCAGCATTCTGGCAGGTCATTTGACCGTTTTTTCCGAAAACGTTTACACAACCGTAATTTTAACACTATTCTGACCATATTATTGGCATTTTATGGTCAGAATATAGTTAAATTATGGTTATGAAACCGTTTTTTCAAAAAACGGTCGAATGACCTGCCAGAATGCTGCAAAATTTTTAACAGTGTAGGAAAACAGTTTCACGCGTTTCTTACAAACCCAAAATAAATCGTAATATAAAAATAAATAAAAACTGAGATTCTTTTTTTTATAAATATGAAAATGACTGCTTGATTTATAATAAAGCAATAAAATAAAACTCACTTTAAACTGAAGGCAAGAAATTGAAAAAATCTCTTAGCATTGCAGTAGGCAGCTAAACAGCACCGAAAACTGGCGATTTGAAGCAATTAAAATAACAAAACTTTGTAAAAAATCACCATAAAATAAAACAATACACAGGACGCTTTTCGAGCTAAAAACATAACAGCTCGTCATCAGCTACAGCAAACACGTGTCCGCAAGCGAACAAGGTCAAAAATGAACCAGTTCATTTTTGCAAACGCGTCCTGTGTATTGTTTTTTTTTATGGTGATTTTTTACAAAGTTTTGTTATTTTAATTGCAGTAGACATTTTATTTTTTGAATGAAGACGTTCTGTTTTTTTTTTGTTTGTTTTTTGTTTTTTGTGAAAAAAAAAATTTTTTTCCGTATAATTCCGAATTCCATAAACAATTTTATAGAAGCTTCCTCTTCATCAGGTAACTGGCAAATGGTAAAATCCATCTCAGCGTCAGTAATACAAGGGTGGTTCAATAATTATTGTCCCTAGTGTATATAAAATATTTGTACTGCGATGGTTTTTGTGGAATATCGAAGCCTAATGTCTCAGATGCCTATATGCTCAATTTCAGAACCGTAGCTGCTATATTCACATAGCTTTAGAGGAAGAAGTGAAAGGGGGGAATGGGGGTGAAAGGCTGATTTTTAGCTTATGGGGCTGGATTTGTGACAGTGGATGAGATGTAACTTCTGCCGTTTGGACTCGGGATCATAGTGATGTAGCCACATCTCATCCACTGTCACAAATGTAGCCTTATAAGCTCCAAACCAGCATTTCACCCTCACCCCCCTCCTTAAAAACTCCCCCCCCCCAAAATAGGTCTTTAAAACTTCACCCTTCCCTCCAAAAATATGTTAATATAGTAGCTACGGTTCTGAAATTGAGCATATACGCATTTAAGAGATTAGGCTTCGATATTCCACATCAACCATCGCAGGACAAATATTTTATATACATTAGGGAAATAATTATTGAACCACCCACGTATATACAAGTTATAACTATTGCGTACTCAATTATAGAAAGGTGAATTAATTCTCACAAAAAGTGTTACTAACGTGGTCTAGCACAAACCCTGCCAAAATTATCATTGAATAAATTGATTCCTACCCTTCCCAGATTTTCAGAACATTGCTTAAGGGTTTGCACGATTGGTCAAAATTACGATTCTAGATTGCAACTCCATCTAGTGAATAACTTCCCAAATTATAAGCAAATGAGTATGCCTTCTATATATCGTCTTGTACGGTTATAACTTAATAATATTTTTTTTTTCGATTCAAAAGTAGCAAATTAAGAAATTTTGCGTGGTGACAATTAAATAATAATGATAATAAATTGATTGACGTTCAATTAATAGCAAATTAAAATATTTGGAACGGTTTGCAATAAATATTCTTTGCACGATTAGAATTGAAATAAATGGCGCATTAGCGTTCATTTTGGCATGGTGTTGTGATAATGGAAAAGTATCAAACAATTTTTATATTTCTTACAGTATAAATCAGCAAAAGCTATATGTACTGATATTGCATTTAATCAATATCTGTTTCCTTTTATTATCTGAGGGAAAAAAATTCTCTCCTCTTTTTATGCCATTTCATAAGAAATGCTACCTATTGCAGTCGTTACCATAGTGCAACTTTTGAAAAATTCCTTCATAACTTTTCGTTATATGACCTCAGGAACAAAAAACTCTCAAAACATGTCGTGTTAATCGTAGTATTAATGGCTGTAGGCTAATTATGGCACACTACAACTGGATATTATAGCATGTCGAAAATAGGCAGTATAAAAAGCAGTCGAGAATATCACCAACCAAATTTATTGATGTGCAGTCCAGTTGTCATGGTCGGAGGTAAGGCAAGGATAGGTTGAATTCTTAGGAATTTCCCCAGGAATAACGACAGAAGCAGAGATCAATCCAATCAAATAATTTATTGACAATAGGTAAATTTAGTCAACTCCACTAGTCTACCAGTACTCAGTTTCGAATAAGGTCATATAGCTTTAGAATGATAAAAATGATCAGAAACATCATCACGACTAATTGACGAAACACTCTCCAAGTGAAGTGCATTTTTTATAACAACACAAGATCGTACAAAATTCTGCTCTCCAAGCGAAGGTAAGAGATTAAATACTATAAAAATGCACAGAGGTACAATTGGACGCTCTCAAAGCAGGGCAATCCTGCGAAGCGAAAGGGGAAGTCGAGGGGAGGCCGAACCAGTGATAGGCTTAAAGTCCGGGGAGGGGCGGGGGCGCGCGACATATCTGACAGAACTTATTACTTAGCGGCAGAAGCTTTATTAAGAAATCAGGATTAGGGTGGCAAATTTGCAACTCATCATGGGATATGGAACGAATAAGAAAAAATGATATTTAATAAACATTCGAAAGAAAAGAGAATTTAACGTCTCAGAATAAAATGAATTAGTAGATCTTACAAAGAAGTATAGTTATTAGCAAATTAAGGTTTTTGGAATAGAAATATAAAAGAATACGCTGAATTAACGGCATAGGATTAAAATATAAAGGGTAATTAAGATATTATCTAACAAAAACATAACTGTGAAAAAAGGAAGCCAAGTTCTGTAAAAAAAAAAAAAAAAAAAAAAAAAAATGCCAAGAAAAGAAGTTATATCTAAGTGGGCGCCAAGTTCAAGTAAAATTCACTCAAGCTTACCTACTGAAGTATTATAGCATTGTTTAAATTGTTTAAAAATAAAAATTATTGATTGGATATTACTAATAAATCTAGAACTTGGCAAGTTTTTACACTATGAGTAATTTATTTTTATTAATGACATTATTATATCAAAACTTATGATTTCATGTTTAGAAGCCTTAATTTGAGTGTATTGAGGCTCCTTAAAAGGGTGCAGTCTCTAGAGTGATGACCAAGAACAAGCGTTAGTGCATCTGTCTCTTTGTGAGGCCTTTTAGACTGTTTGCATTGAGGTTTCCGTGGGGGGGTGAGGGGGGTACTCGCTAGAGTGATAACTAAAGATGAGCGGAAGTGTATCTGTGTGTTTATTGATTTATCAAATCTTTAACATGAGTCATTTGTTTATAATATTAACTATATTAAAATTTTTTATAACGACATATCCCCTCGTTTTATATTTATATTTAACCAATGAACTTCCAAATCTAATCAGGGAAGCGCCTTATCAGAATAAACCGGTATACCAAATTTTAACCGGTATTATACCGGTATTTTTATTTTTTAACAGACAAAACTAAGCTTTTTTGTATTTGTCGTTTATTTTTATTTTTTTAATTACCTTTTTCCTCCCACTTTCCCAGAAAATAAATTTAATAATTTTTTAATTTCATTTTTATTATTAATTATATTAATAGTTTTAAATTTCAGTAATCTATACTAATATTATAAAGAAGTAAAGTTTGCTTGTTTGTTTGTTTGTTTATTTATAGGAGGTAATCTCTGGAACTACCGAACCGATTTGAAAAGTAATGGTATCAAAATAATTGTGTTAGTTCTCGTTCGAACATAAGGCTATATCGTATGTCCATGCCACTAACCCAAAGAGGGTGCAGGAGCAAAAAACGTTCTAAAAACGCGAGTTTTGTGTTATTGAAGGGCCTAGAAACAAGAAATTGACATAGGAGTTATAGTGCAGTCTAATTAGGTTAAAAAAGGGCTTAAAGGGGGAAATTCTGGCGTAATTGTTTTTAGTGTCTTACTTTATGTTTTCGGGGGTGCTGAACACGAATCTGAAGTTTTCCAACAAAATTGCTTTCGGAAATTATGAAAAATCGTGAAAAAACCACTAAAAATTGCAGATTTTTTTGTTTTTTGGCTTATAACTTGCAAAATAAGCTTTTTACGCAAAACGTGACCCTATAGTAAAATACAGACGAGAAAATTACTTACAATTCATGTTCTTATCATTTTTATTGTACGACATATGGCTTCCGTAAAAGTATTGAAAAATCGGCGAAAACCAGTAATTTTGGAAAATTGCAAAAAAGATATTCTTTTACACCCATTCCATTCATAACACAATAAGTAAGCATTTCACTGTAAACATTTGCTGACGTACTCACTTATTATTAGGTTAGATATTATTATGATGTAGGCATACAGTGTGACCTCGAAAATCCGGCATTCAGAGAGCTGGCAACTTAAAAAATCCCCATCTTTTTTTTCACTTCCAACTTACGGGAAGAGCAAAAATAGCAATTATTTTCGAATTAAAAACAGAGGTACAAACGATGCATTAGTGTACAGCGAGATCACTTACGCTGTGCTAAATAGAATCCTCGATAACACTAGTAGCAGCTCAGAGGAACGAGGATGAGGACCTAGCATAAGATAAGTTCTCACCGAAAAAATGCATAAATTTGACCGGAAAATTATCATAATCTTCAAAGGTACAAGAATGTATTTCCGAAATCGATATTCGTCACTTGTATAAAAATCGAAGAAAGGAGATAATTACTTGACATTGATGCTTTAGTTGTAGAAGCATGAAGAAGCTACCGAACGACTCCTAGCTGCTTCTAGCTTATTATTAGTCTCGGTCGGCGGTTGGAGGAGGGCGGGTGGGTCAACCGCCGTGACGAGCGGCCTCTCTTCGTCTGCAGCCCTTTATTCTTCCACTTATTCCGACTCTTTTGCGGAAGCCAGTTTCTTAGGTCCCCGGCCACGTCCCAAGTGAAAAACAGTGCCTAGAATACATAGTGTGCCGTTCAACGCTAAAAAAATGCACACGAAAGTAATCCTCTAATAGATGGCGCTGACTGTAGTATAGACTGGAAATTTCCGAAAGCAGATCTAGTTAATCGGATAAATTAATGCTTTATAGATATTTATTTTAATATTATATAAGAAGACATTTAAATATAGGAATTGATAGCCAGATGAAAACAAATCTGAAATATTTCAATAATAAATATATTATTTACAAACTGTTACTTTAAAACACACAGACATATTTTTTAAATAAAAATTATGTGTGTAAAGAAATAAATTCAAATGTTAAATTCGCTTTAGCTTTATTTACAAATATCAACAATTGTTCACTACTTCTAAAACTGTGCAAACATACAATGAATATTTGAAAAAAAACTCCCAATAGTAATATTTAGTGTTATTTTCAAAACAAAGGCCCATTTGTTAAATAAATCTTTCTCACACTGGAAATGACATTATTAAAATTCTTTAGAAAATTATAAACACTTTATTCTTTACAGGGGTCGATGCAAGTTTTTATTCTTGGGGGCCATTTTTTGAAAAGCAAAAGTTATTTTTGTGAATTTTATTATATTTTTGTGAAAAATAACATTTTTGTAACGAAAGTTGAAATCCAGTTACTCAAATTCGAACCAAGAATTTATTAACAAAAACTTCTTTATATCCCCTTGCTAAAGTTTTTGTTTTTCGTGACCTAGTTTTATTTACAAATTACAAATTTTAAACAGTTTTTATGAAAAAGAAAGTTACGAAGGGGGCCTATTTTATTAAAAGGAATTTTGTGGAGGGGCCTGTTTTATTAAGTTCATTTTTGAGAAGGGGCCAATTTTATTAAATTTATTTTTTGAAGGGGTCTATTTTATTAAATAGATTTGCATGAAAGGGCCCTAAATAGGCCCCAAATTTTGCTAGATCGACCCTTGCTTTATGAATTATGTATGAAAAGTAAATAATTTCAAAAATAAATCCGAAGGTTCAATTCGCTTTAGCTTTATTTACAAATACCAACAACTGTTCACTACTTCCAGAACTGTGCAAACCAGTGTTGAAATCAGACACTTTTCTCCAGGAGGGATTTCTGTGGCTCTGGGGGGGGGGGGAGGGGGGTATTGCACCTTTTGACCATTGAAAGCACAAAATCTCAAATCTTCCGGGGGGGTTCTCATTGTTCTGGGGAGTAATGTCTCCCCTGGGCCACCCCCTGAATTCAACACTGGTACAAACATGCAATGAATATATAAAAATAAATTCCCAATAGCAATATTTAGCGTTATTTTCAAAGCAAAGGCACATTTGTTACATAAATGTTTTTCACACTGTAAATCACATATTAAAACTCTTAAGAAAATTATAAAAAAAATTTTCTTTGTGAATTATGAAAAGTAAATAATTTCAAAGGGTATATTCGCATTAGTTTTATTTAACAATTTGAACAACTGTTTACTACTTCCAAAACAGTGCAAACCAGTGCTGAATTCAGACACTTTTCTCCGGGAGGTATTTTTGTGGCTCCGGGGGAGGGGGAGGGGAATTACACTTTTTGACCATTGAAAACAAAATATCAAATCATCCGGTGGAACATCTCATTGCTCTGTGGAGGAATCTCCTTTCCCGGACCCAACGTTCGTAAATATAAAAAATATCCGATATTTTCAAAATAGTCAACATACTGCTGACAATAAATATTTTTAAGCATAATATAAATTAGAAACTAAAACATATCGCACTTATCATGAAAACTTAATCAAACAATATTCTAAAAATGCATTATTTTTTCTTTTTACTTAGAACAAAATTGGAGATCAACTAATTGAAAACAGATACATTTTGCTTTATACACTTATTAAAAAAACAAATTACGACAACCAGGCACAAAACAATACCTTAGCTGATAATTTTTGTTAGTTTTTTTCACTCGTATTTTGTTTTTTAAACAGACATAATTGAAACTTTATGTGAAAAACTGGCGTTTGTTTACAATATGCTTCACTGTCATAGCGCTAAAAGCTTTCAAAATTCCCAGTCGGTGATAGCATGCGCGCCACCTTGTGGCGTCCTCCCTTTCGAGGCCAAAAAAATAAGCGTTGGTAACCAATGAACGGCACACTATCTATTCCAGGTACTGTACTTTAGCAATTACATAAGAAGAAATGACTGCACTACTTATCAGAATTTTTTAACATATAAAATATCAACTAAAGTAAGTTTTTTAAATATTCAATTTTCTTTTTTTCTCACATCAATATCATTTGGGTATGTATTAAATTATGAATAAATATCACTATCAAAAAATCGTAAGTACTTTTGATATTTTTTTCCAGAAATCTGTAATTTTCAAAAATCAATTACAAATTTGCAGTAGCTGACATTCACACAAAATAGGCATGAGAGGATGCAGATACACTTATTGTCACCACAGCAAGGGACCTTGCACTACAACATAACTCTGTAGTTATTGTGGGTGCAGACGTGGATTTGCTAGTTATCATGACTTGTCGCTGTAGGGGTGTACATTCAAATGTATGCATTCTAAAGCCAGGCAAAGGGACAGTTTCACCACTCATTTTTTTCTTCCGATTACAAACTTGATCAATCGATTGCTAACAACATATTATTTTTGTATGCCATGGGATGCTGTGATACTACTTCAACCTTGTTCAAAGTAGGAAAGATGAGGTTTCTTCAGACTCTCGAGAAGAATCCTGCATTAACTAATACCATCGAGATTTTTAAAGACCCTATGGCAGATGCTGATGCAGTTACTCATGCTGGCAATCGTTTTTTAGTCTCATTGTATAAATTTTCTGACAAGGAAGCCATGTCATTAAAATGAGGTATTTTTGTTACCTTAGGTCTGCATACAAAACATCAATCTATTTGGCGTCCTTACATCCTACTGAGTCTGCAGCTCAGCAACATTACTTTAGGGTATATTTTCAAGTTCAACAATGGCTTGGGAATGAAAAAGATCCTGAACAACGGGGTTGGAAAAAAATGAAAGACGGTCTGGAGCCAGTAACCACGCTACAGCCATCAGCATCTCAAGCCATTTTTAAATTTATTTCTTGCAAATGCAAGAAGACCTGCCAGAAAAACTGTGGATGCAAAAAAGCAGGCCTCAAGTGCTCCAATATGTGTGTGAACTGCGAAAACAGTTGCAATAACATGCCTCTTACTGAAATCGAGGAAGACGAAGATGATCCGGAATTCCCTGAAGTATATGAAGGTAAATATGCATAAATAATTCTATTTCACCTTTACTTTTCGTTTTTGTGATCAAGATATTTATCTTAATACAGTGGTATAACTACTCAATTTTCAAACAATTAGAAATAAATCATAAATTATTTTTTAAACAATAGTTCGTAATGTAATTGGCTAATATGTTTCCTAAATTGAGGTCCAAAAGTAACCTATTCATGACTTGAGTTGTAAAAGAGGGGTAACAGAAGAAAGATGTAAAAATCATGTTATGATAAAATGTTGAATGAAACATTACTTACTTAATTAATTACAATTAGTTCCACCGTTTTTTTAAATACTATGTGCACCAGAGCTGCTCAGGAGCCTAAGCTTTGACCCTTGGATATTTGCGGCCTTCGCCTACGGCTGGGGCAGCAATCTTCTCCCTCGGGACGAAAACGTCTCTTTCGCGCCCAGGTGCTTTAATAAATATTATATTTAAATTTTTTTTAGGTGTAGAAGAATTGGAAGGCATGCCTGCAATCATGCAACCTTTGGCCAAGAGGGTTCGGTTTGACTAATGAGTGTCATTCCAAGTCAATAATCATTTAATAATAAGTGTTGTATAAAAAAAAGTATTTACCTACCTATTTTATTATACTGCATAACATTAAACACTAACAGATCATTAATCACTTTTTATCTTTTTGTTGTATCTATAAAACCTAACGTTTACGTTTCACATATACAGACGTCTAATGATGCATTTTGTATGTTTTCAATAAAGAGGCAGCTTAATACTTCGTGCATTCGTCATTGTTTTTCTCATAACTATTCGAGGTCCAAAAAAATGACTTGCACATAAATTGTAGAGAATTGTATCAATTTCGGAAATACAGTCTTGTTTCTTTGAAGATTATGTTAATTTTCTGGTCAAATGTATGCATTTTTTTGGTGAGACCTTATCTTCTGCCAGGTCCTGACCTCGTTCCTCTGAGCAGCTACCAGTGTTATCGAGAGCTCTATTTAGCACAGCGTCAGCGATATCGCTATCAGCTGATGCATTGTTTTTTTTATCTCGGTTTTTAATTCGAAAATAATTGCTATTTTTACTTTTGCCGTAAGTTGGAAGTGAAAAAAGAGAAGGGGAGATGACTTTGATGCCGGATTTTTTAAGTTGCCGGATCTCTGAATGCCGGATTTTCAAGGTCACACTCTATACCTACATCATAAAAATATGTAACCTAATAATAAGTGAGTACGTTTGCAAATGTTTACAGTGAAATGCTTACTTTTAGTGTTATGAGCGGAAAGGATAAGAATATCTGTTTTGCGATTTTCCAAAATTACTGGTTTTCGCCTTTTTTCAACGCCTCTACGGAAGCCGTATATTGTACAAAAAAAATTATAAGAACAGGAATTGTAGGTAATTTTCTCGTCTGTATTTTAATATTGGGTCACCTTTTGCGTAAAAAGCTTACTTTGCAAGTTATAAGCCCAAAACCAAAAAAATCTGAGATTTTTAGTGGTTTTTCCACGATTTTTCACATTTGCCGAGAGAAATTTTGTTGGACAACTTCAGATTCGTAATCAGCACCCCCGAAAACATAAAGTAAGACATTAAAAATAATTACACCAGAATTTTCCACTTCAAACTCTAATTTGACTGGACTAATTATAATGAGTGCGACGTTGAAAAAGATAAAGTATCAGGTTTACGAAAATGGTATACCGACATTAGGAGCCTCTAAAATGGAGGAAGTGGGGGTAGCAGAAACAAAGTCAAATATTTTTTCAGGATTCAATGTAGTCAAACATGGCTACGTATAATGATTACAAAAAAAAAAAAAAAAAAAAAAAAAAAAAAAAATAACGGCTACGATTTAGATACATGAAGTGTCTGAAATTCAGACGCATAAAGTGTCTGAAAAAATTAAGGCATTTTAAAACGTCTGAAAATTTAACACTCCGCTTCAGACACTTAAGTGTTTGAATTTCAGACATTTTAACTTAGAGTGTAACAGAAGGGAAAATATGAAGAAAAACGAAGAAGAAATAACGAATTAAAAAAGACTTGCATATTTTTTCCGCAAGCAATTTTTATTTCAAAACGTTGAATTTTTTGATAGTAATAACACATGATTGCATAAATTTCCTTAAGAATAATTTTCAGTTCCTAAATTTTGAAACTGTGCATTTTCCTATAAGTGAAATTGGCGTTATGGCCAAAGAAATATTAAAAAAAATAAAATAAAATTCAATTTAACAAATTACAAGGACCATTTGGAAAATGATTTTTTCAAAGATTAAAATTTAAGACACAAAAAATCGCACGGAGTTGATCATACATTACGTACGCCATGTATTAGATTTTTCGGTACTGTAAATTTTTAAACTTCTACGGAGCTGGTCATTGTATAAAACAAATACCTACCTATTTTATTATACTGTGTAATATTAAACACTAACTGTTCATTAATCACTTTTTATCTTTTTGTTGTATCTATAAAACCTAACGTTAACGTTTCACATATCTGTGCAGACGTCTAATGATGCATTTTGTACGTTTTTAATAAAGAGGCAGCTGACTACTTCGTGCGTTCATCATTGTTTTTTTTTCATAACTATTCAAGGTCCAAAAAAATTACTTGCACATAAATTGTAGAGAATTGTAACAATTTCGGAAATACAGTCTTGTTTCTTTGAATATGACGTTAATTTTTCGGTCAAATGTATTCATTTTTTCGGCGAGACCTTATCTTCTGCCAGGTCCTCGTCTTCGTTCCTCTGAGCTGCTACCAGTTTTATCGAGGGCTCTATTTGGCACAGCGTCAGCGATACCGCTGTCAGCTAATGCATCGTTTTTTTATCTCAGTTTTTAATTCGAAAATAATTGCTATTTTTACTTTTCCCGTAAGTTGGAAGTGAACAAAAAGGGAGGGGGGGAGATGACTTTAATGCCGTCTTTTTTAAGTTGCCGGATTTTCTAGGTCACACTGCATATCTACATCATAATAGTATATAACCTAATAATGAGTGAGTACGTTAGCAAATTTTTACAGTGAAATGCTTACTTTTTGTGTTATGAATGGAATGGGTGTAAAAGAATATCTTTTTGCAATTTTCCAAAATTACTGGTTTTCGCCGATTTTTCAACGGTTCTACGGAAGCCATATATCGTACAAAAAATTATAAGAACATGAATTGTAGCTAATTTTCCAGCGTGTATTTTAATATAGGGTCACATTTTGCGTAAAAAGCTTAGTCTGCAAGTTATAAGCCAAAAACAAAAAAAAAATCTGCGATTTTTAGTGGGTTTTTTCACGATTTTTCATATTTGCCGAGAGAAATTTTGTTGGACAACTTCAGATTCGTGTTCAGCACCCCGAAAACATAACGTAAGACACTAAAAACAATTACCCTAGAACTTTCCACTTCAAACTCTAATTTGACTGGACTCACTAAATTAAAATATTTGGCTGGGGTCCTGCCCCCCCCCCCCCCCTACAACCTGATTTTTCTGGTGCTCCCAATTTTGGTACGCAATTTTTGTTAAGCTGATAATTTAAATCTTTTACGACATTTTACTGATTATAATCAATATTTTGAACTTCAGGAGTAGCACAAGATTAAAACAAAAAATATTTATCTAAATATTAGATTTTTTTAATTTGTTTTATTTTTAATCTTATTTTACTTTAAAAGTTCAAAATATTGATTATAATCAGTGGAATTTCGAAACAGATTTAAAATATAAACTTTACAAATATTGCACATCAAATTTGTGGGCACTAAAATCGTAGGGGGGCGGTGCACGGCCCAGTATGCCCATTCTTTAATCAAGAAGTTCTTTTGCAAAAAATGCAACCCTGCATTATTGTCATCGTAATTGAGATGTCCGGTATTCGGGAGTATCCGTTGTGGAGGTTAATGGACATTCCCGAATAGCTATTCTGAAACATCTATTTAGCAAATACTTTTTTAATCCGCATGGCATACATATTTGTATATTTTTACCTCACAAAAGCAGACATCTCCGATTATCGGACAAATTCAGCGGCAAGGGCTATTGAGGGCTTTTAAAGTACATGGATAAATATATATATTTCTTATAATCTTGTCCTACTCTACTTCATATAATTTAAAAATAGATTTTTTAAAAATTTATATTGCCACATAGGCAATTTTACATATATTGATGATAATTGTGATGATAATTGTGATATTGATGATTGTGATGATAATCACAACAGCTATTTAACTATGAATAAATAAATAAATATTCTACTTTACCCTTTGCACTCGAGGGCTCCGGAGCGGAGCCATTTTAAATTTGTCTTCAAACTCGAGGGCTCCGCTACGGAGACAATGCAAATAATTTTGTGATACCTGTCTAGAAAAGCCTAGATTACATGGTATCACAAAATTATTTGCATTGTCTCCGTAGCGGAGACCTCGAGTTTGAAGACAAATTTTAAATGGCTCCGCTCCGGAGTCCTCGAGTGCAAAGGGTTAATATTGAGAAAAAAATTACTTCGGTATTTTGTTTATTTATATTTTGTGTTTTTTAATCTTGTCCTACTCTAAAAGTTCAAAACTTTCATTATAATCAGTGCAAGATTTAAGGTATCAACTTTACGAAAATTTCATACAAAATCCCGCCCCCCCCCCCCCCTCCCCGAAAAAAAATAAAAATCCTTATCATTTAAAAATTAGATTTTTTAAAAATTTATATTGCCACATGGGCTTATTTTTATCATTCCTATGAGGTACTAAACAAGACATCTTTAAAGCAAAATAAAGCCCCCCCCAAAAAAAAGTTAGCACATGATATCACTATGATACAAACTTGCGATGCTTATCAGTAAAGTCTAATTGGAAAATGACCTTCGAATCCACGCATGCAGCGAAATCTAAATAAACAAATGATTTCCTTTTTCCTGACTGGCTTACTTCTATGTTTCCAAATCAAAAGTTTTCACACATTAAAAGATTTAATAGCTTTAGAAATATATCTAAGAAATACTTGAGATAAACATTCATTTTCAATTATATATAAATTTCATGAAAATCAATTGATTTTTTTTTTCCAAAAGCGAAAGTTTATAAATATATTTTTTTAAATTTCAGCTGAATATTGTTCAATGGAAAAAAAAAAGGCAATCCCGAAAATCCCGGAATTTTCCAGTAAAAATTCCGGGATTTTCGGGGTTAAAATTAAAGCGGGATCTCGGGATCTCAATCCGGGATTGTAATCCCTAGCTAGGAAGTAAGAAAACTTTAGGAGATCTTTCAAAGTTTTTTTTTCTATTTCCTTGTGGTCGAGTATGAGATAAGCATTAGCCATTGAAATTGAAACTAAGAACTGCCATATTGAAAACAAAACAAAACAAGAGAATGAACTTAACTTTTAAATATGTCTGTTTTTTAGTGATGTTATTACTTTAAATTTGAGAAAAAAGATGAGAATAAATAATACATAATTTGTAATAAAAGACAACGTCATAAATTTAAAAATATATACTTCTAGAATTAGTGTTTTTTTTTTTTTTTTTTTTTTTTTTTTTGCAAAAAGATTCAAAACTAATTAAATTTCATGTAAGATTTTGTATAGTACAATAAATAAAATCATAAAAGACAATAATTTTAGTACTATAAAGAAATTATAACACTTACTTCAATCGCTGTTTGCAAGAGGTAAGAAATATTCCTCGATTTGAAATTTTAAAAACTACCACAACCACAGTGAGGGAGAAAGACTTTCATCAGTTTAAAAGGTAATCCCATAATACATCCGACTAGCCATATTTAAAGAATGAGATGTTTTATCCTAAAAACAGGACCCGCCAGACAAAAGTTTCTTTTTTTTTTGCCAGCTTCGACAGGACGAAGATGATAACACAATATTATTGATATAAATTGATACGAGTTAACACTAAGCCCATTGCACACGCTTTGTAGAATTTCCGGGTGTAATCTTCAACCGTCGTCTACTTCTGTTCTGTGTCTATCCCGCCCTTGTATCAACGACAGCTTCTAAGAGACATTTGATGTCGAGCACACACGTCAGATGTATGTATTCAATAAATAAATAATCCAAGTTAATACGAATTAAAATCACAGTACTTCACATTTCGCAAAAAACGAATTAAAATACACGCGTACATAAAAACAAACTTTATTTGAATTACAACGTATACCACTTCGAACGAAGACATCTAAAACGCATGCGCAACTGGGAGTGCTAGTGCCCCCTGGTGGTTATTGCGTCGGAAGAATCAAAACGTCTTAAATTAAAACACGTTTAAAGCAAAGAAGTGTCTTAAAATAAGACGTTTGCGGATATTTTAGACATTATTCTCAGTTCGTTTACACCATGGTCATAGTAAGACACTTATGTATCTTAAATTAAGACATCTATAATGTCTGAATTTTCAGACTAAGACACTTAAGTGTCTAAAATTCTTTTTCAGTCACATATGTGTCTAAATTTAAGACGCTTCTATTTGCAGTGCTATAATTTATAAGAAATAAATGATCTCTAAGAGCATTTCTTAAAACATTCAAAATTTAAAATGGCGAAAATGCGCGAAAAGCGTTCTAAAAAACGTTCTAAATAAGATTTTTACGCAATCTCAAGAGGTACCGAACCGATTTAAAAAACAATGGCGTCAAAATTATGGTGATAGGCCTTGCTCCTACATAGGCTATATTTTATGTCGGTGCCACTACCCCAAAGGGGGTGCAGGAGCAGAAAACCTTCTAAAACAGCGATATTTGTGTTACTGACGGACCTAGAGACATGAAATTTGGCATGGTAGTTACTATTACATATAAATGGTCTCTAAGAATATGTCTTAAAAGGTTCAAAATTAAAAAGGGATTATAATGCGCGAAAAGCGTTCTAAAAAACGTTTTAAACGACAATTTCTACGCAATATCCGGAAGTATCAAACAGATTTCAAAAGTAATGGTTGGAAATTGACGTTGAAAGTCCTTGCTCTAACATAGGCTCTATTTTATGTCGGTGTCACTACCACCTTGGGGTTGCAGGATCAAAAAGCGTTTTAAATTGCGCTTTTTATGATACTGAAGCGCCTAGAAACATTAAATTTGGCATGATAGTAACTTATAACATATAAATGATCGCTAAAAACGTTTCCTAAAAAAAATCGAAATTTAAAAGATGTGAAAATGCGCGTTCTAAAACCGTTCTAAATTTTGATTTCTACGCAATCTCAGGAAATATCAAACAGATTTCAAAGTAGTGGTTGCAAATTGATGGTGAAAGTACCTGCTACAACATTGGCTATATTTTATGTTGTTTTCACTACCATCTGGGGGTTGCAGGAGCAAAAAATATTCTAAATTGCGTTTTTGTCATACTGAGGGATCTACATTTTGAAATTTGGCATGTTAATTACTTTAAAGATTACAAATGCTTTCTTAGAACCGCGCGGAAGAAAATTCTAAATTTAAAAGGCTGAAGTGAGCGAAAAGCGTTCTAAAAACGTTCTAAATTATGATTTTTATGCAATCTTATGAAATACGAAACCGATGTAAAAAAAATGGTTGCAAATTGTTGGTAATAGCACTTGCTGAAATATAAGCAATATTTTTTGTTGGTGCCACTACCACCAGAGGGGTTGCAGGAGCAAAAAAAAAAAAAAACCCGTTCTAAATTGCGATGCTGTGATACTGAAGAGACTAGAAACTTTAAATATGGCATATTACTTATAGAATATAAATGCACTCTAAGAACAGTTGAAAATAAATTAGAAATGTAAAAAGGGTGAAGCGAAGGAAAGGAGCGAAAAGCGTTTGAAAAGAGTCCTAAATTACGATTTCTGCACAATCTCAGTGAAATAATAAACCGATTACAAAAATAATGGTTGTGAATCAATGGTGAAAGTCTTTGATCCTACACGGGCTATATTTTATGTCAGTGCCTCTATCACTTGTGGTTGGCAGGAACAACAAACGTTCTAAAAATGCCCTTAAAAACTTTTAAAATTACGTTTTCTATGGAATATTAGGAAATACCAAATCGATTTCAAAATTGATTTTGTCAAATTCATGGTGATAGTCCCTGTTTCAACATATGCATTTTAATTTAATGTCACTAGAACCAGAGAGGTGGTAAACCGTTAGACAATAAGCTTGGAATTTGACATGGTGGTTAATTTTGAGATGTAAATGCGTACTAAGAACGGTTTCTAAAAAATTCAAAACTTCAAATGAATACTGTAATGAGCGAATGAAATAAGCATAAAAGCTTCAAAATACTTTGTAAATTATGATTTAGATAAAATTAGTTTTAGTTCTTTTTATTAATTTAAGTCATATTTCTGCCTAATGCAGTGTAATAATGAAGTTTAGTCAAACTGTGTCTTAATTAGTAATTTTTGAATTATTCTTAAAAGTATAATATCTTCTAATAAAAATTAGACATACAAATATCACTTAGCATATGTCAACTATTACACGAGCAAAGCCGCCGGTTTTCCTAATTTTAAGTATAATATAAATAAACAGGCAAAGGATAAATTTCAGTTTCTAGCTAATACGAAATATAATGACAAACTGAAAATGAAATATATTGTGTATTGAGGTTTTTTAAAAGTAAAAATTTGTAATTTATATTAATAATGTTATTAATTTAATAAATTAAGAATACATTAAGTTAATATATATATATATATATATATATATAATTTAATATTAATTTAATTTTCATACTAAAATTACTAACTATTTTGAGAATTAATTGTCTGAGCGAAGCGAAGGCTAATACTCAGCGCAATATTACTGTCTGGTCACATAACAACTACGATGGATATTAACGCCATGTCCTACTAAAAAAAAGACATGATAAAAACCTTTCGTCAAGCATAACTCAAAAAATATTTGTCGGATTTCGTTTCTGATTGCACCAAAAGGTACCTATGAGAGTCACGTACTGAATGCACCTACTGTGAAAAATTAGTTCCAAATCGTTTAAAAATTATATTAAAAAAACTGATAAAAAAGCACATTTTATCTGCATACGTCACAGATATTTGGTGTGCGTCACTTTCACCGGTAGATGTTTTCGTAAACAACTGGTTTGAACACATGGAGCAAATAATAATAATAAAAAAAAAATGCATGCATTAATAATGAATTGCCATAAAACATATTTAAATTTAATCAAATAAGAAAGCAAATCTGTTTGTTTTTCCATTTAAAAGAAAAAAAGGCATAAAAACTTTGATTTGAGATTTTGCGATATTTAATCAATAGCATTTTTTAATCGCCAAAAGCCTATTTTATATTTTGCGTGTGAAAATTAGAAACAATTACATGATGTTTAATAAAATATTTTGCTTTCTAGCATCATTTCTTCTTATTTTCAATATTTTTTAGGGTTTCGGTCATCTGACAAAACCCTATTCGTCTTGCTCCTCTGTCTGTCCGTCTGTCCGTCTGTCACAGAGCCCGTTCTCAGTAACTATACATGTTGGAGACTTGAAATTTTGTATACTTATAGCTGAACACCACATATCATACGACAAATCATACAATTTTGAAAAAGTCGTTCATTTAACCCTTTGGGCTCCCACATGTGTATTTTAAACAATTATTTCTAAGTGAGCCCTAATTAGGTTGGAGGCGTGAAATTTTGCATACTTATAGCTGAACACCTCACATCAAATGAAAAACTATAAAATTTTTAAAAAGTCGTTCATTTAACCCTTTGGGCTCCCACATGTGTATTTTAAACAATTCTTTCTAAGTGAGCCCTAATTAGGTTGAAGGCGTGAAATTTTGCATACTTATAGCTGAACACTTCACATCAAATGACAAGCTATAAAATTTTGAAAAAGTCGTACATTTAACCCTTTGGGCTCCCACATGTGTACTTTAAACAATTCTTTCTGAGTGAGCCCTAATTAGGTTGGAGGCGTGAAATTTTGCATACTTATAGCTGAACACCTCACATAAAATCTCAAACTATAAAATTTTTAAAAAGTCGTTCATTTAACCCTTTGGGCTCCCACATGTGTATTTTAAACAACTCTTTCTAAGTGAGTCCCTAACTATGTTGGAAGCGGGAAATTTGTCATACATATAGCTGAACACCTCACATCAAATGACAAACCATAAAATTTCGAAATAGCCGTACATTTAACCCTTTGGGCTCCCACATGTGTATTTTAAACAATTCTTTCTAAATGAACCCCTAATCAGGTTGGAGGCGTGAAATTTTGCATACTTATAGCTGAACACCACGCATCATACGACAAATCATAATTATTTTTAAAAAATCGTTCATTTAACCTTTTGGGCTCCCACATGCGTATTTTAAGCAATTCTTTCTAACTGAGCCCCTTATTAAATTGGAGATTTGAAATTTTGCATACTTATAGGAGAACACCTGAGGCCAGGCGAGAAATCATAAAATCTTGAAAAAGTCTTACGTTTAACCCTTTGAGCTACCACATATGTATTTTAAGCAATTCTTTCTAAGAAAGGCCCTAATTAAGTTGAAGACATGAATTTTTGCATACGTATAGCTGTATGCCACAAACCACACGGCAAATCATAAAATTTTCAAAAAGTCATATTATTTACTCCTCCGGGTTCTAACTTGTGTATTTTAAGCAATTTTTCTAACCTCCGCCCTTTTCACCAGGGGAGCGCTTTTCCAACTTTTGCCGACACACATTTGACCATTCTTTCATATTATGCATCATAGCCTTACATATTTTAGTTCCACTTTTTACCGCCAGGGGCACCTTCGGGTGCTATCGGCCTAATCCCTTCGACTAATATATCTACGGATAGTATATAAAACGGAGTTTCGTTCGGATAGAGGTTTATTTAGAAGTGCGCCCCTGGTTGCGAAATGTGGAACTAACAGATTTTTCAAAAGGATAAAGTGTTTTGAAAGGAATATTAAACGAAATCCTTTGTGCGATCTGTGATCACACTTATTCACTTGTTTTTTACATGCTTTCTTTTAACTCTCAATTATATTTGTCAGTGGCACTCAAATTTTATGATTCCTTTTTCACCCACTTCCTGTTGACATAGTGTTTTGAAATTTGGAATATCTATGCATTCCTGAGGGCAATACATGAATTGGACATTGATTTTTTAAAAATTCGATCCCTAACAGGACAACGTTAGAGGGGGGGGGGGGTGAATTAATGGTTACGTTTGATTTTCTAATCAGCATTAGCTTCAACAATGAGTATTTGTTGAAAAGTACTAATGACACGGTTACCACGATATTGCCAAACTTTGGCCAACAAGGCGAAATATCGCGAAATTTGGCAACAAGAAAGTTTTTATATATGAATCCAACTTGGAGATAACTGGCTAATTTGGCAAAACTCATATTTAAATCCTTTTATCTTCCATAATTGAACTTGCCGAATTAAATTTAAAGTCCGTGCATTTAAGTGTTTTTTTCAAGACTTTTCTACTATTCAGTGCATTTAAAAACACTAGTTGCGTAGCAACCCGTTGTGTTGCTTTTGAATTGCATGAGACAATCGATCATTCGCGAAAAATGAAATCTTAACTTTATTGTAAATTTAGAAAGTCATTGCAATATTAATTTTATTAAATACAATATTTCAAATAATAAGTTATATTTACAATTTAAGACAAAACTTTCCCAATAAAAATGCACATATTCTATAACTTTATTTCTCTAGAGTTTTTTGCTCTTTCAAGATTTTGCTTTGAATTTCGGAGTTCGTAGAAATGATGTCATTTGGGTCAACTTATACATAAATGAATTTGTTTGGACGAATTTATTCAGAAGAATTTTATATTTATGAATTAAAATAAATATTTAAAGAATTATTTTTTTCCCTCGCTAAAACTTTTCTCTTTTTTTTTTCTCGCTTTTTCGCATTTTTAATGTCCTCTTCTGAAAAGTTTTATTAGCCATCTTAAGGCAATGGTTGAAAATCTACTTTACGACTTTAAATTAAATGAAAATAACGTACGGTGTTTTTTTTTCTTTTGACGTCAACAGAATTTATCTCAATGTTCCAGTCGAGAGTCGAATTTGTGTTTCCAAAGTAAACGGATTCCGGAAGCTTGAATATGTGTGAGTTCGTATTTCGTGAAATTTTCTTGAAAACTACAATCATTTTTTCACTATTTATTCAAATATACGTTAATTTCAATTTTAAAATGATTTCAAACAATGATACCTAATAATCCTTGTCATTTTCCCTTTTCTCTCTTTTATCCACAAAAATGGAGCAATTTTAGTTTCCATCATTAAAAAATGTCATAAAAAATAACGTAAAAATTTATATCTCGAAAACTAAACAAATTTTAAAATTCTACGACTACGTTTAACATCCTCGGACCCATGCGGATAACTGGCGTTAATTTGATCGCTCAACGCCCAACATTCCATATTCTAGGAGGAACAGCTGTGAAATACAAATGGACAATCACTTTTTAATATAATAGATTGATGAAGTTTTAATTTCGCTATAAAAAATTAGTCAGGGACAAATGCTGAATTATTTATATTATTTTAAATGCAAATGGCTTATTCCTTAAATGAGCCTGTACGCAATGGATATAGATTAAAAAACATTATTCCTGAAAATTATTTAAAAAGACATAATAAATAAATCAATTAAGATAATGTTTTCAAGAAAATTGCGTTTAAAAGTAGATTTTTTTCCCTATATACCGAGTGTAAAAATTGAAGATGCGCGATGTTTAGAAATTCAAAAAATTGCCGTAGCAAACATTGCAAATCCGACATTTAATCGTCAAGCGTTGCCATTCTCAAAATGACGCCAGCCGTACGCATGGACATATTTTCCCTTTAGATAGATTTTCCAACGTGAAGTTCCGCTTTTCAGCTAAAACTTTGCATGTGAAAATGTATTCTTTTGGCTTGAGGGTCTAATTTCAGTACCGCGAAGTACAAATTCCAGAAACTGATGTCTTTTAGATGTATTCGTGTAAAAATATATAGTTTTATCAAAGAAAAGGATTGTTTTCTTTTAAATATGGCACTTACTGAAGCATTACGCCAAGTGTCTCAAATTCGGTATCAGCCGAATGAAAATATATTGTAACATTAGCTTTATTAGCGAAAAGGTTTTTTAAATAGTGACGTCATTTTCTGTTCAGACTTAAAATAGTTACTTTTAATTGTAATGCGTAAATGATATCAATAAGGATAAATAAACCCCAATATTTCTTTTTTTCTGCAACAGTGGAAATAATACGATTGCTACCATTTTGATGAAATTTCAAAAAATCTTTTCAAATTAAATTAAATATATAAAAGTGAAAATATTTAGAAAAATAGCTAGTGCGAGGACATCTACGAATGAACAGCTTTCATTTAAAAAAAGAATTATTAGCAAAATTGGTACAGTAGAAAATTCAAGGAAGATGTCTAAAAAAGCTATCTTGTGTTTTCAATCTATAGATTATTTTTTCTCTTTTACTTTAACAGTTGCCTAGCCAGCATGCATTTCATACAAAATACATTTAAAAGCACATATTTTTCCCAATTCGGCTCTAGAAATTTAAATTGTTCGACTACATATATGTTAAATTCGTGCTTTTTTTATATATTATTCTTTTATTTATTAAATGATGAAGCTTTAATTTCTTTGTAGAAAATTAGCGGGAGAGAAATTCTGAACTTTTTTTTTATGTGCAAATTGTTTATTAATATTTCGCAATGGAGCCGGCACGGCAAAATCATTTAATTGATAAATAACAACGAAATAAAGCCAAAACTCACTGGGTTTTATAACAGACGATATTATTGACATAGCACGTATTTTAATTTCAATTTTTTTTCGGTTTTTATGAGAAAATGGCAACTAAAAGATACAACTATCTACTATTTTCATTTTTTCCCCTTTAGTTTCAACAGAAATGGAGTACTACAGCTGCCACGATTACAAAAAAAGTAATAAAAACTACAAAAAAATTAATATCTTAAAATTAAAATGAGATGCAGCTTTCAAACAAATTGCATTTAAAAGAGCATTTTTTCCTTATACGACAGTGTAAAAATTTAAAATGTGCGATGTTTAGAAGTATAAAAATTTGCAGTAGAGAAAATTACAAAACCAAAATTTTATTTCAAATTTCAAAGTGTTGCCATTCGCAAAATGACGTATGCGTTACGCACAGATATGTTTGTCCTTTATAATATAGATATATATTTTCGAAATTTTTGTGAATTTTAATGAAAGTATGATTTAAAAAAAACAATTTCCATTTATATTAATTTCTTTTTAGTCTTTAAAAATGAAATTGGTACATTTCCTGTATAAGGGCCTTTGCGAGGTAGAGAAAATAAGCTTTTTATGCGCATTTTCGTGCAGCTTATTCATTGTTTCATATACTCAAGCAATTTTTTAAATATTTATAAAATTTATTTTGTGTAAACAAGCCACTAACTATTTTTATATACAAACAAAAGTAAATTGTATATAAAAAGCAATGATATTAAATATATAAATAAAATGTTTATATTTATGTCACAGATGCCATATACGCACCGGGTTTGGCGGGAATGTTTATGCCAGTTTGGCGAAAACGTCGTTTTCGATTACCAGTTACATATAACGTGTTATAATTGCACGTTATTTTTTATTTCAATATGAAAACAAAATAAAGTGATAAACAAGACATTTTCTATTATTTTTAAAAGGAAATAACAATCAATAAATGATATAATTATAGAAAAAAAAATTATAATAACGATATATATGGTTACATCAGTGGTGGCTCGTGACTGGCATTTTGGGGGGGGCTCTAAATCCATAGCTGCCAAATTTATTCTTCTCTTACCACTATTGCTTTAAAAGAAATCTTTGCCATATTTGTCGGCGGAATATTCGACCATTAAACAAGGTAATGATTTCTTTCAAAAAATAATGGTAAGAAAAGAATAATACTGCCCGTCATGCATTTAATGCCCCAAAATATGACAGTTACGAGCCGCCACTGGTTACCATGTCAGGCAAAGTAACGCCACTTTGACGCCAATTAGGTACCTCTGTGCATTTATGACATCTGTGTCATATTTACTTGTAAAAATAAGCATAAACATTCATCAAGTTTGTTTTCATAGCTATTTATATCTTTTTGCAACAAATCTCACTTTTTGAGGCCGAAATTGCACAAAATTTGAAAAAAACTAGAAAACGGGAAGTCTGTTTTTTCAGAATTTAGTGTCACCTCCGATGACAAACAAAATATATAAATATAGATAGTACAAAACACATTTCAGTTTTAAGACTTAAAACACACGCTTTTATTTTGTACAGAATGACGTCATCTGTATCCGCTGAAGAATTCTTCATTTACGATCCAATCTTAAAGAACTTCTACATACAGTAAAGTATGCATAGGACTATCGCTGAGGATATCGCTGAATAATACATAAATCCAAAAAAAGAGAAGTTGTCTATAATAGCTCCACATTATATCAGAAATCATTTATTTATATTTTTTTTTCAAAATAGCACGTATTTTAAATATATATTTTTAAAGTTTTTAAGGGAAAAAGGCAACAAAAAGGTATAATTACTATTTTCCAACTATTTTCCCCCTACTTTCTACAGAAATGGAGTACTTGAGTTGCTAAAATTAAACAAATGGCGCTAAAAACTACAAAAAATTAATGTTTCAAAAATAAACTGAGATGCAGTTTTCAATCAAATTGCATTTAAAAGTATCTTTTCTCCCCAATACGACGGTATAAAAACTGAAAATGTGCGATGTTTAGATTTAAAAATCTTAAAATAGTAGAATAGAGAAGATTAAGTTAAATTGCAGTACAGTATTTGGCACTACATAGTTATCCCGTTGACCAAAAATCTATCTCCAAACTATAAGATTGAATGCTAATAATGGTTGATCGTAAATGTCGCATTCTAAGTACCTTATTACCATGCATTTAATGCTTTCCATGGTACTTTGCTGTTATATGGACTTTGGCATTTTTGTAAAAAAGCACGACATTCGGTGTTAAGAAAGTAAGATTTTTTGTCAAATCATATAAATGACTATGAAAATAAAACAGAATAAGTATTATACTGGTTTATATATATATATATATTTATATATATATTTAAAAATGCATCTGCTAACACGTATTAGATAAGTTATTTATGTTTGTATATAATCTAATATATAAAAATGAAAATTTGTCTATCTGTCTGTTTGAAATTCTATACAAATCCACAGTTTGGAAGCCAGAATTGTGAAAAGATATGTACATGTGTAAACACGGCCGAGGCAACTAAAGTAATCCGGAATCGAAATAATTTTTAGTTAATTTTTAATTAATAAAAAAACCACCATTTTAACAGAAATTTCTTATCAAATTTAAACATTTTTCGTTATAGCAGTTGCCAACAATTAAAATACACAATAAAATTCTTACTACAACAATTAATTTTCTACTGCAAGATTTCCACGTGAAAAATGAAAATGAAATAAATAGTTTGCCGAATTTAGATAAAGGTGAATATTAACGCCTTAACTTTTCTATTGCGAGATATCCGTGTGAAAAATGAAAATGAAAGAAATAGTGTGACGAATTTAAATGAAAGTGAATATAACTTCATAACTTTTCTATTTCAAGGTTCCCACGTGAAAAAGGAAAATATTACGTCGTATTTGAAATATAAAGAACGTGGTGGATATAGTATAACGTCATATGAATATGAAAAAACGTATTGAAGCATGATAAAAATCCAATTATGGAAATATTGGCGTATTTTAACATTATTGCTCCAATGATATATTGAAATAAGTTCATTTATAACTGTATTATTTTGCGTCTGTTATGTGCATTTATACATTTTATATTGTGTTTCCATTTGATTCATGTGTACAGCACTTCGACTGCTTTTTTTATGTTTGTTTTATGTTGCATGTTAAATTTTAAAATTGATTTTTCAGAACAAACATTCTTCAAATTATAGGCAACATCGGGCACTTTAGTTTGTAACAGATAAATGGCTTCTATATCTGTACATCTATGCTAATAATATAAAGCGTTATGATATTATAAAATGTATAGTATTATTAATGTTTGTGCGTTTGTGATGTGTTATCTCTCAAACTACATAGCCAACTTAAAAAAATGTTCGTGGCCATATCTGCTCCGAAAAAAGACTATTTTATGTCAGTGCAACAACCTACATCGCTGCAGAGCAAAAAAGTTCTAAAATTGCGATTTCTGTGATATCGATTGGGGTTAGAAATATAAATTCGGTGGTGGTGGTTACTTTTAAGATGTAAGTACTCGCTGTGAAAAGGTTCGAAAATTCAATTTGACAGATAAACGTAAAAATTTCTAGAATGGTTCTAAATTATGACTTATTTGGAATACTGAAAATTCTGGGATACTGTTGTGATTAGAAACTAGAACTTTGGCATGACAGTAATTTCTAAGATGTAAATGCTTGTTGTAGAATGAATTCTAAAAAATTTAAAGACTAAACAAAACGGGAAAAGGTCTAAAGATGATCTAAGTAACGAAGTACATGGAATTGTTAGGAATATAAACATGAAAATTGACATGGCTGTATTTATCACGACGTACATTCCCGCAATAGAATATTTTCTAAAAATGTCGCTACATAAAGCACTGCAGAAAGAAAAAAGTTTCGAATTTTTTCTATTCCTGTGTTACCGCTGAGCCCAAAAACTTGAAATTTTGCTTCGGGTTAGTTCTAAAATATAATTTTTTTTATGAATGGTTTCTAAAAAATTTCAAATTTAAAAAGATAAAATGAACGGAAAGCGTTATCAATTACCATTAATTTGGAATTATTAGGTATAGAAACTTTAAATATTTCATAATGCTGCCGTTTTATATTTGATATGAATTTTTTTTTCTGATTCATTTTTTAGGCATTTTATCATAAGGTCATATTCTCAATTGCCATTAGTAGATTTTTTATATATTAACTTATTCTGGTAAAATTTCATAATCGGATTCATATTGGCGTATTTTAGCTTGCATGATTTGCTGAAAAAATATGTATGGATTTGTAAATTTCTTCAAATGACACTTTGACAGCTCAAAGGTTATGCAGAAGATATATTCAGATCTTGTTTCATACTTTATGCTGCAATCATTGCCGATTTCTTTTATTAAATACATGCTAAATACAGCTCAACATGTGCAGAACATGTTTGAAAACAAAACAATACAGCTTATGTAGTGGACTGCATACACTCATCATTTAAATCCAATCGAGCATATCTAAAACACACTCTATCGACGTATTGCATGCCACTGTTGATGTGTTCGGTACTTTGATACTATATCAGATTTTGAAGAGAGAATTCCTTAATTCTTATCGACAACCTCATTGCATTCGTAGAAAACAGATATTGTACAATATTAACTATGCCGAGGGAGCACACACCATATAAAGTATTGTCCATTCTTTTCAAACTTCATATATTTGTCATTTAAAGTTATTCAAATTGGTGCGAAGCGTCTGATTATGCTCCTGACAGCATTTTATACAGTTAAAATTCCGATATAAGATAATTTAGTGTTTCATTTTCAATTTTACTTTTAATATATTGCCTACTTTCAATTGTATATCCATACATGGCTGTCTTTCATGGTTTGCTTTCCCACTTTTTTAAACAGTGTATACGAATTTATATGAAAAATTTTGTAATTCTACGATTCATTTATTTTCATCATTTCAATTTATCGCAGTATATGGACAATTAAAGATAACATCTCATTTTCTTTGCTTCCACACGTTATTATTAAATCTATGTTTTTTGCAATATCGCTCAGACTAATCCCTCTGAGGGAAGTCCTAGTTAATAGCAATTATTCATCACTTAAATTTTTTATTCAAAATTTTTCATTTGTTATTTACAAAAAATGAAACAGACATTTTTTTTTGAAAAACAGGGTCGGCGCTAGACATTTTGCAGCCCTGAGGCGAGCATCATTTTGCCCCCCCTTATGACGTAATTGTTTTTCTCAATTATTCAAACGTTTTTAAGAATAGTAAATTAATATGCTAACTAGAGATCGACCAAAAATTCGTTTTCGTTATCGGCCCAAAATCAGAGTTTCATTAAAAATTCGTTTTCGGCGAAAATGCTGTCAAAAATTCGGCCGGACCGAAACTCAACCGAAACTGTCTGTATGGTAATCGTAAAATGACCCATTCAAACGGAAAAGCATGGCAACCCGATTACAGAAGACCATTTGTAATATCATTCAATACTCCGTAACTTGGTAATATTTTTAAAACAGGGCACATTACCATGTTTAGAGAATATGAAATCTGAATCGGGGTTAGTGAGCGCAACAATTTACAATTTTCAATGTACAATTTAAAAACGTACAGAAATGTACAAATTACGCAATGTACATATTTTTTACAGTAATTGTAAAAAAAGTTATACTTGAGCTATTAATATGATAAAATGATAAAAATACAGTAAACTCCCGATTATCCGGCCTAATGTGGCGGAAGGGTAGGCCGGATAACAAAAAAGCCGGATATGCCGATGTTCTATAAATATTTGCTTACTTCCTGCCCCCCCCATTATATTGAAAATGTATGTTACACATTTTAAGATAAAGTTTACAATATAGTACATACAGTTTCAAAATAAGCAAAACATTAACATAAAACGTAAGTCTAATTCGTAAAAATTGAGTAAATTTATTTTACTGATTATTAATAAATGATTGCGCAAATATTAAAAGTTACTAAATATACAAAAGTTATGGATAAGATAAAAGAGTCAAAACTTAGTTTTTAGTTTTTGAAAAAGTCCTTGATCAGTGATTGCGCTTCTCCCAGTCAACCTCTTGTATTTCCTCCCATTTACACAAGCAGATAATATCAGCTGGCGTCGCTTCCTCCTGCTAACTCGTAGTATCTGCTCCACAGTCACTAAAACTTTTTTCGGTTATCACCTATTTCGTTAATGTTCAATAAATAAACACGAAGCGCACCAAAAGACTATGCGAAAGTAACTAGCGTAAGGCAAATCACACACTGAGCAGACATGCAGACAAAATCACGCGACACGAGACAAAGTGTAGCGTTCAAACTGGTTTCTTCTTTGTTATCAGGGTGAAATATCTCTAGACTTATGCTTTTTTGTCGGTTGTCTGTTCAGTGTGTGATATGCTTCAGGCGAAAATAACGTCCGCACTTGTTAACATCTGTTGAACAACTCACGAAACAGGTTATCAAGCCTTAACCCCCATCTTCCTTAATGTTTGTCTCTGCTATTGCATTCTGCAGTCCCTTCCTGCTCCTTCTTGTCATGAGTTATAACTTTCCTACGGACGAGAACCTGCCTGTCTCGGCCGCTTGCAACATTCATCATTTTTTAAAACTAGGTCGGATAGTACGGAGGGCCGGATAGTCGGGAGTTTACTGTATGTCTCAATATATGCGCTAAAAGCACATTTCAATAAATAACAAAAAACATATTTTATTTTCATTCCTGGGACAATTTTTTAATTTTCTGGAAAACTTAGTTTTTTGAGTTGAAACTTTTTGAATAAGTGTGCAATATGTATAAAAAGGACTAGTATCAGTAAATCAACCAGTCTAAGAGATCATGAAAAATCGAAAGTGTCCTGGGCACAGAAACTTGCTAGTCGGGCCCTGTATGTAAACATTATATATATATATATATATATATATTATATTATTTTTCATATATATAGGGTATATATTATATATATATATATATATATATATATTATATACAATTTATATACATTTTTTCTGTAAATTTTCATTTGTTTCTATACTATATATATATATATATATGTATATATATATATATAAATCGCTTCTTTATGTTAAAAAAAATTGTAATCACATTTAAAAAATTGCTAGTATATATGAATCAGTCAATAGGTTGCCACAAAATATATACGAAAAATTTCCTTCTCTCACAAGGCAAGTTTCCCTATTTTGCCTATACTGAAAAAGTACTCTTTTTGTTTTATTTTTGAATAATACTATACGTAAAATTAAAATTGTAACGTTTTATTATTATCATCCTTTGAATAAATTAAATTGTCCATGAATCAGTCAACTAATTCGAATACAGAAAGTATAGTTTTATCTCATAGTTATCTGGGGCTCATACTTTTTTATCTAGGAGGATCGTTAAAATAAAAGGATATATACTTGAAAATGATAAATGCATATGCAAAAGAAAAGAAAAGCTATGATTTAACATTTTTAAAAAATACTAAAAAATGATTATAAATTAGGGGAGACTAGGGAGGCTTGACCCACTCATCAGTTTTCATATTAAAAAGAATTTCAGAGTTCTATCAATAGTTGTCAACCAAAGCTACCGGAATGCTCAAACAAATCTTTTTTTTCATACAGATAATCGAAATAGGTGTAAAAAAATCAATTGTGAAGCATTTTAAACCTAAAAGTTGTGTTTTTTAGAAATATTTTGTAAGCTTTTTTCAAATAAAATATATCACAGAAATTTAAGTAAGTAGGTTTTAAGTAATGCAGAAATATCGACCTTTCATTCCAGGTATAAAGATTATACAGTAAGTTAGGCTTAACATAACAATTTGCTATTCTTTAGAAAAAGGCTATGTGGGGAGGCTTAACCCAGTCAATGTGAGGTAGGGTTGACCACATGTTCAAGGCTCCCTTAACATATTCACGATGGGAAACGAGAATTCTCGTTTTCAAAATTTCATTAAAAATTAAGAATTTCATCTCGTTTTCATTTTCCCCTTCATCCTAAGTCATACTGTCATATATCTAATTTGTTTCAAATTGTGTCTACTTTCTTAATTTCTAGATACTTTTTCCCTAAAACAATAAAAAAAAAATCGATTTTTTTAATAAAAACCTTTTTTGGGAATTTTTACCAAAATTTGGTGGGGTTGCCGGGGGAAATTTTGGTGGGAAGTTATAAATTCGGATTCAGCGACCCAAAAAACATAAAGTAAGCCGATTTTCAGAACTAACATTAATTTTGCTAGGTAAAATTCCCTATTGCCTGCACTATAAATTGAAATACAGTTTTCAAACATTTTACATTTGAAAGTTCACCCTCCCTATTTACCAGTGTAAAATTTTAAATTATGCGATGTTGAAAGGTAATTGAGTTTGAAAAAAAAAAGAAAAAAGAATTAATGATTTATCAAATCAATTTAAAACTTTATAACTGTGTAGTTTTTGAAGGTTTTAGAGAAAATGAAGAAGAATAGATGTGAAACAACGCAGATTATTTCCAAAAGTGGAACAATTGCCTTATTTACAGCACCGGATGATGGCCGCGATCAGTGAGGAGCGACACACAGATACTTGGATTTTATATAAATAGATAACCATGAACTAAAATATACAGGGTGATTCAAAACTTATCATTCAAATTTCGTGAGGAGGTAGGGAATACGTCTGGAAACCGATTTTACATAGGAAAGTGTATCCGCAAATGTACGCATGCTATGTAGAGGGCGCTGTGTGTATCCAACCTTCCATTGCGTCCCAATCATTGTTTTGACTTTCCTAAAACTAGTATTATTTCTTCCCTTATTTTCACTTCTCGTTTGGACTTCCACGAAGCCTTTTACATCTTTAAAAATTCCACAAATCTCGTTAATTACCTTTATTCAACGCCTTCATTATCTGACGCCCGGAAACTTCTCATTTAATTTTGTTCTTTCCGGTTCTTTTAACCTTTATTTTATATTTATTTTTTTAGTTTGTTTTTCACTTTTTGTTTTCCTTTTTATTTTATTTATTTTTTGTTAGTTTATTTTATTCTTTGTTTTTAACTTTCTTCGTTCATGAATTTTTAAATTTTGGTTCACACCAGAATTCTTAAACATCATTAACGAGAATTTTGGAGTTTTTAAAGGTGTAAAAGGCTTTGTGGCGGTCCAAATGAGAAGTGAAAATAGGGGAAGAAATAATACTAGCTTTACGAAAGTCAAACAATGATTGGGACGCAATGGAAGGTTGAGTACACACAGCGCTCTCTACACACGCATGCGTACTTTTGGGGACATACTTCCCTATGTAAAATCGGTTTCCTGACGTATTCCCTATCTCCCCACTAAATTTGAACGATAAATTGTGAATCACCCTGTATAATAACTACTACGGAGTAACCCTGGATTCCAAGAGAAGTTTTCCGTAGCTTTAGCAGCCTCAGAAATCAACGTACTTTCGTGATTTAAAGAAGCATTTATAAAAATAAGTTTCATTTTGTTGCCACTGATATTCGGAGTAGTTTTTATAGTGTATTAATCAGTTTTTTCAAACAGAAAAATCGGTTTTCAAGGAGTTATCAATTCTCAAATAACCATTTTCATGTTAACAGACAAACATGATAAATTAATGGCATTTACATTAACATTAAAATTACTATTATTTTGTTACTATTGCGTGTAGAAATTCAGTAACGCAGCTGAAAATGTGTAATTGAGAATTGATAGTATCTTACAAAAACTGACATTCTGGTTTGAGAAAGTCGATTAATACATTATAAAACAACGAGAAAACTTTTCCGAAAATCAGTTGCAGCAATAGAAACATTTTTTTTTTTTATGCTTCCGAAAATTAAAAAATATTATAAGTTTCTGGGGTTTCTAAAGCTAAAGAACGCTTTTGTGGGATCATGGGTAATTCGGAATAGGTTGTTGTATATTTTGTTTTTGGTTATATTAAATTTTTGTAAATTAAAAACAGTTTTATTTTTACATTGTAGTTGAAGGAGTACAATAAATGATTGATTTTTTTGTTTTAAGATTTTTTCTAATGCAAATCTTTTATAATTTTTTATCAAATGTAATTGAATGAATATGAGGTAATTATATCAAAAAATGTTAAAAAATTGTTGAAATTAGAGCTTAAAAAATCGTCCATAGGCTATATTACATTCCCGATGCTCAAACGATGTTCAAACATTCAATGTATGTCATTGAAATTTTGTAATGTGTGTCACCTAACAGAATAAACAAATTCCTGAAATTTTACTGAAATGAAAGAATTTTAACATATATTAAAACTGAATTCAAAATATAGCCCCATTGAACATAATGTTACTTGCATTTTTAAAAAGGCCGTTATTTTCCAACAAATTACCTAATCTTCTTGATTTGCGAACTCATTCAAGGTATCTTATCTTAAAAAATATAAGGAAAACAACCTACTCTCTTTTGGTAGGACTTGTATCCATCATTAAAATGCGCTGCAAATTCTTCTTCTTCATAGACCATACTATGAAAGAATTATCTTGTGGGGCAGTGTAAATGAACTATTTGAGCTACATACTTAATGAATGATTACATTTGAGATACTTGCATTATCCTAATTATGTTCAAAATGGTTCAGTATTTCGGTCATTAACACAATGACAAGATTTTAATTACGTATATCTATATATATAAATTTGGTAACATGTCATGAAATTTGAAGTAAATAAAGCAGAGATCGCTCCATAGCACCCTATCATAAGGCTTAAAATAAAACTTTCATGTCATTCCATATTAGAAAAGGTAAAGCACCATTCGATCAAATATTAAAGGATATCTCAAAGATCGCTATGTTAAATATCATTTATGCAGTCTTCGTTATTATGCCGGTTGACTTTTGGTCGAAAAACACTGGTAAATACCCGAAAAAAAAAGCTCTTTATAACCGAAAAAAACTATTCCTTATCGTAGAATACAGTTGTAAGCATCCACCAGAAATCACAGCTTGTTGTGATATTCCACAACATTACCTTAGTATTTACTTCAGCCGAAAGTACATTTAGGATGAGATGATATAAAAACATTCTATTACTCGAATGATTCGCTCCCAAGCAGCAGTGTAGTTTTAATACAACAAATGCCACGAAAACTCTGCATTTCTCACTCATGTTCGGTGTGAAAGGGGCGGAAGATTATATACGTCAATGCGTATACGTGGGACAGCCAATAACAGCTTCGAAGCAGGAAAAACTATATTTTAAGGTAAGAGGGAGAATGCACTGACGCAGTCCTTCCGGAAAAGCACGCGAATAGGCTTTTGGATAAGAATAAAGAAAATGATAAAGAACGCATAACTTTAAGATAATAAATATCGGCATTTTAAGATTAGAAAATAAAAGCCTTGAAGAAAAATGATTACGGAAAATGTTTTTTAGAAAGATTTTGAAAGGGAATAAAATATTAAAATACGCATGTTAAATGGAAATGAATTTAAATAAACGGAATGAATGAAACATTGTTTAAGATAGGGAATAATTTAATAAATTAAGATTGTAGAACAAATTTAGAACGGAAATTTTTTTTAATAAATTTAATGAAGCTCGGAAATTTAATTTTCGTAATATATATATGTATATATATATAGTATTTAGATTTTTTTTTAAATATCTTAATTATTTTGGGGTGAGATTTATACATACTTAGCTCATAATTTATGACAACTATGAAATTATAGCATTTTAAGTGAATATTGTTTATAATTGTTTTCAAATTACTGAAGAATTCCCATTGACAATAAGTAGCCTTATTTTAAAGAACACGCAGACTATAAAAACAAAGATTAAAAGAATTCAAATGAGTAAAAAAATAACATTCGTTGTTTTACAGCCTCATAAAATAGTTGTTACTTTATTTTACGAATACAAAAAAATGTGACAAAGAGCAGCAGAAGCAACACATGTCTTTATTTCAGATGCAGGATTTTCTGTTTCTTGTATTTTTCACTACATCCTGTTTATAAGTCACGCATTCCGAAATATACAATATTTGTTGGTAGCTTAAACGATAATCTTATTTATTAAACGCTCAGACTTAAAGGTTTTGTATACATTTTCAAAATTTAAGAGAATTTGCCTCTTTTTTATTATGGTAAAGCATTATATATTTTGCATTATAATTCATGAGATCCTTCCATATTTTTATCCACGTATTTTAAACTCGATTAAAAAAAATGAGACAACTTGAAAGGAATTGCATCGGAACTAAAACTAACGATGGTACGTGATCGTAAAATAAGTTATTCAAAAGTTGGTTTTAAAAAAATCTTTGTTCTTCAACGAAATTTTCTAAATATATCGTCGAAAGAAGTCGACATGAAATCCTTTTATTTCTCTTGACGTTTAAGCTTGAATTTCTCACGTCGGGAAATAAGATACTCATGTATGCTATTTTTTAAAAATTATTCGCTGCATACATTTATTTTTTACTGTATTTTTCCTATGAATTTTATGCGCAATTTAAAATTTGAGTATAATAAAAATACAAGAATTTTTTTTTTCGTTTCTTTAGACATTTTAATAATTTTATTTTCCCTGGAATTTCAAAGAACAGCATTCTCTCAAGATGCATTATTTAAAATTTTTGAAATGTATTCATATATTATAAATTTTATTTTTAAACTCATTTTTTTAAAAACAAAAATAAAGATCGATTATTAGAAACCAGAATAGTTAAGATAAGAAAATACTTTTCAAATTTAAGCCACTAAATATTCTTTCAAATCTCTTCGTTTATGAGTACCTCCGTTACAAAATTTACTTACCCTTATTTATTTTGGGCCAGTGATAGACATTGTGTGTGTATAGTCTGCCAGTTATTGATATTTAAGTAGAATGAAGTTTTATGAGGTATCTCACAAATAACTCTGTAACGAAACACCACATAAAGATGTATAACACACTTCCTCACAGAGTTGCCTGATTAGTATATCTTTACCATCCTTTCAGTAGAAATTAATGTTCTTTTTCTGCGATCGAACTAATAAGAGAATATTTTGATTCCAGCTGACTGAAAAAATTGTCATGCCAGAGTGGAACTTAGGATCTCTGGTTTAACGTACCAATACTATCGAGAACGACTCTGACCGACAAACTTCGCTCATAATTAATTAAAATTCACTCACATTTACCCAAATTTTGCTCACAAATTTACATCAGTTGATACGATTGTGTTAAAAATAATAATTTAATACATGTAACATCCCTTTATTTATGAAATGAAAAGGACAGTAAACGACTGAAGTATTTTCCATAATCTTAATCCACAACACAACAATCCCTATGATAAGGGTGTTTTTCATGATCAGGGTGTTTATAACCAGGGCTGCAGAGTCGGAGTCGGAGTCGGCCCATTTTTGAGTGAAAGAGTCGCAGTCGGAGTCGGCCCATTTTTGAGTGAAAGAGTCGGAGTCGTCCATTTTCCCACCGACTCCGCAGCCCTGTTTATAACAACCCCATGATTTTTGGTGAATCGAAGAAATAAGCAAATTTAACGCTTTAAAAAAGAAAAGAAAAAGCAATACCGGCGATCAATGAATACAGACGTAGAAAAATCAGTGTAAAGAACAGCTCAAATAACTATAATTTTATCATGCCGAGGTTTTAAGTCTAAATAAGTTTTTTTAAACTGAAAGTTATAGATAGGATATATAGCAGGAGTACTCTTGCAAGGTGTCAAAATTTACATGTGATGTCCCGATTTGCAAGGGTTCGAACACACGCAGGACGACAAAAGTGTTGATGTTTCATGTTGTAGTAAATTGTGGCTTTAAATGTTTTTACTACCATGATATCCGTTAGTCTAGACCATGAGGAACTTTATGAAGTAAAACTATAAAAACCTGACTATAACGGAACATTTTTACAGTTCCTCCGAAAGGAATCTAACTGCTCAAACGGATATCTGTGTAAACCTGATTTTTCATGTTCCTAGCGATTACGTTTCAACAGGTTTGACTGTAATGTGCTCCATAAATCAATTTGAACCTGTCTATAACGATATCTTATTTTAAATGTTAAAAACAAAAACAAAAACAAAACTTGACCCCTGTAGAAGGAACACCAAACAATTATAAATTCTCCATCAAAAACTTTTCTAATACGGAATTTTGCTCTGGTGGCTAACAATTCGGCTGTCACATATTTTACTGGTTAATATTCTTGTGTTTATTTAATACAATTAAACCTACTAAGACAAAATCTCAAATAACTAAAGTAAGATACCGTTTTAGACAGGTATTAGTTTTGCATGCAGATTTGTATGCTACTTTTTCCGTCGGGACCATGGAATTCTTACGTTTACGAAAGGATTCTGTTATAGGAAGGTTCTACTTTAACAGGAATTAGTACATTTTATGTCTCGACTTAGAAACCACTGTCCTGCTTTTTCCTTTATCAGTTTTTTGTAAAAATGGACGTAGGAACTTTAAACTGAAGTAATAGACCGGGTAGCGGCTGCAGAGATCATCCCCTCATCGTGTTGACGGCTGAAATTACAGGATTAGACAGAACTCGATTAGCATATTAAAATGAAACTGATCTGCCAAGTCATATCTTGGTGGAAACCACCCTGCAGACCTAGTTTTAGTGGTTGCTAGGTAATTTTATCATTATATTTTCCTGCATCCAACGGTGTGGCATCATGGAGGACTGGAAGCAGGAAAATACAATGGCAAACCTACCAGCCAACCAGAAGTTTTCCACCAAGATATGACATGGCAGCCCAGTTCCATTCTAATATGAGAATCGTGTTTCAACTAATTCTTGAATTTCAGACGTCAACTAACTGAGGTTTGTGCAGACGCCTCCCGGTCTACCTTCATGCAAATTTTCAGCCTCTTACGTTTAGTAAATTTTCCTAGCCATCGCACGCCCACACACATAGAGAGAAAAAACCTTCTTTTATTAATAAATAACTTTTTAAACATCAGAATCACATTGTAGGTACACAATAAGACGCGTCTCACTGTGTACCAAAACTGTGTGTCTCATTGTGTATTTTCGTTACATTGTAACAAAATGGATGCCACATCTGTTACACCGATTTCATCGCTTTAAAAAGTTTATCTCGTTTTGCCGAAATAGTCTATTATTAGATATAGCTAGGTTTGGTTAAGTAAATATATATCATATTGAAGGAAATAAACTCTAAAATAGCTGTTTATGTAACTTTAACCACTATAAAATAGGGAATTATTTAATATTTTGTCGGACGAGTAACTGAAGTGAACGAAATTACATCCACGTGTTGCATAAAATGAGGTCGTTATGTGTGTGTGCGAGCTTGAAGAAAAAGTTACAACTATATGTCAAAGTGTCTGCTGTCTCACTGTGTACCATGTCTCACGGTGTACTCCCCTACTCAATTCCCTTTTCTTTACATCTCTCTTTTTTGTGTCAAGTAGTAATAAATTTCTTCTTATAAGCTTTAAGCTAAAAGTTTAATCTGATTTACAGTCACGCTTAAGATTTAACAATTCGATATGTATTTTCAAAATTTAAGAGAATTTGTCAATAAAATACTATGAATATATGGCATCAGAATTCATACGATTTTCCCATTTTTATCTCCGTGTTCAAACTTGATTCAAAAATAAGACAACCCAGGAGGAAATATATTTATTATATTTTATATGGGAAATAAAACTAACGATGATACGTGATCGTAAAACTTTTATTCGAAAGTTGAGTTAAAGTAAAAACTATTTTTTTTTTCCAGAAAATTCTTAAGATATATTGTCGTAACAAAGTGACATGCAGTTACTTTATTTCTCTAGACAATTTAAAGTCGAATTTATCTCGGTTTTCGTTTAAGTCACGCAATGGGATACTGATCTGCAGTTTTTTTAAAGTTTTTGTACGATTTGCATTAAAGAATAATTCTTCTAAAAGTATAGTAATTAATATATTTTCACATAATACTTTCTAAAACAAAAAGAGAATAAATGTACTTTTAAATGCAATTTGTTTGAAAGCTGTATCTCAATTTGTTTCTGAGTTATTAATTTTTTTTCGTAGTTTTTATTACTTTTTGCCATAGTGGCAATAGAAGTATCCATCTCTGTTGAAAGTAAAAAGAAAAACAGATTACTGTATAGACCAATCAGAAAACGAATAAAATGCGGATTCAACCAATAAAACGCCTCAGACATGTTTTTGATTTCCTACCCTGACAGAGAACAATAAACGTTTTTTCAAATGGTTAAAAAAAAAAAACCAGATAACACAAAAAACATTATTTTCATGAAATTTTGGCTGGCACAAAAATAAGTGCCTACTTTACGAAATTACGTTCTTTCTCACGTTTGATAAGGATTTGATCTGGATGTTTTCAATTTAAGCAATAATAAAACATCGAACCGAAATTTTAAATATTACTAGTATTAACGTAAAAGAAAACTTCTTTTTTATCTGGGAAATTCTGAAATAAATAATATTAAGTGCGGCGTTCAATTAGTTGTTTTGCTTTAAGCCTTATATGGCTACAAAATGCAATTATTGTAACCAAAATGAACCAGAAAAAAATATTTCTGTAAAAGTGGCACAGAACAATCTTTACGAATTTCTTTTCTTTCTCACGTTTGATAATGATTTGTTTTGGATGGGTTCAATTCAAGCAATAATAAAACATCGAGCCGAAATTTTAAATATTTCTAATATTAACGTAAAAAAGGAAGAACTCGTTTTTTATCAAGGAAATTCTTCTGAAATAAATAACATTAAGCTCCGCCTTCAACTATTTGTTTTACTTTAAGCCTTATATGGCTGAAAAAAGGCTATCATTCTGACCAAAATGTAACAAAAAAAATATTTCTGTAAAAGTCGCACAAAAATAAGTGCCATCTTTACTAAATTATTTTCTGTCTCACGTTTTATAATAATTTGCTCTGGATGTTTTCAATTCAAGCAATAATAAAATATCGAACCGAAATTTTAAATATTACTAATATTAACGTAAAAAAAAAAAATAAAACTCGTTTTATATCTAGGACATTCTTCTGAAATAAATAACATTAAGCGCGATCATCAGTTATTTGTTTTACTTTAAGCCTTATAGGGCTACAAAATCCAATTATTCTGACCAAAATGTAACAAAAACTAGTTGGATGTGCCAATCCCGAAATTTTCTTATATCTTATACATCTTAATATTTCAAAAATTAGTTACACATGTTAATACTTCAATATTAATAGTTCAATACTATGCCAAATTTCATTTTCTTCTTAAATTTCTGCTATAGTCAATTAAACGGACTAAAAACGAGTTAATCTATGTCATGATATTTGTTAAAATTAATAGTTTTCCCTTATTCTGTTGATATCAGCTGTTTGGGAATAGCCGGCTTAGCAGGAAGCGAGTTCCCGCCGCTGCACGAGCCGCCGATGGACAATAGAACTACGAAAAATCAAGAAAAGTATACAAAAATTACTATCACAGAGCCCCTTTACCGCACAATATTTCCAAATTCAAGGAGGACCTGTTGGCCATATCCAAAATTATGTACAAAAAAAATTTGGTTCAACTGTGTGCATAATTTTATACACTTTTCGATGGTACAATAAAGAAAATGACACAAACATCGCTATTACAACGCCCCACTACTACGCTATTACAACGCCAAACTAATCAGGGAAGTGCCTTATCAGAATGAACCTAGAAAAAAAATTGAAGCAAAACGGATATTTCTATCAAGAGCTATCGCGTTACGTATGTATATATATATACGTACATACATACAGAACCTGTGGGCACATTAGCTCTTAGGCTTTGATAGCCTGTTGAGCTAAGTTGAAAAATAATAAAACCCTTTATATATAGCCTCATTGGGTTTATAGAATTATGTTACAAACACATTTGTAGCAGAAGATTAACCTCTTTGACGAGTTAAAAAAGTGAAATAGATAAATATTGTTAAGACTATGTTACGCTTCCATTGTGTGAATTGAGCTCGCCTTTTCGGTGGATTTCGTATTGATCCAGTCATTATAGTAAGTTCACCTCGGAATTCGAGATACCAAGCTGTAAGTCTGTAAATACTTGTATATTGACACCCTAAAAGTTGTCTCAAAACCTACATATAATAGGGTGTACGCAACTATTAAATTTCAAGGTCAAAGGTCACAAAAATCGGTTTTTTGCGCTTTTTTGTAAATATCTCATTTCCTATAGGTTTTTTGCTATTTGTATTTATTATCAATATTGTAGAATACAAAATTCTCTACAAATTTTGTTTGAAAACATTTTTCATACGTCGAACCGTTTTCGAGATAGAGGGCGGAGAGCGCGCGGTCACAGCATCACTTCAGGTCAAACGGTGCCTCCGGTCGAAAACGCGCCATATATCATTTTTTTCCTAACCTATCCACTTTTTATTCAGTATTAATTTATTTAACAACACTTACCTGTCCATGTAATTGCAGAATTGTTAATGAAAATATAGGAATTATATTTGAATTTTAACCTAATTAATATAATATTAATAACTTCTTACATGATGAAAAAAAAAAACAAATAAATTATGAATTAATCGTTTTATTAAAAAATACTATTCAATACATTTATTTTTATTAAAAGTAAAAAAATGGAATAAAGGGTACAAAAACTATAATTTATGTTTTTAATCATCTTCTTCCTCTTCATCGCCGTCTTTCGGCTGCTGGTAAATTTCAAACTGGTCTTCATTATCGTCTTCAACGACATTTGTCTCAAGTTGTTCCATGATTTCGGGGTCAAAGGTTTCATCTTCGTTAATGTCGCTCTGATATGGTTCTGCATTGAGACAAGCTTGCCCATTACATTGGCCACAAGCTAAAGAGCATTGCAAGCCCGCTTTCCTGCATCCGCATCGCGAACCACGGCCACTCTTGCAGTTGCAGAAAATTGTATTTAGCAAATCTTCTGGAGCAGGTGGTAAAATTGTCATGATAGGCTCCAGAAAATCGTTTTGCATTGCCCAACCCCATACCTGCCCTCATAGCATGCATGGTCACAGTGACGTCGTTGTGACGTCACTGTGAGTCACTGCGGTCACGTCACATCTGTGACCGAAATGCCACCACTCAGTGATGTCACATTGTGAATGAGATGTGAACTTCTTAGAAAACTTTAAAAAATTACAAAAAATTTTCAAAACATGTTGTTACTGTAAAATTTTATTTTTCTGGCAATAAAGAAGAATTGTTATGTCATTGCATGTAACGTAGGTCACGACACACTCACAAAAAAAATTGTAATAAATTGTAAAAAATTGTAACCCATATTGTAAGTCACAGTGTGAGAAAAATATGAACTTCAAAAATCTTTGAAAATGAAGAGAAATGTTTTAAAAAGGCCCGCGTTACAGCGGCATAAGGAATGAAAATATATTAGTGGGTAGCAAGTAGTAAATTCAGACATGAAAAGATGGTGGGGGGGGGGGGCATATAAAGGAAAATGCACGGTACAAGTATCAACAAACTAGATTTCCATGCTATATTTTATCAATTTGATATCTAAGAGTGTGAAAGTATACTTTTTTCCTGATTTCAATTTTATCTAGTATTGCAATTTAATATAATAATCCTTCTCTTATTCTTATTATTATAAAAGTGTTTCTCGGAAAAATGGTACGTGCTGGAGCAATTTGGATAACATATTTAGAATTAGGAATATTAAATATATACACTTTACATATTTAGTTTGCAGGAAGGAAAATTTTTAATTTATTTTTACCGACCGCTGGTATTCGAAACACTTTTGTGGCTTCAAACTAAAAAATTTCTATTATAGTTAAGTCTGCAGCTTTTAATGAGCATGTAGAAAGAGTCTTCAGAGTTTAGTCATACATACATTTCTTGCTTTATAATTTGCATTCAAGTCATATTTTTTCCTGTTAGTGTACCTATTTTAAGTAACTATTTTTTTTAAAAATTCTACTTCTTTCAGACTTTTAAAATAAAATTAGCATTTTCTGAATAAATAAAAATAATACAAAATTTATGCAAAACCCATGATATAATTTATTATTCGTATTTCAAATTTGTGTTTTAGAGATATGACTCTAAAAAAAAGTTATTTTACGAATTGTTTTATTTTACAGGAAATTAACATGAAAAGAAGGACGATCGACAAAGAAATTTTTTTTATCCTCGATATTTATTTATATCTTTTTATTTTTTAGGAAGATATTTTGTATTTGTGTGAAACAATCTTTACTTAGAAAAAGGGAGGGGGGGAGTGTTAAAACTGATAAAAAGAAAAGGTAAAATACATTGGAAAATTCTTCAAATACAAAAATTTAAATACAGACAGTCTCATAAAATGATTGCACATATAAGTTCCATATCTGTTTATATAAAAGGAAATAAACTCACACCTGCCCCAAATCGTCTGCCACGATACCGCAGGGTAAACAGAGAACTTTTTGTACTAACAGATGCGGTAAGTTACTAGTCTAAAATGTAAGCTTTTGCGTGTGCTTTTTTTAATGGAAGAAAAAAGACGTCGCCATTTTCGGATACACACGGATATTAATAATTAATTTATGGAGCTCAAAAAGTAAGTCTTATTTAATTTAAATTGTTTGTTCCTGTTTTGTATATTTGGAGAGATGAGTTAAATAGTTTTATATTATACCTATAGAAAGAGACGGTTCTGGGATTGTTTTTCAGATTAGAAATTAACATTATACTGAATGGGAAATGCCGTTTTACATACTATAGTAGTGAAACTTTTGAAAGACTTTTTTTCATTGCTTATAATATTTTAAATTATTATTTAAAATCCTAAATCTTCATATCAATGTTTTCAGATTTAACATTTGCCAAAATTATAAAATAATAGGAATTCCTTGTAACATATGGAGAGATTTTTGAGAAATTGTTAAATCTAATAATACATTTAATTCATCTATTGTACTTTGTTGTTGTTTAATAGTACAATTATAAATACTAATTATATAGTGTTTTTCAAATTGGTATATTTATTTTTTTAAATTGTATGTAAGCACGTTTTTGCTGTTCGTGATTTTAATCAAACATTTAATTGTAGACATTCAGAATCAGTTATTAAATTTTCTTCGATTGTAAACTCATTTTCTACGTTTTCGATACACGTTCGATACTTCGCATTAAAAAATAAAATATGACAATTAAGCATTGAAATAAAGTGTTTTTCATGCCTGATAACAAGTTTATAGATTAAACTGCTTTACTATACTTTTTAAAATTTGATATTTATAATATTTATAAAAAAATATTTATAATTTATGATATTTATAAAAGTTGATATTGTACTGTTCATTAGCGATAATTGCTGGAAATGCATTCTTAATTATAATATGCGCTTTTATGATCCACTATATTTATGCATAGTATATGGTGTATATAAAAGCTATAATTCATATACAAGGCTACACAAAAGTATACGTAAGAGTTAAGGGGTATGGGCGCAAATTGCTTAAAGGTGTTTTTTAGATGAGTTATGGATTTTTATGTTGAACTGCATTTAATTTACTAAGAAATGTTTGTAGAATATGGATAAAATGATACACAGGGTTACGCAAGGAAATGGATATATGGCCGTCTATAAATTATAATTTCTGGAAATGTGATTTCAGCAGTTTTAAGAGTGTTTTAATTTGAATTAAATTTTAACTAAATAGTGGCGTGTAATAAAGATTCTAGGTAAACTACAGGGTTGTACAAAAGTATTCAAGTATGTTTTTATATATTAGTATAAATTTTTGAATGAGAATTTCAACCTGTTATGCATTTTCTTGCTAAACTAAATTTTCACATTATATACTAGTATATATCAACCTACAGATTAAATACAGGGCTATTCAAAAGAATTGGAAAACATATTTGCCTATGAACGGTAACTGCTGAAATCAGTTTTTCAAATGTTTTATGCGTTTTCTAAAATATTTGCTTAGTTATCTTATTTACGTTATTTCCTTAAATTACGATGTCTAGTTAAAGCATTCAGGAAGCATTGGAAAGTGCTTTATAATCTATGCTTAACGCAAGATTTTTTTTACTTGTTTTTTCTATTTCCCAGATCAGTCATTTCCTATAAATCATACCAAATCTATTTAGCTCATATTAACAAAATACAATATACACGGGAATAAAAAATTTAAATAAATATGGCTTATCTTATTCTTCTTTAAATAGGAAATGTATTAATATCCGTTAGACTCCATGTTCGTATTTAATAAAATAGTAACAAATCACAACACACAAAACATTCTTAATATAAAGCTTGAACTCAAGATCAAGCTTAGAACTTAATAAAAAAGGATGCCAGTTGATAAGCATTGTTTTTTTCAGTGTAAAAATTAAAAGTATTTTAGAAGAGTAGGACTCCAAAATAGCGATACATTGCTAAAAAGTACGGTAAAAAGATAATATTGTATATTTCAAACAAAACTTTATTTTAAAATTCATCACAGTGTTTATAACAAGAATCATCACAGTATTAATGCTTGGAAATTTTTCCAGAGAGAAACATTCGCCTTGCAAACAATATTTCAAATGGAAATCAAATTTCAAATTGATTGCTTAAAAGGCGCAAAAGCCAACATAGTGAAAAAAATTCCATAACGGTACTGGAATCCGGGCCATCAGTATAGCGCACTGACATTCTACTGGCTAAACCACATGGAACGAGACCCAGCCTGGAAAATTTCTTACTAGTACATGTTGGCAAGGCTACAAACGCAGCACAAGATGGAATATTTATCATGAGCCACCGACATGGGGCAAACACGAAACTTAATTAAATCCAGCAGCGATTCAAACTATATGAATACTTGGAAATTTTTCCAGAGAGTTTGCATTCGCCTTGCATACAATATTTCAAATGAAAATCAAATTTCAAATTAAAATTGCATTTTAAGCAATTAATTTGAAATTTGATTTTTATTTGAAATATTGTATGCAAGGCGAATGGTTCTCTATGGAAAAATTTCCAAGTATTTATATAGTTTGAATCGATGCTGGATTTAATTAAGTTTCGTGTTTACCCGATGTTGGCGGCTCAGGATAAATATTCCATCTTGTGCTGCGTTTGTAGCCTTGCCAACATGTACTAGTAAGAAATTTTCCAGGCTGGGTCTCGTTCCATGTGGTTTAGTCGGTAGAATGTCAGTGCGCTACACTGATGGCCCGGATTCGAGTCCCGGCTTGGAATCTTTTTCTCTATGTTGGCCTTTGCCCTTTTAAGCAATTAATTTGAAATTTGATTTTCATTTGAAATCATCACATTGTTTATGACAAGTTCGTCACAAATGACACATATTTCACAAATTAGTCACAGTGTGACGTCAAAGCATTGTCGCTGTCGTCACAGGTTAGTCACAAAGTTAATGCCAAAATAGTCACAAATGACACACTTTTCACAAATTTGTCACACCGTGACTTCACAGAGTGGTCACAATGTGACGTCACAAACGACCTCTAAAACGGCCATAACGACCTCGCATTCTAGTCACTATGACGTCACATCGACGTCACGTGACATCACATCGACGGTCACAAAATCACAGTGTGACTTCACAACGACGTCGCCGTGACGTCACCATGCCTTACGGGTGGGGTTCCAAATCATGCCCTAACCAAGTTTGAACTTGATAATATACACGTTTGAAATGTTGATAAGAAGCTGCACTTGTTGGTGGAAGAATTGAAAGCTGCACAGGTTTATTAAGTTTTGTAGACTTGACGTAATGCATATAACGAAGATGATCGAGACTTTTCACAGATTTCGGAGCATTATAGACTGCCAATAAGATTTGAGTTCCACTCTCTAATAATCTCTGGGCCGAACTATTTTCTTCCTCAAATGCTGCAGCTAGTTCATCCAAATTCGTCAGTTTCTCAAAAACTTTTAAAAATGATTTTTTCCCTTTTTAAAAAGCGCAGAAGTTGTGCCACAGCCACTTAATGCATGCAGAAATAAAATATGTGTTTTGGAATGAGGATAATTATCAAAACTTTTAGTCGAGTATATCTCCGTTTTTACATTTTCTTTCCCAACTTTTTTAAAAAAAATTTCTTGTTCGTAAGACAGTGTACGCCCAATTAAAATGACAAGTAAATCAATATCTTGTCCTATTATAACTGCAGTTTTTTCAGACTTTGATTCTTCAATTGCAGTTTCAACAATAAGAACATCCGCATCATCTCTGGCTTGTTTAGCAGTAATATTTGCAGCTTGTAATTTTTCAGTTAAGGTATTAATGAGCATATCTTTGTTATTTCGATTTGATAAGAATTTTTCTTGTGTAACTGGTACAACCATTATTTCATCTAAACAGACTTTATACGTTTTTGAAAGTGCAGCAGTTCTTCTCTGCTGCTCCATAGCTTTTACGTTCTTACTGTAGTCTGAATATCCGTCAAATACAACAATTATTTTGGAACTGTAATGCCTTTTTAAATAATTAATGTATTTATCAAAAATAATAGATAAAGTATCTTCTCTGCTCCATACAACATGATGAAGAAGAAATCCGCCATCAATAATGAACGTCACATTATTTTCATTGAGAAAAAAATCAATTGGGCTCATGTTGTCATACAACGACGATTTTGTTGTTTTTCTCATGCCGTCATTATCAAATAGAGCTGTTGGATACGGACTCAATTCATATTGAAGATATTCCTCAAGATTACTTTCAAATTGTTTGCTGACAGTAATTCTCTGGAAGAGTAATAATGGAGCCACTGCAACTTTACAATCATTTATTTTTACAGATTTGTTAACACAGGAAAGCGGCATTACTTTTTCGGAACGTTTCAACTTTATTTCATTAAATGATAAGCCGGTGATCTTCTTCATAGACTCTAATCCAATTTCGTAAGCTCTGTGGCAGTTAATTTGCTCATTTCCAACAATTCCAGAAGCTATCGATATTAACTGCGTAGTATTTGGAAAAGGATCATGGAGTTTAAACCAATCAAATAGTATATTTACGTCAGCACTGTCTTTTTTCACTCTTGAGTCTCTGGAATCTACGTGTTGCTCGGTCGACTCCAAGGAGATATTACAGAACTTCTCCATTTCCTCACAAATAGTATTTGTGGCGTACATAGCATATACCCATTTGCACAAAACACTTTCTTTCGTACTTCGACCACGAGATACTCCTCCTTCGGTTTTCATGGATTTCATGAGACTTTGTTCGATGACCATATCTGTCCATGTACCTGAATTATATTTTTCTGTTCGTCTCACCGTGAAGAATCCATTTCTGAAATTTTCATAAGTTTGCTCATCCATAGTTTCTTCCAGCTTGAGCATATCTTGCAGATACAGGTGGGCTGATTTTGCATATAAGAAGTGACCACTGGCGTGAAAATATGGCAGCATTCTGCGCACTGCATCAAGGTGTTCTTGGAAAAGCCCAAGTCTTTCAGCGCGAACAAAATCAAGTGCTATTGTAACCATTTCTAAATATTGCACCCATAATTGTGCTGTTGGACCTCGAGCTTTTAAATCATCCAGTTTGTCCAGAAATGTTGAAAGAAAATTGTTTGAGTTATCCATATATCCTTTTAGGTTTGAGTAGGATACATCTCGAGAAGTGATTTGCTGTATTAACTCATCCAACGTACCATCTTCAATCTTCATGTCTTCAAAAATGATCTTTGATAATGCAAGTCGTACCAATATATGGCCTCTGATGCTTCTTGAGTAAGCGTGACCGCTCAGCATCTTGTCAACAGAATTCGGTGCGTATATTTTATTACCAAGAGCTTCCTTAAGGCCACTTCCGTCCATTATGTATCCCATGCTTCCAAGAAAAGACATGAGCATATGGAATCCTCCTAATTTCACAACGACTTTACATAAGTTTGAGCTAGAATCTGACGCAGCTGCCATTTCACGTGCTTTAGAGTAGAGGGGTTGATCAAAAGTAATTACACACGTATTTTGTCCGTGTGACTTGGCAATATCGAGAGCGTATAGTAAAGTTGTGTAAATTGTGTCTACATTACTGGCAGGATGATCGATAAAAGGAAGAAACATAACCTGAGATGTTGAAAAATTCATTTCATTTTTAGTGAGCTGCTCAAGATAACCGTTCCACCCTGGCAACGATGCAATATCTCTCCATTTTTCGTATAACCGCAAAAAATCAGTTCCGTTGATTGTTTTTTCTGCTAGTGCTCGACCGTCATGCAGATTTTCAACTTGAACTTTACTGTATCCAGGTACGACTGGTTTATCGTAAACTTGTAAAGATACATGTGATATGGCTGTCAACTCTTTCGCTTTTGGTTTGGTTGTACATTTTTGTATCCGTTCATCGTAGAGAACAGCATTTTTTGGAGTTACTATCTTAATAATCCCCATAACATGAAGAGTATTGTTACCATCAAGAGTCTGGACATTTATATCGGCATTGTCTCCAACATATTGTACAAGTGCACCTGACTCAGATGATAAAATACGAGACTGTGGGTGATAAACTGCTGAAACTTCATACTGTACTGTATTACTATAAGAAGCTGCAAATCCCAAACTAGATAAAATATCCAATAGTCTTTTAGATCCATATCTTTTGTGAAGAAATACAGAAAGGCTCAAAAGTAACTGTGATGAAAAAGAACGTTCCCGTATGGCAGCCATGATTGTATGGCTTATTGAAGTACATTTTGTTTTTAAATGATCAATTTGTCCTTTCCTGTTTTTGACGATGACTTCTTCTAAGAAATGCAATAAAGTTTTTGGAATTTCTTGATTAACATTATCCAACATTTTATTAGGAGGTGGATAAGATTTAGTTTCAACTATAGATGTTCGGATATCTTCTCTAATAATTGCTGCTGCAGCTTCTACAATTCTTAGCCTTTCTGCTTCAGGATCTATTTTTTTACTTTCGTACCAAGCTTTTGATAGAATATCAGCTTGTGCATCACGGAAAGAAATGATTGTGAAAGCTCCAACTTTCTTCGTAATTACGATATCGGTTAAATACTTCTGTTGTAGTCTTGTAATGATAGTTTTATCATCTGGCACATACCCTGTCAAGACATCTTTAAGCTCTTTTAGTGTGAATTGAGAATCATTATTATTTTCGATGTAATTGAAAATCTCTAACATAGCTTCTGTAACTTGATTATCTTGACGAGGTTTCTCAAGAGGCGATGATGATGATGGTGATTTATTTGAAAAGTTTGTAAAGCAAGCAGCATGGTACTTCGCTTCAGCAGCGACCAAATCATAATGTAAAATTATACGACTTTTCACCAATTCTCCGAAATCATCCGCACGTTCTTCTGCTTTTTTGATAACATTCTTTGAACTCAAGAGTACTCACATTTTTTATCTTCCGCCTGTATTTTTCTCTTTTCTTTTTCTCTGCAGCCTCATCAGCAACTTCGCCACAAAATAAACATTGATTCTTAAAATCAAACACTGCACCTCGTTTTTTACGGAGTACTAATGAAGAAGTTATAGTTTCTCCTTCTTCTTGTTTCCGTTTTGCTGCTTGGATACAGTTTTTACTAATGTAAACACTTCGGCACTTTTCATGCACTTTAACAGAGGTTACTGATTTTAAATAATCAATTTTTCCGTCGTTTCGTTCGACACTTGCAGTTCGTAGAGTTTTCATACCGCGCACTACTTCAATAGCGATTCACCTCCCGAATCTGACTTATTACATAGAAAACACAAATCAGCCATATTTCTTGAAATTGTACGTCCGTAGTTACCAAGAACAGTTACCTGAAATAAAGAGAAGACGGTCGTAACTATACTATACAATGCATAAAGAAAAAGATAGAATATAATATAATAGTTAATAAAAATTGATAAATATTTATAATCATTGATTTATCGATAGTTCATCAACTATATATGGCGCGTTTTCGACCGGAGGCACCGTTTGACCTGAAGTGATGCTGTGACCGCGCGCTCTCCGCCCTCTATCTCGAAAACGGTTCGACGTATGAAAAATGTTTTCAAACAAAATTTGTAGAGAATTTTGTATTCTACAATATTGATAATAAATACAAATAGCAAAAAACCTATAGGAAATAAGATATTTACAAAAAAAAGCGCAAAAAACCGATTTTTGTGACATTTGACCTTGGAATTTAATAGTTGCGTACACCCTACCATATGTAGGTTTTGAGACAACTTTTAGGGTGTCAATATACAAGTATTTACAGACTTACAGCTGGGTATCGCGAATTCCGAGATTCTTACCTAATTTAAGCTTAAATGACTGGACTATATGAAATACTACCTATTGGCGTCGTTCTTATGTTGGAATTTCTGAAAAATTTTTGCAGATCTACACCGACCATGACCCCTAGAGCTCAAAACCACCCTCAGTAAAAAACTTTATATCTATCTATCTATCTATGTATCTATCTATATATATCACTTTCTTCTGGACACGATAACTTCCACAATTCTGCACCAATCTCTTCCAAACGGATACATAAAATCAAGGGGCATAAAATCTCGGTCGAGTTCGTTAATGGGCAAAATCGGACCAAGGGATGGAAATAGGGAGGGGTTTTGTGAAAACCGAAAAACCCCTATAACTTCTTAAATTTTGTACATATCGAATCAGTTTAAAGTTTTTATTACTTCTAAAAATAGGGCCAAAAATTTATGTATCACAGATTTTTGATAAAGTTAAAAATGGGCTCAAGGGGCGCAAAAAATAAGGTTTTTGGGAGAAAAAAATTTCCTTACTTCGTCAATTCTCAAGATATCAATTTCAATAAATTTTATTATAAATCTCCTTAATATTATCTACAACTTTTATATTCACAAGTTTTTGACAGGACCAATTCGTACCGAAAAAAAATTAAAAACGAAAACAAAAAGGGGGTTTGAAGAAGTAAAAAATCCATAACTCCGTCAATTCAAAAGATATAAAATCCCTATGAATTTATCATATATCTTCTTAATATTGTCTACAACATCTATATAGACAAGCTTTGAATAGGACCAATTCTTAGAGCAAAAACAAATTAAAAATACACAGCGGTTGAAGAAAAATATCATCTAAGTAAGGGTTTATTCAAATCCAAACTGCGTATTTTCTGACACATTTTACAATTCATTTTTACTCTCAAAGGCTTCCAATTGGTACCTTTTCTTACTCAGAAACTATATAATGTACTGTAATGTTCAATTTTTTGATAGAGGCAGAATATATTTTAAAACATGCTGTCAAAGTGGGCCTTTTGAACCGAATTTCCCGAAGCGGATTGTGTTGGAAAAGGAAGTATTCAAATCCAAACTGCTTATTTTCTGACTCATTTTGTAATTCATTTTTGCTCTCAAACGCATCCAATTGGTAGATTCGCTTATTCACAAACTATATAATGTACCGTAATGATCAATTTTTTGACAGAGGCAGAATATATTTCAAAAAATGATGTCAAAGTGGGCATTTTGAACGGAATTTCCCGAAGCGATTGTGTTAGAAACGAAAAATATTGTCTTACTGAGAAAACAATTGTTTATGTATCAAGTTTTAATTAATTAAACGGAAATTAAAAACACAGGTCGCTTATAAATCTCTTCAAAAATCACGTCAACAAGTTTCATGTTAATATACATGGAAATTATTCCAGAGGGAAACATTCGCCTTGGATACAAAGCGAAAAAAAAAAGTTTCATGTTTTTCCTATTAAAAATGAATCTGGAGTTATGCCAGAAAATTTCGAGTTGTTGAGCATGGAAAAGTATTTTTTTGAATACCGCCCTAACATGATTCTGATAAAACCAGTTATTATATAAAAATGAAATAAACGCGCCTATTCCGATCAAACGCTTTTCTCCGGTAACTCCCCTTTCCTCGTGGATTTGCGAGGCGTGTCTAAAATCACGAAACAGATCAAACGTGCGGACGGTTTCATTCTCGCAGAGCAATCGCAACTGCGGTTGTCACGTGATAACTATTTGCGGGAGGTACAAAAGACTCGTAAGTAGTAAAAAAAGATGGCGGACTTTTGGTAGCATAGCGTGCAAAGAACCATGTGACGCTTGCAAAATGCTGTTATAGTAAATTTTGTGCTGCAAATAAATAACACAGATTTTAAAAATCACTTGTTATAGGAAGGAGCTAACATCAAAACAAAACATAAGGGGAATACTCATTTAAAATACAGGTATGTGAAATGTTTTTTTCAGTGTTACGGTACCTTTTGATATGTTGTATTATCGTGAAAGATAGCTTTTTATTTTTTTTTACTACTATAAAACCTTTACTTTTTTTCTTAGTTATTACCAAGATAAGTCATATATCATTAGAATCTTGGTATTGACAGTTTTGACTTTTATCTCGTGAAAGCGAAATACTATCGCATCCATTAAAAAAATATTTGTTTACTTTTTGTAAAATTATGATATTTATTTAGTTTCTAATAATTTAGTAATGAAGTTTTTATATCTTTTTGTTACTAATCCCTAAGAATTAGATTTGATGATTTATAATTATAATAATAAAGCTGACACATGAACTGCTGTATTTAAACAATAAGTAATTTCTCATTTTTCTGCAGTAAGCAACAGACAATTTCCATGACTTGTGGATAAGTTATTTTCGATAACTGTAACGTATTAATTTGTTCAGCATTTTATGTTAATTTGAAATAAATTTTAAATGCACACGTAAGAAATAAAATTGATAAAATATAAATTTGTAAAGATACTTTTATTAATTAAATGCTGTTTATCATCGAGATTTTCATTTTTAAAGCTTATCTGTAATCGTGCAATGAAGAAGTAAAAATATATATGATTACATAGTATGAATTATTAAAAAATGATTAAATCATAATTCTTGAAACTATATTGTGACATTTATAAATATGTCTTATCTTGAAAATTGTTTTTACTCTTCAGTATAATACAACATGTTAATAATAATAAAACACTGAAAACATTTCACATTGTGACTGGTTGAGAGTATGTAAGGATGTATGATTGAGTATTTATTATGTGAAAGTATTTAATTCACAGAGATCAAATATTATTACTTATTCAGTTTAAGGGGGGGGGGGGGGATAAACTACTCTATCTGCATTACATCTAAGACAAAATAATATTAATAGTAAAGATGATAATAAATACTAGCCAGTTTGCAGATAACAAATGTCTGTATTATTTTCAAACTGAAAAAATCTAATTAGCTGAAAGTTATAATTTAATTATGTTTATTAACAAATTTAAGTTTTTAAGTTAAATGACTTCAACATTTTGGATTAAGATTAACATCTTAATTGGTATTTATTTCTCTAGTACTTGTTGGCTTAAAAAAAAATAAAAGAAAATCCTGCTGTATAGTACATTTCTCAAATAGGGTAGATGTGCCAGTAATAGACACCCTTAAGATATTTCTTTTAAAATTATTTTTTATTAATAAATTATAATCATTATATTCCAGTTTTTTCAATATTATATTAATCTATCAACAATATTTAACCATTCTGATAGTTTCATTTCCGAATATGAATAAAAACTCAATTTTAAATAACAGAAATATATCAAAACACCCCTAAAGTCCAGTAATGGACACTCTCTGTTTCAGTAATAGACATCCCACAAAAAGTAACAGATATAATTGTTTTTATGACTATTTAGAACCAGAATTTAATGAAAGCATACTAATGAAACAAAACACTGATTTTCAAATAAATTTAACAATTAGGATGCCAGTATTTAATAAAATATTTGTGATAATTATTCACTGTTTGCATCAATTATTGTAATTATCAGAAGATAGATATTTTAATTATTTTAGATGGATAGTTTAAAATACTAAATATCAAGCAATTACAGCTGTCAGATTATTGAGACAGTGGGAGATTTAAAAGTTAATAATAATTAAAAAAAAAAAAAAAGTTTTTGAGTATTAGTGTATAGCAATAGCTTTGTCTCACTATTTTTAACAACTTCCAAAGACTACTTGATATATTACTTGTAATAATTAATATTACAAATATGAAAAAAATGATACTGTGAGTTGGATATTTTAAACACTAAATAAAATAATTCTCAAAATAAAACTGTAGAATTGATGTTTGAGGCCACTGATCTGCAGATTTACTTGTTTCATGATTACTATAACTTTAATTAAAATTACAGTAATATATATATATATATTCAGAGATGAATAAGGGAACATTTAAGACAGATTTTTAACAATTTCTGTAACTTAATTGTTTTTATTTAAATAGGGAGGGTTAAGCTCTATGAGCCCCTGTTTGACTATGCCCTTAAATTATATTTTTTGCTTCTTGACTGGTTTGATTGCCATATTATAAAAAGTGCAAGTCAGAGTTATTATATACATTAAAAAAAAAAAAGAAGAAATTATTGAAATTTTATTAACCATATAAAATAACTTAAAAGCAGCTATTTATAAAAGTTTTGGTGTTATTACATTTTGGTAAGTGTAATTTAAAAATTAAATTTATTATTTAGGTCTTCAGTTAAGTCAATATTTTATGTAATATAAACATTACTGAAATTGCATTTTTAGCAATGTCTATACGGGGTGTCCATTACTGGAAAATGACTAATAATAATGCAAGATTATAAAATATGCAAGAGGAAGTTATGAAACAAATAATAAAAGCTAAATTTTTATTGGTTATTTTTTTTTTATAAATCAAAACATTGAAGGGTGTCTATTACTAGCACATTTACCCTATATTAATTTACACAATAAATTATCAACTTTTAATTCAGTATAAATTTCGTCAGTGCAAATGAAGTATTGATAGGTCTATAGCAAAAGCTTGCTATATTAAGTATGGGTATAATGCTTTTAAGAGTTTTCTAACTTTTTCACTCTAAACAGTGTCTAAACAGTTTGTTTAAAGCTCTGAGCTTTTCAAGATTGCTAAATATATTGGAAAAGACACTAATTTAGAGACATTGATAAACATGTTATCATGAAATTTGATGTTTAAAAACTCTACACGTAGCATAAACGTACATTTTCCCCCCTTCGTTTGTATTTAATCATTATAAATAATATGAAATGAAATTGTGAAACATAAATAAAAACAACAATTTCAATAATATTTTGTATTTTAATTTTCAGTTACATAAAAATATATGTACAGTTAGCCCAAGTAATAAGTGATTTTTAAAAGTGACAAAAATGTTAAATTGATTTAAATTTGGGGGGGGGGGGGGGCTCTTGTGAAAGAATACAATTGCATAGAAGTAGATGTTGTTTCGGTTTGAGTCTATATACATTATTCTTGTTATAAAATTCAATTTAAGAAGTATAAATTAATAATAATAATTAATTAGTATAAAAGAACTTTTGTGATACAGCTAATTGTAAAAATAGAGTCTAGTATAAATAAGCTGAATGAAAAGAACAAGCAACCAAAATAAATTTAACATTGAGCTGCTTCAAAACTTTGCAAAAGGAGCCCGCCCCTTCTATAGTGATAAAATTAAAATAAAAAAAGAGAGAAAACAGGAATAACAATAACACACTCTGCTACTATTATTTCCCATTTTCTGTATCATTCTTTTGGCACTAAAGAAGGAAGCTTTAAAATAAATGCAAGAAAAAATTTCTCGAAATATTTCAGCTTTTCTTTGCGTTGATTTTTAAATATCACGTATTTATCGTAACAAAAAAAATTTCATATGTATGTCATCAGTTTTTAAGTGCTCTCTCTGGTTTTTAAACTCTTAATGCTCCCTTCCCCCCTCCATCAGTTAGCCAGTATACATATATATATACTTAAAATGAAATCGAATGTCTAAAAATCAAAGGGAAAAATAATACAAAAGTTAATCATAGGAACTTGTAAATGCAAATATATATAAAACTGGCTATAATATAGTATATATATATATATACACCAACATATACTTTAAAACTGCAGCTATTATGGCGCCTATATGGGGTACCTCGATTTTTAATTCGTATAATATTTTTTAAATATTTTATTTAGCAAAGTATATGCTTATCTAGCGTGAATGACATTCATGCATCCTGCATCCAGAACCAATTTAAGTCATTTTACAGCCCTGCTCCTGATTGCTTTTTTGGAAGTTCCAATCTATAAATCTATTCTTACTCTAATGTATCAATCTGTTCTTTATTTTTCTTAAATGTATTTAATTGTGAGAAAAAATACCATCATAGAAAAGCTGAGGCTTTAAAGCTAAAGTAAAAGGTTAACATAGTCCGTAATTTTAAATTAATAAATTTTAATTTGATAGGAAAATAGGCGATACATTCATGGGAATAAGCTAGAGCAATAAAAATATTAATACGTAATATGAGCTTGTTATTAAAATAATACTCGGATAATTAAGTATTTTTAAATTTAACATTTAAAAGAAATATTCTTCAACTGATCAGCTATTATTCAAAACATTATATTCTGTCCCTTTAAAAGTTGTTAATGGACTCTCATTGGTTAATACATGCTAATATTCGATTAAAAATCGATTCTCTTATTCTTAAATCGTACGTGACATCAGCAGTTGCGGAAGATGAAAGATGTTTGTTTGGAATAGCGACTTTCAGTTCTTTTCCCCCTTCTCTCGTAAACCCTCCCTTTTGCGGAATAGCTTTCACAACTTTGCGGGCGTTTGATCGGAATAGGCGCGAAAATCTCGTCAAAAGCGGCCAGATAAAATTGTGAAAGTGGGTTTATCTCTAATCATGATTTGATTTTTGTTTGTGAAATTAGTATACTTAACATCGAAATCTACCTCCGCCTGTAGGCCGGGCCGGAAGGGATTTTTAAATATTAACAATGTTACAGAGAGAGAGAGAGAGAGAAGGGGGGGGGGGGGGCATCGTGATTTTACAGATGTTTTGGTGGGGCGTGGTTAATAGAAGTTTGGGAATCACCGAATTAGATTATGAAATAAATTGGTGCAAATCGCCAAGAGGTGGCGCTGTTATGTTGTATTTTTCACAATTTCCGCCATAGCCTATATCTGAAGAACCAATGCGCGGTATTTTACCAAGCTTCATAGTCTGTTAGACCTTGATATAAATAGATTCTTATTAGGTATGGGTGTATACCACGCAACAGTATGACAGGCGTCGCTGCTATCCTCTTTTGTTCAGGATTTCCGCTATAGCTATATCTCAATATCGAATTGATTGTCATTTAATTTTAGTCGCAAATGATTTGATTTATATAGCAGAAAGTATTGTGATAGCCAAACATACAAGTTTTCTTATATTATCCTTATACTTATATAAAAATGTTCAAGACATTTTTTAATGGATATTTATGAGCGAAACTGCTTTGGAAATTTGGAATATGTGTTATAAGTTCTATGATTATTAGTATAATATATTTGCGGGATAACAGTATTTTCCTATCGATAATACATCTGAACACCCAAAAAAAAGTTTTGTTGAATCAGCAAAAATTTAGTACGCCCAACAAAACTTTTCGTTTAAATATAGGTCAATGGAAATTTTGTTTGAATCAACAAAAAAATATTGTTGATTTTTTTTTTTTTTTTTTTTTTTTTTTTCATTTTCAACAAAAATATTTTTGTATCACCAGCAAAAAATGTTATGTTAATTAAAGTAAAATAGTCCAATTTTACTTGAATTAACAAAATTCTTTAGATGAAAGTTTTTCAAAAGAAATATTGTTCTCTGTTACTTTAACTGTTTTCTTTATTTTATTCTGTTTTCTATTTTCAACAAAATATAGTTTGTTCGTTTAAATAATAAAATATGTTACATTACGAATTTGTTTTGTTTATATTATAAAATCTTTTGTTAAATGAACCAAACCAGCAAGAATCCGTAAGCAATCGGCCGACAGCCGCTCCCCACTACAGGCACGATACCGGCTGCCGCTACCGTAACTCTTTTGATACGCCAAGCGTACGCGGGGCGATTTATGAGGTACACAGCAGGTCTCATATCTGCAATAGGAATGCCGGTCGCAGCCGAGAGCGGCGCAAATTGAGAAACAATATTTCAGTTTCGATGCCGCCATCTAGGAGCCGTCTTGGCATGTATATTTGTTAATATTTCAAATGAACATACAGTGGACTCTCTCTATCTGAACACTCTCTAATGTGAACACCTCGGTATTATGAACACATTCCGACAGTCCCGGCGAAACTCCATAGACTTAACATAAGATAAACTCTCTGTATTCTGAACACTCTCTAATGTGAACACCTCGCTATTATGAACACTACTTTTGATCCCCATTCTACTCCGCCTCTCTGTAAACTGAACATGTGTTTGTAAATAAAAATTCTGGGAATTGTTGCAGAAGAATAAAAATTTCAATAAACTCGATTTAAAAATAAACAGACAAAATCATTGTCAGATTTTAAGCATCTTTTCGATGCTGTAATTTGTTTGAATAATTGAGATAAAATCTTCAGTTAACAAAACATATGTTATAAAAAAAAAAAAAAGAAATTGAAAGAATATTTTTCAAACAGGTACGCCTTTACGTGTTCTACATCTAAACTAGCTAGAACATTCTTATATTTTTAATAAACAAAAAAGTCCAGATATAAAACTGTTGCCATTTCACAAAAAGTAAATCATGTTAATCAGGTAAATGAAATGAACAAAACAATCAATTTTTATGCAAAGGGATACAAAAAAAAAAAATTATAATAATGTAAAAACCATGTCAGGAGAGTCCCCCTCTCCCGAGCCGAGATAAAAATAGAAAGATTATGCAACAGAAAGGCCCCGCCCCAGTGACAGATAAAAGTCAACAGGTATAAGAGGGAGTGGCTAAAAAAGGATTATGGTTTCTTTTCCGCACACCTCCATGGTGATTATCGCTACTTTTTCTTTCTTCCTTTTGCTCGGCAATGGTAAATTTTTGTTCGCCGTTTCTCTACAGTTGCAGGGTAAGAAGCATTGCACTTATACAGCTATATTAGAAATAAGTAGAAAAACGGAAAGAATTGAAGCTGTAGGAGAAATATGAAGTTGTTCAAAAATTAAAATCAAATGCAAGTCAAAGGAAAATTGCATGTGAGTTTGGAATTTCAGTAGGTTAAGTCAACACCATGATCAAGAAAGAGAAAGAAATTATAATCGCTTTTGAACAAATCAAATGAAATTTCCTCAAACTGTAGAATTTTCGAAAAGAAAATGGGAAACAAGAATATAAATAATCGCGTCTGAAGTTTTATTGCCAAATGAGAATGAAGAATCTTCTTGTACTAGACCCCTGCTAAAGAAGATTGCTCTTAATTTTACAGAAAAGGAAAAAATAATGGAATTCAAGGCATGAGAAGGATGGTTGACTCGCTTCAAAAATCGGCATAACATCGAATTCAGAATAATCACTGGTGAAGCTGCAGACGTAAATATCGACACTGTGAAGGAATGGAAAGAAATCTTCAGGATATATTGAAGGACTTCAACGCGGTTAACATTTTCAATGCCAACGAAACTGGTCTTCCAAATAAAACCCAAACAGAAGCAAGCAAGAAAGGTGTGGGCTGAAAAATGTCAAAAGAAAGACTTGTCTTGATGCTCAGTGCCAATTTTATTTGTGAGAAGCTCTTACCACTTGTGATCGGAAAAAGTAAGAAACCACGATGTTTCTAAAATGTGAAAATCGCATCGTTGCCTGTGCACTATAAATCAAATTGAACAGCCATGATGACATTCACAAATTTATCACAATGATTGGAGGGCAGTAACGAGATGATGAAGAGAGAAAGAGAAAAATTCTTCTTTTTGTGGATAATGCCAGATCACACACAAACATGCAGCTGAGCAACGTGAGTCTGAAGTTCCTGACCACCAAATTATACTTCTATAATCCAACAACTGGATAAAGGAGTAATCAAGACCTTTAAAGTTCACTACCAAATCCATTTTTTGAAGGCAACCAAACTAACGAAGAAGGTCAACGTTATGGATGATGTCCGTTGGATATCAACAACTTGGAATGAAGTAACTTTCTACGCATTCCAAAGCTGCTTCTACAAACCTGGATTCCAATGTGAGAATGAGCAATTCTTATAGAGGAATAAGAAGCAACAGGTGTGAGTGACTTGGGGTCGATTCTCCAAATGGTCCATATTGAAATTGAACCTGGAGCTTATCTTGGAGTCGACGGAAGCCTTCCAGTTTGCGATAACAACATCGTTGAAGAGGAAGAGGATAGGGAAGAAAACGTAAAGCCAGAATAGACCGATGAAACTAGAAGTACGCTTACCTTCAAGCAATATGGCAAAGGGATTCAAGACCTGTTGAAGTATGCAACTGAACATCACCCGAAGTCTTTCCACTTTTTAACCCCTTAATGGTCACATTGAATTACGGTTTAAAAAATCAAATTGCTTATTGCCACCAGTTTTTTGAAAAAGAAATATTCACCTTATTTAATGACAGGTAAAATGATACCATAATAAAGCCAATTACACTATTTTATAAAACTGGTAGGAATCAAACAATCTGAATAAAAGACGCAGCCCGCGAATATCACGGGAACGAGAATTAAGGGGTTAAACAACTGGCTAACATGTATACTGCACAAGCACGCACAATGCAAAAACAAACTAAAATTACTCACTTTGTTAAATAATGTACCGATTTTGTTTTTAAGTAATATACGTATGTATGTTTTGTAAAACTTTTTTAATTAAAAAAGAGATGGTAGATTACAGGTTCCACTGTATTCAGTTTGACATTGCAATAGCCGCCAAATCTAAATTTAGCACATCCATCTCGGTAATTGGCATTTCATACAGTCTATAAACTCAATCGTAGTAGTAGTAATAATAATTTCCCAGTCTCCCTCTATAATGAACACCCCCATAATCTGAACATTTTTGGCCGGTCCCATGCGTGTTCAGAATAGAGAGAGTCCACTGTATTTCGACGCTGGAAGAGGCTGGGTTCGATCTGACGCCCCCAAGTACAGCAGGTAAACGTCTTAACCACTTGACGACTCAGCCTTGTTGGGGAGAGGATTCTATGGGGTATAAGGGGAAGTCATTTCTATAAGTGACGGTTTGTCGTTGTAGGTAAATGGTAGATGTAGGTACCAAAATTGGAATTTTGGAGTGTTTTTAAAGATTTTATTGTAATTGTCTTATGCGTGTGTATTTAAAAGATAATTTAATATTTAAATAAATGAAATAAATATCTTAGCGAAACATTTTAATGCTAAAATGATGAGTAGATTTTTTGATATTTTTATAGCTTGTAAAATAATTAAAAAACTTTTTAATAATTCGATTTTTAAATAAAATAAGAAACTTGGCTATTGCTTTTAAAAAGAATATATAATTAGAAAATAAGTTGAATTAACTTATGAAGTATTTTTTTTTTCTTTTTACGATTAAGTTTATAATGAATAATAATTTTAAGGAGCGATTTGCAAAATTCTTTTGATGATTCAAATAACTCTAGGTCCTTTTTAAAATGAATTAAAAAAAATTAAATAAAGAAGTATAGGCCATTTTTTTACAATTTTTCTGTTTATCACTGTTAGAATTTTATATGAAATATATGAAATATAAATATATATTTTTTAAATAATTTTATTTCTCTAATAACTTTTTTTATGTATCACACACGCATATATAAAACATAAGAATTAAAAAAATATCAGTTTTATTTCATATTGTTATAATGATTCCTTGAAGAAAAGTAGGAAAATAGATAAAACCTATTAATTTTTAAAATATATTTAATATTCCCAAATAAACTAAAACTTTAATGAAAATATAAAAAGAATAAATGCTCCAAATTATAACCTATATTGATTTTGTTTTCGGTTTTCTTTAAATGTTTTATACCACCTTTTTTTCCCCTTTAAAAAATCTCAACCTTTTCTAAAAATTCGGAATTTTAATCGGATTTTCGAAATGAATCGCAAAAATCCATCTTTCCGATAAAATGTTTTATTCCTCCAGAAATTTTCGTTGGAAAATCGCGATTAATTTTTTTGGATTATAAGGCCAGTCAATACAATTTTTTACCGGAAATTTTAAAAATCGCGCGATTTGCGATTTTTTCTGTTTTTCACATATTGAATATTTTCATGAATTTTCAATTGAAATGCCAAAAATTTACGTTAAAATAAAAATATTGTTTTACCCTTTCAGACGATACCGAGTTTTAAAAACAAAAGGGGTCTTGCACCTTTTAAACGCGTCGAAAATTAACGAAAAAACTTCAAAGTTTGAATTAGCCTATCTTCAAAGCCTTCTTATGTATAAACATGAAACTTTGGTTATTGATTAAACAGATTGTGCTTTGTAATATGCTACCATTAGAAATTTATTAACCCTTTACAGAATTTGTGTATTGTTGAAATCAAAATAGCTCTTTTTTTACCTCAAAAGTCATTGCGCGCATGATATCTTGAGAAAGTATGTATGGATTGGCATGAAATTCGGTAAAGATACTAAACATATATGTGTGTTAAAAATGATCTACTCTTAGGCTAAAATTATTTCATTAACTATATAAAAAAATATTTTCGTAAAAAAAATTAAAATTTTGTATTTTTAATGAATAAAAATAGTCATAACTAAAAATATTACCATTGCAAATACTTAAAAGTAGATCATTTTAAACACACATATTTGTTTAGTATATTTACCAAATTTAATGAAAATCCATACATACTTTCTCAAGATATCATGCGCGCAATGACTTATGGGGTAAAAAAAAGAGCTATTTTGATTTCAACAATACGTAAATTCTGTAAAGGGTTAATAAATTTCTGTTGGTAGTATATTACAAAGCACAATCTATTTAATCAATATCCAAAATTTCATGTTTATACATAAAAAGGTTTTAAAGGTAGACTAATTCAAACTTTGAAGTTTTTCGTTAATTTTCGACGCTTTAAAAGGTACAAGACGCCCGCGATTTTCGGGGGAAAAAAAACCCGCGAAATCCAGTAAAATGTTTTCTTACTCCGAAAATTTTCGTTAAAAACTCGCGATTATTTTTTACAGAAAAGACTGCGAGTCGAAAAAAAAAAGTCACAAAAATTCCTAAAATAGCTCCCAAAAACCGGTGATTTAAGATTTTTTTTTTTTTTTTTTTTTCTGTTTTCCATGAACTTTTCGTGATTCTTTGCCATTAATTTGTTTCTTGAGAACTGGTTTACCGAATGGGAAGGAAATTTTGGAGGAGTTTATAAGTATGATTTCTTTGAAGGTGCCCTGGAAACCAGAAGCCGAAGGCAGCGGGGACCCCCGTCTAGACGGTCGAAGCCTGGCTAGAATGTAAGTAAAATCCGTACAGTAATAAAATATTTCAGACTAACTTAGTGTTTTTTTTTTAACACGGCAGATACTTTATTTCCTGAAAGAAAAAAAAATTCATTGTCTTGTATTATTTTTTCTTATTCTTAAAATTAAGACCTCAACAAAGAATTAACTATGCACAGCACACCTTATTTTTCTGTAATTTACCTGCTAAATAATCTGAACTATTTAAAATCTAAATGCTCAATTTCTATTAAAAAAATCAAGAATAATAAATGGGAGAGGGGGAATTTTAAAAACCACCTTGGTCCGTCCCAATTTAAAAAGTTTTAATTATCCAAAAATTATGCGAATCCTTTAATTATATACATATTTACGTGAGAGAGTTATAGCTACAACAAAACAATTTAAAATTTGCAAAAACAGCAAAATTTTGCTGGAATTGCAAACTTAAATTACAAAATTATTGTAAAATTTAAAAAAAAAAAACAGATTTTGCTAATTCAAGTAAAATTGATGAAATTTTGTAAAAGTGTTAACAATAGTTTTTCGTCCAAGCAACAAAACTGATCTGTAACTTCAACTAAAAATTTTGTTTAAAACAACGAAAATGTACTCAACAAAACATGTTTTGTAGTTTTAATCAATTTCTTTTTCTGGGTGAAGTAGTAAATGTAAATATTGGTTAGTCAGATTTCAAAACACTCCTGAGAAGTGAAAATTCTTTGTGATGGAATATTGAAACGTTGATTAAGGAATTACATTTAGAAAAATTATATTTAGCGAAAGTATAATAGAAAAAAGACGAAAAGGAAATTGAAGAAATAAAAATAAATAAATAAATAATTTAATTTAGAAAACTAGTACTAAAAATATTTATTAAACATGAATTTAAAGCTTAATTTCTTTCAAAAAGAAATCGAATAAAAATAGGTTTATTTTAAGCCTTTTCTTATTAAATCAGAAAAAGAGTTGTAGAATTGAACGTTGTAAAGATGTAGCTGTAGAAATAAATATTTTAAATTATAAAAAAATTAAGCTTTCGTAAGATAGTAATAAAGCAGAATTAGCTAAAGAGAAATTTGACTTTACATACAAATGGCAATTTAACATACATTGTGAAATGAATTATGGAGCTTTGGTATTCTTTAAATTGAATTAATCCTTTATTACACAAGGTAATTTTGAACCAATCATCGAAACATCTTTCTTCTCACAGAGCATTTTTGATATTTTAAATGGTGTGGATATGTTTCAGCATTTCTATAGGTTCTTTTCTTCAATCAGACGGCTAAGAAACAGGTACAAAAACGTTTTCGGTTTCTATTTCTTATTTTATCTGCAAAAATTTATACTTTCTAACGTCTTACACTCTGCTCGAGAACAAATTACCTAAAATATTAAATTCGTGCACGTAAAATAGACATAAAGAATGATATCTAATATTGGAATTTATATCCCGATTCTTTAAAGCAAAAAAATTTTCTATAAATAACAAGTTTTATGTTTTATGGTAAATCGTGACTTTTAAATAATCAAAATCGATATTTTCTAATGTGATTAGAAAGAACTTTAATGAAAGTGCTTAGAAAAAATAAATCAATCAGCAGTTCTACAAGATTTACCTAAATCTACCCTATAGGGTAACTCCGGGAGAGTCGCCGCATACGGGTTAGATGCCGCACCCCTTCTATTTCTTGTAATTATCGATAGATGGTCGTCAAACGCGCAGTATAGATGCGCAATGAGATTATTTTAACCAGTGTATAGTGTGAATCCCATTTCGATGTTTACTTGTAGAAGTACAATTCTTAATTTGGCGTAAGTGCATGATTTCACTGTCCAAACTTTTAAACACGTTGTGCTTAAATACTTTTCATACACTAATTACTAAATGTATGTATGATTTCGAAGTCAAAACTAAGTGTAGCGTTTGTATAGAGTACTGTGTGTATGATTACGCCATTCCCCTTAGCGATGGCAGGTAACTGTGATGGCCGACGTCTGCACCATGCAAAATGGGATACATATACATGCCGCAGTTTCTTTTGTACGGGATGATTAAATGTTATTAACTTTTCGTTTTTTTTTTTTTTTTTTTTTTTTTTTTTTTTTTGCACAGACTAACCATGTTAGGTATGTTATCAAGTTTACTAAGACCAAAGGAGAAAAATGGGAAAATAAAAAGTAAGAAGGGCAAGAAAGATGCAAGTCAAGATGATAATAATGAAAAATTGGATTACGCGTAACGCAGACGTTCTTTGCAAATTACTCCAAAAAAAGAGGAATTGTAATTGGATTCGTTTCATCATGTGTTTAAATGTAGTTACATAAAGACTGTACTTTTTCGACTCTTTTTCTGTAGATTGAAGTCGATCTCTTAACCCATTCGGGACCATGGGTGCATATAAATGCTTTCATAAAGAGCTTACAAAATTTGTTTCTGGCACCAGTAAAAAAGAAAAGTAAATTTCCTTTATTTAATTAGAGCAGTTTCATGATTATTTAAGATAAGATAACTTCTTTTAAAAAAGTGGTACCAACTGAATAAAATTTGTGTAAAAGCCACCGGTCCTGAAAGGGTTAACAAATAAGTTATGTAAACACAATTTTACTTTTTTTCTTTTCCCTTTCTAATACATTGATGTTACGTTGTTGCTGAAATAACAAATAAAACTTAATGTAAAAATAAAAGTCGATGATATTAATAGTAAAAGTAGGCAACAATTATTAATTTGAATCTACTAATGCGTTTCATTGTACTGTTTTTGTTTCATTTTGTTATGACATCCATAATTATAGTCCAGATATGAATTTTTTTTTAAATATTTTTATTTATAACTTCATCCTGTTCGTATTACAGGCACGGCATAACTACCGCACAAGTGCGGCGTCTCAGCTTGAATGTACGGGTGACGCGGCGCAGTGTAATGTTTTAGAAAAAAATTGTTAAAAAATATTAATAATTTGTTTTGAATTGTTTTGTCGCAGTACATGCGTTGTATATTTAACATTAAATAGCACAGCGTGATTTTTTTTATTATGTCCACCATGGGATTTTATACACAAATTCAAAAAAATGTGCGGCATAAATCCCGGAATTACCCTATATATAAAATCCTAATGAAAGGATTTTATGAAACGACTGATTATGTTTCCTGGCTCTCCTAAAATATGGAAGGTTTGGTGGTGAAATTAACAGCAATTATCCGTATTGATACACAGGTGTCCAAACTGGTATTAGAATTTAAAAAATTGAATTAGTTTTCGAGATTTTAATTTTTTTCTAATTTTAACGAAATTTGTGTAATGATGGCAATTAAATTTCTCCATTTTTCTGGAAAAAGGGCAGAACTTGAAAAAAACTATAGAAATTATTAGATTCCTTCTTTTTCGTCATTTTCAAATTGAATTTGGGATTACCTTTTATTTCCATCGGTTGTGAAACAATATTGTGATTAAATTACGTTTTTCAGGAAAATTTGGAAAAAAAATAGGTTTGATTTTTTTTCGTCATTTTCAAATTGAAATTGGAAGGTGAAATTGTTAAAAACAGGAAGAAAATTTTAAAATAAGAACTAAACGATCTCTTGTTAAAAGCAGAAAATAGGAAAAAATACGTCAAAATATTCACACGTAAATATTAAAAAAGTACAAAAACTTTAAAATAATAAAATTGTTACACGCGAAACGCATTTAAAAGTGATAATTAGATCGTATGCAAAATTCCCAAATATTAAATATCGTCTTGTTTAAAATGCCTAAAATAATTAAATTATCATGTGTGAAAAACTTTGAATGGTGAATATTCGGTCATATTAAAAAGTACAATTATTAATAATCCCAAACACTTTTAAATCAAATAAGATATGCATCCGTGAATCTTAAAAGAGAAAAACACTTTTAAAAAATAAATTATTACACGAGAAATGCGTGAATTTAATAGAGAAAATTACTTCATATATTAAAACGATTCATTTAAAATGATTTTCATTCCGGAGAATTTTAATGTGACATCACATGGCATAAAAGTAGTGCGACTAGCAAATTTCTTTATACATCACATCACATGATGCAGCGTAAATACAGGTAAATGTATGTGCAAAATACTTTCGTTTTATTTTGTACGAATTACTATTTGATAAATACATTTTACAAAATTCGGATATTCTGATTAATTAATATAAGCAATATACAGAGTGGTTATAATTAAACTTCCCCTATAAACAGCATCCTACAGCGCAAACGGGTGAATGGAATGCAACGAAATTTGGTATATAGACTACACGAGATGCTCTCACGGAATTGCGAAAAAAAAATTAGTTCCAAAATGTCCACCAGAGGGAGCCTTTTCCGGAAAAACATTAAATTTAACAAAATATAGGACCAAAACGGAATACAGAAACAATATTAACAATCCAGAACAAGAATTATGAGTAATAAAATGTAAAACCGGGAAAAGCTGTCAGTTCCAGGAAAAAAAAAAAATGTCGAGATTTGCAGGCTTGCGAAGAAGAGGAAGCTTTATGCAAAACAGGTTAGGGTAAAACATTTGCAGATGTTTTCATGTTTTATGTAGATGTTTCCGACTGTAATGATGAAAGTATCTTTAATTGAACGTGCGTTATTGGTGAAGCTGTTTTACGAAAACAGGGGGAATGCTTCTGCTGCAATTCGTGATTTTCGTCCTATAAAGAACCTGCGGTGTGGATCAATGGCTACCAAAGCTATTTTGGCCATGATTAAGAGATTTGAAGAGACGGGGAAATTAGGAGTTCAACCTGGAAGAGGCCTAAACCAGCCACACTGGTACCTGTTGATGCATTCAAGACAGCAATTGCCGCAGAGTCTCACATATCAGAGTTTGGGGGCAGTAGCCCACGCACAGTTTCTCGACAGACAGGCTATTCTTACAGCACCGTCCGAAAAGTGCTCAGAAATATAATGCACTACTTCTCGTACAAGATCCACCATACCCAAGAGCTATTGAATAGGGACAAGCCGCAAAGTCTCTCATTCGCAGTCAGTTTTCTCAACAGAATAAGTGTTGATCCGTCATGGCCTTGGAATATTCTGTGGGGCGACGAGGCTCATTTTTACATCACTGGGACAGTCGACACACACAATTGTCGCATTTGGGCTCAGGAAAATCCGCGAATGCACACTGAAATTCCCCTACATTCTCCAAAGGTGACTGTTTGGTGTGGATTGACGGCGGCGTTCATCCTTGGACCATTCTTTTTTGAGGAAATAACTGCACGTGGTCCTCTTTCATGTTCCGTTACGGGCTGTCGGTACCATGACAAGATGCAAAAGTTTGTTGTGTCGCAACTATAGCAAAGGCGGGTCCTTACATCAACCATTTTCATGCAGGATGGTGCGCCCCCACATATCCATGAGTCCGTGAAGGCGCCATTGCTCCAACACTTCACAAGGGTCAGCTAGGTGGGGAGGCCTACCAAATGGCTTAAGCACTCACAAGCCCCACCCATCCAACACTTCACAGACGAACGTGTTATTAGTCGCTTCTTTCGTAACTCATGGCCACCACGTTCGCCGGATCTAAATCCGTGCGATTTCTGGTTATGGGGCCACTTAAAAAGTCTGGTGTATCATGGTGTATTGTTGGATGACTTAAAGAACTCCATAACTCTTCATGTGCGAAGCATCACAACTGATCAGTTACGGCCTGCTGTTGAACACACTGTCCATCGACTTGAAATTTTGTAGGTGAATGGGGGTGGTCACATGGAGCATCTTACCCTAAATCGTCCTGGACACGATTAACATTTGCTCCTCTTGTGCAATTTCTTCCTAATCTGTTCTTGTTTCTGCAAACTGAACATTTTTTCCCTCAAACAGCGTACTGTTATTTTTTCCTTAACTTTACTTAATATGGTTCGATGACAAGGTGATCAGAAAATAGTCAATAAATGTTAATATTGCTTCTGGATTCTGTTTTGGCCGTTTATTGTGTTAAATTTAATTCTTTTCCGGAAAAGGCGCCCCCTAGTGGACATTTTGGAGCTAATTCTTTTTTTTTCGGAATTCCGTGAGCGCATCTCGTGTATAGTCTATATACCAAATTTTGTTGCATTCCGTTCACCCGTTTGGCTGTAGGATGCTGTGTATAGGGGAAGTTTAATTATATAACCACCCTGTACATTGTGAAATATGCATGGTGGTGTATTAAATAAAGAAAACTATTCATGAATAAGCTATTCCTGTATACTATAGCTTTTGCTAGTTCTTGATGGCGAACACCTTAGTTGCTGTATTCTGTTATGTGTGTGCGGGGGAGGGTGGTATTGGGAGATTTAATCATGGCAGCATGCCACTGATTCGTCTCGAAGTATTTGGAAAAAGTATTTTTAGAAATTATGACTTCATCTTGCACATTAAAAAAATCAATCCCCCAGTTGTTTTTATTTAATTTGTATTACACAAAATGTAAAAAAAACTACATTAAAGTTCTTAACACATTAGTATAAATATCATATATCAAGCAGTTACGAATGTCTATTTAAAAAGTGCCTGTCGATTTACAAATTTTTGAAAAGCCACTTCTGCGATAACGAATGGTTTATTTTAAATGTCATCATAAAAGTATTTAAAATTTTATAATCATTTTTCGCGCATATTAAAATATGTAAAGCATTTACAAAATTTGTAATCAGTCGCTTTAAGTTCCAGTTTTATTAATTAGTCATATCAAAAGAAATTTTTCTACAGCTTACAATATTTTATGTGTATATTTAAATGCCTTATAGTAAAAAAGTCCTTCCGGTCAGTGCCGGGAGGAAGAGGTAGCTTTCATATTCCTTATTTTAAAAAAGCTAACTTATATTATTCAAACACACGAAGCTCAATTTAGTGGAAACCGAATATAGGAGATTCAATACTAATTTTTATCAATACTAAATCATTATGAATGAGAATTTCGCGAAATTAGTCAGCTTTATCCAAGCTGCTTTATTTAAAGTAACTTAGATTTGGCTGCCAAATTCGGCGATTTCTTAAAGTGCCTGTCATTTTAAGACAACATGGTGGATGAGGCTAACCAGTGAACTTGGTCGAGATCTTAGTAATTGCTGTGCACATGCTCACTCACATCGGAATTGGTTGATATATACGAGTGCTGTCGAAGGCAGAAAATCAGATTTTTCAAAATGTCACCCACATTAGAAATTGAAACTGCTATATCTGAGTCATTTTTTAAGATAAAGACACAATAAAAATGCTCCTAATCCTTATATCAAGGTCAAATACTTAAGAAAGAAACCTTTTTCAATTTCTAATTTTTTTTCACCTCACTTTAAATATATATATATTTTTTAATTTAATGGCCGCCATTTTGAAACAAGATAGCTGATGAATCTGGCCAGCGAACTTGGTCGAGATATTGATGTATACTATCCACATGCCTTCTTACATCGAAATAGGCGACTACGTGTGTTATCGCGTGACAAATAAAAGATCGTTTCAAAATGTTAGCCATGCTAGAAATTCAAAGTGCTATAATTCAACCATTTTTTAAGATATAAACAAAAGAACAAATTTTCAGAAACAAAAACTGCTCCGGAATCTTTGTATCAAGGCCAAACACATAAAAAAAATCTTTTTCATTTTAAATTTTCTTAATACCTCATTTTAAATTTTAAATTAATTTTTTTTTTAATTGGCAAACCTTTTGAAACAAGATGGCGAATGAAGCTGGCCAACGAACTCGGTCGAGACATTGGTATGTACTATGTACAGATTAAGTTACATCCAAATCGGTTCAAAAATACGCCTGTTATCGCGTGACAAAAATCAGGTCGTTTTAAAATGTCAGCCACAATAGAAATTCAAAATGCTATAACTCAGCCATTTTTTTTTTTTTTATAGATGAAACAAAAACTGTTCCTGAATCTTCGTATTAAGGTCAAACAGATACGAAAAAAATCTTTTTCATTTTCCAATTTTTTGGTATCTTATTTTAAATTTTAAATTTATTAAATTTTTTTAAATGGCCGCCATTTTGAAACAAGATGGCGGATGAAGCTCTCCAACGAATTCGGTCGAGACATTGGTATGTACTATATATAAACGAAGTTACATCAAAATCGGTTCATAAATACGCATTTTATCGCGTGACAAGATTCAGGACGTTTCAAAATGGTCAGCCACGCTAGAAATTCAAAATGCTATAACTCAGCCATTTTTTAAGATATAGAGGAAACAAAAACTGCTCCGGAATCTTTGTATAAAGATCAAATACATAAGAAAAAAATATTTTTCCATTTTCAATTTTTTGGTACAACACTTCAAATTTTAAATTTTTTTAAAAATTTTAAATGGCCACCATTTTGAAACAAAATGGCGGATGAAGCTGGCCAACGATCTCGGTCGAGACATTGGTATGTACTATATATAAACGAAGTTACATGAAAATCGGTTCATAAATATGTCTTTTATCGCGTGACAAAATTCAGGACGTTTCAAAATGTCAGCCACGATAGAAATTTAAAATGCTGTAACTCAGCCATTTTTTAAGATAGAGACAAAACAAAAACTGCTCCGGAATCTTCGTATAAAGGTCAAATACATAAAAAAAAAATATTTTTCCATTTTCAATTTTTTGGTACCATATTTCAAATTTTAAATTTTTTTAATTTTTTTAAATGGCCGCCATTTTGAAACAAGATGGCGGATGAAGCTGGCCAACGAACTCGGTCAAGACATTGGTATGTACTATGTACACACCGAATTACATCGAAATCGGTTCATAAATACGAGAGTTGCAGTGTGACAAAGGTCAGATATATATATATATATCAATTTTGAACGGAGGGAGGTTTCGGGGTCTGGGGGGTCATGATCGATGAAAATATACCAAACTTTTTTGAAATCGCTTTCCTCCGAACGGCTGCAATAGGTAGCTTTTTGTAATGAAAGCTTCCTAATAGGAAAAAGTCCTTCCGGCCAGTGCCGGGAGGAAGAGGTAGCTTTCATATTTCTTATTTTAAAAAAGCCAACTTATATTATTCAAACACACGAAGCTCAATTATTGGAAACCGAATATAGGAGATTCAATACTAATTTTTATCAATAGTAAATCATTATGAATGAGAATTTCGCGAAATTAGTCAGCTTTATCGAAGCTGCTTTTATTTAAAGTAACTTATATTTGGCTGAGATATTGATGTATACTATCTACATGCCTTCTTACATGGAAATAGGCGAATACGCGTGTTATCGCGTGACAAATACAAGATCGTTTCAAAATGTTAGCCATACCAGAAATTCAAAGTGCTATAATTCAACCATTTTTTAAGATATAAACAAAAGAACAAATTTTCAGAAACAAAATCTGCTCCGGAATCTTTGTATCAAGGACAAACACATAAAAAAATCTTTTTCATTTTCCTATTTTTTAATACCTCATTTTAAATTTTAAATTTAATTTTTTTTAAATGGCAACCCTTTTGAAACAAGATAGCGAATGAAGCTGGCCAACGAACTTGGTCGAGACATTGGTATGTATTATGTACAGACCAAGTAACATCCAAATCGGTTCATAAATACGCTTGTTATCGCGTGACAAAAATCAGGTCGTTTTAAAATGTCAGCCACAATAGAAATTCAAAATGCTATAACTCAGCCATTTTTTTAGATATAGACGAAACAAAAACTGTTCCGGAATCTTTGTATTAAGGTCAAACACATACAAAAAAATTTTTTTCATTTTCCAATTTTTTGGTACCTCATTTTAAATTTTAAATTTTTTAAATTTTTTTAAATGACCGCCATTTTGAAACAAGATGGCGGATGAAGCTGGCTAACGTACTCGGTCGAGACATTGGTATGTACTATGCACACACCACGGTACATCCAAACCGGTTCATAAATACGCCTGTTATCACGTGACAAATATCAGGACGTTTCAAAATGTCAGCCACGCTAGAAATTCAAAATGCTATAACTCAGCCATTTTTTAAGATATAGATGAAACAAAAACCGCTCCCGAATCTTTGTATCAAGGTCAAATACATAAGGAAATAATATTTTTTCAAATTTCAATTTTTTGGTACCACATTTCAAATTTAAATTTTTCTTAAAAATTTAAATGGCTGCCATTTTTAAACAAGATGGCGGATGAAGCTGGCCAACGAACTCGGTCGAGACATTGGTATTCACTATGTACAAACGAAGTTACATCCAAATCGGCTCATAAATACGCCTTTTATCGCGTGACAAAATTCAGGACGTTTCAAAATGTCAGCCACGCTAGAAATTCAAAATGCTATAACTCAGCCATTTTTTAAGATATAGACGAAACAAAAACTGCTCCGGAATCTTTGTATAAAGATCAAATACATAAGAAAAAAATATTTTTCCATTTTCAATTCTTTGGTACCAAATTTCAAATTTCAAATTTTAAAGAAAATTTTAAATGGCCGCCATTTTAAAACAAAATGGCGGATGAAGCTGGCCAACGAACTCGGTCGAGACATTGGTATGTACTATGTACATACCGAATTACATCCAAATCGGTTCATAAATTCGAGAGTTACAGTATGACAAAGTTCAGATATATATATATATATATATGGATATATATATATATATATATATATATATATATCAACTTTTGAACGGAGGGTGGTTTCGGGGTCTGGGGGTCATGATCGATGAAAATATACCAAAATTTTTTGAAATCGCTTTCCTCCGAACGGCTGCAATAGGTAGCTTTTTGTAATGAAAGCTACCTAAAATGTTTAGTTTGAATTTCACCCTCGAAAATTTGAATGATAAACATTTGAAGAATTAATATTTGCAACTTAAAAATACAAGTATATGCATTTTTATGACCATAGGCCCACTTGCATAACCGTGAATTATTTAAAAGAATACAGCATCTATAGAAAATAAAACATTTAGATTCAAATTTAATTATGGGTAATTTAAATCTTAAACATTTAATGTTTTACTATTTATTATGTAGAAATTCGATTACAAACATTTTTATAACATAGATCCAATCGACTCCACAACAATTTTTTTTAGAGAATACAGAATCAAATGTTTAATTTACTATATCTAATACCAGGAATATAAAGTTTGGCATGAACAAAAAAAGAAAGAAGGGAATTAAAACTAGAATAAACTAAACTGAAAAGCTAAAAATAATTAAAATATTTTCAAATGTTTTACTAAACTCCAACTTATGCAAAAGACTTTGATTGTAAAAGTTTTCAAACCTTCTAATGCATATATACCTAATATCTTTGGAAAGTTTAGAGTATTTACATTATTTTAAATTAATGTGTTTGTAGAGAGCATAAAAAAATGTAATTTAATAACCTATTGGAGATGGAGAGAATTTAAAAGCATACTTTTAGATCGTTGAAGCTCTGCTCTTTTTAATCTTTAAAGAGTGAACGTCGCTCTGTGAACAATCATAATAAAATGAGATATTTACTTAAAATTCTATAGAAAAGGGGGAAAATCAATAATGAAGTATTTTGTTTCCGTTCGATCTGATGTAAATTTCCTTTTTCCCCTCTGTCGATTAGAGCGAGATAAAAGAATTCGTTAAATTTGGAGTTTTGCACTTAAAAGTTTTATATTGTGTATTGTAACTTAGTTAATAAATAGTCTCATGCTCTCTTTTAACATTTTCCAACAAAGTTGAAAGGTGTTTATGAATTCTGTTTGTGTTCTTACCTGCCCGTGTGCAAGTCTCGTAAATACTATACTCGGATTTCCATGTAATTTGTATATATTATTGAGGTTTAGTATTAAAACATAGTCAACTTTCGTAATCGTAAAAAGCATAAAAAAGAAACATTTGATGTTACCTAAGTTCCTGGTTCTTGTCTCTATATAGCTTCATAGTCATTCAGAAGCATATTTAACCAGATAAAAAGTTATTTATTTAGGGCCCGATACATACATTTTAATGACGAATACACGACACAACACTGTATACAATCAAAACCACAAACAGAACTGTCAGTCAACAGTTCGACCCGTTTAGCACGTTCTGGTGCCTTTTTTCGATTTCGTAGCAAGTATAGAATGTCTTGTATTAAAAAGAAAGTGTGTAACATTTGTTGTTCATTTACAGCGACACACAAACGAATTCAGTTACATTATGGAGGAAAATCGGTGCATTTTATTGACGTTAAGTCGATTAGAACATAGTAAGATTGATATGCTTCACTGGGGTGGACTAGAACATGCTCGTTCAGGAATGTAAAATAAGTAGCATTTATATTTCGTTTAAAGAGATAGACAATAGAATTCCATTACATTATTATCTATGGGGGAAAATCTGTTGTTTTGGATTTTAATGATGTTATGATACTCCAAAAACAACTTAATTAAAACATGTTTGGTATATATTATGTAATGCGTGGTACAGTCGTGGAAAAAATAAAGTAAACACCCCCTACTAACTCCTCAACAAATTATGGTAGAAGAAAGTTACTAGTACCGAACGATTGGAAATAAAGTCTACTTTTAAAAGATGTTTATAAAATTGGCTTAGGGAGCCATATACATATTAAAACGAACCCAAACTTCCTTTTTTTCAATAGCAATACCCAATTTTAACAATATATTTCAAATCTTCGGTTCAAACTATGACTAAACACAGAATTTCAAGTCATTTGAATAATAAGTTTTTGAATTATAAGCATTCAAAATTTAGTGCTTCTAATGTTAAATTACATTTTCATATTTTTATTTATATCTCCTGAAATTATACTCCTAATGTGCTATTTTTTTGTGTAGCAATAATACTAATATACCCAAACATAAATACGTTGAATTTGCAATTTTTATAATTTTATGATAGGAATTATGAATTATGAAATTAATATTCGAAAAAATTATGAATCGCAACCTACAATTTTTTTGATGGATTTAGATTTATTAAGTCCTGCTTTATGGAAATCAAAAATTTCACATTTTTCTTCCAAGTAGTTTTCAAATTATGCTTAAAAAACGGCAAAATGATGGTTTAAGGGACCATCTATGACAGAAGTGAATAGATATTTTGAAATTTCTTCTGCTATCCTGTAATCTAGCAGTCTTCAATGACTGCTTGAGTAGCGCTTAAGATGCCTTGATCAAAAAGGGGGCTCTCTCGGTCAACAATCGAGTACCAAACTTCAATTTGGATACATCTCGAAATATACGCTCGTTTTAAAATAATTAATTTCTCGGAAACTTACTTATACGGATTGCATAAAAATTTGTTTTTAGGCTAATTGAAGGGTTTAGAGTTCATTTATGCTGTCAGAATCGTGTACTGCTATTGAAAAAAAAACAAAGTTATGGTTCTTTTTAATATCTAGATACCCCCTAAGCAAATTTTATATACATCATTTAAAAATAGACTTTATTTCCAATCGTTCGGTACCAGTAACTTTCTTCTATGATAATTTGTTGAGGAGTTAGTAGGGGGTGTTTACTTTTTTCCCCCATGACTGTACATATCATTCATTTTCAGAGACGCCAAAAGAATTCGGTTACAGTATTGAATATGCTCGATAGTTCCTTTGAAGTACGTTTTCCATTGTGGTAATGCATTTTTAAACTTATCTAGTTTTCAATGTATTGCATAGCGTATATAAATTCTAGAGAACATAACCGGACTGGGCGACAGGATTCGAAAACATTACCGCATATACCGCATTGATAACAAGTTGGATGTGCCAATCTCAAAACTTTCTTCTATCTTATACATCTTAATATTTCAAAAACTAGTCACACATGTTAATACTTCAATATTATTAGTTCATTACTATACCAACTTTGATTTTCATCTTAAATTCCTGCTTCAGTCAATTAAATGAACTAAACACGAGTTAATCTATATCATGATATTTGTTAAAATTAATAGTTTTCCCTTATTCTGTTGTTATTAGATGTTTGCGAATAGCCGGCTTAGCAGGAAGTGAGTTCCCGCGTTTGCACGAGCCGCTGATGGACAATAGAACTACGAAAAATCAAGAAAAGTATACAAAAATCGCTATCAGAGAGCCCCTTTACTGCGCGATATTTCCATATTCAAGGAGGACGTGTTGGCCAAAGCCAAAAACATGCACAAAAAATTTGGTTCAATTGTATGCATAATTTTATACACTTTTCGATTGTACAATAAAGAAAATGGTACAGACATCGTAATTATAGCGCCCCCTTCCAGCGGAATTTTTCCAAATTCAGGGAGGACCTTCATGCCATGACCAAAAAGAAACACAACAAATTTGGCTCAATTCTATGTATAACTTCATACACTTTTCGATGATACAATATTCGAAATGGCACAAAAATCGCTATTAAAGCGACCCCTACCGGCGATTATTTTCCAAATTAAGGAAGGACCTGCTTGCCATAGCCAAGAACTTCAAAAAAAAATTGGTTCAATTCTATGCATAAATTCATACACTTTTCGATGGTACAATATGCAAAATCGCTATTACAGCGCCCCCTAGCGACTAATTTTTTCCAAATTCAGGGAGGACCTGCTTGTCATAGTCATAAACTTAAAATAAAATTTTGGTTCAATTCTATGCATAACTTCATACACTTTTGGATGGTACAATATTCAAAATCGCACGAAAATCGCTGTTACAGCTACCCCCTACCGGCGGATGTTTTCCAGATTCAAGGAGGATCTGCTTGTCAAAGCCAAAAACTTAAAATAAAAATTTGGTTCAATTCTATGCGTAACTTCATACACTTTTGGATGGTACAATATTCTAAATCGCACAAAAAACGCTGTTACAGCGACCCCTACCGGCGAATTTTTTTTAATTCAGGGAGGTCCTACCTGCCATATTCAAAAACTTAAAATAAAAATTTGATTCAATTCTATGCATAAACTTCATATACTTTTGGATGATACAATATTCAAAATCGCACAAAAATCGCTATTACAACGCCCCCTACCGGCGCATTCTTTCCAAATTCAGGGAGGACCTACCTGCCATATCCAAAAACTTGAAATAAAAATTTGGTTAAATTCTATGCATAACTTCATATACTTTTGGATGGTACAATATTCAAAATTGCACAAAAATAGCTATTACAGTGCCCCCTACCGGCGAATTTTTTCCAAATTCAGGGAGGATCTGCTTGCCATAGCCAAAAACTTAAAATAAAAATTTGGTTCATTTCTATGCATAACTTCATACACTTTTTGATGGTACAATGGCGACAGACACACGGACACACGGACAGACAGACATTTTCTATAAACATGTTTTTTGGAATCTCTGACCCCTGTCGAAAAAAATTTCGATTACAATACTTTCTTCTATTGAAGATAGAAGAAAGTAAAAATGGATTTTTACTGATTTATTTGTTTTTTAAACTGCTTGTTTAGAAATCTCATTTCATCGTGATAAAAAGTAAAATATGTTTATAATATCCGATTATTGTTGTAAAATGTTTCATAACCTATGCATGATTTTTCGTTCTGTTTTATATTCTTTCAGAAAAGGAACTTTCAGATATTCAGAAAAATATATTTCTTTGAAATTAAAAAAAAATATCAGCTTACGCAAAAAAAGTGTCTTAAGATACATTTGAATTATGGAATTATTTTCCACCTTACAAAATGAATCCGTAAGCATAGTGGTTTAGAAAAACATATACAGTAGAAAGAAAACCAGTTACTACCTGCATTATAGTCGAAAGTATGGTATATAGGTGAGTGTGGTTAGAACGTTCCCCACCATACTCGCTTATAAACAAGATGTAATCAGCAAGTTCCCACGAGAAGCTTCCACGCAGCCAACAGCCACAGCAAACCAGAATGGAATTTTTCTGATATGCATTTTCGTCTCTCTGGACTTGGGAGCAAATTAATATCAGAATTCATTTCGAAGTGACAGAGAGGAGACGGATCGCATACGAGCTCTTAATAAGGAGAGTCAGGTCACAACGGAACCGGATAAGATGGTCCAGCGGAATTCGCATGTCGCGTTTAGTTTGCCAAGAAAGCCCCGTTTGCCCCCTTAACGTTGTAAATAGATGTTTTATATTGTGTAACTGATAATCCAGATATATTAAACTTATATTATTCATTAATTATCGCTTTATTCCTTCTTCACATATACAAAATAAAAAAAAGAAAAATATCCTGCCCTCCTTGGCTATTTTTGTTTACACACATCAGAGTGGCTGAATATTAATAAATGCACATTTTAATTTTTATAATAAAAGATATTTTTGTCTTGATACTGAAAACTGTTTTAAAATAATTCTCTGACTATTCAAAATATTTTTAATCTTCGAAATATATATACGTACGTAATAACTAAAACAATAGTTTATCACATTAACACTTTCCAATATAGTTGAAAGTGTTTATGAATTATGTTTTCCTCTGTGGTCTGTCTGTTTTCCGTCTGTCCGTGCTCTAACTCTCGTAAATATATTTGGATTTTCTTGCAATTGATATATGTCATTAAGGTTTACTAAAGGCAAGTTTGGTATTGAAAATGAAGTGTGTAACATGTGTATTTCGTTTACAGGTTACGGGGAAACTCAAAAGAATTCTGCTACTTTACAACCTATGGAGAAAAATGTTTGTGGTGTATTTTATTGACGTTACCTTATCGCAAATATATTGAAATTGATATACATCACTGGGGTGCGTTACATGATGCTAACTATAGAATATCGTGTGCGTAACAGTTATCGCTCATTTAAGTTCAATCTTTAGATTTAGATTTAATGTATAAATTCGCTAAGATTGCATGTAAAAATATTAAATGGATATAAAAAAAAGCTTGCAGGCAGTTTAAAAAAAGAATGTTTTTAACATAGTGATATGAACGACTTTAAATCATCCTTTTAATCATTTACTTACAGTGAAAACAATTTCAGTCATAACTAGTGACATTTTTCATACCAATATATTTCATATATCATATCTTGAAATTCAGATAGTTTTATCGATAGTATCTAACTTTATATCAGGTCGACTGCAAAGTATAACAAAGAAGAAGAAATATCCCTCAGAAAGTTAAACTACCCTTTGTACGTGATCAGAAAACCCTTGACCCGGAAGATAAATATAAGGATAAAATAAAACTGCTTTCCTGTTTGAAAAAGATTTTCTAAGGCGTATCTTTAAGGGGAAAAGCAATAAAATTGCGGTTCTTTTCATATTTACGTTAAAGTATTTTTTCGACGATCCCTTTGACATATAGCAATTAGTTAAAAATAAATTATTTTTGAAAATAAATTTAGTTTTTGTTTTCGAAATTTTAATCCTGTCAACTGACTTATAAACAAATAATTCAAAATAAAAAAAATAAAAACGACTCTGAGTATTTGTTTGCTTTTTTCTTTAATTATTGACCACCATTTTTTTATATATTAAAGAAAATGATTTGGTTCAAAACAGTCTTCTCTGTAACATCTCTTCATTGTTATCCAAGGTACATTTACGTGGGCAAGGGTCAACTGCTTTGCCATTAATTCCCTCTATATAACTCTAGGAAAATTTTCTGTAGAAATTTTCCCACGCCTTTCTTTCAATAATACTTCAAATTTTAATTGTTTAAAAGGCGTTTATATTCCATCTTGTGCTGCGGTTGCCTCCTTGCCAACATATGATAGTGAGAAATGCCAGGATGGGTATTGTTCAATTTGGTAAATGCGTTGGTATGCGTAGATGTCCTGGTCATCAGGTCGATAGAGCCAGAGTCTGATTACCTCAGGAACAAATTTACACTAGTTTTTTTTCCAAAACGAGGTTGTCACCATACTTAATGCTGCGTTTAAATAAGGTGGCGATAACTATTTATCGGAACTGGTGGAAGTTCTTCCTCGCTCTCAAAAATTCAGAGCTGATGACTAAAATTTCAAATCTTGGCATAAAACAAAAACAAACGATTGTGTGAGTTAAACCTCCTTTGTGTGAGTTAAAAATAATATGATTAGAAATATGGTGAAAAATTTAAACAAGGAAGAAAAATCATGCGTCACGCATAGACTATGAAAACTTTCCGACATTGAAAGAACATTGTTATGCAATCATCGTCAATGTTTATCTCTGTACAATTTCCTTATTTACAGTACAGTAGAGCGCCGATTAACCGGATTGTCCAATTAACTGGTTCGATCAAGGACAATACGTTTTTTCCCCGCCTTCTTTAATGAAACTTCTTTAGGTGCGGTAGGATAAATTCGTCTGGATGTCACGAAAGTTACCACTAAACAACCATTGCCTGATCCTGAAATAATAAAATCACCAACAAATGCAAAGAGAGCAAGCAATACGTAAACTCAACTCTTTCTAGAACGTAAGAAGTTGCGATGGAATGACTACAGCGACAAGATTTAGTCGATACCATTCAATTCCTGAATTTCAAACGATTAAGGAAAGATGGCTGCAGAAAAAATAATGTCCTTTATGAAGGAGAAGACTATCAAGAATTTATTTTCCCTATCGCAATGATTTTTCTTCATGTATGTACTGTAGAGTGTATGCATATATACATGCAATAATTTCTACGCGTACTTCTACTTATAACTTTCTACCAATTTTGTAGAAAATAAAATTTAAAAAAAGTTAAAAAAAGAACTTCTAAATATCCCATTTTTAATATGCTAAAATGTGCACTATTACAATTGCCAGTCCTAAGCCTGGAAAAAGTGTGAAAGGAAGTTACCTGAAAAACATTACCGTAGCCGTTTTTTAAAGTTGTCCAATTATCCAGATATTTCATTAACCGGATCGGCCTTGGTTCCGACCGGTCCAGATAATCGGTGCTCTACTTTATCTGTGAAACTGCTTTTACAAGAACAAGAATTCGGGTGCAGTGAAGCCATTCAAACATTTTGCAATAACACAATCATATTTTTCAATTTTTTTTTTCATGCACAATCCTGACAATTTCCCTGACAACTTAGCTGTTTTGTGTACTTCTTTTTAATTTCTTACTTAACAGAAATGTGGATAATGTTGTATAAAGCGTATGATTTTGTATGAGTTAAAACTGTAAAACGTCTTTAAAATTATTCTCAAACTATTAATATATACGCTATGCTGATTTGTGTTTCTATAAGAGATTTGAACATATATATATATATATATATATATATATATTATTAAACCATTTTTTTTTATTAAGGAACACAATTTGGTAGAGAAAAAATATCTGTTAAGTGGTTACATGATCTGGTGTTTGTAAAATAGTTTTTGCGCCAAAAAGTTCACGACTTATAAAGCAGTAAAAAGTTTCTCGAAACCAATTATTTTTGTTTCTCTTTATCTCTTGTAAAACAAAAGATGTGGCAGTATTTTAGGAGTGGGGGTTTAAATTTATGTTGTATATAAATCTTTAAAGTGAGTTTTCTTGTTATATTATATCGAATGTTATTTTTAATTTTATTTTAACACTTTATGTTTTTGTAAATAATTCAGTTTAAATTTTGACTTAAATTGAGTTATCATAGCTACTAATTGGCTTGGGATAAAACACATTTCGATAAATTTATCTTTTAAACTTCTAAACTTTTTTCTTTCTTTTTTAAGAAAATGTCCTCAGTTAATGTTTCTAATACCACACTTGAAAAATAACTGCTTCTGGTAAATGCTATTCTAAACTTTCAAAATAACGTTGGCGTAAATGTACTTATTTTTCTCGCTTATCCGCAATTAAAGGGGTAACACACTTCCCCACATAACGCAGACCAATGCATGAATAAAAAGATCTATCCCAGCCATTTCTCGAACTTTATTGTTACATGAACCACCTTAAAGTTATAAATTTTTTCGCGATCCACTTCATAAGTGGACGTATAAAGCCTTTTCTATAATCTAGCGTAAGAAGAAAAAAAAAAAGATTATCTTTGGTACAAAACACACATACGAGAATAGTAATAATCCATACTAATGTGAATATGTGGTTAAAAAACACTTTTTATTAATGAATTATTATTTTTATTAATGTTTATTAATGAATTTTATTAAAAAAATTGCGATTTAATGACATTATACTACACCAATTCTGTCTGAGTGGGGATTTTATTTATTTTAAATTTTAGACTGAAGCTTCTCTCATCTTAGTTTAACGACCTTAGACGTCAACTTTAGAGTAATGCCAAAGTTTAACTAAACACTGCGTTTTCAAAAAGTTATTTATCTATATCTTATCACAATATTTTATCTTAAAGTTGCAACATTTTGCTTTTATTCTATTATTCTTTTATTTGTACAGACAAAGCTTTAAAATTAATCCTACACATTATAAGATCTGATCGATCATTCCGTGATTGGCCCGTCACCTACCAACTCCCACCGCAACCCATCAGTGGGTTGTGACCCATAGTTTTTTAAGCATAACTGAAAATTTCTTTGGTATAATGAGCTGTAATTTTGGATTCGCATATTATAAGCACCTACAAATTGATTTCTGTTAAACAAATTATGTGTTATTAAGCTATCTTATAAGGAACCCTACCCAAAAAGTACACCCCGATTTTGATTAAACTTTTATCATAGAGAATGAAGACTGATATCAATTTTATAGGTCATCCGCAAAGTTTAATATTTAACAGATATCTGTAAAATATCGAAGGTGCAATTAATGAAGTTATTCAGAATTATTCCAATAATCTATCAATAATTATTGTTTGATAAAAGCTTTATCGAAATCAGATTGCACCTTTTGAATAGGGTCCATTGGTATAGTAACTTAAAAGTAAGATAACATACGTAAATTGAATTAGTAAACTAGTGTATTTAACAAACGAACGTTTACTATCCTGACGTACACATTATAAAAAAAAAAAAATAAAAAAAAAAAAAATGTTTACTACATTCTAAATAATTTAATAGCTATAAAGTAAGTAGTTCTTGTGACAAATCGGTGTAGGGATTTAAGTATAGTATTCTACCTGAAATTACAGTGCTGGAATTATCCGCCATTTAATAATGAAAAAGTGCAGGAGCTCCTAAATTCTTTGTCTGCTTTCTAAATAGCTGTTCGAAGCGGAAAGGTGTATTAGATTTTACAGAATCTGTGGGAGTTAGAGAAACGTCATTTTTAAGTTTGGGAATTGTAGGTATCAAATTAGATTCAGCTGGCTTTTTATTAGGACGCATCAAATCAGAATGAGCTGATTTAATATCTGTCAGGATATAACAGTTTATAATCATTATGTTTAATACAGTGTTTTCACGTATAAGTTTCGGTCTTTTTTCTTAAGAAATTGTATATTAACGAAAGGTACCTTTGATCCTATGGTAGTTATGAGACCTACATATCTTTTCCACATACTTGAACCAACTTTCATTTCAAATTACAGCACGTCAATAAACTTTTCAATGTCCTCCGTGGTTTTGATGCGACCAGTTCTCCACTTGGATTCTGGTGTGTAATTTCTTAAAGCCACTTTCTGGTTGATTTTGAATTATTTTATTTTAGAATTATAATATATCAAATTTTCCTTATCTTAGACAAAATTTGTAATATTTGGAATCTATTTTAGTTCTCATATTATGGTTCAGAAATTGAAATGCAGCTCCCTATTGTAACAGGAAACCATCGACCTATATTGCGGGAGGTAGTTGTTTAACTTCATTTGTAACGTACCAAATTCTGAAGCTAAGTTTTTAATCAACATTTGAGAATTTGTATCGCTTGGCCTTGCAATCGTTATCTGGATAGTACGGAGCACCAGGATTACATAAAACTGCCTTAAATTCTTCAGAAGTAAATTGGAGGCATTGTCTGATACCAAAGATATAGGATATCAGTATCTGGCAAAAAGTGCAAAACCACCTGCGACCACCAACCACAAGGAAAATCATTTTATCCATAATAATCTCGAAATCATCGTCATGGTTTTCACGCCATGGGCTGTAGGACATTGCCAATGGTGTGCATATCTACTTTTGGAGGATTACTTTTCCAATTTACAGAAGTTACGTAGTTTTCTGCAAGAACTTTGATATTGTTATCTATATCTTAACACCACATATAACTGCAATTTGAAGATTTCATTTTAGGTAGCTTTCATTACAAAAAGCTACCTATTGCAGCCGTTCGAAGAAAAGCGAATTCAAAAAATTTTGGTATATTTTCATCGATCATGACCCCCAGACCCCGAAACCACCCTCCGTTCAAAATTGATATATATATATATATATATATATATATATATATATATATATATCTGACCTTTGTCACATTGTAACTCTCGTATTTATGAATCGATTTGGATGTAACTCAGTGTGTACATAGTACATACATATGTCTCGACCGAGTTCGTTGGCCAGCTTCATCCGCCATCTTGTTTCAAAATGGCGGCCATTTAAAAAAATTAAAAAAATTTGAAATTTGAAATGTGGTTCTAAGAAATTGAAAATGGAAAAATATTTTTTTCTTATGTATTTGACCTTGATGCAAAGATTCCGGAGCAGTTTTTATTTTTCCCTATATCTTAAAAAATGGCTGAGTTATAGCACTTTGAATTTCTGGCGTAGCTGACATTTTGAAACGTCCTGATTTTTGTCACGCGATAACAGGCGTATTTATGAACCGATATGGATGTACCTTCGTGTGTACATAGTATATACCAATGTTTCGACCGAGTTCGTTGGCCAGCTTCATCCTCCATCTTGTTTCAAAATGGCGGCCATTTAAAAAATTTTTTTTAATTAAAATTTGAAATGTGGTGCCAAAAAATTGAAAATAGAAAAATATTTCCTTTTTATGTATTTTCCCTTGATACAAAGATTCCGGAGCAGTTTTTGTTTTCCCTATATCTTAAAAAAAATGGCTTAGTTATAGCACTTTGAATTTCTAGAGTAGCTGACAATTTGATACGTCCTGATTTTTGCGACTCGAAAACAGGCGTATTTATGAACCGATATGGATGTACCTTCGTGCGTGCATAGTACATACCAATGTCTCGACCGAGTTCGTTGGCCAGCTTCACGCGCCATCTTGTTTCAAAATGGCGGCCATTTAAAAAAAATTAAATTTAAAATTTGAAATGTGGTGCCAAAAAATTGAAAATGGAAAAATATTTTCTTTTTATGTATTTCCCCTTGATACAAAGATTCCGGGGCAGTTTTTGTTTTGTCTATATCTTAAAAAATGGCTGAGTTATAGCACTTTGAATTTCTAGCGTAGCTGACATTTTGAAACGTCCTGATTTTTGTCACGCTATAACACACTTATTTATTTACCTATTTGGATGTAATAAGGCACGTGGATAGTATGTAGCAATGTCTCGTCCAAGATCGCTGGCCAGCCTCATCCATTTAGAAACAAGATAGCGGCCATTAAATTAAAAAAAAAAATTATATTTAAAGTGAAGTGCAAAAAAATTAGAAATTGAAAAAGATTTCTTTCTTGAGCATTTGACCTTGGAATCCGGAACATTTTTTGTTTTGTCTTTATCTTAAAAAAATGGCTCAGATATAGCAGTTTGAATTTCTTTCTGTGGGTGACATTTTGAAAAATCTGATTTTTTGCCTGCGACAGCACTCCTGTATATTAACCGATTCCGATGTGAGTGAGCATGTGCACAGGAATTACTAAGGTCTCGACCAAGTTCACTAGTTAGCATCATCCACCATGTTGTCTTAAAATGACATGAACGTCAAGGTATCGCCGAAATTGGCAACCAAATATAAGCTACTTTAAATAAAAGCAGCTTGGATAAAGCTGACTAATTTCACCAAATCCTCATTCATAATGATTTAGTACTGATAAAAATTAGTTCTGAATCTTCTGTAATCTGTTTCCAGTAAATTGAACTTCGTGTGTTTGAATAACATAAGCTAGCTTTTTAAAAATAAGGAATATGAAAGCTTCCTCCCGGCACTGGCCGGAAGGACTTTTTAGTATCCCAAAATGTCCAATGTGTAAGTCATTTAAAGTTTCTTTTCTATGAATTACGGAAATAATTTACATAAAATGCAACCTTATTAAAGAGTAAATTATTATTGTTTAGCGCCGAATAGTAAATTAATAGAAATTTCAGAAACAGAATTGAGTTGGTACTGAATTTGACTTAATACTGGAACTGATTTTCTGTTCAAGGAAATAGTTTAACATTTAAAGGTAATAGTAAGAGTTGATTTATTTGAAAAACATCAGATTCATCAAACAAATCACTTGAGTTAAGTTCTGGAGGTAAGACTTTTGTACATAATGGATATCGTGGAAGAGGATAGGCATTTCCGCGCTTAAATCATACTAAAATGTTAGTACATATAATGTACATCACTGCATTCTACCAGCAGAAAGTACTTGAATGCTGTTAGTAGGAGTCAAAATAAAACACAAGTATGCTATTTCTACACTAGATTAATATTAACACAATTAATCTAATTGGTAAACAAATCATATTAGATGTAAATTTCCAACTGGGATTTATATTCCCCGAAATTTCGTAGAAATCGTAATTTAGGACTTTTTTAGAATGCTTTTCGCACCTCCCCTTCACTTCCCAACTTTTTAATTCGAATTTATTTTTGACAGTCCTTCGAGGGCATTTATATTTTATAACTAACTACCATGCCATATTTAAAGTTTCTAGCCTTTTCAGTATCACAGTAATCGCAATTTAGGAAGTTTTTAGCTGCTGCAACCCTCTGGTGGCAGTGGCACAGACATAAAATATAGCTTATGTTTGAGCAGGTTCTATCACCAGCAATTTATCATCATTATTTTTTTAATCGGTTTGGTATTTGATAAGATTACATAAAAATTGTAATTTATAATACTTTTCGCTCACTTCATTTTTGTTAAATTTCAAATTTTCTTTCGACAGTTCTTAGAAAGCAGTTGCATCTTGTAAATAAATACCATACTATACTTCAAAGTATTAGACCCTTCAGTTATGCAAAAAACGCAAATTAGAACATGTTTTGCTTTTGCAACCCTCAGATGGTAGTGACAGCATCATAAAGTATAACCTATGTTATAGCAGGGACTGTCACCATTGATTTGCAACCATTACTTTTGAAATAGCTTTGGAATTTCTTGAGATTGAGTAGTAATCGCAATTTAGAACGTTTTTAGAACGCTTTTCGCGCATTTTCAGCTCTTTTTAAATTTCCAATTTTTTCGAAACTCTTCTTAAAATCATTTATATGTAATAAATATGCACCTTGCTTAATTTTAAATTGCTAGCCCCTACCGATCACAAAAATCGATATTTGGAACGCTTTTTTGCTCCTGCAACGTCTAGGTGATAGTGATACCGACTTAAAATAGCGTCTATGTTAGAGCAGAGGCTGTCAGCATCAATTTCTTACCATTACTTTTGAAATCAGTTTGATTCTTCCTGAGATATTGGTGACAAATCGGCATTTAGAACGTTTTTAGAACGCTTTTCGCTCATTTTGCTCCTGCATCTCCTCTGGGGTAGTGGAAACAGATATAAAATATAGCCTATCTTAGAGCAAGATCTGTCGCCATCATTTTTACACCATTATATTTGAAATCGGTTCAGTATTTTCTGAGATTGCATAGAAATCGCAATTTAGAACGTTTTTTACAACGCTTTTTGCGCATTTTGACCCCCCTCCTTTTTAAATTTCGATTTTTTTTAGGAAATGTCATTAGAGATCATTGATATCTTATAACTAACTATCATTCTAAATTTCACGATTCAAGGCCTTTCCGTCATGCAAAAACCGCAATTTAGAAAGTTTTTCTCCTGCACCCCCCTTTGGGGTAGTGGCACCGACATAAAACAAAGCCTGTGTTGGAGCAAGGGTTTTCACTATCATTTTATCACCAATATTTTTTAAATCGGTTTGGTATTTCCTGAGACTGTGTAAAAATCACCATTTAGAACGTTTTTTAGAACGCTTTACCCGCATTTTCACCCCTTTTAAATTTCGAATTGTTTAAGAACTGTTGTTAGAAATCCTTTATATTTAATAAGTAGCTGATACTTCAAATTTCATATTTCTAGGCCCTTCAGTAACACATAAATCGCATTTTTAGAACGTTTTTTGCTCCTACACCCCCTTTGGGGTAGTGGCACCGACATAAAACATAGCCTATCTTAGAGCAAACGTTGTCACTATCATTTTGACACAAATATTTTTTAAATCGGTATGGTATTTCCTGAGATTATGTAGAAACTACCATTTAGAACGTTTTTTAGAACGCTTTTTGTGCATTTTCACCCCTTTTAAATTTCGAATTGTTTAAGAACTGTTCTTAGACATCATTTATATCTTATAAGTAACTAATATTCCAAATTTCATATTTCTAGGCCCTTCAGTAACGCAAAAATCGCATTTTTAGAACGTTTCTTGCTCTGCATCCCTTTGGGGTAGTGGCACCGACATAAAATATAGCCAATGTTCTATGTTGGACTAACACCATCATTTTGATACCATTACTTTTTAAATCGGTTTGGTATTTCCTGAGATTATGTAGAAACTACCATTTAGAACGTTTTTTAGAACGCTTTTTGTGCGTTTTCACCGTTTTTAAATTTCGAATTGTTTAAGAACAGTTCTTAGACATCATTTATATCTTATAAGTAACTAATATTCCAAATTTCATATTTCTAGGCCCTTCAGTAACGCAAAAATCGCATTTTTTGAAAGTTTTTTGCTCCTGCACCCCGTTTGGGGTAGTGGCACCGACATAAGATATAGCCTATGTTCTAAGTTGGACTAACACCATCATTTTGATACCATTACTTTTAGAATCGGTTCGGTAGTTCCTGAGCTTACCTCCTACAAATAAACAATTTTTTCCTCTTTATAATAGGAGTATAGAAGTACAGATTAGCTTTTCTGGGTTATTTTAATAAATTTAAATTATCAAACCTGTACCTAGCAAAACAAATAAACTACAGAACAGGAATTCTGCTTTTTCAGAATTTATTGTCACCCCCGACATTTCCATTACTCCATTTTCTTTTGATGGACTGGTGGTTTCTATTATTATGAAACAGTCATTATAAATGAAGCGTTAGATGAAGATGAAAGAGCAGTCGTAAAAAGTTAGAACTCTGATTTTCTGATCAGAATGCGAAAAAAAAAAAATGGACATAATTTTTTTTTTCAAAAAAATTATAGCCATTTTTTCCCCCATTCTGACCAGAAAACCAAAGTTCTAACTTTTTACGGCTGCTCTTTCTTCTTCGCCTAACGTTTCATTTATAATGGCTGTTTCATAATAATAAAAACCACTAGTCCATCAGAAGAAAATAACTTGATTAAGCAGGACTCGGATAATCGGGACTCTACTGTAGTCCAAAATATATTTCAATTTTAAGACTTAAAGCACATGCTTTTATTTTATATAAAATGACGTCATTTGCATTAATATAGATACTTAAAATTAAATATAGTTTATAATAGCTCCATGTTTTATCATAAACCATTCATTTATATTTTTCTCAAAATAGCACGTATTTTCATTAAATTTTTTTCAGTTTTTATGGGGAAATGACAACAAGAAGATATAATTGCTATTTTTCAACTATTTTTTCTTTATTTTCTACAGAAATGGAGTACTTGAGTTGCCAAAATGAAACAAATGTGGCTAAAAACTACAATTAAAATTAATATTTCAAAAATAAATGGAGATGTAGTTTTCAAACAAATGGTACTTTTTTTTCCCAATACGACGGTATAAACATTGAAAATGTGCAGATGCTTACAAGTTTTTAAAAATGCTGTAGAGTATTTAATCGCACAATGAAACATCGACTTTTGTTTTACGGCTGGCTTATACAAGGTAACGTTATTTATTGCAGGCTACACAAAATAAGCTGGGAGAAAGAAATAGCATACCGGGGGATAATAAACGTTTCTTGATATAGCAAGAAGGTTTACGAAAATATAAAAAAAAATCTCTTCCGAGTTAATTACGATTCCGAAAAGCGTTTCTTTGTATTCAGACACCCATAGATTTCAGAGGTATAAAAAAACATTTCTGAAATGTAATTTTTTTTCTTTTATTCATAATTTTCGGAAACGTTACGAAGGTTTTGCAATGTATTAATCAATTTTTTCAAGAAATATCAATTTTCCTGAAACTATCTGTTCTCAAAAAAATATTTTCATGATGAACAAACATATTACAGACAAACATGCCACATAAACAGAGTAAAATGAACAAACATTCTTCTAGTATGCAAAATTCTTTTAGTATGCAAAAATTCTGCAACTCTGTAAAAAAAAAAAAAAGGGTATGCAGCTGAAACTGCTTATTTGAGGTGTGATAATATTGGAAAAACAGTTATTTCGTCGTGATAAAGGGTTGAAAAAATTGATCAATACGCTACAAAAACAACTTCTTAATGTTTCAGAAATACTTATTTAAATCAAGAAAGTCTACTGTTTTCTGAGATTTCTAACGATAAAATAATGCTTTTTGGAAGCGAGGGTAACTTGTAAGGTTATATTATATTTTCGTTTTCTCTTTTTTTACAATCTTTGTAATGAACAGAACATAATTCATTGATAAGACTGAAAAAAAAATACCTGGTCTATTTTCGAATATAATCTCTTTAACATTAACATTTTTGAATAGGCTTCCTAATTAACATTTAATTATCCCTTTTGTAAATTTTTATACGAAGTACTTTTAATTGGAGAATTTATAACGCAATAGCTGTATTTCAATTTGCCTGCTGCTGTATTTTTCCGTTTATGTAATAAAATCCTTCTTAAGATGTTCACAACATTTTTTTTCAGTTTAATTGAAAGACGGTCGAACAAATTATTCACTTATTCGGCGATGCTGTTGGGAGAGTTCCTTTTTAATTACCTACCGAGGAAGAACATAAAATTTAAGCTTTAACATTTAAAAGGACTACAAAATAATTAAATGTTATTCTAAAAACGTAAAGTAGGTAATTACGTTCTTTAAAATTTTAGAGAAAGGATTAATATTGGAGGCCAGTAATTTTTATTCCGTGTAAAATAACAAAACATTTTTAAACAGTTTTTAAAGAGATATATTTTTAGACAAATTTATAGTGTTTAAATTGTACTCAATTACTTTTTCCATATTACTTGATTACATAAGCTTAATTCGTTCTGCATTTAATATCATTGTGATTAAAGAACCTTATAAAATTTAAGAAGAGCATTATTTAAAAAATAATTGGATTATTTATCGTATAGTTTTTATATAGTAGGAAAAATGTATTTTGCATGTTTTAAAATTACTTTATGTTAAGATATTGTTTTATAGCCCTCCCAAAGAAAATATGATGCTTAACCTTTAGCTGATGTCTCAGAAATTGTCACATAACTAGTGTGAAGCGGTCTGTGAGAGCGCGCCGTCAAAAGATGAATAAAAGGCACGATTAACTCATACGATGGTGTTTTTGTACTAATCTTTTCGCACAGGACTGTTATAATTAAAATTTACCTATTCAAAAGTCTCTGGTGATAGTACTAAAGTTCCAAACGGAACAAAATTTCGCTAGTGTTTGTAGTTAAACTGAAAATTGCAAGTTAAACTATAAAAAGTGAAAAAAGCCGCTGTCTGAGAGACCGGTAACATCAGTTAAAGGTTAATCGAAAAACTTGAAAACGTAAATGGACAGATACATACTATACAAACATTTTTTTCTACATACCAAATTTCTATTTGTTGATTTATCAACTTTTAACAGAAAACTGGCTAATAAATTTACATTTCACTCTTAATCTTTCAAAATACATCATTTGATATCATATAATGTGACAGAATCATTCAATTAAGTTTAGATGAAAACAAAATAAAAAGAAAGTGAAATACAGTAAAATCTGTCAAAATCGAACTTGTGTAAAACGCATCCTTACATTAAACAAAAAATTTGTATGGTGCTGGTGAAAAGAATACAGTACAACTACAACAGTAGGAGTATATGCTAAGACGGAAAGTTGACTTAAACAAAAATTTACCTGGTGCGTAGCAATTCTTGTTTAACATGTTCTATGGCATCTAACTGACAATGTAGCAACTACAACAGTAAACATCAACTAAATAGGCATTTTCAAAAATAACTGATAAACTATACTAATAAACGCTTATAGCAAAATTCGTCTAGTTTCCATATATTTTCTTTTTCTTAGTTTTTTTTTATTATTGAAAAATAGTTGCTTCATTCTATATATTTTAAGCAGTTCTACCCTTAATTTATTCCAGTAATTTTAATTTCATCGTACCGGATTTCCACACACCAAATATTCAGTACACGATATTTTTTAAAGTTTTCTTTTGTAGCTGTATGTTATCTAAGTTTAACACACTCTCTTGCAAAAAAATATATGCAACCAGAAAGAAATTGAACCAGAGCTACGAAACTTAGCGTGCTGATGTGATTTGTTGAGTTATGTAAATAATTACCATTTAATCGCCACTGACCAAAGGGGGGTTTGTGAAATGCGCATTTAAATTGCACAGCAGGCAACATTTAAAAGAGCCGGTACTCGAATTCACGGGTAATTAGAAATGGACTACCATTGTTGATACAAGGGGTTTAGAAGAATGATATATTTAAGGCGTACTCGACGGCACTATGAACAGTGGTTCGGCTTCGAAAGGGGTCGAACCATAGACCTCAGAAAAGCGGCTTGGTCCAACAGACGTATCAACTAGCGTTTTGGTCGAAGCCATATCAGTTATGTGGTGTTGGCATCTGTGGATCAGAGAAGGCAGGGCCAGTTGTTCGAGTGGCTCAGGATGCCCCCGGGCTGCAAATTCATGAGAGGGTGGAGCAATCAGAAGAGCAGCCAGATCTACACCAAAAAGTTCACTATCATCTATTCAGCGGCTTTTGCCAATTAATATGGATGCAGTGGTATCAAGACGTACATTCCTTAGATGACAGGCCGGCTCTGGGCTCAGCTCTGGACATCCATTTAGGTGCTTCTAACACTTCAACATAGACAGTGTTTTCTCAATTCGTCTCGATCTCTATTTTTAATCCATTAATTTTTATCAGCTACCAAAACTGTAATATTTTGAGAGCAGCTACTTTTTATTTTTCGAATGTTTTTAAATACCATTTTACTATTTCTTATTTCAATCCATGAATCAACTTCACGCGCACCTGTCTGGCGTCGGCCGTATTACATAGACATCTTTCCGTGAACAGATACGGAACTCATTCTCTATTACGTGCTTTTCTCCCTGGTTGGGTTATTTGGTTGAGTAACCGAACGCATTTCATTCTGTGTCTCGTTCCTGAATCTGATAGGTTCGTCATGAAGTTCACATCTCAATCTGTCTTCCTACGCGAGTCCTGACAAAACCGTCGTGCATGAGGTCAGAAGAAGAATTCTGTGCTGTTTGATTGCTTTAAAACTCTTTTACCAGGTGTCTTACCGTCAAGTAGAACTTCTAAATTTGTTCATTAAGATATTTTTAGAATGGATTAGTAATTCGTGCTCTAGCCTGAAGGCTCTACGAAAATTCTTGTAAACTGGGAGTTGTTCACGCTTTTATGTGTGGTTGAATAAACATTTTAAAGTGACTTTGGTCTCTGTTTTTATGAGGAAACCACTGGATTTTTTAATCTTTTGCTTACTACTCATATGGCCTGACCATCGGAATAGAATTTGACTGCTTCATGAATCCCTGGTGTTTCGATTGGACTTAGCCAATATCACTACTACAAACGAATCAATATAGTTTATTAAAGTTCTCAACAGCAAAGCACTCAGCCTTTCCACAGCTGCCAATATTCTACCAGTTTGATGCCTCCAGCGGCAATGTTTCACTAGGTGGTAAGAATTTTTTGCAACCTAACCAATGCCTGACCAAGGATTTAATAATAGTCCGTCAGATTATAATATGCATATAAATTTTCCATTTGAGAATAAAAGAAAATCATCATTGAATTCAAACAATAACAGAAAAACCATGCGTTAAGCATAGATCATGAAACACTTACCAACACATCCAGAAAAGTGCAAAGAAACTTAATCGTTAAATGAGGTGAAAGAAAATATGTGTAAAACAGTTTAAAAAGCATACAACACATTTAACAATCCAGTTTTTTCAATTACATTGCATAGTGAAAAAAATCTCTGGCGGCTCGGCCTACAGGCGGAAGTAGATTTCGAAGTCAAGTGCTAATTTCACCAACAAAAACTAAACACTTACAGATTTAGACTCTTAAGGTTAGAGATAAACACAGGTTAACAATTCTACCTGGCCATTTTTGACTAGTTTTTAATTCAATTTTTCTCCAAGAACTGGTTTTATCAGAATCATGTTAAGGCGGTATTAAAAAAAAAAAGAAGAAGAAGAAGGCGAAAGCACCTCACTTGCTACGTCTGATGCAAAATTTCCGACTTGTTTGAACTATTACTACTAGGGTTGATACTTCAAGCGTTCTCCTGAATTTTGAATCGTTTAGAAACTTATCTTAGCGAACATTCGCACCTTAAAAGTAGCCGCCGTGTCAAATTCCAAGCTTCTATACCAACTGTATCACATAAATCGGAATTGTAGAACGTTTTTTGTTCCCGCTCACTTTCAAATTTCAAATTAAAAAAAAAATGTTATGGTCCAGCATTTACATTTACGTCTCTAAAGTAACAGCCGTGCAAAGTTTACGGTTTCTAGTCCTTACAATTTCAAACAAATCGTAATTCAGAACGTTTCAAACTGTTTTCTTCAAGATTTTAAATTACGAACTTTTTATAAACTGTTCATAGCAAGTATTTACATCTTAAAAGTAAACACAACACCAAATTTCATATTTCTAACTCCAACAATATCACAGAAATCGCAATTTTAGAACTTTATTTGATCCTTCACCCCCTTTGTGGTTTTTCGTATAATGACGTAACAGATAACTCTGCGTGGAAACACTGATAGTCACCAGCATTTTGCAACCATTATTTCTTAAAGCTATTCGATAGTTCAAGAGATTACCCGTAAAAACAAACAAACACAAACAAATGTTACTTCGTTATAATATTATTATAAATAAGCAAGTATTAAAAAAAATCATATTCAGTCATATTAAAAATGCATCCTTTATATTTGATCCACCTTCATAATCATTTACGACTCAAAAATTCATAACTGCTACTCCTATTTATATATATTAAACTCTGAATAACAAAAATTCTAAGGTATTTTTTTCATTTACCAGATTAAAGAACATATGAGATGTTGACTTCCTAACAGTTTTTTCCCTTTCATTTACATTCCATTCCCTTTCTGGAAATGAAGGTTCAAAGGGAAATACAGAGAAAATACATAATAAAACATTTCTGATAAAATTAATTTTCTTTGAAGAGAGTTTTGAGGTTGAAAAAAAGCACGTTACTTACAAATGATATGAAGGAATATACATTAAATAAAAAGGAAGGTGGATTTTTTTAAAGAAAGGAAAAGGCATAAAGTATTTGACGCTACAGAATAAAACAAATAAATGCATTTCTGTATTTAACTGTTCAGCGGCCACGCTAGAATTTTTCAGCCGCGCATCGCACTTTTCACGACGCAAATGTATTTTTTTTTTGTGTGTGTGGAAGGAGGGGGGGGGGGGCGGAGGGTACGCTGTTACAAGTGCAATATATTTTATAAGAATAGAAAAGAAGGTAAGTTAGATGGCGGTGTGGTGTGTTGGTGTTGTTTATGACAGCTGATTATCTACACGAGGGATATAGACAAGAAAGGGAATGGCCTCCGTGGGTGGTCTTTCTAAGGGAATCTAACCCGTATTTACGCAAGGATATCCAAGGTCCCATTAAAAAATACGGAAAACTCCAAACGATTAGACCGACTGGCGCGATTGGATTCAAACCCAGCAGCTCCCGTCTACAAGTTTTGAGAGCAGAACTTCTCGGCCACTGGTGGGGCCTTGAGAGTAGTTAGAAAAGTAATTATACATATCAATGTTGAAAATTAAATGTTAATAACACTTACAAATAGAACAAGATACATAGAAATACGCTTTTGAAGATAGTAAATACAATTTATTAATGATGAAACAATAAGATTTTCCCATAAAAAATACCAAGCATGATTTAATGCAGCGAGAAAAAGATAAGAAATTTTATTATTCTCAGAAAAAACTTATTATTAAAAAAACAAGATACATGTCATATTTTTCGTAATATTTTTATCCCAGTAAGAACTATCAAATTGCAGAACGTTTTTACATCATTTCGTAGTTTTGTCGTTACTAATAGCATAAATATTTTTGTCTAAAACTGATTCCTCTAGTTTGTCGTCTGGTGTACATTAAATACTATTCCGATTTTGCAAGTTTCGGCGCCATAATTTTAAAATTTCTGCCAGATATTTTTCATTTCAATGTGTAAAACAAACCAATAACTCAGCGTAGTGCTTATCATATTCATTAGTGAAAAAATAAAACATGAAAACTTGAAAAAATAATTAATATATTTTCTTGCTACAGCATTCATGCGTAGCAAATTTATCAAAGACGCGAAAAAAATGCATTGCAAATCAGGAAAATCTGTTTTTAATCCGAAGGTAAAACTTCAATAGAAGAATGACAATCAACCCCAGATAGCTTCATAGCCGTATTTCAGATCGATATAAAAGAAAGACTTGTCGGACGTGCCAATCACAAAACATTTTTCTATCTCACATATGGTAATACTTCAAAATTTGCTATCACAGTGCCAAAATTAAATGGCAATCTATGCCCATCATGAGGATTCTAAAGGAATGAAATTCCGTGCATTAGCTCTTGATATATGACTATCGCTGAAATCCTGTAAATCCTGCAAAATGCAGCATAGCAGCGCCACATGTCGGCTGATTTACACCAGAACCTAATCAGCAACAACTTATGTCAACGCTAACTGAATCTGAAGTTTGAAGAAAACCCGTGCATTGGTTTTTGAGATAGAGCTATTGCGAAAACCGTGAAAAATCCTAGCATAGCAGCGTCATGTGTTGGTCGAATAACATCAAAACTTAATCAGCAACAACTTGTGTCAACGTCTAACTTAATTTCCAACCATTTGGTACTAGTAAATTTATTCTACGATTATTTGCTGCAGATTTAGTAGGGGTGTTTATTTTTTTTCCCACGACAGTACATTCATAAGAAAAAAAGCCATCCCCATGTTATTTCATTTCTAAATTGTCGCAAAGAGCGTCAGGTACCATTTGGTTAAAAATTGTGCTTTCTTTCCTCCAAATATAAATGCAATTTTTTGAAAAAGAGGTCGTCTGCATATTAAAAATTGTACCAATTTTCAATTTTCAATTTTAATGATGACACCCTCTTTTGACCCTTTTAGAGTTATTTGAATGCAAAAAAAAGTATAGCTTATGCTTTTATTTTATTTTCATAGTATAAGAAAGGATAAAAGGTGGAGGATGATAATGTGAAATACACCTGACCCATTTCAATTCGTATTTTCCCAATACTTATTTTTAATGAGATTCATTGAACAAACTCAAATGCAAAGTAAACAATTTCTTAAATTTAAAAAGCTATTCTTAATTACGAAAATTATTAAAAAATGTGCATTAATATCCATATTAATTTTTGTAGATAAACATTAAACAGCATGAAAAACAAACTGTTTGGAACAGCTCATTTCCATCATTAATTTTCGATATACAGAGGGATACTTTTAGACAGTTAAAGAGGTGTCTACTGTGATCATTCACATCCACAAGAAAAAAAAAACATAAATTTAACCTGAAAAATTTTATAAAAATTTCTTTTATATAAATGACTTTTATTTTTTATTTCAAATTTTATATGTTTTTTCAGATACAAGTTGAATACTTTTCCTGCAAGATCTTAATTTTATTTTCTTAAATTTATGAATAAACTCGTCCCACACATTCTTTTATAACTCTATGAAGAGTTAAGGAAAATCCGTGTGAATTATTTATTTTCTATTCTGCTTTAATACTTTAACATTCAAATAAAATGTCACAATTGGATGTTGTTATTTGTATAATGAAAGTTGGTCCAACTTTCAGTTTGTAAATGACTCCTATTTCAAAATTCCACTCATTTTCGGATGCAATTCTCAGTTGAACGATACCTCTCTCATCTCTCTGAGATCATGTTTGATAAAAAAACATGAGATAACGTGTTCTTCTCGCCACGACTATATATTATTTATGCAGTGAGTGACATCATGACATCATCTGTGTTTTTATTTCAGCATTGCCAAGGAAATGCTATAATTGAATTTTGAATATAACTAATTTCATATAGTAATATTCCATTATATAATTATAGATATTACTATACAACATTACTAAGCCAAATATTACTATACAAAAATAGTGATATCCAAAATTCAATTTTGGCATTTTCCGGGCAAAGCTGTTTTATACAGCTGACGAAATTATACGATATATATTGAGCTCACTACTTTTAAAGCCTCGGAAGGGAAAATATTACTTATGTTTGTATCATTACGACATAGTTTAAATATAAATCGACTATCCTGAGATTAGAATAAAATATATAAACACACAATTAGCTCCGTAAATAGCAACGTAAAATGTGATATACCTCAACACTTTCTAGAAGATTAATTAGCTTCTTCTGTAACGCAATAACTGTTCACGCTGCTGCAGGTGTTTAATAAAGATTAATGAATATCAAAGATTTGGATTACAATCAATTTTGCACACCCGATATGTGACAGATACTGTTTTTTAGGAGTAAGTGCTATAACATAAGTATTAATTCTTTTTCTTTTAATAGTATAGCTAGATTGCTAAAGTCAAAATAAAAAAACCTATAAACTAACGATACATAAAGTAAAAATCGATTACTTGAACAACCAGTCGCATCTGCTTATTGAAATATATAGTTTGAGAATGAAAATAAATATAAAATAGTAATAAACAGAACACGAAATAACATTCTAGCAAAAATGCAGGAACATTTAAATTATTCGAACTTAAAATGCTTTAACTGCGTAAGAGTGTGTCAGTATTCTTCAGTAGCTGTTTAACGATTTATAAAAGCTATGAAAATTATCAGTATGAGGATTTGTATTTGAATAAGACACGCATATGTTTTTACGTATTACAAATTATATTAGGTTGGTGCAAAAATAATGCATTATTTTATAATGCAACTCATTTTATAAGCAGTTTGTATACGTAATTTAATCCTAGTGGTATCTATTATATATCATTTTAAAGATTATTTTAAGCACTTTCTTTGCAAATTAATTGTTTTATTTTATTTATTTATTTAGGTTATTAATTGACTTCAGGAGCTGAGATGTCAAAGCAAGATTTTCGTCAAATTTACTTTTACGAGTGTAGACTCGGTCGCAGTGCGACACAAACCGCAAGAAACATTAATGAAATTTAGAGCGACGGAAGCGTCAACGTAAGAACAGTTCAGAGTTGGTTTCAAAAATTTCATCTAGAAGATTTCGACCTTCAAGACAAAGGTGATCTTGTGCCACGTTCTGTTGTTGACGTTGATTAACTGAAGACAATATTCGAAGTTGATCCAACCAAAACAACTCGAGAAATTGCGAATGAACTCAATGTTGATCATTCCAGTATCGTTCACCACTTAGAGCAAATGGGTTGGTGTAGAAACTCAATAAGTGGGTACCGCATGAGTTGAACGACTATTCATGTCGCATATTGACCCTCCAAAAGTTACACGCGTTGGCTTACGAAACAATATCTCACCCACCCGTACTCACCGAGCCTCTCGCCAACCGGCTACCACTTTTTTAACCACCCAGACAACTTTTTGAGGGGAAAATTTTTCGTCACTCAAAATGATGTCAGAAATGCCTTCCGAGAGTTTGCCCTCTCCGGAAGCCCAAACTTTTATGTCGCAGGCATCACTAAGCTCGTTTCTCATTGGCAAAAATGTATTGATTGTAATGGCTCTCACATTGATTAAATATAGCTTGTTTGAAAAAAGTTACAGCGTTTTAAATTTGAATTTACAAATTAATGCATTATTTTTGTCCCAACCTAATATTTGCATGCTTATTTATATAATGCAGAAAAAAAAATCAAGATACACTTTAAAATTTTGCTACATCCGCTTTTCAATTCAGAAATTACTAGTCAGAAAAAGACCTTCAAATGCTCAGAGTGGGGGTTATCAACTTTTGGACCATCGTAGACATGCTCCTAAATCGTTCATTACCAATAATTAAAATTTTAAGATTTTTCCCAGAGGACATGCTTGCACAAACATATTTTTTCGGAATGATCATTTTTAACCTCTTCGCTCCCTGGGTCCCCAAATGGGGACCTCCTTTTTGTTCCATTTCATTAATGGTACACGAACATAATTACAATTTTGATATCAGAATGATATGTTTCGAAGTCTAAAATTCGAACAAAATTTCAAATAAATAAAAATCTTGCCCTGAAGTCAAATGGGAGGAGAAATAATTCCGTAATAATTTATATTGCTGCATTAATACTCAATAGCGAAGAGGTTAAGCTAAAGATGATACAATTGGCATAATATACACTTTCTGAAAAATGGATTTAAATGAAAAAAAGCTGTTTACTGTAAACTTGTCCTGATGCAATAAATCTTTTCCTATTATTATTTTTCTTTAATTTCAGTAGAAAAAAATCTCCATTTTAGTATTTACACTATCATATTTTTTAAAATGTAACTGACACTTGTATTTACCATTATACATTTAAGTGCTACTGAATTAGAGACACCTGTGTGGTGTAAATAATAATATTTGGTGCACTTTTAACTTAAAAATACTTTCTTCAGAATTTTAATTGGTTTCCATTGTAACTACAGCCCTTAAAATATCATTTATGGTCATTTTATGGCAGAGAAAATATAATAAAACTAAAGTAAATCTTACTCAGCAAAAATCTGAAAACAAAAGAAACTTGAACATCAAATGAAGACACTTAACTTGTATAAATCCATCTTTTTTAATTTCTTCATGGAAAGAGAGGGTGGTTTTCAAGATATATTAGTCACTGTACATAATCAAAAATACCACACATGGGACTCCTTTTTAGCCATCGCGTCGTCTAAACAAAAAACGTCTAAAAAAAGTCTTCAAACATTCATAGAGATAATTATTGACAATAAAAATTTATTTATGAAAATGAGCTTTCTGAAATTAATAATTGAAATCTAGGGAATTAAATTGACTAAAAAGATTGCAAAGTAATTAAATTGACTGCAAAATAGAGGGAGACTCAAAACATCGTTACCGGCACCTTGATGCAGGCACTGAGGACCGGACATCTAGTAATAATCATATCGTCAAAAATACTCATTGAAATTCTATAAAATTCTGCAACAGAAATTTAATTGCATCAGTATAACATACGAAATAAAAGGTATTCACAAAGGTGATTCCATAATAATTTTGAACCTGTAAGTTAAAATAAAATAACGATGAAAATTGAAGAACAAATAGAAGGATACGAAACAAAAACAAGTCCCTTAATACGTTTCAGATAAACACACCCTCTTGCATCAGAGCCCAATGTGGAGAAGGCATATTCGCCGTTCGCAAAAAAGTATTTTTACAGAGTTACACGCCAATCGCTTCTAATAATTAAAACTTGAGGTTTTCTTTTTTTTAAAAAAAAGCTTTAATTTTGTTAAATAATATCAGACAGAAACAAATGCTGAACTATTTATATTACTTTAAGCTCAAATGAGTTGATATTCCATAATCGGGCTGCACCAATAGGTAATTTTTTTTTTAATCACGCGTGAAATTTTTTTCCACAAACCATAAAGAAATCCGTAAATTAAGACGCACTTTTCAAACAATGCATTTGAAAGGATTTTTTTTTTATTTGACGTTATGAAAATTTTAAATTGTGCGATGTTTAGAAGATAACGAAGTTATTAAAAAAAGAGAAATTGATTGTTTAGATACATTTCCGCCGACGATATGACGTCAGCGTTACTCACGGACATGGTTTTCCTTTATAATATAGAATATTATTATTATTTTATTAAAAGATAGGCTTAAATTAAGTTGAAATTTTAGGCCTACCTTTTTATTAGACAAAAGCAATTTTAGTGAATTTTTATTTACAATCTAACCCGTTTTATACTCTTTTATTTAACTTAACTTGGTTCGTTTGTGTAAAGATGGTATTTCATAATAGATTTTTGACTCATTTCCTGATGTGCTAGAATTATAAAAATTATGAATTAAGATGTGTTTTCGATGACAATACAACAGTTGAATATTTTTAGAACTCAGTTATAAATTATTCAGTTAATTTTAAACTATTTTTTCGCTATAATTGCGCAAATGAAAAATCTCCAAATATATTTTTCAATATGCAATATGGTTACACCTGTATACGAGTTGCAAAAGTGGAATTAATTATGCACCAAACTACGGTCTCTAAAATATGTTAATTGGTTACAAAACTGTAAAAATGGAATATTTTAATTCCCAAAAAGTTGAAAATAAAATATAAATGATAAATAAGGAGTGCAATATAAAAATAAAATTATGCTTTTATTTTGTAATTGACACAATTTTTCAAATTTCTGAATCTTTGGATTGCGTTCAGCATACGTTTGTCCGAATAATTGAAGTTTTACTCTATTATAAACTCTGTCATAAAATGTGTTAAGAAGCGAGATTACAGAAGGTAGCATAAGTTTCACAAATTAAAAAAAAAAAAAACACAATCGCTATTAAGTAATAATGTTTTGTGCATCTTCTCTTAAAATGTTAATCTGCACACATTAATGAATCACTAGAACATCTGATACGTAGATAGAAATTTATTATAATTCATTTTCGAAAACAGAGTTTAAACCAGAAATCTGCTGACATTTTCTCAGCTAAATGCTATCTGTGTCGTCTCTTTATCTTCTCCTATTAAATTTAATTTTCTGAATCATACAATTTCGTTTCCCAGACACAAATTATAGCGCAAATTATTCCTTTAATGAGCATCATGATTTGACACATACGCCGTTAAAATGGAAAGCTTGTGCTCTAAAGCTCAGAATAATAATCGGATTTTTAAAAAAATTTAAACGAGGGATACTATTACATTTGTAAATCAGTACTTTTTGAAAATCAGTACATCAGTTTCTGAAACTATTATAAATCTGTTAAGATTTATAATAGTTTTCTTAAAATATAATACTTAATACTAATACTGCGTATAAAAACAGTAAAATCAGGTTTTTACTGTTTTTCAAATAACAAAATCATATGAATTCTATCTTACAATCATTTACATTAATTTTTACCCGCTATATTTTATGATCCTCTATACAGTGTGCCCACGTATAACCTGACTGACCTTTATTTTCTCAACCGTTGATCCTAGATGCATACTTCCAATTACAAAAATGGTCAAAATTAGGTGCAGGGTTAAGATAAAAAAGTTTGAAGCGAAAAAAACAATTTAGGGAAGAATTACAGAATCTAAATTTTTGTACGGTCGCCCGGTCCTATAAGTTATATTTAGTAAAATTTCCCTGTTACACTGCAAGTAAGGCAAAAAAAGTCCCGTTATTCTACGATTAAAATTGACGGAGTAATAGCTGTTTAAAGTTGGAGTACATTCTTTGCTGCATATTAGGGGTCATTCACAAATTTAGTAGAAATATAATTTCGTCAGATGTATTAAAGAAGTGATTGAGAGTAAAATTAACATAGCAATATAAATTGGAAATATTTAATCATTCTGACATATTACTGCAAAATGTACAATTTGTACTGAATATGATAAGAGTATAAAAATAAGATTTTTTGTTAAATAAAAGGATGAAAAACAACAGCCTCAATTCTTTACAAAAGGATATAAAAAAACTGGTGGAACCAGAGAGAAAAGTAAAGCTCGATCTAAAAAAGTTACAGTAAAAAATTGTCAAATAGCTTCAGTTTAAAAAGTAAGTAGTGCGTAGAAAAGTAGTGGAATCAAATTATCTGTAAAGCTCATGAAATTACCCAAATTTTTGTTGATAGCTGAAAATGTGGACTGAGCTTTACTGGTGCCTTAAAATCAATCAGGGAAGTAAAGGCATTTTTAACTCATTCTGAATTTCAATCATTCATAACCAGTTTAAAAATTTGAGCTCATAAGAATAGGTTAGAGGTTGATTTAGAAATGAGCGAGAACATGAGAGGTATCGAGAACATGAGAGATCGTTCAGTACGAAGTATAGACCAAATTCCATTCCAGGGGTCACTGATAAGCCTGGAAGATCAAAGTCCAAAATAAACCCAAAACCCTAAGCATGTACGATTCAACCATATGCTAACTACTTGTCTGGCTTAAGTCCATTGACATAAGACTCCCTTTTCACAGTAATTACATGAAATAAAAATTATTACGCTATATGTGTTATGTCAGAAATGTTAATAAGAACAATTCCTCAACAACTTGACTATATTAATGTTATATTTAAAATATTACTTCATGGTTTGCATTCTTTCATCTTTGTGGAGTTTAGCTTGACTTGATGCAATCATGTCCAAAATTCTGGGCTTGACAGAAATTTTTTTTCACATAACTACACATTCTGTTTACTATACCCAGTACTCATTTTGAGTGGATAATATGATTTTGAATATAAGGCACCAGTAAAGCTCAGTCCACATTTTCAGCTATCAACAAAAATTTGGGTAATTTCATGAGCTTTACAGATAATTTGATTCCACTACTTTTCTACGCACTACTTACTTTTTTAAACTGAAGCTATTTGACAATTTTTTACTGTAACTTTTTTAGATCGAGCTTTACTTTTCTCTCTGGTTCCACCAGTTTTTTATATCATTTCATATCTTTTTCAGATCCTTTCAGGAACTTAATCAACCAACTTCAACTAACCAAACAACCGCCCCTGTTAACCAACCATTGACCCCAATTAACCGGCCCAACCAATTGTCCCAATCAAAAACTGACAGAAACATTGGTTCACCAGTGTATTTCAAGAGCTCTAATGACTCCATACTTATTGCTAAACCCCATATTGGGATATTGACCTATACTTTACTCAGGACTGACCGCCAGACTAGTCCTTAGACTAAGTTTTATACATAGTGTGATCTCTTGAATTTTTCTGCTATGTACCTACGCTCCTCTGGTTTAAGGGACTATGCAGTATCCTAGGCCAACCCCTCAAACACACAAAAAGCTAGGGTAAGAAACAGTCATAAGAAAGGAATTAAAAGTGCGAAAAAACTATAAAAAGGGAAAATTTCTGTCTTTGGAACTTAATGGGAATTTAAAATTAAAAAAAGTCTGAAAACGACTGAATGCAGAAAAATGATCAAAAGTGATTGAAAATATTATACAATACACCAGTAAATAATATCAGAAATATTACTAATATTGGATATTTATAATAATATTTCGGAGTTCACACTAAAATATCACGATAATGACTAAAATATTTACATCTAACTGTAACCATTGATCAAAAAATCAGGAAAATTGGAAAGTAGGTGTCCTTTGTAAAGTATGCATTAATTAAGGAGATAAATTACGTAAACGAATCTATTGACAATTGGTGTATTTGGTACGGATAAATTATATAATTGAGCCTACAAACATTTGGCGCATGTTACCGGGCCTCGTTCAGGGCATAATTAACTTAACCGTAAGCGCAGGCACCTATTTTTGTAACGTTAACACACGCGTGGGGTAAATCTCACCTCACTTTGTCTCCCATTATTGACTAAATGCGCTTAAAAAATTCCACTACTCTATATTGTAAAATGCATCAGTACTACTTCTTTTTAGGGAAAAATCAAGCGTTTCATATTTATTTTCCGCTTTTATAACAGTTTCTGTAAAAATGGCGGGTTTTTTTCCCTTAGAAAATATGCAACGATTTGTTTTACCTCTTAAAACATGAATTATTTTATAAAATTTACAGTAATTACATTTAATACACTTTCAGCAACATATGAAGGCAGCTTTTATTTCACTCTTTCAGTAAAATTATTTTAGTGTGTGTTATCTCGTAACGAATGAACATATCGAAATGTAACGTTTGTGCACGCGCGGGATTACTTAATTCCAAAAGCCATATTTCTACTTTTCTAGCCAACAAACTAAAGGCATTCCTTCATACAACCTTTCTCAACCTTGGCATTGAAAGGTACAAGGAAAGTCAGAAGTGTTTCCTGACGTAATTTTGAAGTTTTTTCACCTGCATAACCCCTTCTCCCGCGGGTAAACGCAACGTCTCCCGCCAGCCGGACCGTCCGCATATGTACTACACCATAAAATGGAAGAGCATATAGAAAAATCAGCTTTGCTAAAATGACGAATTTTCGAAGTTTTTTCACCTGCATAACCCTTTCTCCCGCAGGTAAACGCAACGTCTCCCGAAAGCCAGACCGTCTGCATACGTACTACACCATAAAACGGAAGAGCATGTAGAAACATGAACCTTGCTGATATGACGTAATTTTGAATTTTTTTCATCTGCAAAACCCCTTCTCCCGCAGGTAAACATGACGTCTGCCGCCAGCCAGACCGTTCACATACGTATTACACCATAAAACGGAAGAGCATATAGAAAAATGAGCCTTGCTAAAATCAAGTGACGAAAACGTTGCTAGCTCTTAGACCAGGGATGGCGAACCTTTTCACGTCCACATACCAAATTTTCCCAAAAATATACTTTACGTGATCATGAAGTGCCAACAATAAAAAAATTTATTGGATCAAATAATAATTAATCAAAACTACTTAAAATTTTGTTTTTAGCATTAAAAAAATACAGGTGATATTTGATGTTATACTGTAGAAATTTATTTAAAAAATATTATTTCTGTTGTCTCATCTTAAATGCCAAATAATTTATATCAGCTTTGTACTTAGTTATTTTCGATAGAATGCAAGTTTAATTGCACTCACTTGATAAGACGTTTTTAGTTGAATTTTTCATTTTTTTTTTTTTTTTTTTTTTTTTTTTTTTTTTTTTTTTTACGAAAAGAATGTCTTGCAGAAAAAATTGTCAAAATAGCAAGCGCCAGAAACAATAGCTTTTAGTGTCCGGAATTTAATTCCAAGTTGTTATTTTAAAATCAGCATTTTTGCTTATTACACTTTTAATTTTTGTTTAGCGATAATCTTCTATTTCTCAAAATTTTCTGAGCCAATATTAAGCTAGATTCGGATAAATTAAGTTATATTTCAATTTGTTCAATCTGTGTGACAATCACAACCAACCGAACTAATCGAATTAAAGTGACACAGACAACATCTATATTAATTAATGCATTTTGTGAAATTCTACTATATTTGGATGTAAAACTTAAATCTATGCCGTGCCAAAAATAATCTGCAGCGTGCCACTTATGGTACGCGTGCCATATGTTCGCCGTCCCTGTCTTAGATTATTATTTTCGGTCCAACAATATTAATTTTTTTTTTAACTCGCGAAACTGAATTTCATTTGTCATTAGAATGACGTATTTATACTAAAGTGTTTCGGCTTTTAAAATTAAAATGCATGTTTTCTTTGGGGTGTGCTATAGGTGTATACGATTTTCTTGACAATATGCAGGGAAAATGCAATAAATACAACCAAATGAACTAGCATTTACCAAAAATTTCTTTCGTATGACTTAAAAATAAATCTTTCGTTTTATGTATAATAATAATAAGGATTAATTTCAGAATATCAGGAGTCTCTTTTCAGAATAAAACATCATTACAAAGTTATGTCAGTTAAACAGAAATTGACGTCATACCTAGCAAACGATTTTTTTTATTATTATCTTTTCCTAAATTGTTTTTTTGAAATTAAAACTCCTGTATTAAAATAGATTTTTAAACATTAAAATCATTCAAAAGAAGATACTGCGTCATTTTAACACGTGTTTAGTTAAAGTTTTTACATATGTATAGGAAACATTTTTATTTTCTGATTTGAATGATGTCGATTTAAAAAATGCAAAAATATAAAGAGGAAATCTGATTTTTTTTAAACAAAATACGCGTGTTATCACTTTTTTTAAATTATTGTGCCACTTTCTAGGATTTGGCAACAGGAAAGAAAGATTGAAGGAGATATTTCTGTATTGTTAAATTATGGAACGCTATGTAAAGTTTAAATGGGTGCCATTCCCTTAATATTGGATATTTTTTGACCCGACCTTCGAAAGGCGCATCGCTAAATTAAGACCTTTCCAAAAAGCCATTATTCATCACTGAATGTTTTCTGGTTTGGATTGTAATCGAGTTGTTGTCTTTTCATCAGGTTTCAAAACGTAAAAGATGCGGCTGAGCTCTACTATACAGTACGACCGTGCTGTATGATAATACATATTTTTAAATACTGTTAGATTACACTGACTTTCAAATTTTAAGTTGTGGAATGTTTTTTAGCTTTTGAAAATTGATTCTTATGTATTTTTTAGCACTGAATGACTGAATCCGAAAATGATCTTCATTTTAAACCATTAAGTCAGGAATATTCTCAAATCGCAAATTTCAAAGTTAAAAAGCTAAAAGTTAAAATTGATCTCCCCTCCCCTCCCAACCTCATCGGACCCCCGAACTGTTTAGCTGTAAGAGACCCAGTATAAGCCAAAAAATCTAATGAATGCTTGAATTAAATAAAATTAAACTGAATAAAAAAGTCTTACATCTATTTTATAGTGTGAGATTTTTCACTATTTTTTAACTTTGAAATTTATGATTTGCGAAAAATCTTGACATGATAGTTAAAAGTGAAGGTAATTTTTTAATTCAGCGTTAAAAAATGCATAAAATGTAATTATAAAAGTTAAAAAACACAACCATCGCAGGTTTATGTTATCTAATCTAAAACACTTTCTTAAACTTCTTGGCGGTAATTTATCTGAATTCTTGTGTGTTATTCTCTAATATAAGTATGTATAAGATGATAAGTGTCGAAAATCATAATAATATTGCATTGTCATCGGATTTAAGTCAGTATGTAAAATTTAACTTCGATCGGACATTTGAAAGCAAGTTAAAGTCCGAGTACAAATTTTAAACTGGAAAGACGATCATTGCAAGTTAAATAAAACTTTATGAAAATAACATAATTTTAGTTAAAAGAAATCATAGCCTCAAATCCTTACAAAATAAAATATATGTTAAAATACAATTATTTTAACTAATTTGAAACTTAACTAATAAAAGTTAATCATAACATTTGTACGATTTCTTTCAAGGCGCAGATACCTTGAAATAAGTTTAAGTACTTTATACACGACGCCTGAAAGCATGGTCGAAATCATCTGTTTTGATATGCAAAAAAGTGGTATAAGTCATGCATTTCAAAGTTTCATAACTCGGTCAATTTTAATGTTAGATGAATGGGACTTTTTCTGTCTTACTTGTTAGAGTCACAGTAAATTTTTAGTAAATATCACTTATAGGACCGGGGGGACCGTATAAAAATTTAAATTTCGTAAATTGTTAATAAATGTTTTTCTTGACCGAAATCGCTTTAAATATAATTCTTTACCTTATTTAAACCATTTTGTAATTAGAAGTATGCATCTAGGACCAACGGTTGCGAAAATAAAGGTCGGTCAGGTTATACGTGGACACACTGTATATAAATAAAAGTATTTTCCTGTACCGTAAATTGGGATTACTCGAACCCACAACAATAAAAAAGTTTTTTAATCATTTCTGCGTATACTATGTTGAAAGTGTTGGCGTCATTCAGTTGTCAATTTTCTCAACACAGTAGAATTAGGCTTGATTTAAAACTATTTTGGCTCTGGTAATAAGTAACCCTTCAAGGGGACCTAGTAACTGTAGTTCACGGTACTGTCAAATACGTAAATCAGTATTTTCTTTTCTGAAAGTTTTATAAAATTTGTTACGAACAGAAGATTTGCTACGTTAACATAAATATTGTGTGTGTGTGTGTATTTGTTACTGAATCACAAGAAATTTCATACGCAATTTATTATATTTTAATTTCGAAAACAGATAGAGCTAAACATATATTGTTTCAAGGTGGCATTGTTTCAGTTAAATTTTGACCGCGTCGTCTCTTGATCTTCTCGTTCATTTCATACAAAAGGGGCAAATCAGTTGTTGCTGACATGTCACAGATATTAATGAAACTCACCATATAAGTAGATCATATTTATTTATGAGTAAATGTAAAATAGTAGATTTCAGGATTGTTTATATGAGTATTAAAACTTGCATTAAAAGTTGATATAAAATTGAGGTTTTGTCTACAGACTTGAAATTTCAATTCTGATTATTAGCCTTAGGAATCGAAAGACTATATCAAAAATAGTTTATAATTAAGAATGAATAATAAGTAACAGATATAATTTAGTAATTTCTTTTTTATTCCTTATTGAAAAAAAAACAAATAATGAAAAATTTTCTAGGGAAAAGGCAATATTTCTATTACTTGTTTGAACATGAAGGAGAAAAATTTTAAAATTATTTGACATTATAGACAAAAGTGTATATTTTAAATATACAAACTTTCATTCATACCTTCAGATTGAATATTTTAAAGTGCAGTAAAACAAATAAATTACTTTAACAAAAAATTATATAGCAATGCTAAATCAATATAGATGTCAAATCTATTTTTTCTTTTTTTGTGTAGTTATTCTCCGTAAAATAAACATAAATTGTCTAATTAAAAGTCAAAACATAATCCGATAGATCTTTTAAAGATGTATCGTGATTGTTTCGTGTAAAGATATATCATAAAAATATTAAAACCATAATGCTATGACGCTCTGAGACGGAGATGGAAAAATATACTGTAAACTGACTCTGTATGTCATTATGAAATGAAATATAGAATGTAATAAATATTACCTTTTTTAATCCGATTCTGTTATGTTAGGAATCAAAAGGCAATCTGGAATTTTTTGTAAGCATATCTTTGGGTTATTGATCCTTATGCTTCTGAGACATTGCTAATGTCTCAGATTTGCTTCATCTGATTTTTTGTACAACTACATAAGAGAAAAAATTGTGATTTTGTAATTTTTTTTTTAATTTTCTATACTATTTTGAAGATGAACGAAATAAATGGCAACTTCCAAACTTGAGCAATTTTATTTTCATATATAACACTATACCATACATCAGTTTCTCAGATGTTTTTGAATTCCTTTGATTTTTATAACATTTTTAATTTTCTCAAAATTAACAAATTTTTAATTTTTGCAACCAGTTTAAGATTAAATCTGGAGTTACCAAATTACAACTACTAAATAAATATGAAGATAATTTTTCAGAGGTTACAATATACTAAAAAAATTTAATTGATGTTAAATAGTTCTTAAGGTTCTTATACTTCAAATCTGCAATTTTGAACGATTGCACACATGCCATTCTATGTCAGTTTTTTAAATGTCCAGAAGTGCTAAAATACTTTATTTTATATCAAGATATTTTTTCATAGCTCTACTTAACTATAAATTGAATCAGTGTAGCAAATTTTATTAAAATCCGTTACTATGTGGCCACGACTATTTTTTTAATTTTACTCATTTTGTATGGAATAAGTTAACTTTTATTTTCTTAATCGTGTCTTATTTCCTCGAAACACCATAAAGTATTCCTTTAATGAAGCATTTAGATGCGACATGTACACTATTAAAATCAAAAGTTTATGTTGAAATAATCAGAATAGCAAATGCGTGTTAATTATTTCTAATTTAAAGTAGGGATATGGATGTTAAATAAAAAATAAGGTATAGTGTTGTTCTTTTTAACACTTTCTGACATAGTTGAAAATAGTGATGGGTGATAACGAGATGTTTTTATCGATTTTCTCGATTGTATGAACATATCGATATTTTTCGATTGAGTAAAATTTTTCTCGATGACTCCAGTTTGCCAATTGCTTTTATACGTCATACATTTATCAAGAATCGTCGGCGGGAGAGCTGGAATGAGTCGGCGTTAATAAGGACTAAGTGGCTTCGCCCGCTAGCGGGTCCTTCTTTTAATCAGGGCCTCTAATTTATACTGTAATCTTGTAATATGTTATCTCGAACTGGCTCCCTGCTATATAAGGCGCCGTAATAGCAGGCGTAGTGTGCACGTACTACAAAGACTTGTAAAAAAAATCTCGAGCCGAGCGTGCCTCAGACCGGATCCCTAGGGGAGGGGTCAAAGTGAGGGGAGGAGCACAGCAGATGCATAATATGAATAAATCGTCACAGGGCTTTAGGCCTTTCCAACCATATGTTACATGAGGAGTCTCGATCTTAATTTATAAAAATGCCCTCCCCGTGCGGGCAAAGTAGAGGGAAGAGCGCGTGAGGTACATAACACGAGTAAGTGGTCACAGGCCTTTCCGACAACATGTAACATGAGGGGTATCGGGTAAATTTAGAAAAGTGCTCCCGGGGGGGGGGGAAAGTGGTGGAAGGGACATCGGATGTTTATAACATGTGCAAGTGGTTACAGGCCTTTCCAACGATATGTCACATGAAAGGTGTCGGCTAAATTTATAAAAATGCCCCTGTGGGGGCAAAGTTGGGGGAAGAGTCGCGGGAGGTGCATAACATAAGTGGTCACAGGCCTTTCCAACAATATGTCACATGAGGGGTCTTGGCTAAATTTAGAAAAGTACCCCGTGTGCGCAAAGTGTGTGTGGGGGGGGGGGGGACACAGGAGTTGCATAACATCAATAAGTAGCCACAGACCTTTCCAGCGATATGTCACATGAGGGGTCTCGGCTAAATTTAAAAAAGTACCCTGTGGGGGCAAAGTGTGGGGGGGGGGCGAACACCGGAGGTGCATAACATCAATAAGTAGTCACAAACCTTTCCAACGATATGTCACATGAGGGGTCTTGGCTAAATTTAGAAAAGTACCCCTGTGGGGGCAAAGTGTGGGGGGGGGGCGAACACCGGAGGTGCATAACATCAATAAGTAGTCACAGACCTTTCCAGCGATATGTCACATGAGGTGTCTTGGTTATATTTAGAAAAGTACTCCCGTGAGGGCAAAGTGGGGAGGAGCTGCATAACATGAATAAGTGGTCACAGAACTTTCCAACAATATGTAACATGAGGGGTGTCAGAAAAATTTAGAAAAATGCGCCGGTGGCAAAGTGGGAAAAGGGGCACGTAGGTGCTTAATATGAATAAGTGGTCACAGGATTTTCTAATGATATATCAAATGAGAACTGTCGGTAAAAGTTAGGAAAGTGCTCCCTTGAGAGGGCCAACTACCGCACGCTCCGGAATACAACCCCACTTTTTGAAATTTCATATATTATAAGTAATATTTACCGGATGGTTCCGTAAAAATATCCGAGAAAATGATGAAAATGCAAAAAAGTTTGAAAACTACACCCCACAGTGGGGGTAAAATTGAGGAGGGGGGATGAAAGTCTCATAATATGAAAGAGTTATCCGAGAGCTTTCCGATGATATATCACATGACGGGTTCAAAAAATGTCTGAAAATTGCTCCCCCGACCCCCCTACGTGGGTCCACTCTTTCGCCCCGGAATTCACGCAGCCCCCACTTTCAAAATTTTTAAGTTTAATAAATAATATTTACCGGGAGACTCCATAAAAAAAACATCCACATCTATTATAGAAATCACTACGGATTAAAAAAAAATTTCGCCCCCTTCCTCATCCCCAAAATTCAATTTCGGGGAAGAAATGTTCATAATATGAAAGAGTGGTCAAAGGGCTTTTCGATTATATGCCACAGGAAGGTTTCGCTAATTTTTTTAAAATTGCACCCCGCATGGGTCCACTCTCACGCCCCTCCCCCCTCCTCGAATTCACCCGACCCACCTCCCTCTTTGAAATATTTATATTTAATAAATAATTTTTATCGGAGGGCTCCAGTTATGTGACATCTTGGTAGGGATAAAATAAGAGAAACTTTGAAAATTAGGGTTCATTTCACAGTTCATTGTCATGCCTCTTTCTTTATCTCGTCCCTCGGTACTTCTCAATAAATTTTCTCACATCTCTTCTCTGCCGAGGACGAGAGAAATCCTCGAGAAGCTTCTCATAGGGAAATGTTGAAAAGCGCGAGAGAAATACTCGAGAAGCTTCTCATAGGGAAATGTTGAAAAGCGCGAGAGAAATCCTCGAGAAAGTTTTCATCGGGAAATTTCGAAAAGGACGAGAGAAACCAGCGAGAGGCTTCCCATCGGGAAAGGTTGACAGGGCGAGAGAAACCATCGAGAGGCTTCCCATCGCGAAAGGGTGAAAAGCGCGAGTGAAACCAACCATCGAGCAGTTTTCTATCTGGAAGCGTCGATACGCTGGAAAAATCATCGAGACGAGATTTGCCGAAATGCGAGATAGAAATGAAGCTTTCAGAGTCAAAGTTACCGCATTTCTGGTTTAAAGCTGCGAACGGACGTTCCTACTACTTGCGATCAACAGCCGGCTTTATTGATCTCACCAGTCGGTATCTTTGATTTTTAACGACTTTAGCAGGAAAGGGACTGATGTCCAGCAAAAGAGGAACCTTTCCTTCAAGTAGAGTGGAGCTCCTTATCACCTGACCCATTGTTGATTCCCCTCATTCTTTTGTCAATAAACCGCAGATGGGTTCACAATAAAAGCTTTTCCAAGAATACTGGACAAGCAGGCAAAATACGCGTGCGTTCTCAGCCTAAGTCATAATTTCTCAAAGGAGTCCATCTGCTTATCAAATCTCTTTTTAGCTGACAGGTTATCTAAGCCTGAGAGCTAATGTACCCGCCGGTTCTGTGTGTATGCATGTACATACAGTCGTGGGAAAAAAAGGTAAACACTCCCTACTAATTCCTCATCAAATTATCGTAGAAGAAAGTTACTGGTACCAAACGATTGGAAATAAAGTCTACTTTTAAATGATGTATATAAAATTTGCTTAGGGGACCATCTACATATTAAAACGAACCATAACTTTGCTTTTTTTCAATAGCAATGCACAATTATGACAGCATAAATGAACTCTACCCCCTTCAATTAGCCTAAAAACAAATTTTTATGCAATTCGTACGTAAGTTTCCGAGAAATTAATTATTTTAAAACGAGCGTATTTTAAGGGCTGTATCCAAATTGAAGTTCCGTATCGATTGTTAACTGAGAGATCCCCCTTCTTGATCAAGGCACCTGAAGCGCCATTCAAGGAGTCAATGAAGCCTGTTAGATTACAGGAAAGCAGAATACATTTCAAAATATCTACTCACTTCTATCATAGACGGCACCTTAAACCATCATTTTGCCGTTTTTTAAGCATAATTTGAAAACTACTTGGGAGAAAAATGTGAAATTTTGGATTTCCATAAAGCAGGACTTAATAAATCTAAATCCATCAAAAAAATTGGAGGTTGCAATTCATAATTTTTTCGAATATTAATTTCATAATTCATATCATAAAATTATAAAAATTGCAAATTCAGCGTATTTATGTTTGGGTATATTAGTATTATTGCTACAAAAAAAAAAAAAAAAAAAAAAAAAAAAAAAATAGCACATTAGGAGCATAAATTCAGGAGATATAAATAAAAATATGAAAATGTAATTTAACATTAGAAGCACTAAATTTTGAATATTTATAATTCAAAAACTTATCATTCAAATGACTTGAAATTTGGTGTCTAGGCATAGTTTAAACCGCAAATTTGAAATATCTCATTAAAATTTTGTATTGCCATTGAAAAAAATGAAGTTTGGATTCGTTTTAATATGTAGATGGCCCCTTAAGAAAATTTTATATACAACATTTAAAAGTAGACTTTATTTCCAATCGTTCGGTACCAGTCACTTTCGTATACGATAATTTGTTGATGAGTTAGTAGGGGGTGTTTACTTTTTTCTTTTCCACGACTGTACGTACGTACTTATGTACGTACGTAACGCGATAACTCTTGATTGAAATGTCCGATTTGCTTCAAAAAAAAAAATTTATGTTCATTCTGATAAGGCGTTCCACTGTTTAGTTTTGAGGGTTCATTGGTTAAAAATAAAGGGGGAGAAGGGGGCTGGTACCCCGTCCTTAATTTAGATAAATTGGTTTTTCATGCAGAATTATTCGATTTGCTCCAAATTTCGTATACCGGTTTATTATGTTAAGAAGCTGACTTGATTAGATTTGGAGGTTTACTGGTTAAGTATAAGGATGGTCCCCCCGCCCCTTAATTTCGATAAATGGGTTTTTCATGAATTATCCAATTTGCTCCAAATTTGGTATATCGGTTTATTATGTTAAGGAGCTTCCCTGATTAAACTTGGAGTTTCATTGGTTAAGGATAAATGGTGAAAAGGGGGCTGGTTCCCCCCACCCTTAATTTAGATAAATGGGTTTTCATGCAGAATTATTCGATTTGCTCCAAATTTGGTATACCGGTTTATTATGTTAAGAAGCTGCCTTGATTAGATTTGGAGGTTTATGGGTTAAGTATAAAGGGGAGGGGCTAGTCCCCCTCTTAATTTAGATAAAATTGTTTTTCATGCAGAATTATTCGATTTGCATCAAATTTAATATACCGGTTTATTCCGATATGGCGCTTCCTTCATTAGATTCGGAGGTTCATTGGTTAAGTATAAAAGCGCGAAAAGGGGGCAAGTCCCCTCCCCTTAATTTAGATAAATGGATTTTCATGCAGAATTATCCAATTTACTTTATTTCTTTTTTCTATGTTCATTCTGATAAGGAGCTTTCCTGATTAGATTTGGAGGTTCATTAGTTAAGTATAAAAGGGTTAAAGGGGGTTAGACCCCTAATTTAGCAATATGTTTCTTTTTTTCATGCAGAATTATCTGATTTGCTTCAAATTTGGTATACTGGTTTATTATGTTAAGGAGCTTCGTTGATTAGATTTGGAGGTTCATTGGTTTAGCATAAAGGGGGCAAACGAGGGATATTTCCCCTTCTTTTGTTTTTTGAGGGACATTATTCTTTGAAATAAGAGTATAATATACAATTAGAGTGAATAACCTGTGAGCTCAATGCCATCAGTTTAACTGGCACTTATCTTTTTATTGCTATTAATCGATTTCTGTTATGAGGCTTAGTGGTTTATGTATTCAGTTCTGTATAGTCCTAATTTTAAACTTTACTGTTGAATTTAGTGTTATTTTGCCCCGAATTTTCAATGTTTCTCTTATTTTAGCTGTGCCAAGCTGCCCCATACCTGGAGCCCTCAGATAAATATTATTTTTTAAATATATAAAGTTCAAAGAGGAAGGTGAGTGAAGTCCGGGGATCGCGAGAGTGAACCGAGGGGGGGGGGGGGGGTTAATTTTCAAACTTTTACCAAACCTCTCCTGTGACATATCATCGGAAAGTCCTTTGACTACTCTTTCATATTATGAACCTTTCTCCTCCCGGAGTGGAATTCCGGGAGGGGTGCGGGGGAGGGAGCGGTGAAGGAGTGAATTTTTAAAAAAATTGTAGCGATTTCTACAATAAATATCATTTTATGAGGTTTTTTGATAGAGCCCTCTGATAAATATTATTTATTAAATATAAAATTTTAAAAGTAGGGCTGCGCGATTTCCGGGTATATTCTGGGAAGAAAGAGTGAACGTGCGTGGGAGAGGTAGATTTCAAACTTTTTTTGGACCCGTCATGTGATATATCATCGGAAAGTTTTAGGACCACTCTTTCATATTATGAACCTTTCTTCTTCCCTCCCTAGTTTGGCACCCCGAGAGAGGCACTTTTCGAACATTTTTGAAATCGTAGCGTTTTTAAACATTTTAGATTGGATTTTTTTTACGGAGCCCTCCGATAAATAATTTTTAATATATGAAAATTTCAAAGAGAAGGATGGGCAGGGTATATTTCGGGGGACACGATAATTGGAATGATGGGAGTTGGGACTCTTTTCTATCTTTTGCCGACACCCCCCATGTGATACATCATTGGAAAGCTCTGTGACTACTATTTCAAATTATATATCACCCGCGCCCTCCTCTTACTTTGCCCCCGAGCGAGGGCACTTTTCTAAATTTAGCCGACATGCCTCATGTGATATACAGGGTGATTCATAAAAGATGGGCAGAACTTTAAGGGGTTATAGTACACTTAAAGACAAATAATATTAAATAGGAGACTAAGGGTCCCAGACGTATTCCCAAGGAGATAGGGGGCATTAAAGTTTAGGGTCCGAAATTTCAAATGATTATAAAACATGGAAAAATTGGTCGATTCGTTTGCGGTTTTTGCAAAAAATTTTCTTTATGCCAGTATTTTCTTGAAATAAAATTTTAAAGTTCAATTTCAAAAAATGCCGATAGGGGGCGCTTTAGACTTTGGAGTAACAAACAACTATTTTTTGACGTTATTTTTTGTATTTCTTTAAATGATTTCGAAAGCTTAGACTTAAACTTAAATTTTGATCTAAAAATCTGAGTCCTAACGAGTAGTTAAGTAGCGTAAACTGAAATTTGAAATTTGAAACCCTTCTCCCCCCAGAACAAAAATCAGTTATTCCCGATCTTTGTGTCGTAGATTAGGCTCTAACTACTGCCGCGTTTTGCTAAAATTATTCTTTATGTCAGTATTTTCTTGAAAATAAATTTTAAAGAAAATTTTCAAAAAATTCCGATAGAGGGCGCTTTAGACTTTGGAGTAACGAACAACTATTTTATACCGTTATTTTTTGTGTCTCATTAAATGCTTTCTAAAGCTTAGACTTAAATTTTCAGCCCAAAATCTGAATCGTTAGACGTGGTTAAGTTTCTGGGGAGAGGGGTTTGAAATTTCTACTCCTGAGCACAGTTCAGTTTACCATGTCCACACATTGTGTGCTGTGATACGAGGTAAAAAGACACAAATTAGGATTATGTTACCAAAGCATATTTATTAACATGTAATTACAATATATGTTCAAAATTGTGACCACCAGAGGTTATGCACGCAGAACAACGGCGAAGAATGGAACGGCGAACATTCGCGAAAACATCAGGCTTTTCGAGCACTTCCCCTACAGCGGCGGAAAGTCTGGCGACCAGTTCCTCGGGGGATTCAATGGGTGTCTCATACATAAGAGCCTTCAATCGTCCCCAAAAAAAGAAATCGAGGGGTGAAAGATCTGGCGAGCGAGCAGGCCAAGCAACAGGACCACCTCGACCAATCCATCTGTTCGGAAATGTGATGTCCAGATAGTTGCGGACGTCTCGTACGTAATGGGCTGGCGCTCCATCGTGCTGGAACCACATGACCCGCCGGATGCGTGGAGGAACAACGTTTAACAGGTCTGGCAGCACATGTTGCAGAAATGTGAGGTATGTTTTACCGTTGAGGCGTTCAGGAAGAAGGTACGGTCCGATTAGGTGGTCTCCGAGGATTCCTGCCCAAACATTGATGGAAAAGCGTCTCTGATGAGCATGTGGATACGTAGCATGTGGATTGACATCCGCCCATACATGTGCATTGTGTGTGTTAAATGTACCTTCACGTGTGAAGGTACATTCATCGGTGAAAAGCACAGTTCGTCCAAAATGTGGATTTAGCGCGTTCTGCTGCAGAAACCAGCGGGCGAATTCAATACGATTTGGATAATCCCCTGGAGACGTTTTCTGGACTCGTTGCACATGAAACGGGAGCAAATGTTCATCCTTCAGTACCCTCCAAGTCATGGACTGTGAGGTATCCACCTGCCTAGCCACTGTTCGTGTACTTGTACTTGGCTGCGCCGCTACTACATCCAGAATGGCTTCTGCAACAACTACTGATTTGTCCTTTTTTGCACGACCTGCATTCGACCGGGAAGCGAGAAATGATCCCGTCTCACACAACTGTCTGTGCAAGCGCTCGAAAGTTTTGCGGTTAGGCAACCGCCTGTTGGGAAATCGCTCTCCGTACATTCGTTGTGCCTCTGCACCATTTCCATCTGCCGCTCCGTAAATTAAATGCATCTCAGCCTTTTCCTTATTCGTGAAGGGCACCATCTTCCGATTCATTACTACAGTGACTTACACTTGACTCACCGTTCAGTGGTTTTTATGCCTGAATCGTGTCGAAATTTTGCATACGTGTTCTTCTTCTTCCCCATTTGACATTTGCATACTTTCTGTTTCCTTCTTCACCCGGTGACTAGCGTCAGGAATGGAGCTTTAACGTTTGCATGAGCGACGTTTCCAACTGTGCCAGTGCCTTTATGAGTGAATTCCGACTATGCAGTCCTTGACGAAAGTTGTATTTTTGCCTCGTATCACAGCACAGAATCGTTGGGCATGGTTAAGTAGTGCAAACTGAACTATGTTCAGAAGTTGAAATTTGAACCACCTCCCCTCGCTACTGAACCACGCTCAGCGATTCAGATTTTGAGCTGAAAATTTAAGTTTAAGTCTAAGCTTTAGAAAGCATTTAATGAGACACAAAAAATAACGGTATAAAATAGTTGTTCGTTACTCCAAAGTCTAAAGCGCCCTCTATCGGAATTTTTTGAAAATTTTCTTTAAAATTTATTTTCAAGAAAATACTGACATAAAGAATAATTTTAGCAAAACGCGGCAGTAGTTAGAGCCTAATCTACGACACAAAGATCGGGAATAACTGATTTTTGTTCTGGGGGGAGAAGGGTTTTAAATTTCAAATTTCAGTTTATGCTACTTAACTACTCGTTAGGACTCAGATTTTTAGATCAAAATTTAAGTTTAAGTCTAAGCTTTCGAAATCATTTAAAGAAATACAAAAAATAACGTTAAAAAATAGTTGTTTGTTACTCCAAAGTCTAAAGCGCCCCCTATCGGCATTTTTTGAAATTGAACTTTAAAATTTTATTTCAAGAAAATACTGGCATAAAGAAAATTTTTTGCAAAAACCGCAAACGAATCGACCAATTTTTCCATGTTTTATAATCATTTGAAATTTCGGACCCTAAACTTTAATGCCCCCTATCTCCTTGGGAATACGTCTGGGACCCTTAGTCTCCTATTTAATATTATTTGTCTTTAAGTGTACTATAACCCCTTAAAGTTCTGCCCATCTTTTATGAATCACCCTGTATCTTGGAAAGTCCTGTGACCACTTATTCATATTATGCACATTCCTTGTTCCTCCCCACCCTATTTTGCTCCCCCGGGGGTTCGTTTAATGTATTACAGTCGAAGGCTTTCTAAAAATGGGGAAATTAAACATCTGATCTCAAATGACATAGAAAAGTCAATAAAAAATATTGATCCCATTTACCATCCTTTTAGTTCATGTTTTTGCCACTAGGGGTGCTTTTGATTCTTATTTCTTTGGCCATTTTAGTGCTAATTGCCAAAAAATTCTAATTTTTGATACTTAAACTCCACTTACCGCTTCATAGCTACTCGCGTTTTTTCAACTTTTTTCAAACAGGGGGCGCCCTTATATGACTTTTCCAGTCCTGTGGCTCCATTATAGCTTCCCTTTGGTTTGCTGTTTTTTTTTTATTCCGTCTGTTTACAGTTACCCTGTATTTAATAAAATTTGCCTTTATATATATGTAAAAACAATGATTTCAATAATCGATTGTAGAACATCTCGATTGTAGATTCTTGAAAGTAATCGATGACTGCATCGATTGTGTTTTTTAGGATGACTATTTTTTTCGATTAGTAAATTTTCGAGAACCGCCCATCACTAGTTGAAAAGTGTGCATGACATCGATTCATCTGCTAGTCCTCATTTTGACTATCCGAAAATGCTAGAATTTACTTATTCATTTTATAAGGCCGAAGTGTTCCATAAGCTTTGCATAAGATTCGGCAAGTACATGGTTAACATACTGCACTGTCTTACGCAGATATATAGGATATTAAATCGAAAATTTGATTATTTTTATTTATTTTAATATTATACGAGTTGATTAGTAAAGGAAGGGAACGACAACAGTTTCGAAATCACATATAAAACCCCTGACATTGTAGTTTTTTCTTGGGAACTACTCACACAGTTACAGTAATATTTCAATAGTTTTGGCTAAAGTATAAATTCATCGCTCCTCAAAATAAAAGGAACAATTACATAATTTTGAAAACAAAACAACATCGATTTCTTTTATTTAACATAGCACTTGCATTTATTTTTTATCGAATTTTCAATTTACAGTTTATCTACCTCCAAAAACATTAAAAATCTATTGAATTCGTTTCAGTAGTTCTCGGTTCGATAAAAGGTTAAAGTAGAAGGGTTTAAAATCATATTTCGGGCTTTTACTAAATCACTTTGTTAATTTTTTAGAGTTTATTTCTAAAACCTAGAATTTACCGGAATTAGGCCTTTTACAGTAACATACACATAAAAATATCTAAATAGCAGAAAAGACAGAAAAGAGAAATCTCTGTGTATCTGTATTATAAAGGACAAGCGTGCCTGTGCGTAACGCTGACGTCAGTTTGACGGGGGCAACAGCAGAGGATTAAATTTTGCTTTTACTGCAGTTTTTTAAACTTCTAAACTCACTGTCGAATAGGGGGGGGGGATAGGTTTTCAGGTGCAATTTGTATGAAAACTGTATCACAATTTGTCTAAAAATTGTACCCGATTGCCTAAAAATTGTAACGAGGCCATTACGAAAGTATCGCTTTTAATAAACTTCAAAAGTTTATTATTTCATTACATACTTGCTATTTTTCATATAAAAATGATTGCTGGAATTATTAGTGAAATATCTAACATATATATATACATATTAAATTGTATTGCTAATCAAGTATCTAATACATATATATGGTTTTCACTTATATTCTATACCCCATGCAGCCCGACTCCGGAGTCGGAACTCCTTGTTTATTTAAAGGACTTTTGAATGTTTAAGTTTAAAAACGGACCAGTAATGAATATGAATTAAGAAAAAAAAAGGAACTGAAGTAAATGTTTCTTTTTTCTCATTTTATCACAATGCGCCTCATACTAATAACCTATCAAAAGTAATTTTTATTTACTTTTACCACATCTTTCATAGAACTCAGTTATCAAAGAGCTTAAAATGATCCCGTTCAAAAACACTGAACCATGCGTAATACATTGTGATGAAATCTTTTTTTTTATTTTTTTCGTCTTCCTAAATCACTGAGATGAAAATAAATTCTATTCCTTATTAAAGAGAATTTTATATTTTTTGCGTGGGCTTTATTCAAGTGCAATATTTCAGAGACTTACAAGGATAAAATTAGATAAATAGACTGGAAATTATTCATTAGATGTTTCAATAAATTATGCTTATTCTCAACCCACACAATAGATGTCATTTTTTTTTAACTAATGAATCTGATATCTTTCATTTTAAGGGCAGTTGGAAGGAAAATTCGTTATTTTTTGTGTTTTTTAACATTTTGAATCCTTTATTATCAGTCTTTAGAATGGCACATTACTGTTGCTTCTACGACAACAAGAAGTAAAAAATTGTTAAGTAATTCAGTTTTTTTACATCATACATAAACATTACATACATAAACTTTAAATTCAATTTTCTCAAAATGTTGTTTTTTAACTTCGGGGTACTTTTAATAGAAACTACTACATATTATTGTCTGTAATCTTGCCTGGATATTTTATACATATACCTGATCAATCTAAAGTGAACTTCTATTACTAACATATGTACACAATTTTTATTTAAAAGTTTTTCTTTGGAAAAACTGTTATTTTCTGTTATTTAAAAGTGGTTTTTATTCCAGATTTTTTTTTTTAATCTGTACTGTCAAGTAATGAACATCTGTTTATAAATTTAATTTTACTTTATTAGAAACTATTTATATTATGTATATAAAAAATTTCAAATGAATGTCTTTGGTAGTTTCTGAGAAAAGGTACATTAATATAACATAGTAGGTATCGGGTGGTCCATCTGTTGGTTCTTTTTTTATTACGAACGAAAACACATTTTTTATGAGTGAAAATCGAAATTCTTTATTGAACATAGAAGGTGGGTCTACTTCATATATGCATGGACCGGGTTGATTTTTTGACGGCCGATTATCTACTCGAGGGATATAGGCCCGAGGGGGGGGGGGTTCCCTTCATGGGGGTCTTTCTAAAGGAACCTAACCCGTATTTACGCTTGTAAATCCAAGGTTCGAAGAAAATCACGAAAACTCCGAACGATTAGGCCGACAAGCGCGATTGAGTTCGAACCCAGCACCTCCCGTCTACCACCTTCGACAGCAGAACCTCTCGGCCACTGGTGGGGCCACATATGTATGGAATACAATATCGTACATGTCGTCACCGTGTCTCCGATTATATGCCATCATCTGAAAATCAAAATTTTTGATGACTTTTCCCAGAATGAGCGGATCCATGGCCAAAATTTCATCCGGGATGTTACGTTTGAGGTCATGGATTGTGCGGGGGGGGGGGGGGGGTATTGGCGTACACTTTACTTTTCAGACACCCCCACCCCCACCAGGATCTTGGCGGCCGATTCACATCAGAATTTCTTGGAATTATGCGATCTGGAAATTTCTCTTTCAATAAGTCGATGGTTTGACGAGCAGTGTGATCCGTTACACCGTCCTATCATACATATGGCATACATTTGACAGTTTATACATGCATGGCACATGACCTGTGAAATATTCATAGCTCAAAAAAGAACCAACAGGTGGGCCACTCTATATAGGGCCTTCCAACTCTTAACATATTCAAACATAGTTGAAAAATGTTTAAGACTTTGGTTTGTCTGCCTGTCTGACCGACTGTATCTCTCGTAAACATACTTCGATTGTCTACGTAATGAATATAGTATGTTACTGATATTAACCTTGTGAAATTTCCTATAGAAGACAAAGTATGTTAGCGCTTATCGTTCGTTTACAGGGATACTTAAAATAATTCCATTACATTATGGTGTACGGAGTAAATCGTTAACAGTGTATTTTAATGATGTTACACTATTTCAAACATAATGAAATTGATATAAATTTGTAAGGTGCTGTAAGACACGCTGTCTGTAGAATATTATAAGCATGCATCTTTCATTTACAGGATCACACAAAAGAATTCTATTACGTAAGAGTGTACGGGGAAAAATCATTTGCAGCGTATTTCAATGGTGTTACACAATTTCAAACATAATAAAATTTATATATGGTACTGAGGTTCATTACAACATACTGATTGTAGAATGTAGAGTACGTAGAATTTATCTTTCCTTCGCAGGGACACACAAAAGGATTTAGTTAGAGTATTCTCCGTGAGGAGTAATTATTGGTAGTGCGTTTGCAACTTTGTTTCATGTTTTCTAGTTTAACTTAATTTTTACATAGTACGTGTTGTGTATAAGTTCTATTGATTACACACAGGGCTACACAAAAAAAATAGAAAGCATTACTGTCTTGTGTGATTCATTTATCAGCTGAATTATATTAATATGTTGTAGATTATAAATAAAATTTTATACTGGGCTACGCAAAGAACTGGAACAATTTGTTTGTCCGAACAATTGAAGTCTTACACTATTGTAAACTCTGTCATAAAATGTGTTAAGAAGCGAGATTACTGAATGCAGCACAAATTTCACAAATTTAAAAAAACACAATCACTATTAAGTAATAATGTGTGACGCATCTTCTCTTAAAATATTTATCTGCATTCACTAATGTATCGCAAGAACATTTGATACGTAGATGGAAATTTATTATAATTCACTTTCGAAAACAGATAGAGTTTAGACCAGAAATCTGCTGTCATTTTCTCAGCTAAATGCTATCCGTGTCGTCTCTTTATCTTCTCCTATTAAATTTAATTTTCTGAATCATACAATTTCGTTTCCTAGACACTGCACAAATTATTCCTTTAATGAGCATCTTGATTTGACACACACGCCGTTAAAATCGAAAGCTTGTGTTCTAAAGCTCAGAATAATAATTGGACTTAAAAAAATTTAAACGAGGGATACTATTACATTTGTAAATCAGTACTTTTTGAAAATTAGTACATCAGTTTCTGAAACTATTATAAATCTGTTAAGATGAATGGTTTCTACTTTTTTTCAATAAATAAAATTATATGAATTCTATCTCACAATCTTTTACATTAATTTTTACCCGCTATATTTTAAGATCTTCTATATATAAATAAAAGTATTTTCCTATGTACCGTAAATCGGGGTTACTCGAACACACAGCAATAAAAAAGTTTTTTAATCATTTTTGTGTATACAATGTTGAAAGTATTGGCGTCATTCAGATGTCAATTTTCTCAACACAGTAGAATTAGGCTTGATTTAAAACTATTTTGGCTCTGGGTATAAGTAACCCTTCTAGGGGACCTAGTAACTGTAGTTCACGGTACTGTCAAATTCGTAAATCAGTATTTTCTTTCCTGAAAGTTTTATAAAATTTGTTACGAACAGAAGATTCTGCTACGTTATGATAAATATTTTGTGTGTGTGTGTGTGTATTTGTTACTGAATCACAAGAAATTTCATACGCAATTTATTATATTTTAATTTCGAAAACAGATAAATCTTAAGCATACATTGTTTCAAGGTGGCATTGTTTCAGTTAAATTTTGACTGCGTCGTCTCTTTATCTTCTCGGTCATTCCATACAAAATGGGCAAATCAGCTGTTGCTGACATGTCACAGATTTTATTGAAAATCAGCATATAAGTAGATCATATTTATTTATGAGTAAATGCAAAATAATAAATTTTAGGATTGTTTATTTGAGTATTAAAACTTACATTAAAAGTTGATATAAAATCGAGGTTTTGTCTAGTTACTTGAAATTTCAATTCTGATTATTAGCCTTAGGAATGGAAAGACTATAAAAATAATGTATAATTAAGAATGAATATTAAGTAACAGATATAATTTAGTAATTTCATTTTTATTCCTTAATGAAAAAAATAAATAATGAAAAATTTTGTACGGAAAAGGCAATATTTCTATTACTTGTTTGAACATGAAGGGAAGAACTTAAAATTTTAAAATTATTTGACATTATAGACAAAAGAGTATATTTTAATATACGAACTTTTATTCATACCTTCAGTTTGAATATTTTAAAGTGCAGTAAAAGAAATGACTTACTTGAACAAAAATTATGTAGCAATGCTAAATCAATATTGATGTCGGATCTATTTTCCCTTTTTTTAAAGACGCTCAAATTTGCAGTTATTACATGTGCAGTTATTCTCCATAAAATAAAGATAAATTGTCTAATTGAAAGTCAAAACATAATCCGATAGATCTTTTAAAGATATATCGTGATTGTTCAGCGTAAAGGTATATCGTAAAAGCATTAAAACCATAATGCTATGACGCTCTAAGACGGAGATGAAAAAATATACTGTAAACTGTCTCTGTATGCCATTATGAAATGAAATATAGAATGTAATAAATATTCCCTTTTTTAATCCGATTCTGTTATGTTAGTAATCAAAAGGCAATCTGGAATTTTGTTAAGCATATTGTGGGCTTATTGATCCTTATGCTTATGCAACATTGTTAATGTCTCCAATTTGCTTCATTTGATTTTTTGTACAATTACATAAGAGAAAAAATTGTGATTTTGTATTTTTTTTTTTTTTTAATATTCTATACTATTTTTAAGATGAACGAAATAAATGGCAACTTCCAAACCTGAGTAATTTTATTTTCATATATAACACTATACCATACATCTATTTCACAGATTTTTTAAATTCCTCTGATTTTTATAACATTTTTAATTTTCTCAAAATTAACAAATTTTTAATTTTTGCAATCAATTTAAGATTAAACCTGGAGTTACCAAATTATTGCTACTAAATAAATATGAAGATAATTTTTCAGAGGTTACAATATACTAAAAAAATTTAATTGATGTTAAATAGTTCTTAAGGTACAGAACTTTAAATTTGCAATTTTGAACGATTGCACACATGCCCTTCTATGTCAGTTTTTTAAATGTCCAGAAGTGATAAAATACTTTATTTTATATCAAGATATTTTTCATAGCTCTACTTAACCATAAATTGAATCAGTGTACCAAATTTTATTAAAACCGGTTACTATGTGGCCACGACTATTTTTTAAAATTTTACTAATTTTGTATGGAATAAATTAACTTTTATTTTCTTAATCGTGTCTTATTTCCTCGAAACACCATAAAGTATTCCTTTAATGAAGCATTCAGATGCGACACGTACACTATTAAAATCAAAATTTTATGTTGAAATAATCAGAATAGCAAATGCGTGTTAATTATTTCTAATTTAAAGTAGGGATATGGATGTTAAATAAAAAATAAGGTATAGTGTTGCTCTTTTTAACACTTTCCGACACGGTTGAAAAGTGTGCATGACATCGATTCATCTGTTTGTCCTCATTTTGACTATCCGTAAATGCTAGAATTTACTTATTCTTTTTATAAGGCCGAAGTATTTCGTAAGCTTTGCATAAGATTCGGCAAGTACATGGTTAACATACTGCATTGTCTTACGGAGATATATAGCGTATTAAATCGAAAATTTGATTATTTTTATTTATTTTAATATTATACGAGTTGGTTAGTAAATGAAGAGAACGACAACAGTTTCGAAATCCCATGTAAAACCCCTGACATTGTAGTTTTTTCTTGGGAATTACTCTCACAGTTACAGTAATATTTCAATAGTTTTGGCTAAAATATAAATTCATCGTTCCTCAAAATAAAAGGAACAATTACATAATTTTGAAAACAAAACAACATCGATTTTTTTTTATTTAACATAGTCCTTGCATTTATTTTTTATCGAATTTTCAATTTACAGTTTATCTATCTCCAAAAACAGTAAAAAACTATTGAATTCGTTTCAGTAGTTCTCGGTTCGATAAAAGGTTAAAGTAGAAGTGTTTAAAATCATATTTCGGGCTTTTACTAAATCACTTTGTTAATTTTTTAGAGTTTACCACTAAAACCTAGAATTTACCAGAATTAGGCCTTTTACAGTAACATACACATAAAAATATCAAAATAGAAGAGGAGACAGAAAAGAGAAATGTCTGTGTATCTGTATTATAAAGGACAAGCGTGCCTGTGCGTAACGCTGACGTCATTTTTATGGGGGCAACAGCAAACGATTAAATTTAAATTTTGCTTTTACTGCAGTTTTTTAAACTTCTAAACACACTGTCGAATAGGGGGGGGGGGATATGTTTTCAGGTGAAATTTTTGTGAAAACTGTATCACAATTTGTCTAAAAATTGTACCACAATTTGTTTAAAAATTGTATTACAACTTACTCATTTTTGAAGGCTTGTAACATAATTCTCAAGCATGATTTAAAAAAAAACTATCTTTGTCGCATTCAGGCAGACGATTACAAAAGATAAAGCTGTTTGCATGTAAATTAATATAAATAAAATAGCTCAGCATTTGTTTCCGCCTTATATTCCATAGCGAAATTAAAATTTTACTAATCAATAAATAAAATAATAAAATTTAAATAAAGCACAAGATTGAGACATGTAATCGAACTATGCTTATACGACTGAAATTATCAGGGGAAAACAGCTAACGATATGTGAGGGATTTCTTCGCCTTTTAAATCCTGGCACGAGGCCATTACGAAAGTGTCGCTTTTAATAAATTGCAATACTTGCAATTTCATATAAAAACGATTGCTGGAATTATTAGTTAAATATCTAACATATATGTATACATATTAAATTGTATTGCTAATGAAATATCTAATACATATATGGTTTTCACTTATATTCTATACCCCATGCAGCCCGAGTCGGGGGTCGGAACTCCTTGTTTATTTAAAGGACTTTTGAATGTTTAAGTTTAAAAACGGACCAGTAATGAATATGAATTAAGAAAAAAAAGGGATTGAAGTAAATGTTTCTTTTTTCTCATTTTATCACAATGCGCCTCATACTAATAACCTATCAAAAGTAATTTTTATTTACTTTTACCACATCTTTCAGAGAACTCTGTTATCAAAGAGCTTAAAATGATTCCGTTCAAAAACACTGAACCATGCGTAATACATTGTGATGAAATCTTTTTTTTTTTTTTTTTTTTTTTTTGTCTTCCTAAATCACTGAGATGAAAATAAATTCTATTCCTTATTAAAGAGAATTTTATATTTTTTGCGTGGGCTTTATTAAAGTGAATTATTTCAGAGACTTACATGGATAAAGTTAGATAAATAGACTGAAAATTATTCATTAGATTTATCAATAAATTATGCTTATTCTCCACCCACACAATGGATGCCATTTTTTTTTAACTAAAGACTCTGATATCTTTCATTTTAAGGGCAGTTGGAAGGCAAATTCATTATTTTTTGTGTTTTTTAACATTTTGAATCCTTTATTATCAGTCTTTCGAATGGCACATTACTGTTGCTTCTACGACTACAAGAAGTAAAAAATTGTTAAGTAATTCAGTTTTTTTACATCATACATAAACATTATATACATAAACTTTAATTTCAATTTTCTCAAAATGTTGTTTTTTTAACTTCGGGGTACTTTTAATAGAAACTACTACATATTATTGTCTGTAATCTTGCCTGGATATTTTATACATATACCTGATCTATCTAAAGCAGCGATTCTTAAACCTTGGGATATCGCGGACCCCCTTTGACATGATGTATGTATTCCGGGGACCCCCAACAAAAGTTTTTTTAATGTAAGAAAAAATATATATATATATATAGTATAGAGCTTATTTATTTTTCATTACAGATATTCTGTGTTTAGTGGTTGACAAAATAATTTGCATTAATGGCACTTATTTCAAGGCAGCTAAAATACACAACTATTTCCCATGAGAAGTATGCTGCTGTTTTTTTCCTACGAGATGTGCAATGCCTGGTTCAATGTTCGAAACATGTATTCGCAAGTCTGTTTTGACATTCAATCAATTTCTATATTTGTTCTTCATGTGCACAAGGCTGGAGAAAGTCTTTTCACACAAATATGTTGTACAGAAGGGAAGTAAATGCTGGATAGTAATGCTTCTAGTTCTGCATACGTATTTCTCACACACAACCAAAAATTAGGAAGGCTATTCACTTGGAAAACAATTTTCATAGAACCATCGCTGATAATTCCACAAGTTGTTTCTGCTCTAAGATTGTTAAGGATTGCATTTCACTAATATCTCGGAAATGAAATGGACCCCTCATCCACTCATTTCTGACTGTGAGGGAGGAAAATATAGTCGGAAAGCTTCTTTCAAGTTCTTCAGGTGTACAGCGAAATTTGGAACAATATCGTGGGAAATTGTATCGCCAGAGGTTTGTAAGAAATCGAATAATGTTGGGAAGTATTCCAAGTTATTATTTTCAAATCGATTTGCCCATAAATCAATTTTTTTATTGTTGCATCTACGTTGTCCTGTCCTGTAAAATACGTACCGATGTTCCTTGTAAGCTTAAATTCAGTTCATTCAGAAAACTAAAAATGTCTATCAAATATGCCGCCTTGAAAAGTCAGGAGAAATCATTAAAACATTCTTTCAAATGGCATTTGGAATCCAATAAAAAAAAAAAAAAAAAAAAATACTTTATCATCACGCAGTGCAAAATAGCGATTTAAAACTTTTTTTCGGAATAGCCACCTAATTTCTGTATGCAAAAGTAACTACTTGTGTTGACTCCCAATTTCTTCCCACAGAATTTTAAAAAGTCTAGAATTCAATAATAGTCCTAGATCAGAAGTTCTAGTCCTGCATTTATCCACAACTATACCTACTTAAATTCCAGCCGAAAGAAAAAAGGTCTGAATTCAATACTGTGCTTTAGGATCCCTGTCAGTAAGCTCGCGGACCCCCAGGGGTCCCAAGCGGTCCCAAGTGGTTTTTATTCCAGATTTTTTTTAAAAATCTGTACTGAAATCTGTACTGTCGAGTAGTGAACATCTGTTTATAAATTTCATTTTATTTATTAGGAACTATTTATATTATGTATATAAAAAATTCATTCAAATGAATGTCTTTGGTAGTTTCTGAGAAAAGGTACATTAATTTAACATAGTAGGTATCGGGTGGTCCATCTGTTGGTTCTTGTCTTATTACGAACGAAAACATATTTTTTATGAGTGAAAATCGAAATTCTTTATTGAACATGCAAGGTAGATCTATTTCATATATATATATGGGTCGGGTTGATTTTTTGACGGCCGATTATCTACTCAAGGGATATAGGCCCGAGGGAAGGGGGTTCCCTTCATGGGGGTCTTTCTAAGGGAACCTAACCCGTATTTACGCTTAGAAATGCAAGGTTCTAAGAAAACTCCGACGAGCGCGATTGAATTCGAACCCTGCACCTCCCGTCTACCAGCTTCGAGAGCAGAACCCCTTGGCCACTAGTGGGGCCATATATGTATGGGATACAATGTCGAACATGCGGTCACCGCGTCTCCGCTTACATGCCATCATCTGAACATCAAACTTTTCGATGACTTTTCCCAGAATGAGCGGATCCATGGCCAAAATTTCAGCCCGGGTGTTACGTTTGAGGTCCATTGGGGTTAAATCGCACGATATTGGTGGCCGATTCACATCAGAATTTCTTGAAATTATGCGATCTGGAAATTTCTCGTTCAATAAGTTGATGGTTTGGCGAGCAGTGTGATCCGTTACACCGTCTTATCATACATATGGCATACATTTGACAGTTTATACATGCATAACAGATGACATATCACACAAATAACCTGTGAGATATTCATAGCTCAAAAAAGAACCAACAGGTGGGCCACTCTATATAGGGTCTTCCAACTCTTAACATATTCAAACATAGATGAAAAATGTTTATGACTTCGGTTTGTCTGTTTTTCTGACCGACTGTATCTCTCGTAAACATACTTCGATTGTCTACGCAATTAATATAGTATGCTACTTATATTAACCTTGTAAAATTTCCTATAGAAGACGAAGTATGTAAGCGCTTATCGTTCGTTTACAGGGATACTTAAAATAATTCCATTACATGATGGTGTACGGAGTAAATCGTTTACAGTGTATTTTAATGATGCTACACTATTTCAAACATAATGAAATTGATATAAATTTATAAGGTGCTGTAAGACACGCTTTCTGTAGAATATTATAAGCATGTATCTTTCGTTTACAGGATCACACAAAAGAATTCAATTACGTAAGAGTGTACGGGGGAAAATCATTTGCAGCGTATTTTAATGGTGTTACACAATTTCAAACATAATAAAATTTATATACGGTACTGAGGTTCATTACAAGATACTGACTGTAGAATGTAGAGTACATAGAATTTATCTTTCATTCGCAGGGACACACAAACGGATTTAATTAGAGTACTCTCCGTGAGGGGTAATTGTTAATAGTGCGTTTGCAACTTTGTTTCATGTTTTCTAGTTTAACTTAATTTTTACATAGTACGTGTTGTGTATAAGTTCTATAGATTATATACAGGGCTACACAAAAAAATTAGAAACCATTACTGTCTTGTGTGATTCATTTATCAGCTGAATTATATTAATATGCTGTAGATTATAAATAAAATTTTATACTGGGCTACTCAAAGAACTGGATAAAATGCCGTGTATGGATGGTAATTGACTGGAAATGCGCTTTTAGGTGTAATGCGTATTTTTATCTGAAATAATATTTAGTTTAATATGTGGTGTGCATAAAAATATGTCAATAACACACAAGGCTGTACAAAAAAAAAAAAAAATCGAGTATATTTCAGTTTTTTGCCAAAAACTGCTGAAGGTGAATTTCCAATAAGGTTATACGTTTTCTAACTGAACCAAATTTTAGCATACTATCCTATTCGCTACTTGGGTTCACATATAAGAACATCTATTCGTTTCCTCACAAAAACTAAACTGCTTGATTTTTTTTTTCTTTTTTACATTTTGACTTCATTTCTTAATAGCTGAATGTTTTTTGCTTTAAAAACAAACCTATAAATGGCAACATCTGTGCAAATTTCCTCATAAAATATATTTTATTTTCATCCGAGTTTACAAAATGCCTTCAAGACAGTGCGGCCAAGAAAGTGAGAAATTTTCATAATTATTTAACTTAAATCCTTTACAATAAAACGTTTTGAGAATTTGTATATCATTCACTTGTTTAAAAACCTTAAATTTGTGATCGTGTGAATTTAGGTTGGTGATAATTAAATTTATATTGTAAGGGGATTTGTAAGATTAGATCCCTATTTGTGAGCCTAAATTACTAGTGCCCTAAAGTATCAATTTCCAAAAAGTTCTTTTTTCTGTCATCTATGATGTCACTTTGTTTGTTTAAAACCAATGAATGAGTATTTGTAGTATTATTTTAGCTTCGTAAACAAAGAGGTGAAGTATATATGTACAAACGCATACCCTGTATAAATCTATAGATCATTGGAAAAGCTGCACAAAAGAATTCGAGTACCTTTACGACTAAGGACGGCAACTGCTGAAATTGGGTTTTCAAATGTGTTATTACGCTTTTTAAATTGTTTGTTTAAGATATCATCTGTCACCTTATTAAACGATGAAGTCTCGTTACAGTATTCTGTAAGTATTGGAAAGTATTTCATAGTCTATGCTTGACGCATGATTTTTCTTTCTTATTTTTTTTTTTTATTTCATACGTCCGTTTCAAGTACAGTTAAATAAACTTGTACATGATACTGTTAAAATACTGTGTCTGATAATTAAATAACTAGTTAACAAAACATTACCAAAGCTTGTTTTATCTTTATCAACATTAATGGAAAAAATTCAGTCTATCTTAACTTCAATGTATTGGTCGCAACGGTTGCATTCTAGGACTCAAAATAAAGATATTATTTGTTTACATTTCCTAAACGAATGAATAAGTTAATAAACATTGAGTCCACATTTAAAACTGATTGACATTTTTGAAAGGTCTAGAATAATTATAGGCCATAATTGAATTTTCTCTTTTTATCGCTCATTTTTAAATGCTAGACTGCATTAAAAAAGACAATTGAAAATCCAGTGGAACTACCCGTCCAAACTGAACACCGCAGGAGCTGCAAGACAATTTGCACAAGCTTTCACAAACGGATAAATAAATATATAAGCATTTTTTAAAATGTAACTATGAGCAGTTGGCATGTGTTTGTAATGCTGTTAATATAGATGATGTGTTACTGTATAATACTGTATAATACCTCAGGTTACTGTATAATAGCAGAGGGAGCGGTGACTGCCTAGGGTGGTAGTCGCCGATTTTGATAAGAGTGGTACCGTTGGGAAGGTCTTGTCGTGAGAAACAAAAACTCCAATGAAACTGCCCGTCCGAAATGAACAACGCAGGGCTGTAAGTGAAATTTGGGCCACGAGTGGAAAAAAAGTCTATAACAGCAGCATTCTCCAAACTTTCTGCTAACCAGCTCCACTTCAAAGAAAACATCAAAGCAGTTGGCTGAATTTCAAAAAATCTAAAAGCGAACAGAAGAGCCTCTCCATCTTGGATGAGTGGGCAGGACAGCCTATGTAGATACTGAATTTCACGAAAAATTTGGGAAAAACGACGAAGTCAGGATTATAACTGGAGGTACATACAAGGAAGTACCTCCAACCCCTTGATGTTGAAACGTTTCATGACTACAAACTTATAGTCAAACGTATGACCAAGCGTTCCAAAACTACCCGGCTTTCATGTGGTGGAGAAGGATTGACAACAAGGGAAGCTATCGTAAATTGCATCATTTGGTTCGCAACCAAATCTCCTACCTTGCATTTGAAGACATGCGCCGATATGCTTTCCAAAAGTCATTACTAGGAATAACAAGCTTCAGATCTGTGAGGCAAGTATGCTTCATAATTATTTAACGTAAATGCTTTACAATAAAATGTTTTAAGGATTTGTATATCATTCACTTGTTTAAAGGCCTTAAATTTGCGATTGTGTGAATTTAGGTTAGTGATAATTAAATTATTAACAAGAAACAGCCAAAACTTTTAACAGATGTAACACCCAACCGTTTATCAAATGCGCTTGGTGAGAAAAGTACTTATGCTTTAAAAACTTTTACACTGACACCCACTTATAACCTATGACCAAGTGATCAGCCAAATGTCATAAATGGACCTGCTGTCATATGTTCTACAACGTCTTTACTAATCGCAACTTTTGTGATATAGCGGCCTTTTTCTGTGTTAATAAGTCCACATTCATGACATTCCATGTCAAACAGTATATTTCTTTCATTGCATTATACAGTAACACATTGTCTATATTAAAAACATTACAAACACATGTAAATTGCTCACAATCACATTTAAATAAATGCTTATCTATTTATTTATCCGTTTTTGAAAGCTTGTACAAATTGTCTTGCAGTTCCTGCAGTGTGTTCATTTTGGACGGGTAGTTCCACTATTTTTTTTTTAATCATCTTTTATGATTTGCTACCAAAGCCTGAGAGCTAATGTGCCCGCAGGTTCTGTATGTACGTCGTACGTATCTACGTAACACAATAACTCTTGATAGAAATATCCGATTTGTTTGAAATTTTGTGAATAGGTACATTTTGATAAGACGCTTCCCCGATTAGTTATGGTGGGGGGGGGGGGTTCGTTTTTTAAGTATAAAGGGGGAAACGGAGACTACACCCCACTTTAATTTAGATAAATGAGTTTTTCATTCAAAATTATCCCATTTGCTTCAAATTTGGTATGCCGGTTTATTCTGATAAGGCGCTTCTCTGATTAGATTTGGAGGTTCATTGGTTAAGTATAAAGAGGGGCAGCGGAGGGCTAATCCCCATTAATTTAGATAAATGGGGTTTTCATGCAGAATTATCCGATTTGTTTCAAATTTGGTATACAAGTTTAATCTGATAAGGCACTTCTTTGATTAGATTTGGAGGTTCAGTAGCTAAGTATAAAGGGCATAAATGGGGGATCTAATCTCCCCTTCCCTTAAGTTATTTTTCGAAGGGCATTATTCATTGAAATAAGAGTATAATATACAATTAGTGTGAATAACCAGTGAGCTCAATGCCATCAGTTAAACTGGGCACTTTTCTTTTTGTTTCTTGTTTTAAATCTGCGCCGGAAGACACTGTAATATTAGAAAAGAACATTTTTATATTCTTAAAGATGCAGAAGTGAAACTTCATTTTTATAAATGCATAAAGTGCAAAAAAGTAACAATTGAAAAGAGTCATTATCAATACTATTAAAATAATAATAATAATAATTATTATTATTATTATTAATACCATAGAAAATGTACCTCCCATTAGCAGTTTTTTTTTCTTTAAATATAACATTTGTTTCATCTTACTCGCAGAGTTTCTTCTATTAAGATATAATTTCTGAAATAAATATATCCCATAAAATCTCTTTTTTCGCCGTATAACCTTCGTTTTCCGTTTTAAGCTGTATAATCCATAAAAAAATATTTATCTAAGAGGATTATATCACTTTTTTTTTTTTTTTCCTTTTCGTGATTTATGGAGACACATTTATAAAGTTAAAGCATTTTGTTTATTTACCTTGTGGATAAGATTGTTAATACTTTAACGAGCTATTGTTTTATAAGTTGCTCATAGAATTTTGTTATGTAATGCGACATTCGAATAATTATTAAAAGAGCAAACAAACCTTATCGAACAATATTTGATAAGAGGACTAGGCACCCTGTACTTTGCGAAAAATGATGAAAATATCAACTTTCCAGCTTTTTGTTTAAAGTAAATTGAGATATCCGTAATATATTCTTATGGAGTTTCGTAAAGGTATGATAATTAAAAATATGCGCAAAAGGCATTTTACTGCATCCATTTCCCTGTAAATGATTCATAGTTGCAATCATACACATTTTTCACAAATTCTGTTTTTTTTTTTTTTTCGGTATTATCAAAACAATAAAATTTCAGCATATACATTTTTTTCAATTAATTTGCCATTTTTTATGGACGATATATTTAAAGTGCATTTCATGAAAATAAGGATACGATTTACAGTAAAAAATGTAGTTTTTCTTTTTAATAAAAATATTTAATGAATAGTTTTTTTGTACTCTATTTACATTTGCTATGACATTTTATCAATTTTATTTTACTCTAATTAAGTTTTTGAAAATACAGTCCTTACATTTATAAAGCACTCTTGCAAGTGTAGCATTCAGATTTTTTATATTTAACCTGAAAATTGTGAATGTGGAATTTATCTATTTATTTATTTTACAAAAGATTAAGTTTCAAAAACGGATCATTCTTTTCTAAGGCATTCGTCGTTTTCCGATAGCACGACGAATAGCCGATGATCGGAAACTCCTTGCACACCAATGAATTCTCATGGAAAATGCATTGAAAATGTCTCATCGAGAGCGGAACTTATTGATATCGGACTCGATCAATTTATGATTAAATTCAGATAGACTTCCGATAAACGTAACTTTTCCCAATGAGCATCCAATGGGTATTTCACTAACTTAATAAGTATTTTTAGCTGAATATAAGCTAATAATTTAGCTGAATACACTGTATTTAAGTGTAGCTGTGTGTTTTTAAATATTTTTTTGTTTATGTTTTGTTTTGTTTTTATTTTTGATTGTTTGTGTCTTCTTCTTTTTTTATATGGTTATTATTAATCATCCATTTATTAATTATGATTTATTAACGCGCACATGATTTAGGGAATTAAGTTGGATATCTATATTATTATACTTGGATATCTATTGTTATTTATAAAGTGCTTATCAAAAATTAGTTGAAAACTCAAATCATTTGGAAAAGTTAAATATTACTAGATAATAATGAATACATACACATATTTTTTTTTAAGTCAGTTTCGATTTTTTAACGGTATTCAAGAAACTGCAACATTTTTTTTTATTGGAGATTATAAAATCTATTTTTTTTTTTCTAGTAAAAGGATATGTTTAGCTTTTAGGCTTGCTTTTTGTTTGTTTGTGTCTTTTTCTTTTTTATGGTTATTGTTATCATCCCTTTATTAATTATAATTTATTTGCGTGAACATAATTTAGGGAATTAACTTGGATTAATTTTTTTATTTATAAACTGCTCATTAAAAATTAGTCAAAAGTAAAATCTTTTGGAAAAGTTAAATATCACGAGGTAATAATGAAAAGGTATATGTACATTTTTAAATCAGTTTCGATGTTTTAAATGCATTAAAAAACTACATCAATTTTTTTATTGAAGATTATAAAAATCATTTTTTTTTCATGTACAAAGACATGTTTAGTTTGTAAATTTTAGCATAAACACTAAACTTTAAGCATATAAAGATATTCTATCATAAATAATGTACTCTTAAAATACTAGGGGGCTCCGCCTCCTGCGAGCTTTGCTCGCCAATCCCCGTTGAGAATCCGCAATCTCTAAAAACAGGGTAATGTGCCCCAGTTTAAAATATTACCCGGTTACGGAATATTGCATCATATTGTCACGAATGCCGACGGTCTTTTGTAACCAGGCTGTCATGCTTTTCCGCTTGAATGGGGCATTTTTTGGTTACCATGACCTCATCCGTTGCGACAGCTGATGGCTGTTTTTGGAATTGTTAAATAAGATGAATTATATGTTTGAAAATCAGCTTGTATGAATTAGTTATGTTAAAAAGTCGCTCCCTCTCAGGCTTTTATATCGACGCTATTGAAAATATCCTTCTTTTAGTTTCGAGATTATAAAACTCCCTCAACATGGGAAAAACGTTCAGAACAGCGGTATTGAAAAGCACTGTGTTTTGAAATTTTAAGCTTAATTAATTTAATTGGGTTTTTAACAACTCAAATAAATTAAACAGCTAAAAGTTAATTTCTTAAAGATATTATTACAAACTTATTACTAAAGCGATTTATTATGAGGAATTTGTTATAATAAAAAACTTTATTATTGCTAATCATCATTTGTTCTACCAATTTTATTTTCAGACATTAAAAACACACTAAGATTTCATAGTTTATCATACAGCCAAAAAATAGCGTACATGTCATAAGTTTTAAAACATATATATACTTTAACACAAATATTCAAGATAGTTTAAAAATATTTTCACCTCCTTTTTCACCGAGGCATCTTCAGTTATTGATGTTTTTCGTCTCACTCTCTCGCTAATCCTTGCTTTCCAGATTTTCCCTGTTAATTTTCCCTATTTTCAAAATGTGTCGCCATCTATTGTCTATAACCTATATGACACTAGAAAATATTATGAATAACGATTTAAAAGATATATTTAGAATATGGATAAGATATGTGGATGATGTATTTGCAATAACTAATAAAGCCACAGACCTCACCCCCTTACTAGAAAAACTTAACTCATATGATAAAAATATACAGTTTACAGTTGAAGTAGAGAAAAATAACAATCTGGCATTTCTTGACGTTTTACTTACTCGTTCAGAGCATAATCTCCATACTACAGTATACAGGAAACCAAATGCAAATTCTTACATAATCTCCAAACACTCAAGGACCCCCTTTCCATATAAAATAGCTGCAATAAATACATATATCCATAGAGCACTAAATGTATGTTCAACAGAAGACCTCCTAGAAACCGAAATAAATAAAATCAAATCAATAGCTAAGGATGCAGGATATACCACTAAAACGATACAAAAATTAGTTGAAAAAGTGAAAAAAAGGTACAATAGAATAGAACCAGCCCAGAAAGTTATAAAATTTACAAATTCAATCCCTTTCATAAAATGTGTTTCATTAAAAATAAAAAGAGAATTTAAAAAACTAGGAATAAATACCCCTATCACCCCTGACCTACCAATATTTAAATTAATTAGAACAGACATTGAGAAAATTTCACACCTACAGACATCTGGAATATACAAAATTAATTTCAAAAACAATGAAGGAAAAGATATGTCATATATAGGAATGACAAAAAGAAAGCTACAAGACAGGATTAAAGAACACCAACGGGATATACGACTTAATAAATCATCTACGGCCATAGCACGACTCAATAGAAAATCCCCCATCACAATAGATTTTAAAAACGTCGAGAAATTAGCAAAATACAATAGTTTAAATTACGCATTAATAAGAGAAGCCATTGAAATCATCTCATCAAAATCAGAAACCTGCAATGATCAACTACACGCAGTTATAGACAATAGATGGCGACACATTTTGAAAATAGGGAAAAATAACAGGGAAAATCTGGAAAGCAAGGATTAGCGAGAGAGTGAGACGAAAAACATCAATAACTGAAGATGCCTCGGTGAAAAAGGAGGTGAAAATATTTTTTTAACTATCTTGAATATTTGTGTTAAAGTATATATATGTTTTAAAACTTATGACATGTACGCTATTTTTTGGCTGTATGATAAACTATGAAATCTTAGTGTGTTTTTAATGTCTGAAAATAAAATTGGTAGAACAAATGATGATTATGAATGATATGACATTATAAAAGAATAGATTATAAAACTGTTTATTATTGCTTTTTATATAATTTAGATATTTTAAAAAATTAAATACTCAAATATACAGTTATGCGGTTGTCTTGTTTTAAATACATCTCTTCTAGCAGCGCGTAATTGCATCAAAATTAATAGTAATATCCCATTTAAAAATCTGCAGCAAACTGTCCAGTCATTCAACCATTTTTATAGATAACCGTTACTTTACCATAATATGAAGGATTGTTCTTGGTCCGAATAGAGGCAAATAATAAAGCGTTTTCTCAAAATAATGTTTGAATGAATGGCTGAATAGTATGCTGCAGGTTAGTGGAACTCCACTTATACGTTACCTGAGTTGTACGCTTTCCTCAGTTATACGTTTCAACTCAGCGGTCCCGGTCGTTTGCCATTAAAAATTAGCTGAGCTGAGTTATACGTTTTTGAGTTCTATGTTTCCCTCAGTTATACATTACGTTTTTGCGTTTCCGGATGAAATTTTATCACACTTTTACGTTTTGCTGAAAATAATTTCAGAATTTTTGCTACGTCTTGCCTCCCGACTCTGCCGACTGACGGCGTGTCTGATTGTGATGATCTGTCAATCGGTGTCATTCTTCGGAACTGCTCTGAGGGCTTTTAACATAGTAAAGTGGTTCGTCAGGAGTACAAGCAATAACTAAAATACGGCTGCTTTATTAACAAAAATGCAAAGTTTAATGTTCAGCGTCCATTCTGAGGAAAATAAATAATCAAGATTAGTGAGTATTTCAATAAAATTTAGGAAACTGCTGTAATAACTGCTGCCTTTTAATAAAATATTTACATGCCAAAGCAATTTCAGTGATTCTTTTTGAGTAGTCTACATATGTAAAAAATATTTTTAATAAGGCTTTTATAATAAAATAACTCAATAAATTGTTAAATGTGTTCAGCATTTAACTGTAAAAATGTAAAAACCTACACATATATTTTTCTTCTACTGATGTAATTACAATTACATTTGAAATTGAAAATAGCTTGTCACCCCCCCCCCCCTCCCATTTTCCCGCTCATTCAGTGAGGGTGTGCCTTTTCTTAAAGCAGATCTTTTAAATTAATTTAAAAGCTAAATATTAAGCATATTGACAATCTTTCTGCATACATTTCACTGCATAAAGATATAACTATACATAACTATGCTTTTAAGCATAACTATAAAATTAATAATAAATAAATGCCTGAAATTTTCGGTTATAAAATTATGATTAACACGCTGATTGCCAAGTCTATTTTGTCTGTCTTTCCGTTTGGGCCACAAAATAAGATTCCATTTACACAATCTATATGTGTCATTCACCGATGACTGACGCGACCTAAACGGAAAGTTCAGTGTCAGTCACCGGTGGCTGACGTGGCACTCAACGTGTTAATTAATATTTTAGCTTTTAATGAAAACAAACAACGCATATGCATAAGTAAGTATGTCTCTGTATATAGTATGTGTGTTGGTGGCTAATTAATAATTTGTCATTAATAATACTTTTTATATGTATACTTGGGGGCTCTGCCCCCTTGCAAGCTATGCTCGCCATTCCCCCGTTCAGACACCGCAGAATTTAAAAACACGCTAATCTCATCGGTTTTAAAAATATTAGAGAAGACTGAATTATACTGAAAAAAGCTGTGCCTTGTAAACGTGTTTCCATTCAATTCCGTTTGACTGCAAAAATTCAAGGCCGAAACAGTTGCTGTTAAAACATCCAATGGTTGTTTTTGTATTTGATTAAAGTGGATCAGTTAAACATTTGAAAAGCAGCTAAAATAAAATGAATTAAATGTACAGAGTCTTTGTCATCCGGTATTTCAAAACAATTTCTATAACAATAGCCTGTGATGATAGTCCTGTGACTATCATCAACAGTTCCGCGTGGATCACTTCGCTTTTTATATTCCACAGGTGATAGGTCGCCAAATATTATTCTATCGCCATCATTTCATCCATACTATAATAGTCCAAGTCATGTAACTGCCATTAATAAATACTATCTGATTCCTTCGCTTTTCATATGAAAGTTTGGCACGGATATCATATACTGCCCCATATTGGCGCGATTTTTTTCCGACGCCAATTTAGGGGAAATATCAACAGCATTAACAACAACATCCAGCTTACCATTTCAAGCAAAATAACGATACATTGGCGCAATTTAAGTACCCGTTGCGTATATGACATTGCCGCCGGAAAAAATCGTGCCAATATGGGGCCGTATATGACATCTGTGCCGAAAGTTTTCATTTTCATTAAAAAATCACATTTTTTTTTTCGAATAAAACTACATAAAAGTTGCCATGTTCGCAAAGAATTCTTAGTACTGCTACGCTAGCCGGGTGCAAATCTCGCCAATAGCCTTTTTTTCAACTCGCCAGTTAGTATTTTTTTTTTCATTTTACGAGTGGTAAATTAAAACATTGCTTTGAAGTTGAAATCAAATGTCATGGTTTGTTGCATTATTTAATATTTGGCCAGATGTCATATACGCACCGGGTTTGGCGTGATTTTTTTTTTTTTTTTTTTTTTTTTTTTTTTTTTTTACGAAAATTTGGCGAAAACCTCGTTTTTAAATACCAGTTACAGATGTATTTTTGGTACTACTTAGTTATCCCGTCGACCAAAAATCTATCACCAAACTATAAGATTAAATGCCAATAATGGTTGATCGTAAATGTCGCCCCACCAGTGGCCGAGAGGTTCTGCTCTCGAAGCTGGTAGACGGGAGGTGCTGGGTTCGATCCCAATCGCGCCCGTCGGCCTAATCGTTCGGAGTTTTCGTGGTTTTCTTCGAACCTTGGTTCTCCAAGCGTTAATACGGGTTAGGCTCCCTTAGAAAGACCTCCACGGAAGGCGCTCCCCCCCTTAGGGCCTATATCCCACGTGCAGATAATTGGCCGACATAAATACAACCAACCAACAACCGTAAATGTCATATTCACTTGACTTTTACGATCAAACAAGTTACACGCGTTTGAGTTTATGCCATCAAGTGATTTTTATTTCGACGTTTTATTTGTATATTTATTAATGTTATACTATTTTATTTGTTCTTTCGTTATTTAAAATAAAATTATGTCAATTTGTATAATTTGGCGAGTGGTTCGACGATTTATATAATTTGGCGAAATTGGTCGACGGAGTAACTAAGTAGTACCGTATTTTTTAATTATTTTCTATTATTTTTAAAAGAGAATAACCAAAAAATAATAATTAATAGCTATAGAACAAAACAATTTATATAATTTTAAAAAAGAAAATAAAAGTAAATAAACGTTTATTATTAAATAAACAATGATAGCCGGGTTACCATGCCAATCAAAATAATGCCATTTTGGCGCCAATCAGGTATCCCGGCGCGTATATGACATCTGTCCCTAATATTTTTCTTTTCGTTTTGTTTTTAAGAAAAAGAAAGAAAGAAGTGAAAGCCATCAATTTTAAATGTTTCAGTTTTAAATGAAAGTTTTGTATTTTAAATAAAATGAATGAAAGGATTATATTTTTAATGAAATACAAAAAAATGCGATGGGAAAAATATTTGGCGATTTATCACCTGCGTCTCGCTAACATAAAAATATCGAGTTCTTGATTTCTCTATCAGAATTTTTCGATCTGGCGAAAGATTTTTCAAGTAAATTGAATTATGAATAAAAGTAACATGATACATTTCTTAGCATACGTTTAAGGGAGGCCAAACTGGTCGTAAAATTAGTTTAAAATAATAACCTTTTCTAAAATATGAAAAAAAAATATCTGTTATGATTAAAATTTGAGTTGCCATCATTAGAGAAAAGTATTTAAAATTAGAAAAAAAATTAATATCTCGAAAACTAAGTCGAGTTTAAAAATTCTAATACCAGTTTTGAAATCTGCGGATCAATACGAATTTTTGGTGTTAATTTCATCGCAAAGTATTCCATATTTTAGGAGAAATCGCCGTGAAACATAATCAGTTGTTTAATCAGTCGTTTCATAGAATCGTTTCATAAATTCGTTTCATTTTAGTCGTTTCATAATATCCGTTTCATAAATTCGTTTTATTAGGATTTTACATATATAGGGTAGATGTACTTACATTTTTATTTGCGACAGTTTCGTTTTGGTTTTTTTGCTGAAACTCGACAAAACACTGAAATTCAGTTCAGCTCGGTTTCCGTCGATCACTTATAATAAATCATGTGTTATCAAACTTATATTTTCAAACAATGGAAACACTTTTAGATTTACTTGCTTGAAAGTTCAGAAAGTGAAACATTGTTTTTATAATCAGTAAATTAGTAGCATGATGTGAACAAAAAAAAACTTCTTTTGTATCATTCGTCCAACAAATAAATTTAAATAGTGCTGTTACACATCAGCAATTACGAAGTATAGTATATTTCTTTGAATTTAAATCGGAATTACAGCTACTATTTCACAGTACAGCGTCGCCCAACCTATTCGGTGTTCAAATACAAAATTAATTCAATATACTATATCTTTTTCAAAAACTCCAGCTATAAAATTTTGGGTGCATTTGTACCCAATAGAAACTGAAATACAGTTACTATAATATTCATCAAAAAGATAGCATAGCAGCACCCCTGTTGAGAGGACAGAATTAAAATTGAATCAAAATAATTTTTAATAGATATCTTATACATTAAATGTGGTGAAATCTCATCCCCATAGATACAGGTATCACGGAAATCTTGAAAAACACAGCATAGCAGAGCCACATATTGGGCGTTATTTACCTAAACCTAACAAGCAATAAATATTTCATTAAGTCTAGCGGTCTAGCAGTTTCATGAAATTCAGTGCATAAATTTATGAGATAGACAAAAATTTGTGATACATACATGCAGACAAACTGACATATTCCAAAAATAAATAAATCGTGAATAGGATGTCACAAAACGTGTAAATTTATCAAAAATCGGAAATTGAAAATTTTCACGATTCAAATACTTTCTTATTATACATATAAGACATAAAAATAAAACATCTTTGAAAATAAACTACTCTCAAGGAATTTTTCAAAAATAATAAATTTTGTTCTCTTTAATCACAGATTTTCATTCATTAGAGGTATTTTTTCAATAAATATACTTCGAAAAAATTCCTTTTTTTCGTATAACTTTGTTCTCAGCTATAAGGTTTGTGATCCCTAAAACAATATTTATCTTAGAGGATTTTCTTGTTATATCTTGTCTTTCATTAATTTATGGAAATGCATTTATAGTTAAAATATTTTGATTGTGATTTTATTTACCTTGTGGATAAAATATTTAATACATTTCCACAAAAATGTTTTAGAAATCATTCATAGAATTCTGCATTATCGCGCGAGTTACTTCCGTAAATCTATGAGTAAACTTTATTATGGAGTACGATATTAAGGAATAAAGTAATTATTTACAGATATTTTTTATTTGTTGACGAGATTGTATTTTATTTTGTTCTAATTCTGACACGAAAATATAGGATATATTGATTAAAACATTATATTGATGACTAAACATTTTAAGAATATGCAGAATGATTTCCAAAAACTCTGAGTAAACATAGCTGTCTTTTCAATTGTCCGCATTTATAGTTAAAATATTTTGATTGTGATTTTATTTACCTTGTGGATAAAATATTTAATACATTTCCACAATAATGTTTTAGAAATCATTATAGAATTCTGCATTATCGCGCGAGTTACTTCCGTAAATCTATGAGTAAACTTTATTGTGGAGTACGATATTAAGGAATAAAATAATTATTTACAGATTTTTTTTTTTTTATTTGTTGACGAGATTGTATTTTATTTTGTTCTAATTCTGACACGAAAATATAGGTTATATTGATAAAAACATTATAGTGATGACTAAACATTTTAGGAATATGCAAAATGATTTCCAAAAGCTCTAAGTAAACATAGCTGTCTTTTCAATTTTCCTTGTCACAAGTTTCTATATCGTTGCAAAATACATAATATTAATATAGAATAAATAAAAAAGAGTTTAAAATAAACTAAGAATTTGTTGGTCATAAAAATTAATTAAAATTTGTTTAATTAAAAATACGTTTTAGAGATCTTTTATAATATTGTATTATAAATTAGTTTATATGTAGATGGCAAATGCATGTATAAAAACTTTCATTAATTCGTTATTGATAGATTCTACAAAAATGCGTTGTGTAGCCATTTCGTACATTTAAAACTTCGCATTATACCGGATGATCCGAAAGTCACAAATAAAATAGAAAAACAATAATTAAAAAAGTATAGACAACAGCATGATGCGATTTTCACTAAACAGCACAAAAATAACGCTTTATGTTTTTAAATACTGGAAATTTCCTTTCCTGAATAATTAATTACATTTATCACCAATAAATGGCGTTTCATTTGTGCCTGCACTTTGTAAAGCGTTGCACCAAAATTCACACCGCTACTTGGATTATAAATGTTTAATTTGATGAAGGCCATTAGTGAGAATTGATGTGAAACGTATCAAGGAACTCTGCAGAGAATCTATAAGGATTTCCACTGTAATTTGTTTCACATGATGTCGTAAATAGCGATGCGTAGAAGCTTTGAGACCTCGACAGTGCTAAAACTACAGCGCAGTTAAAAATGAAGCTATTCTGGAACATTTTTTAAATCTTTCTGAGTATTGAGATGAACACTATATCCTGCTATTGTCAATATACCTTTTGCTTCATTGGTTTTTTATTTCTTTTGTGACTTTTGTATCACCCGGTGCGTTGTTTAGTTCATAACGCTGTTAGTTGGCACAGCTTAAATGTTTTATATGTTATCGACAACAGTTGATATAGGAATTTTTAAATTTTTTTCTCTGTTTTATATGCAATTATTGTGTATAGGCGGCTCGCATGAGTTCTGTGCAAGAGTGAGACCCCTCCCCCTTTTTTTTCTTCCTGACGCACATAGAAATAAGTCCAAACAACGTCGTTAATAGAAATCTAGAGTCGGCCATCACTGTAATATAAGCAATAAAATAAATAGCGATGCAGCCATCGCGGCCAAGGTGCTAGTCAAGTAGCTCTCCGCTATGAGGCGATCAGGAGAATTTCGTTCCGCGGCCAGATAGAAAACTCGTTAAGGCTTGCCGTCCTTCAGCTTCCGAATTCCCTTCGGTAATGTTAAGTCTATGGGCGTTTGATGTATTCTTATAGTTAAAATATCTCCTCAGGATATTAATATTTTTTATTTCTGTTCTCTGTGTGCTCTTCTTAAAGGATGTCTTTTTTTTTTTTTTTTTTTCTAAGATGTTAAAATATTTCTGAAATCTTTGCCTAGATATTTTTTGTGTTAAGAGCGGATAATCTGGGAGTAAAATTTTAACACTTCATATAAAATTAAGCATAGATTTTATAAATATTTTGAGAACTAAGGAAAAAAAAAGAGACATCCTTTAAGAAGAGTACACAGAAAAAAGAAGTTAAAATATTACTTTCCCGAGGAGATATTTTAAATACAAGAATACATCAAATGTCCACATAGACTTAACATTACCGAGGGGAATTCGGAAACTGAGAGGCGAGCAGCCTTAAGCTAGGCATATTGCGCGGCAGGTAGGGGCTAGTCAGCGGTTTAATAATAATTATTATTAGAATTACAGTTTGTTTGTTTGTTTTTTTGGGGGGGGAGGGGGAGAGGGGTTAAAAGGCATGCATTGTTGTTGTGTTAAAATCATACTCTCTGCCATTTTAATACTCAAAGATTACAGGTTGAAGAAAAACTAGTAGCGCTGTAGTGAGTCCCAAATTTCAATGAAACTAAACACATTTTTATTCCTTTTTGTTGCAATTTCTTCTTCATATGTACAAAAGAGTCGTACACAACGAAATAGAGAAGATTTTATAACGAAGTTTGCATTTATACCTCTTCAATGTCAAGTAAGCGCGTAGGCACCGCGTGATGTCCGATCAGTGATGTTTTGTTTGGAGAGTTCGCCGACCAAATCTCAAGCGTGGATGTTTTGTCGTTTAGAAGTCAGGAAAATATTTTTTTTTTCTTAATACCTAAAACTTGCTCCTTAAAATCTGCTAGAAATTATATGTGTTTAGTTTAATTGTATATAGTATTTGAGTTTGAATATCTGACATATTACATATGCTGGGCTATTTCTCTACTGAATACCACGGACGTAACTGGTACAAAGCAGCATAAAACAGGTATGTAAATCATTTCATCAAGAGATCTAACTGACAGACAGTGACACATAAAACTCTGCCACACAAACACAGTCACACAATATACATATCAGTGTTGCATTCAAATTATATTTATTCTATAATGAATTATATGCAGTATATGTATGGGCGCCGACATTTTAAAATTTTTAGGGAGTTAGGGGGGGGGGGGAGGCATAGTGAATTACAAAGCTTACCGAAGTCAATCGAAGCGATAAAAGGGCTGACCTACAATTATTTATTTTACGTTATCGCGCAAATCAGCGCTCCTTCTGAAATTTTTTAGAGGGGCGTATTCTTGCCCTCCCCCCTCCTCCTCCTGTCTTAGTCGACACATGTGATCATATACTACTTTAACAGGTTTTTATGTCCTTGAGATATGCGCACATCTATATATTTGGCAAGTTTCTCACTTTGCCACCACACAGCAGCTACTAATTTTAATCCGCAAAGAGCTGAGTGAAGCGGAACTGAATAAAACAATACATGGAACTTCTGCTCCTTATATACTTTTAAATATTGATTTCCATACAAACTTTTAAGCTGTAGCTTATTATTTCTTCCTTAGAAATTAACCGCTTATTACTAATCATTTCGTAATATTGCCCTTGAAAACGAGTTACGAATCATTAGTTCCAATTTTATTCATAATTGCTCTTTCATTTCAAGTGCATTTTGTAGTTTTTCTTTTTGAATTAATGAATTTTAAATTTTGAGATCATACATTTCGCGCAAAGGATTTTTTGATGCTGACAATGATTCATTATTTCAGGTCTTTTTTCATGGGTTAAATTGATTTTGTTACAAATAATTTTAGAAAATATTTCAAATATTTATGATTTCCTTCATATATTTAATTATTTACTTGTTCTTTTTATGAATTCGACATCCTGCTGTCTTTCCTTTCGCCAATTTTGAATGTTTTAATTTTTAATGCTGCATATATTGGTGATTAGGATATAAATTTATTTAAAAAAATTCATTAATGATTTGTTAAATTAATAACAGTTGATTCAGCTTTATTATGTATAATGTCAGTGCAATGTATTGATACTTAATTTATTAATTTTTATTTAAAAAAAGGATGATGAATTGTAATATTATATAATGGTTATATATATATATGTGTGTGTGATTTCCGGAAACATATTCCCTTTTACGGTCTCTCAGAAATTGTTATCTTATAGAAATTTCTGTTTCTTGGATAAACGCTTATAACCTCTCTGTTTTTTCCCCCAAGTTAATAAATAAGAGAAGGAAGTATTCTTGACAACAAAACAAAGGGTGAAATATTGGGATACACATCTTAATGATAATAACTCTAATAAATTCGGAGGATATTGTTTAAAATTTCTTTTTGCAGAAAGTCAATGACCTTGAACAAAAAATTATCATCTGTAAAATATCCGTTTATTCCTAGCATGCATGCGTATTGGTTCTATTAATAGAAATCCGAATTTAATTTAAAAATGAAAAACCAAAAATTCTATAAATTATGATTTCTAATTTAATAAAAAAGATAAAGTTTTCGAATTTAAATAACAATTACTTTTCTCATTCATTCAAATGTACTCATGCCCCACCAGTGGCCGAGAGGTTCTGCTCTCGAAGCTGGTAGACGGGAGGTGCTGGGTTCGATCCCAATCGCGCCCGTCGGCCTAATCGTTCGGAGTTTTCGTGGTTTTCTTCGAACCTTGGATTTCCAAGCGTTAATACGGGTTAGGTTCCCTTAGAAAGACCCCCACGAAGGGCACTCCCCCTGGGCCTATATCCCTCGCGCAGATAATTGGCCGTCAAAAAATCAACCAACCAATCATATGTACTCATAATTTAAAGGTATATATAAATATTATACAGACATACAAACAATAAATACAATAAACCCAACTGGAGTGAAAAATTAGCCAGAGCCAGGAATCGAACCCGGGACCACAGTATACAAGACTGCTGCCCTAACCACTGAGTTACTCCAGACGATGCCTGAGTCTGCAATTTCTCACCAGTAAACCATGTTTGGGAAGTCACCAGCCATCTATACGACAGCCTTGGATGACCGGAGAGAAATTGCAGACTCAGGCATCGGCCGGAGTAGCTCAGTGGTCAGGGCAGCAGTCTTGTATACTGTGGTCCCGGGTTCGATTCCTGGCTCTGGCTAATTTTTCACTCCAGTTGGGTTTATTGTATTTATTGTTTGTGTGTCTGTATAATATTTATATATACCTTTAATTGTTGAATGCAGGCGTTATTATGTGTGTATGTGTGTTTTAATATATATTGTAGTATGAGTGTTTTATTGTACTCAGAATTTATTTTTTAAAGTTGAAGAAGTTAAATATTGTTAAATAAAGTTGAATTTATAAAGTTGTTTATAAATAAATATTCGCATATAAAATATATTTGTAATGAAAACATTTAAAAGAAATTTTAATTTAAATATTAAATGGAAAAGAATTGATTTTACTCAAAAAAGAAAAAGAAATATTTTATCTAATAAAAATATAATATTCATATTTTGCATCTAGTAATATGCTTAAAAATATTTATAGTTTTTATTTTTATCCTATATTAATACTAAAGTATTAAAACAACCCAGCCACAATCTCATTGAAGATGAAATCTTCCCGAAATTAACTTCAAAATTAAAAGTTTAAAAAAAAAATTGATCAAGTCATACCCATTCGAAGCAAACATATTTACTTCAAAGCGTTTCGCTTGTACAACTGTAACCCTGTGGTTAGCGTGCTCGTTTCATAACACTAAGACGGCTGGTTCGAATCCGAGGTCCGCAACTTTTATTTTTTTTCCCAACTTTCTTCAATTGACGAATATTTTAACTCCTGTAACGGAGGTAAAAAAACGAATATTCGTCAATTAACGGAAAAATCAATAAATTTTCGTTAATTGAGGAAAGCATTTCTGAGAGTGTTTAAATACACAGCATTTTAAGACTTTTTTATTTCATTTCCGTTTTAAATTACTGCTTAAACACGCCACTTTTTATAAGACAATAAAAATCCTTATTTATATTTACTGTGACGTCACAAAAATGTTGTTGATGAATTTGACATTTAATACATCTTTTTTAGCGGGAAAAATTCATGTCACATTTAGTAAATGTGGAATTTCCGATTAATGAATTTTTAATTAGGTACAGAGTCACCTTATTTTTGATATCATAATAAATTTCCCACGAGATTAGGCATTTATTCAGATGAATTTTTGTTTAATTATACGAATTTATTTAACTTAATTCGCGTATGTAAAGACGGAATTTTATAATCCATTTTTCACTCATTTCCTGTGGTGTGCTCGAGTTCTAGAAATTTATATTCCCACCTACAATAAATTATTTTCATATTTTCAGAAATTAATTAATTATCAACAGATTAAATTAAATTAAATTCTGATTACATGTTCAGATGCTACATAGGGGACCGAGCCAGTAGTTGATCAAATAAGGTCAATGCTACGGGGTTTTTATTATATTTCCTTCCTTTTAAGTTTTAGAAATAAACTAACATGATTGCTCCAACCCTTAATGAATGTACTATAGTGGGTGTTGTGCAGAAACACTACTCAACACTTCGAACAATTTTATGCAATAATTTATAAACATTATGCACATTTTTTTTTTTACATATTATTTTATAAAATTTATTTATTGTATTTAAAGATATAATAGAGTCAGGTAACCTCTTCGACTTGATATACGTCGAGAGTGGTCTTCAATATTTAAAGAGAGTGTGGTGTTGCCTCTATTATGGTAAAAATCAATATACCATAAAAAGGACTTAGGTGCCCCGGAACCAGAATATTCTACAAACGTGGATGTGCCCCTGTTCATCACCTTGCATGTTAATTAAAAGGTACTTGAATTTTCATTTTATTGTTCCTTTATATTTTTAAGTGTAATTAGTACTGAAATGTACTTTAGGGAGGTGTATGCCCAATTATGGTTATTTCATATAAAAAGGTCAAAATTAGAATAATAAGAAAATCATTAGATTTTAAAACAACAAAATAATTTTTAAGAGTTACTCTCGTGTGAGAGAGTGTTTTGGGGGTTAATGTTTGTATACTTAACTTGTAAATATGTTTGTTGTAAATAAATATATTGTTATTTTTAATTATGGGTCTTTACTTGCATCATGAGTCAGTTTAATCATTTAATTAAAATATTTTATTTCAGCATTTATTAGCAGCTTTGTGAAGTATGTTGCAGTTAATCTTTTATGATGCCTATAAGTTAGACTGCCGCGTAAAAATTCACAACGCTTTGGCGGTTGAAAGTTTATTTACCGTGTTAGTACAGATAATGAAAGTATTATATCAGGGTTTGTACGCTACAAGGACCTTTTACCAGAATCTTTGTAAAGTAATATTTGCTTTATTTAATAAGAAAAATTGTATCTTTAGGTATAGCGATCAGTACTTTACGAAATTTCTGGTACTAAAACACCTAAAATCCCTTGATGCGTACGAACCCTATACCTACGGTCTAGCCAGGGCATTTTGACGATCACACAATTAGTAATTGAATTGAATTTACATTTACATTTACAACTATGGGGATACAGGTATTTAAAGGGTATAATTAGGGTTTTTTACATGAGAATTTTACTGTGCTACTTATTTCCCCTTGGAGTGTGATAGATGGGGTGGTTCAGCGAATGGGTTAACACTATTTCTCATATAGGTCCGTTTCACCACAACAGTGGGCGAAAATGAAATCTGCGGAAATTAAATAGCAACAAAATTATAAATAAATAGTTTCTTTAATTGCCATTTTCCTAGTAGTTGATCAATCGAAAATTCAAAAATTAATCTGTAAAATATCATGTTTGAGCTGTGATTAACAATAATTCATATAAAACTATTATTTGAAATAAGCAAGATGGAAGTGGATTATTTTAACTTATTGTAATTGCCTCCAACTAATCAAAAACTTAATTTTTATATTTTCTAATTTAAAAGAATCTTAAAATGGCTCCTATTACAGCAGGCAGCAGAAAACAATATGACAACAGGTGCTCCAACATTCAAACAAAGATATTATGTCTGGTGCCACGTGTAAAACTCATTTTCGCCTGAAATTGAGTAATATTTAAAAAATTTGATCAACTACTGGCGTGGTCACCCTAATTTGTCTAATTTTCGGACTTTTTACAATGATGTAAAAAAAAGAAAAAAAAACATTTGCAGTAGCATAAAAATGCTTTTTTTTCCCTGGTAGTCATATTTAAAAACGAAACTGAGCAAAAAATTAAACTTTCTTTATAACAAACCGTTAATTTTGAGCTTTTAATGTATGAATACAACATGAGACTGCGAAGTATTGGAAAGAATGTGGATTTTAATTTATAAAACATGAATTTCAAATGCAGATTTTCTACTTTTAAATACATAAATGAAAGCAGGTTTTTTTACTATTTTTACTTCTATTTTATGATTTATAATTTAATGTTAGGCTTTTACGTTTCAGTGATCCGATTTTAATCTTTATACTAAATGTAGTACATTATTTTCCTGTATACAAAAAACTTTATTTGGAAGTAGACATTTACGATTTAATACTGATTGCCATATTGACGATTTACGGACGCGAAGTCCACACGGTCCTGTTACATTGACTCTACCTGTTATAGTGATGTGCAAATCACTGAATCTATTTTGTAAATCGAAATTCCTCAGCAGTTAACCTTTCTGTAACATGTGATTTTAATTATGATTTCAATATATTTTAGAGAATTATGTATAGTAAATTCCATTTTTAATGAACATTCTACTGTATAAATAAATTTATCATATTTTATATTATGTATTAATTTATAATAACTAAATTCATAATATTTTAATTATATTTCATTTTATAATAAATAAATTTAATAATGTATAAATTTATTATATATTATTTACTAATAAATAATTTTATTGTTATTATTGTAAATAAATTAGTTAAATGCAGCTAAATATAAAAAGTTAAGTATAATGTATAAACATAAATTTCATGTTATATTTTGTCAAGCTTAATGTTATAGAAAGTTAAATTTAATTTTATATAACGTTAAAGTTATTGTTATTCAAGGCTTTGTTTAAATTCGATATGAAAAAGCAAATTATTGTAACTTTAATTAAGAAAGGCAAGTGTCAAATCTAAAATAAAGCTTTTGTAAAAGGTCAGAAACAGTTGTAAAATCCCATGTAAAAACTTGACATTCTAGCTCTCTCGAGAACTACTGAAACGATTTCAAAGTAAAAGTCCGAAGTAGAAGATCTTAAAAGCCTATTTCGGGCTTTTGCAAACTCACTTTGGTAAATGCTATGCTTTACTGGTAAAACCATGGATTCACCAGACTTCGGCCTTTTACAGTAACATAATTTTATATAAAATATACATCAGAGCTTATGCTAAAGTTATTTAGCTAAAGATATGGAGTCAATTGCTACTGAGGATGATCTTAAGGGTCCTGTCCCTGCCGGCGAAGACACTCACAAGCTAATGCTAATCCTATGGGGAGGGATTTTTCTAATATCTCGTTTGCATTTCGACATTTTTAAATAATTTTTTTTTGCATTGGATAGCCGAGGTCCGTCTCTACAACGCACCTTGGTTACTTTTTTGATTTTGGTCGCAGATATTTTTAATAAATTTACTTTCATTTTCAAAACCGGTTCTGAAAATGAAAGTGTCATTCTAAAAAATGTCTGCAACCAAAATCGAAAAAGTAACCAAAATCGAAAAAGTAACCAAAGTGCGCTGTAGAGACGGACCTCGGCTATCCAATACAAAAAAAATTATTTAAAAATGTCGAAATGCAAACGAGATATTAGAAAAAATCCCTCCCCATAGGATTAGCATTAGCTCGTGAGTGTCTTCGCCGGCAGGGACAGGACCCTTAAGCTACTACATCTAAGCATCAGTAGCTTTAAGAATTAAATCAGACTTTAACTTCTCTAATTGTGAAAACCCTCATTGATTTGTAAAATTTCGAATGTGGATATTAACCCTTAAATGCATAGCGTAACTCAGGGGTTACATTATATTTTTTTGGCATTCTACTGGTCTTTTGGTGAACTATTAGGTGCTACTCACATGTGATAACATGCATTTAAGATCGTGAAGTCTGTTTTTGTTCTGATTGGTTATCACGGGGAGGTTATAACACATTTTGTTGATACTGCTTGCAATGGGCTCGACTGGCGTTTTTTCTGTATCTTTATAAGGAAATAACTATCAATTCTGCAAACTATTGAAAGCATTATAAAAATTATTATATTGTTGAATAGTTGTTATTATGCAATGAAAACACTTTAAAGTAATTATATAATTTAAAATTATCATTTTTTACCAATTTTTGTTATGTAATTAAGGACTGAGAATATGACATTATGTCCAACAGAAACATAAATAATTTTTTTCACTATTTTCTAGTGGATAATTCACAAAAACAGTCTCAAATAAAATGTTTTCCGAATAAAATAAAAATCCTGCATTAAAGGGTTAATTAGATTTAGCGAGTTATTACTGTACTGTAAAAAAAATCTATGAAGTTACTAAGGATTTCCTAGGAAACTGGGATGCCTAGAACTTTTAATGTAACTGACAACAACAACAAAAAAATCCTGTAACAGATTCACGTTTACACTATATATATATATATATATATATAAAATCTCTAATGTTACTAAAAATTTTCTAGGAATCTGAGATGGCTAGAACTTTTTATATATCTGCAACAAAAAAAATCCTGTAATTATCCCGGGTTACCGATAAAATTTTAGTAAGCATACAAATTTCTGTAGCTTTACAAAAACTAGTTTTGTAGATTTACATCTTTTTTCTTTTCAGTGTACAGATAAAAATTTAGTAAGCTTGCATTTTAGTAACAGATTTCTGTAGCTTTTACAAAAACTAGTTTTGTAGATTTACACCTTTTTTTACCAGCGTGAATGATAGAATAATAAATTGTTATTAATTCGGCATGCAGATTTAGATATCTGAGTAAAAATTTTATAAGACAGTTTTATAAATGAAAAGTGTTTTCTTACTATTTGACAAATACATTTAATTTAATGTAGTTTTCTTATTTAATGAGTAAAACCTCCTTGTATTTGGAAGTTTGACCCTGTTTATAGAGTTAGTACAAAAAATATTTTTTATAAAATATTATTTAAGTACTTTTCAAAATTATTGCGCTGGAAATAGATATAACATATAATAATCTTTTTTATCTGAAAAAAATTGTGATGCCGTTGTTTAGTAAAGGCAAATTGTATGCGTTTTGTAAAAAAGTTGGTCAAACACATCCCAAATCTCCCTATCATACTGATAGTGACTTCTTAAATAACAATAATTTTCCAAGCAAGATATTTTCTCGTTCTTGGAATATCTTAGCTATCATAATAATGTATCCTATTTGTATTTCCTATGAAAGCAGATCTTTGTAAACCTCCCTAAATCTCCAATTTCCTTTATTCACAGTAGTAAGTAACAAAAGGAGATAATCCTGACAACGAAACAAGGAATGAAATGTTGCGACACATGCACTGGTGACAATAACTCTCATAAATTCAACGTATATTATTAGAAAGTAGGTAACAGGCGGCAGTTTATACAATACTGTGACTATCATTTGCAGCATATCTGAGCGCTGTGTGGGAGTAGAGCGTTATATTTTTTTTATCACGTCCCGTGAAATCAATAACTATAAAGTTTTATTCCTCTATTTCCTTTGTTTGTTTACACTCAGTAACGCTACAAGTTTTTAAGAAAATATATTAATCTGCACTTAAGTTTTATATAATCATGTCTTAAAATTGGCAAAATATACCAAAATTAATTGAGGGATTAATTCTTGCAAGACAATTATATTTAAATAAATATAAAATAATCCTAAAGTCATCCGCGGATTAGATTCTTCTATATACGCAACAAAATCCGATAATCTTATGTGTTATTTATGTTACAAGACGGATTGTTTTTACATATAATTGGAAGAAAATTTCTAAAGCTAATATTTTAATGAGAGAATTTTTATTAATATAAATTGAGTGAAACATGCCGTGGACAGGATTCGAACTTAAGTACATCTGGTTTCACGTGCCAAGGCTGTAGCGACAAAGTAAGATATCCTGGATGACTCTGACCGACATAACTTACTAATCTTTGCCTGTAATATTTATATGGATAGCTCAGTAGGTAGATAGCTGGCAAGTTAAACTAGGGGTACTACACTGTAAAAAAATAAATAAATAAATAAATAAAATCTGTAAAGTTACTGAAGTTTTTCTAGGAAACTGGGATTTCTAGAACTTTTTATGTAACGGCAACAACAAAAAATCATGTAACAAATACACTTTTGCACCGAAAAAAAAAAAAAAAATCTTTAAGGTTACTAAGAATTTTTTTAGGAAATTTTTTTTGGGGGGGGATGCCTAGAACTTTTCAAGTAACTGCAACCAGGGTTACAGATAAAATTTTAGTAAGATTACTGTAATTTTAGCAGGCTCATTTGTAAAGCTACAGATTTCTGTAGCTTTACAAAAACGAGTTTTGCAGATGTACAGCTTTTTTGTACAGTTACAGATGAAAGTTTAGTGTGCATGTAACTTTACATCTGTAGAACTACAGATTTTTTTTTTTTTTTTTTTTTTACAGTGTAGATCCAAAATATGGCCTGAACGTGGTATTTCACACAGCTGAAATTAACACTTTAAGGTGTAAACACCAGTGTCACACGGGTTGCCGTTTTCTGTGAAGGGAACTAAGCCCCAGAATCTCTCGGGGTCAACTTTTAACTCTCTGAGCTATATATAAAACTACCAACTATATATGTTCACTGTTTTTTCAGATATTATCTACGAACCTTTTATTTGAAAAAAAATATGTGGCAGCACTAAACAGAAGTAAGTATATGAAAATATCTAGAATCAGAACTTTATTCGAAATTATTGTGAACCTTGTGGTGTTGCTCTGTTTGCTTTGAAATGTACCCCACATAATCAAATTTTACTAAATATTGTTTATATACAAATGAAACCTATTTTCAGGTATTTGTATACCATTTGGGTAAGTTCTCGTTTAAGTTCGTGAAAGCTTTTATCTTAAAAAATAATGTTTTCTTATGCGGAACTTTTTTAAAAATTATGAAACAGGCTTTTTTTAGTAATTTCTCATTAAATATTAATTTTTAGTACATTTAAATAGTTCCTTGATTATGAATAAGAACAGTTTGAAGCTTATAATAAAAAAAAATTATTAAAATACATATCTTCCAAGTATTTTTTAAAAAATTCAAGAAAAGTACCAAATACCCTCAGTCCAGAGGGAGATATGCGGTTGAAGTAACTCAGACCGCAAAGGGTTAATATATATTTTCTCGTAAAATTTAATAAACATACGATTAAGATAAAATTGCTGTATTTTCCGGTGTATAAAACGTACTTTTTTACCCCGAAATTAGCTCTAAAAATAGGGTATGTCTTATACTAAGAAAGTAGAGTTTTTTGTGCGCTATCCTTGTTATTTCTGAAGTTTATATGATGAATTTTATGCTTTTGTTAACACTTTATTATTGAAATGCTTATTTATTCACACAAATAAATCTTTAATAAAACAGAGCAAATGAACAACTGTAATAAAGTACTGATGAAAAATTTGGTTCTTATTAACGACTTATTGAAGAAATGCTATTCAAGCGACAGCACACAACTTCACTGAGGAGTAAACAATGCAGACAAGTTGCCAAAGGATAAAACTTAAAAGTTGAAGTACAATTACGATTATTCTTTATCTAATATTGGAATATCTCTCCTAAATAAAAATTCATATAAAAAAGTAATACAACAATAACATATAGAAAAAAAATTCAAATGTTAAACCAAATACAAAATAATGAATATGAAAAATGTGTGAAATAATTCACACAAAGTTATCATTATTATCAATCCTTTTGCTTTTTCAAATTAAATTTTAAACAAAACTTTTGTGAACAACTCTGCATCTAGAGCATCATTTCTGAAGTTAGAAATTTCTAGTAGATTACTTTCATAGAGTTAGGTGATACCGAATATCTAAATGGGTTATGAAACATAGGATTTTTAATTAGTTTGATTTCTTTTTAATTGACTATCTTTAACATTGGTATTCCATTTAGAGAGTACAGTTCATGTAACAAACTGGAAACATTTGGCTTCTTTTCCAGCTTGTCAAACACAGCTTCCGCTGTTGAGAGGGCTATACACTTTCTGGATTGACTTTTCCAACAAAAAGCTCCAGGAAGATTATCAAAATGTGGGAACACTAAACGTTAATTCATAATAATTTTTTTAATTTTTTAAATGCAACACATTTTTTTACCATATCTGTATTAATAAAAGAAAGTTTCGCTCTGTCTGTCTGTCTGCCTGTCTGCCTGCCTGCAATGACTATAGAAGTCTTATAATTATAGCCAAGATATTAATTAAAAAATCATCAAAAGTCCTAATAAAAAGAAAGCATTTTTCCCCAAAAGCTCAAGTTGAATAGATTTGAACACTTCAGCGAGACTCGTGCTACGGCACAATCAAAACGCTCCGAACTCCGGGATTCGACTGCGAAACTAGCTTTGTAGAATGACAGTAAGAATAATGGCAATTTTTACTAATTGTCTAAAATTGAGAAAACTAATCAAGATATCGATTAGAAAATTTAAGAGCAAATGTAAAATACAATATCCTTTTTTTTTTATTGGTCGGTAATTTTATCTTAATTTTTGCTGAAAACTGACGGTGACAGTACACATATTCGAAAAAACAACCAGACAGGCGCGAGGATTCATTAAAAACTGAACTAAAAAGAGATCCATGTCAGCAGATAAGCCGATCCCCTATCTAATTTCAAAATATTTCGAATTTCGGATACGAAAGGAAACTAATTATTAAACGTTGACAAATGCTAAAAACAAAATTTAAAAGGATTTTATAGTCTGTTCTGTGTCCCTTGATATCAGTTAACAGTTTACCCACACGGGTTTCTTCCCCTTTATTTACATTTAAAAGTATGCTTTTCTAAATATAGACTTCATTTACTACCATCTTTGAACGTTAATGGCGCATGCTTTTCTCGGTTTCTTTTAGGCCCAATTACAACGGGAAATGATTCATTAAACTTAGCTTTAGACTACAGTTACCACCATTCTTGAGAGCCCGGTGTCAACGGGAATTGATAATTGAACTTAGCTTTAGACTACAGTTACCACCATTTTCAAACATTAGCAGTCCATTCTTATCTCGGGTTCTACTGGTCCGATTTCAACGAGATTTGGCCCATTTAATTTTTTTTTCGATTGCCTTACAGTTTTTAATTTCACCTTACACCGCCAGGGGGATTCTTATCTTGGGTTTTATGGGCCCGATTTCAACGGATTTCGTTTCTCTCAACTCAGATTACATTTTTTTTCAGATTTTCCGGCGCGTGCACAGCACACCTCATATACGGTGCGTTAGATTGCGGGGACACGTGCCGGGTGTTCGTTCGGAAAGGAGTTTGTTTGGAACACGATGCGTTGCTCACCCGATCTAGAGATTTCTCGGTGATTTCAGAGAAATTTTCGTGAGAAATTGGCATAATGTATACACAGTAAAAAAAAAAAAAAAAAAAAAAAAAAAAATCTGTAAAGTTACTAAAGTTTTTCTAGGAAACTGGGATTCCTAGAACTTTTTATGTAACGACAACAATAAAAATTCCTGCAACAGACGCTGTTACAGGAATTTTTGTTGTTACCGTTACATAAAAAGTTCTAGGAATCCCAGTTTCCTAGAAAAACTTTAGTAACTTTACAGATTTTTTTTTTTTTTTTACAGTGTAGAATCCGGCATAGACAGCATAGAGACCTTGGCAACGGCTAAACAAGAAACTTAGCAAATAAGTTATAGCCGTGATAAAATTTAGCAAAGCACATTTGGAAAACAATCAAGGTTTTACTACTCATAGAAGTTAAATTATAACGAATATTCTAGCGGAAATCAAAATATTTATGAACAAATTTTCTTACACTTTATAAAAAGACTCAGATTTCGTAACAATAGTCTTAGAAAGTTGAAAAATTATTAATACTCTGTGCGTGAGTATGATTTCAATGTATTGTTTGTTTGCACAATTAGACAGTTTTAAATACATTTTTAAATGACAAAAGCATATTATAATAGAGATCTTAAAAATATATTTTCATTAACTTCAACTTTTATTCTCCTGATAAGTATATTTTTTTGCACACGGAGAAAAAAAAAAAACGAAAAAAGCTCATGAAAATCTGAGAGAATTAAATTTTTTATTCACAATGATTTTCCATGTGAAAATATTCGGGTGAAAAGAAACATAGTGAAATTAAGAAAATATTAAATAAATCTTTTCACCAGTGAAATACACGAAAATGAATAGGGAATTTAAAACCGAATAAATTAAATAATATGTAACTGAGAAATGTATAAACGATGCTTCATACAACTTTTTTTTTCAAAAAATATTGTTTTATTTGAATAATGTCCATTTACATAAAAAATATTTTACTTTACTTACTAATGTTAATAGTTAGTCTGTTAGGGTCTTAGTGGAATTTTATTATCTTTTAATTATCCTAATTATAAGCATTGTGATCACCAAATCTTTATTTTTTTTCTTTCACTACAATAAATTTGAAATATCCTGACAACGAAACAAGTAATGAAGTATTGTGACCCATAACCAAGTGACAAAAACTTTCATAAATTCAGTTGCCATTACTACAGAAATAGTTTGCACATTAATGTGACTTTTTAATAACAGTTCTCATATTAAAAATAGATTAAATATTTTCCTTCAACATCAAAATCAGTGATTAATTTTTTTTCTCTAATGGAGCATGTAATAATTAGCATTATGTATTGTTATGTTATAAAAAATGGAATTAATTTAAATATAGCAATGGGGCCTTTAACTCTCGTTTTTAATGTCATTTTATCGAAATGAGAAATTACTCTTGAGAATTCATTGTGAATAAGCTACTGATATTAAACATACCTGAAACAAAAGTAACTGCTATAATTTTACAGACAAGGACATGTTTCCATTCACACATCGTAATTTTAAAAGCCAAAAATACGCCAAATGAAGTGTTGCTAACTGCAGTGCATGACGGTTTCCAAAACCACACCCTTAATATGTTTCGCAAATTGTTCATAAGTATCCAGTCCAAGTTTATGCTATAAGTATCAAATTATCTCTACATTGAATAAGTGATATAATAGTGTGTTACATAACATTCTTTATTAAGTCTTTTAATTTTAGTAGACAGATGATTAAATAGCAAGAGTGCTACTGCTACGTATTTTAAATATATTCATAAATATAATAATTACTGTAAGTGAAATACAGTAGAACCTCTTTTATCCGAAACTCTTTTAACCGAAATTCTCGGTTAACCGAAGTCCATCTTTAAAGCTTTTTTTTTTTTTTTTTTTTTTTTTTTTTTTATTACTTTCCTTATGTGCAAAATTCCTTTTGAAAACTTTTTTAACTATCATATTCCTTGTGTTCACGCTATCCCTTCCGAACGACGAGTACATATAAATATTTTCGATCCCCTTTCTTAGAATTACTTTGATCCCGTAAGTTGAGGAGTGGAACGAACAAAACGAATGAAGAAAACGAACAAATAAGCAATTCTGAAGCTTTTGAATGTTTTGAAAAAGGTTCGGCATGCAACAGCATAAAAAATGTGATACTGGTGAACTAATAATATTAAAAAACTTCGTGATAGAGCTTTAAAGCAAAGGTAATCGAAACTGCGACAAACAAAACATTGTTTCAAGCACTTGTGAAAGGTACTTAATTTCAAAATTAAAATTCAGGTAATTTATTCTTGTTTCTATTTTTTATTGCTTTATTTTTATGAAGCACTTGTTACCGTAATAAGAAATAGCGCATATATTTATCCTTAATCTTAAAATTGAAGCATTCTCGATTATCCGAAAATTTCGATTTTCCGAAAGATAATCGACCCCAATTACTTCGGATAATCGAGGTTCTACTGTATATTAAAATAAATGACCCGGTAGCTACGTGGTTAACCTTACAACATTGCCCGTCACACGGAAGTTCGGACAGAGGCGAGGTTTATTCAAACTTTTATGGTCTCGGGGTCGATAAAATTAATACCAAGCGTGCTTGGAAACTAAACACCGGGGGTTCCGTCTCAGCTGGTCACTTGATCGGAACTTGGTCGATAAAGGTCAAGCCATATTGTTGGGAACTAAAGGTTTTGATCCTTCATGGATTATAGCGCCGCGGAGTTTAGTTTTAATTAGTATTAAATATATTACTTAAAATGTTTCACAGTTTCCTAACATAAAAAAGCATTATTTTAGGCTAACAAATTAGGAAAATTGTTATTTGCATGCGATAGACGCTCATGCTCATAAATTAAGGATAATGACCACGGGCACTTTTGTTTAAACCGTGCTCTCGAACACCAGTTACTTGCACTTTAATATTTTTAACACAATAATATTGGTTGGCAAAGATATTATATAATATGTTGTAAATTGATATATTTTTTAAATGAGTGAAAAAGTATCCAGGCCGGGAGTGGAATCCTAGACTTCTGTCTTAAATTTCCAACGCTTTGCTTAATGAGATATCTCGCCGACAACCAGCCGACAAAATTCACTCTGGCAATCTTTTTGGTAGTAGCATCTGGTCTTTTATATGAAACAGCTCAACAGAATATACTACAGGTAATGGAACTCAATTAAACGTTGAATACGTAAATAACACTTCATTATTTTAAAATCAATCTTACTGATTGTTACGGGGACATCCAGAACTAAGATTCCCAAGTACATGTAAGCTTTATGAGATGAATTTTTAGTTAATGTAGGCTTTTTGGTTTGGCGAAACTGCCATTGCAAATCCTTGCCAACATGTAATGCCCAGACAAAATTTACTGGTTACCTCTAATTTTTAATAAATACGAATCGACATTTTTCCAACTGAATAAAAAAATCTTTAGACTAGGAGTTGAACACAGCACCTCTAAGTGTGTTGGCAATTTAAGCTAGAGGTCTTGTGTTCGGCCTCCGACCTAGATATTTTTTCACTCAGTTGGAAAAATGTCAATTTAAAATAATAAAGTGTATCTACATATCCAAGATTTAAGGAAATTCCATTACCGCCGTTATATTCTATTGAGCTTTTTCAGATCACAGACCGAATGCAATTTCCAAAAAGGTTATCTGAGTGAAATGTGTCAGCGGGTTGTTGGTTCAAGTAGCTTAATGTGCAGAGCGTTGGCAATTTAAGCCGGAAGTTTTGGGTCCGACTCCAGGGCTGACACCCTTCACTCAGTTGAAAAAAAAATGACAATTCGCCCCCAATTACGTGTTATTTTAATGAATTTTAGAATATGTCAAGGACTTTTGAGCCACCCTGTATAAACAGAATGACAATCTCTGAAATCGTTTACGTTACGTTTTCTCTAATAAATAAATTTTTCAGTAATGTTATGTTAACTTGAAATGAGGAATAAATTGTAGTATATCTTCTTTTATTTTTATAAAATAAATCTCAACACAATTTTCCATTTTATCTATGTAATTATTCATCATATAGATAAAAAATGATCAACTTCTATATAAAGAAATTTTTGTCCGTTAACCCGTAAATCACACAATATTTTTTCTTTAGCGATGAATTAGTCTGTTTTGGGATGAAATTGAATAATATAATTGAGAGATTTTGGTTTTTAAAAGAATAAAAGGTGCAATTTAGAAAATATTGTCAATTGGCAAGAATTTGGAATTAGGATAAAACGAAATTGCTTTACAAAGGCATATAAGCACTTGCCTAAATTGGTTAGATCCCATTTCGTTAAAGCAGCTAAAGCAGTTTCGTTAAACGATTAATTGCTTTGCTCGCGGTTTCATGGAAAAGTTTATTGGGTGACAATTTTTAGGTGCGGTCTTAATTATATAAATACGTAGCACCTATAGTCGTCGTTCAGTCCGTCCGTCCGTCTGTCTGTCTGTCTGTCTGTCTGTCTGTCTGTCTGCCCGTAATATATAATTATTGCAAAATTTTGTCGAGTCATTTAAAATTTTATGAAAGTCGGTTGTAGTGTTTAATTACAGAGAAAGTCAAAAGTTTCCCGCTACATTACGGACAATGGGAAAAAATTATTGCAAGTGAATTTTAATGATGTTACAGCCTTCCGAATGGTCTGAAATTTTAAATAGGGGAAACCAGGGAGGGTTGACCATACGGGAGGCTTGACCCACCCATCAATTTTCATATTTAAAAAGAACTTCAGAGTTTTATCAATAGGTGTCAACCAAAGCTACTGGAATGCTCAAACAACAGTTTCTCTTTCATACAGATAATCAAAATAAGCGAGGAAAAATTAATTATAAGGCGTTTTCAACTTAAAAGTTATGTTTTTTAGAAATATTTTGTAAGCTTATTTCGGATAAAATATAGCATAGAAATTTAAGTATGTAGGTTTTAAGTAATGCAGAAATACAGAGCTTTTATTCCAGGCATAAAGATTATACAGTAAGTTAGGCTTAACATAACAATGTGCTATTCTTTAGAAAATCGCTATGTGGGGAGGCTTGACCGAGTCAGTGTGAGGGAAGGTTGACCAGATGTTCAAGGCTCCATTAACACATTCACGACGGGAAACGAGAATTCTCGTTTTCACTCAAAGAACATCATTGACTAAAGGCGTGGCTTCTACCTAACAGAAAATGCAATGATTGTAAGACATTTTATATTAAATTCGTGCATTGAAAACATTTTCCGTTACATAAACTTGGGAAACCTGCCGGGTGTCCCAAAAATGACAACTTGCATACGGTGACAAATATTAAAAAATTCTTGCAGGAGTGTTATGTAAGATGTCAGGAGTTTTTATGCTGCGATTATCAGTTTTAGTTGCAAAGAGAATCGATAGATGGCGCTGCTAGCAATAACCGCTAAATCCAGGATCTATTTTCCGGCCTCTCTCTTCTTCCATGCGAAGAAAAGGAAATTAAAATGTATTAAATGGATCCCGAAGTACCAAAAAATCGGGTCTGGACTGAGCACCCATTGATCTCAGCGCCATCTATTTTTTGAAATTCGAACTAAAATCAACAATCGCAGTAAAAAAGCTCCTGACATCATACATAACCCTCCTGCAAGAATTTTTTTAATATCTGTCACCGTAAGCAAGTTACGGAATTTTAAAAACCACCAGTTATTTTTGGGACACTCGGTATCTAGAATACCAATTTACAAAAGACTTTCAGAATAGGGAGGAGTTTCTACTGTTTTAAAAATCGGATTTGATAAAAATTGCCCGTTGGCAATGTGTTAATGAAGGGGGTTTTGAAATCTTTTTATAATACATTGTGTATAATGAAAGATTAATGATTATATATAAAAATGAATGTAAATTTATTCTGCAAAGCTACAGTAAAATGGGATGATGGAAAAGAAACGTTTAAAACTGATTAAAGAAAGATGTGAAAAATTGCTATAGTATCCACTGCACGAAACAAATAATGAAATATAAATAGGAAAATTGATAGGAACTATTTTCCACTTAAATATTACTTTCAATAGGTAAATAGAAACAGGGGAAAAGACTAGAAGACACTAGAAATTACGAAAGCAGCAGTCTTAACCGTTTCAGGGGCAGTGGTATGTTTATGACATGACTTAATTTTAATTCACAAACGCCACAATAGCACCAGAATTTTGCTAAAATCTTTTCCATTTAAGCTTTTTCAGCCATTCAGCCTTTTTCATATTTCCAAATAAATTTGTTCGTATATTCAGGTGCCAGTCATTTATTTCAACATTTTAGTACTGAAAGTACTTTGCCCCTGAAAGCATTAAAAGATATTAATGATAAGTTAAGTACTCATGCGGCTTCAAAAGACCACAGCATTGATCGAAAAACTTTAGTAAGGTATGTACACAAATTTCAACATGATGAATAGAGTGAGATGAAGTCAAACTATGTGCCAACTAGAGTTGTCAGGTCGAATGTCACAAAAAGTAGGACAAAGAGACAAAAAAGGGGGGGGGGAGGAGAGGAGTGGATACTAAATCCGGAGATTATAATGCATGAAACCCTATTAAAACGGAGCCTGTCTCTAGCGGAATACTGTCTTAAATGTTAAAATTTAATTTTCCCTACTCCATAATTACACCTGCTCAGACAAAATCCTGTTTAAAACAACAAGTTTTTCCCCTGACATGCGATTACGCCTAAACAGGTTTGTTTAAGCATCATATTTTCAAAAATATTTTTTATAATAATTAAAGCATGTAGCATAAATTTATTTTGCTTTTTTTAAACTGATTTTATTTCTCTTCACAAATATTTCAATATAAAACAAAGTGGGCCAAACCTCCTATATACTGTGTCAACCCTCCCATATGTGGGGAGCCTTGACCCATTATTTTCTCATGATTAAAATCAATCATTTTTCAAATTTCTTATGTATTACACTTATGTAGCAATTTCATTTTGATAACTGATTGCATAACGAATAAAATTATTTATAAAACTTTATTCTACGTTCAATATTTAAAAAATAAAAAATCATTTTGTAAAAAGTGGGTCAACCCTCCCTGGTCTCCCTTATATAATTGTTGCAAAATTTTGTCGAGTCATTTCATATTTTATGAAAATCGGATGTATAGTTTAATTACAGGGACAGTCAAAAGTTTTCCGTTACATTAAGGCCAGTGAGAAAAAATTATTTCAAGTGCATTTTAATGATGTTACAGCCTTTCGAACAGAATGAAATTGATATGCACTTAGGAAGTGCCCTAAACTGTACTTTCAGTACAATATGCGGTGCAAAAAATATTTATAAAACTAGTTATAGTAAGAACGCACCTCATTTGCCTTGTTTGACGAGGAATTTCCAACTTGTTTATAATTTGGAGCGATCAGCATACTTTTCCCTTTCTACTCTTTTTTTCTTTTATAAAAAGAAACGAAAATGTATGAGAATATTAAAGAACGTGAATGGGGGAGCGAAGAACGAAAACAATTTTGAGAACCACATCACCTGTAATGAAAACTATTGGAAGCTTATTTAAGGTCTTTTTTTGTGTGTGTCGCTCGTAAAAAACAGCCGTAAGGTAGAATCTGATTAATGATCTCTAGAATCCAAATAATCTCTGAGAACATTATCCATTTCTGAAAGGCGAAGCGGATGACATTTTTTTTCCCGCAGTAAAATAGAGAAAAAGCAGGATTAATGATATCATAAAGAAATATTTTAAATATATATTAGTATATTATGTGTAGCAAATAATTGTTTAAATTAATAACATCTATCATTTTTACAATAATACATTTATACATTTAAATATGTTTATATAATGTTTTTTTTTTTTTTTTTTTTCTGTAAGCCACCGATATGATATTTCTTTCAGGCAACAATTAAAGTGTCGCCACTAAAAAAGTACGTTACGCACCTAACCATAAACCAGCCGTAAAGTGAAGCTTTATACGGTGAAATACTAATAACCTACTGCAATTTTTTAAACTTCTAAACATCGCACATTTTCAATTTTTACACCGTCATATAAGGGGAAAAAAGTACTTTTAAATGCAGTTTGTTTGGAAACTGCATCTCAATTTATTTTTGAGATATTAAATTTTTGTAGTTCTTATTGCAGTTTCTATAGTTGTAGCAACTGATGTACTCCATTTCTGGAAAAAGTAAAGGGAAATATTACTATATCTTTTTGTTGCCATTTTAGCAATACAACTGAAAACAAATTGTAATTAAACACGTGCTACTTTTCGAATTTTGAAAAAAATATAAATGAATGATTTCTGATTAACATGGAGCTTTTATAAACGATATTTAATTTTCAGTATCCATATAATTGTTACAAGAAAACAAAGGCATGTGGATCATTCGATACCCGATTATTTTTTACTTTCTTCTATCTTTACAAGAAGAAAGTATTGGATTCGTGAAAAATTTCGACTTCCGGTTTTCGACGGATTTATACGTTTTAGAATGCCCAGAACACGATTTGATGGTTTTTAGAAAATGTCTGTCTGTCACTCTGTCACTCTGTCACTCTGTGAGTCTGTATGTGACAAAAATTTTGTGGGCGCTCTATCTCAAGAACTAATGCACGGAATTTCACAAAACTTTATATTTAGTTAGACCTTAATATAAAGTGGACTGATTAGTTTTTGGTGAAAATCGCCCAACAGGTGGCGCTGCCATGAGGCATTTTTCACGATTTCTCCAATAGCTATATCTCAAGAACTACTGCACGGATTTTCCTAAAACTTCAGATTCAGTTAGTCCAGGATATAGTTTGGTGCTGATTACTTTTTTGTGAAAATCGCCTAACAGGTGGCGCTGCTATGCTGCATTATTCACGATTATCGCAATAGCTCTAACTCAAGAAAAAATGCACGAATTTTCATCAAACTTCAGGTTTAGTTAGTCCCTGATATAAATTAGTGCTGTTTAATTTTTGGTGTAAATCGCCCAACAGGTGGCGCTGCTGTGCTGCATTTTCACGATTTTCGCAAGAGCTGTATCTCAAGAACTATTGCACGGATTTTCATCAAACTTCAGATTTAGTTAGTCCTTGACATGAATTGATGTATAAATTAGTGTTGTTTAATTTTTGGTGTAAATCGCTCAACAGGTGGCGCTGCTATGCTGTATTTTCTGTGATTTCCTCAATAGCTTTATCTCAATCACTAACGCTTAGATTTTCAACGAACTTCAGATTCAGGTATACCTTGATATCATTTAGTGCTGTTTATTTTTGGTGTGAATCGCTCAACAGGTGGCGCTGCTATGCTACATTTTTCAGAATTTCCGCTATAGCTCTATCTCAAGTACTAATGCACGAATTTTCATCAAACTTCAAATTCAGATATACTTTGATATGAATTGGTGCTAAATTCATGTAATTTCTTGTACTATTTAAATGATTTAATTGACGTGATTTATATAGAAGAAAGTTTTGTGATGGCCACAACATAATAGTTTAATATTCTATATATTATTCCGCGATAGTGACGTCATATGCTTACTTTTCTATGGATGTTTTTTTAAGTCTGGATCGTAAATGTGGAATTCTTCAGCGAATGCAAATGACGTCATTTTATATAAAATAAAAACGTGTCAAGTCTTAAAACTGAATTTACATTTTTTTCCATCGGGGGCGACATTAAATTCTGAAAAAACAAAATTCCTGCTTCCTGTTTGTTTTTTTTTTTTCGCGGAAAGTGGAAGGGCCAATACATATGGCATATATCATTCTGGCATTCCCATAATATGTTGATCTGTCTAATCAATTCCTTAAATTCCGATAATGAAAGTTATTACCAATTGTTTATTTAACTGACAAGAGGCTAAGCCATTTAAGCAGGGCTGCCACAGACGATTATTTTTTAATTCTACCTCACACCATTTTCTCAAAACAAAAATTATTGACATACTGATCGAGAATATTTGCAAGAGAAATATATTACAAAATCTGCTTTTTTAAAACACTGGTGCCAATAGAATAGAAAAATGGTCGCCTGTGGCAGCCCTGTTTAAGGGCATTCACTGAAAAAAAAATGATATCTGCGAAAAGTAGGGCCTTATCTATATTATAAAGGACAAACGTGTCCGTCCGTATCTCAGACGTCATTTCGATCTTGGCAACAGAGTTGGGTAGTATCGAAAATACATGTATTTGAAATACATTTTCAAAATACATTTGTATTTTGTATTTTAAACGGATAAGATCAAAGTGTTTTTGTAATGTATTTTCTTATGGTTTTACAAAGAATTTTGTATTTTGAAAATACTCAAAATACATTTTTTGCAGATTTCAAACTGACATGTTTAAACCGCAGAGAAAATCTGCGATTTACTGAAAGGAAATACATGCCTGTCTGTTTTGACTAGTTTTCAAACTCTATTCTGGAAGTAAATTCTATAAACACGTTTTTCGACTATTGATAGGATAAGGAGGTTGATGAATATATTGTTTAGCTTCAGCAAACGCACTCTTGCTGACTGGTTACAAAATAACTTTTATATATCTTAATGTTGCTATGGGAATTACAAGAAAAAACATATATTGTGATTTCAAACTGACATGTTTAAACCGCAGAGAAAACCTGCGATTCACTGAAAGGAAATACATGCCTGTCTGTTTTGACTAGTTTTCAAACTCTGTTCTAGAAGTTAATTCTATAAACACGTTTTTCGACTATTGATAGGATAAGGAGGTTGATGAATATATTTTTTAGCTTCAGCAAACGCACTCTTGCTGACTGGTTACAAAATAACTTTTATATATCTTAATGTTGCTATGGGAATCACAAGAAAAAACATATATTGTGATTTCAAACTGACATGTTTAAAACCACAGAGAAAATCTGCGATTCACTGAAAGGAAATACATGCCTGTCTGTTTTGAGTAGTTTTCAAACTCTGTTCTGGAAGTTAATTCTATAAACACGTTTTTCGACTATTGATAGGATAAGGAGGTTGATGAATATATTGTTTAGCTTCAGCAAACGCACTCTTGCTGACTGGTTACAAAATAACTTTTATACAGGGTGATTCAAAAGAGATGGGGAAAATTTTAAGAGGTGATAGTACATACCCAAACAAACATTTTGTATCAAAGAATGCATGGTCGAAAACTAAACGTAAAAAAGTTAGAGGGCGCCAAAAGTTATGTTCTTATACGAGGCAAAAACACACAACGAACGATTAAGTTAAGTTACGAAAACAAATTTAATGGCATTTGATTACAATAAGTGCTCAAAACATTGACCGGCAGCTGTTATGCACGCAGTACAAAGGCGAAGAACAGATTGGCGAATTTTCTGAGTTAAAATTAATCTAAAATTTTTAAGTTTTGTATTTTGCATGCATCTTATCATTTTATGCACAATTGTCATAAACATAACACAAAATCTGCAATACAAATATTTTTAATTAAAAATGGAAGAACTCTAAGATTTATTTCGATTTCATTTGAACGGAATCTAAATTTTTAGGGTGTTTTAAGTATCATATTGTATGAATTTTATTTTTATTTTTTAATCTTCAATTGGCTTAACTAATTTGTTACACAAATTTAACAATAAATGTAGAACTAATTGAATGAAATAACTTAGTATCTGTCCCTTCTCGGGCTTAAACAATGTAGGAAATAAATTTTGTTTTTTTAATTTGTTCATTGAATGAAATAACTTAGTATCTGTCCCTTCTCGGGCTTAAACAATGTAGGAAATAAATTTTGTTTTTTTAATTTGTTCTTCAAATGAAGTTTTTGTTTAATTGATTTTGCTTCGTTATTTGTAAATTTCTAATTTCTAAAAATGTAATTAGTTTTGCAAGCGAGCTTTGCATTTGTGTAGTACAATTTAATGCATGATAATTTTTAATTTTTTTAAATGTATTTTGTATTTTAAATGTATTTTCAAAATACATGTATTTTATATCTTGAATTTTTGAAATATGAAAAGTATATTGTATCTTGTATTTTAAGTTTTAAAACCAATGTATTTTGAATTTTGTATCAAAAATGGTTTTCCGATGTATTTTGCCCAACTCTGCTTGGCAACAGCAGATGATTAGGTTTCTCTTTTACTGCAATTTTTTTAACTTCTAAATATCGCACATTGTCAATTTTTACACGGCCGAATAGAGAAAAAAATATACTTACAAATGCATTTTGCTTCCAAAGTGAAATGCAATTTGTATGAAAACTGTATCGAAATTTACTCACTTTTTATGGTTTTTAAAATAATTTTTAAGAGGGATTTTAAAAAAAAATCTATCTCTATTGACTGTTGATTATGAAAGAAGAATCCTTTTGCTTTTAAGTCAATATAAATAGTTTAGCAATTGTTTCCGTCTGATATCTCATAACGAAGTTAAAACTTCATTAATAAAATAAAATAATATAAATAACACAGAAATTAAAATACGTGCTTAAATAATTGAAATGACCAGAAATAAAAAGGTATGTTCTAAGTAACGAAATCTTTGGCGATTTATTCGGCTATGAACTTATACCAAAGTATCGCTTTTAAATAAACTTCAAAACTTTATCTAAATGCAAAATTGATACTTTTCAAATAAAAAGGCTTTTTGCCGTTGTTAGCAGGCAATCTAAAGCACATATTATAGTAAACAAGAAAGAAAAATCATGCATCAAGCATAGATTATTAAACACTTTCCAACACATTCAGAATAATGTAATAAAACTGCACCATGTAATAAGTTAAAATATTATGTCTAATTCAATTATATGGAAACGCATAACACATTTGAAATCCAAATTTCAACTTTTCTCATCCATAAATCGGAAAATGATCCGAATTCTTTGAGCAGCCCTGTATATGATATATAGGTTTGTATCTATTCACTACATGCATTCCAACATTTAGTTCACTTAAGAAATACATATACTTCAGTTGAAAATTCCCCTTCAGAAATTTCGTCTAATAAGGAGAATGGTACGTGAATACTTTTGTGCAGCCCTGTATATTAGGTATAGAATTTATATATAACGAGTAAGATCCAAAAAATTAGTTAAATTTAAAAGCTCATATCGAATTTTAAAACGTACACTCCAGCAATTATTACTCAAAGACAGTACTGTAACCGATTTCTTTTGTGTGTCCCTGTAAATAACTAAAAAATGCTATGAATGCCCTGTTTTAACGTGATCGTAGAGAAATTCAGTGATTTATATCAGTTTCAATACATTTGAAATAGGATAATGTCATTAAAATGCTCTGCAAACGATTTCCCCCATATACCATAATGTAATGGAATTATTTTGAGTGCCCCTGTAAATAAACTAATAATCTTATATACTTCATATACAATAACAAACATGCTTTGGGGATCCTAAGTAACATTTATCAATTGCATGAAAATCGGAGTATATTTGCGGGAGTTAGAGCGTGGAAGGACGGACAGATGGACAGACAAACCGAATGCATAAACACTTTTCAACTTTATTGGAAAGTGTTAAAAAAGGCTTTTCCTTATACAGGATGTCCATAAAGGTATGTCCAAGTTATAAATTTTAATAGGTCATCTGTAAGCATTGTAAACTTAGTGTAAGTAGTATGCCTTAGTTGTAAGCGTAGTGCAAACTGTAAGTGTTAGTTCAAGGTGACAAATAATAACTCAAACAGTTTTATATAAGCGCATGCGCGAGTACTTTTTTGTTAATTACTCGCTTCCAATGCCGCATATGTAAAATAGCGACTCCTGAGCGTAAAGCGTTGTTGCTGGGCTGAAGATTCAAAAGCCGTTAGAGCCATGCTATTTTTTCCTTTGAGGCTTAATAAAAGATCGTGTCTACGTTCCGCCGCTACCTAATGATATGCCACAGATGAGATACATAATTGAAGATACTATTGCTTCCATTACCCGGACCGAAATTGTGGGAAGAATTGGACTTGGATGTGTGCTGTATAACTAAATGCACACATATTGAACATTTGAAAGAAAATCTAGGTTAGTTTACCTTCTATTTGATGTACGGTTTATTGTAAATAGATTAAATTCAACTGTTATAATATACCTTTGAAACTGGAACACTTTTTTATGAACACCCTGTATTATGTAACCCAGGAGGTCCGGGTTGGATCCCCTAGTTTCATTAAAAGCTTGGTACACACTTGAATTAACATATTTTGTTAAAGGAATATGTAAAAAAAATAACTTTTTCGCTTGGGTTTGAATTTTTTGCTCGTTATATCCGAGTTTTCCGAGTTAGTCCGAATTTTTAAGATACCCAAGTTAAATTACAGTATTAAAATGGTAAGAATTAAATTGCAAAAAATAAAGTTAAACAATGTATCTAATCACTGTAAAAGGATCACTTAAAAATATATAAATAGAAAATTTATTAGTAAGAAATATTTATGTATTTTTTTATTCATCCGAATCAAATTTATTTTGAAATAAAACTATTTGGAAGAATATTCACAGTATTTTATTCATGCCACTTGTGGAAAAGCCTTAGGCTGGGAAGTCGCTGATGATCTCAAGAAAGCAGGCAATTTTTCAGAACACTATCTGTTTCTGAATGATGTGGAAGGGGTTGACATATTTTATTCTTCCGTAGTAATGAAAAATAGGAAGTTTTAGAATGAATGATGTTGCGTTATAAACAAATATTTAAAAAGTAGTTGACACTTCGATAAATATGACATATGAAAAAAATATATTTTAAACTAATTTTAGCAAGAAAATTTACCAGTAAATCAGTTAAAAATGCTTGTGAAATGTAATACAAATTGAATTACATGGCACTTTTGAATTGCACAGCAGTTGATTTTTTTGTCAAGTTCACTTATTTACGGCTCAGTTAAATTTGCAGTTTTATTAACCAAAAAAATGTCCAGTATTAAAGAATAATTTAATTATTGTTTGAAGTAAATAACTTTCTATAATAGAGAAATCTTCTTTTATTAAAAGTTTCATCTTTATAAACAACAACTGAATATAATTGTTTTACAATACCTATTGTAATACAAATTCAATGAAACATCCTTTGTTTTACTAGGGGAGGTAGCGGAAATTAGGATCCCTTTTTGACAATTTGAACTTTGACAATTAATTGCCAGATAATGAAGTGGACTACATACTAAAGTTATGTATAACTTTACTCAGGAGGTAGTTATCTCTTGAAATGTGTAAAGAATTATTTTCAATGTATTATGTTATATGGTACAAGTGTCTTTTTCAAAAAATACCTCTTTGATCCCAATTACCCTATTTCATAAGGTAATTGGGATCAGAGGTATTTTCTCTCATGCCTTGCAAGATACATAGTCATGAGTAAATGGGATTAAAAGATCTCGGTGTGGGCTTTACAGCAATATATTTTTGGTTTTACAACTACAACTATTCTCACAGATACAGTATTGGACAGAAAAGTACGCTGGAAAAAAACGTTTTTAAAGGGATTTTCAATATTAAGATATTTTACACTCTGAGAAGAAAACAAAATAAAATGCAACATTTTCTATTGGAAATTAATATATCCTTGATTGTATTAGTAATTTTAAAATAAAATTTTAAAGAACTAATTTTTAAATTAAAAAAAATATATATATATATATATTTAATAACATGAAAGGCAAGCAACGGGGGAAAAGGGATCAGTTAAAGCTCATATGTTGTGAAGGGGAGAAAATTTCATTTACATTGAAAGTGTTGAGGCCTAATTAAGCCTAATACGAGGTGGAGTCGGAAAATAAGTTTCCCCTGTCGACAGTGGTCAGAGTTGTGTATGAAAATAAAAAAAATAGAATGAGACATTAAAGATAAGACGTATCTTTATTTTTCTTCATAATTACCAAGTACATTGAGACATTTGTCAGACCGCTTAATAAGCTTCAAAAAACCCTCCATGAAAAACTCAGGGCTTTGCATATGGAAGAAGAGTTGAATGGCTTGTTTGACTTCAGCACTGCTACCAAAGAGCCTTCCACCGAGATTCTTCTTGAAAGCTGGAAACAGATGGAAGTCACTTGGTGCGAGATCAGGACTGTAGGTGTGGCGCTCCCAACCAAGAGTTGCAATATGGTTTCGCGTTGACGTCGCCGAGTGTGGTCTCGCATTGCCATCCAACAGCAGAACGCCAGATCTGAGAAAGTCAGGCCGCTTTCTCCGAATTACATCTTTCAATTTCGACAGAGTGTCACAGTACCACGCAGCATTGATGATTCTATCCTCCAAAAAGTCTAGCAACAAAACTCCTTGGGCGTCCCAGAAAACGGTGAGGAGCACTTTACCTGCAGACGGGGTTCTTTTGAACTTTTTTCGGACAGGTGATGACGGATGTTTCCACTCCATGGATGCGGCCTTCGATTCGGGCGTGAAATTGGGCACCCAAGTTTCATCCCCCGTCACAATCGGTCGACCTCTACCCAGTGGTGTATCGGTGTCTTGCACGTTCGCCTGCTGTGTCGTCTTTCGCCCATACCGTTCAACGCTTCGTCCGTATGCAAAGCCCTGATTATTTCCTTGAGGGCTTTTTGAAGCTTATAAAGCGGTATGACAAATGTCTTAATATACTTGGTACTTATGTGGAAAAATAAAGTTATGTTTTATTTTTAATGTCTCATTACATTTTTTGTCTTTCATACACATCTCTGTCCAGAGTCGATAGGGGAAACTTATTTTCCGACTGCCCCTCGTACATGTAGTCAAGGCTAAAATTTGGAATAAATTCAAAATAATATTTTAAAATTAATGTTTTGCTAACACAAAATGTGCAGTTATTTAAAACAAACCAGGGGTATTTCACAGGATCTGAAAACTGAAAGATAAAAAAATGCATTCGAAACCACAATCTGATTTAAATAGAAAATAAAATTTGCGATTCCAATTTACCATTTACTGAAAAACTCTATGATCCCATTTATCCCGAAAATGCTATTGCTGGGGTAATTAGAGTCATGCAGATTTTAACATTATGCTTCGCCTGTTGCAAAATGTAACCATTTCCACTTAAAACAACCTTTTCCTAAATTTAAATCTATAGCTATATCTCAATATTCCTACAGTTGTTTACACAGATTTTTTTAACTAAGACATTCTCACTTTGGCGGAGAACGTTTGACGTTCTCACCCTTCTTGAACATCTAACATCGACTCAATAAATTTTTTACAGTATTGTACAGCCATCAAATCATGTCATTCAATATTCGATAATCCCTTTCTCACTGGAAACGATTCTCTTTACATATTAAATTATGGAGTCACCCTTTTGTTTTCCATCTAAACACCATTATATTTCGAAATTATGTTAATACGATTTGCATAGAAACTGTTCTTCAGTTTACTCAGCAATTCGGAGATTGCTTGCATCCTTGGAGTTAAAGTTACAAACTTGGAAAAAAAAATCATAGTACAAATTCACTCGCTAACATATAGAAAAGAATTTAAAAAAAGTAGTAGATATTCTGAGCAATCAATACCGAAATAATGAGAATGAAAAATATAAAACAAAACGTCGGCGATACAAACTTTAGAAAATGAAACGAGAAAAGGGAGGAGTGTGGAAAGTAAAAGTGAGAAATTTTTTTGGCACTTTAATGATTCGGAATACGTTAATGTGCACATCACGTATGCTTAATTATTAGTGTAACATTAAGTGTGCAAATTAGTTTAAAGTACGAAAACCTCTTATTATAGAAAGATTATACCACGCTGAAAAAATTAGGATTTATTAGATAATGTGGCTATTAACGGCTTTCGAACTTTGACGAATATAATAAGAATAAAGAAAGAATCTAATAACATTTCATTAATAAAATTTAATTATGTAAGTTTTCGGTTTCCTTAATTATACACCACTTCCTTTTAAACATTTAAAATGATTTATTTATTTGTTTAAAATTTGTAACAGACACTGTAGGGTAGACCGGGGCACGTTTACGCTGTGCACTTTTTCCGAAACGAGTTATAACTGGCGCGCCACCAGTCATTACAGATTAATGCTGCTCCCTAGTGAGTATTCTCACAGGTTTTTGAGCGTCACTCGAGCTTCGGTCTTGCAGGAGGAAAGGATAATCTGTTTTCTGTCAAAGTGAGTAAATTTTGTGTTGAATTTATTGAAAGTTATTGTGAACTAATAATACTTAGTTAAGGATAAAAAAAATATATGGACATTAGCAAAATTTTATCCTTATTTGAGAACTGTATTTGTATGAACAGAAATGTTATTAATTTTCGTTGCACGTTAAAAATAAATACAAACAGGGAGGCGTGGCACGTTTACGCATTGACATCGGGGCACGTTTACGCACGTTCAAAAAGAAGAAGAAATTACGTAAAAATTTACTAGTTTCTATGGAAGCAGAACAAGAAGACAACAAAGGAAGAAGTATGAAACCAAATACTGCAAAAGGGAAGAAAATTGTGCACTCTGGAATAAAGAAAATAGTGAATGAATCTGATGACGAAGATGAAAACTGTGTATGTATATATTGTTTGAAATCATACAACCAAACCAAAAAAGGTCAAGACTGGGTTCAATCTCTTAGATGCAAAAGGTGGTCCCATGACAAGTATGCAAAAGGAAATACTTTATTTTTTGTTTCTAAAAACTGAACAGTGATGATGAAGATGACTAAATAATTTCTGCTTTTAATTAGCAATAAGCCCTATGTTTTCAGTTTAGCCTATAAAATGTTCATTAATTAATTCTCTTTAATTTTTTTAAACAGTGTTTTAAATTATAAATAAAACATTTCAATTTGATTAAATATTTATTTCACTTACTCCTTGGTATCACTTATAATATGCGCAAACGTGCCCCACTTGATGCGTAAACTTCCAGTTCCCGGGGCAGTCTTGTTTCTTTTTCTTAATTTTTTAATTTTTCTTTTAAGCGTTTAATTTAGAACGTCAAATGTGTATAGAAAAATAAAACTTCTCTTTAAAATTAAATCTTTAGTTTTTAATTAATTTTCCTACAGAAAGTATGCTATCTTTTTTTCTTTAAAAATAGAATATTATTTGTCTGTTATAAAGCAATAATTTAGGCATGAGAAACAAGAAATCCAAATAAAGTTTTATTACAAAGCATACAAATAGAGTTAAATATTTCTTAAAAAAGCAATTTTTATTTAATTAAATTACGACATTAAAAGTTGTTATCAATTAACTCACTTAAATTCCATCAACAAGTTATTATAGAGGATAACACCGTTTAATTCCGTTAAATACACCATCATGTGGTTTTAAGGAAAAGCATTTTACACGTGAAAAACCGCAGTTCATTTTTCGTGTCCTCATTACAAGTGACGAATTCCTCTTTGTAGTCAGGATTATAAATTTTATTATGTTTTGATTAAAGACACGACACGATTTTTCAGTTTTGTTTCGTAGATATGTAGATGAACATGAATATACTGAATTTGTTTCACGATTTTATATGTGCTAAGACATCCAAAAAGTGTTTTAAATTAGCCTTATTATGTAAATTTCTCTTTCTTTATCACAGTTGTAATAATTATGAAAACGCTTTTCCAAGCAATATGCAAACTTATTACGCAGATAAGGGGAACATGGTTAATATTCTAAATTTGTTTAACGATTTCATATTAGTTATATAGATACGAGAAGCGTTTCCAAAAATTCATAATACGTATCCAAATTTCTTTTTCTTTTTTTTTTTTTACATTTTTTATGGAACAGCATATATTTCTAAACTATATACAAAGTGCCTTAATTAATCTTTGAACAACTTTTATTTATTCAAAAATCGGAAAAAAGTTTCTGTTCCGAAAAATCATTACTACAGAAACCAATTTATATTTTAACCAGTTTTAAGAAAAAAGTAAAAAGAAAAAAAAACTGCGAAATAAATTTGGAATTTTTCTACAGTTATTAATTTTTAATGTTTCGAAGTTAATGACTTTGAATTTAAAATGTGTTTAAAATAGTCGCGTCTTTTTCCTTTTTTTTAAGTATTTTATTTAGGACATATTTTAAAAAGATAGCAACTACTTTTTAGAGTTTAATCTCTATTTTGGATTTACATTCTCTGCAAAGAATAATCTTTCTCTTTTATAAGTAGAATATTTTACATCATGTATACAATAATGTGCAATGCAAAAATGAGAAAATGAGAAAAGATTATTATGAATAGCACAAATCGAATTATATAATTAAAATAATGTGCAATAAAATAACGCTATTAGCATTAATATAGCAATTAGCTATAAAGCTTCAATCAAATACTGCTGTTAGAAGTTGAAAATAATTCATTTCACATAAATAGTTTTAATAAGTTAGCGTAATGAATAACGAAATTTAATTACATGAAATAAACCATCATCTAATTGATATTTCCATATAAGTCATGTCCTTATTAGAGGTGTAAAATCTCTCTTTGGAGTCATGAAAATAAATTTAATTATGTATTGATTAACTATACCAGTGGATTTCTCAGATTTATTATTCAGAAAAGCAGAAGAGAATTAATATTCAATTTATTTTATGATTTTACCTGTGTTAAAGGGATACGAAAATACTTTTAAGGTATTCAACTTACACACACATCCCTTTTAGGTAGCTTTCATTACAAAAAGTAAAAAGCTACCTATTGCAGCTGTCCGGAGGAAAGCACTTTCGGAAAATTTTGGTATATTTTCACCGATCATGACCCCAAAACTTGCCTCCGTTCAAATGGGACTTATATACATATATATCCACATATACACTGGCCTCCAAAAATTAAGATACAGGGATTGGATGCTTTCGATTGCACACGTTTTGTCGAATATCTACCAACATTATTGGCGAATTGTTCTTGATCTTCTAGGATGCAAAGAACATGTTTGATTTTATATTTCTCGGTGAAAATTTATCGGGGGGGGGGGGGGTACAATTAGGGGGCTGATAATAAATTTAATAATAAAATAATATTTGTGATCACCTATGTAACAGAAAAGGCTAGAAATAGTTTGTCACTGTAGTAAATGACTATTTGGGTCCTGTAGAACTTTTGTATGCATTTGTGTAAACATAGCACTCATATTCGTGAAGATGTTAACGTTTTTGTGAAAAATTCAAAAGTTTTTTGTTTATAGCATACAGAGTTTTCAACCAAATTTAATACAACTTTCCAAAAACCTGACAAAGAACAGTAGCAACAGTATACTGCAATTAAAACATGAATATATTGAGTATTTGGTGAGATATGGGCATTTGTATCAAATAATTTTTAACTGCGCATGCGTGGAATATCCTAAAATTTTTATTATATAATTTCACAGTCAGCTATTTAGGGCAACTTATATAAAAAGTCCAGTCAAATATCGCGAAAATTCACAAAGATAGGGTCGATATAGTGAGTTGCTTCCTAAAAATAACTCTATTATAAGGGATTTTGCACAACTTTTCAATCAGCTCACTATACCTTTTTAAGATTTCACAACAATTGACTGGACCTTTTTATAGAAGTTGCCCCAAAATACTGACTACCAAATTATAAAATAAAATTTTGAAATCTTCCGCGCATGCGCAGTTAAAGATTATCTCATAAAAATGCCCATATCTCATCAAATATTCAATATATTCATGTTTTAATTGCAGTATAGTGTTGCTAATATATTCTTTGGCAAGTTTTCGGAAAGTTGTGTGAAATTTGGTTGAAAACTCTGTATGCTATAAACAAAAAACTTTTGAATTTTTCACAAAAACATTAACATCTTCACGAATATGAGTGTTATGCTTACACAAATGCATACAAACGTTGTACAGGACCCAAATAGTCATTTACCACAGTGAAAAACAATTTCCAGCCTTTTCTGCTACATATGTGATCGCAAATATTATTTTATTATTAAATTTATTATTAGCCCCCTAATTATACCCCCCCCCCCCGCGCCCGATATATCTTCATTGAGAAATATAAAATCAAACATGTTCTTTACATCCTAGAAGTTCAAGAACAATTCGCCAATAATGTTGGTAGATATTCGACAAAACGTGTGCAATCGAAAGCATCCAGTCCCTGTACCTTAACTTTTGGATGCCAGTATATATATATATATATATATATATATATATCCATAGCTGATTTTTGTCATGCGATCACTCTCTTTTTTTATAAACCGATTTGAATGAAATTAATTGTATGCATAGTACATACCAATGTCTCGACCGAATTCGTTGGCTAGCTTCACCCGCCATGTTGTTTAAAAATGGTGGCCATTTAAAAAATTTAAATGTTAATTAAATATTGCTTTCTTAAGAGTTTGACTCTAATACAAAGACTCCGAAGCATGTTTTGTTTCGTCTTTATTTTCGAAAATGTCTGAGTTATAGCACTTTGAATTTCTAGTGTGGCTGACATTTTGAAACGATCTGATATTTGTCGCGCGACAACAGGCGTATTTATGAACCTATTTGGATGTAACTTGGTGTGTACATAGTACATACCAATGTCTCGACCGAGTTCATTGGTCAACTTAATCCGTCATCTTGTTTCAAAATGATGGTGATTTAACAAATTTTAAAAACATTTTAATTTAAAATGAGGTATTAAAAAATTGGATATTGAAAAATATTTTGCTCTTATTTGTTTGACCTTGATATAGAGATTTCTGAGCATTATTTGTTCGTCTATATGTTTAAAAGTAGCTGAGTTATATCACTTTGAATTTCTAGCGTGACTGACATTTTGAAACAATCTGATTTTTGTCATGCGATAACACTCGTATTTATAAACCGATTTAGATTTGAGAAGGCATGTGCATAGTATATAGCAATGTCTAGACCAGGTTTGTTGCAGAACTTCATCCACCGTTTTCTTTCAAAATGGCGGCCATTTAAAATAATAAAAAAATGAAATTTAAAATGAGGTATAAAAAAATTAGAAGTTGAAAAATGTTTCTTTCTTAAGTGTTTAACCGTAATACAAGGATTCCGGAGAAATTTTTGTTTTGTCTTTATTTTAAAAAATGACTGAAGTTTAGCAGTTTGAATTTCTAATGTGGGTGACATTTTGAAAAATCTGATTTTTTGCCTGCAACAGCACTCGTATATATCAACCGATTTCGATGTGAGTGAGCATGTACACAGGAATTACTAAATTCTCGACCAAGTTCATTGGTTAGCTTCACCCACCATGTTGTTATAAAATGGCGGGCACTTCAAGATATCGGGGAATTTGGCTACCAAATATAAATCACTTTAAATAAAATCAGAGCTTGGATAAAGCAGACTAATTTCGCTACATTCTCATTCATGTTCAATATTGATAAAAACTAGTACTGAATCTTTTATAAACAGGTTCCACTAATTTGAGCTTTATGTATTTGAATAATATAACCTGGCTTTTTAAAAATGAGAAATATGAAAGCTGCCTCTTCCTCCTGGCACTGGCCGGAAGGACTTTTTGTGAATTATTTTATTATAAAACTAGTCGGATGTGCAATTCCCAGAACTTTTTTATTTTTCTTACATGTTAATATTCCAAAAAGTTTTTACAGTGTTATTACTTCAGTACTACATCAACTTTGATTTTCATCTTGAGTTTCTGCTTCATTCTACTAATCGGAGGAAAAAACAAGTGAGCATCGATCATAATACTTAATAAATCAATGTTTTCGTTATTATGTTGTGCATCAGCTGCTTGAGAGTCACCGGGTTAGCTAACTGTGATTTGCCTGTTGCTGCATGAACAGCCGAAGCACATTAGAACTATTAAAAATCTTTATTACCAGCGCCGTCTTTTGGTGGATTGTTATCAAATTCACGTGGGATCTGCTGGCCATAGCCAGAAACATACACAAAAATTTGGTTTAGTCCTATGCATAACTTCATACACTTTTCGATGGTACAATAATGAAAATAGAACAAAAATCGCTATTGCAGCGCCCCCTTCCTGCTGAATATTTCCAAATTCAAGGAGGATATTTCCAAATTCCTGCTGGCCATAGCCTAAAACAAGCACAAAAAAATTTGTTCAATTCTATCCATAACTTCATACACTTTTCGATTGTACAAAGAGGACACATGGACATACGAACGGGTAGACAGAAATTTTGTATAAACATGTTTTTCGGGATCTCTGGCTTATAAAACGCGTAAATAAGCCGAAAAACGGAAGTCGAAAAAAATTTCAATTTGAATACGTTCTTCTTAAGAAAGAAGAGAGTAAAAAACATTACTTACAAAGCAGTATGCAAAGTATTTAAAAAAACAAGTAATATAAAAATTTTGTTTTTAAAGTCAGTTCTTACTTAGGTCATCAAAGAAAAATTTAGTATAATCCCTTAAGCCCAATATTAGTTTTTTTTGCATTAAAATATCTCAATTTGTTGATTTTCTATAAGCAAGTAGGTTTACAATTTTTGGCATCACTTTTGGCGACTCATTTTGGTCGCCAAATTTGGCGATATATCGCCAAGTTGGCGACAAACTTGGCGGTATTTGACGACAGAACAGGGTTCCTCCTATGGTAACACCCCTTATAGATATAAAGATGCAATAAATGCTATTCAATAACCAATGGCCGCCATTTTGTCTCCAATATAAAACTAAAATTAATTAATTAAAATTTAATTAATGAATTAATATTTGAAAAATCTGTATTAACATGAATTGTCATCCAGTACAAGTTTTAAAAAAATTATTTCAACTTGATAGGATGAATAATAAGTGTTTTATTTAGGATTGAAAATTTGAACAAGATGTATAAATACATAAATATAGGGAGAGTGCGAAGTAGGAATTGAATGAATAAAGCTTCAAAAGACTTGAATTCACAGAAATAATATAAATAATTTTATATTTACATTAGAAACCAATTTATCTTTTTTTTTTCTTTAAGATAAAAACATAGAAATTAAAAATTCATTTTTTTTTTTTTTTTTTTTTTTTTTTACTCTCATATTTTACCGTTTGTTTAACCACCTAAAATTAAAGAATTTTCACTGAAAATGTGTTTTAAAAATTCTCGCAACTATTCTTAAATTGTTTTTTTACATTTATTAAAGTATTTTATTCAGAATCATATCCTTTGAAATAAAAATTACTTTTTTAGAAATAAATCTTTATATTTGAATTAATATTTTTATAGAGAATTTTTTTTTTTCATTAACAAGTAGAATATTTTACGTCAGGTATACCGTAAAATGTAATGTTTGTGAAAGAACAACTTGGGGTAATGTAAATATTAAGAATAAACATCTTATTAAATAATTTTAAAATCCATTATCTATTTAATCAAATAACAGCATTGGGAGTTATTCAGAATAAATTCCCTTAACATACCTTTAACAAGTTATTATAATGGATTACACCATTTAATTAAACCATTAGCTGTATTTAAGGAAATGAATTTTACAATTAAACATCACAGTGCATTTTTCATAAGAAAATTAATTTAATTATGTTTTGAACATGACAGGAGTCTTCAGAGTTATTGCATATATCAGTAGAGTGGAGTAACTATTCTAAAAGTGTTTTAAACTTTGACATGAATTAAAGAAGTATATCAAAGCGTTTTAAATCATTCATATAACGCAATTTTATTTTTTTAGGGGAGGATATTATTTTGCTTATGAAATCTTATTAATTTCTAAGCAGTGTACAAACAATTCAGAAGAGTAAAACAACGTTGTTTGTTTTTAAATAAAAATAAATCAGGTATCTGATTTAAACCAGGTTTTTTTTTTTGTCATAAATGAAGAGCTAAGTGGAAGAACATGTTAAGTAGAAAAAATTACATTTGAAGGAATTTAAAGTGAAAGCTTTTGCTGTAAATTTTAATGATTTATTTTCTATTTGATACCATGTGTTTAAAATATTAACAAGTATGGTACTAAACTCGCTCAGAAAAACTTATTTATATTTAATTTTTAAATATTAAAAATTATTAATATTATTGACATTATTAAATATTAAAATGTTAAATATTAATGAATAATGTCTTAAATCTTCAAGACTTTCAAGACAATCTTAGTATTTTAGCTTCACCATGTGATAGGATACCTCATAAAGCTTTCATCCAGCAGATAAAAAAAAAAAAAAAAATTTAGAAAATGTGCCATAACATGTTAATCCACTCAGCTCTTCAAATGATACTACATTTTGTAACAATGCCAAGCATTCAGAATTTTAGATATTTAAAGTCGAGCTTTAATTGAAAATTACTTTAAGTTATTTTGTTAAAATTTAATAATGCCAACTCCCCTCCTAATGCCGACACCTTAATGTCAACTTTAAAAAATTAGGCTTTAAATGATCGTATAAATTCGAAATTGGCACCATACTGTCAAAACATTATTCTGTTTCGAGGTTGGCAGACCTGTTTGAATTCGGCGATATAATAGAAACAGCTGAGTGAAAATTTTCAGATGTGTGTCGATATTTCGATGGATCTCGTGTTTTTGCTTACTAGTTTGGCTAAGGAAGTAAGTTGACTAGTTAATGTTTTCGTTTAGTAACTATCTGTATAACTAGAACTATTGCGTTGCTTGAACTAAATGAACATTGTAGATTCATAATTCAGTATTGAAATCTCTCTCCTGATGTAAGATTTGAAGGTTAGGATCCTATCGGCATTAGGAACCCTGATATCAAATTGGTTCCTAATGCCGACACTCTGTGAACCTTAAAAAATAATACTCAAAAGGGCATGAGCCACATAAATACATTAGGTTTTTCGTAACGATTCGTTCCGTAGTTGAATCATCGATTCCATACAACTGAACCAAATTTTTTTCTATACTTTGTAGGTGCCAAGGTGCTCCCCGCTCCCCCCCTAAAAATGGACAGTCAACAACGCAGTTGATTTGATCAAACGTGGTTATTTTGTGATTGCTTTGATTAGTAACAGTAGAAAGAAATTCGGTAATACAAGCAAAAAGTAGTAACACGGTAATACAAGCATGTCAAAATAAAAAATATTTTCTCGCGATAAAGCAGAAGTGCTGCCTCTACATACCTGTAAAAGGTTTAAGACAGTATTTACCCTCTTCTTGCTTTTGGGGGTAGTACTAAAAAGCACCTGTTTTCGAATTCATTGTCAGTAGATTGAAATATAGTCATTGTATTATCAGTATATTTTTAGTTATTCCCATTATCCTTATACAGGGTGTCCGGTCTCAACAGTGTCCAATGGCTAATTACTAAACCGTTTGTCATAGACATATAGTTCGAATTACAAAAATGTTTAAAATCAGGTAAAGAAATATTTTAAAAGCGATTTGGGTCACTAAAAACATTTCTTAATAAAATACGAAATTTAAATTTTTATACTTGTCCCCGGTCCTATAAGTTATACAGGGTGATTCATAAAAGATGGGCAGAACTTTAAGGGGTTATAGTACACTTAAAGACAAATAATATTAAATAGGAGACTAAGGGTCCCAGACGTATTCCCAAGGAGATAGGGGGTATTAAAGTTTAGGGTCCGAAATTTCAAATGATTATAAAACATGGAAAAATTGGTCGATTCGTTTGCGGTTTTTGCAAAAAATTTTCTTTATGCCAGTATTTTCTTGAAATAAAATTTTAAAGTTCAATTTCAAAAAATGCCGATAGGGGGCGCTTTAGACTTTGGAGTAACAAACAACTATTTTTTAACGTTATTTTTTGTATTTCTTTAAATGATTTCGAAAGCTTAGACTTAAACTTAAATTTTGATCTAAAAATCTGAGTCCTAACGAGTAGTTAAGTAGCGTAAACTGAAATTTGAAACCCTTCTCCCCCCAGAACAAAAATCAGTTATTCCCGATCTTTGTGTCGTAGATTAGGCTCTAACTACTGCCGCGTTTTGCTAAAATTATTCTTTATGTCAGTATTTTCTTGAAAATAAATTTTAAAGAAAATTTTCAAAAAATTCCGATAGAGGGCGCTTTAGACTTTGGAGTAACGAACAACTATTTTATACCGTTATTTTTTGTGTCTCATTAAATGCTTTCTAAAGCTTAGACTTAAATTTTCAGCCCAAAATCTGAATCGTTAGACGTGGTTAAGTTTCTGGGGAGAGTGGTTTGAAATTTCTACTCCTGAGCACAGTTCAGTTTACCATGTCCACACATTGTGTGCTGTGATACGAGGTAAAAAGACACAAATTAGGATTATGTTACCAAAGCATATTTATTAACATGTAATTACAATAAATGTTCAAAATTGTGACCACCAGAGGTTATGCACGCAGAACAACGGCGAAGAATGGAACGGCGAACATTCGCGAAAACATCAGGCTTTTCGAGCACTTCCCCTACAGCGGCGGAAAGTCTGGCGACCAGTTCCTCGGGGGATTCAATGGGTGTCTCATACATAAGAGCCTTCAATCGTCCCCAAAAAAAGAAATCGAGGGGTGAAAGATCTGGCGAGCGAGCAGGCCAAGCAACAGGACCACCTCGACCAATCCATCTGTTCGGAAATGTGATGTCCAGATAGTTGCGGACGTCTCGTATGTAATGGGCTGGCGCTCCATCGTGCTGGAACCACATGACCCGCCGGATGCGTGGAGGAACAACGTTTAACAGGTCTGGCAGCACATGTTGCAGAAATGTGAGGTATGTTTTACCGTTGAGGCGTTCAGGAAGAAGGTACGGTCCGATTAGGTGGTCTCCGAGGATTCCTGCCCAAACATTGATGGAAAAGCGTCTCTGATGAGCATGTGGATACGTAGCATGTGGATTGACATCCGCCCATACATGTGCATTGTGTGTGTTAAATGTACCTTCACGTGTGAAGGTACATTCATCGGTGAAAAGCACAGTTCGTCCAAAATGTGGATTTAGCGCGTTCTGCTGCAGAAACCAGCGGGTGAATTCAATACGATTTGGATAATCCCCTGGAGACAGTTTCTGGACTCGTTGCACATGAAACGGGAGCAAATGTTCATCCTTCAGTACCCTCCAAGTCATGGACTGTGAGGTATCCACCTGCCTAGCCACTGTTCGTGTACTTGTACTTGGCTGCGCCGCTACTACATTCAGAATGGCTTCTGCAACAACTACTGATTCGTCCTTTTTTGCACGACCTGCATTCGACCGGGAAGCGAGAAATGATCCCGTCTCACACAACTGTCTGTGCAAGCGCTCGAAAGTTTTGCGGTTAGGCAACCGCCTGTTGGGAAATCGCTCTCCGTACATTCGTTGTGCCTCTGCACCATTTCCATCTGCCGCTCCGTAAATTAAATGCATCTCAGCCTTTTCCTTATTCGTGAAGGGCACCATCTTCCGATTCATTACTACAGCGACTTACACTTGACTCACCGTTCAGTGGTTTTTATGCCTGAATCGTGTCGAAATTTTGCATACGTGTTCTTCTTCTTCCCCATTTGACATTTGCATACTTTCTGTTTCCTTCTTCACCCGGTGACTAGCGTCAGGAATGGAGCTTTAACGTTTGCATGAGCGACGTTTCCAACTGTGCCAGTGCCTTTATGAGTGAATTCCGACTATGCAGTCCTTGACGAAAGTTGTATTTTTGCCTCGTATCACAGCACAGAATCGTTGGGCATGGTTAAGTAGTGCAAACTGAACTATGTTCAGAAGTTGAAATTTGAACCCCCTCCCCTCGCTACTGAACCACGCTCAGCGATTCAGATTTTGAGCTGAAAATTTAAGTTTAAGTCTAAGCTTTAGAAAGCATTTAATGAGACACAAAAAATAACGGTATAAAATAGTTGTTCGTTACTCCAAAGTCTAAAGCGCCCTCTATCGGAATTTTTTGAAAATTTTCTTTAAAATTTATTTTCAAGAAAATACTGACATAAAGAATAATTTTAGCAAAACGCGGCAGTAGTTAGAGCCTAATCTACGACACAAAGATCGGGAATAACTGATTTTTGTTCTGGGGGGAGAAGGGTTTCAAATTTCAAATTTCAGTTTATGCTACTTAACTACTCGTTAGGACTCAGATTTTTAGATCAAAATTTAAGTTTAAGTCTAAGCTTTCGAAATCATTTAAAGAAATACAAAAAATAACGTTAAAAAATAGTTGTTTGTTACTCCAAAGTCTAAAGCGCCCCCTATCGGCATTTTTTGAAATTGAACTTTAAAATTTTATTTCAAGAAAATACTGGCATAAAGAAAATTTTTTGCAAAAACCGCAAACGAATCGACCAATTTTTCCATGTTTTATAATCATTTGAAATTTCGGACCCTAAACTTTAATGCCCCCTATCTCCTTGGGAATACGTCTGGGACCCTTAGTCTCCTATTTAATATTATTTGTCTTTAAGTGTACTATAACCCCTTAAAGTTCTGCCCATCTTTTATGAATCACCCTGTATTTAGTAAAATTTTCCTTTTACACTGACAAGTAATACACAAAAATTCCCGTTATTCTAGTATTAAAATTGACCGAGTAATAGCTGTTTAAAGTTGGAGCATATTTTTTTGCTGCAAATTATCATTCACAAATTTAGTCGAAAAAAAATTTCGTCAGATATATTAAAAAATGATTGACAGTAAAATTAACATTGCAATATAAATTTGAAATCTTTAATCATTCTGACATATTAATGCAAAATATACAATTTGTAATAAAAATTTAAGAAGAAAGAAAAAACAGAATTTTCGTTAAATAAAATGATGCTAAATTAACAGCCTCAATTCTTTACAAAATGATACGTACTTTAAAATATTATTAGATTGCACTAGCCTGCAAAAATTGGGTTATGTCATGTTTTTTAGCTTTTGATAATTGATTCTGATGTATTCTGTACCGCTGAATCTGAAATTGGCCTTCATTTTTAACCATCACATAAGGACTTTTCGCAAATTTCAAAGTTAAAATTGAATCTCCTCCCTCATCTCATCGGGCCACTCAGCTATTTAGCTGTAAGAATCCCAGGATAAGCAAAAATACAGAATAAATTATTGAATAAAATAAAATAAAACAAAAAAAGTTTTACATATGTTTTATGGTATGAGATTTTCGCTATATTTTAACTTACACATTTCCGATTTGCAAAACATTCTAACGTGATGGTTAAAAATGAAGGTCATTTTCAGATTCAGTGCTAAAAAGTACGTAAAAATCAATTATCAAAAGTTAAAAAACACAACCATCTCCTCTACTTTATATTAGGTTGAGCAAAAAGTTCTGGGAAATTTTTAATCTAATAGTCTACAAGTTTGCACAGTTGGACGGCGTCGAAATTTCCCAGAACTTTTTGCTCAACCTAGTAGTATCCGACTTTTGTTATTCTTTAAATTTGACAATTTATTATTTGCGAAATATCCTGACATGATGGTTAAAAATTAATGTAATTTTTGGATTCAGTGCTAAAAAATACATAAAAGTTAAAAAAAACCAACAATCGCAGTCTTGTATTATCTAATCTAAAACTTTTTCTTAAACTTCTTGGCGGTAATCTATCCGAAATTTTTTATGTTATCCTGTAAAATAAGTATAAATGGTAACCACCGAAAATCATAATAATATTAGATTGTTATTGAATTTGCGCCAGTATGTAAAATGTAATCTCGATCGGATATTTAAAAGTGAGTTAAAGTTCGAGTACAAATTTTGAACTGGAAAAACATACATACGATCGTTGAAGTAACATAAAACCTTATAAAAATAACATAACTTTTGTTAATAGAAATCATAAAAGAAACAGTCTCAAATCCTGACAAAATAAAACATATATTATTTTAGCCAATCTGAAACTTAATAAATGTTAACTTAATCGTAATACTTGTACGATTTTTTTCAAAGCGCAGATACACATGTACACATGAAATAAGATTTTCGAATACTTTAAGCACTTGGTATGTGACCCCTCAAAGCCAAGCCGAACTCATTTGTTTTCAGAGAAGAAAAGTGGCATGAGTCATGCATTTTTAAAGTTTCATAACTCGCTCAATTTTAGTGTTATATGAATGGGACTTTTTTTGTCTTACTTGTCAGTGTAATAGGAAAAATTTACAAAATGTAACTTATAGGACCGGGGACCGGATAAAAATTTAAATTTCGTATTTTTTTAAGAAATGTTTTTATTGACCCAAATTGCTTTTAAAATATTTCTTTACCAGATTTAAAACATTTTTGTAGTTGGGGCTATATGTCTATGACTAACGGTTTAGGAATTAGCCATTGGACACCGTTGAGACCGGACACCCTGTATATGGTTTTACTACACATGCAATGTGTCGAATATTTGTTATAAAGAGTTTTCGCTGATTTTTTCGATTTTTCTTTCCATTGTCTACATTAGGTATGTTAGATATCGGCATTAGAAACACACCCCTCAGAAGGTGTCGGAATTAGGAGCAAAAACACACTTTTGAATTTTAGGTAGTAATATTTGAAATCCTATCAATTTGGAAAATGTTACTAGTGTATTTCGTATAGGATATCGATGAATATTTTTATCCCATTAGGATCACATTTTGTTGAAAAATAACGAATACAGCTTGGAATATGTAAAAACATTTCCTTAAAGTATCGGCATTTGGATACTTAGCCCTATATACCAAAAAATCCAATCAATATCATAGATTTTTTTTACAGTTACAACATATGAAATCTACGTCTTAGTTAAAAACTTTATATAAAATCCCAAATTTTGATGCTATTGCGATTCCTAGCCTACTTCACTGTTTAGATTGAGTGCAAATTTCAAAAATATTCTCTCTACACTGGCAGAAGATGCCTTTGCTATTCAAAATCGTTTAATTTTATTAATTTCTTATATTTGCTACCATTCATTTGCTGTTATAATACTTACAACATTTGATTCAAACAATCCTTCCTGGAAAAGAGAAATCTTTACATTGAAATTAACTAGTAAATCTGCATATCGGAAGCCTCAACGTCATCTTTGCAAGTCATTATTTTTTAACACTCTTTGCGTAACATTCAATTTCCTACAAATCTACCCTATATATATAAAATCCTAATGAAACGAATTTATGAAACGAATATATGAAACTGCTGAAATGTAACGATTCTTTGAATCGACTGATTAAACAACTGATTATGTTTCACGGCGATTTCTCCTAAAATATGGAATACTTTGCAATGAAATTAACACCAAAAATCAATATTGATCCGCAGATTTCAAAACTGATATTAGAATTTTTAAATTCGAATTAGTTTTCGAAATATTATTTTTTTTCTAATTTTATATACATTTTTCTAATGATGGCAACTGAAATTTTAATCAAACAAATATTTTTTTTCAGATTTTAGATAAGGTTACTATTTTAAACTAATTTGGCGAGAAGTTTGGCCTCCATTTAAGAAATGTATCATGTTACTTTTATTCATAATTCAATTTGTATTTCATTATCATTTTATTTAATACAAAAAGAAACATTTAAAATAAATGGCTTTCATTTCTTTATTCTTTTTAAACGAAATGAAAAGAAAAATATTAGGCACAGATGTCATATACGCACCGGGGTACCTAATTGGCGTCATGGTAACCCGGCTTTTTTTGTTTATTTAATAATAAGTGTTTATTTACTTTATTTTCTTTATTTAAATTACATAAATTGTTTTGTTCTATAGTTAATTATTTTTTTGGTTATTTTCCTTTAAAAATAAAAAAATAATAGAAAATAATTAAAAAATACAGTACTACTTAGTTATTCCATCGACCCATTTCGCCATATTTTATAAATCGCCAAACCACTCGCCAAATTATACAAATTGACATAATTTATATTTTAAATAACGAAAGAACAAAGAAAATAGTATAACATTAATAAATATACAAATAAAACGTCGAAATAAAAATCACTTGATGATGTAAAGACGTGTAGCTTGCTTAAAGTCAAGTGAATGTGACATTTATCAACCATTATTATCATTTAATCTTATAGTTTGGTGATAGATTTTTGTTCGACGGGATAACTAAGTAGTACCAAAAATACATATGTAACTGGTATTCGAAAACGAGGATTTCGCCAAATTTTCGTAAAAAAATCACGCTAAACCGGGTGCGTATATGGCATCTGGCCAAATATTAAATGATGTAACAAACGATGGCATGTAATTTCAAATTCAAAGCAATGTTTTAATTTACCACTCGAAAAATAAAAAAAAATGCTAACTGGCGAGTTGAAAAATAGTTATTGGCGAGATTTGCACCCGGCTAGTGTAACAGTACCAAGAATTCTTTGCGACAATGCTTTTATGTAGTATTATTCGAAAAAAAAATTGATTTTTTTTTAATCGAAATGGAAAACTTTCGGCACAGATGCCACATACGGTCCCATATTGGCGCTATTTTTTTCTGACGCCAATGTCATATACGTAACGGGTACTTAACTGGCGCCATAGTATTGTTATTTTGTTTGATTTGATAAGCCGGATGTTTTTGTTTATGGTGTTGATCTTTTCCCCAAATTAGCGTCGGAAAAAAATCGCGCCAATATGGGACCGTATATGATATCTGGGCCAACTTTCATATGAAAAGCGAAAGGATCAGAGCGTATTTATTTATGGCAGTTACATGACTTGGACTATTTTAATATAGATGAAATGAGGGCGATAGAATAATATTTGGCGACTTATCACCTGTACCTGGCTAATATTAAAGTACCAAAATGGCACCAGGAATATAATAAGCGAAGTGGTTCGCCCAGAACTCTTGATGATAGTCACATGACTTAGGCTATTGTTATAGAAATTGTTTTAAAATACCGGGAGACAAAGGCTCTGTACACTTAATTCCTTTTATTTTAGCTTCTTTTCAAACTTTTAACTGATCCTCTTTAATCAAACACGAAAAGAACCATTGGATGTCTTAACAGCAACTGATTCGGTCTTAAATTTTTGCAATCAAAGGAAATTGAATCGAAATGCGCTTACAGGGAGATCTGCACAGCTTTTTTCAGTATAATTCAATCTTCTATAATATTTTTTAAACCGATCAGATTAGCGTGTTTTTAGATTCTGCGGTGTCTGAACGGGGGTTGGCGAGCGTAGCTTGCGGGAGGCAGAGCCCCCTAGTTGCTTTATAAAATTTTCAAATTACATAAATATGTATAAGAATAAAAAATACTTCGTAAAGTTTCATAAATTAAATGTGTTAAACAAGTCGTTATACAATGATATTCTGAAATTCTCATGAGCTGCTTATTCTGGTAACTTTTTAAATCAAAAATTGCATTTCTTCAGGGTGGCCCTAAAACCCCCGTAGTCTGTTTGAATTTACATTCGTAATTTTTTATTGATTGTGCAGATGGTTATAGTGTATCTTAGTTTTTTTTACACTTTGATTTATAAGGATAAGCAAAAGTTATTTTCAAAATTAATAAATTAAAAATTAAATCTACATATTAACCGTACGCAGATGATAAATCTTCAAGTGACGCCAAAAATATAACCCTAAAATCCGCTACATTCGGCCCAAACACAACGACGTGCTTTTGAAAAAAAAAAAGAATTATTTTAGTAATACAGTTTTTAATTCATAATACAATGAAATGCTACTTTAGAATGCTTAAATATAAGCAGATCATTTTCATTAAGAGAAATTGCACAGATAAATTCAAAGAATGTGGTCCTGTTCCACGTGGTTGTTTTGTTAGGGCCGAATGAGGGCATTTAAATCTGAGCGATACCGCACATCATATTGCAAACTGTTATTGCAACTGCGACTCCATCTATCTCTTTCCCCCGTGAATAATAGTTAATTTTATTTATTCAAGATCATTTTATTCCAACATCTTTGTTTTCGATAAATGACGCCTAATTCACCTGCTATTCGTACTTAATCAAAACTTTTCACCTTGTTATATTAAGAAATACTTGAGAGTTTTTTTTATTTCCAGTATGATGCCATATTCATTTTTTTCTTCTTCATTTTTTTTTCCTTTTCCTTTTCCTTTTCCTTTTTAACAGGAAAATCTTTCAATTGAAAAATGTTTAAGAAAAAATATTATTCCGGGTTTTCATTTTCTTGGCAACGGTTAAAGAAATATTGGTAAATTGCATGGAGGAAAGAGATAGATGGAGTTGCAGTATGCCGTTAAAAAGGTTTGATATATGAAACCATTTATCGCTCAAATTTAAACGTCCAAGAAAGCTCAAACAACACAAGCACGTGGGAAGTATTTTGTATTAGTAAGACGAATTGAAAGAGGTGAATTACAGCTGAAGTATATTTTAAGAAAAAAATGGTACATTTTTTAAAGGGTATTTGTTGTGTTGATATTTATTAAAATAAATGTTTGCTTTTAAAATAATTGGAATTAGAAAATTAGCAATAAATAAATGTCAAAATAAGATTAAATAAAATATTGAAAACATTTGATAAGAACTAAAAATTGTATTATTGAAAGTTGAAAAATTAAAATATTGAAAATCTTTAACCCTTTCCAACATAGATGAAAAATGTTTGTCTTCGGTTTGTATGGCCTTCTGGCAGAGCTCTAACTCTTGTAAATATACTTGGATCACCCTGCATGTTTTATATGTTATTGACGTTTACTATAGCGTGATCGCTATTGAAAAAAAAAAAAAAAAATGTGTGGCACTTATAGTTCATTTGCATGGGCGGTAAAAAGTATTCTGTTACATTACGGTCAATGGGAAAAATCGTTTCAAGTCCATTTTAATGATGCTAGACAATTTAAAACATAAAGAAATTGATATTCATTTATAAAGTGCAGTAAAACATGCATTTTGTAGAATATGGGGTTTGCAAAGCATTTATTGCTCTATCACAAGAGCTAATATACGGAATTTAATAAAAATATATATTCATGTAGTCCATAATATAAATTTGTGCTGATTAGTTTTTGGTGTAAATCGCCCAACAGGTGGCGCTGCTATGCTGCATTTTTCGCGATTTCAGCAATAGCTGTATTTCAATAACTAATACACGGATTTTCATCAAACTTCAGGTTCAGTTGGTCCTTAATATGAGTTGGTGCTTATTACGTATTGGTGTAAATCGCCCAACAGGTGGCGCTGCCATGCTGCATTTTGTAGGTTTTACACGATTTCCGCATAGCTCTATTTCAAGAACTGATGCACGGATTTTCATCAAACTTCAGATTCAGTTAGTCCTTGATATGACTTGGTGCTGATTGCGTGTTGGTGTAAATCGCCCATCAGGTAGCGTTGCTGTGCTGCATTTTTTACGATTTCCGCAATAGTTCTATCAAGAACTAATGCACGAATTTTCATCTAGCTTCAGAGTTAGTTAGATGTTAACACAAGTTGTTGCTGATAGATTTTGGTGTTAATCGCCCAATAGGTGGCGCTGCTACTCTAGAATTTTCATGATTTTCGCAATAGCTCTATCTCAAAAACTAATGCACGGATTCTTCCCAAACTTCAGATTCAGTGTGACGTTGACATATGTTGTTGTTTGGTGGTTTTGGTGCATCATAGGTTTTGGTGTAAAGCACCAAATAGGTGGTGCTGCTAGGCTGCAGTTTGCTGGATTTACACGATTTCAGCGATAGCCATATCTCAAGAACTAATGCACGGAATTTCATATCTTTAAAATCCTCATGATGGGTATAGATTGCCATTTAATTCTGGCAGTGTGATAGCGAATTTTGAAGTATTAACATGTATGAGATAGAAGAAAGTTTTGGGAATGGTATAGATGGAGGTTTTGTTTTTCTTTTGGTATCAATTTTCTGAAAAGAAAAAGTTATCCTTGAGAAATGCATAACAATTTTGTGAAAAATAAAACTTTGTATCGAAAGATCAAGTCCAATTACTCAAATGCGAGCAAATCATTTATTGATAATAATTTCATTCTTACAGCTAAAATTTTCCTGTCAGGGAACTTATTTTTTTGCAAATAATAATATGTTTCAAAACTTAAGTAATTCAAACTGATTAATGGAGTTTCTTTGATGGAATGAAATTTTGTGATTGCGCTTGAAATAGGCCCCCTTTTTTGACTGTATCAATCACTACTAATTTAGTTAAATGTCTTTATTTGTTTTTAACAGCATATTAATAATTGCATGTACACAGATAAAATATAATGATGAAAGCATTCTTTTAAAATTATGTATGAAAACAATTACAAATATTAATCGAAAATCTAAATTTTCAAGTGCAAACGATTTTAGGACAATAACGAAAAAATGTTAACTTTTCAAGTAAAATCTTAAAAGACGCTTCTGATATTTATATTTAAAATACATATGATAAAATAATCAAATAATTCTGTGAAGTGATATATTAGTATCTTTGATACATTCTGATCTAGTACAACATCCTATAACAACGCATAAGTCATCTTTTATCGAAATTTTAATCATATCTTGAATAAAAATTTCCGACGGTAAAAAATGAAAGCAAACAAATACAGGTTTAAACCGGTTTGAACTGACAGGCGTGTCAAAGCACGTGGTTTTGTTTGGGCTTTCTGTAGCGGATTTTAGGGTTACTTTTTTGGCGTCACCCCCAACCATCTTACTGCACCTCCATCTATCTCATTCCTCCATGGGTAAATTGCCAGATTATTCTCTTTGAAAATAAGGAACTTTTGTATTTTTAAGCAAAACATTTGAATAAAATAAGCAAAATATTGCCTATTTTTATTTCTGGGCGAAAATCCATCTATATGCAAAGATACAAATGCATTAATTCATCCGTTTTGACGTTGGCTTTATTCAAACATTGTACACACATTTATAATGATATTATTAGAATCAAATACGTTGCTAGGCAACTGATGAAAGAAAAGGGAAAAAATGAAATATGTATTATATCAAATAAATTGATAAAACAAAATGCTTTATATTATTGGAAAACATTAAAAAAGTTCCACCAAAAATTATAAAATTAATTAAAACAATCTGGCAAATATATTGACAAAATTTCAAACTAATTGGAATAATTTAAAACCCTTATTTGTAAATTTTAGCATTCATGATTTACCATTTAAATACATTAGTCAAATGAGCCATTTTCTTTCGATAAATTGAGATTTGAAAATCGTCTGAATTGCCATAGAAAAACATTATGGCGAAAAAGAAAATATTCCACATTTCACAAACGAATGAACGAAATTTAACCAAAAACTATACAGCTAATTCCGGGCACCTCATCAACATGCTTACTTAATTTCAAGCTGATCGGATGTTCTTTTGCGGCAGTTATCGCGGAACAGACAGACAGACAAGCAAACAAACAAACAAATAAACGGAAACCAAAAACTTTTAGGGTCTCCACAGTAAGTATTCACTGACGTTTCGGCAATAATCAGTGGTATCAGTGAATTTATTGGATACTTTGCAAAATCAAAGCACCTTTTTGTTCTTGTTGAGATAATTCTAAACATTATTTTTGTTTTGAATGCAGCATAAATGCAAAAAAATATATAGGTGTTAAAACATCCTATATTGACTATCAAGGTGCTGCATCACTACTTTATTTTCTCGTTTTCTTCTATTATTTCTACAAGATCTTTCCAGACATACACACTATCAGCAGCGCTGCAGTTTAATTCTTGGATTTTGTCGAGAGCACCAAAACAAAATTGGACACTAAGTTTTTAATGTTTGTGTTGATTTTCTCCGCAAATGTTCAATAAAGTACAGCCCAACTTTCAGTGCAAACTTCAAGTGCATCTTTCGCTAAATTCCATCGAGTTTTGCTAGGGGGGACTAATTTTGAAAGCATTTGCTTTTGCTCTATACAATGCATTTACAAAATGATTATTGCGAGAGATCTCACAGATCTCATGAAATAAGTACGATCAACCAATAAGGAGATAGCTGGTGACATCATTCAAGACACTTTGCACCTGACTCTTAGTTGCACCATCTAATTTTCTTATGCAATAAGTATGTTTCAATGCATCAAAATTCTTAAATTAGTGTATCTGAATATAAATGATCTTCCATCACATTCGAAAAAAAAAAATTGTTTGGTTTTCGTTTTAAAAAAATCAAATTCTGATTTTTTTTAAAGTTCTGAATGACTTTTATATTTATTTATTTTTAAATAGCAGCAGTTTACGTTCTGAATCTTTTTTACTTTAGAAGCCAATTTAACCTATGTTTTGAAAAAAAAAAAAAAAAAAAAAAAAAAAAAAAAAAAAAAAACATTGAAAGAAATCCCTTGAATTTTTCATATTTATTGTTTATAACTTTTTTTAATTAAGAGGTTTTAATTTACAATGTATGTTTAAAAACTTTTATTCTTTAATAATACTTAAATAATCTTACTTTCTTAATACTTAAAAATATATTTAAAAAAACAAATTTATGAATTTATTTATAAGATGCATTTTTTAAAGTATTTTATTCAGAACATACACTTAAAAAAATTGTTTGTTGAATTTAATCCAATTGTTAATCGATTTTTCTGCACAGAATACTCCTTTTCTTTTTCATATACGAGTAAACTATTTAATGTGAAGTATAAAATGATGTTAAATCTACATGAAACTTTAAGTTGAGATAAGTTCGTTATGAAGGGAAAAAAAATAGAATGAAATAATTTTGAAATTTACATTTTTTGAAATTCAAATAATGCCATTTCATGTTGTAAATAATGTTAAATACTCTCTTCTATTTGTTGTAAGGGAGGTACAATTTAATTGTGTCAAATAAACAGTCATCTAACTTTAAGGTAATGCATTATACACATTTGACACCGCAGTGCATTTTTCATGTCCATATTAGTGGAAACTAATCACCCTTTGAAGTCGGGAAAATAAATTTAATTAGGGAGACTGGGTCTGATGGCACATGTTTTATGCTCCATACTGTAGAGAGTGTAGTCTATAATATCCTCATTCTTTTTCTTTTGAATATACAAATACTTTAAACTGTCTTTTATTAACAGACTAGCTGGCCCGTCCGGCGTTGCCCGGGCCAGTGATGAATGACCCAAATTTGTATAATTTTATAACTTTAACTCCATTTTGTGTGAATTTACATTTTTAAATGAAAAAAATCACAAAAGAATGTTGAATTGAATGTTACTGCTATTTGGTATTTTATTTTCTGCGTAATTTAATTTTTGGAGTATATGCGCACCGATAGCGAGCGAAGTCGCGACGAAACACTCAGATTTTTACAGATTTCTGCGAAGTTTTCACACATTTTATTTTGTAAAAATTACTTCTACCCGTCTGAACGTTTCAAAACATTTTTAAACTTTCGGGACCGGCGGCTTTTACACAAATTTTATTCGGTTGGCACCACTTTTTAAAAAGAAATTACCTTTACTTAAATAATCATGAAAATGCTCTAATTAAAGACCCCCTATTCTCTTCGCCCGCGGCTCCCCAGCTGTCCAGAACAATCGTATGACATTCTTCGGTCGAGGGTCAGCCCTTATCAGGGCTATTGTTGACCACCGCCGGCTTACGACTGCGATGCACACCTGGCCGAGCCAAGGACATTTCACAACCTTCAATTTAGTGCTATTCCCTCTTTAAATTTTTATCGTCGAACTTCGGTTCTACAGCTAGACTTTTCAAGGCTTATTCATGATGTACTCGACACCTACTCATATCCAGGGCGTAGAGTTGCCAAGCAACTGGGCAGCCCATCGAACGCATCTCCATGTTCCATGTTCCATGTTCTAATTAAAGAAAGCAAATATTACTTTTCTTTTATACTGGTACCAGAAACAAATTTTGTATGCTCTTTATGAAGGTGCTTATATGCACCTATGGTCCCGAATGGGTTAATAGACCTGTTTTTTCGACTACAATCTACACAAAAAGTGTCGAAAAGTACAGTCTTTATATAATTACATTTGACACATGATGGAACGAAACCAATTACACTTTACAATTACTTTTGGAGTAGTTTTCTAAACATTGATTGGAAAGAACGTCTGCGTTACGCGTAATCCAATTTTTCATTGTTATCATCTTGACTTGCATCTTTCTTGCCCTTCTTACTTTTTATTTTGCCCCTTTTTTCCTTTGGTTTTAGTCAATATTTTCAGTTCATGTTAAGATTTTATAAGCGTGAAAGATATATGAAAAGCGTTTCAAAGAATTCACATAGAGTAGGTGGGGTAAAGATATGCACGGGGCAATGATACGCACTGGCTGATTTAATATGGAGCAACATTTCTACGATCATAAACGTTGGGTGGTAGTTTGGTTTCAAGTGCAGTAGTTGTGTGTTCAAACCTTGTGAAAAAGGTTGAAAACTCCGTGTCAAGAAAATGTAGTAAGTTTAAATTTTCGAATTTTGATCTAATATTTTTAAAATTTCACATTATTGTTTAGGTGTCAATACCTCGAATTTTTACAAATCCAAAAATTCAGTGTAAAACGGACACTCTTTAGCTTCTAAATGCCGTAAAGTTTACCTCGATTGCATTTTTTTAAACTTGGAGGTAGCCAGTTAAGCAAAATATCTCAAAATGTGGCAAAAGTATGCATCCGTCAAGGGGCAAAGATACGCACAAGTTTATGATGCGGGGCTTTGCCTCATCGTTTTAGTTAAATGCAAAGATTTCCACAATTAGGTTGTGGAAAGCTTTATATTTTTTTCTAAGTTAGCATTGTGTAAAATATAACAGCTACTGAACTAACATAAGGTAGTTAACTACATTTTCCTTCTTCTAGTTAAGTTTTTTTTTTTAAATATAGAATGTAGGCAGTGTCACCCATAGATTAACATACAAGATGGGACATTTCCGTAGAGCGTAATGGTAATGATGTTTACGGTTTTAATAGAATCTTACACCGATACATGAACATGGAATAGATATTCTATTTTATATATCTAATATCTATTCTATGTTCATGCCTTTTTTTTTTTTTTTTTTTTTTTTTTTTTTTTTTTTTTTTTTTTTTTTTACTTAATGAGTGATCGATTTAAGTGGAATGAAAAGCAGGGTAAAAATTTCGTCTTGAATACTATGTATGAAGTAAATAAGTTATAATTTGATTTAAAGCTACATAAAGTAATGGTGTAATATAAAAATATACGAAGTATTGCACTCTACAAATCCCAGAAAATTTCATAAATATTCGTATTCGGTAGAAAAATTTTTATAGCCGATGTTTTAATAATTTATGAAGTTTAACGTATTAAACAATCGTTACAATAATCCTTTAAAATTTACACATTTTCACTTTCTTACAGATAAAATAAAAATATTGTTTTTAATTTAAATAACGTACAATCAATTCAATAATCTATATAATAAAAGACTAAGTCATGTGACTGTCATCAACAATTCCGGGTTGACCGCTTCACTTTTTGTATGCCAAGAGGCCAATTTGGTAATTTCATGTTATCCGAGAGCAGGTGATAAATTGCCAAATATTGCAAATATCATGTCATCAGTATTATTATAGTCCATTTCATGCGACTGTCATAAACAATTTTTCACGTGGTAAATTAAATCAAAGCTTTGATGTTGAAATTAAATGTCATGGTTTATGGTATTTCTTATTACGTTTCCTTTTTTTTTTTAGCAATAATTGAGAGTCAAAATTTTAAATATTTCAGTTTTAAATTAAAGTTATGCATTTTAAATAAAATGAGTGAAAGTACTACATTTTAAATGAAATGCGAAACAATACGACGGGAACAATGTTTGGCGATTTATCACCTGCGCCCGGTTAACATAAAAATGCCGAGTTTAGGATTTCTGTAGCAGAATCTTCGGATATGGCGAAGGATTGAGGAAGTAAATTAAATTATGTATGAAAGTAACATGATACAATGCTTAGCATATGTTTAAGGCAGACCAAACTGGCCGCCAAGGGCGACTAGTATTTATAATATTAACATATAAGGAATAATAATAAAATTACAGATGGGGGGAAAACTCCTTTCGACATTTTTTTAGAATTATATAAATCTAACAGTTAAAAATAAATAGAGGTTCTGACATTAGACTCAATAAAGTTTTATTCAATATGAATAAATTAACACAACACCTGAATTTGATTTTTTACAATTTAATCTCATAAACTTACATATTTACGTTATTAATAGAATTTTCTAAGGCGTTTCTTTTGTATTATTACTCTAATTATCATTTTGCAACTTAAAGGTGAACAATACAAGTACGGTAAAAAAAACAGCTAAATAAATAAATTAAGCATGATTAGAATATCATCTGACACCTGCTTCGTTTTAGGAAAGAATAGATATTCAAAGCATAGAGCATAAACATATTTCTTCAACATAGGTAAATTTCGGAGGCTTGTTAATTCTTCCCCATTGTCGCTAGTGACGCTAGTACTGTTGCCATTACAGTTTTTGCCGTAAATGTCCCATCTTGGACCTTAAACTATGGTGTCACCTACCTACTTTTAAAAATCAATAAACTTGTTTCATGAAACGCTTTTGTTTTAAGTCTTAACTATTAACTCCTGTTAATGGTCTCACAGACCGCTGCTGTATTCAGTTTTCACAGTTTAACTTGTACTTTTCAGCTTGACTATTGATGTTAGTTTAATTTTGATTCGTTTAGAAACTTAGTAGTATTGCTAAAGACTTCTTAATAAGGTAATTCTTATTATAATAGGCCTTTACATAAAGTTTAGCGCAGAAACAGTATCTTATGAGTCAGTCAACCCTTTTGTTCACTCTACGATCAAGCGGTCTGGGAAACCGATCGAAGTATTTATGGTACAATTTTTGTCACAGCAGTTAAGGGTTAACTGTTGTTTGCGGCCAATACAGACCGCCTTTTTTTTTTTTTTTTTTTTTTTTTTTTTTTACTTTTTTCGCGGTTTAAGTGCAGTTTTAAGTTTAACTATGATACTAGTGGAATTTACTATAGATTCTAGTTTAACTATACATACAGGGTGTATCTGAAATGCTGCAACAGACTTAGAGGGATGATAGTACTTATGAAGATGAATAAAAAATGCAATGGATCATGGAGTCGCAAATGACGTTTAAAGGATGAAAATCGAGAAAATGCGTCTGGAAATGGGCAAACTGAGACAAGAAAGAAACACTCCAGAAAATTATTTATTGCACAGAATAGGTACAACACAGCTCGTGATGGCCAGAGAAAACAAATATTTTACAACAATAGTTCAAAGTGTCGATTACGGACGTTATTATACAGAGTACAACTACTGAGGAACAACTGGCGGAGACGCTCAAATTTGCGTACATGGATTCCTGCTCACAGATTTGTTTGGCCTTCTTCCAAGTTTTTGTTATCTCTTTCTGACCGGATATGCACAAAGGGAAAGGAAACCCAGCTTCTTGCTACTAAGCAGTTCTGCAGAAAAGCAGCATGCGAGATTTCGACATTTTTATTAGTTCTGCGAGTTTCAGCATTTAATCGTCCTTTGCGACCCCAGGTTCCATTGCATTTTTTGTTCGTCTTGATGAGTACTATCATCCCACTAAGTTTGTTGAAGCATTTCAGGTAACCCTGCATTAATTTCTTCAGATGTCTAGCACTAACGCAAGAAATTTCTGAATAGATGAGTTTTAATATAGTAGTCCTGTACATAAAGTTTAGTACAGAAACAGTATCTCATAAGACACTTGACCCTTTAATTTATTCTATGATCAAGGGGTCTCTGAGACCGCTCACAGTATTTATGCAACAATTTTTCTCACAGCAGTTAGAGGTTAACTGCTATTTGCGATCTCACAGACCGCTGTTTTTATGTTTTTTTCATGGTTTAACTTATAATTTCCAGTTTAATTATAAATACTAGTGAAATTTACTAATGCTTTTACCTAACTCATTCGTTTTAATGGAAATGGGGCAAAAACCCGCAGTAATGGGGCAAAAATACAAACTGCGTATCTTTGCAAGAGATACGCAAAGCAATTAGTTTTAAAAATTGCAATTTCTCATGGAATTATAATTTGACTGAATGTCGGTTGATGATGGCACTTGCCTAAGGTTCTAATATAACATTTGAATCACTCGTTATATAAGTTTAGACCAATGCGTTCGTTAAAAATCAAAATTTATGGAAGTGCGTATGTTTACCCCCATTTACTTTCTTTATTTTTGTGAATTTTTTTACTTACTTTCTTAGTAGACTGAATTAATTTATAAGCAGTATAGAAAGTATTTGAAAGGGATTTTCAGTAAATTTTATTTATTCAACTAATAGAAGTAGTATTAATTCTAAAAACATTTTTCACTTTATTGGCCATTTCATGCCATTTTTAAGCAAGAACGAAAAATCATGCGTCAAGCATAAATTATTAAACTTTTCCCGACATTTCCAGACCACCAAATTTCATCTTGATCAATTTCCATCAATAAACGAAAATGTACTCGGGATCGATTTTGCTGCCTTGTATATAGAATCTATAGATTTTACACACACGAATTAATTGGGAAAAAACTAGTTACATTTATAAACGCGTACCATAACTGAAAATACACTTGTAGCAATTATTGTTAAAAGACAGTACTACAAGCTGATCCTTTTGTCCGCCCCTGTAAATGAAAGCTGAATGTTATGCACACCCTATTTTATAATAAGTCTCTTGTAGTGTGCTTCAGTGATTCATACCAATTTCAATATATTTGAAATAGTGTAACATCATTAAAATGTACCGAAAACGATTTTTTCACATAAATCGAAATGTAACGCACCTTTTGTGTGCACCTGTAAATGAACTATAAATGCTACAACACTTCATTTTCAATACCGAACATGCCATAGTAAACTTCGATAACATATATCAATTGAATACCAATCCGAGTATATTTGCACGAGTTAGAGAACGGACTGACGGCCGACAGACAGACATACCGAAGTCATAATCACCTTTCAACTATGTTAAAAAGTGTTTAAAAAATTTTAAAATAGTATATATTTTTTAAACCTACATTTTTTTCATGTAATATATTGAAAATTTAAGCTTTTTCGCTTGAACTGTGTTTTAAAAAAATGTATATTTTTTGTTTATTTTTAACAGCATATTAATATATAAGAGCACATAATTCATAAAATATATTTAATAATAAAAATTACTTTTCAGAATAACAAGTTTAAATGTTATTTAATTTTTCTACAGAGTCTATTCTTTCAGTTAATTCAATTTTTTGATTGTGTTTTAATCTAATGAAATAATGTGAAAAAAATTTTTATAAATTGTTAATTTTATATATTGTTAAATTTTAAAAAATCTCATAAAATTATTTTTAAATTTAATGTGTTTTTAATCAAATAACGCCATTAGAAGTTGCTAATAATGCCTTTCAATTAAATACACTTAACAATGTATTATGATGGATAACACTATTTAATCATATAAAATAAGCCTTCGGCTAATTTTAAGGAAATGAGTATTAGAAGAAAACATTTCAACGAATATTTCATGTCCTTATTAGCAGTAACGAATCCCTCTTTGAAGTCATGAAAATAAAATTAATTATCTTCTGATTAAAGACATTGCAGGCGTTCTCAGATTTATAACGCACGTCAGTAGAAAAGAGTCAATATTTTAAATGTGTTTTAAGATTTTACATGAGTTAAATACTAGAAAAAGCGTTTGAAGTGTTGTATATTAAGCAAATTTGCATCGAAAAAAAAAGTTCATTTATTATCGCATCAATTTCCAACCAGTATACAAAGAATTAAATTAAATTTAAAAAATAAAAAAACCTGGCTGCGTAAAAAGCGAACCAATTAATAATTTCTCATCAATGTTAAACTATTTTTTTTTTATTACTTACCTATTTTTTTTTATTTACTTGTATTGATGACTTTCTAAGTTGTATTTAATTGATAGTTCCTATCTATAAACACTGTTTTGATGAGGCCTATAGATGTCTATGATGGTTAGAATTGCAGTAAAGCAAGAGATCCTATCTGCACAACTTCCAGGTTGTGTAATATTTAAACGGAGTTTCTTAGTCAATGAAATATCGTCGTCATTTTGGAAGACCTTTCCAATCATATGCCACTCAATATGATGCGTATTTTTTTTTTCGCGTCTACCACCATTTTGTATTTTACGGCAGCCATTTTCAATTTATAAAAACAAAACTTTGCCTATAACCATCGGATGGTTAAGGCGAATCGAAAAAGACCTCATTCGATAAAATCCCTCCCGCCGTTAGGATATTTCGAGGTTATAAATATATCCACATACCCAGATACGCATGAAATACATAACCATTCTTGACAGTCGGGTAAAAAAAAGGTTTCAACGAATCTTATTTTTTAAAAATATTTAACAGTATAGTTTCCCTTTCGATTTTTTAGGAACGATTTACAGCATGCTTAAAAAAAAAAAAAAAAAAAAAAAAAAAAAAAAAAGAAAGAAAGAAAAAGCTATGGAATTTTATATATTTATTTTTTTTATCATTTGGAATTAAAAGCTTTACACAAAATGTGCATAAAAAAACCTTTTATATATTTTTATGAATTTTCTTAATTTGTTTTTTAAGTATTTTAATCAGAAACTACCGCTAAAAAAATAAAAAAAATTATTTATAATTATAGATATAGTTAAAGATTTTTAATTTAATCTCTAATAGTGAATAATTTTTTCTGCAGAGAAGATCATTTCTCTTTTTCATTATAGCAAATAAAAAATCATATGCCACTTGTAAAATAATGCTTAATGTATGTGAAACAAGAAGTTGAGATTAGTTGATTATTAAGTGTAAATATAGAATTAAATCATTTTAAAATGCACATTTTTAAAAATAAAATAACGCCAGTAAAAGATATAAATAATCCATTTCATCTACTTACATAAAATCCAAGTGTAAGAAAGTGCAGGTAACCATTCCGGGGCGAACCGTGCTCAAGTCTGTTTTTTTAGTCAACTGTCCTAATCTTCTATTTAAGCGAATTTACTAATTATTATTATTATTATTATTTTATGAGAGCTGTTCATTTGTGGATGTGCCCGCACGAGCTAACTTAAAAAATATTCCCATTTTTATACTTTAAGTTTAATTTTAAATGTTTTTATGAAATTTCTTCAAAATCGTGGCAATTGCAATTACTTCCATTGTTTCAAATAAAAGAGAAATAATGACAAATAATCAGACCGTGTCTTCTACGGACCTTTTTTTTTATTTGCAAGTTATTTTTGGTAAATAAATAAATAAATATACACGTGTACTTTATTTTAATAAAGCGAATACGAAGTCATATTTATTGCAATATTACTAGAATATTGTCTATTGGGTTTATTTTATCTTTATGCTTTATGACTTTATTATTATTTTTTTCATTATAATTAAATATAAAATATATTTTTATTTGAATATACTGTGGTTAAGCATAAACGCACGTAATATAAAGTAAATTTGAAAAGTTTGCAAAGGTGACTTTATGCTTAGCTTTAAATGTATTTTTGTATTAATAAAACTAAGGCGAAAAATTGATATGAATGTATCAACATGATGTAATTTTCACTGATGTTTCATTTCTTAATTTTAAGGATTGAATTGGAGCCTTTATTGATTGTTAAACTATTTCAGAAATTAAACATTGAGTGAAAAAAATATCCTCATCATTTTTATTAGTTTGTCATTTTAAAAATTCACTTTTCTACAATACAACTATTTCAATAAGAAAATCTCCATGCTCTTTGTTTATATGAAGTGTTGTGAAAATGAAACGCAGATCAGCACTCGCTATTTTTGACGGGGGTTATACACTAATAGTAAATAAAAAACAGAAATTATTCATAATCTAGGAAAATATAAGACAACCATGAACGAAAATGCACAATAACCTCTTCCGAGTTAAACACGATTCCGAAAGACGTTCTTTATATTTAGAAAACTCAAAAAATTAATTTCTAGATTTCAATCGAATTTTCCAGATTTAAAAAGGCATTTCTAAAAACAAAGTTTATTTGGCTGTCATTGATTTTAGGAAACTTTTGCGAGTAGTTTTTATAGTGCATTAATCAGTTTTCCCAACAAGAAATATCGGTTTTTCGAATGCTGTCAATTCTAAAGTAAATATTTTCATACTCAACAAATATGTTTGACATACAAACAGGATAAATGACCAAAATTAACATTAAAATTAATAATATTTTGTTACTCTCGCATGTATACATTCAATTACGTAGCCGAAAATAATCTACAAAGATTTCGTAGCATCCTAAAAACCCGACATTCAAATTTGAGAAAACTGACTAATGCACTGTAAAAACTACTCAGAAAAGTTTTCTAAAATAAGTGTCAACCAAGGAAATTTTGATTTTAGAAATAATTCTTTGAATCTGAAAAATAGCTTGGTTTCAGAAGTTTTTACAGATAAAGAACACTTTTCGGAGACGCGATTATCCCGAAAGAAGTTGTTGTATATAGAGTAATTCCGGGATTTATGCCGCATATTTTTTTTTTTTTAATTAGTATATAAAGTTCCATGGTGGACATAAAATTTTAAAAAATCATGCTGTGCTATTTAATGTTAAATATACGACGCGTGCACTGCGACAAAAAAAAAAATTCAAAACAAATAATTAATGTTTTTTAACAATTTTTTTTCTAGAACATTACACTGCGGCGCTTCACCCGTACATTCAAGCTGAGACGCCGCACTTGTGCGGTAAGGTATGCCACGTTTGTAATAAGAACAGAATAAAATTATAAATAAATATATTAAAAAATTATTCATATCTGGACTATAATTAACGATGTAATAACAAAAGGAAACTAAACGAGTACAATGAAAAGTGTTAGTAGATTCAAATTAATAATTTTTTACCTACTTTCCAAGGTTGGCCTTTTCCCGTCCGATCGGGGGAAAACTGTTAATTACCGGGGAAAAGGGGTAAATACTGGGAAAAAGTGGTAAATACCGAGAAAAACTTCCAAAAGACAATGTGTAAGAAATATTCCGGCTTTCTGAATCTGATGTGTAAAATCAAAGATAGAAATACATAGCTATTACAAATTTCCCTTAGGTTTAAAATTATTTTGTAGGAAAGGAATATAAATAAATAAGAATTATTGCATAAAGCAGAAGTTCAAGAATCTGCTATAGAGAAAATAGCTGAGAAAACTGCTACTCCCATGCAAGATGGATAGAGTAATATACATAATGACCTTGTAATAGCCAATTCCATATTTTGTAATGGAAAAAGTATGTTTCTTTCTGCAATAGATTTCGGGAAAAATAAGAAAACGAGTAAGTATGGTACAAATGTTACTCGTGGGGCAAAAATTGTAGCAGAAGCTATATATGGATGCACTGTAAAAAGTTTCGTTTCGAGTAATATGACAGAAAATAATCAACAAAAAATGCTTACAAAGTGGCAGAATCTTGAAACGGAAGATATTATACCAGTTACATATGGATAACATTATTTAAATATTCTTGACAAGAATCTAACTACTGATTCTGTTGTGGCTAATGTTGTCAAAATTCAAAATTTTTTTAGAAATCACTATATCCCTGGAAGTTTATTGAAAGAGTATGCCAATTCAATTAAACAACAAATTCCATGTCAAACAAGGTGGAACTCACAAATAACTTGTTTTAAATCTTTTATTAACTTTTAACTTTAAAACTCTTTTTATCTTCAAATTATGGATAATCACGAAGATGAAATTGATAACAACATTAAGTGTTTAGTAAATAATCTCCATCTGTATAAAGAAGGAAAAAATATGCACAACCAAATGGAACCAGTTCCAAAAGCCCTTACGAAGTTACAACACAATAATAATGTCAAAGTTGCTGATGCTTGTGAAATTTATCCAGAGCTTCTTCAAAATAAAGAGTTCAATCCACATTTCAGCAAAGTAAAATCTAGCTTTGATAAAGCAATGGCCTCTGTCCATTTTTTGGCACACCTAACGAATCCGAAATATAAAGGTGAAAAGTTATCACAGGATCAGGAGGAGTCTGCTCGTGAATATTTGTAGCCTTTAAATCCAAAGTACTTACAATACACAATACAGTTCAAGTCAAAAGATGCACCTTATCCGAAGACATTACAAACACTATTTCACTTGCACTATGGCAGAAGAATTTAAGTAAAACCGAAATAGATGCAGAATTTCTCCAATTAATAGAACATCTTCAGGGATGTCCTGCATCATCAGAATCTTTGGAGCGTATTTTTTCTTTTCTTTTCTTTTCTTTTTTTTTTTTTTTTTTTTTTCCAAAACAAGATTTGAAATAGACTGGGTTTACAAAAAGCCTCTATAATAGTATTTTATTATATGATGCTAAAATCCGATGTGGAAGTGGAAGACGAAGATATGAATACGATTATGATTGGTAAATGTTTGGGAATCGGTGTGGTGCGTAAATATTTAAATAAATGCACTCCATTGTCTGTTTGTGTAAATCTTTTTTTTTTTTTTTTTTACCTTTCAAGCTATTTATTTAGAACTCAATTTTGGCATTTTTAAAGGTTGTTTTGAATTTATATTTAGTTTTTTAATAATCATCTTTAATAATAATAAATTTTTAATAATTTTTAATAATCATCAGTTTTTCCCATGTGGGAAAACATAGTATTTCCCAGGACGGTAAATACCGGTTTTTACCGTGGTATATACCGAGGGGGGGGGGGAATCTTTGCCAACCCTGCTACTTTCACTATTAAAATTATCGACTTATTTTTTTACATTAATTTTTAATTGTTATTTCAGCAACAATGTAATATTAATGTATTAGAGAGAGAAAAGAAGAAAAAAGTAAAATTGTGTTTAAATAATTTATTTGTTAACCCTTTCGGGACCGGTGGCTTTTACACAAATTTTATTCGGTTGGCACTACTTTTTTAAAAGAAGTTGCCTTTATTTAAATAATCATGAAAATGCTCTAATTAAAGAAAGCAAATATTACTTTTCTTTTATACTGGTGCCAGAAACAAATTTTGTATGCTCTTAATGAGGGGGCTTATATGCACCTATGGTCCCGAATGGGTTAATAGACCTGTTTTTTCGACTACAATCTACACAAAAAGTGTCGAAAAGTATAGTGTTTATATAACTACATTTGACACATGATGCAACGAAGCCAATTACACTTTACAATTACTTTTGGAGTAGTTTTCTAAACATTGATTGGAAAGAACGTCTGCGTTACGCGTAATCCAATTTTTCATTGTTATCATCTTGACTTGCATCTTTTTTGCCCTTCTTACTTTTTATTTTGCCCCTTTTCTCCTTTGGTTTTAGTAAACTTGATAACATGCCTAATATGGTTAGGTTGTGCAAAAAGAAAAGGAAAAGTTAATACTACTTAATCATCCCGTACAAAAGAAACTGCGGCATGTATACTGGAATTGCAGTGCAGCATGTATACTGGAATTGCAGTGCAGCATGTATCCCATTTTGCATGGTGCAGACGTCGGCCTTCACAGTTAGCTGCCATCGCTAAAGAGAATGGTGTAATCATATACACAGTACTCTATACAAACTCTACACTTAGTTTTGACTTCGAAATCATGCGTGCATTTAGTAATTAGTGTATGAAAAGTATTTAAGCATAACGTGTTTAAAAGTTTGGACAATGAAATCATGATGCACTTACGTCAAAATACGGATTGTACTTCTACAAGTAAACATCAAAATGGGAGTACACTGTACACTAGTTAAAATAATGTCATTGCGCACCTATACTGCGCGTTTGACGACTATCTAACGATGATTACAACAAATACAAGGGGTACGGCATCTATTCCTGATGCGGCGACTCTTCCGGAGTTAACCTATTTGATTTCGTGGTTATATTGGATGATTACAAAAGTTCGTGCCCTATTTCATAGGTGGCAGAAACTTGCAGTTTTGAGTGTGAGGATGTTTCTTTCATAAACATACATTATTAACTGACAGTTGTCGTGAGTGAACATAACGTTAAAAAAAAAAAAGTTTTTCAAATTAATTTGTGTGCAAGGTTAATATTCTGAATTGAAAATAAAAAGTTACATTTTCGTCATGTTATGTTATATGAGTTTTAAAAAGCAGTGAGTGTTGGACGTGCTACAAAAAAATCTTCAAGTTATTTATTTGGATTGTGCTCCAGCTCTTAGGACAGTTAAAAAGTGGTTTTGTCAATTTCGAAATGGTGATTAAAATCTAAACGATAAAATTCGCTCTCGGCGACCTTCTGGCATTGATAATGATCTAATACGTGATTTAGTTAACAATAATCCACTGATAACTACTGAAGAGGTTGTTGAGAGACTAAATGTTGACAATTCGACTGCATTTCGCCATTTAAAACCACTTGGGTACACTTCGAAACTTTCTGCATCGGAAATCGGACCCGAATTTTGCAATCACCCAATATTATACAGGGTGTTTATAAAGTCCCGGACCCATTTTGATGTTTAATAACTCATAAAATAATAAAGATAGATTAAAATTAATAACATAAATGGTTAGATAGGCTCAAAAAGTTTCATGACCCTTGTCAATGAACTTTCACGTGTGTCCCCTTCGTCGCACGGAGAATATCAAGTCGATAGTCAATTTCACGCCAGATAGCGGAAAGCATGTCGGCATCCACAGAGGCTATTGCGGTTGTAATTCTGGCTTTTAAGTCATCACCTGATATAACGCCGCTGGACTTTTTCCTTTGGGGATTTGTAAAGGACAATGTTTACAGGAGGAGAGTGTCAAACATTGATGACTTAAAAGCCAGAATTACAACCGCAATAGCCTCTGTGGATGCCGACATGCTTGCCGCTACCTGGCGTGAAAATCACTATCGACTTGATATTCTCCGTGCGACGAAGGGGGCACACGTGGAAGTTCATTGACAAGGGTCATGAAACTTTTTGAGTCTATCTAACCATTTATGTTATTAATTTTAATCTATCTTTATTATTTTATCAGTTATTAAACATCAAAATGGGTCCGGGACTTTATAAACATCCTGTATTTTCGTAAATTAAGAAACATTTGTATTTTTTTACACTTCCGTTAAAATCTCTCAACAAAGTATAATAATGGAGAACACCGTTTAATTACATCGAACAAACCATCATCGAAATTTAAGGAATTATCTTTTACGCGTAAACACAGTCGTGCATTTTACATGTCCTAGGGCAGGGACGGCGAACCCATGGCATACGTGCCATAAGTGGCACGCTGTAGCTTATTTTTTGCACGGCATAGATTCTGTTTCTACATACAAATATAGTAGAACTTCACAAAATGCATTAATTAATCTATATCTTGTCTATGTTTATCTGAATAATTAAAAAGGCTTTAATTGCTATTTTAATATCTGAATACAATCAGTTCGGTTGGTAGTCATTATCATACAGATTGAAGAAACTGAAACATATCTCAATGTATCCGAAACTAACTCAATATTGGCTCCCAACATTTTAAGAATAAGAAAGAATTAGATTATCGCAAAAGACGGATTAAAAGGCAATAAAATCAAAAATGCTGATGGTAAAATGTTAACATCTAGGAATTCAATTCCAGACACAAAGAGCTGTAGATTCTGGTGCTTGCTATTTAGACATTTTTTCTAGCAAGACATTCTTTTCGGAAATAAATAATGTGAAAAATTTAAGTAAAAACATATTTTCAAAGGAGTTCAATTCAACTTGCATTCTCTTAAAAATAACTAAGTAGATACTTATATAAATTATTTGGCATGGTAAGATGAGACAACAGAAATACTATTATAAAAATAAATTTCTATAGTATAACATTAAATATTACCCATATTTTTTTAATTCAAAAAACAAAATTTTAGGTAATTTTGATTCATTAGTAATTGATTGATTAAATATTTTTATTGTTGGCCCGTCATGATCATGTAAAATATATTTTTAGAAAAATTTGGTACGTGGATGTGAAAAGGTTCACCGTCCCTGCCCTAGGATCAATGATTTTCATATATGGAATATGAATTTTACTATGTTTTGATTAAATGCTGGACGAAAGTTCTCAGATTTATTACATAAGTTGGCAAAAGTGAAATAATATTCAAAATTTGTTTTAAGATTTTACACAAGTTAAAAAAAAAGTACGAAAAGCATTTTAAAACATTCAAAAAACGCATTATTTCTGTAAATTATTTTATTTACTTGTTAGGTGCGTTCGTAAATAGTCGTCGTCTGATCCGTCCGTCTGTCTGTCTGTCCCTCTATCCGCATATAACGGCGCAAAAATTACCCAACCGAATGGTTTGAAATTTAACTATATAATCCTGTTGAGTGATTTCAAATTTTATGAAAATCGAATCAAAATGGAAAAAAATATTAGTAAAAGTTTTCTTCATCCTATTAAATCCTACCGTACGTAATTAATTCAGTGATATCCCATGATAGGTATTGATGCTAGGTTACCATGGTCTTGGCGTCCTATTTAAGATGGAGTCGTGTAATTTCTGTATTACTGAATTTAATATGTATAATCGTAATAAATTTTGTATTCATGCATTTTCGCATACGAGTAAAACAGCTATTGCACCGAGATCTGAATATTTATAAAACTAGTTATAGTACGAACGCACCTCATTTACCACGTTTGACGTACAATTTCCAACTTGTTCTTCTTCTCTTGGAATGTGAAAAATATTGCCAACATTTCGTTATTTATGCACCATACAAAAAAAAAAAAAAAAAAAAAAAAAGTATCTGTAATAACTTATGCGCACACACACGTTATGTGTCAAAAATATAAAATAACATCTTCCGAATTAACCACGACTCCGAAAAAATGCTCTTTATCTTAAAAAAATTCTGAAACAAATATATTTTCAAGATTTCAAGGAATATTTATGAAAATAAAATTTCTATTGCTGACAATAATTTTCAAAAACGTTTCTGAGTAGTTTAACAATGTATCAGTTTTCTCTACCTGGAATACAGGTTTTTCGGATGCTACTAATTCTCAGGAAAACATATTCACGTTCAAAAAACATGTCTTACAGACAAACATGATAAATTAACATAATTAGAATTAATATTAAAATTAATATGAGTTTGTTATTCTTGCTTGTATAAATTCAGTTAAACAGTTAAGAATGTTAATTTGAGAATTACTAGCATCCTAAAAACTGATATTTCAGTTAGAGCAAACTCTTTAATACATAATAAAAACTACTCGGAAACGTTTCCGAAAATCAGTAGCAGTAAAAGATTTTTCTTTTACATACTTCTTTAAATCTCGAAAATAAATTGTTTTTTGAGGTTTCTAAAGATAAATATCACGCTTTTCGAAATCGTCGATAACTCCGAAAGGGTTGTTGTATATCTTCGTTCGTCTTTATGTTATACAGTAGAACTTCTCCTTAACGAAGTCCTTATTTAACGAAGTTTTCTACTTAACGAAATTTTCTTCTGAACCTTGACTTTGAACACCATTAACACTATTTCTACCACGATTTTGTGTATACCTATTTCTACCAGAAGGTGTCTTTTGACACCTTTGCGTTTGAATGCAAATAATTGCCAAAACTGTTGGGATTTCAAACTATCAGTTAAATTTAGATAATTTGAACAATATATTTATTAATTCATTAGAGCGTATTTGTTAGAGATTATTTAATCAGGTTGTAAATTCCAACTTAATTCATCAATCTTCAAAATATAAGTATACACAAATGTAATCAAACATGTCTTATGTCAACAGGCATAATAATTACAAAATTATTATTCCTGTTCTTCTTCATTTTTTCTTCCTTATTTTTCTTCATATTTTTATGTTTATTACAGTGATAATCAAACATTTTAATATTATTAAATTAGCAAACATTCAGTCGCATATATAAAAATTCAATCTTTGCAACAGCAACAAAAATACAGTATTCATAAAAACAGTAGTGTAATAAAATTCTTTCTTTATTCAATACTACAGATTTTACACGAATGAAAACAAAATTCATATGTACTGAACTCACTAACAGAATTGGAGAAGAAAACGCGTATTCAGTTTTTTTAGATCTAGTCACCGCAATGATCTATAGTCAAAATAGTATCTATATTATCTAAAATGTAATATGGCGGAAAACAAGAGAATATCAAAGTTATGCATCAAAGGCTGTATTTTCCGTTACAACTGAAATCGGTATTCTCTAATCTGATTATAATTAATATGATGCTATAAAATGGTGTTGCAATTTTTATGTAAAGTGGTTTTAAATTAGAAATTATGAAATCATTGGAAATTATAAAATCCTTAATGTGTCAAATTACACCTCCTGGTAGAAATAGGTATACCCTATGCACATTTTTAGATCCAGGATGAGTTGGAGGAAAATGATATTGCTGCAGTACAACTATTACTACTATTAGATGTAAATTTCCAACTGGGCGAAAAATGTCCGGACCAGGATTCGAACCCGTGACCTCCTGGCTAAAACCGCCAGTGCTCTGCCATCTGAGCTATCCCGGACGATTCTGGTCGAACTTTTTCACCCAGCTAACCTTGATGATTACAGTTGGCAGAGCACTGGCGGCTTCAGCCAGGAGGTCCCGGGTTCGAATCCTGGTCCGGACATTTTTCGCCCAGTTGGAAATTTACATCTAATATGATTTGTTTACCAATTCGAATAATTGTGTTAATATTAATCTAGTAACTACTATTGTCCAAAAAGTCAAAAAATTAAATGTGGAAAAATAATAATTAAACATAGAAAATAATTTTAAGTTAAAATCTGAGAGGTATTTTTTGACATCTCTTGGTAGAAACAGTGCTAACATGTAAATTAATCTTCATACTACGAAAAATATATTCTGCATAACGAAGTTTATTCCACTTAACACAACTAAATCACTTAAGACGACTAACTGAATATTCTACTGATGATGACATATTACAAAATGTAATAAAATGTAGTGAAGAAACTACTACGAGCAATGAAGATGATAATGAAGAAGAAATTGAAAGACCTTCAAAAGAAGAAATTGAAAGACCTTCAAAAGAAGAAATGCTAAAAAACCTTCGATAAATTAAAAAGGGGATTCTGGTTTCACGAAAATGTAACAGATGAATTGTTCAGATACTTACAAAAGTTCGAAAATTTCTATGAACACAGGTATTTTTTTATAAGAAGCCTGTACAGAGTAACAGACTTTTAGATTACAGACTTTTTTTTTAATTGAGGATGTGGTATATTCAGAAAAAAGAGAAAAGGTACTCTACGCTGCAGTTTTTGTTTACTTCTCTTTAGAATGTGTTTTTTAGACATTGTTCTAATTAATTTTTTCTCATATGTCTACATTGCATTTAAAAAAATGTGACTACCCCAAGTGAAATATATTTTTTCCAGTATTTCCATTTTATGTGTATTTTTCATTTTATGAAAGGGTATTTTATTATACAAATTTCGCGAATTTAACTTGATTTCTATTTAACGAATTTTCTTCATAACAAAGTGTTTAAGTATAGCGATGAGATTTCGTTAAATAAAAGTTTCACTGTATTTTCATAGATTAAGGAACATTTCTCTTTTTCTTTCTTTACAGCATATGCAAAGCGTTTAAAAAAAAAAAAAAAAAAACTTTGAAAAGGTGTTATGTATCCAACTCTAGAAACATTATTAATTTTAAACAAAATATTTAATTTAGAGATCCATTTGTCTTTTTTCTTCTACACTGGTTATCAAAAATTAAGGAAAAGTCACAAAATGCCAATTTTTAAATACGGGAATACTCAAAAGGAAGTAATATAATTCGAATAATTACTATTCCTGCAGAACATATAGTCCATATAACATCTCATTCAGGTCACACATTGTCACAAGAGTCACAGTCACTACGGCGAAACAAAAAAATAGGAAATTCCATACGTTTCTTTTATGAGTCTCAAATGACTACTATATGTGACTTCACTGACAGGTCACTATGACTGCTGCTTTGTGGCGAGTCACCAGGTGACTTTACAGTGTCATTTCATTGAGACTCTCGTGTGACTCTCATCTGGAGACTCAATTTCAAAGTCATTGTGAACGTTGCATTATGATAAATCAACAAATAATGTCAAATTAAACTCACATGGTAACTTTTCAACACTTTTCACAGTGGTGACTTTACAGTAAGGTCTCTGTCACCATTTGACAAAGTCATGTGACAGAAAGTCACCATGTGACTTTAATGTGACATTATTTGGTGATTTATCATAATGCAACGTTCACAATGACTTTGAAATTGAATCTCCAGATGAGAGCCACACGAGAGTCTCAATGAAACGACATTGCAAAGTCACCTGGTGACTCGTCACAAAGCAGCAGTATCAGTGACCTGTCAGTGGAGTCACATATAGTAGTCATTTGAGACTCATAAAAGAGACGTATGGAATTTCCTATTTTTTGTTTCGCCGTAGTGACTGTGACTCTTGTGACCATGTGTGACCTGAATGAGACGTTATATGGACTAGCTGTTCTGCAGAGATAGTAATTATTCAAATTATATTACTTCCTTTTGAGAATTCGCGTATTTAAAAATTAGCATTTTGTGACTTTTCCTTAATTTTTGATAACCAGTGTATTACCTATATATTTAAAAAATAAGGCTGATTTTAGTTATCTGGCCTGAACTTTCTACTCAACCGATTTCGATAATTATTTTTAAATGAAAGCACTTTATTTGAAAATGTTATCGCACTCGTTATTCTTTAAAATAATCCCTTCTTATGCTTTAATTTTAATTTTAAAAGTCTTTTATGAAATTTCTTCATATTGGTGGCAATCGGGTTACTTCCATTGTTGAAGAGAGAAGGGAAACGATGGGAATACCGGATCATTACCTATGTCATTTTCGTATTACAGTTAAAAATAACTTAATCAAAACTTTTTAAACCTTTAAAACTTTTGAATAGAAAATGACGTCAAGATTTAAAATAACGCATTTTTACTCATAAAGCTGTTACGTTTCAATATTTTTTTTCATTCCGCTGATACTGAGATCGAGACTCTAATCTCAGAGTGTTACAGGGTGTGAAAAGGATATCATAGTAAAAATGAAATGAGTATTTTCTTTGATAAAACTAAATATTTTACTACGAATGCGTTTAAAAGTAAATTTATGGATTCCGCCGGCACTCAGATTAGAACCTGAAGTAAAACGTACGAACGTTTACATGCAAAATTGAAACTGGCAAACGTGACATCAAGTTTGGGAATACATTTATTAATAATCTATTACACTTTAAAATGTTTTTGAAATAGTGAATATGAATATGAAAAGTATGCATATAAATTTTACAACAGTGAAAATAATGTTAATTTTAGATTTCGTTGAAAATAAAAAATACAATTGTTTCATAGTGGCACAATTTTCGTTGATTTTACATTACGTAATACCACAGATCAAAGACTCATTTAATAACTTAATAACTCCATTATCTTAATTGCATGTTACTGATTACGTATAGGAATAAAGTTTAAAGTTAAAATTAAACTTTAGTTTAAAATAATATTTGTTTTAAGACTTAGGCTAGCCAATATTTTATCGATTAACTATCGTAATTATTTTTGTTGGTTTTTTATAAATTCAGAAAACCAGTTCTTTTAAATATTTTCATTCGTCGAATTAGACGGGCCCCGACTCGTTATTATATATATATATATTATTAAAAAAAAGTTAGATTATTTTACTTTCGTTGCTTTTTAATTTTTTAAAATTGAAAGCTTTTTCTTTAAAGTGTGTTTAATTTTTTTTTTTTTAAGTTTCTCGATTTTTTTAGTCAATTTTTAGTGTTTTATTACGTATCCCAGCTTAAAATGTAAGTGTAATATAAAAATTACTTTCTAGAATTAAATCTATAATTTTGAATTAATTATTATTCAGAGAGTAATACTTTTCTTTTCCTTAACAACTAGAATATGACAGATATAAATTAATATATATTACATGTGAAACAATAAGTTGAGATAATGTAATTACAATAATATAAAACCTAATAAATCAGTTCTTAAAAATTACAATGTTTAATCAAAGAACGCCATTAGAAGTTGTTAATAATTAGTTTCAATTAAATTCCGTCAATAAGTTATTATAGTGAATAACACATTTTAATTATATAAAATAAACCATCATCTAATTTTAAGGAACTGAATTTTACATTTTAACGCCACTGTGCATTTTTCATGTCCTCATTAGCGGTAACGAATCTGCCTTTGAAACTGCAAAAATAAATTTAATTACGTTTTGTTTAAAGAGACAACAAGATTTTTCAGACTTGTTACGTAGATAAGTAGATCAGGAGGAATATTCGAAATTTATTTTGCGATATCATATGAGCTAAGGCATGCAAAAAGCATTTTAAAATCATCTTTTTACATAAATTTCTTTTTCTTTGCCACAATTGTTTTAATTATAAAAACGCATTTCTAAGTAATAGGCAAAGTATTTCGAAAGAAAGCTTTGAATGGCTTTTATGTATTCAAATAATACTAATAGTTTAGTTCCTTATTTTTGTTTATTTTTTAGACAAATTCGTCTTATGCTTAAAGAAAGTCAAAAGCAAAAATATTGAATAAGAAGTAGTTTCTGCCCTCGTGTTTTATTACTAGTTTATACTTTTAAAGTTAAAACTTTTTCCCGTAAAAAAATTAAATTCTTGTATCTACATCTTAGTTTTATTTATTTATTTATTTTTATTCAGAAAGTATTTAATTCAGAACATATTACGAAGAAAAAGAAAAGAAAAGAAAAAGAAAGAAAAATGGTAAGTAAAGAAAAAATTAGAATGAAATTTTTGGCTGTTTCTAAATTTTCTACATGGAATATTTTTTCTCACTAACAAGCAGAGTATTTTATGTCAGCTATAACGTAACATGAAAATTGTGTGAAACATTAAATTGTGATAATGTAAATATAAAGAACGAAAAACTAATTAAATAATTAAGTAAAAAGTTTATTCAGTTAAATAATACAATTGATATTTTAAGCAAAAATTTCATATAAACGATCTCATTAAGCTATTATAATCTATAACAGCAGCTAAATCGTACGAAATATGCAATTACCTCATTTTAAGAAAAAGTGTTCACCAAATAAACACGATATTGCATTATTTATGATTTTATTACCGGTAAAACAATCCTATTTCTCGTCGTGAAAAGGGGAAAAAAAATTAAATAAAAGACGAGATTGTATTTCGCAAAATTGTTACGCAGGTAAATATAAGACTGGATATTTTATTTTTAGTTTAAGATTTTGCGTAAGTTTATAAGAAACTAAAAAAAAATATATTAGACCAGTGGTTTTGAATGTGGACCCCAATTCCTCAATTTGAGGTATTTGAATATTTAAGAATGGGAGGGAGATTCGTGAATAGTTATTAATTCTGAAATTCTTCTGAGTCTTGTAGAAACGTCTACGGCGATATACTCGTATTGTTACAAAATGGGTCATTCCATACAAAATGAGCAAATCACCTGTGGCAGAAATGTCACAGATTTTAACGAAAATCATTTTGTAAGTAGATCATACCTATTTATCAGTAAATGTAAAATAATAGATTTTAGGATTGTGTATTTAAGTATTAAAATTTATATTAAAAGTGGTTGCAAAATCGTGGTTTTGGCTACATGCTTGAAGTTTCAATTTTGGTTATTAGCCTTAAGAATGCAAAGACTACATAAAAAATTATTTATAATTAGGAATGAATAATAAGTAACAGATTGACGTAAGTTAGTAATTGTATTTTTATTCCTTAATGAAAAAAAATTATTTTTGAAAAATTTTGAGGGAAAAATGCAACGTTTCTATTGAGATGAAGGACACCTCTGACAATATCAAAATTTCTTGACGTTATAGCTAAAAGTATATATATTAAATATTCAAACTTTCATCTTTGCCTTTTTATTCCTTAAAGAGAAAAAAATAAATAGTAAAAAATGTTGAGGTTAAAATGCAATATTTCTATCACTTGTTTCGACGTGAAGGAAAGCTTTTTAAAACTTTTAATTCTTTTGATATTATAGATAAATGTGTATATTTTAAATATAAAAACTTTTATACTTGCTTTCAGTTTATTTTTGCCTCAAGAAGATTTTTAATTAAAGTAGAAAGAAAAAGCTCAATTGAACAAAAAAAATATATATTAACACCTAAACCCAAATACAGAAAATAGATGGCAGCACGAAATTTTTTCACCTTGAAATCGTGCAATATTTTAAGAAACGCGCGCGAATTAAAAAAAAATAGCTCATGGAATGTAGTTAATATTGCCCTTTTTAACCCAATTTTGTGACGTTAGGAATCAAAAGGCAATCTTGAAATTTTTTTAGCAGATTATGGACTTATTGATCTTTATATCAGTGCAATAACTGTAATGTGGGACCTTTCCTTCATTATTTTTTTACCTATCAATAAGAGGAAAAATTACGATTTTGTCATTTTTTTTTAAAGTTTCTAAATTTTTTTAAAGGTGAAGGCAGAAAGGTCAGCCAGGTTTTCAAAACTTTCTGTTGATTTGTTTTTGAACTCTGGGTGTGATGTTACTAAATGTCTTTTCAGTTTACTGTGAACGAGAGCTTATCATTTGCAAGTTTCTTTTATGAGACTGCTCATAATGTTTCAATTGCGATGAATCCGAAATCAATGCCATTTTTATACTACCGTTTGTTTCTTTATCTTCCGTTCGAGAAGCACCAGATTTTATTAAATATTCGTCCATCATATTAACCTTTAGTTCTATTTTTTGCAAGTTTAAAAATTCAGAGAAGTGAAAGTCGAGATTCGTACCTTGACATCTTTTTAGTAGCAATGTGCACCCCTTTTCGTCCGAAAACTGGGAGTAGAGAAAAATGCTCGGCGTTCAGCCAAAACAAATTCCAATCGAAAGTTGAGAAGGCGAAAGCCAGCTCCCCGAGTTGAAGGAAAATACATGGTATATAAAAAAAGTACGAATCTGATGGACTGTTAGCGCTCTGGAACGCTAGAAGAACGTTGGAGTAGCGCTCTGGAACGCTAATATCGGGAAAAAAGCGGACAAGGAAGAGAGCACATGACCAATAGAAAATGTCATAAGACTCCATGCAATTTTAATATTTTATCAAAAACCCTCGCGGCACATTTGCCAATCTCTCATGGCACACTGATGTGACGCGGCGCACAGATTGAGAAACACTGATCTACACGGACTCGTATTTGGGTCATTCCACGTAAAATGAACAAAAATTTAAAAAAAGTCGTGGCCACATAGTAACCAATTTTATTAAAATTTGATGTACAGGTTCAATTCATATTCAAATAGAGCTCTGCAAAATATCTTCACAAAAAATAAATTATTTTAGCAGTTTTGGACATTTTAAAAACTTGTGATAAAGAATGGCATGTGTGCAATCGTCCAAAGTTGCAGGTTTGAAGCTCTGTATTTTGAAAACTATTTAACTGAAATGATTTTTTTTATAATAATCTAACCTCTGAAAAATTATCTTCTTATTTATTGAGTAATAATAATTTGGTAACACCATGATTAATCTTTAATTGGTTGTAAAAATTGAAAATTTGCAAATTTTGAGAAAATTAAAAACGTTATAAAAATTAAAGGAATTCAAAAACATCTGAGAAATTAATGCCTGATGTAGTGTTATATATTAAGATCGAATTACTAAAGTTTTTAAGTTGCCATGCGTCAGAAAAAAATCGCGCCAATATGGGGCGAATATGACATCTGTGCCATTGTGTATTTACTTTTATTTTCTGTTTTTAAATTATATAAACTGTTTCGTTCTATAGTTATTATTCAAACTTTTATTTGTTTATAGTTATTTCCTTTTCAAAATGATAGCAAATAATTTAAAAATATATAAGTAACTGGTATTCGAAAGCGGGATTTCTGCCGAATTGGCGTCAGAGAAAAATCACGCCAACCCCGATGCGTATATGACATCTGTGCAAAAAATACTTCTGTTTCTTTATAAAAATGGATAAATAGTTTTTTTTTACATTAAATAAATTGTATACATATGCAAAAAATTGCTTGTGAGTATGAAGCAGTAAATAGGTTGTCAGAAAATACGTTGGCAAACTTCTTTCTCGCCAAGAAACTTTTCTCCGAAGTATTGTACGTACATAAGTAATGATTGCTAGAAATGCATTTTTAATTATGATATGCGCTTTTATGTTTCACTACATTTATGCATACTATACCGTGTGTATAAATGCTACAGTTCATATGCAGGGTTACCCAAAAGAATTCGTAAGGGTTCCTGAGTACGAGAATAAATTGCTTAAAGGAGGTTTTTAAAGGAGTTATGCAGTTTTACGCTGAACTGCATTTAGATTACTAAGAAATGTTTGTAGAATATAGATAAAATGATATACAGGGTCACGCAAAGAATTGGATACATAACCGTCTATGGATGATAATATCTGGAAATATGATTTCAGTAGCTTTAAGAGTAGCTTAAATTAAATTTTAGCTAAATAGTGGCATGTAATAACGGTACTATTGCTATGGACGGTAACTGCTGAAATCAATTTTTTTAAAAAATTATGCGTTTTCTAAAATGTTTACTTAGTTATCTTATTTACCTTATTTCCCTAAATAACGAAGTTTTGTTAAAGCATTCAGATGTGTTGGAAAGTGTTTCATATTCTATGCTTAACGCATGATTTTTCTTTCTTCTTTAGTCTTATTTTGCATTTATTTTATTCTTAATTTTTAGTCTTATACTGCTTTATAGAAACTTTGGCACAGTTGTCATATATACCGCATATTGGAGCGATTTTTTCCGACGCCAATTTGGCGAAAACATCAACAGCATAAACAACAACATCCGGGTTACCATATCAAGCAAAATAACGACACTTTGATGACAGTTAAGTACCCGTTGTGTATATGACATCTGTGCCGAAACTTTAATATTTAATGTTTAAACTCTTCGCTCCACTCACCTTGCATATAGTATAAACTATAACACAGATAGCGCAAAATAATAGACAGTTTGATACTTTTCCACTGTAGGGGCTTTGGCATTTTAAAAAAAAAGTTTGGTGTAATTTGGGCATCAGAAAGTGAGATTTGGGTACTTTTCCGTTATGCGGATACCATTGTCGCCAAGCGTAATAATTGGCGCAAAATGAAAGTCACGTGAATTAAGGCATTTGAAAAATAAAAGAAAAAAGATTGTCGTACTAAAGTGAGCATTTAAAAAATATAACATTTGAAAATTCCAGACTTTTACGAACTATTTCATTAAATCACAAATATATACTTAAAATAATTGAACAAATAACTGTTATAAAATAAAGCAATAAAATAAAACTCATATTAAACTGCTGGCATAAAATTACAAATATCTTTTAGCATTTTGAAATAATTGGCGCATTAGCATACATGGTACTTTTCCGTTATACGGACAGCATGCTAAAATGTATGCTAATGCGCCAATTATTTCAACCTTGATCGTAGATTTTTATTGTAAACCATGCGAAACATTGTAATTTGTTATTTATGAAACGTGAATCACGTGAATGATTATTGTTTAACCTTAACCTTGGAAAGCTTTTCAATCTGCTATTAATCGAATTAAAAATAATTTTTTTTATAAAGTTGTAGTTTACTTTTACTGCTGATGCTGAGATGGATTTTATCATTTGGCAATTACCAGATGATGAGAAAGTTGTGATAAAACTGTTTCAGGAATTTGGAATTCTGCATAATAAAAGATTGCGTTCAAAAAATCATGAAATGATATTATGGATGAGTTCTGGAAATCCGAAATTGAGTTGTAGCTTACGATCGTGCGAAGAAAGCGTAGAAATACGACAAAAAACTTGGTTTAAAGGATCGCGGGTGACTTTTCTTAATGCTTTGAGGTTTATATATTTATCGTGCAAAGAGTTGACATCGATTGAGTTTTATGAGCTGCAACTTGATATGAACCACAACACAACAGTGGAATGGAATAGTTATTCGAGAGAAGTTTTTGCAAATGCTTTATGTTCTCGACCAAATAGAAAAATCGGTGCACCTAATAAAATTATAGAAGTAGATGAAAGTTATGTATTATTTATACAGATTGTTGGAAAGGATATAAAACAGATGAACTGCTAAGTGCTGGTTATGATCATTTCACAGTAAATCACAAATACAATTTTGTCGACCCTAATACTGGATGTCATACTCCAAATGTTGAAAGATTATGGGGCATCGCAAAATGGCGCAACAAAAGACATCGGGAAGCTGTTCGTAATCATTTAGAGTCGTATCTCATAGATTTTATGTGTCTACGCCTTCATTCAAAAAATGAAATGTTTACTGCAATGCTGAAAGATATTTATAATTTTATGGCAGCAGTTTAATATGATTTTTTGTTTTATTACTTTATAGTATAACAGTTATTTGTTCATTTATTTTAAGTATATATTTGTGATTTAATAAAATAGTTCGTAAAAGTTTTTTAATTTCCAGATGTTATATTTTTAAAATGCCCACTTTACTATCGAGAATGTTTTTTCTTTTATTTTTCAAATGTTTCAATTCACCTTATTTTCATTTTGCGCCAACTATTGCGCTTGGTGACAATGCTGTCCGTATAATGGAAAAATACCGCATACATTTTGGCATGGTGTCCGTATAACGGAAAAATATTGAGAATTGTTGTCAAATCATATAAACAGCTATGAAAACAAACTTGATGAGTGTTTTTTTTATATGTTTATTTTACCTGTATATTATTCATGTTTTTATGTACAAATTACATCTGTTTCTGTATAAAATTAGAGAAACGGCTTTTTTAATCGTATAAATAAATCGTATAAATATCGAAAAAAAAATGCATGTGTAAGTGTATATAAAATGAAACTGGATAGGTTCCGGGAAAATGTTGCCAAATTTCTTTTTTCGCCAAGGCACTTATACTGGAAAAGTACCTAAAGCACATTAAAATCGCGCAGTTAGGAGCTCATACAGTACAGCGTCGTCTATTGGCGGTTATTTTATTAGTAGCAACGGGAGGAAGATGTAAAGATGTACTTTAAATTCTCACCCATAGATTTTGAAAAAATATCTTAAAAGAGCGGAGTTTAAATTAAATTTTGGTGACCTCCTTTATGAAAGATTAATAGTTATAAATGGGAATTTCACCAAATCAGCCAGCTATTGCCAAGTTGGCCAACATTTGGCGCTACTGTGGTAACCCTGCATTAGTCTTTTTCAACAATTACTCATTTCAATGAGGTGGTCCTACCGGAATCGTGAGGGACACACAGAGACTTGGATTTTATATAAATAGATGATTAAAATGATTGAAAGTTTACATGAAAAGCTTGAAGTATGTTGCTATTTTCATTTATGCCTTTGAGTTTTTTAAAACATATGTTTCGATTTTTTTATTTTCTTTGTCTTATAATTCATATTATTTTTTCTGAGTGATTTCTGTTTTTGTACTTCAACCGGCCTCCCCCCTTTCCTTTTTTTTCATTGATGGTATATTCTTTGTGTAATTTACGCTGCCGATATTATGATAATTATTATAATTTTATCCCTATACGTGGAAATACAATTATATACAGATTGAATTAAAAAAGTTTCAGAGCTGCCGCTCGTCATAGTTGGAGAAATTTGTAATCTCAATTATCCTCAATGTAATTACAAATTAACTGCATGTAATTGATAGTTAAAAAAAAAAAATCCCTGCCGGCCCGGCCTACAGGCGGAGGTAGATTTCGAAGTTAAGTATACTAATTTCACAAACAAAAACCAAACCATGATTAGAGATAAACCCACTTTAACAATTTTATCTGGCCACTTTTGACGAGTTTTTATTTCATTTTTATATAATAACTGGTTTTATCAGAATCATGTTAGGGCGGTATTCAAAAAAATACTTTTTCGTGCTCAACAACTCGAAATTTTCTGGCATAACTCCAGATTCATTTTTAATAGGAAAAACATGAAACTTGTTGACGTGATTTTGATGAGATTTATAAGCGACCTGTGTTTTTAATTTTCGTTCAATTAATTAAAACTTGATATATAAACAATTATTTTCTCAGTAAGACAATATTTTTCGTTTCTGACACAATCGCTTCGGGAAATTCCGTTCAAAATGCCCACTTTGACATGATTTTTTGAAATATATTCTGCCTCTGTCAAAAAATCATTACGGTACATTATATAGTTTCTGAATAAGCGAATCTACCAATTGGATGCGTTTGAGAGCAAAAATGAATTTAAAAAACAGTCAGAAAATAAGCAGTTTGGATTTGAATACTCCCTTAATATGATGATTTTTCCAACACAATCCGCTTCGGGAAATTCGGTTCAAAAGGCCCACTTTGACAGCATGTTTTAAAATATATTCTGCCTCTATCAAAAAATTGACCATTACGGTACATTATGTAGTTTCTGAGTAAGAAAAGGTACCAACTGGAAGCCTTTGAGAGTAAAAATGAATTGTAAAATGAATCAGAAAATAAGCAGTTTGGATTTGAATACACCCTTACTAAGATGATTTTTTTCTTCAACCGCTATGTATTTTTAATTTGTTTTTGCTGTAAGAATTGGTTCTATCCAAAACTTGTCTATATAGATGTTGTAGACAATATTAAGAAGATATATGATAAATTCATGTGGATTTTATATCTTTTGAATTGACGGAGTTATGGATTTTTTCCTTCTTCAAACGCCCTTTTTGTTTTCATTTTTAATTTTTTTTTTGCGGTACGAATTGGTCCTATCAAAAACTTGTGAATATAAAAGTTGTAGATAATATTAAAGAGATTCATGATAAAATTAATTGGATTTGATATCTTGAGAATTGACGAAGTTATGAATTCTTTTCTCCCAAAAACTCTATTTTTGCTCCCCTTGAGCGCTTTTTTAACTTTATCAAAAATCTGTGATACATAAATTTTTGGCCCTATTTTTAGAAGTAATAAAAACTTTAAACTGATTCTATATGTACAAAATTTAAGAAGTTATGGGGTTTTTTTCAGTTTTCACAAAACCCCTCCCTATTTTCATCCCCTTGGTCTGATTTTGCCCATTAACGAACTTGACCCAGATTTTATGCCCCTTGATTTTATGTATCAGTTTGGAAGAGATTGGTGCAGAATTGTGGAAGTTACCGTGTCCAGAAGAAAGTGATATATATATATATATATATATATAGATAGATAGATAGATAGATAGATAGATAGATAAAGATTTTTACTGTGGGTAGTTTTGGGCTCTAGGAGTCATGATCGGTGTAGATCTGCAAAAGTTTTCCAGAAATTCCAACATAGGAACGACGCCAATAGGTAGTATTTCATACGAAATCTACCTAAAAGATGTACGCTTAATGGGAAACAATAGCAAAGGTAAAGTGCACTAATAGAAGCGCTTTGATAAGTAAATTAAACCAGTCAGAAAAGTTAATTTCGTTTCATATTTTGTCTCGCACTTAATTCATTCTGTTATGATTTTACACATAAAATTAATATTATGCAATAAATGTCTTTATGGTATAACAAGGGACCAGCTTCGGTTTTACACGGGTGGCGTTATTGTTCAAAATATCAGTTATTATTATTATTATTATTATTATTATGGATTTCTTGGAACTAAATGGAACAGCATCCAACTGCGCAGTAGAAATACTTGCAACATTTAAAAAAAAATACGTATAGAAAATATATAATGCAACTGTAACAATCTCAGACGATGCAATGATAAGAGCTTTTATAATACATATGATTAAAATGATTGAAAGTTTACATGAAAAGCTTGAAGTATGTTGCTATTTTCATTTATGCCTTTGAGTTTTTTAAAACATATGTTTCGATTTTTTTATTTTCTTTGTCTTATAATTCATATTATTTTTTCTTAGTGATTTCTGTTTTTGTACTTCAACTGGCCTCCCCCCTTTCCTTTTTTTTCATTGATGGTATATTCTTTGTGTAATTTACGCTGCCAATATTATGATAATTATTATAATTTTATCCCTATACGTGGAAATACAATTATATACAGATTGAATTGAAAAAGTTTCAGAGCTTCCGCTCGTCATAGTTGGAGAAATTTGTAATCTTAATTATCCTCAATGTAATTACAAGTTAACTGCATGTAATTGATAGTTTAAAAAAAAAATCCCTGCCGGCCCGGCCTACAGGCGGAGGTAGATTTCGAAGTTAAGTATACTAATTTCACAAACAAAAACCAAACCATGATTAGAGATAAACCCACTTTAACAATTTTATCTGGCCACTTTTGACGAGTTTTTATTTCATTTTTATATAATAACTGGTTTTATCAGAATCATGTTAGGGCGGTATTCAAAAAAATACTTTTTCATGCTCATCAACTCGAAATTTTCTGGCATAACTCCAGATTCATTTTTAATAGGAAAAACATGAAACTTGTTGACGTGATTTTTGATGAGATTTATAAGCGACCTGTGTTTTTAATTTTCGTTCAATTAATTAAAACTTGATATATAAACAATTATTTTCTCAGTAAGACAATATTTTTCGTTTCTGACACAATCGCTTCGGGAAATTCCGTTCAAAATGCCCACTTTGACATGATTTTTTGAAATATATTCTGCCTCTGTCAAAAAATCATTACGGTACATTATATAGTTTCTGAATAAGCGAATCTACCAATTGGATGCGTTTGAGAGCAAAAATGAATTTAAAAAACAGTCAGAAAATAAGCAGTTTGGATTTGAATACTCCCTTAATATGATGATTTTTCCAACACAATCCGCTTCGGGAAATTCGGTTCAAAAGGCCCACTTTGACAGCATGTTTTAAAATATATTCTGCCTCTATCAAAAAATTGACCATTACGGTACAGTATATAGTTTCTGAGTAAGAAAAGGTACCAACTGGAAGCCTTTGAGAGTAAAAGTGAATTGTAAAATGAATCAGAAAATAAGCAGTTTGGATTTGAATACACCCTTACTAAGATGATTTTTTTCTTCAACCGCTATGTATTTTTAATTTGTTTTTGCTGTAAGATTTGGTTCTATCCAAAACTTGTCTATATAGATATTGTAGACAATATTAAGAAGATATATGATAAATTCATGGGGATTTTATATCTTTTGAATTGACGGAGTTATGGATTTTTTCCTTCTTCAAACGCCCTTTTTGTTTTCGTTTTTGATTTTTTTTTGCGGTACGAATTGGTCCTATCAAAAACTTGTGAATATAAAAGTTGTAGATAATATTAAAGAGATTCATGATAAAATTAATTGGATTTGATATCTTGAGAATTGACGAAGTTATGAATTCTTTTCTCCCAAAAACTCTATTTTTGCTCCCCTTGAGCGCTTTTTTAACTTTATCAAAAATCTGTGATACATAAATTTTTGGCCCTATTTTTAGAAGTAATAAAAACTTTAAACTGATTCTATATGTACAAAATTTAAGAAGTTATGGGGTTTTTTCGGTTTTCACAAAACCCCTCCCTATTTTCATCCTCTTGGTCTGATTTTGCCCATTAACGAACTTGACCGAGATTTTATGCCCCTTGATTTTATGTATCAGTTTGGAAGAGATTGGTGCAGAATTGTGGAAGTTACCGTGTCCAGAAGAAAGTGATATATATATATATATATAGATAGATAGATAGATAAAGGTTTTTACTGTGGGTAGTTTTGAGCTCTAGGAGTCATGATCGGTGTAGATCTGCAAAAGTTTTCCAGAAATTCCAACATAGGAACGACGCCAATAGGTAGTATTTCATACGAAATCTACCTAAAAGATGTACGCTTAATGGGAAACAATAGCAAAGGGAAAGTGCACTAATAGAAGCGCTTTGATAAGTAAATTAAACCAGTCAGAAAAGTTAATTTCGTTTCATATTTTGTCTCGCACTTAATTCATTCTGTTATGATTTTACACATAAAATTAATGTTATGCAATAAATGTCTTTATGGTATAACAAGGGACCAGCTTCGGTTTTACACGGGTGGCGTTATTGTTCAAAATATCAGTTATTATTATTATTATTATTATTATTATGGATTTCTTGGAACTAAATGGAACAGCATCCAACTGCGCAGTAGAAATACTTGCAACATTTAAAAAAAAATACGTATAGAAAATATATAATGCAACTGTAACAATCTCAGACGATGCAATGATAAGAGCTTTTATAATACATATGATTAAAATGATTGAAAGTTTACATGAAAAACTTGAAGTATGTTGCTATTTTCATTTATGCCTTTGAGTTTTTTAAAACATATGTTTCGATTTTTTTTATTTTCTTTGTCTTATAATTCATATTATTTTTTCTTAGTGATTTCTGTTTTTGTACTTCAACTGGCCTCCCCCCTTTCCTTTTTTTTTATTGATGGTATATTCTTTGTGTAATTTACGCTGCCGATATTATGATAATTATTATAATTTTATCCCTATACGTGGAAATACAATTATATACAGATTGAATTGAAAAAGTTTCAGAGCTTCCGCTCGTCATAGTTGGAGAAATTTGTAATCTCAATTATCCTCAATGTAATTACAAGTTAACTGCATGTAATTGATAGTTTAAAAAAAAAATCCCTGCCGGCCCGGCCTACAGGCGGAGGTAGATTTCGAAGTTAAGTATACTAATTTCACAAACAAAAACCAAACCATGATTAGAGATAAACCCACTTTAACAATTTTATCTGGCCACTTTTGACGAGTTTTTATTTCATTTTTATATAATAACTGGTTTTATCAGAATCATGTTAGGGCGGTATTCAAAAAAATACTTTTTTATGCTCAACAACTCGAAATTTTCTGGCATAACTCCAGATTCATTTTTAATAGGAAAAACATGAAACTTGTTGACGTGATTTTTGATGAGATTTATAAGCGACCTGTGTTTTTAATTTTCGTTCAATTAATTAAAACTTGATATACAAACAATTATTTTCTCAGTAAGACAATATTTTTCGTTTCTGACACAATCGCTTCGGGAAATTCCGTTCAAAATGCCCACTTTGACATGATTTTTTGAAATATATTCTGCCTCTGTCAAAAAATCATTTCGGTACATTATATAGTTTCTGAATAAGCGAATCTACCAATTGGATGCGTTTGAGAGCAAAAATGAATTTAAAAAACAGTCAGAAAATAAGCAGTTTGGATTTGAATACTCCCTTAATATGATGATTTTTCCAACACAATCCGCTTCGGGAAATTCGGTTCAAAAGGCCCACTTTGACAGCATGTTTTAAAATATATTCTGCCTCTATCAAAAAATTGACCATTACGGTACATTATATAGTTTCTGAGTAAGAAAAGGTACCAACTGGAAGCCTTTGAGAGTAAAAGTGAATTGTAAAATGAATCAGAAAATAAGCAGTTTGGATTTGAATACACCCTTACTAAGATGATTTTTTTCTTCAACCGCTATGTATTTTTAATTTGTTTTTGCTGTAAGAATTGGTTCTATCCAAAACTTGTCTATATAGATGTTGTAGAAAATATTAAGAAGATATATGATAAATTCATGGGGATTTTATATCTTTTGAATTGACGGAGTTATGGATTTTTTCCTTCTTCAAACGCCCTTTTTGTTTTCGTTTTTAATTTTTTTTTGCGGTACGAATTGGTCCTATCAAAAACTTGTGAATATAAAAGTTGTAGATAATATTAAAGAGATTCATGATAAAATTAATTGGATTTGATATCTTGAGAATTGACGAAGTTATGAATTCTTTTCTCCCAAAAACTCTATTTTTGCTCCCCTTGAGCGCTTTTTTAACTTTATCAAAAATCTGTGATACATAAATTTTTGGCCCTATTTTTAGAAGTAATAAAAACTTTAAACTGATTCTATATGTACAAAATTTAAGAAGTTATGGGGTTTTTTCGGTTTTCACAAAACCCCTCCCTATTTTCATCCCCTTGGTCTGATTTTGCCCATTAACGAACTTGACCGAGATTTTATGCCCCTTGATTTTATGTATCAGTTTGGAAGAGATTGGTGCAGAATTGTGGAAGTTACCGTGTCCAGAAGAAAGTGATATATATATATATAGATAGATAGATAGATAGATAGATAGATAGATAGATAGAGAAAGATTTGTACTGTGGGTAGTTTTGGGCTCTAGGAGTCATGATCGGTGTAGATCTGCAAAAGTTTTCCAGAAATTCCAACATAGGAACGACGCCAATAGGTAGTATTTCATACGAAATCTACCTAAAAGATGTACGCTTAATGGGAAACAATAGCAAAGGGAAAGTGCACTAATAGAAGCGCTTTGATAAGTAAATTAAACCAGTCAGAAAAGTTAATTTCGTTTCATATTTTGTCTCGCACTTAATTCATTCTGTTATGATTTTACACATAAAATTAATATTATGCAATAAATGTCTTTATGGTATAACAAGGGACCAGCTTCGGTTTTACACGGGTGGTGTTATTGTTCAAAATATCAGTTATTATTATTATTATTATTATTATTATTATGGATTTCTTGGAACTAAATGGAACAGCATCCAACTGCGCAGTAGAAATACTTGCAACATTTAAAAAAAAATACGTATAGAAAATATATAATGCAACTGTAACAATCTCAGACTATGCAATGATAAGAGCTTTTATAATACATATGATTAAAATGATTGAAAGTTTACATGAAAAGCTTGAAGTATGTTGCTATTTTCATTTATGCCTTTGAGTTTTTTAAAACATATGTTTCGATTTTTTTATTTTCTTTGTCTTATAATTCATATTATTTTTCTTAGTGATTTCTGTTTTTGTACTTCAACTGGCCTCCCCCCTTTCCTTTTTTTTCATTGATGGTATATTCTTTGTGTAATTTACGCTGCCGATATTATGATAATTATTATAATTTTATCCCTATACGTGGAAATACAATTATATACAGATTGAATTGAAAAAGTTTCAGAGCTTCCGCTCGTCATAGTTGGAGAAATTTGTAATCTCAATTATCCTCAATGTAATTACAAGTTAACTGCATGTAATTGATAGTTTAAAAAAAAAATCCCTGCCGGCCCGGCCTACAGGCGGAGGTAGATTTCGAAGTTAAGTATACTAATTTCACAAACAAAAACCAAACCATGATTAGAGATAAACCCACTTTAACAATTTTATCTGGCCACTTTTGACGAGTTTTTATTTCATTTTTATATAATAACTGGTTTTATCAGAATCATGTTAGGGCGGTATTCAAAAAAATACTTTTTCATGCTCAACAACTCGAAATTTTCTGGCATAACTCCAGATTCATTTTTAATAGGAAAAACATGAAACATGTTGACGTGATTTTTGATGAGATTTATAAGCGACCTGTGTTTTTAATTTTCGTTCAATTAATTAAAACTTGATATATAAACAATTATTTTCTCAGTAAGACAATATTTTTCGTTTCTGACACAATCGCTTCGGGAAATTCCGTTCAAAATGCCCACTTTGACATGATTTTTTGAAATATATTCTGCCTCTGTCAAAAAATCATTACGGTACATTATATAGTTTCTGAATAAGCGAATCTACCAATTGGATGCGTTTGAGAGCAAAAATGAATTTAAAAAACAGTCAGAAAATAAGCAGTTTGGATTTGAATACTCCCTTAATATGATGATTTTTCCAACACAATCCGCTTCGGGAAATTCGGTTCAAAAGGCCCACTTTGACAGCATGTTTTAAAACATATCTGCCTCTATCAAAACATTGACCATTACGGTACATTATATAGTTTCTGAGTAAGAAAAGGTACCAACTGGAAGCCTTTGAGAGTAAAAGTGAATTGTAAAATGAATCAGAAAATAAGCAGTTTGGATTTGAATACACCCTTACTAAGATGATTTTTTTCTTCAACCGCTATGCATTTTTAATTTGTTTTTGCTGTAAGAATTGGTTCTATCCAAAACTTGTCTATATAGATGTTGTAGACAATATTAAGAAGATATATGATAAATTCATGGGGATTTTATATCTTTTGAATTGACGGAGTTATGGATTTTTTCCTTCTTCAAACGCCCTTTTTGTTTTCGTTTTTAATTTTTTTTTTGCGGTACGAATTGGTCCTATCAAAAACTTGTGAATATAAAAGTTGTAGATAATATTAAAGAGATTCATGATAAAATTAATTGGATTTGATATCTTGAGAATTGACGAAGTTATGAATTCTTTTCTCCCAAAAACTCTATTTTTGCTCCCCTTGAGCGCTTTTTTAACTTTATCAAAAATCTGTGATACATAAATTTTTGGCCCTATTTTTAGAAGTAATAAAAACTTTAAACTGATTCTATATGTACAAAATTTAAGAAGTTATGGGTTTTTTTCGGTTTTCACAAAACCCCTCCCTATTTTCATCCCCTTGGTCTGATTTTGCCCATTAACGAACTTGACCGAGATTTTATGCCCCTTGATTTTATGTATCAGTTTGGAAGAGATTGGTGCAGAATTGTGGAAGTTACCGTGTCCAGAAGAAAGTGATATATATATATATATAGATAGATAGATAGATAGATAGATAGATAGATAGATAGATAGATTGATTGATAGATAGATAGATAGATAAAGATTTTTACTGTGGGTAGTTTTGGGCTCTAGGAGTCATGATCGGTGTAGATCTGCAAAAGTTTTCCAGAAATTCCAACATAGGAACGACGCCAATAGGTAGTATTTCATACGAAATCTACCTAAAAGATGTACGCTTAATGGGAAACAATAGCAAAGGGAAAGTGCACTAATAGAAGCGCTTTGATAAGTAAATTAAACCAGTCAGAAAAGTTAATTTCGTTTCATATTTTGTCTCGCACTTAATTCATTCTGTTATGATTTTACACATAAAATTAATATTATGCAATAAATGTCTTATTGTATAACAAGGGACCAGCTTCGGTTTTACACGGGTGGCGTTATTGTTCAAAATATCAGTTATTATTATTATTATTATTATTATTATGGATTTCTTGGAACTAAATGGAACAGCATCCAACTGCGCAGTAGAAATACTTGCAACATTTAAAAAAAAATACGTATAGAAAATATATAATGCAACTGTAACAATCTCAGACGATGCAATGATAAGAGCTTTTATAATACATATGATTAAAATGATTGAAAGTTTACATGAAAAGCTTGAAGTATGTTGCTATTTTCATTTATGCCTTTGAGTTTTTTAAAACATATGTTTCGATTTTTTTATTTTCTTTGTCTTATAATTCATATTATTTTTTCTTAGTGATTTCTGTTTTTGTACTTCAACTGGCCTCCCCCCTTTCCTTTTTTTTCATTGATGGTATATTCTTTGTGTAATTTACGCTGCCGATATTATGATAATTATTATAATTTTATCCCTATACGTGGAAATACAATTATATACAGATTGAATTGAAAAAGTTTCAGAGCTTCCGCTCGTCATAGTTGGAGAAATTTGTAATCTCAATTATCCTCAATGTAATTACAAGTTAACTGCATGTAATTGATAGTTTAAAAAAAAAATCCCTGCCGGCCCGGCCTACAGGCGGAGGTAGATTTCGAAGTTAAGTATACTAATTTCACAAATAAAAACCAAACCATGATTAGAGATAAACCCACTTTAACAATTTTATCTGGCCACTTTTAACGAGTTTTTATTTCATTTTTATATAATAACTGGTTTTATCAGAATCATGTTAGGGCGGTATTCAAAAAAATACTTTTTCATGCTCAACAACTCGAAATTTTCTGGCATAACTCCAGATTCATTTTTAATAGGAAAAACATGAAACTTGTTGACGTGATTTTTGATGAGATTTATAAGCGACCTGTGTTTTTAATTTCGTTCAATTAATTAAAACTTGATATATAAACAATTATTTTCTCAGTAAGACAATATTTTTCGTTTCTGACACAATCGCTTCGGGAAATTCCGTTCAAAATGCCCACTTTGACATGATTTTTTGAAATATATTCTGCCTCTGTCAAAAAATCATTACGTTACATTATATAGTTTCTGAATAAGCGAATCTACCAATTGGATGCGTTTGAGAGCAAAAATGAATTTAAAAAACAGTCAGAAAATAAGCAGTTTGGATTTGAATACTCCCTTAATATGATGATTTTTCCAACACAATCCGCTTCGGGAAATTCGGTTCAAAAGGCCCACTTTGACAGCATGTTTTAAAATATATTCTGCCTCTATAAAAAAATTGACCATTACGGTACATTATATAGTTTCTGAGTAAGAAAAGGTACCAACTGGAAGCCTTTGAGAGTAAAAGTGAATTGTAAAATGAATCAGAAAATAAGCAGTTTGGATTTGAATACACCCTTACTAAGATGATTTTTTTCTTCAACCGCTATGTATTTTTAATTTGTTTTTGCTGTAAGAATTGGTTCTATCCAAAACTTGTCTATATAGATGTTGTAGACAATATTAAGAAGATATATGATAAATTCATGGGGATTTTATATCTTTTGAATTGACGGAGTTATGGATTTTTTCCTTCTTCAAACGCCCTTTTTGTTTTCGTTTTTAATTTTTTTTTGCGGTACGAATTGGTCCTATCAAAAACTTGTGAATATAAAAGTTGTAGATAATATTAAAGAGATTCATGATAAAATTAATTGGATTTGATATCTTGAGAATTGACGAAGTTATGAATTCTTTTCTCCCAAAAACTCTATTTTTGCTCCCCTTGAGCGCTTTTTTAACTTTATCAAAAATCTGTGATACATAAATTTTTGGCCCTATTTTTAGAAGTAATAAAAACTTTAAACTGATTCTATATGTACAAAATTTAAGAAGTTATGGGGTTTTTTCGGTTTTCACAAAACCCCTCCCTATTTTCATCCCCTTGGTCTGATTTTGCCCATTAACGAACTTGACCGAGATTTTATGCCCCTTGATTTTATGTATCAGTTTGGAAGAAATTGGTGCAGAATTGTGGAAGTTACCGTGTCCAGAAGAAAGTGATATATATATATATATAGATAGATAGATAGATAGATAAAGATTTTTACTGTGGGTAGTTTTGGGCTCTAGGAGTCATGATCGGTGTAGATCTGCAAAAGTTTTCCAGAAATTCCAACATAGGAACGACGCCAATAGGTAGTATTTCATACGAAATCTACCTAAAAGATGTACGCTTAATGGGAAACAATAGCAAAGGGAAAGTGCACTAATAGAAGCGCTTTGATAAGTAAATTAAACCAGTCAGAAAAGTTAATTTCGTTTCATATTTTGTCTCGCACTTAATTCATTCTGTTATGATTTTACATATAAAATTAATATTATGCAATAAATGTCTTTATGTTATAACAAGGGACCAGCTTCGGTTTTACACGGGTGGCGTTATTGTTCAAAATATCAGTTATTATTATTATTATTATTATTATTATGGATTTCTTGGAACTAAATGGAACAGCATCCAACTGCGCAGTAGAAATACTTGCAACATTTAAAAAAAAATACGTATAGAAAATATATAATGCAACTGTAACAATCTCAGACGATGCAATGATAAGAGCTTTTATAATACATATGATTAAAATGATTGAAAGTTTACATGAAAAGCTTGAAGTATGTTGCTAATTTCATTTATGCCTTTGAGTTTTTTAAAACATATGTTTCGATTTTTTTATTTTCTTTGTCTTATAATTCATATTATTTTTTCTTAGTGATTTCTGTTTTTGTACTTCAACTGGCCTCCCCCCTTTCCTTTTTTTTTCATCGATGGTATATTCTTTGTGTAATTTACGCTGCCGATATTATGATAATTATTATAATTTTATCCCTATACGTGGAAATACAATTATATACAGATTGAATTAAAAAAGTTTCAGAGCTGCCGCTCGTCATATTTGGAGAAATTTGTAATCTCAATTATCCTCAATGTAATTACAAGTTAACTGCATGTAATTGATAGTTTAAAAAAAAAATCCCTGCCGGCCCGGCCTACAGGTGGAGGTAGATTTCGAAGTTAAGTATACTAATTTCACAAACAAAAACCAAACCATGATTAGAGATAAACCCACTTTAACAATTTTATCTGGCCACTTTTAACGAGTTTTTATTTCATTTTTATATAATAACTGGTTTTATCAGAATCATGTTAGGGCGGTATTCAAAAAAATACTTTTTCATGCTCAACAACTCGAAATTTTCTGGCATAACTCCAGATTCATTTTTAATAGGAAAAACATGAAACTTGTTGACGTGATTTTTGATGAGATTTATAAGCGACCTGTGTTTTTAATTTTCTTTCAATTAATTAAAACTTGATATATAAACAATTATTTTCTCAGTAAGACAATATTTTTCGTTTCTGACACAATCGCTTCGGGAAATTCCGTTCAAAATGCCCACTTTGACATGATTTTTTGAAATATATTCTGCCTCTGTCAAAAAATCATTACGTTACATTATATAGTTTCTGAATAAGCGAATCTACCAATTGGATGCGTTTGAGAGCAAAAATGAATTTAAAAAACAGTCAGAAAATAAGCAGTTTGGATTTGAATACTCCCTTAATATGATGATTTTTCCAACACAATCCGCTTCGGGAAATTCGGTTCAAAAGGCCCACTTTGACAGCATGTTTTAAAATATATTCTGCCTCTATCAAAAAATTGACCATTACGGTACATTATATAGTTTCTGAGTAAGAAAAGGTACCAACTGGAAGCCTTTGAGAGTAAAAGTGAATTGTAAAATGAATCAGAAAATAAGCAGTTTGGATTTGAATACACCCTTACTAAGATGATTTTTTTCTTCAACCGCTATGTATTTTTAATTTGTTTTTGCTGTAAGAATTGGTTCTATCCAAAACTTGTCTATATAGATGTTGTAGACAATATTAAGAAGATATATGATAAATTCATGGGGATTTTATATCTTTTGAATTGACGGAGTTATGGATTTTTTCCTTCTTCAAACGCCCTTTTTGTTTTCGTTTTTAATTTTTTTTGCGGTACGAATTGGTCCTATCAAAAACTTGTGAATATAAAAGTTGTAGATAATATTAAAGAGATTCATGATAAAATTAATTGGATTTGATATCTTGAGAATTGACGAAGTTATGAATTCTTTTCTCCCAAAAACTCTATTTTTGCTCCCCTTGAGCGCTTTTTTAACTTTATCAAAAATCTGTGATACATAAATTTTTGGCCCTATTTTTAGAAGTAATAAAAACTTTAAACTGATTCTATATGTACAAAATTTAAGAAGTTATGGGGTTTTTTCGGTTTTCACAAAACCCCTCCCTATTTTCATCCTCTTGGTCTGATTTTGCCCATTAACGAACTTGACCGAGATTTTATGCCCCTTGATTTTATGTATCAGTTTGGAAGAAATTGGTGCAGAATTGTGGAAGTTACCGTGTCCAGAAGAAAGTGATATATATATATATATAGATAGATAGGTAGATAGATAAAGATTTTTACTGTGGGTAGTTTTGGGCTCTAGGAGTCATGATCGGTGTAGATCTGCAAAAGTTTTCCAGAAATTCCAACATAGGAACGACGCCAATAGGTAGTATTTCATACGAAATCTACCTAAAAGATGTACGCTTAATGGGAAACAATAGCAAAGGGAAAGTGCACTAATAGAAGCGCTTTGATAAGTAAATTAAACCAGTCAGAAAAGTTAATTTCGTTTCATATTTTGTCTCGCACTTAATTCAGTCTGTTATGATTTTACATATAAAATTAATATTATGCAATAAATGTCTTTATGTTATAACAAGGGACCAGCTTCGGTTTTACACGGGTGGCGTTATTGTTCAAAATATCAGTTATTATTATTATTATTATTATTATTATGGATTTCTTGGAACTAAATGGAACAGCATCCAACTGCGCAGTAGAAATACTTGCAACATTTAAAAAAAAATACGTATAGAAAATATATAATGCAACTGTAACAATCTCAGACGATGCAATGATAAGAGCTTTTATAATACATATGATTAAAATGATTGAAAGTTTACATGAAAAGCTTGAAGTATGTTGCTAATTTCATTTATGCCTTTGAGTTTTTTAAAACATATGTTTCGATTTTTTTATTTTCTTTGTCTTATAATTCATATTATTTTTTCTTAGTGATTTCTGTTTTTGTACTTCAACTGGCCTCCCCCCTTTCCTTTTTTTTTCATCGATGGTATATTCTTTGTGTAATTTAAGCTGCCGATATTATGATAATTATTATAATTTTATCCCTATACGTGGAAATACAGTTATATACAGATTGAATTAAAAAAGTTTCAGAGCTGCCGCTCGTCATATTTGGAGAAATTTGTAATCTCAATTATCCTCAATGTAATTACAAGTTAACTGCATGTAATTGATAGTTTACACACATTCAAACGCAGAAATTTTGTCATATAATGAGAGGGGGTGGTTCTGGCTACAATGCTGCAAGAATTTTTTTTACGGCATGTAATTTTAACTTTAATTAATTATATACAATTAAACTGAAATTACATTGAAGTTAATTGAAATTACAAATTTTCCCAACTCTGCCGCTCGTAATAAAACACAGCTGGCACTAAACCGGTAGGATGACCGTCGGCGACCTTTAGCCACACGCATGAAGTAGTTTCAATCATTTCTGTGTACTTTTGACTTGGTAGCATTCATTTCCGTAAAGTGTGTGTGTAGTGTGCGTCATTGTCATCGAAAAAAATAGAACAACGAACGAACAACAAATTGTGTGTTAAGTTTGGAAAATCAGCCACAGAATCATACGAAATAATTAAATCAGCGTATAATGACGGTGCTACGAGTCCGAGTATTTGAGCGGTTTTCCAGGTTTCAAGTTCCGAAGAGAGAAGATCGAAGACGATGAGAGATTAGATAGTCCATGTTCGAGTCAAAATGAGGAAAATATTCAGCGTGTGCAAGTGTTGGTGACATGAGACCGCCAAATAACAATAGAAATAATTTCAGAATCGTTAAACATTACTGCGGTATCTGTTTTCATGATCCATGACGGAGGATTTGAAAAAAAAGGAAGCCCTATGCGCGCTTTGTGCCATACATTCCGACTCCTGAATAACAACAACAGCAACAAAACACCGGATTCTCTTCTGCAAAGATTTGATTGTTGTGGCTGATAAGTGTCCAACGTTTTTGGAAAACATTGTCACAGAAGATGAGACTTGGTGTCTGGAGTACGACACAGAAACGTAGGCCCGAAAAAGCCCCGAAGTCCGAAAATAAGTCAGACAATGACAGTGCGCGCATCGAAATCGAAAACGAAAACTATGCTGTTACTTTTTTTGACAGTCAGTCATCATTCATCATGAATTTCGTCATCAAGGTTCCACTGTGACTGATGCATTCTACAAAAATGCCTCGTCGCATCGGATTTTGAGACGAATGCGGCGTGTGGAGCGGCGTTTGCAGAGCAGTAGAAATTAGTGCCTTTTGCACAACAGTGCACCGGCTACAAGTCCATCGTCGTGCAGCAAATTTGGGCAAGAAGGCAGGCTGTGTGCATCAACTACACACCCTGTTCACCAGATCTGTTCTCTCCAGAGAACTTTTTATTTCCCAAGTTGAAATTGTAGATGAAGGGCTAGCGGTACGGCATCAGACTGTGCAAGTGGCTGTCACAGACAACAGTCGAGTGTGACATCTGAACTCAATAGTGTTGGGGTGGAGGCGTTCCAGTACTTGTTTACGGACCTGTACACTCATTCCAAGCGGTGCATTGAATTCGGAGGAGACTATGTAGAAGCTTAATATCAAATGTAAGTGATCTTTTTTGTTATATGATCTGTGTGCGATCAGTCCTGAAACTTTTTGACTGCACTGCATACTCCATAATTGATGTGCTACCACCACCGAATAGGTGCGTGATACCTGACACGATATAAGTACGGGAATGAGTTCTGTGGGATATTAAATTGAAGTTTTATTTGCAATACAGTTAAATACTTAGAATAAATGCAAAATTTTTATTTATACTCACGGATACAGCAGATCCTGCACTGCGTTAAATTACACTTTAGGATATTATCTACGTACTATATTATATCACTATAAACAGACTATTCTCTTTTCTCTTCGCCGTACTCAGGTAGACTTATTCAACACTGCGACCGCACCGGTCTGTTTGAACTTTCGGTGCATGCGTACATTGCTCAACAAAAAATCTTGTTCCAACAGCACATGACTAACACTCTCCAACTCTGAACTTAAAACTGAACTCTTCTTCTCTCTTTCTCTCTTTTTCCTTCCAGACTCTGGGATTTTCACCTGTTTTTCCACGGGCATCGATGTGTTCTTCTGCCCACTTGCTCACTGACAGGTCATCAAAAAGCTTATATTTTGTTCACAACTCTCCCTTTCATCGCTCTATACCATGCTATCATACTTTCTGCATTTCACTGAACAATAACTTCCCTTTCACAATTTCCTTTCAAAACTTTTACTCAATCTCATAGATAAGAAAATATGCCCATAACTCAAGTCCGTAGATAATTATATACAGGTAAATACAATAAATAAATTAAATTCATTAAAAAGTAAGCGTCGTCTCATTAACGTCAGAGACCTGCTGACACTTTGCAATCTTGTTTAGAACAAATTGCCTTTAAAAGTACCTCTACATGAGCAAGACTTTTTTAAATAAAAAGAATTATATGCAACGGAGAGGGAAGAGATCATGACTTTAGAGCTGCTTATGTGAAGCCTGACCAAAAAAGGCTGGAAATCGCTGCATTAAACTATATTTTGAAAATTTCTTTTCTGTATTGTTTCATTCCTGAAATCACATTAAATTCTAGGCGGGATGGATAAAATTTCTAAAAGCTTTATAACAATAAACCAATAAAAAGAGACTAAAATCGAATTTTAATAAAATCACACAAAAAAAATTTCAAAACAGCATAAAACAGTACAAAAAACGATCGACTGTCATTATGGTAGTACATCGTTTTTTGTACTGACCATGGGCTTTGGTAAAGCTCTAAACGTTTACAAAGTTCTCTTATCTTGCATTTTGTATGATTTTATTAAGCGTGTGATTTTAATATATTTTTATTGATTTACTAGCAAACCACGCGGCTTTGATCGCGTAATAGTTGAAATATGCCAAGTGATATTTGCATGAATATATTTTATAAGAAGAACACTTTTTGAAATAATTCAAAAATTACAAATTAAGCCACAGTTTGACTAAACTTCATTATAAAAGTGAAATAGACAGAAATGAGATTTTAATAAATAAGAAGAACTAAAACCAATTCCAATTAAATGATAATTTAGAAAGTATTTTGACACTTTTATGCTCATTTCACTCATTTCAGTATTCATTTGAAGTTTTGAATTTGTTAGAAACCACCTTAACACATTTACATCTTAAAATTAACCATCATGTCAAATTCCAAGCTTCTTGTCTAACAATCTACCACCTCTCTGGTGTTAGTGGCACCAACATAAAATGCCGAAACAGATTTGAAATAGAATGTCTCGAAAAATGTTGAAACAGAGACTGTCACCATTAATTTGCCAACATTAACCTTGAAATTGGTTGGTATTTTCTAATATTCTGTAGAAAACGGAATTTAGATGTTTTTAAAGGCTTTCTTGTTGTTCCTGCCAACCAGGTGGTAGTGACACCGGCATAAAATATAGCCCGTATAGGATCAGTGACTATCACCCTTGATTCGCAACCAATAACTTCTGTAATCGGTTTATTATTTCCTGAGATTCCATAGAAATCGTTATTTAGGACTCTTTTAGAATGATTTTCTCTCCTTCCCTTCGCTTCAGCCCTTTTTAATTTCGAATTTATTTTCGAATGTTCTTAGGAAACATTTATATTTTATAAGTAACTACCGTGCTTATATTTCAAGTTTCTATCATCTTCAGTACCGCAGAAATCGCAATTAAGAAAGTTTTTTGCTCCTGTAACCCTCCACATAAAAATATAGCTTATGTTTGAGTAGGTTCTATCACCATCAATTTGCAACCATTATGTTTGAAATCGGTTTCGTATTTCATACGATTGCATAAAAATCGTAATTTAGAACGCTAATAGTACGCTTTTCGCTCACTTCAACCTTTTAAATTTGTATTTTCTTTCAACAATTCTTAGAAAGCATTTGCATCTTTGAAGTAATTACCATTCCAAATTTAAAATGTTAGACGCCCTCAGTAACACAAAAAACGTAATTTAGAATAATTTTTTGTTCCTGTAAACCCCAGGTGGTACTGACAATACAGGCTATGTTGGAGCGAGGACTGTGACCATCAATTTGAAACCATTACTTCTGAAATCGGTTTATATTTCCTGAGATTGCGTAGAAATCGCTATTTAGAACATTTTTAGAACGCTTTTCTTTCATTTTCACCCATTTAAATTTCAAATTTTTAAGGAACTCTTCTCAGAGAGAATTTACATCGCATAAATAATACTATGCCAAATTGCAAGTTGCTTGCCTCTTCAGTATCACAAAAATCACAATTCAGAACGTTTTTTAAAATACAACCGCAAGGTGGTAGTGACGCAGACATGAAATAGATCCTGGGGCTGTCATCATCAATTTCCAACCATTACTTTTAAAATCGGTTGGGTACTTTCTGAGATTGCGTAGAAATCGCAATGCAGAACGTTTTTTAGAACGTTTTTCATTCATTTTCACCCCTTTTAAATTTCTAAATGTTTAGGAAATGTTCTTAGATATCATTTATATCTTATAAGTAACTACAATGCCTAGTTTCAAGTTGCTAGTCCCTGCAGGATTACAAAAAACGCAATTTAGATCGTTTTTTGCTCCTTCACCTCCTTTGGGGTAGTGGCACCTACATGAAATACAGCCTATGTTGGAGCGAGGGCTGTCACCATCGTTTTCACACCATTATTTTTTTTATATCGGTTCGGTACTTCCTGAGATTGCGTAGAAATCGCAATTTAGAAAGTTTTTTAGAACGCTTTTCACTCATTTTCATCCCTTTTAAATTTTGATATTTTAGTAAATGCTCTTAGAGGTCATTTGTATCTCATAAATAACTGTCCTGCCTAATTTCAGGATTCTAGGCCCTTCAGTAACACAAAAACCGCAATTTAGAACGTTTTTTGCTTCTGCAACCGGTAGGTGGTAGCGACCCCCTACATGAAATAGAGCCTATGTTGAAGCAAGGGCTGCCATCAGCAATTTCCAACCATTACTTTTGAAATAGGTTCGGTACTTTCTGAGATTGCGTAGAAATCGCCATTTAGAACGTTTTTTTAGAACTTTTTTCGCGCATTTCCACCCCTTTTAAATGTCGAATTTTATAAGAAATGTTATTAGAGATCATTTATATCTTATAAGTAACTACCATTCCAAATTTCATGTTTCTAGACTCTTGAGTAACACAAAAATCAAATTTTCGATCGTTTCTTTGCTCTTGCACCCCCCTTTGGAGGTTGTGGCACCGACATGAAATGTAGCCCTATGTTGGAGCAAGGGTTGTCACCATCATTTTGACACTATCATTTTTTAAATCGGTTTGGTACTTACCGAAATTGCGTAAAAATCGCTATTTAGAACGTTTTTTAGAACGCTTTTCGCGCATTTTCACCCTTTTTGATTTTGATTTTTTTTAAAATGTCCTTAGAGATCATTAGTATCTTATAATTAACTACCATTCCAAATTTCATGTTTCTAGGCCTTTCATTAACACAAAAATCGCATTTTTAGAACTTTTTTGCTCCTGCACCCCCTTTTGGCCAGTGGCATGGATATAAGATATAGCCTATGTTCTAAGTTGGACTAACACCATCATTTTGATACCATTACTTTTGGAATCAGTTCGGTAGTTCCAGAGCTTACCTCCTACAAATAAACATTTTTTACCTCTTTATAATATTAGTTTAGATAGATAGATGATACTGACTCAGATGCGTTATTTTTGTCTATTTGAACTTTATAACGATTTTTAAATATTCAAAAAATGTTAATAAGTTACTTATATAAGTTTTATATAAGTAGGCAGGTTTAATTCGGAGGCCAGATCATCTGACCTTTAAAAGGGGAAAAAAAAAAAAAGAAACACACACAAATTGTAAAGTTTTTTAGATTTTACAAACATAAATAATATCAATATCAATGTGTAATGTTCAGAAATATTTATGAAAATATCAGCATATATGATACCTCCTCCTACTAATCCCCTTTAATATAAGCTATAAATTTCGCCTACAGTTTTTCAACTAAATTAGAGGGTTAGACATTATCAAAAGTTTTAGGATCACAAGCTATCAAAGCCTGAGACTTATGTGCCCGCCGGTTCTGTATGTACGTAACACGATAACTTTTGATAGAAATATCCGATTTGCTTCAATTTTTTTTCCAAGTTCATTCTGATAAGGTGCTTCCCTTCTTAGTTTTTGCAGTTCATTGGTTAAGGTTATAGGGGGAAAAGGGGCTACCCACCCTTAATTTAGATAAGTGGGTTTTTCATGTAGAAATATTCAATTTGTTCCAAATTTGGTATACTGGTTTATTATGCTTAGGAGCTTCCCTGATTAGATTTGGAAGCTCATTACCCCCCTTAATTTAGCTAAATGGGTTTTTCATGTAGAATTATTCGATTTGCTCCAAATTTGGTATACCGATTTATTATGTTAAAGAGATGTTTTGATTACATTTGGAGGCTCATTAGTTACATATAAAGGGAGAAAAGGGGGGCTAGCCTTCCCCCCTTAATTCAGATAAATGGGTTTTCCATGTAGAATTATTCGATTTGCTCCAAATTTGGTATAGCGGTTTATTGTGTTAACCATTTCGGGCCCAGTGATGCCAAATGGCATCATGACTTTCACGAATTTTTTGTATATTTAAAAACTGAATCTCGGAGATTCAGTTTGGTATCATTCAAAAGACACGTTTTCTGTCTTTTCAGTAGTATTTTTTTATTTCCTCAAGAGATGGTAGCAGAGGTTCCAGAAACTGAAAAGTATTCCTTGATTTCCTTTTAAAACGTGAATTGAAAACAGGACTGTGAAAAAAAATATTATTCACACTTTTCCTTTTTTTTTTATTACAATTTTTTAAGCATAAGTTGTAATATGTATGAAGTACATATTTATGTATTTATAATTCAACAATTGTATTTTTATTTCAGTAACAATGCATTGTAAATATATATTATTCCAAATGGCATCACTGGGACTTGATAGATAATTTCAACTTAACTCTCTATTTTCATTTCTTATTTGATTTAATAGTTTTTTGAAAAGAAAAAAATTCCTTTACTATTTATCATGCCAAAACGAAAAAAAGAGTTTGTATCAATAGAAGGAGCCATTTATTTACTAAAGAATAATGATTTTTCTGATACAGAAATTGAAAAATCTGACGAAGAGGACAGTAAAAGTGCACGCAATCTATAAAATGCAGACGATTTCGTGCACTATTGCGACAATTGATTGCGCGGTTGCCCAATCCAATTGTCGCGCTCGTCAGCCTAACTGTTCGGAGTTTTCCGTGGATGCCCAATTTTCGATATTCTTGATCTGGATACAAATGATTCAGTCGCTTCAGTTACTATTTCTGTAGGTAATAAGTATTAGGAGTTGAAGTTGAAAATGTAGATCAATTAGAAGATAAGAATATTGAACCATTTGACACGACATTTAGAGAAACTTCTTCATTGCCTCCTGTTGAAATTTTAGTCCTTATGAGTAATTTAAATTATTTTGTGATGAATAAATTACAGATAACTTAGTGTATCATGTGGCTGAGAGATTCCGCTGGCAAAACTCATAAACGGGGAGTGCTGGTTCGGAACCAATCGCGCTCATCGATCTAACTGTTCGGAGTTTTCCGTGTTTTTCATCAAATCATGGGTATCATTGCGTAAATACGGGCTAGGCTCCTTTACAAAGACCCCCACTGAGAGCATCCAACCTTCGGGCATATGTCTCTCGTGTAGATAATCGGCCGTCATGAACAATACAAACACCACCTTAGTGCATCAAACAAATCTCTATTCTTGCCAAAAGCCTGGAATTTCAGTAAATATAATTATACATGAAATGGACATTAAAAAATGAATACAAATTACAAATTGGATGTATATTTTCTTTTCTTTTGATTCCAATGATGCCAAATGGCATCATGAGCAATTCATGTAATAGTCCCGTTTGGTCTCAATGATGGCAAATGGCATCGTTTAAAAAAACTATTAAAAAATGTTAAATAATTTTTTTAAATTATATTTATGTTTATATTAGCTAAAAATAAACTTAATTTCAGAAATTCAGATTTTTTCTCTTGTAAATAAAAATGCTGGCCTGAAAAGGTTAAGGAGCTTACCTGATTAATTTGGAGGTTCATTAGTTAAGTATAAAGGGGGGGCTAGACCCCCCCCCCCCCTTAATTTAGGTTAATGGGATTTTCGTGCAGCGTTATTCGATTTGCTCCAAATTTGGTATGCCGGTTTATTATGTTAAGGAGCTTTCCTGATTAGATTTGGAGTTTCGTTTGTTAAGTATAAAGGGAGAAAAAGGGGGCTAGACCCCCCCCCCTCTATTTAGATAAATGGGTTTTTCTGGGAGAGTTATTCGATTTGCTCCATATTTTGTGTACTGGTTTATTATGTTAAGGACCTGTCTTGATTAGGTTTGGAGGGTAATTGATTAAGTATAAAGTGGGGACGGGGGCTTGTCCACCCTCTAATTTAGATAAATTGATTTTTCATGCAGAATTATTCGATTTGCGTCACATTTGATTTACCAGTTTATTCCGATATTGTTTTTTTCCTTTGGTTTGAAGGTTCATTGGTTAAGTATAAAAGGGGGAAAGGGAGGCTAGTGTCCCCTACCCTTAATTGAGATAAATGGGTTTTCATGCAGAATTATCTAATTTAGGTGTTTTTTTCTTTTAGGTTCATTTTGATAAGGAGCTTTTTTGATTAGATTTGAAGGTTCATGGGTTCAGCATAAAGGGATAAATGGGGGAGCTAATACCCCCTTAACTTAGCGAAATGGTTTTTTTCATGCAGAATTATCTGATTTGCTTCAAATTTTGTATGCCAGTTTATTATGTTAAAGAGCTTCCTGATTAGATTTGGAGGTTCTTTGGTTAAGTATAAAGGGGGGAAATGGGGGCTAATCCCTTCATTTATTTTTTGAGGGGCAATATTCTTTGAAATAAGAGCATAATATACAATTAATATGAATAGCTTGTGAGTTCAAAGCCATCAGTTAAACTTGGCAATTTTCTTTTTTTCTTTTTTATGTTTAATAAAATCTTATGCAGCTAAAAAAAATTTTTCAATTAGCTCCATGACCTATTTTTAATTTTTTTTTTTTTTTTTTTGTTAAATGTAATAAAATTTTGTAGTTTACTGAATAACATTTAAAATATTAAACAGTGAAAATATTTTTTTCACACATGTTAAAGCGTACATAAAGAATTATGTAGGAGATTATTATATATAGATTTATTTCCCCATAAAAGCATGAATATCAATTGTGAGATTACTGCTCTATGATCATCTATGCGATAAAATGCGCTTTTAAATACTTTACGATTAAATGCAATGGCATATTGTATCTAGAAGATGATCATAAACCAATATATCATAAAAAAATTAAGTTACAGCCATTTCCTATTTAATGTTACTCATAAAATGAATATATTAAATGTGTGAAAAGAAAGGAATGTAAAAACGGTTTTACGATAGCTATCTATACAGTTTATCTGAAAAATATTAGGTCCTCAGCTATAAAAGATCATCAGCAGTAAATGTACAAAATAAGTTAGTTGTAAAGTTGTTTTTTAATGTTCCGGTTGCGATTGATCGGATATATATTATTTTTCAAATGTCAAGCTGACGAATGTCGAAATGACAGCCATTTCCTATTTAAGTTACTCATAAAATGAATATATTAAATGTGTGAAAAGAGGGTAATGAAAAAACGGTTTTACGATAGCTGTTTATACAGTTTATCTGAAAAATATTAGATTCTCAGCTATAAAAAATCTTCAGCAGGCAATGTAAAAAATAAGTTAGTTGTAAGAAATTTTTTTATGTATCGGCTGCGATTCATCGGATACATCTGATTTTCCGAAATATCCAGGTGACCGAATGCCGAAATTAGCCATTTCCTGTTTAATGTATACTCATAAAATGAACATATTAAATGTGTGAAAAGAAGGGAATGAAAAAAACCGCTTTACGATAGCTTTCTATACAGTTTATCTGAAAAATATTAGATTCTCAGCTATAAAAAATCTTCAGCATGCAATGTAAAAAATAAGTTAGTTGTAAAGAAGTTTTTTAATGATCCGGTTGCGATAGATCATATGTATCTGATTTTTCGAAATGTCCAGATTATTGTTTAAGATTTTTAAAAAATTACATATTTTGAATATGGAACATGTCATTTTTCTTCAGAAAGAAAATATCAGTTATAAAATTATACGCTATTTAGATTTATATTGTATTTTTTACTTTATTTCTGAGTCGTTTTCGAATTCAAGTATTTCGGCTCCTGTTTGGCTTCATACTGAAGTGTGTCGGGCTTTGGATTAATTTCTAATGGAATTTTCGGGATGAAGTCGGTTATAAACCAACCTGAACAAGACACTTTTCATAATGACATGGGACTAGAATCCTGCATCGGGTCGGGTTGGCGCTAAATTTATTAGTTGCGGTTCGGTTTCGGGTAGGATTCACTTCTACTTTTTTGTTGCGGGTCGGGACGACTTTCATTATTTCGGGTTCGGCTCGGTATCGGGTTAAGTTTTGATTCTTCCGAGTCGTGTTCGTATTGAACCGTTTTTTTAAATAATGTAATAATAATAATAATAATTAAAATATGTTTTAAAATAACGTCCGTGTTACTTTTTGAGGTTAAAAATCTATATGCAATAAGACCTCAATAATGTACACTCTGGAAAAGCAGACATCTCTATTTAGTGAACCCTTTTTCATTTTCTAACACTTATGTATTCTTACGCTTACTACTTCTGAATAGTGCGCAACCTCCCAATCTACACATACGTAATATGTGTATGTGCGCATAAACTATCACAAATATGATACATATATTTTTGTGTGTATTAAAAACGAAATGTTGGTAATATTTTTTATATTCCGAAACCCGAAAAAGCAGTTCTTAAAGAAAGAATCATAGTTTTGCTCAAACCTTTTGTGAAAATCTCAAGAACCCGACTTTTTGCAATAATCCTGAATATGACCAGCAAGAAATATTCCAGGATGAACACGACTAGCAGAAAGATGATTTGCCATCCTGATCTGAAAACAGAAAATTAAGGACAACCCGACCCGATGAAGGACTCTATTCAACGACACCGAAGTGTGCGCTATTCAGAGGTTTTACTATACAGGGTGGTTCAGAACTATATGTCAAAATATAAAGGCAGGTAGAGGGGACCTAAATAAGCAGATTTCGTATAGGAATGTGGGTGCAGAAATGCAGCGTTGAAGCAGTAGAGGGCGCTGTTAAGTTCGGTGGATGAAAGCGCTTCGCTAGCATTCCTTCACAAATTTCGAGAATCACGCATCGTGACCACGCCGACATGCATTTTATGTATGGGGCTAAACAAGGAAATGATTCACACCCAACTCACGTTCAACAACTTTTGAGCTTATCAAACTAGGGTAAAATGTCCATAGTTCGTCTCCTCTCCTAATTTCGTTTCCCCTTAACTTCTCCACTTCTGCGAAAGTGACGCCACTTACGACGCAAGGCACAGGGGATGGGAGGTAAAAGGGGTCAGTGTTAAAAGTTTCGTTCACCAAGACGCATTCATAAATTAAAGACGGCGAATTGCCTATTTTTAGAAGACCCGAGTTCTTATCACGGTGTTTGTAGAACGTTACTTACTGTACTGTAAGTATTTATTTCTTATTCATTGCATGTATTTTACGTTGGTAAGATGCTGACATTAGCATGCAGTGAGTTTTAGGGCGCTCATTTCATCCTATGGGAACTGAAGCTCCGTCATATTGGGAAGTAGCATGGTCCCAATTTCGTCCCCCTTGCAGTTCTTATTTTCGTCCTGGGGACGAAATTAGGAATGCTGTTTCATAACATTTTTTTTTTCAATTTTTACCTCATGTTTGGATCGCTAATGTTTTGTTATGTTATTCTTCCACTGATATTTAGTACATTTCTTTGTGCCTTACTTTAATATAAATTAAATTACTTACTCATTTAGAAATAAATTTTGATTTAGTTATAGGTTAAACCTCGGCGTATTGAATTTTTTTTTTTTTGGGGGGGGGCGATATTTTTTTCCTTTTGCATTTTTTAGATACTTTTGAAAAAACAATTATTCGCATTGTTAAAATTTTTTTGTACTACATTTGCCTATGTTTCTATGTGCGAGGGTAGTTAGTCTATGTAAAATCCAAATTTGGTAGATTTTCACAGAAAATTACAACTTCCAAGTGCCTCAAAGTGACCGGGGAACGATAATAGGGCACCTTACTATATATCTTCTACTGTGCGTAATGCTGCTTTTTCCAGTGCAGGAATTCTGCGATCATCTTACAGTGCCCTTATCACGCCTGGAAGCATAAAACGATCCATTAGCGCACAACTCTTGATGAAGACGCTCAAATGTTCAGAGATCCGTCAATATCCTACACGGGAATCATTCAATCTAAATCTTTTGAGCAGCTAATCTATTTCATTGCGCAATCACATACTTGAAATACATGTCGGTAAACTCCGCATTTGAGTAATAATCGATGTTGCTCGAAATCCGTGTGGGAAATGACGATTCAACCCAACGAAGAGCATTTATCCGCCGTATTCAACAGCGCCCTCTACTACCTCAACACTGCTTTTCCGCACTCACATTACGAAATCTGCTTATTTAAGTCCCCTCTACCTGCCTCTAAATTTTTGACATACAGTTCTAAACCACCCTTTAAATAATATAGATTTATCATTTTTTCCCCATAAAACATAAATCTGGTGTTAGAGGTATAACTATATATTACTTTTCATAATTGCATTAAAACATGATTTACGGGTTCTGGACGGGTGCGGGTTGAAGTATGTCGGGTTTGAGTACCCGAAAATTATTTTGGCGGGTTGGCGTTCGAGGAATTTTTTTTTTCTTTTTGGTGGGTTCGGGTCGAATTGCGGGTTGAGTTCAAATGGAATTTTCGGGTAACCCGACCCGCCTAAGTCTCTAATTGGGACCAAAACTGCATATGTAACCCTTTTATTATTTGGCAACATTTTTGCATATCAATATAACGTTTCATAAAATAAAGACTATAGAAAGTGTCTGTATGTGGACTGCACATTTGAGTAGCTTACATATTTATTTATTTTAAGCAATAGTAAATATCAACATAAATTTGGAAAACATTTTGATTGGTCAACTTCATGACGAAAAACAAACGTATAATAATAGAAATTATCTTGCGCAATTAATAATATCAAAATTGTACATCTGCTACTAGTGAGAGCTTAGACAAATCTTTTATACTTCTAGTTTTATTGAAAACTAAATAAAATGATTCTTCATTTATTTAAGAAAATGCAAAGTAAATTATCAAAGCGGAAACTGCATGTTTTAATTTAAAAAAAAAAAACATTTATGCGTTACTTATAAACTTCATTGTGAAAAGTGAACGAGTGAAACAAACGAGTGAAATAAGATGTAAAATAAAGTAAACGTTTTACCAAATAATTCTTATAAATAATACTGCAATAGTCTTTTTTTTTTTTTTTTTTTTTAAGTAAGAGTAAAAAAATGTCCTGAGTATAGTCTTTTAAATCAGACAGTGGAATAAAGAATTGCTTACTGCAGAACAGCCAATAATCTTCAGCTTCAGGGTATTCGTCTCTACAGAAAAAAAAAAAAAAAAAGAGTAACGGAGAGAGAAAATATCTTTAATTCTTGCTTAATTTTTGCCGAATACAATTCATGCGGGCAAGAATAATAATATTAAAAGGAGAAGTCTTGTGGTATTTATTTCCATAAAAAATGTAATTATGGGACTTTAGTGTTTTAAACTTAGAATGTGTTGTTTACGAATGATAAAATAAAAATGAAAGGCATAGCTGCCAATTTTTGTTATCACCATTTTCCTAATATAAATCATCGCCTTATTTAATCACAAGAGCTCTATTATTAAACGAAAGGAATATTCCTATTCGAAAAGTTCTAATAAAAAGCGTACAAGTTGGCCGCAATAAACATTATAAATTAATTAGCCTTTATTATGATACTTTTACTTAGAAAGGCAAACATATAATTTTATAAGTTGGGAGTAAAATATTTAAATTAACTAATTTTACTCTTTGTAATGACTTATGAAATATTAAACCATCTGCAATGCATTTATTGTTAAGCTACGTAGAAATTTAGAGTGTAATCTCTCTATTAAAAAACAAAAGTTACTACCGCTGCAGATGCCACTGCCGTTTTTGAATCAACTGTGACCTTTTCAATTTCTCAACTGACAAGCATAGTTCAGTCACTTAAGTTTTAGTGGATCAAAAACATTGCGTAGCAGTTTAACTATCTTTTGCAGGCACATGCATGACTAGATTATGGTACGCATTGCCCAAAAATTTTGTTTATGTAATTATTTTTGGAGGGAGGTGAGGTGAACTCGAATTTTTTACAAAAAGTTCTTTCGTTTGAATAGATAATTAAATCATATCCTTAAAATAGCCATTTGTTATTTACTATTGCCAAAGTTTAATAATAAAGAACATGCATCATGGCATATACTATGAGAAACTTTCCAATACTATCAGAATAATATTGAAAATTTTCATTTTTGTTCATACAATAAAATGAGATATCATACAAACATTTTAAAAACAATACAATGCAGTAAAAAAAAAAAAAAAAAAAAAAAAAAAAAAATTGGAAAATGATTTTTTTAAAGACTAAAATTTAAGACACACAAAATCGCACGGAGTTGATCATACATTACGTACGCCATGAATTAAACATTAATAGTGTTATTACACGTAAAAATTGCAAGCGACGGAAATCGCCTGCCACTCGTACGTATTATCCACCTGAAACTTATGTATTATCCAAGCATTTCATTGGCTGTTCGGGGAAAGGCTTTTCCATCGTCAGATTTCCAAGAAATCTGGAACCCATTTTAAATGAAATTTCATTCTTAAACTTCCAAACAGCCCACAATATTACTTTTTACACCGTCGGATAGAGAAAAAAATGCACTTTTAAATGCAATTTGTTTGATTGCATTTAAATTGAGATGCAAATTGTATCTCAATTTGTTTCTGAGTTATTAATTTTTTTTTTGTAGTTTTTATTACTTTTCTGTCATAGTGGCAACAGATCTCTGTTGAAAGTCAAGGAAAATACATATTACTGTATAGACCAATCAGAAAACGAACAAAATGCGGACTAAACCAATAAAAACCTTCAGATATGCTTTTGATTCCCCATCCTGACGAGAACAATAACCATTTTTCCAAATGGTTAATAAATTTCAGCAATTGCTGCCCATAGGGAAAATGAGAGCAGTTTTTTTTCCTCTATATGATCTACACACATCGTATTACACTAAAAATTAGTTAAGTTTTAAAATACATATCACAGCTGAAAATGCACATCTAGGAGTTACGGTTTACAGTCAGCCCTGTAACTGAATTCTTTTAAGTGTCTCAGTAAATAAACGACAAACACTAGGTACTCAATATTCTGTAGAAAACATGTTGTAGTCCAACAATTTAGTCAATTTCATTATGTTTGAAATAGTGTAACATCAATATATCATCAAATAGTAAAATATTTATTTATGTTTCTGTTCAACATAATGTCATAAATGTCACGCCTGAATTACATAACAAAGATTGCTCAGAAAAAGATAATTTTATATTATATACTTACTTTAAAGTGTTTACACTGCGCAATAACAACTATTCAACGATATAATATTGTTTATAATGCTTTTAAAAATTTTCAGAATTGATACTTACTGCCTTATAAAGATAGAGAAAAAACCAGTCGAGCACATTGAAAACAGAATTTAAACAAAAATTTTATAACCTCCGCGTGATAACAAATCGGAATAAAAACAGGCTTTACGACCTCAGTTGCATGTCATCGCACGTAAGTAACCCATAATAGTTCACCGTAAGACCAATAGAAAGCGCCAAATGACAAACAAAAAAGATCATGTTATTCCCGAGTTATACTATGCATTTAAGAGTTAAAACAATTCAGCCATGAATGTTTAAATTTTTGTAATCATTTGTTTTTGTAAACATTTGTCAATGTCAAGACTTATACCAAATGTGATTATCAAGTTTTTAATTGCTAAAATACATATTCAATAAGTTTGCTGAAAGAATTTTAAAAGATGTTTTAGACTACTTTCAGAATAAGTACGCCGTAAGATTTCAATTGTTATTGTTTAGACCTAAAATAGGTTTATCGTTTAAAATGTCATCATTACTATAATCCAGAATTGAAAAAATTAGTAATCTCAATTATCTGCAATGTAATTACAAGTTAATTGCTTTTAATTGATTATAGTTGAGTACATTCAAACGCGGAAATTTCGTAAAATAAAGGGATGGGGGCGGTTCCAGCTACAGTGCAGCAAGAATTTTTTACGGCATGTAATTCCAACTGTAATTGATTACATACAATTAAATTGTAATCACATCGCAGATAATTGCGATTACAAATTTGCCCAACACTGGTCATTACAACTGCTATTTGGATTTATTGTTTCATGGACTTTCAGACCTTACTATTCCTTACCAAAAATTGTCATTACTTTCTTATAGAGACAAATTTGAGATATAAATTACAATTTAATATATTTTTTAAGAGCCAAAATTTACCATTATCTGAGAATGGCCCAAGATCTTTGAAAATCATATTTTGTGCTGCAGACGGTCACGGTATTGCGAAATTAAAAGAATAATAGCTACTGTGATTCTGCAAATCCTTGAAATCATTTGGAAATTTTTGAGGACACGTTTGATATTCACTCAGAAAATAAGTGTTCTCATGCTAAACGGACCAAGCATTCTTCATTTTGTAAATGATTTTTAAAAAAATCATTGAATTGTTGAATAAAACCCAGTAAGTTTTTTCCTATCTAATCCTAACTGCGCTACTTTTTTATAAGATTTTTTTTTCAACAATTAATGCATAAATACACTAAATATTTTAAAGAAAACTTTAAATTAGCTTTTGTATTAAAAAGAGGTGGTATGGCGAAATCTTTTAAACAGAAGTTACTAAAAATATTCTCTATAAATAAACTTTTTTATTAATGAAACAAACAAATAGATTAACAATCAGGTACAAAATAAAATTTTTAACAAAACATTCTTATACATATACCTGTAGTAAATTATTATTATTATTATTATTTAAGAAAAAAGGAGAAAAAAACGTTTTGACAAGTCTTTTAAATCAAGGAGACCTATAAAAAATCTTTCATTCAATACAGCCAATAACTCTGCTTTGTGTATTCAATCCAAGTGAAAAGAGTAATAGAGAAAAAAAAATATGGTACATTATTTTTGCAGCTGAGTCTAGTTCATGCAGATAAATAAGAATAATTCAGGATTTGCAGTATTTAGTTTCATCAGAAAATCTAACTATGCGACATTGATATTTTTAACGAGGGGTGTATTATTCTGGACTAAAAGTACTTGGATAAATTATTTAGCACTTTTCAAAGAATTTTTAATTTGGAATTCCCTCAAGCAGTAATTTCAAAATTTTAAAATATGTCAAATGCGCTATATTCAATCTATTGTAAAAAAAAAAAAAAAACAAAAACAAAAACGAACAATGGGTTGTGTGCAAGTCTGTTACGAATTACAGTAACCTCATACTTATATAATTCTCATTTATACGAATTTTTCAGCTATATACCAATTTCTTAATGTTTCGGGAACGTCCTTTTGGAAATTAAGTAAACGTCTCTCAGATATGAGAGATTTTCTCTCCTTTATACAACGATATGATCGCTCTTTTGTTGACTAATTCTTAATTTTTTAATTACTTTAATTTTTTTACGTAATCTTTTGATAGTCACCATCATGATTGAAAAAAATTAATGATGATTTCAATTCGCCTGTCTGTCTGTTACACCCTCCAGCTTAGCTAAACATTTTTTTATTACCACGAAAAGGATGCACGTTATTGAGAATTACTACAGTATGTTTCCTACTTACACTTAAAAAATATTCTGCCATTGGCATCTAGAAAAAAAAGTATGCCTCTAGAAAAAATAGTTCCATAACATTCTTACAAGTTCTAGTTCCCTTTGCTAGGGAGTTCTAGTTAACCCTATTAACCCATTAGGGACCAGCATCTTTTACTTGAATTTTATTCGGTGTACTCCATTTTTTGTCAAGTAATTAAATTTAGTTTATCAATCAAGAAAATGTCTTTATTAAATAAGGAAATTTTCACTTTTCTTTTTTAGTGGTATGAAAAACAAGTGCTGCAAGCATGTTTTGAAGATGCATATATGCACCCGTGGTCCCGAAGGGGATAAAATTCAAGGGCGTTTTCCCATATTATCGTGGTCAAACTTATTCAAAAATCTCTGCAAATAAATGCGAACACAAGAAGCGAGTTTTAGTAACTATAATTCTAGTTTCTGAATTAATTCTAGAAATCAAGTGATAATTTCTCGCAGTTCAAACGATTCATAATATACTGTATCGTTTCATCACCCAGAAAACTATTGACTAGAAATTCTCGATCATTTCGTCCATTCAGTTTATTTGTTTATCTTATTAGCATAGCCCGGAAATCTATATTTATAGTTTAGGGATCTAGAAAATGTTAACTATTCGCTCTAGATGACGGTGGTATATTTTTTCTTTCAGTATAAATTGACGCGTATAGCTTTTTCATAATTCGTTTACGGAAACACTCAAAAGAATTCGGATACTTTGTCGTCTATAGGCGATAAATGTTTGAAGTACATTTTAATAATGTTACACTATTTCAAACATTTAATACTTGATATACACCACAACATGTTTTCTATAGAAAATGGAGTACGTAGCATTTATTTTGACCTAATAGTAACACATAAAATAAATTCGGCAACATTGCGTCGATAGCCAATGAGTGTTTGAATTGAATTTTATGAATTTTAATCATGCTATACTAGTTCTAATTTAATGAAAACTATGTTGTAATTGGGAGAGTCTTCCTTATTGCCGAAACGTCAGTGAAGGCTTACTGTGGAGACACGAAAAGTTTTGGTTTCCGTTAGTCTGTCTGTCTGTTCCGCGATAACTGCCGCAAAAAGCATCCGATCGGCTTGAAATTCCCTGGGCATGTTGATGAGCTCCCCGGATTTAGCTGTATAGTTTTGGGTTAAATTTGGTTCATTCGTTCGGAATATACAGAACATTTTATTTTGTGATATAATGCTTTTCTATGGGAAGTCAGACGATTTTCAAATTTTCATTTGTTGAAAGAAATCGCTCATATGAATAATAGATTTAAATGGTAAATTTTGGATGCTGAAATTTTTAAATAAGAGTATTAAATTATTCTTATTAGTTTGCAATTTTGTCAAAACATTTGTCCGAGCTTTTAAATTAGGTGTATAACTTATGATATAATTTTATACATGTGTTCGAATAATATAAAACATTTTATTTTATGAATTTACTTATATTTCATTTTTTCTTTTAACCGTTGCGTAGCAACAGCATCTCATCTAAAAATATCATAAATGTGAAAGCATGTATGGTTTTTTGAAGTCAAATCAAAGCAAAAGGAATGAATTAATGAATGCCTTTGTATAGATATTTGCATATAGATTTATTTAAACGCAGAAATGAAAATAGTATTTATATACTATATAGAATAATATTTTCATTTATTTATTCAACTATTTGATTATAAATGAAAAAGTTCGTTATTTTCATACAGAATAAACTGACATTATTCTGTTAAATTTTATAAACTTTATCGTTGCCAAAAAAAAAAAAAAAATGAATAACAATTTCTCCCAAAGTGTTAATTTTAATTTGTAAGATTTTCACGTGCAAAAGAAAAATGGAATAAGCAAATAAAAAATAAAAAAAGGATATATAGGACAGGAATGAATACATATAAACATTTCACACCAAATACCACCTAAAATAGTTTTTGTAGCAGTATTTTCCCAGCACTACGAAGAAAGATTCCTCGATTTACACGATTTTACTTGGTCTTCCTTTTCTCATTCTTTGCGATTTCATTTTCGCAATTGCGTGCATTAATTGGCACAAAATTTTACATTTTTATGACTGAGATATATGTAAGGCCATACAAATAAGAAATTCCGTATTGTCTCCCATAAAATGTGATAAAGTGTTTGTTAATCATATATGTTTTTATTAAGAGGAGCAGAGCTGCCAAGCCTCCGGCGTTCTGGATACCAGTATTTTAATACAGAAAATGTTACTTTATTTAATTGAAACATTTGCGCGATTTAAAAGAACATTTTCTCTAAGATAATAGTGATGTGCAAAAAGCTTGAGACTTGGCATGTCTGGTGGGGAGTGAAATGTTTTACTTAATGCATTTATCTCTATTTTAATGCTACGTGAACAACGTCCGTGTAACAGCTTGTAGAGTGTAAAATAAATTAAATTATTAAAATAATCCTTATTACGAAAAATGAAACAGAAAGTCCGGCTAAGGGAAATGAAATGTTAGTTAACCTTTCGTAATTTGACCTGAACATAGGTTTGCGTCAAATTTCAACGGTATTTGTAACATCACGATTTTAAATTAAATGTAGATACTATTAAAAGAAAATCACAAAAAAATACTTAAAGGAGCCAAATCATGTTTATCTATTTAACGATGATGAATTATTAACTGTTATGTTTAGAAGAACCCCTACTTTAGGGTGATTTTAGTAAGTTAATGCTATCGAGTACATTTTTTTATATTTAGATTAGATCTTAGATATAAATATTGCAGAATGGTAATCAAAATTATTTTTTTATAAACAAAATTTATAAAGGTGTTAGATTTCTAAATTAGATGTTTCAGTTTACATTTCCAAAAGTTCTTTATCCATTAGATACAGGTATTTGTGGTTAGCAGGCAAGTAAATACTGCTGTATGGATAATTGGATAACGTAAAATGCTTGACCGAATTATTGCTTATCCTTATAAATCGCAGTGTAAAAAGAAATCTAAGATATAGGGTAATCATTAACTCAATCAGTAGAAAATTACAAATGCAAAATAAATTACACAACGGGGGTTTCAGGGGGCCCCCTGAAGAAATTTGCTTTATTATATAAAAATTACTAGAATAAGTAGCTCGTGAGAATTTCAGAATATCCTTACATAACAACGTGTTTAATTTAACGCTTTTAATGTCTGAAACCATCGAAATATTTTTTTCCTTTTATAAATGTTTGTGTAATTTAAATAGTTTAAATTTTGTTTTTGTAGAAAGATTAATATTACGCAAAGTTTGATAAAAACAATGAGTTGCAGAGATGACGTTGAGGCTCTTGATCTGCAGATTTACTAGTATAAACTTGCACAAATAGCGTTTAATTGCCGAAACGTCAGTGAAGGCTTACTGTGGAGACACGAAAAGTTTTGATTTCCGTTTGTCTGTCTGTCTGTCTGTCTGTCTGTTCCGCGATAACTGCCGCAAAAAGCACCCGATCAGCTTGAAATTAATTGGGCATATTCGTGAGATACCCGGACGTAGCTGTATAGTTTTTGGTTTAATTTGGTTCATTCGTTCGGAAAATATGGAAGATTTTATTTTTCTTTATAATGCTTTTCTACGGCAAGTCAGACGATTTTCAAATTTCGATTTGTTGAAAGAAAATGGCACGTTTGATTAATGGATTTAAATGTCAAATTATGGATACTAAAATTCCAAATAAGGGTTTTAAATTATTCCTATTATATTGAAGTTTTATCAATATATCTATCAGATTTTTTTATTTACGTGTATAATGTTTTGAGGACATTTATACATATATTCCAATAATATAAAGAATTTTTAAATTAATTTTCTTGTTTTACTTGATACATATTTCCTTTTTTTTTTCCTTTTCTTCGTTGCCATAGCGACTTTTATTCGTAGCCTATCATTGCGTCAAATATGAATGAAGTTAGTAAATTACGTTAATTTTGTTGCAGGTACTATTAAAAGGCTATCACAAAAATTATTTTATCGCGCCAAATCGATGCAATTTATGCAATTAACAGTGGGCACGATAATGAATTATTTTCCAGTAGATTTATAGATCTCCAGATATGCATATTTTGGGGGGCTTTTAATATGTTATTGCTATCGCATGGATTAGGATGTTTAAACTAATGTTTAACCATGCTATAAGTGAAAAAAAAGTAAAGTTAAAGGCATGTAAATCCTTTTTAACACTTCCAACATGGATGAAAAGTATTTATGACTTCAGTTTTTCAATCTGTCGCCTGCCGTGTTTCTCTACTTGCTCTAACTCGCGTAAATATAGTCGGGATTACATGTAATTGATATACGTTATTGAGGTTTGCCGAACTATGTTTGGTATTAAAAATGAAGAGTGTAGCATTCATAGCTTAATTACAGGGGCACTCAAAACTATTCCGTTACATTATAGTCTTTGGGAAAAATCGTCTGCGGTGTATTTTAATAATGTTACACAATTTTAAATGTAATGAAATTTATATACTTTATTAAGGTGCACTAGAACCTGGTTACTATAAAATATGTTATGTGTAGCACTTACAGCCTGCATACAGGGAACTCAAAAGTATTCATAATATTACAATCTTTGAAGAAAATCCTTTTGTGGCGTTTTTTAATGATGTTACTCTGTTACAAAATAATAAAATTGATATGTATTTTTGAAACATTTTTGTAGTATATGGGGTGCAAAGCATATGTTTTTTTCAGGGTCACACAAAAGTGGTCGATTAAAATGTGGTCTACGGGGGGGGGGAAAAAACTCTTCATAGCTTATTTTAACACATTAGCGACGGGAAACGAGAATTCTCGTTTTTATTCAGAATACATCATTGGCTAAGGGAGTGACTTCTACCTTACAGAAAAGACATTTATATTGTGTTGTCCATATTTTTTATAGATTGTAAGACATTATATATTACATCCGTACATTGAAAGATATTTACTGCTGCATAAACATGAAAAACATATCTCAGAAACCAATTTCCGAGACACTTTCAGAAGAGGGAGGAGCTTCTACTGTTTTTAAACCCAGATTTAATTAAATTGCCTGTCGTCAGTGTGTTAATTGTGTTGCACTAATTCAAACATTATGAAATTAAATTACATTACTGTGGTTGACTACAAGAAGCTTGAATATGATTTGTATCGTATTTATCGTTCATTTATAGGGTCACATAAAAAATTTCGGATACAGTTCTGGTCTATTAGGGATGATTGCTGAAGAGCATTTTCGATTATGGTGTGCGTTTTAACGTTAAGTAAATTTGTGCTTAATAAGTAGTGCTTAAATATTGTATAGACCATGTACAGGGATACACAAATGAATTCGTAAGTATAAATGAAAATAAGCGCGAATTGCTTCAGTGTTTTTTTTTTTTTTTTTTTTTTTTTTTTTTTTGAGTTATGTATTTTCCAGCCCAATTACATTTAGTATACTAACAAATGTTTGCAGAATTTAAATAGAACCATATACAGGACTCCGCAGAAACTGGATATATGGTGCACACTATGCATACTAATCCCCGGAAATGTGATATGAGCAGTTTTAAGAGGGTTTTTTGTCTGCATTAAATTTAAATGTTATAGACGACGCGTAAAAATCTTCACGTAATATACAGGGCTGTAGAAAAGAATTCATGTACGTTTCCGTCTATTGGTAGAATTTACTAAAGGACATTAACACAATTAATTGATAATTACAAATGTAAATTAAATTACACTACGAAGGGGTTCAGGGGGGCAGAGCCCCCCTGAAGAAATCTACTTTATTATCTAAAAATTACCAGAATAAGTAGCTCATGAGATTTTCAGAATACCATTACATAACAAGGGGTTTAATTTAACGCTTCTAATGTCAGAAACCTTCGAAATATTTTTTCGTTTTATAAATGTTTATGTAATTTCAAAACTTTAAATTTCGTTTTTTGTAGAAAGATTAATATTACTCAAAGGGTGCTAAACACAATGAATTGTAGAGCTGACGTTGAGGCTCCTGATCTGCAGATTTACTAGTATTCTTCTATAAAGCCGCACAAAAGAATTCTGATACTCTATCGTTATGAGGGATAACTGCTAGAATGAATTTCCAGTTGAGTGGTGCGTTTTCAAACTCAATTATATTTTCCGAAACGTCAGTGAAGGCTTACTGTGGAGACAACAAAATTTTGGTTTCTGCTTGTCAGTCTGTTTGTCTGTCTGTTCCGCGATAACTGCCGTAAAAAGCATCCGATTAGCTTGAAATTAAGTGGGCATATTCGTGAGGTACCCGGATGTAGCTGTATAGTTTTTGGTTAAATTTGGTTCATTCGTTCGGAAAGTATGGAACATTTTATTTGCTCCATAATGCTTTTCTACTGCAAAGGCAGACGATTTTCAAATTTCCATTTGTTGAAAGAAAATGGCACGTTTGATAAATGGATTTAAATGTTAAATTACGGATGTTAAAATTTAAAAATATATACATAATTACGTCTGGATAACTTAATAATTAACACAGTTTACATAACTACAGACATACACATATAAAATTTTATTTAAAAATTAAATATAACTAGTAAATCTGCAGATCAGGAGCCTCAACGTCAGCTCTGCAAGTCACTGTTTTTAGACACACTTTGGTAATATTCAATTTCATGCAAACCGCAATTTAAAGTTTTCAAATTATGTAATTATTTATAAGAATAAAAAATACGAAGTTTTCAGACATTAGAAGCATTAAATTAAAAACGTTGTTATGGAAGGATATTTTGAAATAATTTTCATGAGCTACTAATTCTGATATTTTTTTTAAATAATAAAACAGATTTCTTCAGGGGGGGGGGGGGCTCCGCCTCCTGAACTCCCCGTGGTTTCATTAATTTACATATGTAACTTTTTATTTATTGCACTAATGGTTATCGCAAATCTTAAATTTCTTTTTATACTTCCGAGCCTTAATTTTCAATACTGGTGGACAGAAAATGATTCACATTGACGCAATTATATTAAAAGTTTAGGTTTTATGAATGAAAATATAATTTCCTTTTAAAAATAAAATAATTTTCATTCATATTTTCTGAAATGAGACGGCATTAAGAAGTAACACTCGTCATAAAATATTTTTTTAGGTAATCTAGTTAATGCTTGGTTTTTAGGTAGATTTCGTAAGAAATACTACCTATTGCAGTCGTTACCATGGTGCGACTTTTGAAAAATTCCTTCATAACTTTTCATTATAGGACCCCAGGAACCCAAAACCACCCCCACCTAAAAAGTTTATATATATATATATATATATATATATATGTATGTATGTATGTACTAAATTTTGTCCGCACGATAAAAGTCGCAATTATGCACGAATCATCTTCAAACTCGCCAACAACTTTGAGATGGCTAATATCTCGGCGGGGATTGGAAATGGGCGAAATCGGCCCAAGAGGGTGGAAATGGGGAGGGTTCAAAATTTTGAATACTGTCTTAACATGATTCTGATAAAACCAGCTCTTACACAACAATGGCAGGAAAAAAATAAAAGTTTTTCGTTATAGCAGTTGCCAACAATTAAAAAAAAAACAAATAATAAAATTCTCACCACAACAATTACTTTTCTTTTGCAAAATTTTCACGTGTAAAATTAAATAGTTTGGCAAATTGAAACAAATTGAATATTACGTCATAAGTTTCCTAGAGCAAGATTTCAGCATGAAAACTCAAAATAAATAGTTTGACGAATTAAAAAAATATGTATATTGCGTCATATTGGAAATATAATGGACCTCAGCAGGTGAATATGTAACGCCATGTAAGTTTGAAGAAACTTATAAAAACCCGACTATGGAAATATTAACATATTTTAACACTTTAAGGTTCTCTGAATTTTTTGTAGCCATTTTTTAAACCTATTCCATATATATGTGTGTGTGTGTATTCGTGTATATTACAATTTTCACAAAAAGTTTATCTCCCTACAGCTCGCTCTTTGTGAAGAAACTGGGTTTTATCTGTAATCTTGATTTAAGTTTTGTTGGAGAATTTAGTACTTAACATCGAAATCTACCTCCGCCTGTAGGCCCGAGCCGGCAGGGATTTTTAAGAATGAGAATATTTAATTCCCAATACAATGACGTCATTTTCGACAGCGATAATTTTGCGGTGTAAAATTTTGACATTTACTATATATTTGATTTTCAAAAGTTTTTTTTTTTTTTCTCATTGAAATTTTCGATTAAAAATTAACATTTCTGTTAGCTGTGTGCAGACGATAAACCATGAGATATTAGTAACATTTCTTTTAATAATAAGATTTAATATCATAACACAAGCCCTTTTTATTTCAACCTCAAAGCATATTAGTTTTATTTTTGATATATGAGATCAAATTCACCTTCTTTTCGTATTTTAGTTTTATTTCCAATATGAAGACGTATTCATGTCTATTTTTTATTTCATTTTCCTCTTGCACATGAAAATCTTTCAAATCAAAATTAACTGTTTAGGATAAATTATTATTCTGGGATAGGATTTTCTTGGCAACGGTAAAAAAAAAAAAAAAAAAAAGAAAAAAAAAAGAAAAAAAAATGATTGTTAAATTTATAGCAAAATGTCAATTTATTCCTTATGAAAATAATGAACTTCTTAATTTAAAAGAAAAAAATATTTGAACAAAATAAGCAGAACATAGTCTTTCTTTATTTCTGGGGTAAATTTCATCTATATGTAAAGTCACAAAGGCATTAATTCGTCCCTTTTGACTTTGATTGACTTCAAACAATTACAAATACTTTCACATTTACGATATTTTTAGGTGTAGTTCCGTCGCTAGGCAACAGTTAAAAGAAAATAAAACAATGAAATATGTGCTTTGAAAAAAAATAAATTTATAAAAAGATATATTATTGGAACACATATATAAAATACCTCCATAAGTTAAACACCGAATTTAAAAACTCTGACAAATGTATACACAAAATTTCAAACTAATATGAATAATGTATGGTTCTAATTAGAAATTACATCCTCCATAATTTGCTATTTAAATCCTTCAATCATATGAGCCATTTCCTTTCAACAAATAAAAATGGAAAAATCGTCTGAATTGCTATAGGAAAGCATCAAGTCTCAAAATAAAATGTTCTATATATTCCGAACGCATGAACCAAATTTAACCAAAAACTATACAGCTAAATCCGGGGATATTACCAACATGCATACTTAATTTTAAGCTAATCGGATGCTTTTTACGGCAGTTATCGCGGAACAGACGGACAGACAGACAGACAAACGGAAACCAAAACATTTCGTGTCTCCACAGTAAGCCTTCACTGACGTTTCGGCAATTAAACATATATATAGACATTTAGGCTATTTCCATAGCCCCCATCTGTAAACGAACAGAGTCACAAAACAGCAAGAGCCATAGCAAACGAAAAAAAAGTTAAAATAACGGTTTAACTAGGATACAATAATCAGCAGGAACCTGAGTCGCTTCGTTAATTGGCGCTTCAGCTAAAAGAGTCATCAAACCCTCAAGGAAGAAACTGCTAATATATACGGGACAATTGGCTTCCACAATTCATGCACTATCAAAATCAGGAGCATGATCAAACTCAAGTGCATGAGCAAGCAATCTTGAATTTAGAGTACCTTTATTGAAAGAATTTTTATGTTCCTTGAGACTTGCATTCAGAGCACGTCCAGTCTTACCAATGTAAATCGAGTTGCAACCTTTACAAGGAATTTATAAACGACACCATTCAGGTCAAATTTACAATATTTATGTTTAAAACTACTAAAAAAATTACCAATGGAATTTAAAGGAACATGAGCTGTCCTAACATTAACATCCTTGAGTATGGCTGAAATTTTTTCCGAAATGTTACTGTAATAAGGCAAAGATACAGTTCCTACAGGATTGACACGCTGGTAAGGAGTGTGATACTGACCAGACTTGCTTGTAAGTTTCGAAATAACTGTAAGACACCAACGACGTGAATAGTCGTTGAGACGTAAATCATTCATTATCTTACTAATTTCATTATCAAAACTAACTCTGTCACTGCAAAATCTCAAGGCTCTGTTGTATAAGGATCTGATGACGGCAGCTTTGTGTGAAACTGGGCTATTGCATTTAAAATTTAAATATTGCCCGGAGGAAGTACTTTTTCTGTAAACAGAAGGTTTCAAAATAGTAATATTATTAACAATTTCTCTCTGTATTAAAACATCAAGGAAAGGGAGTGACTTCTTATTTTCAAACTCTATCGTGAACTTGATTGAAGAAGAAAAGGAATTCGCTTTGTTTAAAATCTCCACAAGTTTATCTTCCTCAGCAATTATAAAAACATCATCTACATACCGCCTCCAAAACTTAATCTTATTACCCAAACCGAAAATAATATCTTTCCCCAAATACTGCATAACAATCTCTCTACTCTCACGGACAGGGGGGAGCCCATTGCAGTTCCTTTTAACTGTTTATAAAATGTATCCTGAAAAATGAAACAATTTGATGGCAGACAAAATTCAATGAGTTTAATAGCAACGTCCATATCTAAATTTATAACAATCGGACCACATGTTCACTTCTATACTAATAAATCTAGCCTGCCTCGCTATTCAGAGCAGGTGGTCCGATTTTGCTAATGCTATTAATTACACAATTTTATCGTCATGAAATTTATATACATTATTAAGCTGCACTAGAGCATGGTTACTATAAATATATTATTTATAGCATTTACAGCACACGTACAGGGGACTCAAAAATATTCATTATATTACGGTCTATGAAGAAAATTCTTATGTGGCGTATTTTAATGATGTTACTCTGATACAAAAATAATAAAATTATATGTATTTCTCAGATTCACTAAAATATCCTTTATGTAGTATATGGGATTCAAAATATATATCATTTTTTACGGGGTCACACAAAAGAGGTCTGTTATATAATGGTCTGCGGGAAAAACGTTTGCAGTTTATTTTAATTGTGTTGCAGTATTTCAAATATTATGAAATTGATATACATTACCGAAGTTTGCCGAGAATCTTTCTGTTGAATATGATTTGCATCGCTTTTATCGTTCATTTTCAGGCTCATATAAAAGGTTTCGGATACAATACTGTATCCGAAGTATTGTCTATTAGGAATGAGCGCTGAATAGCGTTTTCGATTATGGTATGTTTTTTAAGGTTAACTAAAATTTTGCTTACTATGTGGTGTATACAAATTATATAGATCATATACAGGGCTACATAAAAGAGTTTGTAAGTATTACTGAGAAAGAGCGTGAATTGCTTCAAAGTGTTTTTTATTTGAGTGATGCATTTACAAGCTCAGCTACATTTAGTATACTGACATCAGATGTTTGTAAGGGTTTTGCCTGCATTAAATTTAAGTTTAACCACTTCACCGGCGACGGGTATAGGAAAACAGAGCTTTTACCCCCGAGTTATCTCGGGGCAGACGTTGAAGTGGTTAATATGTGGCGCGTATAAAAATATTTACGTACTATACAGTTCTTTTGAAAATAATTAATGTGTTTTTCGTCTATTGGTAGAAATTACTAAAGGTAGATTTGAAAGTACAATGAAATGTATATAAATGTTTTTTAATAAACTGATCTGCGAATATGAGGAGAGGTACTTTACAAAATTAAAAACAATAGAATAAAATAATTTACGTTCACAGATGGATATTTTTATTAGAGCACATGCTTTCCTTATAATTAAAATCTCGTGATTTTTATTTTACCAAATTCATTTTTAAACTTTTACGGAAATAGTTCTTTTTTATAAATATTTATCTTTAAAAAATCACTTGTGAATGCAAAACATGTATATCAGTTTATTATAAGGTATTTATATGCCTTATATGCCTTTAAATGTACTTTTTTCACTTTTAGCATGTTATAACTTTGGTTTAATGACAATAAGTGATTTTCTTGCTCAATTTTATAGCATCTATTTAGACTAGATATTACATCGAACTATAAAAAAATTATTATTAACACTATTTTTTGGAAACAAAAATTGTAAAAACATTATATCCCTAAATTAGATATTAATTACATGTAATAGTTTCAGTATAAATGTATAAATATTATACATAAGCATTAAGTATAAATATTACTATTTTCATATTAGGATAACATAAAATCCTTATTGTTGCTTATCCTAAGAAAATTCAAGTATAAAACGAAATTCAAGATACACTATAACCATTCGCCCAATCAATAGGAAGTTATTAATTTAAATTTAAGACTACGAGGAGTTCAGAGGGGGGATAGCCTCCCTGAAAAAAATGTACCTTTTTAATCTAAAGATTACCAGAATAAGCAATTCATTAGAATTTCAGAACATCATTGTCACACCGTGTATAATTTACTTCTTCTCATTTTCGAAACCTTCCAAGAATTTTATATGTTGCTAAATATTTATATTATTAAAAAATAAGCAAAATGCGTATTGTAGGATATTGAATATTATGCAATGTGATATTAAAAGTCAATTACTTTAAGAGCTGACGTTGAGGTTCTTGATTTGTAGATTTACTAGTTTAGTATAATATGTGGTTTGTATACAACTTCTCTTTCTTCCACAAGTCAAGATTGCACAGAAGATAGATTGCTTTCTAAAAAGCGGGAAATAGAGGATTATTTCAGTTGTGATAAAGAATCACTGGATTTAATTTCATCCCGAATAACAGCTAAAAACGTTTTCTCATTTAACGTTTTCATGACTTCAACTGATTTAAGAAACTTACTGATAGCTAAAGGCTTAATGATTTGGCAAAATCTGCAGTATCAATTCAAAATCGTGAAGTGAACTATAATTCAATAATAAACGAGTAATTACAAGCGAAATACAAACTTTAAAAATTCAGGTAAAAATTTAGTTTGGCGTTTAACGAATGGACATCTACTCCAAACAAGCGATTTATGAATATTAATGTCCAATCAAGAAATTTAAATTTGAACAAATTCTGGAATTGAGGCCTTATGCGCATCTTTTACAGCAAAAAAGTGCGTTGAAATGCTAAGAGAGAGTCTAAACCAGTATGGCATTTCACTAACAAAATATATTGTTGCCAGCATAACTAATGGTCCAAATGTAATGCTTAAAGTTGAAAAAAAATTGAAACCGATCATCAGCTTCGTTTCTCTCATGGCAACCACATAGCAATTTGTGATACTTTGTATTTTAATAAACAAATTACAGAGACAGGAACTTCCTCCAGTAAAACAGTAGATGAACCACGCTACAGAAGTGAAAATTTAGACTTAAATGAATATGTCGATGATGATGAAGATGGTTGAATCTTCCGAATGTTCAGAATCGGGGTTTAAGTTAATTTCTGAAGACGAACAACAATTACATATTCTGATGAATATATCAATGAACTTGTTAAATGTTCAGAAATTGGTAATTTATTTTAAACGATCTCCAACAAAGAATCCAGTGCATCAAAAGTATGTTAAATCTGAAAAAAAGAAAGAACTTTCCCTTTTTTTAGATTGCAAAATTATGTGGAATAGCCTAGTAACTAAGCTTGAACGATTTTATTCTTTGAAAAACTGCATACAGAAAGCTTTAATCGATTTAAAGCTTCAGACCTGCTTAAACGATTCCGATTTTCTACTTGTAAATGAAATTGTTAAAGTCCTCAAACCAGGTTCACTATGGGTCCTGGTGAAACTAATTGTATAAAAAAAAAATGGCACAACCGATGGTGATAAAATTTTGTATTATACCGTTTTGGGGCACGAGAAGATCATTGGGCTAGATCATATATTCGAAAAAATTCGATTACTGGGTCATTTTGATGTCACTGCGGGTCATGCTAATTTTATCTATAAAACGGCTTAAACGGTTTTCACTAAGTTTTGTATCCTACAGTTTTTTAATACCAGAAGACCACTGAGCTAAGTCACATGTTAGAGCAGATTTGAATATAGGGTTATTTTTGGTCACTACGGGTCTGGGTCACGAAGCCGCAAAGTTCGCGACATTGTGAGAAATATTGGCGATGTTTGGCCGAAAAATCGACTTTCAAGATTACGAATGCCAAAACACATACTTACCGCCAAATGAAAGAATGTCGCCAATTTTGGGTATATTTGGCGAAAAAAATAGCCTTTCTGAATGTGAAGACATTTTTTAGAAATTCTTAATAGGACTCATAGTTAAAGCAATCGGAATCGAGCTTAAAATGTAATTTGGATTGATGCCCTTTCGTTGTAAATGTGTAAATAATGTGAAAAAGAAACCTGTATGCACATAGTTTTCATATTGTTTTTGTAAATAATACAGTTATAAAATAACATGCTTTACAGCAATAATACAGAAAGAATGATACAATGAGAATATTATATCGAGTTGAACACAAAGCTAATTTTGACTGAAGACAGTTCGATCATCCGCGCTTGTTTGTTTTAATTTTCAATTGTTGTAATTTATCCTATGCTTTTTGATAATTAATTAAAGTCATCAATTTTTTAACTTGGCATATTTTCAAATGTGAGTTAGATTGTATTTTTCTTTAATTATCTTTTCTATAACATTATGGTATTTAGCTATTGTAAAAATTGGTGATATTAGAGAAATTTTAATTTTCGTAATTCCGGGATCCCGGGATTGAATCTAAGCAATACCGAAATCCCGGGATTGGAAATTAGTCTCGGGATTGTAATCCCTACCTCACCGTTGGACTTCAAGTCACTGTTTCTCCATGGTCATAATTATTTCTTCTCCTGTGTCTCGCACTCACTTGGATTTGAAGCATTTGTTATTTTTAAAAATTCCGATAAACTTGTCAGTGATCTCTCATTTACTTTTTTCCCTTGAACTTGGAAATAACTTTTATAACTCTTTCCCCTCTTTTCCTGTCTTTTTTCATTTTATTATTAAAAAAAAATTCTTTTATTTCTTATATTTTTCTTGCTTTTCTGGTTTAGTTTTATTTTTTAATTTACTTATTTTACTTTATTTTTTTATTCACTTTTTTTATTTATTTTTATTTACTCTACTCTTTTCTTTTCAGTTAATTTTTCCATCCTTTTGACAAGACTTTCCTCTTCTGCATCTGCTACTGTGTGATTTGTGTTTATCTTTCAACTAGCGCCACCTGTAAGGACTCCTCTCTGCCCTTACTGTTCATTTGTGACCTTGTTCACTTACAGTCACGTGTTTATTTTGGCTGATGACGGGCTGTTAAATTTTCCACACCGAAACGCGTCCTGTGCGTTCCTTTGTTGTATGGTGATTCATACAAAGTTTTGTTATTTAATTATTTAAACTTATGGTCGTGTAAAACTAAAATAGGTGTATTTTTTTTATCATACTTAGCATACCGGTCTCATTTAATTTAATTTTTGCATAAGTTTTACAAATATTTAAAAATCATTTAACTATGGAATTTTCTGAGACAGTTATAGATATTAACTTTTCTCGTAATATTAATGCGAACAAAAACCAAAAGATTTTCTAGACCACAAATGTCTAACATCTATATGAACGATATTATTCTTGTTCCAGATATATGACTAACATTATATGCTGATGATACGTCGACATGTGCAGAAACATAACACTTAACAGAGTAATACAAATGTTCCAAACTTATCACGAACTGATAATTATGTTATAATTATGATAAATGATTAACTTATTTAACTAACACGACATATTAAAGTGAATATTTCTACATATGTTGCAATGATGTTGTAGAGAATTTGAAGAAAGAAATCCTTGAAATTTTCTTCTTTTTATTTCACAATACAAAAACAAATCTTGACATTCACGAAAACTTAACACACAATGAAACATACAGTTCTGGTTTCAGAATCAAATTTCTCTAGTTAAAATTAACACTCTAATTAGTATGCTTTCATCACATGAAAGCATTAAATTACATTATAAAAATATATCCCCTGCCTAAACTGGGTGCAGATAATTAAATAGAATAAAGAAAGACAATAATGCAGCAGGAGCAACATTCTCCATGCCACACTCTCAGGAAAACCAAACATCAACTCACTGATGATGTCATAATTAAGATTTCACAACAGCACAGAATGCATAGTGCTGCCATCTGTCAACAAACAGAATAACTAAACCTTAAATTTGATTTCTAATCAGTTCAGCACTGAACATACTCCCACCCATCAAGAAACTATTCTTGATGCAAAGGAAGTAAACAAAGTTTTACAATAGGTCTTTTAAAAATACCCCTAGTGGTTTTAACAGTTACTACACGGACTATACCATCCTTACCTGGATGAATTTCAATAATTTTGCCTAATGGCCAAACAGAAGGGGGAACATTATCCTCTTTCAAAATTACTACATCATTTACTTTAAAATTTTCAGTATTTACTCTCCATTTTTTTCTATTTTGCAGAGTACTCAAATAATCAATACTCCACCTTTTCCAAAAACATAATTTCAATTTTTGTACAATATCCCAACGAGATCGTAAAGACAAATTTTCCTCATTTAAAGGTTCAGCTGGGGAAGTTATGACATCACCAGTTAAAAAATGAGATGGAGTCAATATATTTATACCATCTGAATTATTATCACTATCAATTGCCACTAATGGTCTAGAATTCAGGATAGCTTCAATTTGAGTTAAAAATGTATAAAGTTCTTCAAAAGTTAAATTAGTATTTCCAATTACACGTTTGATATGAAATTTTACAGAACGAACAGCGGCTTCCCACAGTCCACCAAAATGCGGACTCACTGGAGGAATCATGTGCCACTCAATGTTTCTTTGAGACAAAAAATAACAAATTTTTTCATTTCTTTCAATTGAACAAATAAATTTATATAAATCTGAGAGTTGCCTTTTAGCACCTACAAATGTTGTGGCATTATCACTATACACATGTTGAGGAGCTCCTCTTCGAGAGCAAAATCTGTTTAATGAAGCAATAAATGCCTCGGAGGTTAAATCACTCACCAACTCTAAATGTAGAGCTTTAGTTGCAAAACAAACAAATAGAACAATATAGCATTTAGTAGTTTTCGCTCCTCTACCTCGATATTTCAAAATATTAATAGGCCCTGCATAATCGATTCCACATGCAGAAAATGGCCTGTTAGGAGTGACTCTGTTAAGAGGAAGATCTCCCATTAACTGTTTGGAAGAAGCTGCTCTATATCTACAGCAGGTAACACATTTATGAATACAATTTTTAATTATCTTCTTGGCACATACAATCCAATAACTCTGTCTAATGATACCCATTAACAAATTTAACCCAGCATGAAAATGCATAACATGAAAATATTTAACAATTAACACACTTAATTTATGTTGAGTTGGCAAAATGACAGGATGTTTTGCATTGTACTGGAGGGGTGAATTTCTCAGCCTACCTCCCACCCTAAGTAAACCATCACTATCAATAAAAGGACAAAGTGAAAAAAGAGAACTTTTTTTAGAAACTGGTCTGTTTGATCTAATACAACTAATTTCATCTGCGAAATATAGCTGCTGAATATAAGAAATAATCAAATTACCTGAATGTCTTCTTTCGTTTGTCGATAAAGGAAGAAATTTACCTTTACTCAAAGGACTGGTGTTCATTTTGCCAACTTTCTGTTTGCAATTTCTCACAAACCTAATACAAAAAGCTAAAACGTCAACAATTTTAGTAAAAGAAGAATATTTTTCAAAAAGTAAATCAATCAAAGAATTATTCACAGTTACTGGAAAACAAAATTTAGAGTTCTTTTTCTCTTTATTTACAGTGTCTAAATTAGTTTTTATTTGAGGTTGTTCAGGCCAATGTTCTTGACTTAAAGAAAGCCACTTTGGGCCCTCCCACCAAAGGGAACAATCAGGAAGATCCTTAGGAGATAAACCTCTAGAAGCAATGTCAGCTGGATTTTCCTTGCCTGGAACATACCTCCAACAGTCAGATGGAACAGAGTCTAGAATTTCTGAGGTTCTATTGGCCACATAAGGTTTCCAACACCTAGGATGAGATGACAGCCATGATAGAACTACTTGCGAGTCGGTCCAAGCATAAAACTTAATAATGAAGGTACTCAAAATAGTCACTAATGCAGAATATAATCTGGAAAGTAGTAAAGCACCATTGAGCTCAAGCCTTGGAATGGAAACTGATTTAAGGGGTGCTACCTTGCTTTTAGCAACTAAAATGGTCACCTTTGACTTCACTTCACCAGGTTGAACCACATATATGATGGCGGCATATGCTGATTCTGATGCATCGCTAAATCCATGTAAAATGAGCTTTTTACTGGAAACTTGGATCCATCGGGGAATTCTAATAGAGCAAACTTGTTCAAATTCCTCTTGGAATTTCTTCCAACTTGCTTGGAAATTTTCTGGAAGAGCAGTATCCCAGTCTAACTTCATCAACCACAATTGCTGGTAAAACATTTTTATAGAGACAGTACATGGAGCCAAAAATCCTAATGGATCAAATAATTTGGCAGATTGTGAAAGAAATTTTCTTTTAGTTATGTTATCATCAAATTGTAAATTAACTTTAAAGACAAAAACATCATTTGAAGAATCCCAAATAAGCCCTAAGGCTTTGGAACAGTCATCAGGATGAATTTCTAAGTTTGTTGACTCAAGAGAATTTGAAGATAAATGATTCACTACATCAGAAGAATTAGATCTCCACTTCCGTAAATGAAAACCTCTATTTTCTAAAGCCAGTGAAAGTTTCTCAACCATTTTAATAGCTTCTTCGCTTGAGATTGCACCGGACATACAATCATCAACATAGAAACTATCTTTAATTATTGAAGCTGTTACAGGATCATCCTTCTCAATATCCTTTCCAATTTGAAATAGACAACGAGTAGCTAAAAATGGAGCTGATGATGTACCATATGTAATAGTTCGTAGCCTGTATTCCTTTATAGCTGAGTATGCTGAGTCACGCCAAACAATACGCTGTAAATCTTGATCTTCTGGAGCAATCAAAACTTGTCTATACATCTGCTGAATATCAGCGGTAAAAGCAATAGGATTTGCTCTAAATCTTATCAAAATGGTAAAAAGATTTGGTTGTGGAATTTGTCCAACAGCTAAAACAGAATTTAACGAATTAGCATTAGGAGGTTTGCATGAACCATCAAACACCACACGTAACTTTGTTGAAATAGAGTCGCTTTTTATAACAGAATGATGCGGAAGATAATATACTTTGTTGCTTGCAGGATTTGAGTTTTTGTCGATAAGTGTCATATGACCAAGGTCTTCATATTGCTTCATAAAATTTCTATACTCATTTTCAAAATTTTTATCAAATTGAAATTTTCTCTCCATAGCAAACAAACGTGACACTGCCATGGATTTAGAATCGCCTAATGACATCACATCTTTATAAACTGGCAATTTAACTTCAAATCTACCTTCTGGTGTTACCTTGTAAGTTGAACAAAAATGTTGTTCACAAAATTCTTCTTCCTCAGACAAATGGGGTTTATTAACATCTATTTCTTCTGCTTGCCAAAATTTTTGTAATAATAGATCAACATTGGATTCGTTTTCAACACTAAGAAAATGAGATTGAATACTAGAAGAATATTTACATTTAGGTTCCAATTTTCCGGCTACCACCCAACCAAACATAGTGTTTTGGGCAATTGGCTCATTCTCGGTACTAACAATTCTACCATATCTTAAAATAGTAAAGAAACAGTCAGATCCCAAAATAATATCACATTCTTGTGGTTTCATGAAATCTTCATCTGCTAACGTAATATTTTTAAGATACTCTATATTTTTTGTGTCAAGTAATTCTGCAGGCAATTGAGATGTTACTTTAGGCAGGATGTATGCCTGAACCTTTAAGGACTCAGTAGAAAGCTTTGAACCTACTGTAAGAGTTACTGAACCACGAGTTTGTCCAGCCAATACTCCAGTAATTCCATTTAATCGAATTCTGTCATTCTTTCTTTTTAACCCTAAAGTTCTTATGACATTTTCACTAACAAAAGAACATTCCGAACCAGAATCGAGTAGAGCTCTAAAAGAGTAAGGTTTATTTTCATTATTATATAAGAGAACTTTAGCAGTAGGTAGGAAAGAAACACATTTAGAATTATTGAAAGAAGCACTAGAATTAATTTGTAATTCGTGAGATGTTGACTCCTGTACAAATTCTTTATTTGAATGGTGGTTTTTATTCTCAGATGAATTTGGAAAAACTTTATTTTCAAACTTAGCAGTGCAAGCATTATTACTTTTATTCTCTTCATGTAAGAGTGTATTATGTTTACTTTCACATTTAAAACATTTCAGATGAGAATTTGGACATTCCTTAACTTTATGAGAGTTTAAACATAAAAAACAACAGTTATTACGCTTAATAAAGTTCTTTCGAGCAACAACATCCATGGATTTAAATTTAACACATTTATAGAGCGGATGTATTCCTTGACACTTTAAGCACACCTTTGATTGCTTATCATTAGAACTGTACTTGGAACCAACAAAATTTGAACTTTTGGAATGTTTCATATCACTTTCATTGTTAGAGATGAGCTCTAAAGAAGAACATCTTACACTTAAGAAATCAAAAAATTCTTTCAAAGTGGGAAATTCATTTTCTGTACTTTCAATGGACCAAAGTCTTCGACTTTCCGGATCAAGTTTTTGAAATAACAAATATATTAACCATGGGTCTCTATTTGTAGCTTCATCACCAACAGCTTTCAAACCCCTAATAACTTCATCACTAGTATTCAGCAAATTTCTTATATTTATGCTATTAGGATGCAGAACTGATTTTTGTTCTAAAAATAATTTAATCAAAGAATTAACAATTTGTTTCTTTTTATCATATCGATTTAATAACTTTTCCCAAGCTTCTTGATAAGATTCATTAGAAAGGGGAATATGCTTAATTAATGTAGCTGGTTCTTCAGAAAGTAACCCTTTAAGATACTGGAATTTCTGAATGTTACTTAAACCTACTTGTGAATGGACAGTGGAAACAAACATATCCTTAAAATTTGTCCATTCTGAAATTTTTCCAGAAAATACTGGAATATTCAATTTTGGTAGTCTAATATTACATTGATTAGGAATAGTAACAGAAGAACCTTGCACAGAATTGTGTGTTGCAACATTGACAACTTCTGAAGTATTCAAAGAATCTAGTTTGTTTTGATATTTAGTTTTTAACTGAAAATACCTGTCTTCGAATTCTGCTAATTCAGAATCATCATCATTTAAACAAGAATCTAATCTTAAGAACTCTTTAAGTAAATCATCTAATCTTTGTAATCTAATCAAAATTTCATTCTTAGTATTCACATTATCAAAACTATTCTCTAATCTAGTTACAGAGCCTTTCACCCTACCTCTCTCAATTTTAATTTGAGCAGATTTTTTCTCATAATCCTCCATTTTACACAATAACTTATAAGCAGAATAATTTCCAAAATAAAATTAATCAGATAACTTGAAAACAAAACTAATCAAAATTCAAAATCAAAAGTAATCAGAATTGCTTCAAAACAAAACTAATCAAATTAAGTTCAAAAACAGAAGTAACTGAATTAAATTCAAAAACAGAACAAATCAAAGTCAAAAACAGAACTACTATAAAATGTTCATAATTATTCTTTCATACAAACAATAGAATTTTCTGTTCTCAAATGTGCATAAAATTAAAAATCTTCAAAATTCTTCAATGTAAAATAATAATTCACCATAATAATTAAATATTCAAATATTTTAAGCAAATAAATCATAATGTTCTTGAGAACAACAAGTAAATAAATCATTATAATCTTGAGAACAATTTTCTTTTTCAAGAACTATCAAAACATAATATTGTAGAATACTATTTTTTCTTATTTTATCAATCCAATAAAGAAGATACCAGATTGTTCTCATATTCTAAAATAATATCTTGCTAAATGCAACTTCAGTAGAAAAATTAAGCTTTAGCATTAAAGAACAATTTCAAAACAAAGCAAGTACTCACATATCTCGCCTGAGTGCCTCCAATTTTCTTTATGTAGAGAATTTGAAGAAAGAAATCCTTGAAATTTTCTTCTTTTTACTTCACAATACAAAAACAAATCTTGACATTCACGAAAACTTAACACACAATGAAACATACAGTTCTGGTTTCAGAATCAAATTTCTCTAGTTAAAATTAACACTCTAATTAGTATGCTTTCATCACATGAAAGCATTAAATTACATTATAAAAATATATCCCCTGCCTAAACTGGGTGCAGATAATTAAATAGAATAAAGAAAGACAATAATGCAGCAGGAGCAACATTCTCCATGCCACACTCTCAGGAAAACCAAACATCAACTCACTGATGATGTCATAATTAAGATTTCACAACAGCACAGAATGCATAGTGCTGCCATCTGTCAACAAACAGAATAACTAAACCTTAAATTTGATTTCTAATCAGTTCAGCACTGAACAGATGTTTTGTAAACTCACCCCTATATTCCGAGATACAATAGTATCTGAGAATATGGTGTATCTGGCAGTTTGCAGACACGATGGTATCTGGTGTCTGTACGATGATGATATCATGTAGACTAGACCGCCACTATAAATGCCTGAGACTTTTTCCAGATTTTAAATTAAACTTGCAAAATAAAGTTTTTCATGCCCCTCCGAAGACAACTAAAATCAGTTGTTCCTTTCAATATCTATATGCTTGTAAATAACAGCCAGCCGATTTATAATTAGCTGCTTCTGAGTTGGAGTCATTTCTTAGATAGCACCAACATTAGCAGCAAGTTTGATTTTTTCTGATATTATCTTGCCGTGACAAATTTAAATTGAGAAATTCTCAGAAAATTCTCCCGCAAGGTATACTATCACCTACTTGCATGAGTAGTTTGTTGTGAAACTGGTGGAAAGACTGTCTTTAATTCACGAAAGTGACGAAAGCAAAAAAATCCCTCTGTTGAGAGAATTGACAATCAACAGATACGAAGAAATTGCAAAAATTTTATTCGGTTGGCACCGCTTTTTTTAAACGCTATACTTTCCAAATACCAAAAAAAGGCTCGAATTGTTAAGTTATTACCATAACTTGTTTATGGTGGTAAAAACGATGCATGCACCTTAACGGTGCGCATGCATCTATAGATTTGATCAGGTCTATGGACTCTTTCGAAGGGGTTAAACTTATAGTGTAACAGTTGTAAACAGTTAATGTTGCATGGGAAGATTGCTTCTTTGCAGTATTTTTGAATACTTGTATGCCGTTAATTTGCAATAAATTTCATACAGCATGAATTTAACTTGCACGACAAGTTAGCTGCAAGCTTAAAGTGTGGTGACTTTGGCGTTTGCGTTATCTTGCTGCAGTCTTGTTATGAACTTTTAGTCTTGTCATGCTGAACTTGCTGCAACTTTGCAGGTTTTCAAAGCAAGAATTCTGCAAATTTTCTGCAAACTAAAAGTGCAAAGAGGGTTAATTAGACCAATCATGATCTAAGTGACCAAAGTATGACCAAAAAAGCAAAAAACCGTGACCGAAATGAAACACTAATTGTCATCATTATCTTCAAATAGCATCGACAATGAGTGGTATCATGTCACTGAGATGTAAAATTGTCCAATTTTGTAACAATTTGTAAAAGAAGGAAAAATAGGCCCCTGGTAACCTCACAACGGAGTCACAAAGTAACGATCACTCGAGAATCATAATGTGCCAAATTCAAGAAGTCATATTTTTCCATTGTGCTGAATGTGCTATTTGTGATGATCACGGCGTCATAGTGATGCTACATTGGCTGGATGTACTCTTAAAGCTGTAATTTTCGACGATTAATGTTTCAATAATGCGTATAACCTTTGATATTGTAACCTGTTTACTGAAATTATACTGCAAGTATTGATGTTAATAGAACATATTGGTAAAATATTATACCATAATGGCGGTTAGAAGTTGAAATGCTGTGATCGAATCTTGGATACAAAATTGTGATAAATATAGTGGCATGAGAGTAATATAAGTAGGTTCAATTTTTAATAAAATTGTTGATTTAGAAACGCCACTAATTATTATAGGACTACAAAAATTATACTTTTCAATTTTTTTCTTCGCCGTTTGGGATGTTTCTAATGTTAAAATACCGATATTTCTTCTCTATTGCATAAGACTTTTTCACGAATTCAACATGAAGATCTGAGAAAGTCATAGAGACCATCTGACACATAGAGTGAAACAATTACTCTAAAATGCGTTACTAATGAGCTACATTTTACATAGTTATTCATTTGTTTCGTTTGTCATGGTCTTTACAAAGTAGAAAATCATTATAATGCGTTTTCTTTACCTCGAAAAAAGGTGAATCCCTTTCCCGTTTTAAAACTTCTTGTCTTGTGCTGCTTGCAACCAGCAATAGTCTTTTATGATGTTTAAAAGCCTAAACCAGTCACTCAAAAAGACCCGGATGATAATGTTAATCCTATGGGGAAGTTATTTTCAAATATCTCGCTTAAATTTTGATATTTTCGAATGATTTTTTTCTTGGCATAGGATAACTGAGGGTGATCTCTGAAATTGAAATTATCCTAATATAAAAAAAAAACTATAACCAAAATTGAAAAAGTAAAAACTAGTCCGGATATAGATCGTCCTCAGTTATCCTATGCCAAAAAAATCATCCGAAAATATGAAAATTCAAGCGAGATATTTGAAATAACTTCCCCATGGGATTAACATTGTAAGCTCTTAATGGTGTCTGGTGTCTTTATGAATTATTTATAACTGAACTATCAGAAATTCTGATGGCTTTATGACTAGTCAAAAATTATCAAGTTGTGTAGAATCTGAACATGATGGAATCTTTTGAGTATCTTGCTCGAAATTAGCTTAAAAAACAATTAAATTTAAAAAATCAAAAAACCCGACTGCGTAAAAAGCGAATTAATTAATTATTTCTCATAAATGTGAAACTATTTTTTTTCAATTCCTACTATTAGCTCACACTCTCGCTAAATATATCTTGTTCAAATTTTCAATCGTTAATAAGATACTTATTATTCATCCAATCAAGCTCAAATAAATTTTTTCAAACTTGTAGTGGATGACTCTTGATGTTAATCCAGTTTTTTTCAAATATTAATTCATTAATTAAATTAAATTAATTAATTTTCCATAATCGAGAGAGCCCTCTTCTTGATCAAGGTATTTTAAGACCGAGAGAGCCCTCTTCTTGATCAAGGCATTTTAAGCGCCACTCAAGAGGAAAGAAGAATGGGAGAAAAAAAATTCTCTTATTGACCTAAGTAGGAATTGACTTAAAACATTTTTTATATTACTTGTTTATATTACTCTTAACTATTTTTTTTATTTTCTTGTATTGATGACTTTTAAGTTGTGTTTAATTGTTAGTTCCTATCTATAAACACTGTTTTGATGAGTCCTGTAGATGTCTGCGAAGGTTAGAGTTGCAGTAAAGCTTGAGATCCTACCTACACAACTTCCAGGTTGTATAATATTTAAACGGAGCTTCTGACTGTAAAATAGTCAATGAAACATCGTCTTCATTTTGAAAGACCTATCCAACGATATGCCACTCAATAGGGTGCGTAAATTCTTTTTTCGTCTCTACCGCCATTTTGTATTTTACGGCCGCATTTTTGAACTTATAAAAACCAAACCTTGCCTATAACCATCGGGCCGTTAAGACGAATTGATAGAGACCTCATTCATTAAAATCCATCCAGCCGTTGGGATGTTTCGAGGGTATAAAGAAATCCACATACACAGATACGCGTGAAACACATAACCCTTCTTTTCAGCCGGGTAAAAAATACATCAGAACCATCCTTCACTTTAAAGAAAAAAATTTCATTGTAGATCGGTGTTTTTGTTACTTTTAAACTATATTAATTGAGTTCAATAAAGTTAGAATAGCATGGTTTTATAGAATCCTAATTAGGGAAAAACTCTTAAAACTTATTCTAACTTCATGGGGGAACTAAATTAGATCTATTAATAAAAATATAAATTAAGATAAAGTAATGTCTTGTTAACTTTAAATTCCACCAACTCATCTGTTTTTCGCCTCATTAATCAAAGTTTTCGAATCGTATATACGCTTGAAACTCAACGAAAATATTCTATCGAGGCTTAAAACTCATTATATGATTATACGTTTTTTAGAGTTTGCGAAATAAGATTTGTAATCTTTAACGAGTGCTAAAACTGCACAGCTGGATACTTACTTTTAAAGTAATTCGTCTTAAGACCCATTAGTTGAACTAATTAGTGACAGTTTAGTAAGCATCGAGGTATAAAGGATTAATCATCCGTTTAGCTGTGTAAAAAAATAAAGAAAGCATTATGTTTAAAACCTTTTAAAACATTTATCCATTCTCTTTGATCAAACTATCAGAGTATTTATTAGATACCTTACACAAGATATCTTTTAAAAAAGTTTTTTAGTTTCTCTCTTTTGAATTTTCATTTTTTTTTTTTAAATTTGTCTATTATCCAATTTACTTATGTGATACTTTTATGTTTGTGAAATATATGAGGCAATAAACAAAACTTTAATTTAAATTCTGGTTTTAAAAGATACATTTTAATTTCATTTAAAAATACCTTTTAGTTAAGAATAAGTTAATGCAAATTTTTAATACTGAGAGAAAACGCATACTTATTAAACTCCATTAATCAGTATAAAAGAAAAAATTGGATTCATTAAGCTCAATAAATTTAGAATATCTATATTTTACTTAAAATCCTTAATTGAAAAGCTTTTTAAGTTAGTTTTCATTAAAATCCTCAATTGCAAAACTTTTTAAGTTAATCCAACTTCATTATTGAAAGTGTGAAAGTTTTTTAAGTATTTTAATTCACATATTTTTGAAATCGTTATACGAAGTTTTTAAGTCGCTCATCTTAAAAAAATTTCAAAGGGAAAATTTAACAGGACTGAAAAATTTATTGTAACAAATGCATAGCTGCGAATTTTTTACCCTTTTTAAGTAAAAACAAATGTTTTAAACCATAAACATTACTTAATAAATGAAATCAAGTTCAACAGTTTGAACAATTTAAGATATTTAATGTGCTTAAATTGATCAAACTTGTTGTGGTCCTGGTTGAGACCATCTTCAAATCCTGTCGACTAGTAACTCTTGTATTTCTAGGAAACCATAACAGAAAAAAATAATTGTAGTTCAGAACTACTTAAAAAGTTTCAAATAAAAATAAAACACATTTAAGTAAATGAATTTTTCGTCAAATTAACATCAATTTAACTATAAAATTTCTTAATTACGTCCATTAATCGTAACATTTATAAAATATATATTCCAAAAAACATCAAAATATATACTAAAAATAATTTAATTGCTTTTTTAAATTCTTGTTCTACTAAAGACTAAAAAACTACTGTGCTTGACACGCTCATTTTTGTTCTTTTGATAAATGTTATTATTTTGAGATAAATTTTAACCCTTTGTATTTGAGAGGTCTCTCTCACCACTAGTGTTGTCAGGTGTCCCTGGTAAATCGGGACGCCAAATGCTTTGGACACCACTAATATCTTACACTTTATTTCGCTATCTTTTCTCACAGATTATTTGTCCATTAGATAAGGCGAAGAAAATTAGTTTAAAATACTCATGTCCCGGGTATTTGGAGCACTCATTTACGCGGGACACTAGTGACCAGTGAGAATCACCTCTCGAGTGCAAAGGGTTAAAGCATAAATCTGTTAAATATCTTTTTAAAACTACAATTTGTAGGTCATGTGAAAATGAAAGTATCTTTCAGTCAATAATAAAATTTTATTTTGAATTTTTATGTTGTGCTGAAACTTTTGGCAGGCACTGTACATTTTTACGATATACAGAATCAGAATCATAAAAATGTTTCTTTATAAACAGGATTTGTTCTCACCGTTTTTACTGTATTAAATTCACTCAATATAGTCTAATGAATAGCACGGTACTAAAAAGAATTTAGAAGAATTTATGCATCATGTAAAATCGGTACATTTGGCCTCCCGCGCAGAGATTCGGTGGGACGGGTCTTGGAGTTCCTGAAAATCGGGACTCCCCGCGTAAATCAGGACACCTGGCAACACCGTTGTGAAATACAAACACAGTATGGGATTGTAATGTAGTAATTCAGTTGACATTGGATTTTCTTTTTGCTTTTTTAGCATAATTGTCGCTTTTTTGCCAGTTTATTTCGAAATACACTGAAAAAAATGAGTACTCAAAATTGAGTAAAAAGTAATCAATTTTAAATACGCCAGATACTCAAAATTGAGAAACACATGTACTCATTTTCGATTCCATGGTTGTGTTCAAATATGAATCGTTATGTACTGCCCCCCTAGACCTAAAAATTAAAGTAAAAATGTACTGACATTTATTTCCCGTTCAAAGTTATTAAGCGTTTGATTGTTAAACGTTTAATTGATTAATTATTTATTAAGAAGAATGGCAAAATTATTAACAAAATACCCAAATCGAATATTTTTATGATAGATTCGGCCAGGTGGGGAGGCCTACTAATTGGCTTGGGTACGACAAGCCTCACCCAATATTTTTATGACAAGAGCATTATTTCAAAGCACTTTTAAATTATTTTAAAATAGTGTGCGTAAATTAATATTTACATTAATAAACATCATTCATGCCGCCATAAATGAAATAAGCCATTACAGAAAACAAAATTATCGTTTCGTTTGGGTTTGATAACATGCGATCTTTCAAAATTGAAAAACCATAGGTTCATTTTTTATCCAAAAATACTCAATTCGATATGAGTACCTCGATTTACTCATTTTTGAGTACTTTATTTTTTTCAGTGTATGCTGCTTATTTATGTCTAGTTCAGGGCATGAAATTTCAGTTGAAAAGGCACTAGCCAGACTAAAATTTTTGCTCGCCACTATTTTACATTCCTCCAGAGAGCAACGTCGGCCACCACACCTGCCCCAAAAATGAACTATTTATGACAAACTAAATTTAAATTTACCATTGCTAGAAGGAGCTGTCTGTTAAATCCAGAATATTTTACATTCATGAAAAATATGAACATTTTTTTAAATGTTAACAGATGTAGTATGAAGAACTTTCTGGTGACTGAAATCCTAAAAAGAATGTAGAAATCAAAAAATCGAAACATATTTAATGCAAATACATATATATATATTAACTCAAAGTAAGGTTACAAAAATTGTCACATACCGCTAAAAATTCATGGAAGGAAAAGTTCCTGTACGTTTAGCACTTCATGCTTGTATAGAGCTGCCTTTCTGCACTGAAATACCGCTTGTCAATCGCAGCGGTATGGGTCAAACTCTGTCAGGGTGGGTCCATTAATAGAAATTTTTAGCAAATCATCCAGTTTCTCAGTGTTCAGAGAGTTCCTGCATGCATTTTGAGTATGTTGTGACAGCTGAAGCCTCTCTCACACGAAGGTATGCTCACTGATGGATCAGCACAAAATGTTAGAATTTGGAGCAAATTGGGGAATCTTGCTGAACACCTTTCACTGCTAAACTTCCCCAGCATATCTTTCAGTGTTAGTGAAGGGAACAAAAACTGGAATTCTGCCCACTTTGCCATTACAATATCCACTTTTCCATTAAAGGGACTTGGGTTCAAATACATGAAGGACTTCTTTATTTCTTTTTTCCCAAATTCAAGAAATTTTTCTTTGGGAGGTCAACACTTTCCTTAAAACACTTTCAGGTGTCGCTGGATTGAGGCACGATATTCTGAGCGTATATAGTTTGGTTTGAAGCCCTACATTTTAAAAGATGAAACTTACTCGCCAACCTTAAATATCTGCTAATCGGCGAGCGAAAATTTCGCGCCCTGGTCTAGTTCCTCCAAAGATAAATTCTTCCTATTTTCATTTTATTCTAATAAATACAGTTTATAGCCCTATTTTCTTCCTTGGTAGCGAAAATTGCAAATTTGTTTTCTTTTCTTTTCAAAACTTGATAGTTTGTCGATCGTATTCACCATGTTCCACAACTACCGGTTAAGCGTAAAAACGTCGGTCAAAAGGTCAAATAGTATTCACCATTATCTAATTATGCTTGGTCGTCACCGCAGTTCAATCAGGTTAACCTTCTAAAAGACGATGATGGATTACTTATACCAGCTAATTAAAATTTTTATCAGATTTGTTTAATAAAATTTAGGTATTATAATTTATGTTAAAAAAATTATATTTATATGTTTTCGAACGGAATTGTTCGTAAATTCCGGTGACTTTTCAACATTAAAGCAAAAATGTTACTTACCCCTGAAATACTTAATGATGCGCTTAACCAACATTTGAAGTAGATGGTGAGTATCAGCGTTAATAGTATTTATACCAAGATGCGATTGAATTTTAGCCATTTGAGGTTTTATGAATGTTTGCTAACTATTTCTAATTGTGACTGTATCACCCCGTGCATACAATATAATCACTAATTTCAAATTTTGTTTCCATTAAATGCATCTTAATTCATCCCTGTTAATTTTCTTTAATCTGTTCTCTATATTGTTCATTGCATTAATTAAAGCTTAATTTACTATACGCACGCGCCTTAAACTTACTACTTCCATAAATATTCTTCTGATATTATTTTTAAAAGTTTGTGAATATTATCTAGTGTTACTGAAAATACCTTTTTTTCCCCTTAAAGAATCTGTTTTCTAGACCATTAAGGACGAAATACAGTTAAAATTAAACTCTTGAGATGGAGAAGAAATGACTAAAACACTTTACTTTTTTTATCTCCGTTTTCGTGTTTTACTGAAAACCTTCATGTGAGTCTAAAAAATTGTTTTAAATTTTTAAGTGGAGCTTAGTGTTAATTAACGACGAAAACAGTAAAAATGTTATCACTTGACGTATTACGAGAAAAAGATTTAAACTTGAAAAAATACGATGGGACTATTTAGAAAAAACTGGTAAAAGGGCAGATTTTACTATCTTTTATTTTATTTTTAAAAGGATGAAAATAATGAATACGTCTAAAACAAATAACTAACTTTGTAACAATAATTCTAATGTCGATAAAAGTAAGCCCTTGATAAATTATTTATTTAAATCTAATCTAAACTAATGTTATATAGAAAGTAACGTTTGTGTGTGTATTGGTTTGTTTGTTTGTAGTCGGTAAATTCTGGAAGTGCCGAACCTATTTCAGAGGTAATGGTGACAACTCCTGCTCAAACATGGGACATATTTTTTGTCGATTCCAATACTTCCATTAGGTGGGGGAGGGACAGGATCAAGAAACGTTCTAAAATTGAGATTTTTCTGATACCAAACGAGGTATAAACTTTAAATTTGATGTGGTGGTTACATGTAAGATGTAAATGTTCTCTAGAAACTTGAAATTTTGCATGGTGGTTACTTTTAAGATACGAATGCTCGTTGAGAATGGTTTGTAAAAAAAATCAAAATTTTAAAGGGCAGTTTTTTTTTAAATAATTGAAATTTGAAATGACAACATGTGCGAAAAGCGTTCGAAAATCATTCTAAATTACGATTTCTATGGTATTGGGATGGACAGTTGAAATTTGACATGGTTGTCACTTTTAAGAGGCAAATGCACGCACAGTACAGGTTTTTTTTTAATTCGAAATTTAAAAGTGTGCAGGGTGAAAAAACTTCCTAAATTTACCATTTTTGAGATACTGAAGGGATTAGAAATTTGAAATTTGGATTGGTAGTTACTTTCAAGGTACAAATGCTCGCTAAGGATGGTTTCTAAAAAAAAAATCGAAATTTAAAAACGTAAAATGAATGGAGTGCATTCGAAAAGCGTTGCAAATATATTAAATTGTTAAGTATAAAAACTTGAAATTTCCCCTTAAGACGCGAATGCACGCGCAGAATAGTTTCTTAAAAAATTCAAAATTTAAAATGGAGCGTGGTTAAAAAAAAAAAAAAAAAAAAAAAGAGTTCTAAATTGACAATTTTTGTCGTACTGAAGGAATAGAAACTTGAAACTTCGCTTGGCGGTTACTTATATGATACTCGCTATACAAAAGCTCTAAATTTAAAAGGGTAAAATGAGCAAAAAACGATTAACTACGATTTCTATGGAATTTTACGTAATATTTATTTATTAATTAATTTCACATCCATTTCAAATTTAGTTTACATATTTGTAATTTTAACTACAAATCACTAGCAGCTCCATCTCTGTGTTATTCAAATATTAATGTCTTCATCATTGAAACATTAGTTTATTTATTAAATTCTATCCAAATTAAATGTCTTTAAAACTAATCACTGAGGAACACACATTTTGTTGACTTAGATCTGGCACTTGTTTTTGGCTAGTTTCTGTCATCTAAATCTAGAAATGATCCCAGGTTTTTTCTATCACGTCAACTTTTTTAGCTACAGGATACCCCAAAAATCATACTTAATGTGGGTACAAAGGAAAATAAAGAAAGAATTACCAAATGTCTTCATACAACGGCTGTGTATACATACTATAAGCTACATTGTGTTCATACAAGTAGTAAAATCCTTTTACAAAACGAAAAAAGTACATATTAAGGTAAAAATTTTCGCTTATAGCTTTTCTTGGGGAGTTCAGTTTGCGGACAATCTCGCTTGATGCTCCAACAATAGTCAGCCATAATATCGCTCACCCGCAAGAAAAGTGACATATCTCGCAAAAATTCATTTTGCGTTTTATTCCACTAATAGGTTTGTCATGGGTGCGTCTTGCTACACAAATGGTTTCATAAGCATAGTTATACTGAAAATCACTTTATTACGCTATATGTCCATTTGTGACCACAGAAGAGAGCTTGATTGTGTAGGGAGGTAAAATTACTCAACCCTCCAAACCTCATACTACGTCTTCATTCTTAAGGGTTTTATGCTTTTATGCACGTTTCTATTGCTTAATGAAGAGTTAAGTACGATAATTTCATGTTGTCAGTAAAATCATGCAAATTTTCTTTTGCTTCTCCTGTGAAACTTACTTTTGCCGAGATGTGTCTCTTTTCTTGAGGGTGAGAGATATGTTAATCCCATCTACCTTGATACCGTCCTTCCACGAGCTTCAAATCTTGGTGGAATCGCTCACCCTGATAATCACTGACTGCACCAAGATTTTCCGGAAGTCATCAAGATGTCTATGCAGAAAATGAAGTTTGATGCTCATGTTGCAACCAAGCATTTTAAAGCGCTCAAAAAGTAGCTGGAAAATTTCGGTATAATTTTCTACTCGCGTATTTCGAAGAAAGTCTTTGATAAATTTTTTGAATGCCAACCAAGCATTCTTTTGAAGTTATGTCATTGTTCCCATGAAATGTTCATCTCTTAAGAATTGTCGAACCTGTGGACTGTAAAATACACCTGCCTTTATCTTTGCAAAAGACAGATTTGGAAATTTTGAAATGAGATACTTGAAACTCTCTCCTTCAGTTGACAAAGTTTTCACGAACTGCTTCATTAGACCCAATTTTATATGAAGAGGTGGAAATATGATGTTCTTTCTGTCGACAAGTGGCTGGTGCAAAATGTTTGGATCACCGGTTTGGGGGCAGATATTGGACGAAAATTCGACTGGAACCAATGCTTCTCACGAGCTCTGATGCCCCACATACACGAAAAACAGGGATACATGGTATATCCCCGTTGCTGGCCAAGAAGGAAGCAGACCATTTTAAGGTCAACACAGACGATTCATTCGTGCATGTGATATTTCAATAAATCAATGACTCTCTTTATGTCCTCATATTCTTTGCTCAAATAAACTTAATAGCCTATTGGGGCTGCTCCATATACATTTCCATTGTGAAGGGGCACGCACTTCAAACTCCTCTTTGAGCTATCGATGAACAGTCGTCATTCAGTGGAAGTATAGGATGGAATTCCCTACTCCTTCATTAAACCACGTACAACCGATTCAGCGTACAGTTGTCGCATTAATGTAAGTTGTAGGGAAAAAAGTTGACGTGATCGAAGAAAACTAAATGCAGTTTTGAAATCAGCACGCTTTTTTGACTTAAAAACACCTGAAAATCGAAGTCAACAGAAATTGTATTAAAAATTGTTCCCCGCTGTAATTAAAAATCACTGCACAACCTTTTTTAGAGAAGGGACACTTACAAAAATGTCTGGGTTGTCGAGGGCCACATCAGTAACACAGAGAGAATTCTATTTCGGTGAGGTGATCTGTGGCCTATAATCCGATAAAAATATGGTTTCAGAGGCGGGGGAGTTTTGCCCCTCTAGGTTCCCTTACCCAGTCAAAATATCAAATTCAGTTGGCAAAGATATATCAACAGTTTATATTCGTATATATATCACATATATAGCAAGGACTGTTTTCAAGGAGTAATAATATTCCTTGACTTCATTCGGGGGAGTAAATTTTGTTTTATTATAAATGCTAAAAAACAAACATAGTCATTAAAGTGGCTAAAATTAGACGATAAATAATGTTAACTTTATGAACGAAGAGGAGAGGAGCCAATAAACGAAATCTGATATTTTTCTGCTCCTGATCAATGAAATTCGCGATTTTTCTGCGCCCGATCAAAAAGCTTTGCGACTTTTCCGCACCCGATCGACAAAATTCGCTATTTTCCCGCGCCTGATCGACGAAATTCGCAATTTCCCGCGTCTGATAGGCGAAATTTTCTATTTTTCCGCACCTGATTGACAAAATTCGCGATTTTTTCGTGTCCAGCCAACATAATTCGCGATTTTTCGGAGCCCGATCCACAAAACTCACGATTTTTCCGTACTCGATTGACGAAATTTGCGATTTTTCTGCCCCCGATCGACGAAATTCGCCCTTTTTCAGCGCCCGATAAACGAAATTCACGATTCTTAACTGAATCTGAAGAAACGTGCACTTTTTCCCGCAGAAAATTGACAAAATTCGCGTTTTTTTTTCCGATAAACTGACGAGACTCACGATTTTTCCTCTGCCGATCAACAAAATTTTAAATTTTTCCGTGCATCATTGACAAATTTCGTGATTTTCCGTGCCCAGTTAACGTAATTTGCTATTTTTACGCGCCTGATTGGCAAAATTTGCGATTTTTTTGTATCCGACCAACGAAATTCGCGATTCTTAACTGACTCTGACGAAATTTGTAATTTTTTTCCGGCGGCAAATTGACAAAATTCGTGATTCGTGCCCGACCAACGAAATTCGCGATTTTTCTGAATCCGGTAGACAAAACTTGCAATTTTTCCGAACCCGATAGACAAAACTTGCAATTTTGCCGTGCCCGATCGAAAATTCGCGATTTTTCCGAGACTGATTGACGAAATTTGTAATTTTTTTTCCTGCGGCAAATTGACGAGATTCGCGATTTTTTCTGACTATAAACAGACGAACACGCAATTTTTCCGAAGCCGATCAATGAAATTTGAGGTTATTCCTTTCCTAATGGACAAAATTCGCGTTTTTAACTGACATGCCGAAATTTGTCACTTTTCCCCGCCGCAAATTCACAAAATTCGCGGTTTTTTCTTACGACTGAAAACACTCACGATTTTTACGCAGCCGATCAATAAAACTTTCCATTTTTCCGCATATCTTTAACAAAATTGACGATTTTTGCGTGCCCGATCAACAAAATTAGCAATTTTTCCGAAGCTGATCGAAAGAATTTGCGATTTTTCCGTGCCCGACCAATGAAATTCTCAATTTTTCCCGAGCCTGAACGACAGAATTCGCGATTCTTAAATAGCTGACAAAATTTTCAATTTTTCCTGAAGCAAAGTGACGAAATTCATGATTTTTTCTTGCGACCTACGAACAAAAATTGCAATTTTTTCCACTCATAAATTGATGAAATTCGCGGGCCACAGGTTGTGCATCCCTAACTTAAAATGTGCAGTTTATAATTACATGCTTCACTGTATAAAAATCAATTTGGCCTAATAAGGACAACTTTATCAAACTTTGGCAACTTTGCCAATAAAAGCCACCGGCCTGACTTTTTTTATTTTCAGCCAGATTTTTTATAACCCTGCAATATAGAGAATTTTGTTTTCTGATATTTATTTATTGTAATTATTTCTTTGAATTTTTTTTATCCCAGGTCCAGACAATTTTGGGCGAGTTAGCTAGTATATAATATTTCATTTTAAAGAAATTTAATGCTTAAGACCTATTAAGTATCACAGGTCTGTGTCTCATATATAGAATGTTTTACAGATTTGTAATGAAAATTTGCAGGCTTGATAATGGCTATGTGAGTTCAATTACTTTCCTGCACGAGTTCGCTTAGACAAGTTATACAAATTAATCCTTAACTGGTGTTGTGGCGCCATTTAATCCTCAGCTATATTTTTACGAGAGTTATTCCTTCATCAATCAATAAAATTGAAGTAATAATAATAAATAATACAAGTGATATATTTACTGATTTACTCAACTGACAAAACAGTCATGCAATCATCATACTCATGTAATCATCGTACTCATACTCATACAATCATCACTGTCTTTTATTACATAAAATTTCACTTTCTTTTTAATTTATTATTAATTTTTATTTCTTATTTTAAATAAGTTATAAATATTAGCTGGGGACGAAAGGACACCATGGCGGCAGTTGCACACAAAATTTTCATGACGACAGTTATAGGTTAATATATGTTAATTTTTCAACAGGTTTCAACAAACCTGTTTTTTTTTTTTTTTTGTTTTTTGTTTTTTTTTGTTTATATTTTATAAGTGATAATAGTCTGTATAAATTGGTTTTATTCAAAATCTTCTCGAACAATAAAATTACAATTCTCCTATATATCTACTATTGTAAATGAAACTTTACTCAAAACTTGTACCAGTTATGAGTTATTTACATTTTCCGAATGGATTGTTTCTCAATTTAGTTTTAGCTGAAGAAAACTCATAGAGAGATATAGTAAGTCGCTAACCTTTACAACTCATACCCAATGCTGTAGTCTAAAAAAAATCCTCAATCTTACAGCGTGTCCGGGCTAAAGGTATCCAAAAGTGATGGCTTATTTTTGCGGAACAATTCCTTAGAATTAAAAAAAGAATTATTTATATAGAAATTCCATCTCACCAAGTTTTAATATCAATAGATGTTGATGTGTGGAGATTTACCCGTCGCTGAACACGCGTCACAGGTTTAAATTCCGTTAACCAAAGCACACACTGCACCTTTTGCTGTGACGCCTACATCATTACTAATGATGTAGCAAGGTTTTTCGCCTTTGTGCCAATTGGCGATTACTATACCCATGCATGGCTAGCAAAATCCCAATCTAACATCTCCACACATCGAAATCTATTGATATTAAAACTTAGTGAAATGCTCTTGCTATTTAAATTTATTCTTTTTAATTCTAATGAGTAGTTCCGTAAAAATAAACCATAACTTTTGTATACCTTTAGCCCGGACACCCTGGATAGACTATAGGTTGAGAATATATGCTGGGGAGTATACCCTATATGAATTGTAACTTTCCAACTGGGTGAAAAAATGTCCAGGCCAAGATAGATTCGAACCACGGGCTTTTTGGCATAAGCTGCCAATGCTCTATCAACTGGGCTATCCTGGTCAAATCTGGCGGACCTTTCTCTCCCAGATAACATATTACAACTCATAGGATTTATTTACCAATCAGAATAACTGTGTTAAAATTACTATAGCTTATACCTTATAACTTTACAACATGAGATTTATTCTGTTGAGCTGAACCAGGTTTCAGACCAGATGCTGTAATCTTCAAGGTTAGCTGGGTGAAAAAGTTCGACCAGAATCGTCCGGGATAGCTCAGATGGCAGAGCACTGGCGGCTTCAGCCAGGAGATCCCGGGTTCGAATCCTGGTCCGGACATTTTTCGCCCAGTTGGAAATTTACATCTAATACTTATAACTTTACTTGAAAAACAGAGGGTGTACACAGAGTTTCTTAAAAAATTCCAAAAGGTATACGGCGTATACCACGATATACCCTCTACTACACCCCTGCTCATACTGGTACCGATATCACGTTAAGAAAAAAGCATATTTTACGGCATTTAAACAAGGGATGGGAACTAAAATTCTGGACAATATTTGCTTTTCCTCAGTATAAATCAATTCTAATTTAATTAATTTTTTAATTATTCACATTTTATTCTAGAAAAAATTTCTTTCTTTTCAAAATTAAATTAAAACAAGTAATTGGCATATACTTTAAATTATGAAAATTGAACAAAATAAAACTGAAAATCATTCTGCTATTACATGTAAATTGCCTGTTCCTTAAAACAAAATTTATAATGTCTTATACATACAGAGTATACATATATATAGAGAGAGTATAACAATGAATAGGAACTAATATTCTGGACAATATGTGCTTGCTTCTCTGTATAAGTCAATTATAATGCAGTTATTTTTTAAATAAATTATTAAATTTAGATGTTCATCCTTTTACTTCATTTAGGAACACATTTTATGCCAGATAAAATTTCTTTCATTTCAAAATTAAATGAAAACAAATAATTGTCATATTCTTAGAATTATGAAAATTGAACAAAATAATATTGAAAATCGTTCTGCTATACCTGTAAATTGTCTGTTCTTTAAAACAAAATTTATAATGTCTTATACATACAGAGTTTATATACATATGTACAGGGTAAATCAAAATTAATATAGCTATTACAAACGACTATAACTATTTAATGGAAAAGCATTTCTCGTTAAGATTAACAGAGAATGTAGATGAAACTTCAAAATTTTGTACATATATGTCATAGATGTTCTATGTGACTTCCCTTGGTCACACGAACAACATCCAGACGGTAGACCATTTCACGCCATACATTCTGAAGCATTTGTTCAGCCACCGACGCAAGCGCATTACAAATGGGTTCTTTGAGTTCTTCAATTGTTTTGGGCTGGGAGGCACACTGTCTTTCACATAACCCCACAGAAAAAAATCGGCCATTTTTACCATGATAATTGGCCTTTTTAACACTTTCCAACAAAGTTGAAAAGTGTTTATGACTTCGGTTTGTCTGTCCGTCTGTACGCGTTCTAACTCCCGTAAATATGCTCGGATCGTTCTGAAATTTTTGGATGTTAGTAACCTCTACCATAGCACGAACCCTATTGCAAATGAAGTTTGTAGCATGTTTAGTTCATTTACAGGGACAGTCAAAAGTTTTCCGTTACATTACGGCCTATGGGAAAAAATCGTTTAAAATGATTTTTAATGATGTTACATGCTTTCAAACATAATAAATTGATATGTATTTATCCAATTGACTAAAATATGCATTTTCTGTACAATATGTGGCCCAAAAAATAGTTATTATTCATTTACAGGGCCGCACAAAAGAATTCCTTTACATAATGATATAGAAGTGGAGGGAATTTTTTCCGGCGTATTTTAATTATGTTAAACTATTACATGTATAATGAAATAGATATACGTCGCTAAGGTTTACTATAACTTATTTCATGGATAATACGAAATGCACAGCATTTACAGGGACACACAAAAGATTTCAGATACTATATTGTACCCGAAGTACTGTAAAGTAGCGATGATTGCTGGAAATGCATTTTAATTATGTTATGTGCTTTTATGTTTCACTATATTTATGCATTGTATATGGTGTGTATAAATGCTGTAATTGATATACAGGGCCACTCAAAAGAATTCGTAATGGTTACTGGGTATGATTGCAAATTGCTTAAAGGTGATTTTTAAATGACTTAGGCATTTTTACGCTGAACCGCATTTGGTTTACTAAAAAATGTTTGTAAAACATATATAAAATGACATACAGGGTCACGCAAAGAATTGGATACATGGCCGTCTATAAATGATATTTTCTGGAAATGTGATTCCGGTAGTTTTAAGATTGTTTTACTTTGAATTAAACTTTAGCTAAATAGTGGCGTGTAATAAAGGTATTAGGTTAACTGCAGAGTTTTACAAAAGTATACAAGTATGTTTAAATCTATTAGTATAAATTGCTGAAAGAGAAATTTCAACCTGTTATGTGTTTTCTTGCTAAACTAAATTTCTCCATTATATAGTATATATATATCAACCTACAGATCAAATACAGGGCTGTTCAGAAGAATTGGAATACATATTTGCTATGGGCAGTAACTGCTGAAATCAGTTTATCAAATGTTTTATGTGTTTTCTAAAATGTTTACTTATTTCACTTATATACCTTATTTCCCTAAATAACGAAGTTTTGTTAAAGCATTCAGGAAGTGTTGGAGTTTCATAATCTATGCTTAACGCATGATTTTTCTTACTTGTTTACTAATGAGACGGCCGCAATGAACAGATTTCTTGTCGTTGCAAAGTTTCAAATCGCGCATGCATATGCTTCCGCTTCACTGTACTTGCCTTACGTAAAGAAATTTTGAAGTTCCGTTTACATTCTGTTTTAATCTTATCAATAAATTATTTTCCATTAAATAGTTATAGTCGTTTGTTATCGCTATATTCCTTTTGACTTACCCTGTATTTTACCCATTACACTGAAATTAAAATTTTACATTTTAAATACTAAGAAATGATCGAAAAATTCATATTTCTAGTTAAAGAACATTTTAATATTTACTTTAGCTCTATAGAGAAATCTTTTTTTAATTTTATAAAAGGAACTAAGTAGCATGCAGTCTTCTGCTACAGGAGTTTGGAGAGTACATTTTCATATGAAGGATGGCAATCAGACATTTCAAAATTCATTCATGGCTTCCGTACTAGCAAAGATGATTTCCAAGAAATTCTGAGAAGTACTAGTTTTGAAAACTTCACAATTTTGAGGGGGAAGGGGATTCTGAAGAAAACAGCTTGATGAATATTTGTTTGCAGTTAGGAATATTTTAGGTTTTCCGAAAGGATATGTTCATCTATTTCATTTAAATATTTTAAAAGAACCACTAAAGGAAGCTACATATACAAATCTAAATTTGTGAAAGTATTTTATGAGAAATAAATGAAATTAGTATAAAATGCAAAACTTAGTTTTCTATCGCAAAGTGACGAATGCAGTAAAAGATTTGATGTTAGATTAATCAAATAGCGCATATAAACTAATAGTCTTTTAAGGTTCAAATCGAAGTTCTTTAAAATTAGATATTTTACAATTATCCAATCATTCATTTTAGCTCATTATTAATTTTTTGTGAGATAATTAAGAGAAATATATGGGGGACTGGGGATGTTTAATCATACGAGATGTTTGACCCACTGTCTTTATTTTATTTTTTAAAAAACCTATTTTCATGATAAGGAGAATGTAAAATCATATTATAAACCTTTTCTACTAATTAACATTGTTTTTTTCAGCCAGTTGTAGTGATAATCAATACAAAAACCTTTAATGGGTTAAAAGTTTGTGACGCAGCACTTTATATTAAGGCTCCAAGAATTTTAAATATGGATTTTAAAAATAATGATATCAAATTTTTTGTGACTCTAAGTCAGTTTAATGGATTGTCCAAAGTAACTTGGACATCAAGTAGCCAGTACAAGTGTGATCAAGGGGCTTATTCCACCCTGGCACTGCCAACTTAATCACCACATGCTTGCGGAAAAAGCTTGGTCCCTTCTAGCATTGGCAGAAATGTTCTCAAAGCGTTTGACAAAAATTTATACAAATTTTGGAAAGCATTTTTTAGGTAGATTTCATAAGAAATAGTACTTATTGGTGGGACTACCATGGTGCGACTTTCGAAAAATTCCTTGATAACTTTTCATTATATGAACCCAAAACCACAACCACCTAAAAAGTTTACATATATATATATATGTATGTATGTATGCGTGTATATACTAAATTTTGTCCGCGCGATAAAAGTCGCATTATGCGCGGATCCTCTTCAAACTTGCCAAAAACATTGAGATTTCTAATATCTCGGCAGGGATTGCAAATGGGCAAAATGGGCCCAAGGTGATGGAAATGGGGAGGTTTAAAATGTTTGAATACCGCCTTAACATGATTCTGATAAAACTAGCTCTTACAGAAAAATGATAGGAAAATGTAAACATTTTTCGTTATAGCAGTTGCCAACAACTAAAAAACCACAATAAAGTTCTTACCACAACAATTACTTTTCTATTGCAAGATTTCCACGTAAAAAATTAAAATGAAATAAATAATTTGACAAAAAAAAAAGAAAAAAAAAAGTTAATATTACGTTTTTGTGGAAATATAATGGACATCAGCAGATGAATATGTAACGTGAGTTTGAAAAAACGTATTGAAACATGATAAAAACCCGACTATGGAAATATTGGCATATTTTAACATTTTGCTGTTCTAACTTTGAATACCGCCATAACATGATTCTGATAAAACCAGCTCTTACAGAAAAATAAAATTAAAAACTCGTCAAAAACGGCCAGATAAAATTGTTAAACTGTGTTTATCTCTAATCTTGCTTTAGTTTTTGTTGGTTAAATTAGTACTTAATTTCGAAATCTACCACCGTCTGTAGACCTAACCGGCAGGGATTTTTTTCTTTTCGAAATTACAGCTGGCGAGGTTGGTCTACTCTGGTTCTCATAGCCTCATTTCATACACGGTTTACGAGCATTCCAGTAAATGCTTTGACACTTCAAACAGTCTCCACTTTAAAAATTCTAGAATTTACTAAAGATGACTGAGGTTATTAACTCAGAGTCTATTGTATTTCACACACAGATTACGAGCATTTAGCAAAAAGTGTGTCAAATATTCCCATCTCACTTTACTTCACAGTGAGATATTTCATACACGAATTATGTGCATTTTAGTAAAAGTGTGTCAAACACGCAGTCTCCCTTTAAAAAATCGAAAATTTACTAAACCTTTACAGTGAGATGCTACAGTATTTCACACACGAATTATGAGCATTTTAGTAAAAAGTAGATCAGATCTTCCTAGTCTCCCCTTTAAAAATTCTATATTTTTTGAAAATTTTTCACTGAAATGCTATTTTATTGCACAAACAAATTACGAGCATTTTAGTAAAAAATGGGTCAAGCATTCTGAGTCTCTCCTTTACAAATTCTGGAATTTACTAAACCTTTACACAGAGATGCTGTTGTATTTCACACAGGAATTACGAGCATTTTAGTAAAAAGTGAGTCAAACATTCTCATTCTCCCCTTTAAAAATTTCAGAATTTACTAATCTTAGTAAGTTTACTTTTCATTATTTTAATTTTAAATCAGGTGAGAAAAAAACTCTGAAATTCCAGATCAACACTTTCAAAACATTTCTAAAAGAAAATATGTTAGCAATTATTTCAAGTTTCTAATTAGGTTGTTAAAACTTTTATTATAAAAGTTTTCTTGCTTTCATTACAGATAAAACTTGATAAAAACTAGAATTACGATTCAAATGTTTTACTTTTGAGTTTAAAGATAAAATTAAGATTTATTTACAAAAGTTATTCGATTTTATGCAGAGAGGGAAAAATTCTAATTATTGTTTTGAGTAAAAACTTCAATTTTAGTTTTAAATAAAAAGAAAAGTTGTGAAAATAAAATTAACGTTGAGAAAAGTTTTTCTTTTATTTATTACATTATTTTTTACAAAAGTTATTTTTTAACTATTCATTTATTCCAAATACTGAAACCAATCCTTAAATACTATTGTATAAAACATGCATCTTTTTTTTTTTTTTTTTTTTTTTTTTTTTTTTTTTTTGTATAACAACATTTCAATTATTTATAATTAAAATTAAATAAAGTTAGAAGAGGACTTTTTAAATGTTCTGTTCTTACTTACCAGTCTTAAAAAATTAAATAAATATTGCACTACCCTAGAAGTTGTTTCGAAACTTTTAAAAGGATTTCAACTCGTAAAAAATATCTGAAACAAAATTCCATTTCCCCCCTTTAATTTGACATTTCCGGATTTACTTAATTTAGGTCCCTATATTCTCTGATAAAAATTTTAACAATGCAAAATACAAGGTGCGTCTAAAAAGTTCGATGAACGGATGGATATCTCATAAACAATGCGAGTTAAAAATGCGTCCCTGCGCGTGCGCAGGTAGGGGCCGTTGGAGAGACGGTACCTAGCAAGAAGCGCAAGAAACCAAGGAAGAATGGTCTGCTATGGGCAGTCAAAAGGTGTATGTTTGAAAACTCGCGTCATATCGAAATGATGCAATGGATAAACATAAAATTTTGCTACAAATTGGGAAAAACCGCCACAGAAACGCATATAATGTTGATCCAAATTTACAGAACGGACGCAGGGAGCAAAAAATGCGTATACGACTGGTTTAAACATTTTCAGGAGGGAAAGGAACCGTGAATGACGAGCCACATTCAGGTCGACCCTCAACAAGCGTGACGAGAGACAACATCGAGCGGGTGCGACGGATGTTGTTAAGCAATCGCCGACTGTGTATACGATGGATATCGAAGAAATTGGGTATCAGCAAGGACAGTGTTAGCACCATCATCCATCACGTGTGACATCTGTGCTTCGATCTATCCCAAAAGAGGCCTTCGCTCATTCATTCCAGGAACTTTATCAACGATGTCATAAGTATATTGTGGCCAACGGATGTTACTTTGAGGTTAATTAAAGGTATTTTGTTTCCATATTTTGTTTTATTTGTTTTATGCTTCCATTCACCGAACTTTTTAGACGCACCTTGTATGTTCTTTGAATCATACATGTTGGATTAGAATGCAACGATTATTTTCTTTTTTCCGCACAATTGGACACTTACCTACGGAGATATCACTAATGCACTACTCTGTGCGGCGAAAATAAATAAACAAGATGTTGCATATTTATTTTTGGATATTTAAATTATGAGATAATTCTTTACTTTAATGAAACAAGATAGTTGAAAAACCCTTAAAAGTAAGTAGAGAATTCATAAGAAAGCGTTGAGAATTAAGTTAAATAAATATCAATAACTCTTAAATTATACAATATGAACTTTAAAAAGCTCTCTGTTTTACTTAAAAGGCGACTAAAATATTAAAAGAGATGTTACAAGTTAAAAATATACATTTTATTTAAAACTCTTGAGTATTTTTGGGCTGTATTTCCACAGCCCACGATCATCACAGAACATTTTAATAACTAATTGTTGTTTATTTATACGAACACGTCACTTCGTTTTGAAATGAGAGAGCCAATAATGATTAGAGTTGAAAGTAGAATTACCAGTTCCTTGGATTTAACTTAAGTATAGAAAATATATATTAACTGCTGTTCCATTTATTTTATTAGATGACTTTGTTCTCATACGTCACTTTAATTTTAAATGCGTGGCTGGACAGTCGAAGTAGCAGTGTTTCAGATTAAATTTGCGTAGAAGAAAATATTTAATTGCCGTTCCATAAACTTTAATACGTCACCTTGCTCAAGTTTTCAAGATTTTTTTTCAGGATATTTAATCATATATTAGGGATATTATACGATAAAATGTCGTCAATCCACAGCTATCTCTCCTTAAAGTTTTAATCAGAATATCACAATAGATTTTGATCATGCAAAAATTATATACCTAACATCCAATTATTACGCATCCACTTTTAGAGAATCCATAGAAATCCTGTGTAAAAACAATCAAGTATGTAACGACGTTTTATCGTATAATATCCCCAATATATGGTTAAATATCCTGAAAATAAATCCAGAAAACTTGAGCAAAGGGACGTGTTAAAGTTTATTGTACGGCAATTAAATATTTTCTTCTACTCAAATTTAATCTGAAACACTACTACTTCGACTGTCCAGCTGCGTATTTAAAATGAAAGTGACGAATGAGAACAAAGTGATGTAATAAAATAAATGAAACTGCAGTTAATACTTATTTTCACTACTTAAGTTCAATCCAAGGGACTGCTACTTCTACTTTCATCTCTAATAATTATTGACTCTCTCATTTCAAAACGAAGTGACGTGCTTTTATAAATAAACAGCAATTAGTTATTAAAATATTCTCTGACGATGCGCTTGGGAAATACAGCTAAAAGTACTAAGAAGTTTTAAGTAAAATGTATATTTTTAACTAGTAACGTCTCTTTTATTATTTTAGTCGCCATTTAAGTAAAAAAAGTGAGAGCTTGTATATTTTATGTTTGAATCAAGGTGAAATATTGGATTTCGCTTTATGATTTTGTTCAGCAATAACTCATATACGACATCTTGTAGGTCACTTGAGAGAAAAACAGAATAGTTAAAAGGTTTTATTATTCGTTCTTGAAGACACTAAACTAGAGTCGATTTTCAAAGAACAAATCTTTTTGAAGGTGAAATATGTTTTTTTTCGTCCATATAAAATAGCAGTAGAAGAAGTTCGAGTTTGGTCATGAACTTACAAATCTTGTTGAATAAATTTAGGACTAAAATTCCAGTGGGGTCTTTAAAACAGACAGTGTTCGAATCCTATCTTCGGATTCTAATAAAAAGAATAGAAATCGGCAATTTCTAATACATCAAAAACCTATGTAATGGAAGGGACCGGAAAGTAATGTCGTTTTTTCGCATGTCAATATTTGTTTGCCATTTATCAGCTCGATGTGTACTTCAAAAACGTGCCAAAGGCATTTTAAGGATACAGTGACATGTTTACTTGTAAATAATTAACTCTTAATTTTTTTTTTTCAGGTTTAGGTGAAATGGCGAGCTAAATACCAGAAGAGGTACATATCCGGCATTGTATGATTTTTGAGCTTCACAAGGGTAGTAACGCAATTGTTGATACCAAAAACACTTGCGATGTTTATGCAAGTGCATTAGGCGTTCGTAAATGCCAAAAGTGGTTTTCTAAGTTCAAATCCGGTAATTTTGATCTTTGCGACTTGTATTGTTCAGGAAGACCAACAACTTTAGACAATGACGTGTTAAGGATGGGAGCAAATCCGTGTCTGACAAGCAAAGAAATGTCAAGCACTCTTATCCAATCTTGGTTGACCATCCAAGAACATTTGCAGTAGATTGGTAAAGAAAGACCTACGAGCGAAAAAAAAGTTTAGGAGTGGCTGATTTAATTGTCAAATTAGTCTTATTTTTTAACGTTAATCAGTTTGCGATAAACCTAAGAAGCACAAAATGGTTGATGGGAAAGAAGTTAACTTCACATACTCAATTTCTATTTTGTTCGGATATTTTTTCCTTTTACACCCTCCCCCTTCCCTCAAAATAATAGTATCCTTACTCGATTTTTACCTTTAATAGTCAGTTTTTATCTGATTTCCATTATTTATTCCCGTCTTTACGTTTTCCTGGTGTTAAACTTTCATTAAATGAAAGTTAAAATTCACCTTGAGTAAATAATTAAAATTCATAAAAAAAACTGAAACTAAAGTAAACTCGGTGGCTATACAATACATGAAGGGTCTGAGCCGACAGTGCCCACCTCTGTTTTCTTGACCCCGGGCCCCGAGGTGCTATGCAGCATGCGTCCCGGCCAGGTGGCCAGCTTAACACAGAACCCTCGGTGTTTAGTTCCCAAGCAAACTTGATACTCAATTAATCGACCCCGAATGGATGAAGGGCTGAGTGAACCCAGCCAGTCAGGAGTCGAACTCTAGACCTGCAGCGTGGCAGTCATATGCTCTGACCTTTGCGCCACTGGGCTTCCTAAAATTCATATAAAAAAGCACAAATAAATGTACTAAAATTACTTGCAGTTGCATACATATAATATAAAATTATTTAAAATACATTAAAAATATCTTTAAAATACATTAAAAACCATTAAAAATCCAAAACGTTTTTAGACATCATACGGCCGTCATCAGTGGTCATTTAAATGTTGTTATTATTTTTCTTTGCGCTTATTTTTGAATCGTCTAGAAGAGATCACTCTAATTTAACGGTTGTACTACAGATAAGATGTCAGATAATGGTATTCAAATGTCCAACAAAACAAGCTTTCATCTATTATGTAGCAATTCTTTCCAAATTCCATGAATATTGTATGGCAGTGCATCGTTGCAAGTTATATCTTTATTTGTAATTATTTCAATAGATTTTCTTATAATGGCTCCCTGGTAATTATTTGTACGAAAGATAATTTTGGATTTGTTAAAATCTACCTTCATATGTTGAGTTTGAGCTAATCTTTATAACGCAGTATGGGGTCTATTTAATCTGAGATCTGCTTCGTGTTGTTTAATTCTATCACAAAATTTTCTCATCGTCAAACCTACACAAAGAAAATCTTTACTATCTTTTTTGAAAGGTATAATGTATACTTCTGATCTAATATACTGTATAATCAGGGGTGTAAAAATCTAGGCGCTGGCGGGCAGTCTCTCACCACTAAATTTTATTAGTTTTCTTCACTTAAATTTTATTTCCATTCTTACAAAAAAAATTTACTTCCATTCTTTAGACGAAATATTAAACAAAAAGTAACGAATAAAATTTAGTGGTGAGACACTGCCCGCCGGAGCCTAGATTTTTACATCCCTGTGTATAATGTATAATATATGTATGCACCTGCAAGTAATTTTAGTACATTTATTTATACGTTTTTATATAAATTTTAACCAAGCTTTCATTTTAATATTTTTTCTTAATAATTTTCTGACCGCACTGTGCTGTGCTTAATATATGTATATATATATACTCGTATATTATATGCGTCTAGTAACAGTCTGTGATGTTCGTTCCTAAGCTTAACTTGTTGTCATGCAAAATTATCCAGATACTCTACCTCTATACTTTTGACCGTTAGCACTCCTGGCTGCTCAGTTTTTGCAACCTATAAAATTATTCCATTTTGTACTCAGTCACTTGGATTTTACTTTTTTAGTTAACGTTCGTTGTTGTCTAAGTTTTAATTCTTGCTATTCAGCCTGTTCATGTTTGGAAATTCCTGTACATTGTAAACTTGCGGTTTTGTAGAATACCTACTTCTGCTGTAATCCGTTTGGCGTTAAAAATTTATATTTGCCCTTTGTCACTTTCGTAGACTTATATCTTTAATGGAAAAATCACACGTATCTCTTCTCATGTATTTTTCGCAATGCAATACATTATTGGCTAATTTTGATATTATGTAATTCCGTCAATGCCCCTGTCTCGGTGCGAGATTGTTCATCATTTCTCGTGTCTGCTGGCTTGTAATTAACTTTACGTTGCTTAAAATTTACTTCGGTGACTCTGATTCTACGTCAAAATCGCAACTGCAAGAAAACCCTTCACAATTATTAGTTGCCAACATCGGCATTTTGGGGCCGAAGTCTCTCCTTGTGTAATTATTTGGAATGAAACTGGTGGTTATAGTAAAATCGTGTTTGGAACTGAACACCTTGTACTAATTTGGTCTATTATTATGAACTTTAAATCACGTCTCCATGTGATTTGAAATTATCGGTTACATAAAATTTACTTCGGTGGCTCTGATTCCACGTCAAAATCGTAACTGCAAGAAAACACCTTCACAAGTGGGCCAATTTTGGATAGTTGTTGGATAATTGTCGTTCAACGTTGCGCACAGTAAGAAAAGTCCGCCTTGCCGTACTATTAGTCAACCAATCATTTGCCAACAAAGGCCCAACGGTGGCCAACCATTCGCTACTTATACTCCTTTTTAAATATGAACCAAATCAGAGTAATAATTGCATCTAACATTTGCCAATTCTACCATTTCCCAACGTTTGACACAAATCGCCAACGATGGCCTAACAAACTGTACGACTTGGGAAGAGATTTATTCTGTGAAGTAGCAGTTTTTAATTACAATAAAAGTAAAAATGTTTTTTTTAAGCACCCTTTTATAAGCATACAATGGCAATCTTCAAATTCACGCCTCATCTTTTGACTGCATATAATATTTTCCCCAAAAACTTCTCATTACAATACATGGTGTTGCCGAATTCGACCGACAAATTCTGAAAGGTGATAAGTAGGCATCAAGAGGATGAAATATTACCGTAGAACGTGGGGTCGCAAACCACACATTTATTCAAAAATACAGAGTTTTTTACCAATTTGATGTAACTGTAATAACTGTCAGAAAACTGAAGTATATTATAATAAAACTTTTCATAGACATTCTCACCTTTGTTGTAAATGTGATAATATCAAAAAAAGTGTTAGAAGTTTCTATTATACGAGCCAGTAGTATGCTGCAATTACCAGTTCATGCAGTACCATAGATTGCTTGAGCACCCTGTTTTTCCAGAAGTTTTTGTTATGTTATAACATTTCACACAAAATAAGGTGCGCGTCATTTTTCGCAAAATTATTAACGCCAACTCAAGTTCAGTTAAGGTGAAACACCATGTATTGGTGGCTAAGTAAGTGGTTTGTGTCCCTATGTTATATGGCAATTTTCCATCCTTTTGATGACTACTATCACCCCCTCTGAATTTGTCGGTTGAATTTCCTTGTATATTAAAATGGCGTGGCCAAAAAATTCGATAAGAAATATTTCACTGCTTTTTTCATGCTTGGTAGAAACTCAAGAAAATGAATTTATTAAAAAATATATAATTTTTGCTCTGTTTATTTTTAAAGAAATTCAACAGGAAAGAGAAAATGAAGCATAGTTTAAGTTATATTTTTAGGCTTTCTAAATACGTTTCTCAATGTACAATCGTAAATTAATTAATATTTAAATATTAATTGATAAAAGCTTTTTTTTTAAATGTTACGCTCCTCACTTTATATTTATACTAGCTAACTTGCCCGGCGTTGCCCAGATGCGTCAAAAAACAGCACGAATTGCGAAAAAGTTCTGAAAACCGCAATAAGATATCGCGAAATTTTTTTTAATCGCTGCACAAATTTCGAAAAGAGAAAAAAAATTATATATTGTGTTCGAAGATTGAAAGTTGATTCCTTTCACTAATGTGGAAAAATGATAGCAAATCGCTAAAATACACTAAAAATCACATACAAAATTCCCGAAAAATTCGAAAATTGCTATGCGAAATCCGAATAAACTTTATTGAAATGAGGGCAGAAATTACTTAATATTATAGGTAAAAAATGGAGGTAGTACTTACTTATCCTGTCGACCGATTTCGCCAAATTATATAAATCACCAAACCACTCGCCAAATTATACAAATTCACATAATTTTTATTTTAAATAACGAAAGAACAAATAAATTAGTATCACATTAATAAAAATACAAATAAAACGTCGAAATAAAAATCACTTGATGGCGTAAACACGTGTAACTTGCTTAAAGTCAAGTGAATGTGACATTTACTATCAACCATTATTGCCATTTAATCTTATAGTTTGGCGATAGATTTTTGGTCGACGGGATAACTAAGTAGTACCAAAATGGAATGTCAAAAAATTGCAGCAGTATGCAATTTTGGATAGCTTTTATTGCCGCATCATTTAATCCATAGCTTTTTCAACTCCCATACACTTGTACGAGTTAGAGAGAATATTTGGCGATTTATCATTTGTTGCTTGCTAATTGGAAAACGCCTTAAAATTAATTTATAAAAAATATTAAAATGGTGTAGTGTCATCGACGATACACCTTTGTAGGTAATTTTTATAAGCATAGCCTATCAGGAAGTGGTTTAAAAATTAATTGCAAAATTCTTCCTTTAAAGTATCTTTACATACTAAAAACATCATTACATACCAAAAAAATGAAAAAAGAAAAAGAAAAAGAAAAAAGAAAAAAAAGCAATTTAACAAATTACAACGACCATTTGGAAAATGCTTTTTCAAAGACTAAAATTTAAGACATAAAAAATCGCACCGAGTTGATCCTACATTACGTACGCCATGAATTAAACATTAATAGTGTTATTACTACGTATTATCCACCTGAAACTTACGGATTATCCAAGCATTTCATTGGCTGTTCGGGAAAAGGCTTTTCCATCGTCAGATTTCTTGGAAATCTGACGACACATTTTAAATGAAATTTCATTCTTAAACTTCTAAACATCCGACAATATTACTTTTTACACCGTCGGATAGAGAAAAAAATGTACTTTTAAATGCAATTTGTTTGAAAGCTGTATCTCAATTTGTTTCTGAGTTATTAATTTTTTTTTTGTAGTTTTTATTACTTTTTTGTCATAGTGGCAACAGAAAGTATCCATCGTTGTTGAATGTAAAGGGAAATACAAATTACTGTATAGACCAATCAGTACACGAATAAAATGCGGATTAAACCGACAAAAACCTCCAGATATGCTTTTGATTTTCTACCCTGACAAAGAACAATAACCATTTTTCAAATGGTTAAAACGGCCGCCTTTTTTTACGGTTTTTACGGAAACAGTTTTACGGCCGCCATTTTTAATTTGTAAAAACAAAATCTAGCCTATAACCATCGGACTGTTAAGACGAATCTTTAGAGACCTCATTCATTAAAATCCATCCCGCCGTTGGGATGTTTCGAGGGTCTAAAGAAATCCATATATCCAGATACGCGTGAAACACATAACCCTTCTTGTCAGTCGGGTAAAAATACAGTGTGTCCGAGAAAGGTCTTTAACTTTCTAAACATTATTAACAAAAATACTAACAGGTGAAATGGAATGCTGTTTTCTGCAAAAGAATGAAGAAATCTAAGCGTTTTTTTCTGGTATCAATTACCTGTGGTAGATGGCCGTTTTAAAGAAAAGGATACAATTAGCAATCCTCACTGTTACACCGCAAATGTTAAAAAAGACTTGGAGGGAAATCGAGTACAGGGTTGCCTTTCTTCATGCTACTAATGGAGTTGACGTATAGCTATATTGAAGGTACTGTAAAAAAAAAAAAAAACTCTTAGATTTCTTCATTTTTTTGCAGCAAACTGCATTTAATTTCACCTGTTAGTATTTTTGTTATTAATGTTTAGAATAATAAAGATCTTTCTCCGATACGCTGTATAGTTGATAACGGGTTGAGTTAAATAAAATAGCATAAAAATATGAATGATGATATATTTAATAAATTCCTAATACCTTTAATTAATTCATTGAACTTCTTAAAACTTTTGGAACTTGTATCGAGATTAAAATTAAAAAATGTTTCATATATAAAAAATATTGTATTCATTTTACGTGTAAAATAGTTTCATAAGAAATTTCTCTTAAATATAATATTAAAGCTGTTTTATTCTAACAATTTGAAATTTTGAAAAACAGGAAATATAAATAACAGAAAAATATCTTGCGAGAAATTTATTTCTAAGAACTGACGATAATAAAAATCAGTTTCTATAGATGTTTAAGAAGAGCATTTCGAAACATGCAGTTACAATTTTATATCAAATTTAAATTTCGAAAATTCCAAACAGTTCCAATGCTTTCATACGCATTTCATCATTCCGTGAATTTTATTATAAGCAAAATATATACCAAGTTTGTGAAGGTAAAATCTAAATGCAAGCAAAAACTTTCAGATATTTATAAAAAAAATCATTTTTAAATGAAATAATATATACGTGAAAAAAATAGCATGTTTTCATTAAAATTCACTAAAATGTAGGTGGAAAAAATATATTTTTTTAAATGCACATTCAAGATGGCCAAAATTTGACGCTTTTGTTGTAACATTGCCATTAGTACTTTTCAACAAATACTCATTGTTGAAGTTGATACTTATTTCTCCATAAGAAATCAAACTATAATTGAGTAACCATTAAGTATTATTTTTACGATGTCTTTCGAAAACAGGTGGGGGGGTGGGGGGGGGGGGAGTTGGCGGCAGGGCCCTCTTTAGGGTCGAATTTTGAAAAATTCAGAAACACATGTTTACTAACTTTAGTTTACTATACATGTTTACTATAGGCATGTCAATTTTCAAGATTTTATTTCGATTGGTTTATGAGATATGGTGATTTTTTTATTTTAAATTTGTGCCCCGTTGCCCCCCCCCCCCCCCCTTAGGGATCGAATTTTTAAAAATAAATGTTTAATTCCTGTATTGCCCTCAAGAATACAGATATGTTCCAAATTTCAAAGCCCTATGTCGATAGGAAGGGGGTGCAAAATAAGTAACAAGATTTGATTGCAACATACAAACATACTAAACAATTGTAAGTTAAAAGAAAACATGCAGCAATTAAAAATTAAATTTACAAAATCAAAAAACCCGACTACGTAAAAAGCGAACTAATTATTTCTTATCAATATAAAACTACTTTTTATATTTCTTACCTATTTTTTTTTTTTTATTATTTACTTGTATTGATGACTGTTAATTTGTGTTTAACTGTTAGTTCCTGTCTATAAACACTGTTTTGATGCGGCCTATAGATGTCTATGATGGTTAGGGTTGCAATAAAGCTAGAGATCCTACCTACACAACTTCCAGGTTGTGTAATATTTAAACGGAGCTTCTGACTGTAAAATAGTCAATGAATCATCTTCTTCATTTTTGAAAGACCTATCCAATGATATGCCAATCATTATGGGGCGTAAATTTCTTTTTCGTCTCTACCGCCATTTTGCATTTTACGGCCGCCATTTTTAATTTGTAAAAACAAAATCTAGCCTATAACCATCGGACTGTTAAGACGAATCTTTAGAGACCTCATTCATTAAAATCCATCCCGCCGTTGGGATGTTTCGAGGGTCTAAAGAAATCCATATATCCAGATACACCTGAAACACATAACCCTTCTTGTCAGTCGGGTAAAAATACAGTGTGTCCGAGAAAGGTCATTAACTTTCTAAACATTATTAACAAAAATACTAACAGGTGAAATGGAATGCTGTTTTCTGCAAAAGAATGAAGAAATCTAAGCGTTTTTTTCTGGTATCAATTACCTGTGGTAGATGGCCGTTTTAAAGAAAAGGATACAATTAGCAATCCTCACTGTTACACCGCAAATGTTAAAAAAGACTTGGCGGGAAATCGAGTACAGGGTTGCCTTTCTTCATGCTACTAATGGAGTTAACGTATAGCTACATTGAAGGTACTGTAAAAAAAAAAAAAAAAAAAAAAAAAAAAAAAAAAACTCTTAGATTTCTTCATTTTTTTGCAGCAAACTGCATTTAATTTCACCTGTTAGTATTTTTGTTATTAATGTTTAGAATAATAAAGATCTTTCTCCGATACGCTGTATAGCACTTCCACTCGAAAGTTAAGTATAGGATAGTCCTTTCCAAAATTTCGTAAAAGTCATGTTTAATTCATCATGTTTTCCGAATAAATGTATATTTATATTGTAAGACTTTTTGTAATATAGTATCTATCAAATAAAAAAAGAAATCCAACTAATATCTCATCATATCTCTTACACCAAAACAAACTACTTCAGTGCAAAAATATGCAAGACGATTATGAAAAATCAGAAATAAATATAACTTACACGTGAGTGGACTTATCACCATAAATATAAGCATATATCGCAAAAAAAGTGACATATCTCGACAAAGATAAATTTTACAGAAGCAACAGAAGGTGTGCATGTTTTTACTGTATCATGAAATTATAGTACTTACACTCTGCGCGCAGCAGTAAAAACGTGCATAAGAGTGCAAATCCCTTAAGAATGAAGACGTAGATGATGTTTGGAGGGTTGAGTAATTTTACCTCCCTACACAATTTGCCCCCCTTCTGTGGTCAGGAATGGACATATAGCGTAATAAAACGATTTTCCGGATAACTACGCTTATGAAACTTTCCCTGAAGTATAACAGACCTATTAGTGGAATAAAACATAAATGAATTTTTGCGAGTTGTGTCACTTTCCTTGTGGGTAAGCGATATCCACTACAACCGATTTATGAACTTTCATATCACCATATAAAGAATCACTCATCAAGTTTTTAATTATTGGATTGCACGTGACTATTGGATTGGACGATGACAGTCCCCTCCTTCCATGCCCCTTCCCCCTAAATTCACCTGATTTAGTCCCATATGACTATTTCTTATGGGGTTATCATAGGGTTATCGAAGTTCGCATGTTCATTAGAAATTAGACGGACTCGGTTCAAAAGCGTGAATGCATGTTCGAGCCCAGGCTCCATGCCGTTTTAAAATCGATTTTTATACCAGTTTTCGGGCTCGGGCTCAAAGTAAAAATTTTATTTATTCAGTAATTGAGAAAGGAAAAAAATCTTACTATTTGAGAAAATGAAATGCAGTTTTAGTTTCTTAAAGTGTTTTACTTGAATTTAAAATTCAGTTTGAGAGGAATTTAATTGTTATTGATGGTAAATAAGAAGAAATATTCTATCTGATTCTGACGCTTTTGCAACTGTGTCAGTAACATAAAAAAGCCGTGCGATATCCCTTGTCCATTATCGCTTGCTATTTGAATTACTTTTCCAGAATTACTGGAAAACAGAACACGTGTCTTTCTACCATAGTTATGCGATAATATTTTAAAAATATAAGAATTGTGACTTTTGCAGATTTCTACAAGTGGCTGGTTATAAATAACAATTTTTTTATTAGAAACAAATTTTCAGGGACGTGAAAATCTCGAAACGTTACCATGGAGAATTATTTAGGATTAGTACTTATTTTTATATAACAACAGATTTTTAAATAAGGAAATTAATCTCAAAATGCTAATAACATTAAAATGTTAAATATTTTTAAATGTTATTACCAATTTTCTACTGCTAACTTTCGGCATCGGGCAGGGGCAGGTTCGGGAAGGCTCGGATCTCAAATCGTTGTACTCGGGCTCCGAACACACTTTTAGGCTAATGTCAGACGAACGTCTTTTTGCACGTTTTTTCCCCTACATATCATCCCTACACAATGCTAGCGGCATAGTGTAGGGATGATATGTAGGGGGAAAAGCGTGCAAAAAGACGTTCGTCTGACATTAGCCTTAGTGTTCGTGCGCTCTGTGTCATACGATTTAACAGGAAGAATCATACGTGCATTTGCTATCATTGAACATGAGATGTTGGGAGGAGCATGGCAAGATTTGGTTTTAGAATCGATGTATGCCGCGCCGCCAAGGATGCGTTGAATAACACATGTAAAGCTGAAAATAGTTTAAAAGTGATTCTTCATATGGTGATATGAAACTTTCTGCTGTATTTGTAATAGTTTAAAAAAAAAATAACCTTTCCAAATTCCGGAGGGAATCGTGATACATCCTGAATATACTTTAAATATAAAGAAAAATCACACTAAATATGTAAAGATCTCTTATCCAATTTTCATACTGTATTTAATCCTTTACGAAAAATAAAGCAAGCATATGTAAAAATTAAATAAGTGAAAATTCTTTATTATTTTTTTAATTAAATTTTATACAGAAAAAATGACAATTTAATGGAATTAATATTTTAATTAAAATTTAATTTTTAATTTTCATTATTTAATATTTACTTTTCATTTATATTTAACTTTCCTTATTTAATTACTAATTTAATTACTAATATTTAATTACTGATATTTAATTACTAATATGTAATTAATTATATTTATTTAATAATTTTCTGCACACACCTAATTATAACTGAACTAACTTAGTTAAATACTTTCTTGAGACATTTTTAAGTTTATAATATTTTTAAGTAAATGATATCCCATGATAGGTAATGAGTCTAGGTTACCCTGGTGATTATGTCATATTTAAGATGGAGTCCTATTATTTCGTTATTACTGAATTTAAAATATTTATTTAATATATATTTAGTATATATAATTTAATATACATAGTTTTGTATTCATGCATTTTTTGCATAGAACTGCAACACCTATTGCACCAAGATCTGAATATTTATAAAAATAGTTACAATTCAAACGCACCTCATTTGCTAGGTTTGGTGTGCAATTTCCAACTGGGTTTTTTTTTCTTACTGGTCCAGGCAATAGGGAATTTTACCTAGCAAAATTAATGATAGTTCTGGAAATCGGCTTACTTTATGGTTTTCGTGTCGCTGAATCCGAATTTGTAATTTCCCACCAAAATTTCCCCCGGCAACTCCCCAAAATTTTGGTAAAAAGCCCCCCAAAAAGGTTTTTATTAAAAAAATCAATTTCTTTTAATCAGTTGCGCACGGTGCTGCGTGGACGAAGTTGCGCATTTCCACTTAACCACTCACACGTTTACATTCGCTCTCCCATCTCCCCTCCGAACTTTCCTTATAGGTTTACTTTAAGTTTTTTGGGTCGCTGAATCCGAATTTTAACTTACCCCCAAAATTCCCCCCCCCCGAAAACCCCCCAAAATAGTTGATATTAACTTAAATTTCTTATTATTTTAGGGGAAATGTATTACAAAATTCAGAAACTAGACAAAATTTGCAACAAATAAGTTATATGACATTATGACGTAGGATAAACGGGGAGAGGGGGCTTCCTCGGAACATTCCCTGCGCGCTTTTCTCAAAAACCAAATTTTTTCAAAAAATCAATTTTTTTTTTGGGGGGGGGGGGGTGCCAGGTGAAATTTTGGTGGGAAGTTACAAATTCGGATTCAGCGACCCAAAAAACATAAAGTGAGTCGAAATCCAGAACTAGTATTAATTTTTCCATATTGCCTGGACTTCATAACTTAGTGCACATAGCGTTGCAGTGCATGTTCAGAGGCAGCCCTCCACCTCCCGTTCATCCTACGTCATAATGTCATGTATCCTATTTGCTGCAAATTTTGTTTAGTTTCTGAATTTCGTAATGCTTTTCCCTTAAAACAATAAGAAATTTAAGTTAAAACAGCTATTTGGGGGGGGGGGGGATTTTGGGGGGAAGTTAAAAATTTCGATTCAGCTACCCAAAAAACTTAAAGTAAACCTTATAGAGAAGGTTCGGAGGGGAGATGGGAGGGCGAATGTAAACGTGTGAGTGGTTAAGTGGAATTGCGCAACTTAGTTCACGCAGCACCGTGCGCATGCTCCGAGGCAGATCCCCCCCTTCCCCTTCACCCTAAGTCATAATGTCATGTATCTAATTTGTTGCAAATTTTGTCTACTTTCTGAAATTCTAGATACTTTTTCCCTAAAACAATAAAAAAAAATTGATTTTTTTAATAAAAACCTTTTTTGCGGGGCATTTTACCAAAATTTGGGGGGAAGTTAAAAATTCGGACTCAATGACCCAAAAAACATATAGTAAGCCTTTTTTCCTGAACTACCATGAATTTTGCTAGGTAGAGCCCCTATACGGTCTCTATTGCCTGGGCTATACGACGCATAAAGGACTTCTAATTGCCACCCTTTTGTACACTTTAAATAACAGATACCTAGTACTTTCATCCATATATTTTTTGAATAGATCTGTCCCACTTGCAGATTAGAAATTTAAAATTTAAAATTTAATCCTATAAATGTAGAAAGATCAGATACAGTAAATATTTAAACTTGAAAGATACATAAATTAAATGTAGATTATCAGTAGATGTAACATTTTAATTTTGTGAATTCTGTTTTCTGTGTTGTTTGATAAAAAAAAAGTTGAAATTTTTGAAATAACAGATTAGGGTATACGTAACAGGTTAGAAGTATATAACCAGTTAAATCAGATGTTTTCAACCGGTGTGCCGCGACACACTGGTATGCCGTGCAAAAATGTGACGTGTGCCGCCAAAATTTTTGCTCTCTAAGGATTTTACGAATTATAGGAAATATTTATTCATAAGTAAGAAGTTTAATTATGTTGCTTTCTTTGTGATGAGGTTTTCTGTAGTAAAGTTTTTTCGCAAATTTATTCCAGTGTTTGAATACTTTTAGTGAACATGTCAAAAACAACATGAAAATGTTTTCACATGTTGAAATCAAGTAACGTCTTTAGAGGAAAAATATTGCTTTAAAAGAAGAAGATTTAAATTAGAATCTTAAATTGAAACCTTCCAACAGATGTAATGGCGTAAATTGAACTAAAGTGTTATCGGAGAAGCTGTAGAAACTTAAACTCTATTGTTGTGCGCAAATATTAAATGCCGTATTCAGCCGCCTACGCTTAAACAATCTCTCTGAATTATATGAAAAATATCTCATCTGTATGGGTTTGGTATGTCAGACGAACTTATACACATAAGTGGAAAAGTTGGCAGGAAATGAATGGAAATGACAAAAGATTGCAAACAAGGAATTAAAAAATGGATATTAAAACTTTTTATTTTTTTCTCAATCTTCAATTTACATGCATTACAAAAAATAAATAAATAAATTTAAAAAAAAATCCTTGATTATTTTTTACGGTGCTGAAGCCTTTTATACATACGAAACAGATATCTTTCTTTTGCAGTGTTGTAGTCGTAAAAAAAAACAGAGAGTGTACGCTATAAGCAGAGGGTATACGCTAGAATCATGAACGCACATGGACTATAGCTTTATTTTAGAAGCACATGGTATAGGGAGCTTCTCAAAATATCCAGAAGGTATATGGCATATATCTCCCGTATACTCTGCATTACACCCCTGTTCTTTTGTAAGTTTTTCTGCTTTCATTATTGTTATTATTATTATTATTAGTAGTAGTAGTATTTGAGTGTACCGCGGAAGTTTAACTTATCCGAGCTCAAATATGCCGTGAAAGAAAAAAAAAGTTGAAATTCGTGCACTGTAAACTAGTTGGATCCAACCCGAAAACCATTCTTCTATGTCATACATGTTAATACTTGAAAAATATGGGGTTTTATTATTATTATTATTATTATTACTCTTCAAGTTTTTGTCTACAGTTTTTTTAAAGCGTGGGGGGGGGGGCGGAAATTTTGTAAGAAAGTCTAAGCAATGAGTAATATATCAGAAAACGTGAAACTTTTTCCTATTAAAAATATGCAAATTAAACCTAGATTGGTCATTTAGGTGATTTAGTAGGATTTTTTTTAACAGCTACTACGCACGTTCCGAAAATCAGAAAAATTCGCTATCACAGCGCCACCTTCAGAACGAATTTCTCAAAAATTTCCTCTAAACCTCGGCCTATGACATTACATCTGAATATAAAATTTCGTAGAAAATGTTCTTAACTTGTTCACTTGAACTGCGAAAAATCGCGAAAATTGCCCAAAAATATCGCTATCACAGCGCCGTTTCCGGGAGAGTATTACCATTTTCAAATGGGGCCTGACGTCTATAGTCAAAAACATATATACGAAGTTTGGCTCAATTCTATCTATAACTCCATAGTCTTCCTGATGATACAAAAGAAAAATTACACCTAAATTCGTTTATTACAGTGACTTCAGGCCGATTTCCTTTAAAATTTTATACAAACCACGGCTTAAGCTATTACATCTAAATATAAAATTCCGCCGAAAAATATTTCCTAACTTGTTCACTTAAACTGCTAAAAGTCTCGCAAATCGCTACCACAGTGACCCCTTCTAAGAGAAAACATTTCCATTTTCAACTGGGACCTGACATCCATAGCCAAAAAAGTATATATGAAGTTTGGTTCAATTTTATCTATAACTTCAAACACTTTCCGATGATTCAAAAGAAAAATCGTACAAAAAATTGCTATTAATATCCCCAATTTCAACTGTGACTTGACGGGCATAGTAAACAATATATATATCCCAACAAAAAGTTTTCGGTAAAAAAAAAAAAAGCGCCAAGTTCTCCTTAATGTTTCTGCCAGAAAAAGTAGTGATATCTGAAGTTCGCACAAGGGCACAAGTTAAAAGCCAAACATCCCAAATCTTTCATTGAAAATGGCTTCCTGCGACTTGGCCGTTAATGCCTTCTACAGCATTTCAAAATTAATGATTGGAAATTTCGCATTTATGAATTATTTTAATATTAAAATTAATATTAGTATGCAAAGAGGCAAATTCACATAAAGACATTATAAGTAAAAGATTTCTGATAAATACCATTCAATTTCAACAAACAATAGTTTTGATTACAGATCATTTAGTCCACATGTGGTTTAATTGACATTTCGTACGGTCTAAAGCTAAAGTCATTAACGTAAAACCTAAGAAATAAAACAAAATTTACTTTCTTCAAATCTCACAATATGTTACATTATATTATATTGTATAATATTGAAATTTATTATAGTTTGTTTGCATACATTAAGAGGTATTCGATTTATAAACTGTTAAAAGCTGATACTAATTATGTTTTAGCAATTAGGGATATTACCTTCTGAATACAAGTATTTTGTTATATTTAACTTCTAAGCATTTAAATAGACTGAAGTGGTTTAAATGCTTTTTTTAAATGTGTATTTTATTTCTGTACTTTGTGCCTCAAAATGCCTAAAATAATCAAAAAATGCAGTTGTCATGTAGGTTATTTGTACATATTTTAAAATATGAAAACCCTCTAGAAGGCATTAACGGCCAAGTCGCAGGAAGCCATTTTCAATGAAAGATTTGGGATGTTTGGCTTTTAACTTGTGCCCTTGTGCGAACTTCAGATATCACTACTTTTTCTGGCAGAAACATTAAGGAGAACTTGGCGCTTTTTTTTTTTACCGAAAACTTTTTGTTGGGATATCACTACTTTTTGTATGTTTTTTCTAGTTTTTTTCTAAGCTATATTAATATAAAAAAAAATTAAATTTCAGTACTTTTATGTTAGCCGGGAGCAAATCTCCTAATTAGCATTTTGTTTTTTCGCCAATAGTAGTTTTCATTTTTCACATGTGTAAATTAGAAACAATGCTTTGATTTTCAAATAAAATATTTTGGTTTATGTTATTATTTGTTATTTATTTATTTATTTCTATGTTAAATATTCTATTAAATAAAATGAGGGAAATGAATCTATTTTAAATGAGATGACTGAAAAGTTTATATTTTTAAATGAAATGAATGCAATATGAACAATGGAGTTGGGGACAGTATTTGGCGATTTGCCACTTGCGCCCGGCTAGCATAAAAATACCTAAATTTATTTCATTGAGCTTTTCAAATTCATACTTTATTTCTTTTTATATTAAAGTACTAGCCGCCTCTAGCAAGCAGTATATACTCTATTAATTGCATGTTAAACGTTGCATCATGTTACTGTTATTCATAATTTAATTTACTTGCCCATTCTTTCGCCAAGTCGGAAGCTTTTGATAGATAAATCAAGAACTCTTTACGATCATGGAAGCACATCATATATTTTGTGTTGTTATGTATTTCATTCTTTCATGACAAATATCTCTTAACTCACTTATGCATGTTTCCTTATCGATTCGTTACGATTCGTTCTCTAATGCGGAAATTTTTAATCGTATTAAGTAATCTTTTCTAATTGGGCTTACTGCCATATTGTATTTTAACTGATACGATTGGGTACAAGTGAAATGATTCTTATTAAATCCTTTGATAATATCTGCATTTTCATTAAACCACATTGATGCTAATATCTTTTTGTTTCATGCTAACCTTTTCAATAGACTCGATTACGGAAGAATAGAAGGTCTAAGGGCTCACTGCTATGATCCATTTGAAAATCTATCATTCTTCTCATCTAATCGTGTTGAAGAACTAGCAAATTAGCCATGGTTTTAAGTTTTTAGCTAATTTTATTCGAAACCTGAAAACTAAAATGTGAGGAACCGGATTATAGAAGATTCCTTCTAACGGTACATATCGATTAACAGGTTACATATTATAAAACTATAATAATCATAAGGAGAATTGTCAGTTTCGGTGCTTTAATAGTTTCCGTAAATTCTATTTATATAATACAGAAGTTTCAGCAGAGTAAAGATTAACAACATAGTCACAGTAAGTATAATAACAGTACAATATATTAACAATAGCAGTGAGGAAACTACTGGCACTTTGGAAATATTCGTACGTTATATTATATAACTATTCAGATGATATGCGGAAAAATATAAATAGATGGCTCGCATTAATAATTAACTCATTGAAAAATAGCCACAAACGTCAAATACTCGCCAAGCTTGGCGACATTTAGCGAAGTGTCACTAAATTTGGTAATATATCATGTCAATTCCCAAATTTGGCGACAAAAAATATTTTGTTTGTTCTGACGTCATAATGATGCATATGTATTATTTATTATACACATACCTATAATATGTATGATGCAAATGTATTACGTATTACATGCATATGTATAAAGTTCTTTAACATCACTAAAACGCACTTAAAGGAATAGTGTTCCATAAATAGTAGGGATATTTGCCAGATTGACCAGAGTGCTATTGAGAATAGAATTCAGACATTTATAATAGACCGGGAGGCGTCTGCACACACCATCACCTCATCGAATCCACAGCTGAAATATTAGGATTAGTTAATGCAACTGGTCTGTTAAGTCATATCTTGGTAGAAACAACCTGAAGACCTAATTTTAGTGGGTGACTGATAGGTTTACGATTGTATTTTCCTGCATCCAAAAGTATGGAAACATGGAGGAATGGGTGCAGAAAAACACAATGGAAAATCCACCAATTAACCGGTAAAATCGGGTCTGTAGGTGGTTTCCAGAAAGCTATGACTTGGCAGACCAGTTACATTTCAATACACTAATCGATATTTAACTAATCCTAAAATTTCAGCCGTCAACTCGATGAGGTGATGATCTGTGCAGACGCCTCCCGGTGTTTAATAAAATTTGTTTTAAGGAAGTAAAAGATAGAAATATGGACAGATAAACTGAAAGTTTTGCCTTATTAAGATTTTTGTAAAAGCATATAAAATTTCATTCAGCTTGAAATCATGTAATACCTTTATAACTCAGGCTAATTTCCTGTAATCGGGTTTTGGCGACCAACATATCTTATCTATAACTATAATCTTTATTTACAGATTTAAAATTAACAATAAATTAACAGTAAGTAGGCTAATAATACAATATAATAACATTAGCAGCAGACTTCGGACGCCGCATCTGTCGCACATTGTTAAAGACAGTTTATTAGTTACACATTTCATTTAATTAAAAGGACATTTTTAAACTTTCATATGGAATTAGGATATTTTTCCACTATAGGGACCTTGGCGTTTTTTAAAAATCTTGGCGCAATTCGGACTTCAGAAACTGAGATATGTTGCCAAATGATATAAAAAACTATGAAAACAAACCTGATGAACTTTTTTGTAATTTATATATGTTATATATATATGTATATACATATAAACATTTTATTTATACACGTATAAAATATTGTTTTTTATATACAAATTATTTATGTATACAAAAATAAATAAACGGGTTCCTTACATTAAATAAATTGTATACATATGGAAAAAATTGCTTGTGTATATGACACAGTATAGATAGGTTGCCAGAAAATACGTTATTACCAAATTTCTTTTCTCGTCAAGGCTGTTTTCTCTATTTCGTCAAGGCTACTATATCGGAAACATACCGAATTGCGGTTATATTTTGTTAAATGTTTTAATATCGTGAATATATCATAACCTATACTGATTAAAATTTTTAGGTATATTCATTTTTTTCTATTTAACAAACATGTTTGGAAAAGCATTTATATATAAAGTTTTATTCTGTGTGAAATTACGTGACCCCTTCAAAACTCTGCAATCGAGTATTGGCGACTAACATTGGCGCAATTAAATGTGAAGGAACTGTTTATGGCCAAATCAACAACCCCTGTTTTAAGGGTTTAGAGGCGGAAATTCTGTGTTTTCAGATTTTTCTGGTTAATTGTGCTACAAACCCGACTTACTTGTGAAATTTCATGATTCTACGACTTTTAGAAGTACCTTAGTTATTTGATGATGCGAAGTGAGTCAGTGACAAAAAAGCGCTTTTTCGGAATTTAATATTTCGAAAACTACTAAATACAGAAACATGAAATCGTGGAATCTTAGTTCAGTTTGACCATACGAACATGTGTATAAAAGAAAAATTTCTATATCTCTCCCTAAAACGATGTTATGAGGGGGTGAAAAGTATGCCGAAATGGTTCAGGAAAAGGTAGCTTACGGCTTGTGCGAACTTGGCGGACGCACTGCCGTGCTCCCAGATATGTGGGTTTTAATGTGAATAATGTATTGTTTAATCGAAACTGATACTCTTCAAACTGTGAATATGTGTAAAAAGGTTTAATACATCACCAAACATATAGCTTAACATTCAAAGTAACATTGTACAACTCGCTAAAGCTTCCCTGAGCCTTGCGTTAAAGATTACCAACCAACTCCATTGCTGAAATCTATAGAACAACCTTATCCCGCTCTGGTCTTTTCACTTCACTTATTACGAGTCTCGCTTGAGATATCACGTTCATTAAACCCTTGAGTCTATTTTCTTTTATTGTTCCACACTTTATCTTTTATTCCCACATATATATGAAGTTTGGTTCAGTTCTAAGAATAACTTCGTACACTTTTCGATGATAAAATAACGAAAATAGCACAAATGGTTTAACAGATGAAAGTACTAAATTAACAGGATTTACAATAACATTAAAATTAGTATTATTTTGTTAATCTATCTTGCATGTGTAAATTCAGTTACACAGTTGAAAATGTGTATTTGAGAATTGAGGGGCTCACAACCATAGTAGACCAAGAACATTTTCGAAAACAAAAAGAGATAGTCCATTTAGAAGGTGCATAAAATCTGTTTTATCCATTCCCACAGTAACTCAAGTCTGTAAACAGATGACACATATGAGAAAGTACGTGAAAACAGACTTGGTTCACTGTGGGAGTGGATAAAACAGATTTTTTGCACCTTCTAAAGGGACTGTCTCTCTCTTTTTTTTTTTTTTTTTTTTTTTTGTTGTTGTTTGTTTTTTTTTTAAATGAACTTGGTCAAGCGCGGTTGTGAGCAAAGCGATATAAAGTAAGTGTCCTATCTTAAGTGGGAGGGGTAACCACAAGATTAAAGACGAGGTCACATCAATCAAGGTCACTCGCCATGTAGCGGATGGGGTTGAACTACAGGAATATACTTAACTGTTTTCTTCTTTATGGGCAATCTATTAATTGTACATCTATGAAATAACTGCGCAAACTCAAACGTCGTGTTTTCATTTGTTTGTAGTATTTACATTCTGTCAGCATAGAATATTTTATTAATTTTTATTCGTGATTAATAAATTTATTTATTGTAGTTAATTATTTAAATAAAAAAAGTTATTTTTAGAACTAATATTATTTGTTAAAACAGCAAAACGTTGTCTATCGAATAGCTGTAGTTTTTAAAATTGTAAGAAAATTATTTTCCTGGTAGAATACATCTCTTTCCTTTTTCAAAGAGTAAAACAAGTTAGTTAAATATTTTTATTTCAATTTATAAAAAAGATAAAATATTATTTAACTAGCCGCCTTCGACCGCTACGCTGGTCGGTTTTTCTAAAGAAATCTTGAATGAAACAAAGTATATCTGTGAATTTGATCATGCGTTTTAAAGCAATATGGACATTTACCTGGTGTATCCAACCGAATTGCTGAAAGCAATATGAATGTCGTTACGCTATTATATCTTTTATTGAGTCATACAAAATTTAGAATGTTAGGGACCAATTTCTTTAGTTGATCTGTTACTGTAGGATTCGGTAAAGAACAACAGAACAATATGTAATATACTAAAAGCGTTCATGAAAAATTATCAATGCAAGTCTCATCAGAATCTGTTAATTGGACTTATTCAAAAGGCTGATCGTTCATAATAATTGGGTTCGCCTGATTCTAGAACTTTCATCTATAATTCTAGAATCAAGCAATCTAACAACCAAGCAACAGCAAATGATATGTGCTTTATACTAAAAGATTCACTGAAAAATTAACTAACCGATCAAGTTGCATCGAAATCAACTTAGCAGAATCTTTTAAATTCGAAAATATACCGTAACCTTCCCTAAAAATGATCTAATTAACAGTTTAAATCCCATAAATATTCATACAGTGGAAACTTTAAAAAAAGCAAAACTTTCAAAATTTGGTTCATCTGATTTAGATCTTTCCCTATTATTATTAACTAAGCAACGTAGAACGTTATGTCTGATACTAACATCTTTTCTGAAAAATTATCTACTAACTAGCAATGTAAGTGCCGTCAAAATCTATTCAGCAGATCTCAAGATATAAGCGGCCGGAATGAAATTTCTCTTTGCATTATATATATATTGAGATAGTTAAGTATAACTTTCATAATCGCGTTAACCTGATTATAGAACTCTCTGGGAGGTAGGGGTAGGTATATACTGCATCACTTCTGAATTTTTTAAAGAACTCAGCTCAACTTCCATAACTATAGCATATATACTCTCTAGTATACCCTATCTCTGTAGCGTATATCTTCCAATTTTCTTTATTGTACCACTGAGAACTTTTTTCGCATAACTGTGTAACTAAACAGCACAGAATGATATGACAAATATTGAAAAAATCCCTGAAATATTATCTAACTTACTTTGCATTTAATTAGTTGACTTGAAATCTTTCATTATCGAGTTCACCTAATTTTAGAGCTCCCGTAGCAACTTCGAATGATGGTTTTTACATTAAACCATTTATAAACCAAATTTACTATTTAACAGTGTAAGTTCTACAAAATTCTGTTCAGTAGAATCTGAGTTATAGTCATATTTACAATATTTATTGCTCATTAAACCTTTTTTCTTTACATTTGAAATAAAATCAATAACTGTTTTGGTATTTCCCTGTTATGCCAACACCATTGTCACCAAGCGTAATAGTTGGCACAAAAATGAAATGATACATTTGAAAGAAAAAAAAATAATAATTTTCTTTATAAAAAAAATGAGTATTTAAAAAATATAACTTTTGAAAATTACAGACTTTGACCTACCATTTTATTAAATCAATAAAAATAATGGTACTACTTGGTTATCCCGTCGACCAAAAATCTATTTCCAAACTGTAAGATTTAATGCCAATAATGGTTCATCGTAAATGTCACATTCACTTGACTTTAAGCAAGTTACACGTATTTACGTCATCAGGTGATTTTTATTTCGACGTTTTAAATGTATTTTTATTAATGTTATACTAATTTATTTGTTCTTTCGTTATTTAAAATAAAAATTATGTCAATTTGTATAATTTGGCGAGTGGTTTGGCGATTTATATAATTTGGCGAAATTGGTCGACGAGTTCCAAAATAAATACTTAAAATATCCTTTTATATATAAAAAAAAATTTTGATTTGGAAATGGACCAATGAAAATCTGCGTAGATATTCCGGGTAGATCGGCATCCAATTTGAATGCTTAAGCATGGCATTTCATCGTTAATATTAAAAAAACTGTTGCATACAAAAATATGAAAATCAGTGGTATTATAGAGAAATGTTTGATAAACATGCTGATGCAAACAGTTTTCAAATCGAAGAATTATTTTAAGAGATATTTAATGCTAAATTTGGACAAAATCGTTCCATTAAAAAAGTTTTATTGGAGCAAAAACTATATATGAGAATTTAATCATTTTTAGATCATTTTATACGTTATATGTTCCGAGTGTGCAGATTGAATTTATTTTTCTTATTTGACTCATTTTTTGAGGTTTTATTTCAATTTTAAATTCAAATTTTCAGCATTTCGAGAGATATTTTTTACAAATTTTAGAAAATGTTATTAATTTAAACTGTTGCCAGTTGAATAAACTGCGCAAACAATAATGTTTACTTCAAATTAAAAATTTATTTACACGTGACTATTACAAACAGAAAAAAAAACTTTAAAATTAGAATTAAATGATTACATGTTAAAAGCAAGAAAATTACGTCATAAGAACCATAGGCACAGATGTGATATACGCGTTTTGGCGAAAACATCAATAGCATAAACAACAACATCCAGATTACCATATCAAGCAAAATAACGACACTTTAGCACCAGTTAATTACCCGTTGCGTATATCAAATTGGCGTCAGAAAAAAATTCCGTCAATATGGGGCGTATATGACATCTGTGCCGAACCATAGATAAACTTGAATTTTAAAAGAGAAACAAAATCTTAAAATTAAAAATAATCATTATTATGCGTTAAAACTTGTAATTTGAAAAAAATTACGTCATATTTAAAATTGCAAAAAATATAGCAAAATAATTTAAATTGAAAAATATATTTGCGCGAGATATTTTGAGATAATCTTTTCAACTATTATCGTGATTTCGAAGACAGCGCAAATAATATTTCCTTCTAACAACAAAAGTATTTTCACGTGAATATTAATAAGAGAAATAAAACTTTGGTGTAAATTACGTCAGATTTGAAACGATACATTTAAAATGAATTATTTAAAAGAACTATCTTATAGTGTATATCCTGTTAAAAAATACCAGGAGACAATGACATTGTTTACTTAATTCATTTTACATTAGCTTATTTTCAAATGTTTAACTAATTTTTTTAATTAAATACGAAAACAGCCATTGTATCTCTTAATAGCAGCAGATTTGGCCTTAAAAATCTCCAATCCAAGGAAAACGAATGGAAACCCGTTTATAGAGAGATCGCTACTGTTTTTGTTTTTTTTCAATTTTAATTCAATATTTTTAGAGCCAATCAAATTGGCGTGCTTTTTGGATTTTGGTGCGCCAGAACAGGGGTTGGCGAGCGTAGCTCGTACGGGTCAGGGCCCCCTAGTAAGAATAAATAAATATTTTGCAAGTAATAAAATAAAGTCAATTTAAACTGCAGTCTTGAAATTGTAAATGTCTTTTACTGCTGAAGTGCGTACGTAATACGTGTGTCTCACATTGCAGTAAACATTTCATTCTTTCAATGAAGACATTCATGGTTTTTTGAACAAAACATTTTTATATGTATAATTCCTAACTTCTGAAATAATTTTATTGTAGCTTCCTCATCATCAGCTAACTGCGAAATGGTGAAATGTATATCAGTATCAGTAATAAATATTTTCTATTCAAAAAATAACAAATTAAAAAGTTTTGCGAGATTATGATGGAATAAAATAAATTCCATCATTAAAAATTCCTGCATAAAAATATTCAAGTTCAATAATTAGCAAATGTTAATGTGTGGCACGGTTTGCAATAAAAATCGTTTGCACGATTAGGGTTGAAATAAATGGTGCGATACCATACATTTTGGCAAGGTATCGCGAGGAAAATTAGAACGAAAAAGTACCACAGTTTTTTTTTTTGTTATTTTTTTTTTTTTTTTTTTTAGTGTTTGAGGCGTTTGAATTTTTTTTCTAATTGACGAAGTAGTTTTTTTTAACCGAAAGGAATGGTTAAAAAATTATTCAATTTGAATTTTTTCATTTGCTATAGTAACAGAATGAAAAGAATGAGTTTTTAGAAATTATCACTTGAAAAATTCAGGTTTTGACGCCAAAGATAGTGCCGAATTAGAAATATATTAAATATCTCTCGAACTATTGGGCTTAAAAAAATTTAGTTAGTGCCATTCGATTCAGCATACAAAAATACACCAAAATATGTTATTAGTTGAAAAATAACTATAAATCAGATTTTTAAGGAATTTTTTTTAAGTTCGTTCTCTTTTTTACCCCCCTTAGGAGTGGAATTTTGGAAAATACTTTCTTAGCGGCACTCTATATCATAAGAAGTATTTTTACCGCGATTTTCAAGACTTTAGGTTCAGTAGTTTTGGCTGCGCGTTGATTAATACAAAATCCAGACTTTCTTTTATATATATAGATTATACAATACGAATGTTGCTGATTTAAATACGTTCGATTTTAATTATGTTTTATTAATGTAATGAAAAATGACGCATAAAAATTAGTAGGTAGTTAATATGTAAAGATTGTAGTCTTTTTTGTAGTCTCATTTTTTACGGAATTCTTGATATGCTGAAGTTATAAAAAATTATATACACGGCTGTATTCCCATTGAGAATACAACGTTTATGAATATTTCGAGTATGTATAGAATTTAATAATAAATAAAATATTCAATTTTAAGTCCTTTTCTTCGTTTATCGAGCGCAGAAGATAACTTTCCAGTATTCTTTTGAAAGTACTGCACTCATGTTATAGATAACTTACAAATATTTCATTCATTTAATTTAAAACTCATTTCATTTTGTATTCGGAATCACTTTGATTTGAAATGTATGCATTAAATGTTGTACTATTAAACGAGCAAGTATCGTTCCTTTATTTTTTTTTTTAATAATTTGCGAGTCTAGACAATAACTTCAATAATATTTCTAAAATCGCCAGATTAGGTTTTTTTTTTTTTTTTTTTTTTTTTTTGAAACAGACAAAACCGTTTAGAGAATCCCCGTTAAAAATTCAATCACGAATTTCAGATTGTTACTTCCTCACAGAAGATGAATCTTGTTTACCAGATTTATTGCAAAATATTTTTGTTACAGCTTGTTTTGATAAAAATATGTGTATTTTAAAAAAAAAGTCGCAATGTCATTTTAGTTTAAAGGCAAAAGACAATAATGCTTTCGTAGCATTAGTGCTTTTCTCCCGAAATTAAAATGATATTGCGATTATTTTTTTTAAATGAACATAATTTTAGCAAAACAAACTGTAATAAAAATATTTTGCAATAAATCTGGTAAACAAGATTAATCTTCCATAAGTGAGTAAAGATTCAGAAAATATGCGCAAGAGATGTGCAGATAGTACATATTCTGTCATATATAACGTCATACTGAAAACCCGCGTATTTGCATTATTCACCCCGTCCGCCAGATGACGCAGCTATGTCAATATACTCCAGATTCCAGCATTAATATTGTACGTTTAATATATATGCAGCTTTGGTTGTGAGCACCTTAATTGACAATATCCGAATATCCCATATTCTGAGTTGAGAAAATTAATTAATGCACTATAGCAGCTACTCGGAAATATTTTTGAATATTACGGGCAGCAGAAAACATTGTTTTTATAAATATTTCTTTAAATCTTTAAAATGTGTTTATTTCTGAGGTTTCGAAGACTAAAGGAACCGCTTTTTGAAATCGTGTGTAACTCGAAAGAATTTATGTTTTCGTAGTTATATTTTATTTTCGTATTCATAAAAAGGATTTCTCTTTTTTTCCCCGTGTGTGTTTTCTTTTCATTTTCCAAACATTCCTTAAAATTTGAAGAATACTGTCATACCTACCCTGTACATAAATAAACCTCAGATGAAAGCATTTTATTCGCAAGTGTTATACCACAAGCATTTTGGTCAGCTTTCTCTAAAATGTACTTAAAATCACTCATGTTTTTTTAAAGTATGACATTAAATATTATTTAAACAAGTAGGAAATTGTACGTCAAAAGTGGCAAATGAAGTGCGTTCGTACCATATATAAAGATTTTATAAAGATTCAGATCTTGGCGCAATAGCTGTTGCACTCTTATTTAAAAATGCATGCATACAAAAACTATTACGATTATACATATTAATTTCAGTAATACGGAAATAATATGACTCCTCTTAAATAGGACGTGATCACCATGGCAATCCAGAATCATTATCTATCGTGGGATATCATTTAATTAATTACGTATGATAGAATTTAATAGAATAATTACCATGGCAACCTAGAAAAATTATCCAGAATGAAGATATCATTGAATTAACTACGTATGATAGGATTTAATAGAATGAAGAAAACTTTTATTAATATCTAAGTTTTGATTCGATTTTCGTAAAATTTGAAATGACTCGACAAAATTCTGCAGCGATTATATATATTAATTTTCGAACCATTTGGTTGTGTAGTTTTTGCGCTGTTTATGCTGACAGACGGACAGACAGACAGACGGACCAGACGACTATAGGTGCTACGTATTTATATAATTACGAACGCTCTTAAAAAGTATGATATTAATTATTTATCTTTTTTAATTAAAAAACGAAAACTCTATAAAGAAATTTAAAAAAAAAAAAAAGTTTGTACCAAACAAGATTCCAAACGTCAACTGAAATTTGTTTACTGTACATACAGTGTTGGTAAATGCGACCAAAAGCAATTAAAAGTTCATAAGACAAAATAAAACTAGCTCCTCTATTATCTCTCGTGATACATTTCCTATTAAACGTTTTCTACGAAGCTATTTTCAGTTCCGCACTTCTACTTAAAGTTCTTTCTCCTTTATTAAATTTCTTTCTGAAACAACTCTTCATGTGTGTGTAACTTTACACATAAAAAGTTACTAACATGTCCTAATAAATTTTTCAAATGCCCCGAGCATGTTATTTTTTTTTCCTTAAAAAAAAAAAAAAAAAAAAAAAAAACCTCATTTCATTACATTTTAAAGCTAACGTGTATTTTTTCTTGTTTTCAGTGAACATGGTCGTATAAGTTAATGAAAATATTTCATTGTAGCAAAACTATTTGAGCTTATAAAGAGAAAAATACGTAGTTTTTGGTATTAAAAAATGGCGTCTACACTTTTTAATATATTAAATGCATTTCAAAGACTTACATGAATTACTGTGTTACAAAAACGCTTTTAATTAGGAGTTAGTTATTTTTGGGAGAATAGTGAAACATAGCTACGCAAATTTTAATACAGAAGGTTTCAAACACTTTTATTTGAATTTTTCTAGTACTATGGAATTTTAAGGTGGCGGTTTACCTTTTCAACAATTTTGTTTATTTCAAAAGATAGAGTTGAAATGGTGAACTCACAACATTTCCGTGTTTAATTGAAACTACATTTTGAAAAAAAAAATAACTGCATATTTAATTAAAAATTTTAAAAAGTTTATAAAAATTTTAATTTCTTAGCATTCTTGCACTCTTAGATTTCTTAGCACTCTTCTTAGCATTCTTCTAGCTTTTTTGAAATTCTATATTTTTGCCCAATATTTTTTTTAAAGATTTACAATTGTGTATTACACGAGACTACGCATGGATTTTGAGATACATTTAATATTACATTTAATATAATTTTTTTACTGATATATATTGTGTAAAACGATGAAATCTAACACATCTTCATATACTTTCATTATATTTTTAAATAACAAAAGACTTGAAGGCTAATTCCATGAGCAGATTTATCACACATATAATAAAAAACATGTACAAAAAAGTTTAAATCTCTATCTCAAATTGAAAAAAGCCTTATTATTTTAAAAACATGATAGTGAAAAAAATTATGAACATAGAGAAAAAAACCATTTAAACTTTTAATCTTATGAGTAATTGCGCTAAGTGCATTAACAAAATTTTCAATATCTCGCAATGTAATTAGCGTATGGGTAAAAATGAGGGGCCAAAATATTCACAATTAAACAGGCTTTCATTTAATATTAAAAAAGATAAATCGATTTTTTGACCAAAGTTAAGGTAAACTGTTCCCTTAAAATCGGTTTTTAAACCACTTCCTAATATGCTAGAATTGTACAATGGTGTGTTTCCGAACACAATACAATATTTTAATATTTTTACAATCTAATTATAAATTAATTCATAAATTTTAAGCCATTTTTCAGTTAGCCACTACAGGTGATAATAATAATGTCCACTAATTAATGCTAAAATTGTACTTCTGGGGGTCATCAATATGTTGAAAATGCAACAAAGTTTTGAATTCTTGATACTAACATCTAATTTTGACATACTATTTTGATTCTTCCGTACATTTTCCCATCGTATAGTGCCAAACGGGAAGTTATTCAGAAATATAGTTTAGGAATATGCAGATTTAAAGTTTAGAATTTCTAATGTTACATCCGTTCTTAATCGTTGCAAAGCAGATTGTAATGCGGGTAGTTTTTAAGCATGACTTAAAAACTATTTGGCAGAGCCCACATACACTAATTCTGCATGAAACCATTTTATAAAACTGGTTTTGCTACCAACCGATTTTATAATAAAGATTAGATTTAAATTTTATGCATGATTTAGGGTTTAGAAGGCATCTACATTGTAAAAATAGTGAAGGTGGGATAACAAAAACAATTTTTTTTCTAATTAGAAAAGGACTTGTAAATAAAAACTTTATACCGTCAACCGGGACAACTTTGCCACTTTTTGAAAAATATGTTGTTGGGCGCTCTGGCATGTTCCAGGTGGAATTAAAATATGCACTAGTGCTTTCATTTCACAAAGAAGACATTTTGTCTTACTCTTCCCGCTCGTTTTTTGTCTTATCAGTTATTATATGGCCGTTATCAGTGAAAATATTTTGTAACTGCAAAACAGGCGATTTTGGACATCTAAAATGTGTTCCATTTCACCTTTTTAATCGGAACGTAAATGAAAACTGCCTATTTTGTCTGAAAGAGTATATAATAAGCTTCAGAATCGCTTTTAGAACTTGCTCTAATGTTATTTTTATGGTGGATAATATTAGTGGGCAAAGTTTCACCCGGAATCACGTGAAGAATGGGACAACTTTGCCAACCTCAAATTTTGTCATTTCCCTATATTCTTTCATACTTTTTCTTAAAATCGATTTTACTGATATTTTCTTATCCCTCCCCCCCCCCCCCCACACACACACACACACTGTGGGAAATGAGAAATTGGTCTTTAAAGATTCATATGAAAACTATGTTACGGATATAATGTCTAATATGGTAGATATTTAATGAAACTGTAAAGCATTTTCCAATTGCAGGAGCAGAAGGGATAAATCACGAAATATTCCTTATTTTATAACTGTGTTCGAGTTTTTAACCACACTGGAGTTAATTGTATGCCAAACCATGCTAGCCAAGATAGCCCAACTAGCTATGAAACTGCAATAATGAAATAGTTTAGACAGCAAAATGTAGAAAATAAAGCATAAATAAAAATAAAGAGTGCAAAATTTAACAAGTTGAAAATTGCTCGTCAAACGTGGCAAATGAGGTGCGTTCGTACTATAACTAGTTTTAAAATTATTTTTTGCACCACATATTGTACTGAATGTATAATTTTTTGCACTTCATAACGTGCATAGTCTGATACATCATTAAAATGCACTTCCAATAATTTTTTCGGAACACTTTTGACTGTCCCTGTAATTAAACTATACATCCGATTTTCCTAAAATTTGAAATAGCTCAACAAAATTTTGCAACAATTATAACTTTAAAATTTCAGACCATTCGGAAGGCTGTAATATCATTAAAATGCACTTGCAATAATTTTTCCCATTGGCCGTAATGTAAAGAAAAACTTTTGACTGTCCCTGTAATTAAACTATACGCCCGATTTTCCTAAAATTTGAAATGGCTCGACAAAATTTTGCAACAATTATATCTTTAAAATTTCAGATCATTCGGAAGGCTCTAATATCATTAAAATCCACTTGCAATAATTTTTCCCATTGGCCGTAATGTAAAGAAAAACTTTTCACTGTCCCTGTAATTAAACTATAAATCCGATTTTCATAAAATTTGAAATGGCTCGACAAAATTTTGCAACAATCACATATTTGAAATTTCAGACTATTCGGTTGGGTAGTTTTTGCTCTGTTACATGCGGACAGACGGACGGACAGACGGACAGACGGACGGACTGAACGACGACTATAGGTGCTACGTATTTATATAATTACGAACGCACCTAAAAATGAGAAAAAAAGGCTTTGATTATATATTGGGATTTTTGATCCCGTTCAGTTTTAGCTGAGAACTTAAGATTTTTTTCTTCATTTTTTTAAGAAATTGATATTTAATAATATTGAAAGAACATGTTTTTCTCTTGCTTTATCTTTTTATATATTTACATACATAAAGATTTGCTACAAATAATAATTAAAATATGCATAGATAAATTGTATATCAATTTTTCAAAAGATGGTGTATTAAAACGCATTTCAAAATCGATTTTAAAAAATAGGCAATTTACCGTTAGAAAGGTAATCATAAGTTTATTTTATATCAGAGAAACTATAAGTAGTAAATAATTGCTTAAATTGCATGTTCCTTAACTTTAGGGATCCATTTGTTTAGATTGCCTAATACGTAATGGCTGCTAAAAATGTTTTTAAAACATTTTTTGATGGTGGTTTTAAAATTTAATTAATGTGCAATTTCTTACTCAAAATTTAAATTTCCGAAAAAAGGTTCAAAAAACGTTCTTATTGTTCTGCTTTATTACAGAAAATGGTTCTTGTGCTAGCCAAATTAAATAGAAAAATAATTTTAAAGAAGATCCTCTCTTTATTTTTATCAATCTTAAAGAGTAATAGTTGGAAGGGTGGGGGGAATGCTCTTTCCGCCATTTGACATTTTTATTTGTAAGTAAAAAAAAAAAAAAAATGGAGGTACATTAAGGCCAATGTCAGACGACTTTTTGCGCGCTTTTTTGCTTACGTATTATCCATTCACAATGCTACAGCATTGTGAATGGATAATACGTAAGTAAAAAAGTGTGCAAAAAGACGTCTGCCTGACATTGGCCTAAAAGTTAGTAAAAAACAAACTTTGACTATTTCTGAATATATTTTTAATGCGTTTAAAGTGGAAGAAAAAAAGGCATATGAATATTTAGTTTTTACAAAAATATTATAATTTTCGTGTAATTGCAACCAGTCGGGTAATATGAAATAAAGTTATAAGAAATATTAAAATTGCAATAAAAACCACGAATTTACAAAAATAACTAAATTTATTTAATAAGTAAACATTAGTACAAAATCTATAAATCATCAGATTCTTTGAAAGTTGTTTTAAATTTTACAAAAACATAAATGTAGTCTATTGTTTCGACTCCACTATAGCCTACATGACCCCAACGCCCCCCCCCCCCACACACACACACATACACGCACATCAGGCGTTATATCTATTCCTCCCCTCTTCCATCCTCTGGATCTTTTGCATTGCAAAACAGGCACATTGCATTTTCCTTATCTAGTGAACAACCTGTTAAAAATCCCATCTCAAATGATACATCGGAGTGCAACGATTGTCCGTCCTCACTAGACTCGTCTTGAAATAGTTGTCTACTGTTATTCTGAACAGCTGATATTTCATATTATCCGACACACCATCTTGAAAAATGTGATTTCTTCAATCGTCAACATGTTAACATAGAGGAAAACTGAGTAACACAGCAATAAATATAACTGTTCAACATTATACTGAGCCTGGTTAATATAACTAATAATGAGATTTCATACTTAATACGAATTTTATAAAATTTACCTGCAGAAAACTGCAAAAGTTGAGAATAAGATTTTATTTCATCACGTCGCTCCAACACCAGGTATTCAAAAACAGAACTGAGCATAGTGCCTCCTAGGAGTACTAGAGTACAAGGAAGCCGTTTGACAGTTTTACGCTCGGTTGCAATACCGTATGCGCAATATAATAAAGTATTCCACATTATTTGATGTAAATTTCCAACTGGGCGAAAAATGTCCGGACCAGGATTCGAACCAGGGATCTCCTGGCTGAAGCCGCCAGTGCTCAACTTGGTGGAACCTTTTTACGCAGATAAACTTCATGATTATAGCATCTGATCTGAAACCTGGTTCAGCTCAACAGAATAAATCTCAGGTAATGGAACTCCAGATATCGCTGGATACGTAATTACACTAGATTAATTTTAACACAATTATTCTAATTGGTAAATAAATCATATTAGATGTAAATTTCCAATTGGTCGAAAAATGTCCGGACCAGGATTCGAAACAGGTCGAATCATTAAGGTTAGCTGGGTAAAAAGGTTCCATCATGTTCGTCCGGGATAGCTGAGATGGTTGGGCACTGGCGGCTTCAGCCAGGAGATACCTGGTTCGAATCCTGTCCCGGACATTTTTTGCCCAGTTGGAAATTTACATCTAATATGATTTATTTGCCAATTAGAATAATTGTGTTAAAATTAATCTAGTATTCCACATTATTCTACTATTCCATAATACTCGAACTTCCCCTACATACTTATATAATACTAGTAAAACCCGTAACTTTACACTCGTGACTTCGAAATATGCCAAATTGTATTTGTCTACCGCTGAGATTAGGGGATTTTATACTGCTAGATATAATTTAAATATTATTACTGAAAGTCACATTTTTAGGAAACTTCATTCTTTTATGTATTAGGTGAACGTAAGACATTAATTAGTGAAAAAATCTACATTTCAACTTATTTGCCGTCACCTTCTTCCAAAAGGCAGATACAATTCTTATCAGGTACCTTACTGTGAAAGAATTTTTTAAATCGGTTCCGTAGTTTCTGAGTCTACTTTTTACAAACAAACAAATACTTCTTCCTTACTGTATTAATGTAACTTGATTAAACAAAAAATCAAAATACCCTTAAGTAATCTGTTAGAAAAAAAAGGGTTTAATATTTTTAACAGTCATTTTTGTCCGGCGAACTAAATATAAAGTATTTCTTTATTTAGCTAGCAATCATGTTTCTTGTTTACCATCCTTGCAATTAATCATATCAGTTACTATTACTTGCGTTTTATCCCATTGCTCAGAATTGTTATATTTAACACTGGCATGACGAATAACGGATTTTTCTTCTCTTTTCAAATTTTTTTTTAACTTTTTCAAAAAAGAACTAGAGCTGTAGTTTGCAGCCGTATCCAAAGAATAACAGTGAATTATGTCAGCCAGGTATCGTCCGGATAGCTGAATAGATAAATCATTGGCACGGCAACCATTTTTCACTCTATTGGACATTCATTTTGGACTCATTTTTTGGACATTTTTCACTCTATTGGAGTAAAAACCTCAACTGTGCTACTCCAGCCTTGAATATTGCATAATTAATTTCATTTCCTTATATAAACTATCAGTTAATCGTAATTTTAAATATAAACCACTATTTTTTAAAGGGAAAAAAATCTTTTTAACGATTGATATTTTTATTCGTTTCAGTAATTTCTTGAATTTGTCCAAAATAGCACTTCGCTTAATTGCATTTTCCTCTAACAATAGAACAACCATATAACTAAGCTTAATCCAAGTAGTTTTGATATCAGTTTCATTTTTATATATCTTTCGAAATTTAATATATCCTTCATTATCGAATTTTCTTGATTTCGTTCGGGATTTCACTTTGTTCCAAAAAATAGTTTCAGTCTATCAAGTTGTTTTGATCAAATAACAGGAAAGGATACTAAATTTGATAGTGTCACTTCTGATAAAAAAATTTCTTCAAGAAAATTGATGATAACTGAAAACAATTTTTCCTAAGAAATGGAAAATGTTTTATCCTCCAATAATCGCATCACATAACAATTTATGTAGTTATTATTATAGAAGAAAATGTTAAGAATTGACAAGGGTATGTCATTAATGAACTTTTAATCAATAAATTCTTTACATTCTTTATTTAAGGAATACGACTCGGTTCTAACTACGGTTCGAACTATTTTTGAACGACAAGTGAAATTTTCGTCAGAAGATAAAACATGTTATTTAATCAAACTAACTGAATATTTATAGAAAGCAAAATCTTAGTCATGTTATAATCCATAAAACTCCGTAACGAAACGTGTATATTGAGAATACAGCCCTCGAAATTATGTAAGATTATCTTTGCAAATGTATTATATCGAAATCCAATATTTGTACCATAATTCAATTACATAAATAAATGGGATGTAATAATTAAAATGGAAGTTTGCGTAGAAGGCCATCGATAAATATAAATTTTATCAATATACTCTTAGAGCATAAAAGGATGTTAAAAACTGCATTTATAAACACAGAATGCTGGCATACTGTAGCCTCCAAAAGTTACGTTGCAACTTGTGTTTTTGGCGTTTGTTATTAAAAGAATGAAACAAAGTCAACAAATGGTGCGTTCACTAGATTATAGATAGCTTTTATAAAATCAAATGAAATAAATATAAATGTAAAAATAAATAAATAAATAAATAAACATGTTTTCGTTAAAATTCACAAAAATGTGGAAACATGGATTAAATGGGACTCAAATGAGAATTTCGCCATATTAGCCAGCTATCGCCAAGTTGACTTCATATATGGCAACTTATTTTGTCGCCAAATTTGGGTATATTTTGCCAAGTTGGCCAAAATTTGGCTGCACTTTGGTAATCCTGCCATTAGTATTTTTTAACAAACTAGGGGGCTCTGCCTCCTACGAGCTACGCTCGCCAACCCCCGTTCAGACACACCAGATTCTAAAAGCACGCTAATTTGATCGACTTTAAAAAGACTGAACTATAATTTAAGAAAACAGTGGCGATCTCTCTGTAAACGGTTTCCATTCGTTTCCTATGATTGGGGATTTTTAAGACCAAATCAGCTGCTGTTAAGAGATACAATGGCTGTTTTTGTCTATGATTAAAAATATTTGTTAAAATTAGAAAATGAGCTAATGTAAAATGAATTAAATAAACAGAGTCATTGTCTCCTGGTATTTTTTAACAATGCTATAAGAAAATTCTTTTAAATAAGTCATTTTAAATGTATCGTTCTAAATCTGACTTAATTTTCACCAAAGTTTTCCTTCTCTTATTAATATTCACTTGAAAATACTTTTGTTGTTAGAAAGGAAATATTATTTGCGCTGTCTTAGAATTTAGAATTCACAATAATAATTGAAAAGATTACCTCAAAATATAAAATATATAAATGTCTCGCGCAAATGTATTTTTAAATTTAAACTGCTTTGCATTATTATTTGGCCATTTTAAATATGACGTAATTTCTTCCTTTTACGACTTTTAACGCATAATAATGAATGTTTTATTTTTAAATTTTCTTTCTCTTTTAAAATTCAAGTGTAAACATAGTTCTTATGACGTAATTTTCAATATTTTCCTGCTTTTAAAACGTAATTATTTAATTCTAATCTGAAAGGGTTTTTTTCTGTTTATAATAAATAGCCATGCGTAGATAAATTTTTAATTTGAAGGATATATTATTCTTTGCGCTGTTTTTAAAATTGGCAACAGTTTAAAATAATACCCTTTTCTAAAATATGTAAAAAAATATCTCTCGAAATGCTGAAAATTTAAAATAGAAATAAAATCTCAAAAAATGAATCAAATTAAAAAAGTAAATGTAGTCTGCAAACCGTCAACTTCTAATGTACATATAAAATTATGTAAAAATAATTAATTTCCTATGTATAGTTTTTGCTCCTATAAAACTTTTTTAATGGAACGATTTTGACCAACATTAACATTAAATATTTCTTAAATGATTTGAAAATGTCTGCATCAGTTTCTCAATAATAACGCCAATTTTCATACTTTTACATGCAGTATTTTTCTTAATATTAACGAAGAAAGAAAAGAAGAAAATTCATTGTCAGCGGCGGTAACAGCGTTATTTACTTTTCTTTAGAATAGCGTTGATAGTCCAAGAGCTGTTAAACATTTTAGGGAAGGTATTTGAGGCACCCTGAGAATTTGTGCAACACTTCTTTTGTAATGGCTGAATACAAAATCGAATGTCTGGCTGAAGGATCGTGGTCCAAAAACTGTGCCAGACACGTGTCAAGTGCCATTTTTTGACTACCCATAAAAAAAGGTATTTGGGGCACGCTGAGATTGAGACAGAATAATATTTATACTTAGAAAAAAATATTTTGAAAATGACAGACACTTTAGTCGGCACAAAAACTGTGCCAAACACGTGTCAAGTGCCAAATGGCACTTGACACGTGTCTGGCACAGTTTTTGGGCCACGATCCTTCAGCCAGACATTCGATTTTGTATTCAGGCATTACAAAAGAAGTGTTGCACAAATTTTCAGGGTGCCTCAAATACCTACTCAAAAATGTTCAACAGCTCTCCTACTATGAAGCTGATACGATTTCTTCATACGAAATCAAACTATAATTGAGTAACCATTACGTTTAAGTAGAGCTTTTGCTACGTTTTTCAAATACGGTGGGAGCTTGGGGGAAGCCCCTCCCTTTCCCCCTCTTTTGAGTTTTTCGATACACATGTTTACTAATTTTAGCTTTGCTATAGGCATGTCAATTTTCAGGATTTTATTTCCATTAGTTTATGAACTAGGGTGATTTTTTTTAAATTTTAAATTTGCCTCCCGTTGTCCCCCTTAGTGTTCCAGTTTTAAAAAAACCATGTCCAATTCGTGTATTGCCCTCAGGAATACATACATATTCCAAATTTCAAAGCTCTGTGTCAAGAGAAAGTGGGTGAAAAAAGAGTCAAAAGATTGACTGCCACATACAAACCAACAGAGTTGTAAATTAAAAGAAAGCATGTAAAAAATTACCCATCATTTTCTAAAGAACTGACTAGTTATGCAGAAAACTAGCATAGCTCTTAATTTAACACTTTAATATACTGGTGTCCAAATTAAAATTACATACCTATTTTCTTAAATAATCCAAAATAATTAATAATTTCACAAAGGACTGATACATCTAACTTCAGGACTGACTATTTAATGACACTGACTAATGTTTATAAACAAGTAAAAGGATAATATTTTTAAAAGTATAGTAGAACCTCTTTTATCCGAAACTCTCGGTTAACCGAAATCCATTTTTAAAGCTTTTTTTTTTTTTTTTTTTTAGAATCACATTCCTTCTGTGCAAGCGGTCTTTTCCCGAGCTACGAGCTTGGATCCCCTTTCTTAGAATTCCTTTAAATTTAACTTGTGCTCCCGTAAGATGTGGAGTGAACCAGAACACATTAAGAGAAGGGAGAATCGGAGTGTGTGAATGTGCGCTAGCAGGCGAAGAAAACGTATAAATTAGCAATTCTGAAGCTTTTGAATGTTTGGCATGGCTAGAGCAGCAGAAAGACTGGAATACTGGTGAACTAATAGTATTAAAAAAAACTTCTTGATAGAACTGCAAAGCAAAGGCAATCGAAACTGCGACAATCAAAACTTTGTTTCAAACCCTTGTGAAATATATAAAAGGTATTTATACTTAATTTCAAAATTAAAATTCAGGTAATTTATTCTTGTTTTTATTCTGCTGTTGCTTTATTTTTACTAAGCACTTGTTACAATAATAAGAAATACCGCATTTATTTGTCCTTAACCTTAAATTTGAAGCATTCTCGATTATCCGAAAATTTTGACTTTCCGAAAGATAGTCGGTCCCAATGAGTATTTTTCCAATCAGTGAATATCGTGAATCAAATTCTCTTTCTTTTAGAAAAAGTAATAAGGCTAGTAGATTTCAGTTAACCCCTTTTATGGGTAAAGTTTTCTTACTGCTAAAATGTGGAAATGATTGAATGACACCAGGGTTTATGAACAAATTTATTTTTAAAAGTAAGTAAAAGATTTCTTCATGTACATTATCGAATCAGATTTTGTTCTAGAATTCTGGCGCCATTGTGGCGTTTTGGAATTAAAATTAAGAGGGTTATATAATATCCCACTGCCCTTCAAGAGGTTAAAACAAGTTCTCTCGATCGTTAAACGATAGATTGATATGGAGAAATGACGACGGGATTGAAACTGTTAGGCTAATGTCAGACGAACATCTTTTTGCACGCTTTTCCCCCTACATATCATTTCTACACAATGCCGCTAGCATTGTGTAGGGATAATAAGTAGGGGAAAAAAAGTGCAAAAAGACGTTCGTCTGACATTAGCCCAAGTCTCTAGTGAACCTCTCTCAATAGTTAGACTTTTCTCTAATAATGATATTTACGTTATTAAATCGATTCCAACTTGAAAACTATGGATTATATCCCAGAAGTCAAAGTCCTCAGAATACAACGACATCTGCGAAAGATCGCTGTATTGCTTTAAATGCACAGCGCCATGCAATAGACATAGGCATGGAGAGATAACGGATAGATAACTATTACTAAAACTCGGGCTTGCGTCCAGACATATGTAGGATACACCAGGGCTTGTTAGCCCATTCTTTTTTTCTTTAACTAGGGGGCTCGGCCCCCTACGAGCTACGTTCGCCAACCCCCGTCAAGACACCGCAGACTCTAAATGCACGCTAATTTGATCGGCTTTAAAAAGATTTCGAAAGATTGAATTATAATTTAAAAAGCAGTGGCGATCTCCCTATAAACGAATTTCTATTCATTTCTCTTTGATTGGGGAATTTTAACGCCAAATCCGCTGCGGTACTACTTGATTATCCTGTCGACCAATTTCGCCAAATTATATAAATCGCCAAACCACTCGCCAAATTATACAAATCGATATAATTTTTATTTTAAATAACGAAAGAACAAATAAATTCGTACAACATTTATAAAAACACAAATAAAACGTCGAAATAAAAATAACTTGATGACGTATACACGTGTAACAACATTTCAAAATAAGCTAATATAAAAGGAATTAAGTAAAGAGAGTCTTTGTCTTCTGGTATTTTTTAACAAAGCGAAAAGAAAGTTCTTTTAAATGAGACATTTTAAATTAATTCTCAAAATATCAAATAAATGTCTAGCGCAATTTCTAAATTTAAACTTTTTTGCAATATTATTTTGTGTTCATTTTATGTAATAACTATAATGTGACGTAAATATGACGTAATTTCTCCTAAGACTTCTAACGCATGTTAATGAATTTATTATTTTACAATATCCTTTCTCTTTTAAAATTCACGTGTATACTTTTTATGACGTAATTTTTAATAAGTTCCTGCTTTTTATACGTAATTATTTAATTCTAATTTGAAAGTTTTTTTCCTGTTTATAATAGTCACGTGTAAATAAATTTTTAATTTGAAGTAAACATTATTGCTTACGCTTTTTATACAGTTGGCAACAGTTTAAATTAGTACAATTTTCTGAAATCTGTAAAAAATATCTCTAGAAATGCTGAAAATTTGAATTTAAAATAGAAATAAAACCTGAAAAAATGAGTCAAAATAAAAAAATTAATGCAATCTGCACTCCGGCAAATTCTAACGCATAAAATGATCTAAAAATGATTACACTGCCATGCATAGTTTTTGCTGCTATAAAACTTTTTTAGTGGAACGATTTTGTCCAACTTTAGCATTAAATAACTCTTAAAATAATTCTTCGATTTGAAAACTGTCTGCATCAGCGTGTTTATCAAACATTTCCGTATAAAACCACCGATTTTCACATTTTTGTATGCATTATTTTTGTTAATATTAACGAAGAAAGGCCTCCGGTCACAAAAAAATCAAAACCGGCGGCGGCGGCGGTGACAGCGGTAGTTACTTTTTTTTAGAATAGAGAGATAATTTTTATTATTTTTTTTATTTTATTAAAATTATTTTAGTTTGTACAGTCAGCGCATCTTAAATCTTACCCACATACATAAAAATTACAAAAATATTAATCAACGTTACCCCATATCGCCGTTTTGTATTTTGATCATCGTATCAAAACATTCTTATAGTATTTTTTTTATCTGTAAGTAGAAAATAAACTCTGTTGAACAGTTTTTTAGATTGCCATTTAACAAGGTGAAACTTTAATTTATAAACAAATCAGAAATGAGTATTTATAAGTACAAAAGAAAATTACCTGAGTGAATTTTTTTTAATTTGAAGTGGCTTTCGTCTGATTGCTTCTTCGTTGCTGATACTGTTATGGATGAAATAAGACATGATAATACAGATGTCGATTTTATAGTAATGCATTTACCGGATAGTTTGAAGAATATTGCGGATGGGCCAACTTGCCCCTATTATCAACATACTCCGGTCTACTCTACACCAAGTATGTCAAACATGGCGTCCGCGGGCACCATGTCGCCCTTTGAAAGTTTCATTGTTGCTCTTTCGAATATTTCCTTTACCACATTGTTTTCCAATAAAAATAAATTTTATAAGATTGTTTTCTTTAAAATCATTATTTTTCACATGTTCTCTATGCTATTCGGCATTAAAGTTTTTGACTCCTTTCTCTACAAAAAAAAAAAAAAAAAAAAAAAAAAAAAAAAAAAAAAATTAGACTGATTTTAGAATTGAATTTAGATTGAATTTTAGATTTCAGATTTAAAATTATTTAAATCTCAGAAAAATGTAGTTCAAACTTACTATGATTTATGTTTTATTTGAAATTTATTTTTACATAGAACTGTATATCGCAGAGGTCTTATCACTAACAATGTGATCTTATGAGACACATGCGTATCGTTACCTCTACGATACTGACATAATTTTGTTTTATGTTTCCGATCATATGAATGATGGCACCTTCCCCGGGCTTAATTTCCAACAAAAAAAGTATCGGAGCCTTAAAATTTGACAGTTCTAAAGAGGTAGCATACCTCCCCCTGCCCCCCGTTATATATGCGCTCCCATATATCTTATCCCCTGTACACATATTTCCTCATTTCTATCTCCATAGCATAACTTTTCCTTTATTTAAATACTTCATATACTTTTATTTATAAATCCTTTATTTAAATACTTCAATAAAGTCTTTACTTACCTTTTTAGTAGTAACTTTGTATTTTCTAAATATTTCTTACAGTTCAGTTTTATAAGTTTATTTTCTTTCTATTTACGACCGCCGGAGATTATGTTGACGTTCGTATAATGTCTGGATTCCATTTGCATTGAATACGTTTTTCCGACTGTCACTTGATGACATCGTCTGTTTGGGCGATTACGTCGAACTCGTCATTCGACGACACGCCCTCATCCACGAATCAGCTCTTTGCATTTGGGGGTGTGCCTGGTATTACGTAATGGAAGTTTCTCAACTTTTCCGATTAGGATAAATACATCGAGCTTCCCTTGTCAGTAGCTTCAGTTTTTACCTTTTTGTAGGTGCTTGTTGACTGAGGTCGGCAAGTAGCTAATGTGACGTTTCGGGAAGGGTTTTCTTTAATTGCTTAGTTTTTAGATGAAGATGAGATTGTCTTTTGAGAAGCCTTCTTTTTGATAAGTTTTATACTCGTTTAAATAAGTGATGTCGTCTTCTTTTAATCAATTCCTGTAACGATACGTTAGCCATTTCACGGTGTTAAGTATGGAGAGTATTTTTACGAACTTGCCTTTTTTTATAGAAGAACGTTTTAAAGACCGGCGTTGCCCGTGTCGGAGTTCTTGTGGCGGTGTGGACTTACGAGGAATACATACCGGCTGTGGTGAAAAGGAGGAGATATATTTTTAAGCTCTTCATTACTATGTGACTTTAAGGTCTAATGGTTTCGTCTCGAGTTGCATATATTTCATCGACGTCAGCTTTATATATATATAGTGCTCTTCTCAACTGACATCTTTTCCTGAACGAACGTATTGACGCCGACATGCTGTATTTCGTGAATCGTTTGATGAAGCGTTTAATCAGTTTTTATATCTAGCTCCTGTGCATCCATTGTTTACATTTACGAGAGATTTTAACCGCTCATTTGAGTGCGTTATATTAAGTAATTGCTTCATGTCATTTAGGAGTTCCAGTTATTAATTACAGATAAGTGATATTTAAGTTATGTTTTTAAAGCTTATTTTATTTATTGTTTTTATTTAAGTTCTTAATAAATGTTGTTGTTTTTAAAACTAGTTTTCGTTTCTTCTACCACACATTTACTTTGCTTCTTTTACTTAGTTATTGATATTTAATGCTTTAATTATTTAATAGAAATTAATTCGTTTCATAAATCTTTTAAATTCATTAACGGGGTTATAAATTCAGCTTTACGCTTTTACTGCTTCATGCACTCTGCATCTTTTTTCAACCCCATTAACATTACGTTTGTAATGTTATCACCCCCCAACCATCCTTTAAATTTACATATTTATATTTCATTACATTATTTGCATAATTTAAAGCATCTTTTTTTCTTTAGCAAAATAAAAGGTTTAAATATATCTACAAGCATATAGTTAACTTAGTGATGGGCGATTTCGATTTTTTTAGTTGATTTTATCGATACTATGGCCAACTCGATTTAATCATACTATAAATTTTTTAACCGATGCCTCTAAAGGTAATAAATATCATTTTCATTTTTCTTCAAAAATTGAAGGTAAAGTAGTTGGATGTACCAATCCCAAAACTTTCATCCATCTCACATATGTTAAAACTTCGAAATTTGCTATCACAGTGTCAAACACTGCTGATAAAATCAGCATAGCAACGCCCCCTGTTAGGCGATTTACACCGAAACCTAATAAGCAACAATTTATTCCAACGTGTAACTGAATGTGAAGTTTGATGAAAATCCGTGCATTAGTTCTTAAGATAGAGATATTGCGAAAATCGGATAAAAAACTGCATAACAGTGCCACTGCCGGTAGATTTACATCAAAACCTAATAATCAACAATTTAGTAAGCGTCAAACGGAATCTGAAGTTTGGTGAAAATTTGTGCATTACTTCTTGAGATAGCGATCTTGCGGAAATCTTGAAAAATGCAGCATAGCAACGCCACCTGTTGCGCGATTTTCACCAAAAAGTAATCAGCACCAATTTATATGAAGGTCTAACTGAATCCAAAATTTCAACAGATTCCATGCATTAATTCTTGAGATAGAGCGCCCACAAAATTTTTGTCAGAGACAAACGAATAGACAGACTGACAGACAGACAATTTAAAAAAATAGTCAAATCGTATTCAATACAGAACCTTCTAAAACGTTAAATCCTTCGAAAACCGGAAGTGGAAATTTTCCATGCATCCAATGCTTTCTTTTTGTAAAGACAAAAGAAAGTAATAAAAAATGAACGATTCGATTCTACCCATAACGTCGGATTGTGAGCACAGGTGAGTCGATTCAGTACAGATTCCATGCCGATCTTTAGATGCGGGTAGAATCGTTCTTGTTTGATTTAATTCAATTGAAATCGCAATGAGGACGATTTTTAGATACGAGTGGAATCGTTATTCTTTAATTTACTTCAATTCAAATAGCATCGCGGTTGATCCACGATTCAGGTTGAATCGATTCTTCCAATTTTGCTGTTTTAAGTGGCAGAATTGCTGTAAAATTTTTCATTATTTTAACACAATCATTCTGATTGGTGAATGTTAAGAATAAAACATAAGTTACTCAATGACACCATTTTTAAGGAACTCTTCGCAGTGAACTGTATATTTCTTTATTTTAAAACAATAATTGTTAAGAGTGAAACAGTCTCTCTGGCCGTTTCCAAATCAAACATTCCATTATCTCAATAACAACAACAACAAAAATTCAGTGTTTCCACTCACTAGTAACTAAATTACAATCTATCGTCAACACGCAGACGATTGGAATAATAAATAAAATTACGGCGCTGACACAGCGCCCTCGTACGGGAGATTTTAATTACGATCAGTAACATACTCCCGACCGTTGAAACCTGCAGGTTTCAAAACTACTCTAATATATAATATAAAATTACATAATACTACATGTAACAATGCAAAGATATAATTAATAACAAAGGAAAAATGGCTAAATTACTTTACATTTGAATACAATAAAACATACTATAGAAATTAAACAACAAAATATATTCAAAATATACCAAATATATACATTAAAGAAATTAGTTTCCATTAATTGGAAGAGGACAAATACTTCTCACATCTCTCTTTATTATTGTACCGTTAGGTAGACGAATGTTCACTACTCGAACTTTTTTGTCCTTACCGAGAAATATCTCGGAAATCCTACCTGTTGCCCATTTTGTGCTGAGCATATTTTCATCTTTGATCAATACGAGAGAACCAACATTTATATTGTTTTTATTTATTTGCCATTTATTACGTTGCTGCAAGGTGTTCAGATAGTCTCGCTTCCATAATTTCCATATTTGCTGGCTATATTTTGTTATTTTTTGCCAGTTGCTAAGTTTGTTTTCCGAAATTTCAGTGAGCTGGGGTTCAATAATAGACGTTAAGGGCCTACCTATAAGAAAATGACCCGGTGACAGAGTCTCGAAATCGTCGAAATCTGATGACAATGGGGACAGAGGTCTTGAGTTCAAAACACTTTCAATTTCTAGAATTACTGTCAGAAATTCCTCTAAAGTGAGGTGCGCGTTACCAATTACACGTTTTAGATGGAATTTGAATGATTTAACCCCTGCCTCCCAAAGACCACCGAAGTTCGGCGCTTTCGGAGGTATAAAATTCCATTCGATATTTTCCCTTGCAAAATAATCAGCTAATGCTTCATCTGGGTGTCTAACCAAATTGTGAAGCCTTTTCAATTCTAAGTTTGCCCCTACAAAGTTTTTTGCATTGTCAGAAAATATTTTTGAACACTTTCCCCTTCTGCTAACAAAGCGCTTAAAACAAGCAATGAAGGCTGCAGAAGTGAGATCTGAAACGAAATCTAGATGAATAGCTTTGGTGCAGAGACAAACGAACATACATACATACACTTTATTATATGTACCTTTCCTTTGATTTTTGAATTTAATGTAAAAAGGGCCGCAATAATCAGTTCCAATAATGGAAAATGGAAATGAAGGTGTAACACGCTCTTTGGGCAAGTCACCCATAACTTGACTCGCTAATACAGGCTTGTTTTTAAAACAAGTGACACATTCATATGTTATTTTGCGACAGATGTTTCTACCATTAGTTATCCAAAATTTACGACGAATATGGTACAACAATGTTTGTGATCCTACATGTAAATACTTTAAATGAAAATATCTTACAATAATTAAAGTAAGGGGATGCTTACTTGGCAGAACCATAGGATGTTTTTCATTTGTTGTCAAATATGAGTTACCCAATCTACCCCCAACTCTTATAATATTACTTTCATCTAAGAAACAATTTAAAGAATTTAGTTTACTTTTATTTGGTACCGAATTACCTTTCTGAAGACATTTTATTTCTTCCTGATACTCACTTTGTTGAACCATCTTTATCAGTGATAATTCTGCAGCATTCAATTCTTTAGAAGTAAGATGATCTTTCACTCTATTAACATTTCGAAGGTTATGAATAAATCTAAGCACATAACATAAAATACGAATGATAGTTATATAATTATTACTAACACTAATAATATAATCTAATAAATAATTTTGATCATAAATAGCTAGAGTAACTAAAGAGTTATCATTTTCACATTTAACTGTTTTCTTTAGTTCATCAGAATAGTCATCTGGCGAATTTTGGATGTTGCAGTCATTAGTTGGGAGAACAGTTTCTCTCAAAAAGGGGGGACCTTTAACCCACAAATCCTTTTCTAAGAGCATATCAACACTGACGCCTCTGGTAAGGAGGTCGGCTGGATTAGACTTTCCCGGACAATGAAACCACGAATTGGAGTCAGTCAAAGATTGAATCTCGTTGACACGATTCGCTATGAATGATTTCCATCTTTTACTAGAACCTCTAATCCAGTACAAAGTGATTTTCGAGTCTGTCCAGAAGAACACATCTGATGGCTTCTTATGATCTACTATTTTCTTGACTGCATTACCTAGTCGGGCAGCAAGTAAAGCTCCCAATAGCTCTAATCTTGGTAAAGTGATTTTTTTAAGAGGTGTAACTCTACTTTTTGAAGTCACAAGGTTAACTTCAATAGCATTTTCTTTTACAATTCTGAGGTATATGACAGTGCCGAAGGCTTTCTTACTAGCATCGCAAAAACAGTGAATCTCTACCACATCTGAATTTTCTTCTTTCGTTGAATTTAGCACAATTCTTGGAATTTTTAGGTCGGAGAGGCGTGGGATCTCAGAACACCATTGAAGCCACTTTTCTTTAACATCTATTGGTAGATCTTCATCCCAAGCAATTTTCCTCAACCACAGATCTTGAAATAGGCATTTCATGCGAATAGTATAAGGAGTGAGCAAGCCAAGAGGGTCGAATATTTTTCCAATAGCACGCAGGATGAAGCGCTTGGTGTTTTCATTTTTTGATAACATTTCTAACAAGCCTTTTACATCTACGATAAAGCAATCTTCACTCGTATGCCAAGACATTCCTAGAACCTTTGTTGAGTCAAATCCTAATTCAATTGGGTTGTGTAGAGGCTGAGTATCAAACCCTTCTTGTTTCCATTGCTCCATCAAATCGTTATCATTAGTTGACCATTTTCTGAGTTTCATACTTGCCTCGCTCATAATATAAACAGCATTTCGAGAGATTTCTAACGCATCTTGCAAGTTGTCAGCACCAGCGATGAAATCATCAACGTAGACGCACCTATCTAATAACTTTGTTGTTGTAGGATATCTAACTTGAAATTTCTTGATATGTTTTCTTAGAGTAGCAGCAAGAAGAAACGGGGAAGCATTCATACCAAAGGGAACTCGGTTGAAGCGATATATTTCTATACCTCTATCTCCAATCCATAAAAACCTCACTGCATCTCTGTCTTTCTCCGCTAGGGATATCTGCAGAAAGGCTTTTTCTATATCACCTATCAATGCTATTTTGTTTAATCTAAAATTGATAAGTAGATCGAATATGTTTGGATTTAGATTTGGACCTGGCCAAAGACAATCATTTAACGATAATTCGCCAACATCGTGTGAGCTGGCATCGAAGACTACTCTCATTTTTGTTGTCAGGCTTTGTCTAAAGACAGGTTGATGTGGAAGATAAAAAAGTGGTTTCTCCACTGGCTTGTGCGTTTCCGTTATTTTTTCTATGATTTCTTTATTTTCATAATCTTTCAAAGTCTCACAATATTGAGCACGAAGCTCTAATTTTCGCTTCATTTTCAATTTAAGACAGTTTAGTCTATTATTGGCTATTTTGAAATTGTCGTTCATTTCTCGCCAATCTTTTTTCCATGGTAAGGTAACTTCGTAACGTTTATTTTTATAAGATACAGATTTTTCGAATATTTCTAATGCTCTTTCTTCGTCAGTACATGTGGGATCGTCTTTTATCCCTAATGTTTCTAACTGAAAGAATTTTTGAACTTCTTTTGTCAAATCTTCATAGTTACAAACAAGCCCACAATGAGTATTTTGCGTGATTTGATTGTCAGGATTTAATACGCTTCCACAGGCAATGAATCCAAATACCGAGTTTTGGAATTTTAAATTAGAATTGGGGACTTCAATTCGACCGACTTCTAAAAGATCATAAAATATTTGAGCTCCCAAAAGAACATGAATTTTTCCAGGTTTGTAAAATTCTGGATCCGCTAATTTAATGTTATTAAGGTATTGTTCTGTTGGAACGTTAATCCGATTTACTGGAATAGTATCCGATATTTTTGGTACACAAAGAAGTTCTATTTCCGCCTTAAAATCTGAATTGTTCGAAATTAATGCTTTTACCTTGGAGTTAATATTCACGGAGATGCCATTTAATCCTGAAACCGCAACTTTTATTTTTTCTTTCTTAATTCCTAAATAATCAGCACACTGAATCGTAATGAAATTACTCATTGATCCAGCATCAATCAAACCTCTTAACGGCTTAAATTCACCAAATTTATTTTTAATATAAACAATGACAGTTGATAAGATGCCAGAACTTAAATAATTCATCTCACAAACAGATGTACCTGAAAATGCTCTTTCGTTAGAAATGTGAAATGTTGCAGCATTCGGGTCTAGATTTGAATGCGATACGATTTGATTCTGGTTTTGGGTATTGCAATCACTGACCTCGGGTTTTGAAATAAATTCATTTTTTCTATCGCTGTTTTGAATTTGCTTTTCATTTTCATTCTCGAAATGCAGTAAACTCGAATGTTTTTTCATACATTTCTGACAAGAATAAGTAGATTTACAATTTCTAACCGAGTGGAATTTTAAACAGTTAAAACAAATATTATTTTTCTTTACGAATTCATATCTAGAAGCCACTGAAAGATTTAAGAATTCTGGACATTTGTGCAAACCGTGGAATTCATTACTCTGACACTTAACACATTTAAATGTTTTTGAGTTTTTACCATTAGATGTAGATACCATTGGTGATTCGTTGTTGAGCATTGCGTTTAGGAGTTACATTATTTATAAGAGGTTTGGAAACTTGCAGTGTTCTCGCTTGTCTTTTTAAAAACTCGATTAATTCTTTTAATTTTGGTAGCTCGTCTTTTTTTTGTTCACGTTCAAACCATAATTTTGTGGACCCATCTAATTTCTGCCACAATATATAAGTTATTATTGTATCCGCAAACCCTTCAATTTTTTGATCGAGAATTTCTAGAGATCTGATACATTCACTGGCGGTATCTGCTAAATTAAGAATAGCACTAGGTGTTTCACTTTGTATTGAATTAATGGACATTAATTTTTTAATGTGAGCAAACACTTGTTGTCTTTTATTGGAATATCTTTCCTCTAATAAGGACCACGCTGTTTGATAATTATCATCTGAAATCGTTATACTTTGTACAACTTTTGCAGCTTCAGAATGAAGCGAAGATTTCAAATATGATAACTTTTGAGCACCCGAAAGTGCGCTATTATTGTGAACGCTAGATTTAAAAAGATCACTAAAATATATCCAATCCTGTAAGTTTCCACTAAAAGAAGGTAGATTAATCGTGGGAAGTCGAACTTCCGTTACACTATTCTCTTGTTTCGGCTTTGATTCATTAAGAACATTTATTTGTTTTTGTTTCGCTCTTTTAATTTTTAACCAAGTTTCATCTAACTCTTTTTCAATCGATGATTGTTCATCGATATATTTATCAATTTCCTCCTCATCGCACAATGAATAAATTTTATCAAACATTTCTTTCAATTCTGTATTGAATTGATCACATTTCGTATTTACAAGTTCTAAAGAACATTCATCAGAGTCACTTAATTTAATTTCACTCACAAATTTAGTAATTTTACATTTTAAAACTCTTTTTTTTTGTCAAAATATTTTTTAATTCAGTAGACATGTTAAAGAAAAAGTCCTACCTTATTCGAAGAAACCAAGTCTCGTCGCTGATTCTTGACTCTAAAAGCAAACGATAAATCCGTTTACTTTGGCCTCGAAGGACCAATTTTTGTTAAGAATAAAACATAAGTTACTCAATGACACCATTTTTAAGGAACTCTTCGCAGTGAACTGTATATTTCTTTATTTTAAAACAATAATTGTTAAGAGTGAAACAGTCTCTCTGGCCGTTTCCAAATCAAACATTCCATTATCTCAATAACAACAACAACAAAAATTCAGTGTTTCCACTCACTAGTAACTAAATTACAATCTATCGTCAACACGCAGACGATTGGAATAATAAATAAAATTACGGCGCTGACACAGCGCCCTCGTACGGGAGATTTTAATTACGATCAGTAACAACAATCATTCTGATTGGTGAAGAATTCATACAAGTAGTAATTTTTCCAGCGGAGTGAAAAAGTCGGAAATTGTACGTCAAACATGGAAAATGGGGTGCGTTCGTGCTATAACTAGTTTTATAAATATTCAGATTTTGGTGCAATAGCCGTTGCACTCTTATGCAAAATTGCATGAATACAAGATTTAGTACGATTATATATCTTAAATTCAGTAATCCCGAAATAATAGGACTCCATCTTAAATAGGACGTAATCACCATAGTAACCTAGAATCATTACCTATCATGGGATATCACTGAATTAAATACGTATTATAGGATGTAATAAAATGAAGAAAACATTTATTATCTTTTTAAGTTTTGATTCGATTTTCATAAAATTTGAAATGACTCGACAAAATTCGGCAAAGATTATATATGTTAAATTTCAAACCATTCGGTTGGGTAGTTTTTAGGCTGTTATATGCGGACAAACGGGCGGACCAGACGGCGACTATAAGTGCTACGTATTTATATAATTATGAACGCTTCTAAAAAGTGTCCATGCAGGGATTTGAATCCAGGACAGAGTCTTTAGCTGGAAACGCTTTATCAACTAAGCTATTCTGCACAAATTCGGCAACTAAGGATTTATTATATGATAAATCATTGGCAGCTAAAGAGGCTACTTCAGTCAAGTGAAAAGACCCGTTTGCTAATGCTAATCCCATGGAAGAAATTTATAACGATATCTTGGTTGCATTTCAATTTTTTTAAATGTATATTTTTTTTGAAGTGAAAACTTCTTTAGGCGCGTTAAGCTTTTTCTGAGATGGAGAAAAACCACTGATTTGGAGACACTGTTACGTAACCGACATGCTAGCATTTTGGCACATAGACACTAGCGCGCCAAGCGGTGAATGACAGGAACTTTTCCCTCTTCAGCTCAATCCGCAAAAGAAGAACGAAGCTAAAACTCACTTTTTATCCCGGCGTTCACACAGGAACACACACAAAATTTACATTTTCGTTGCAGTACGCTGTTGTGTTTATTGTTAAAGACAAATACTTGATACTTTCATTATTGAAGTGAAAGCTTCTTTGGGCGCGTTTGGCATTTTTTGAGATGGGAAAAACCATTGAATTCGTGATACTGTTATTGTAACCGACACCTCTGTATATAAGTATATACATGTATTGTGCATAGTTCGGTATGAGGAGGGCGGGCAATTACTGTGCGCTATTGGTTCCCGAAATACACGTACAAGAGTTAGAGAAAGGAAATCTCATCAAAAACATCTCATGTAAAAATTTGCCAAGTCTCGTGACTCTTGCTAAAATAAAACTACCTTGCTCTAGCAAAATAAAATTATCTTTATTCAACAGTTGTTATTTATGTCAATAGTTGGCGGCAAAAGTGAACTATTCGATCAAATATCGGGTAAGTTTAGCAGAAAAACTCTTGTTTTTAAAATTCGTGTTATTTTTGCGTTATGGTATATGTCATAGCATCAAACTATAGCGATATTTCTAATAATACGGTAGTGGTTTTAAATATAGCAAAAGCATCAGCGTAATTATTTATCAAGAAATGTTAACATACTTGCAGAATTATTTGACTTGCAGAAATATTTAAATTCACCAAAACAACATTTGGTAAAACAAATTATTATTTTGTTTTTCGTCAGTTAAAATGAATTATACCGTATTCGTGACCTACCTATTTCGTGTAACTAAAAACCGATAACGCAGTATTTTATCGTATTGATGGTCTGGTCAATGACCAACAGTATTGGCGGGAATTTCGATTACGGAAGATAAAATACGGGGCACAGATGTCAGATATGCACTTGGGTACCTAATTGACACCAAAATGGCGTTACTTTATTTTACAAGGTAACCCGGCTACTGTTGCTTAATTTATCAATAAATTGTTCATTTACTTTTATTTTATTTTTTTAAATTGTACAATTGTTTTGTTCTATAGTTATTAATGAAATTGTCGTTTATTTATTGTTGTTTACTTTTTAAAACAATAGAAAATAATTTAAAAATATATATTGTAACTGGTATTGGAAAACGATTACATGTACAATTCATGTACAATGGCGCATTAAATGAAAATTGTAATATAATTTTGGTAGTAATAGTTTATAATAAGGAATAAAAAAACACTACATTTAAAAGTATTTCCTGCACAATAAAACATTTCCTGACGATTAAAAAAACACACACATAATTGCTGAAGTTTTCACTTCTATTGGCACTCCCGGAGTGCCACTGTTTTTTTTTGTTTTTTTTTTTTTTTGTTTTTTTTCATTGGATAGTTGAGATCGATCTGTATGCAGGCCGTTTATTACTTTTTCGATTTTGATTGCAGATTTTTTATTTTTTTTATGAGGATGCTTTCGGTTTTGAAACCGGTTCCAAAAATGAAAGTGTCCTCATTAAAAATAACTGTAAACAAATTCGAAATCTTAAAAAACGGCCATTGTACAGATCGATCTCAGCTATCCAGTGCAAAAAAAAAAAAAAAAAAAAAAATTATTTAAAAATATTGAAATGCAACCGAGATATCGTTATAAATTTCTTCTATAGGATTAGCATTAGCGAACGGGTCTTTTCACTTGACTGAAGTAGCCTCTTAAGCCAAGGTCCTTGGTTCAAATCCCTGCGCTTCAGTCAGAAGTATTACTACTTGCACATGCTTTTATTTTCGATTTACACATTCTGTTTCAAACAGGTTATACTAGGTCAAAAACATGTTAACTCTTTGTAGCTCAAATACTCCGGTTTGAAAAAATATTATTTTGATGTTAGAATACATCTTTTGAATCATGTAAAAAATAAGCTTAAAATTTTAGAACACACAACTATAAAATTATTTATTAAAGGTACTTTTTTTTACCTCTGCAATAAACAGAAATTTACATATTTTCTAACACAAAATTATAAAGAATACAAACTTACCTTTGTTAAAAATCTATTTTTCGACATCTCTACCATTTTAACTGCACAAAACTTAAGCCGTTCATTTTGGCAATAATAATACGAAACTTCTCATATGATAAATAAATTTTGGTATGAAAAATTAACTCAGAATCGCCGTCTATTGAAAATTCTATGAACAATTTTTATTAACTGCTGTGTTGAGCAATAAATAAAATTATTGAAACCCACTGTATAAGTAACATTGACTCTGGGGTATGTTTCAGATATAATACACGCTGATACAAAGGGTTAAGCCTCCTCTGATGATCGTTTCTTAGCTTCCCCCCCCCCACATACACCCCCCCCCCAGGGGAAGGAATATCACTGAAGGAATATTACTATACCTCCAGCGCAAGGGGAATATTTCTATACTTCCAGCTCATAGGAGATCATTTTCTTGTCGCAGAAACAGGAATACTGGATACTTCAGTAAGAAAACATTTTCAAAATAAAGATCTATGCGCAATAAGACTATTAGTCCTGTCTCTCTCAAAGAAAAACATAAAAATGCTGAAGTCCGTTAAGGTAAGTAAAAACATCCCTTGAACACACAGTATATACTACACGTGCTATTTAGAGACGAGGCCTGGTTTTCAGTTAATAATGTCTATTATTCTAGAAAGAGTAAGGTACAGTCGTGGGAAAAAAAAATAGTAAACACCCCCTATTAACCCTGCAACAAATTATTGCAGAAGAAAAAATCAAATCCAGACCAAACTTTGTTTTCTTCAATAGCAAATCCTAATTTTGACAATACTTTAAGTCTTCGGTTCAAACTACGCCTAGAAACGAAATTTCTAGTCATTTGGATGATAAGTTTTTGAATTATAAACATTCAAAATTTAGAACTTCTAATGTTAAATTAAATTTTCATATTTTTCTTAATATCTCCTGAAATTATAATCCTAATGTGATAATTATGTGTGTTGCTATAATACTAAAAAACCCAAACATAAATACATTAAATTTGGAATTTAAAAAAAAATATATAATATGAATTATGAATTATGAAATCAATACTCGAAAAACATATGAATTGCATCCTGCAATTTTTTTGATAGATTTATATTTATTATGTCCTGTTTTATGCGAATTCTCAATTACAAATTTTTCTTTCAAGTAGTTTTTGAATTATCATTAAAAACGCCAAAATGGTGGTTTAAGGGGCCGTCTATAATATGCAGAAAAGCATAATTTGAAAAAATATATATATTACACATTTTATAGAATTATTTCGGCTGACAATAGTCGAAACATATTAAGAGAAATCGTCCTATTGGTAAGTAATAATACATTAATAGAAGTAACATAATCATTCTGGAGCATTTAAACAATCGAGTACAGAACTTCCATTTGGATACATCCCCTAAAATACGTTCATTTTAAAATGATTAATTCCTCGAAAGCTAATCGTACAAATTTCATGAAAGTTTAGATTTAGGCTAATTGAAGGCTGTATAATTTATTTATGCTGTCAAACTTGGGTATTGCTATTGAAAAAAACTAAAGTTTGGGTTCGTTTTGATATGTACACTGGTCATCAAAATTAAAGGATAATGAAAAAAATATGCTCACTAAGTTAACGTTGCAACCAATGCCCAATGCTGCAATTATTTATGCTAATTTAGTACTATTGAACTTTAAATTGCACTCTCGCGCATACGTTAGCGTCGGAAATATGCAAATTAGATGATTGACAATGTGGTGCATAATGGACGTATGTTGGGATTCTGGTCTGTATTGTTGTTTAAAATGAATGTGGTGTCTGAGTATGATCAGTATTCATTTTGTTATGGCTCAAAAGTATCATTAAAGTTAAAGTCAAAAGTTGCGAATAACTTGTAGAATCGAAGAAGGTCAAATACAAATGAAAGTCACCCAAGATTTGAATATCCCTCAAAGTATCATATCAAGAGCTTCGAACCGCTTTTTTAAACACGGGATCCGTTGACAGATAGCCAGGTCAAGGGAGACCAAGAGCAACAACTGCATCCGAAGACCGTTTTCTGTCATTGTGGCTCGAAGACACAGCGAAGCGACTGCAAGATATTTGGTTTGAGAAATTCAGGCTGCCACTGGAACTCGAATTATCCGTTCTACTGCTGCACGCAGATTTAAGCAGGGGTGGTCTGTATGCGAGAAAGCCATTGTTTGTGTCCCACTCACTCCAGCTTTCCAAGAGGCCCGTTTAAATTGTTGCTCTCGTCAAGTTTAATGGAGGCAAGAAGACTGGGTTCAAGTATTGTTTACTGACGAGTCCAGATATAGTCTGAACATTGATTCCAGACGTGTTTGATCTGGAGAGAGGAAGGAACACGCAACTTGCCTTCCCTTGTCCTTGAAATATCCCCGTTCGAACCCAGTCTTTTTGGCTCCATTGAACTTGACGACAGCAACAGTTTAAACGGGACCCTTTGGAAGCTGGAGTGAGTAGGACACAAACTATTGGTTTTTTCGCATACTGTCCACCCTCTCTAAGCTTTCGTGCAGCAGTAGAATGGCTAATTCGAGTTCCTGTGGTAGCCTGACGGTCTGAAACCAAATCTGCTGTAGTTGCTTCGCGGTTTCTTCGAGCCGACAATGACAGAAAACGGTCTTCGAATGCAGTTGTTGCTCTTCGTCTCCCTTGACAAAGCTGTCTATCAACGGATCCAGTATTTGAAAAACAGCTCGAAGCTCTTGATATGAAACTTTGAGGGATATTCAAATCTTGGGCGAACTCCAATTGTGTTTGACGTCCCTCGATTCTACCAATTATTCGCCATTTTTAACTTTCACTTAAATGATGCCTTTGAACCATAACTAATGATCAGTTTCATGCACCGCATTTACTTTAAACAACACTACAGACCAGAATTCCAACATACGCCCATTGCGCACCATATTGTCAGTCACCTACTTTGCATATTTCCGACGCTAACGTATGCGCGGAAATACAATTTTGTATTCAATAGTATTTAATTGACATAAATAATTGCAGCATTGGGCATTTGTGGCAACATTAAATTAGTGAGCATAATTTTCTCAATATCCTTTAATTTTCATGACCAGTGCAGATGGCCCCCTAAGCAAATTTTATATACATAATTTAAAAGTAGACTTTGTTTCCAGTCGTTTGGTACCTGTAACTTTATTCTACGATAATTTGTTGCAGAGTTAGTAGGGGGTGTTTACTTTCTTTTTACTGTACCATGCACTACCAATACAGCGTTATTGGAAAATATAATTACAGTAGAACCTCGATTATCCGAAGTAATTGGGACCGATAATCTTTCGGAAAATGGAAATTTTCGATAATCGAGAATGCTTCAATTTTAAGATTTAGGAGAAATATATGCAATATTTCTTATTATGATAACAAGTGTTTAATAAACAAGAAGCAATAGCAAAATAGAAAGAAGAATAAATTACCTGAATTTTAAATTTTAAATTAAGTACTTTGTGCATACATCACAAGGGTTTGAAAAAATGTTTTGTTTGTCGCAGTTTCGATGGCCTTTGCTTTGAAGCTGTATCACGGAGTTTTTTACTATTATTAGTGCACCAGTATCACAGTCTTTCTGCTGCTTCAGCCATGCCAAACCTTTTGCAAACCATTGGAAAGCTTCAGAATTGCTAATTTGTTCATTTTCTCCGTTCCATTCCGCAACTTACGGGAGCTCAAGGTTAATTCAAAGGAACTCTAAGAAACGGGATCGAAAATATTTATATGTTCTCGTAGTTCGGAAAGGACCGCTTGCACACAAAGAATATAACAGTTAAAAAAAAAAAAAAAAAAAAAAAAAAAAAAAAAAAAAATTCAAAATGTGCCCATCAAAAATATGATAGTAAAATCTAAATAATTTTCGTTTATGTATTTTATTTTTTATTACTTTTTATAACATTTTTTTAAATCACCTACTTAAACTTAATGAAGATAAAAGTACGAGATTTGCCGTGGAATTTCAAAACCCGCTAATAGCTTATTAAAAGAGATTTTTTCCTCATTACTGCAGGTTATTGATGCTGTAATTGGTTGATTAAATCGCTTAAATGTCTTTAGTTCTATTAGTGAATATAATTCCCATAAATAATATTTCTTTTTTCCATATTTGAACAAGAAGCCTTATTTAAATTGCAGTGATTCTTTTATTTTAGCTATTAAAATTTTATATTTTCATATCTATTTGCTTTTCGTTTTTCCTAGAATGCTGTTATAAATACATTTTTATAACTTTTCTTTATATACAAAATAAGCTGTATGTTTAGCTGGAGATTAATTCTCAAATATATTCCATTGTGCAAGATAATTGAAAAAATCCGGCTACAAATGTCCAAGAAACTTTAGGGAATAATTCTTTATTTAAAGAACTCTCTTACCATTTCTCTTAGAAGAAAAATGAAACCCTTTTCTTTTCCAAAATTATTAACACAGTGAATTATCTTCTTCGCTTCTTCAGAAATAGCCATTATTCTAATAAAACATAGTGAAGAAAATAATGTAAGAAAGACTGTTTTTCTAAAGTAAAATAGAAACATATCTTTATTATTTGACAAATGACAAAACTTTTTTTCTTTTATCACGTAAAGTTGAAAAGTTAAAAACCCTTGAGTCCGATGAAAATTATATATAGAGCCTTTTACTTCTAAAATAGATTTTGAAAATTTCTTTTTTAATAAATTACTTAAACTTTCATACCGTCGCTGAAATTTAAATTTTGCTACTCTTGTATTACTTTAAAATAAATAATTTATCATGCTACCATTATAAATATATGTATCCTAATTTTAAAAATCTTATATACGAGCAAAAATTGTGTGTGTGCATGTAAATTTAATCTTAAAAGCGATTCTAACGATTTTGACTAAATTTTGTATCCTACCGTTTTCGGACACAAGAAGACCAATGCGTAGGTCACATATTCCAGAAAATTCGATTTGTGGGTCATTTTGGATCCCTAATGAATCAAGTTAATTATATCTAAACAATGGCTCAAACGATTTTGACTAAATTTTGTATCATATCATTTTGGGTTACAAGAAGACCAATGGGCTAGGTCACATGTTCGAGAAATTTTGATTAGTGAGTCATTTTGGGGCCACTACGAGTCAAGCTATCTAAAAAATGGAACTAACAATTTTGACTAAATTTCGTGTTCTGCCGTTTTCGATTGAGAGAAGACCATTGATCCACGGTCGGCAACAGGGGGACCGCGGTCCACATCCGGACCGCGAAAGTTCAAATGCTGGATTGCCAAAAAATTTCCAATTTGAATAAATAATTTATTAATATATACATGTAATAGATAGAACTCTTATCAATGTTCCTTATATTTCACAAGTAATAGAGCGATTATTAATTTTATTTTTTAATAGTGATGCGTAGTTGCTATGATGGGAAATGCAAACGGCGCAGCAGTGGGAGGTAGCAAACTGACCAGCTGCATTGGAGCGTAGACGCGGTGGTGGGAAGGAGTGAACTGACCGGCTGCGTTGGTGCGCATGCGCGGCGGTGGGACTGGCCGGCTGTGTTGGCGGGAGGATTCGTCTGGTCAATCGTAAATTGCGATCGTGTGCGAAGCTTTCGTTCCTTTGCATTGTTATTGTCGTGTGCTAAAATAAAGTTTTGTGAATCAGTATGTATCCTAAAAAGCGTAAAGTTAGTAGTTAAAAAAGGAAGATTCTAGCTGAGTGGACAAAACAATGTTGTTTTATTCTGCCTGACATGCCTGAAGCTATTACAGCTTGCCTCATATGCAACAAAACTGTCGCTATTGTTAAAAGTTCCAAATTAAAGAGACACTACGAAACAACTCATCAGCAGTTCCATAAAAACTTTCATCTTGGCAGTGAAGCTCGTCAAGAAAAACTACAAGCATATAGTACTTCTTACAAAAGAGTAAGATCTAACTAGTTCGCTGTAGGAGCGAACAAGAAAAACCAGCAGAAGCAGCGTTGCGTGTCTGCTGGACGCTTAATAGACACCAAAAACCATTTTCAGATTCCGAGTTAGTAAAAGAATGTATGTTGGAAGTGGCCAAGGTACTTTTTGAAGAGAAGAAGGACGTTGTAGCCACAATTCAAGGTGTTCCATTATCGGCAAGAAGCAATACAAGAAGAACTGAAATTTTGGCTGCTGACAACAAAAAAGTTTGCTTGAACTTCTGCCAAAGCCATGCGATTGCACGTGCTACACTTGCTACGCTATAGCAATTGATGAATCATTGGACATTGTTGATGATGAACAAATATCTATTTTCGTTAGATTTTTTTGACATTGAGAGTAATTGAGAGACATTGAGAGTTGTATTCAGGAAAGAATAGCCAGCAATATTGTCGTGTAAAGGCAAGACTCGTGGAGAATATTTATTCAAGACTGTTGACGATTTCATGACAAAATCAAACATCAGTTATGATAAAATTGTGTCCTTTTCAACTGACGGGGCCCCAGCGATGATGGGCAAAGAAAAGGGATTAGTAAAGAGAATCAGGGATAAAAATGCTGGGCTATCAATGCATAATTTACCAGACTGCCCTTTGTGAAAAACTTAGTTCTACTCTAAAAGAAGTAATGGACAACTTGCTCAAGTTGGTAAATTTTATGAGGTCTCGTTCTGCTCTTTAGCACAGATAGTTCAAGGAGTTTCTATAAGAATGTGATTCAGCGTATTATGACTTACTGCAACACAACAATGTTCGTTGGTTAAGTAAAGGTCAAGTTATGGAATGTTTCTGGCAAATAGTTCCTGAAAGGCATTCTGAAGTAATAAGCTCAACGCCGAGTTACCAATAAATAGGAAATTTATATGTGATCTGATACAAAGTGTGTCTGCCTTTCTTCGGAAACTGTATATCTTTTAAAAAGATATTGCAAATGAAGAATCTATTCATTTTCCAACAATTCTTGAATATAAAAAGAAGAATTCCGAATTACACACTGCAGTGTTCCTAAGTTTTATGTAAGATCTTGTGAAGGAATTTGAAGCAATTTCCAAGGCTTTGCAGATATAGGTAAGTTGTTTCAAATCCTTAAATAGCCTCATAAAATTGCTCCAGCTGCAGAATGGACTGATCTGGATGCAAAGTTGTTCAGTCTTGAAAAACCTTTACTTCAAATGGAGATAATTGACTTGCAATGAGATATTTCCTTTCGAATGTATAAAACGACACCCCCGGAAGAAATCTGGGATAAAATATCTCAGAAAAGTGTGAAAAATTCAAAAAAACTAGCCATTAACCTGGCTTCTAATATTTGGCTCCACATATGTATGCGCGAAACAACTTTCTACAAAATGAATTTTTTGAAGAACAAATATCGTTTGAGATTAATATACGTCCACCTTGAAGACACCCTTCGCATTAGCTGCTCACCATGTGAACCAAACTATAAAAAGCTTGCTCAAGACCGCAAGTGTAAATTTTCGTCTTAATTTTTCAACAAATACCTGTCTTTTCTATTATATTATGTAAAAAAGTTGCAGAACGCATCCCTGCGTATGTAGTAATTTTTTAGCTTAAAATTAATTGCCGACCTGGGCTAGGTCATATGTTCGAGAAAATTCGATTAGTGTTTAGTGTGGGTCAAGCCACGGCCAAATTCGATCACTTCACAATTTCCCTTAGTTTCGGAATCGTTAAAGACTACAGTCGTCGCCAGATGGCGCGAATACCTACTGTACATTGAATTTTCTCTACTGTAAATAATGCTTATTAAGTGTGACATTCATACATGAAAATACGAAAAAGTCTCTGTACATGCGTTATAAAAGGTATAGATAATATACGTATATTTTACCTCGTCGTTTTTTATACTGCACACAGGAAAACTGAAGGATTTGGAGATAAAAATAACTCTGACGTAAAATATAGGTATATAAAGTTGATTGCGGATAACTTTGGATAATAGTAAACATTAGAGACACTGAAAAGGAAGTGTATAGGGAAATAGAAAAATAATAATAATTATAGGTTTCTACCATTTTTAGAAAAAATAAATAAAAAACAGGCGAAATTATAAAATCAAATGTTTGAATTTTAGGCTGTTATATTATAAAAACTATGATAAAAAAAATATTTACACAATGTTAAGAGAATAAGCAAGTTCGCCAGTATCCAACAACCAACTCATAACGAAATATGTTTTTCAGAACATTGATTATTTTTGCACGATTTTTAATTAATTAAAAATATATAGATATATGTGCATTGCAAACAATTTTCCATAAATTTGGCCATTATATGTGTTAATCTGAAATATTCAAGCATGTAGAAAAATAACAAAATTACATATAAAATTAAATATTCTAATTTTAGACACTGTTTTTTTTTTTTTTCCTCAAAACTGGGATATTTACATGATTCTTAATTATTGAGAAAATATCTATGTCTGTACATTGCAAACAATATTCAATAAATTTTTTACCAATTATATGTGTTAATCTGAAATATTCAAGCATATATAAAAATTATAAAATCACATATAAAATTAAATATTCTAATTCTGGACAGTCATGTTATAAAAGTGTACGATTAAAATGAAAATATATTTGCATGTTTCATAATATAAAAAAATAATAATAAGAAGAAAGTCCTTTTGCCAATATCCGGCAATCAACTCATATCGATTTTTTTTTTCAAGACATGGATATTTACATAATTCTTAATTATTTAGAAAATATATATATATCAGTACATTGCGAACGATTTTCAATAAATTTAATATTGATATGGGTAATCTTAACTATATAAGCATACAGAAAAATTACAAAATCACATGATAAAATTAAATATTCTAATTCTGGACAGTCATCATATAAAAGTGTACGATAAAAATATAAATATATTTATATGTTTTAAAACTAGTATGTTGTGGCCATCACAAAACTTTCTTCTATATAAATCACGTCAATTAAATCCTTTACATAGTAAAAGAAATAACAACAATTTAGCACCAATTCATATCAAAGTATATCTGAATTTGAAGTTGGATGAAAATTCGTGCATTAGTTCTTGAGATAGAGCTATAGCGGAAATTCTGAAAAAATATAGCATAACAGCGCCACCTGTTGAGCGATTTACACCAAAAGTAAACAGCACTAAACAATATTAAGGTATACCTAAATCTGAAGTTTGTTGAAAATCCAAGTATTACTTCTTGAGATAAAGCTATTGCGGAAATCGCAAAAAATACAGCATAGCAGCGCCGCCTGTTCAGCGATTTACACCAAAAATTAAACAGCACTAATTTATACGTCAATTCATGTCAAGGACTAACTAAATCTGAAGTTTGATGAAAATCCGTGCAATAGTTCTTGAGATACAGCTCTTGTGGAAATCGTGAAAAAGGCAGCACAGCAGCGCCACCTGTTGGGCGATTTACACCAAAAATTAAACAGCACTAATTTATATCAGGGACTAACTGAATCTGAAGTTTGATGAAAAATCTGTGCATTTTTTCTTGAGTTAGAGCTATTGAAATAATCATGAACAATGCAGCATACCAGCGCCACCTGTAGGGCGATTTTCACAAAAACGTAATCAGCACCAAACTATATCTTGGACTAACTGAATATGAAGTTTTATGAAAATCCGTGCGGTAGTTCTTGAGATATAGCTATTGCAGAAATCGCGAAAAATGCCGTATAGCAGCGCCACCTGTTGGGCGATTTTCATCAAAAACTAATCAGGTCCAGTTTATATCAAGGTCTAACTAAATATGAAGTTTTGTAAAATTCCGTGCATTAGTTCTTGAGAAAGAGCGCCCACAAAATTTTTGTCACATACAGACTCACAGACAGAGTGACAGAGTGACAAAGTGACAGACAGACTCACAGACAGACATTTTCTAAAAACCATCAAATCGTGTTCTGGGCATTCTAAAACTTATAAATCCGTCGAAAACCGGAAGTCGAAATTTTTCACGAATCCAATACTTTCTTCTTGTAAAGATAGAAGAAAGTAATATATATAAAAAAAACTATATATATATAAGCAGGTCTTTTCGCCAATATCCGGCAATCAAATCATATCGATTTTTTTTTCCTTAAGAAAAGAAAAAAAAAAAAAAAAAAAAAAAAAAACATGGATATTTACACGATTCTTAATTTAGAAATATATATATGTGTGTACATTGTGAAAATTATTTAATAAATTTAAATATTGTAGATGCTGGTCATGAAATACGGGGAAACAAAAAACTAATAATAAATAAAGAATATATTTCTTTTTTCCATGTTTCATTATTTTAAAGAATCGACTTGTCTTTTTTTTTTCATTCGACAGTTCGTACTCCAAATTTAAAGGAAATTCATGAAAAGAAATTTCTGGAATTTTTTTAGTGAATCGTAAGTGCAGTGTGGAACACAGTAATAAGCTGAATTTTACTAAAAAAAAAAAAAAAAAAAAAAAATCAAAAATCGCGATTCAGTTGAACTATACCTAAGAAAACACAAGCGTGTAAGGGAAATTCTTCATTAGACACAGTAGGTAAAAGCGCCCCCTACAATTCTCCGGAAAGAAACTCTGATTCCCCGAAAACAAAGGGATTTAGACTTTTTGTTACGGCCGTATAAGGGGGAATCGAGTTTGGTCGTAGTCAAGCTAATTTTATCTAAAAAAACGGCTCTAACAATTTTGACTGAATTTTGTATCCTATCGATTTGGATTATTAGAAGACCATTGGGAGGGTCACATATTTGAGAACATCTGATTAATCGGTCATTTTGTGTCACTACGCGTTAGAGTCAAGCTAATTTTATCTTAAAATCGACTCAAACAATGTTGACTAAATTTTGTATCCTACAGTTTTGGATTACTAGAAGACCATTGAGCTGAATCACATTTTCGAGAAAATTTTATTAGTGGGTCATTTTGAGTCGCTATGAGTCTGGGTCAGCCTAATTTTATCTTAAAATTCGCTCAGATGATTTTGACTAAATTTTGTATCCTGCAGTTTTTGATTACGAGAAGACCATTGGCCAAAGGCATGTGTTCAAGAAAATTCGATTAGTGGGTCATAAAGGGTAAGGGTCAAGCTAATTTTATCTTAAAAACGTTTTCGAACGATTTGACCAAACTTTGTACCCTTCCATTTTTAGGTACTAGACGACCATTTGGCTGAGTCACATGTTTGAGAAAATTTTATTAATGGGTCATTTTTGTTCACTAAGGGGAAAGGGTCAAGCTAATTTTATCTAATGGCGCTCGCCATTTTGCATAACTTACGCCGCCGCTCGTAGCAGAAAGAGGAAGAGATAAACGCTCCGGCGAAAAATCGCAGTGCGCTACTGGAAAGATAAACGATGATAAAATACACATCGCGCATAGAAATACTTGACTGAAGCTAAATAAATACCAATATAAATCGCTGGAAAGAAACAAAAAATATAGAATTTAGAAACTTTGAGAGGTTATCTCACAGCATATATGTATATACTGGAGATGAGTTCATGCTCTTTTTTTTTCAGAGCATAAGCCCAACTATTTGAATCCGTGCCCGATAATGAAGGATCTAAGTAGAAAATCTTTAATAATATTTTTTTTTTTAATTCAACATTAATTTTTTCATTTAAAAACCTCATTCTAGAGCAGAAATAAGTATTAATTCTAAATACTTCCTTATGATAATGTTTCATCGTTATCATATCTCTGAAAATCTGTTTAAACTAGCAAATTTCTTATTTATACCCAACAACTGGCAGAAATCCGCAAAGGTCGCAATTCTTGCTTTACAACTCTAACAGAATATCATTAATTCTGTATTCCAGTGTTTTTGAAAATTGATTTCAAACAAAAAGCGAGGGTAGACAAGAAATATCCCACTGCTCCTTCATGTTATTAACACTGGCCATGAAAAAAGCTTCAAAATGAGTTAGAATATTTTTCCTTATACCCCTCAATGACAACTTAATTCTCTCCAACTGACTTTTAAGTGTGTTCATAAGTATATAAATATGCGGCCACTGTAGTCCTCGTCTGGTCCGTCGGTCTGTCCGCATATAACAGTGCAAAAACTACCCCACCGAACGGTCTGAAATTTAATATATATAATCGTTGCAGAATTTTGTGGAGTCTTGTTAATTTTTTTGAAAATAGAATCAGAACTTAAAAAGATATTAATGAACGTTTTCTTCATTCTATTAAATCCTGTAGTACGTAATTAATTGAATGATATCCCATGAAGGTAATGATTCTAGGTTGCCATGGTGGTTACGTCCTATTTATGATGGAGTCCTATTATTTCCGGATTTTAATATGTATATGTAATCGTAAGAAATTTTGTATTCATGCATTTTTGCATAAGAGTGCAACAGGTATCAGAATATTTATAAAACTAGTATAGTACGAACGCACGTCCTTTGCCACGTTTGACGTACAATTTCCGACTTGTTAATAACAGCAAAGGATCTTTCAGAAAATGCTGTCAAATTTGGCTTTATAATCCAATTTTCGGGAGTACCAAAAACCGGAAGAAGTCATCATATAAGAAAGCAACCGAATGTAACTCAAGATATAAAACATTTATTGACAAATAGAAAAATCTATTCCTTTCCCAATCACTTCAATAGTCATGTCTGCAAATTTCATGGTTTTACGTGTAAAAATAAATGCGTGTATATGGTAGAAAATTTCGTGTTATTTAGTGGCCAAGAGCATTTTTTGAGAAGACTTTAATACTTGTAACTGTAAATAAGATCTGTATCACGAGTTAAATCCCTTTAAAAGGCAAGAAGTCTTAATCTAATTACTTTAATATTTTAAATATTCAAATTAACTTATATTCTAGTGAAAATAGGGTATCTAGAAAATAAGTACTTGAAAAAAGAACATGAATGTTGTTGGTTGGATGTTAGGGCAAGTTAGATTACAGAGGGAGGGGCGTACGACTGAAATATCTGTCTTGGACTCCCATGTCTATATATACAGGATGTCCTAAGATAGAGTTACGTCTTTACAATTCAATGAAAAGTTTTCATAATTCAATGACAAGTTACGCAAGTGCGCCGCCGTCACGTGGTTCACGATTATGCTGATTTATATCAAACGTAGTCGGCAAGAGATAGGTAATTGTCCGTACGTCATCGAAAAAGAATACGGACTGCTATTCTGTAGGTTTTCTGGTAGCAGTATAGAGGAGGAGAATTAAAAAAGCAAAAATCTGAGAAATCACAATAAAAAAAGGCAAAGAAAAATGCTTTGAAGAAGTCAAACGTCAAACTTGCAACGAAACGTGAGATTTCAAAAAGGAAGTCTACACTATATGGCCAAAGGTGACCGGCCACTTGCGATTTTAGACGTTTTGTTAAATATCTAGAAAAATACATGAGGAATTAACCTGACACTCCAGGTGTGTAAACAGTACAGTATAGGTTATATGTTTCCGTGAACACTTTTTTCCGAAACTCCATAGGGGATCGTCAACAAATTGAAAAAGAACGAATATCTTTTGGATAACTCTGTCAAAACTAATGTAACAAAATCGTTCAAACTGTTGATTATGATTAAGTGGCTTATTGTAATAATTTGTGTTCATTTTTATGAGGAAAGCGTATATAGAGAAATTCAGGTTTTCATAAAAACAGTCTCGAATTTTGCCAAGTTTTTTGCTTAAAATTTGCTGAGTTCTTAATATAAAAAAAGTTCTTAAAAAAATGACAAACAGCATTGTACACAATACCCTGCAATCAGAATTAAAATATAGTAAAAATTGTATGAAAAATGAGCAGGTTTACTAAATAATGTTTCACTGCGCATGCCCGAACGTAATCAAAATACACTGCTCAAAACAATAAGAAGAGCACATGGTTTTAACAAAATTACGCAAATATTTACACCGATAAGTAACGTAAAATAAAACATCCATAATTTAAAGCGTAGTAGAAAACAAATGATGAAAACTTTACATACAATCAAAGTTTATGACATCAAAATGTAGAAAAAGGAGATAGGTGCAGAAATCGGAATTTTGTAGAAACGTCTGTTTCACTGTCTCAGTTGTAAAATTCAATTGTCCAGCTTGTGTTTTGAGAAAAGGCGACTTGCAAATGTCACAACAATGTGATTTACTGGAATCCATGGCTTGGCGAATTACCGGAACAGTTAAATCTGGGGAAACACATCGAAGTGTAGCAAACGCTGTTGGAGTCGCAAGAAGTGTCAATGCAATGTTGTGTAATCGATTCCAAGACACATGGATTGATAGATATCAGATGGTCAGTAAACAAGGGCAAGGTCAGCCATGTGCTACCAGAGTAACTGATGACCGATATCTCCTGTTAATAGATCGTTGAGACGGAACGGGGAATGCTACTCAGCTGCAAATACAGTTGTTCTTGGCTACAGGACGTATGATGTCCAGCCAAACAGTCCGAAACAGGCTTCATCAGGATGGTCTCTATACACGTAAACCAATGGTCTCTATTCCGTTGACCTCAAGCAACTGTGCGGCCCAAAGAAGGTGGGCAACTGAACATCGAATTTGGAGGCAAAATTGCTGGAGTCAAATTCTGTCTACAGACGATTCCCGATTGAGTCTGGATGTGACATACAATGTGTTTTGGCATGGAGAGAAAGGGGCACTCAAATAATCCCACATTCGTTCATGAAAGATCACATTACATACGAGGTGGGTTTATGCTATTGGCTGAAATCAGCATAGGTAGACGTACGGGCCTGCATATCATTCGGACTGGCACTTTGACGGCCTGAAGTTATACAGACGAGATACTGAGACCTCATGTCATATTTTACGTTGCAGCAATTGCTGATTCTTTTTTTTCCATGCGTGATAATGCCAGACCGCATACAGCTCGTCTTGTAGAGAACATGCTTAAAGTTGAATCAATACAGTATATGGGTGAACATTAACCAACATGCTCTCCTGACCTGAATCCGATCGAGCATGTTTAGGACACACTCGGACGAGGCATTGCAGCGAGACTTAGGCCTCCTTTTATTGTCCGGTACTTGGCGATTGCATTTCTTGAGGAGTGGAACAGTACTCCCGAAAACTTATCAATAATGTCATCGAATCGATGGAAATCAGGTATGCGACAGATTTATCTATTCGAAGGGACCACACGCCATATTAAATTTCAAGCATTATTCCTACAGTACTTTTTTGTCATTTACATGTAATCAAATTTTTGCCCTAAACCATCTTTTCACATTCTATCCATCGTTTCAAAGAATTAAAGCTCTCTTGCAATTTTTATTTGTATTGCATGTTGATACACATGTTACTCTCAATTTTATGGCCGTGCATGGCTGTTTCGCACTATTCTCTTCACTTTTTTGCTTGCTTCCTTAATTTTTTTGAACAGTGTATAATGTGCATAATTTGTTAGCTGAATATATAGAGCAACTTTTGTAAACGTCTCAAAAATATAGCTTGAAAATTCTGAAAATTATCGTTGATAGAATAAGCTCAAAATCCGTTGTTCCCAAAATGAAGCAAAAAGAACAGGGGCTGTATTCATCTATCCATTGATTAGTGCCAATATATCATACACAACATTGCACGTACTGCTGTATTTGGATACAACCCCTCATCTTTTTGCTTCCTTTTGGGAATAACGGATTTTGAGCTTATTCTACCAACGATAATTTTCAGACTTTTCAAACTATGTTTTTGAGACTTTCATAAAAGTTGCTCTATACATTTAGCTAACACATTATGCAAATTATATTTTGATTACATTCGGGCATGCACAGTGAATCATCATTTAGTAAATATGCTCATCTTTCACACAATTTTTATTATTTTTTAATTCTGATTGCAGCGTACTGTGTACAATGTTGTTTGTCATATTTTCTGAAAAGAACTTTTTTTTATATTAAGAACTCTGCAAATTATAAGCAAAAAACGTGGCAAAATTTTGGACTATTTTTATAAAAATTTTAACTTCTCTACGAGTATACATGCTATCCTCATAAAAATGAACGCAGGTTATTAAAATAAGGCATTTAATCATAATCTACAGTTTGAACGCTCTTGCTACATTAGTTTCTACAGAGTTATCCAAAAGATATTCGTTTTATTCAATTTGTTGGAGCTCCGCTATGAGGCTTCGGGAAAAAATCCTCACGGAAATGTATGACCTGCTCTATTCTGTTTACATACCTGGAGTTTCAGGATAATTCCTCGTGTAGTTTTCTAGATATTTAACAAAACGTCTAAAATCGCAAGTGGCCGGGCATGTTTGGCCGTACAGTGTTACCAGCTCAAAGGAAGACATAGATGAGTCGCAGATGTGTGATGATGATGACCCTGGTGATTTTCTTCTGCGTATGGAGACAGAAATCTGCTGTTTTTTGCGGAGAATTCGGGAGTGATAACGAAACGTGGTTTTGTAGCACAATGTGTGGAAAGTGGTCGCATAAAGTCTGCAGCGGTGTGAACAGCCCACACAACTACATATTCGACTTTTGTCGTACTTAAATGTTGTATTCACAGGGGTCGCATTGTATATTTTATTGTTCCTACTACTATTTTGAAAATAACATCATAATCGTACCTTTCTATAGCATATTTTAAATAAAATGATCATGAATATTATTGATTAAGGGTTCTGGTAGGAAAAATAAAATTTTCTTTGTACAATGCGACCTCTGTATTAAAATTTTGAGCGCCCTACCACGTCGGGCATTATCGCTCAATTCATGTTAATTAAAACAAGTAAGAAAAATCGTGCGTTAAGCATAGATTATGAAACACTTTCCAACACTTCCTGAATGCTTTAACAAAACTTCGTTATTTAGGAAAATAAAGTATATAACAGAACTAACTAAACATTTTAGAAAACGCATAAAACATTTGAAAAACTGATTTCAGCAGTTACCTTCCATAGCAAATATGTATTCCAATTATTTTGAATAGCCCTGTATTTGATCTGTAGGTTGATATAGATACTATATAATGGAGAAATTTAGTTTAGCAAGAAAACATATAACAGGTTGAAATTTCTCTTTCAGCAATTTATACTAATAGATGGAAACATACTTGTATACTTTTGTACAATCCTGTAGTTAAGCTAGTACCTTTATTACACGCCACTATTTATCTAAAGTTTAATTCAAAGTAAAACACTCTTAAAACTACTGGAATCACATTTCCAGAAATTACCATTTATAGACGGCCATGTATCCAATTCTTTGCGTGACTTTGTATATCATTTTATGCATATTCTACAAACATTTCTTAGTAAACTAAATTAAGTTCAGCATAAAAATGCATAACTCATTTAAAAACCCCCTTTAAGCAATTTGCAATCATACCTAGTAACCATTACGAATTCTTTTGTGTAGCCCTGTATAACCGATAGAGCATTTATACACACCATATACAATGCATACATCTAATGAAACATAAAAGCACATACCATAATTAAAAATGCATTTCCAGCAATCATTGCTAATGTACAGTACTTCGGATACAATATAGTATTTGAAATCTTTTGTGTGTCCCTGTAAATAATGCTATGCCCTTCGTATTATACATGAAATAACTTATAGTAAACCTCAGCGACGTATATAAATTTCATTATACATGAAATAATTTAACATAATTCAAATACGCCGGAAAAAATTCCCTAAACCCCTATATCATTATGTAACGGAATCCTTTTGTGTGGCCCTATAAATGAATAATAACTATTCCTTGCACCGCATATTCTAAAGAATGCATATTTTATTACACTTGATAAATGTTTATCAATTTTATTATGTTTGAAAGCATGTAACATCATTAAAAATCCTTTTAAACGATTTTTTCCCATAGGCCGTAATGTAACGGAAAACTTTTGACTGTCCCTGTAAATGAACTAAACGTGCTACAAACTTCATTTGAAATAGGGTTCATGCTATGGTAGAGGTTACAAACATCCAAAAATTTCAGAACGATCCGAGTATATTTACGGGAGTTAGAGCGCGGACAGACGGACAGACAAACCGAAGTCATAAACACTTTTCAACTTTGTTGGAAAGTGTTAAAAAACGATAAAAAAATCCTAAAACTTTTATGGAAATTAGTTGATTGAAAACTCGTACTTACGCTTTGGACATATACTTCGTTAATAAAATGTTGATTTTTTGTATAAATTTGACCAGCTGTTCATGTTATCCCTTAAGTGAGCGGCATTACTCTACTATTCCCTAAATCTGCAGATTAGAAGCTTGTTCTGAAAATCGCGCTTTCATTTATTTTATATTTGTACTAGCAAACCCCGCGGCTTTGCTCGCGTAATAGATCAAATATGCCAAGTGATTTTAGCATGACTATTGTTTATTAGAAGAACACTTTTTGGAATAATTCAAAAATTACAAATAAAGCCACAATTTGACTAAACTTCATTATAAAACTGCAATAGACAAGAAATGAGATTTTATTTAATAAGAAGAACTAAAACTAATTCCAAATAAATGATAATTTAGAAAGTATTTTGATACTTTTATGTTCATTTCAATATTCATTTGAAGATTTGAATTTTTTAGAAATCAACTTAACACATTTACATCTTAAAATTAACCATCATGTCAAATTCAAATCTTCTTGTCTAACAGTCTACCACCTCTCTGGTGTTAGTGGCACCAACATAAATTGCCGAAACAGAGTTGAAATAGAATGTTTCGAAAAATGTTGAAACAGCCATTAATTTGCCAACACTAACCTTGAAATCGGTTCGTATTTCCTAATATTCTTTAGAAAATGGAATTTAGATATTTTTAAAGGCTTTCTTGTTGTTCCTGCAAACCAGGGGGTAGTGAAACCGGCATAAAATATAGACCGTATAGGATCAGGGACTATCACTCTTGATTCGCAACCACTAACTTCTATAATCGGTTTATTATTTCCTGAGATTTCTTAGAAATCGTAATTTAGAACACTTTTAGAAAGCTTTTCGCTCCTTCCCTTCGCTTCACCCCTTTTTAATTTCGAATTTATTTTCGACTGTTCTTAGAGGACATTTATATTTTATAAGTAACTACCGTGCTATATTTAAAGTTTCTAGCCTCTTCAGTACCGCAAAAAGTGCAATTTAGAAAGTTTTTTGCCCCAGCAACCCTCTAGGGGTTGTGGCACCGACATAAAATATAGCTTATGTTTGAGCAGGTTCTATCACCAAAAATGTGCAACCATTATGTTTGAAATCAGTTTCGTATTTCATAGGATTGCATAAAATTCGTAATTTAGAACGCTTATAGACGCTTTTCGCTCACTTCATCCTTTTAAATTTGGAATTTTCTTTCGACAATTCTTAGAAAGCATTTGCACCTCGCGTAGATTTAAAACATTTGTTGCTCCTGTAACCCCCAGGTGGTAGTGACAACAACGTAAAATGCAGGCTATGTTGGAGCGGAAACTGTCACCATCCATTTTAAACCATTACTTCTGGAATCGATTTATATTTCGTGAGATTGCGTAGAAATTGCTATTTAGAACGTTTTTAGAACACTTTTTGTTCATTTTCACCCATTTTAAATTTCAAATTTTTCGTGGTCTCACGTCAGATGAGACCACGTCTGTCTGCCTGCCTGTCTGTCTGTCTGTCTATCCGTCTCTCACAGAGCCCGTTCTCAGAAACTATACACGTTGGAGACTTTAAATTTTCATACTTATAGCTGAACACCACACATCATACGACAAATCATAAAATTTTAAAAAGTCATACATTTAACCCTTTAGGCTCCCACATGTGTATTTTAAACAATTCTTTCTAAGTGAGCCCTAATTAGGTTGGAGGCGTGAAATGTTGCATACTTATAGCTGAACCCCCCCATTAAATAACAAACCATAAAAGTTTGAAAAAGTCGTACATTTAACTCTTTGGGCTCCCACATATGTATTTTAAACAATTCTTTCTAAGTGAGTCCCTAATTAGGTTGGTGAAGTGAAATTTGGCATACTTATAGCTGAACACCTCACATCAAACGACAAATCATAAAATTCTGAAAAAGTCGTGCATTTAACCATTTGGACTCCCATATGTGTATTTTAAACAATTCTTTCTAAGTGAGTCCCTAATTAGGTTGGAGGCGTGAAATTTGGCATACTTATAGCTGAACACCTCACATCAAACGACAAATCATAAAATTCTGAAAAAGTCGTACATTTAACCATTTGGACTCCCATATGTGTATTTTAAACAATTGTTTCAAAGTGAGCCCCTATTTAGGCCGGAGGTGTGAAATTTGGCATACTTATAGCTGAACACCACATATCATACGGCAAATCATAAAATTTTGAAAAAAATGTACATTTAACGCTTTGGTCTCCCACATGCGTATTTTAAGCAATTCTTTCTAACTGAGCCCCTTATTAAATTGGAGATTTGAAATTTTGCATACTTATAGCAGAACACCTGAGGCCAGGCGACAAATCATAAAATCTTGAAAAAGTCTTACGTTTAACCCTTTGAGCTGCCACATATGTATTTTAAGCAATTTTTTCTAAGAGAGCCCCTAATTAAGTTGGAGACATGAATTTTTGCATACGTATAGCTGAATACCCCAGACCACACGGCAAATCATAAAATTTTCAAAAAGTCTTATATTATTTACTCCTCCGGGCTCTAACTTGTGTATTTTAAGCAATTTTTCTAACCTCCGCCCTTTTCACCCGGGAGCACTTTTCCAACTTTTGCAGACATCCTTTTGACCATTCTTTCATATTATGCACCATAGCCTTACATATTTTAGTTCCACTTTTTACCGCCAGAGGCGCCTACTTATCTCGGGTGCTATCGGTCCAATCCCCTCGACTAATATATCTACGGAAAGTCTATAAAACGGAGTTTCGTTCGGATAGAGGTTTGTTTAGAATAGGGTGAGCCCCTGGTTGCGAAATGTGGAACTAAGAGATTTTTCAAACGGATAAAGAGTTTTGAAAGGAATATTAAAAGAAACCCTCTGTGCGATCTGTGATCACATTTACCTACGTATTCACTATATTTATGCATACTATAAAGTGCATATAAATGCTATAGTTCATATACAGAGCTACCGAAATGAATTCGTAAAAGTTACTGAGTCTGAGCATAAATTGCTTAAAGGTGGGTTTTAACGGAGTTATGCATTTTTACGCTGAACTGAATTTAGTGTACTAAGAAATATTTGTAGAATATAGATAAAATGATATTCAGGGCCACGCAAAGAGAGTATATATGGCCGTCTATGGGAGATAATTTCTGGAAATGTAATTTCAGTAGTTTTAAGCGTATTTTAGTTTGAATTAAATTTTAGCTAAATAGTGGCATATAATAGAGGTACTAGGTAAACTACAGGGTTGTACAAAAGTATTCAAGTATGTTTTCATCTATTAGTATAAATTGCTGAAAGATGAATTTCAACCTTTTATGCATTTTCTTGCTAAACTAAATTTTCCCTTTATATAGTATATATATCAACATACAGATCGAATACAAGGCTGTTCAAAAGAATTGGAATACATATTTGGCTATAGGCGGTAACTACTGAAATCAGATTTTTAAATGTTTACTTAGTTATCTTATTTACCTAAGTAACGAAGTTTCGTTAAAGCTTTCAGGGTGTGTTGGAAAGTTTTTCATAATCTGTGCTGTACGCATGATTTTTCTTACTTGTTATTATATGTGAATGATAGGCTCTGTCCTCCTCAATCTTCCTTTGTCTGATAAATTCAACCGTCCTCTATAGAATTACGCTTCCTAAATTTTCTATCTAAACTAACTAAAATGTGGATTTTGTGATAATGGCAGCATCATTTAGTTTGAATGATTAATTTTTCTCCTAAATATTTTATTAATAACTGACAGCCTGAATTTATTTGAGAAATAATATTTCAGTACTTCCCATATTTTTTGTATTACTACCTCCCTATTACGTCATAATGCCAATGAAATAAAATATATATATATTCACCCACTGAAATCGGAGACTGTGTCTTCTACAAACAGAAACTTCTTAGAATTATCTCACATCATATGAAAGATTTATTTACAGAGCTTAGCTGCCAGGAAATTGCCTTTTTCCTGTTACACAATTTGACTACAACATAAAAAAGGAATAGGCTAAAGCGATTTCAAAACAAAATAAATTATTTGTTTGGTAGGAAATAATTTACTGGGTATTTAATAATTCTAAAGCATTTAATAAATTAATTTTTACAAAAAATGAAAAATATGTAATTGATTTAAAATTACTCTATAATTGACCCATTATTAGAATTAATAATTTTGGTTTATATGTGTATTTGTGTTTGTTTTTGAGTAGATGAGTATATGGCAGAAAGAAGTATATTTTTAAATCATACAAAACTTTTTTATTATATTAATTGTTTACATGATACGTTTTTATTGCATATAAATTAAACGACCAAAGTATAAATTATTGTTGAATTCAGACACTTTATTCCGGGAGATATTTCTGTGGCTCTGGGAGGGGGTGAGGCATTATAGAGTTCCGGGGGAGATTGAACTTTTTGACCATTCAAAACACAAAATCTCAAATCTTCCGGAGGGCATCTCATTGGTCCGGGGGGATTGTTTCCCGGGGCACCACCTGAGTTCAACGCTGAATGAATATATGTGATTAATAACATAAATATTTTCTAGACGTACGTAGACGGGTAACTAGATAGTACTAGCTGACCCGCCTGCCGTTGCCCGGGCAGACTGTCATTGAAAAATAAAACAGTGTAGTGGACTTCAATAAAAAAAGACTGAATAATATTTATTTATACTAAAAACTTGTAAAAAAATTAAATAAGAGCTAAAATTTCAAAAGTATAACAGTTATGTTTAAAAAATGAAACGGTCTGGGAAAATAATTATACTTACTTTAAAGGAATGAAATGATCAGGGAAGTTCTTACGGTTGAACCTAAATGGCATATTGGTATAAGATCGAGGCTTCATATATGGCAAATTAAGATTTGTGAAATGCTAATGTGATGCATTTTATAAAACTTCATTATAAATACAATTAAATATATCTGAAGTAGGAAAAACAACAGTTATAGAGTCAAAAGATCTAACTTTAGAAAGACCAACATACAATTGTCCATGAATGAACACAGCTTTTGATAAATCTAAACATATTTTATCAAAAGTTTGTCCTTGGGATTTATTTTTACCCGACTGAAAAGAAGGGTTATGTGTTTCACGCGTATCTGTGCATGTGGATTTTTTACACCCTCAAAACATCCTAACGGCTGGATGGATTTTAATGAATGAGGTTTCTATCAATTCGTCTAAACGGCCCGATGGTTTTAGGCTAGGTTTTGTTTTTATAAATTCAAAATGGCGGCCGTAAAATACAAAATGGCGGTAGAGACGAAAAATAAATTACGCACCCTATTGAGTGGCATATCATTGGATAGGTGTTTCAAAATGAAGACGATGCTTCATTGACTATTTTACAGTCAGAAGCTCCGTTTAAATATTATTTAACCTGGAATTTGTGTATGTAGGATCTCTAGCTTTACTGCAACTCTAACCATCATAGACATCTATAGACCTCATCAAAACAGTGTTTATAGATAGGAACTAACAATTAAACACAACTTAAAAGTCATCAATACAAGTTTATAAAAGAAATAGGTAAGTAATATAAACAAGTAATATAAAAAAAATATATTTTAAGTCAATTCCTACTTAGGTCAATAAGAGAATTTTTTTTCTCCCATTTTTCTTTCCTCTTGAATGGCGCTCAAAATGATTTGAACAAGAACAACTCTCTCGGTCTTAAAATACCTTGATCAAGAAAAGGGCTCTCTCGATTATTGAAAATTAATTAATTTAATTTAATTAATGAATTAATATTTAAAAAAAACTGGATTAACATGAAGTGTTATTCACTACAAGTTTTAAAAAAAAATTTGAGCTTGATTGTATGAATAATAAGTATCTTATTAACGATTGAAAATTTGAACAAGATATATATAACGAGAGTGTGAGCTAATAGTAGGAATTAAAAAAAAGATTCACATTGATGAGAAATAATTAATTAGTTCGCTCTTTACGCAGTCGGGTTTTTTGATTTTTTAAATTTAATTGTTGATTCACAAATTCATGCCTCTGTTTATATGATTCAGCAAATGGACTAATGCTTTGTAGAGGAGCAACTAATTTTTCTATAACGCTTCTTATACAGCCTCTGTTAGTTTCTATTCGATAATTAGTAGCTTCACTGCAGCGCAGACAAATATGAGTACTACTTGATTATCCTATCGACTAAAAAGCTATCGCCAAACTATATGTTTAAATGCCAATAATGGCTGATCGTAAACGTCACATTCGCTTGACATTAAACACGTTACACATCTTTGTTACATCACCAAGACATTTTTTATTTCGACGTTTTATTTGTATTTTTATTAATGTTATACTAATTTATTTGTTCTTTCATTATTTAAAATAAAAAGTATGTCAATTTTTATAATTTGACCAGTAGTTTGGAAATTTATATACTTTGGCGATATTGATAGACGGGATAATCAAGTAGTACCCAATTATGTATAGCTGCCCATACCCGGAATTCCTGTTATCATTAGCGTACAAAGAAAAATCCTGTGATATATCTGACCGTGTATCCGGAATCAATATGGCCCTGCTCCAGAAAGCAATTTGATTTCTGCCCCCATTGAGGCAAAAGTTAAAGCAACATTATACTGCCGGATATGCTCTCTATAGTTTTTCCCTTCAAGTGAATTTTGACGTAACAAATCTTTTATCAAATCGGAAGTCTCTGGTAAAGGACACAAAATTACAGTCATGACAACATTTTGTAATCTTCTTGCTGCTGTGTAACTCATTAACGCCGGTTGGCAAGAAAACTTGCCATGTAAGTATTACGAAACTTTTAAATGTGCAAACCAGCATTTTAGTAAGGAAATTTTCATATTACCTAATATCAAACTTTGAGAGATTAAATGAGTTATAATTACAATATGGAAAAACTGGTATCAACTGGTATCGAGGTATAAAAAAAAGTAAAAGAAACTCGTCCTTAATGAGTTAATTCGCATTTCCAATACAGTGCTTGGTAGAAATTGCACGTTTCACTCAAAGTCACACACTTATACTCCGGGACGTTAAAATCACTACTTTGGATTTCAGAAGCAACGCGTTCGTGCATGCGACGATTATTAAGCCTATTTTGGCGATCGCTTATGCTCTGTGTTTGACGGCGTTCTCGATCCAATCTATTTTGATTTTGTGCTCTTAATTCGGCTTCGTCTACACTTTCAAGCAATCGCCGACATCTTTTACGGGAATTTCTAACGATATTTTGAAGCTATAATAATTGCAGTGAAAGAGCGAAACGTAAATAAACCCGATTTACCTTGAACTAAATCCTGCCAAAGGACGTTTACACAGTAACCAATTAGATGCGTTTCATTCCAGCGTTGCCATTAAACATTTAACAAATAATTGCGATATCTGTGCCACGTACGATAGAGTAATATGTATATAGATTGCGATCTAAGGTTATTACAGGTAAAGCACGAGGAGATCAGTCCAGCCCTCAGTCTATCCTGTGGTCAGGGGCGTAAACCACCTTGGTCGCTTAGGGGGGTGTAGACTCATAAATTTCCCACTCCAAGAAGAAAAATTTCCGAGTACCATTGCCAACAAAATGCCGACTAATTAATATATATATATATATATATATATATATATATATATATATATACTCTCATGCCCAAAAGTTTAGCATATAAAAACGAAGAAAAGATATCGTAAATATCTTACGAATAATTAAACTTTATAGATAATAGATGAAAGTCTCAAGATAATTATGACTGAGCGTATCGAGATAGTCAAATAGGTTTTAAAGCGCTGATGTTGATTCCTTTTGAATTATTAATGTATGTCTCTAAAAATTAGTGGTGAAGTACTATGATTAATATGTGTAGAAAATTGCGGTTTGGAACTCCAAACTAGAGATCTGCACGGGCCGGGCTCGGTTCGATTTTCATTCACAGCACTCGGCCCGGGCCATACTTTTTTCTGAAGGCTCGGGCCGGGCCTAACTTAATTTTTCTGTACAGTGCCGGGCCTGGTTTCATTCCTAGTCTTCACGGCCCAAAATTTTCAGTTCTAGTTTTGAGCCAGCCCGTATGAAAATCATTGTCTCAGCGTGGCCTGGTCCATTTAAAGATCAGTTAAATTAAGCCTGGCCCAAAAGTTTTTGCAAAAAATGCATACATTTTTGAATCGCCATTATTCTACACTTAAACATTAAAATTTATTATTTTTAAAGAATAGTAGATTTCTACGCATATTAAAATATAATTAAATTAAAATACAGTAAAATGTGTGAAAAGGAACCTGCCTATGACGGAACCCTGTTTTAAACTGAAAAACGTGTTGATCCATGCAAAATTAATATACTAATAAGTAAGAAAAGAATATATAATACATTTACAACTTGCTAAGAAGGGAACTTGTCTATAACGCATTTTTTTTTCTTTTCTATGCAATTCCATCTTAGAAGATTTTACTGTATAGCATTTTTCCGATTTTTAACACATGGAATTTGGATTAACAATATTAATGATAACTGAAACATTTACATACAAGAAATAGAGATTCATTAAACAAATAAATATCGCAGCCTGCTGCACTTCTATAAAAATAAAGATTATAAACATAAAAAAAAAAGTTAAGATAAATATTTTTGGTCAGAACTCCTCGTACGACACAAATTTTTAACTAATTCGACGTAAAAATCAATGTTTTGTAGAAGTTCACTCGGGCCGGGCCGGGCGGGGCTCGGGCCGAACTTTTAATTTTTGTATCGGGCCGGGACCGGGCCTGGAAATGTCGCTCGTGCAGACCTCTACTCCAAACTGCTTTGTTTGATAGTGATATGTCTTGTTTCTAAATGTACAAAATTTGATGAAACTGTATTATTGAAGAGCTGGGGATTCGATGCCCGTTTTTTTACCAATAAAGGGCTTAATGCATTTTATTTTTTCTGTGTATGGCATATTTATTCACATAGACTCCACTCCGGATAGAAATTCAAAATCTGAATTAAACATAAGGAATCCTGTTACCAGTGTACGATGTACGTCTACAACATGAAAAAAGTCAAAATTTAAAAGATTGAAAATTTTCGAATGAACAAAACTTATAACCATTTCTTAGTACTGCAATAAAAGTTAATCAAATTTTGTACGTTTAGTAACAAGAAATATCGCTATGTAACAAAGCAGTTTTTGATTCCAATCCGCATTTTCCTATACATATTAATCATAGACTTTCTCCCCTAATTTTTAGATAAATTTATTAATAATTCGAAAAGAATCGACATCAGCGCTTTAAAATTATTTGACTATCTCAATACGATACGCGAAGTCATAATTATCCTGTGAATTTCATCTATAAAATTTGATAATTTCCTAAGTAATCGGTTAAAATTGTTTCTTTCTGAGTAAAATTGAAATCTGTTTGCTTGGGGAATATTTTAAAGACAAAAATGTGCCAAAAATACGGGATTTCTTAATTCTTTCTAACGACATACTTTAAAACAGGGTAAAAATTTGTTGTCACCCCTGTTTTTTCCAACCAAACAAAATTCATTAATAATAATAATATATAAAAAAATCGAATACAAATGAGAAAGGAAAAAGAAAATGAAAGTATTATTTCTGATAGAAGTTAACTCGTATAGATTGTAAAATATCCAGATTATTTCGAGATAAAAATTTAAAGTATTTGGGTGTTTTCAATTTCATCCGGTAACATATAAATTTCTTGAAACACATTTTTAAATCAATCTAAAATTATGTAAAAAAAGTAAAATAAAAAATTTACATCATTTTTAAATAAAATAAAAAGAAAACACAAAATTAGTAGAAAAAATAAAACCATAATTATTTTCGATTAAAGGTAAAATTCGTGTAGAATGGGAAATATCCAGATTTTGATAGGGTAAAGTACTAAATATTTGCAATTCAGTTTTGAATTTTCATCGGATATCACCTAAATTGCGTGATACACGTTTCTAACTAAATTTAACGTTAGATAAAAAAAAAATTAGAAGTTTCTTCACTTCAATCAGTATGTCTTAAAATTTCCAGACTAAACTAAAAACTTTCCAACTTTAAATAAATACAGCTGGATCTCGAAGTCAAAGGGAACAGAAAAAAGTTCGGAATATCAAAGTTTTCGATCAAAATATCAAGGTTACAAATAATATTAACATTGCTGGAATATGTATACAAATATTTTGTTTCTTCATATCGAGGTTTTCGAGTTCACAATATTTGACATGTCAAAGTTTTTCTGTATAGTTTTAACCACAAAAATAAAATCCGTAATATTTCCGACTAAGTATAAATTTATATAGGTTTTCTTCGTTCTAAATTGTTTTTTTCTAATTTTCTAATTAAAAACTACAAGGGAAAATAATCCGATTAAGAATAAAATTTTATAGGTTTTCTTCGCTCTAACTTGTTTTTCTTATTTACTAATTAAAAACTACAGAAACATTTCTTCAATTCTTAAGTTTTTATACGTTAATGCCATTTTTTTTCGACTAAACTTACTTTTTTCCGACTGATTTTTTCCAATTTATAAGCTTTTATAAGTTAATACCATTTTTTTCCGACTAAACGTACTTTTTCCGATCGAACGGGAAATTTTCCGACTGATTTTTTCGTAGGGGGGTGTTGCACATCCCCTTACCACCACCCCCCCCCCAGGATTTACGCCCCTGCCTGTGGTATGGGAGGTATTCTAATCTACAGAATTGGATGGGAGGTGTTAGAGTTTAGCCTGTACTTCCCTGATTTATCACGTGATTTCCTTGCCATAGATCGAATTCAGCATGAGCATGTCTCCTCACGGAAAGATGATGATTTTGTACTTATTAAACGTCTAGAAGTGCTAATTTCCTCCGGAAATCCATAATGTCCCTTTGCCCGGAGCTACAAAAATCCCTCCCTGATGAAAATATCTCAATCCAATACTATCTGCCTCAATTGAATGACACCTTATAGTCCGAGTACTACACGACCAAAATAAGGTGAAAACTGCAAATCGTGATAAGAATATACAGATCGGTCAGTATCTACTCTATATTAATACGATGCTTTTTCAGAGGAGGAGCATCGTGTAAAGTCGTGGGAATTTAAGATGGCGGCTGTTATTCAAAATGGCGTCATTTTCTGATTTTTCTTAGTATCCATCATATAAATATGTGTTTCAGGTCGATTTCGATATTTTTAACGTCCAAAATTTCCTTTTTAATACTTTTCGCCGAAGTTGAATGAGTTTATGAATTCAGTTTGTCTGTTTGTTTGTCTGTCTGTCTGCTTGCCACTCCATGCTCTAACTCGCTTAAGTATCGCTACTCGCTTAAATTCCCTCGGATTGCCATGTAATTTATATATGTTATTGAAGTTTACAATAATATGTTCCGAATAACAATGAAGTGTATAGCTTTTATAGTCCGCTTACAGGGCCCTCAAAAGAATTCCATTACGTTATTGTCTATTAATCCGGGTGCTACGGTTGAGAAAACTGCAAATGGTGAGAAGAATATACCGATTGGTGAGTATCTACTTTATATTAATACAATCCATATGAGAGGGGGAGGCATCACGTAAAGTTGTAGGAATTCAAGATGGCGGCTGTTATACAAAATGGCGTCATTTTCTGAATTTTCTTACTATCCATCATATAAATGTGCGCTTCAGATCGATTTCAATGTTTTTAACATAAAAAATTTCGTTTTTAATGCTTTCCACCATAGTTGATCCAATTTATGAATTCAGTTTGTCTGTTTGTTTGCCTATCTGTCTGCTTGTTATTCCATGCTCTAACTCTCTTAAATTCACTCAGATTGTCATGTAGTTTATATATGTTATTGAAGTTTACAATAACATGTTTCGAATAAAAATTGAAGTGTATAGCTTTTATAGTCCGTTTACAGGTCCCTCAAAAGATTTCCATTACGTTATTGTTTATTAGTGCGGTTTCTACGGTTGAGAAAACTGCATATCGTGAGAAGAATATACTGATTGGTGAGCATCTACTTTATATTAATACAATCCATATAAGAGGGAGAGGGATCGCGTCAAGTCGTAGGAATTCAAGATTGCGGTTGTTATTCAAAATGGCGTCATTTTTTTGAAGTCTTGTAATTTTCATACTATTCATCGTATAAAAGTATGTTTGATGTAAAATGTATGTGGAAAATCTGTAAAAATAAGTGTCGCTGTAGATGCATATTATTATGCAACTTCAAAAACGAATGTGAGAAATATAATGATACAAAGTGAAGTTTTTATATTCTCCAACTTTAAATGTAACATGCAATATTTTTAATGTATAATTAAGGTATTAATAAAAATGCATTTTTTAATTTATTTATTCCTTTCATTTTCCTCACTGTAAAATACAAAAACACTTTAATAACTGTCCTATTTTCATTTTAAGCGTATTTCTGATATTAAAAAGGGAATTTTTGCAGTTTAAAAATATCGAAATTGACATATTATAGACACTTTTATACGATGCATAGGAATAAAATTGCAAACAATTTTGAATAACAGTCGCCATCTTGAATTCCTATGAATTTGGAAGATGCCTCAACTTCTTATATGTATTGTATTAATATGAAGTAGATACTGATCATTCGGGATATCTTTAACACAAAATGCAGTTTTTTCATACCTAGCAGCTCCACAAATAATAGTTGATTTAACAGATGATCTTTATAGAATTTATACACGAGTTACAAACACACGTATACTTTTTTGGTGTGTTACTGTAAATAAACGATAAATACTATGCGCACCTTATTCTATTGTAAGTATCGTGTAGTGCACCTCACTGATGTGTGCAAATTTGAATTTGTTTCAGAGAGTATAACATGATTAAAACACATTGCAAACGATTTCCCCACATAGACAATAACGTAATGGTATTTTTTGAGGACCCTGTAAACGTACTATACAACCAATACACTTGAATTTTTATTCGGAACATTTTATTGAAATCTTCAATAACACATATAAATTTCATCGCAATCTGAGTGAATTTAAGCGAGTAGCGATATTTAAGTGAGTTAGAGCATGGAATCGCAAGCATTTAAACTTCTTTGCACATGTTCATTATCATATTATGTAATAAATCTGCGCATGGAATTAGCCTTCAGGGGTTTTTTTTTTTTTTAATAAAAGTATATAAATGTATGTTAGATTTCATCGTTTTACGTTATATATATATATGTAAGAAAATTATATTAAATGTAATATTAGGTGTATCTAAAAATCCATGCGCAGTCTTGTGTAATACACATTTGAAAGTCTTAAAAACAAATTGAGAAAAAATATCAATTTAAAAAAAAGGAGTATGGATTTTAAAAAAATTCAAATTTTTATAAGATTTTTTAAAATTTTAATTGAATATGCAGTTAAGTTTTTTTTTTCAAAATGTTCTTTTAGTTGAACATTGAAATGCAGTGAGTTCACCATTTGAACCATATTTTTTTAAATAAACAAAATTGTTGAAAAGGTAAACTGTCCCCTTAAAGTTAAATTCATTTTATAGTCGTTCCAAAATAGATCGCCATACGGATGAATGGTCTATTTGCCGAGATTTTTTAAAATATAACTCAAAAACTGCTTCGCAGAATCAGTTGTAATTTTTTATTCTCATATCTGAAGCTTCTAAAAAACTGTTTCTGTTAAAGAAATAGTACTATTCGTATTTTTTGGAAAATTTATTTCAAATATATATTGTTTTCAATTAATTTTCGGAAACAATATTAATTGCAATTTATATATATATATATTTTTAGCTGAAAAAGTTTCTTGCATTATTTAGTGCATTTTACATTTTTTAATAAATCCTTAAACTACCTCTTTCTTTTTGTAAAACCTACATTTCGGTAAAAAATATATAGTTGCCGTGATTTATGCTCCAACTCTCGTATAAGTAAATCAAATCTATCATATGAAAAGGCCGAAACGAATTTGTAATTATTATTTGTGATTATTTTTGTTATTATGTTTGAAGTAGTAACTGCCATGATTTATGCTCAAACCCTCGGATAAGCAAATAGAATCTATCTTTTGAAGACGAAGGAAAGAATCTGTAGAATATGTCGGTTATTCAAATGACATCATAACCAAGAAAAAACAAAAAGCGGAACAAGAACGTTCTAGATTTTCATTCACATAAGTGTCAGAAAATTACATTTTATTTTCAAAAGAGTTAATTGGATATTGTATTATACTGCTTTTTTCACACATTTCTCGCATTCGGTTGTGAAATAATGCATATATACATACTTGAAAAAATGAAATGGTGATTACTTTTTCTAAACATATTTCAAAAGTCCCCCAGGAGAATAAAATTTCTATGAATTTTTAAATTTTCACAAGACACTTTAAAATTTAAAAATTGGTGAGAAAGCATATATCTCTTTGTAAATAATTTTAGTTTATTTTAGCGCCTTTCAAACTATAACTACAAAGGAAATTTTTTTGTAAAATGCATTTTTTGCAATCAGTTTTACGTGAACATTTTAATATGCTTAGAAACATTTGTTTAGTATAAACTTTTACTGTTATAATTAAATTGGTAGAAAATTCTACAAAAAGCTATTTTTTAGATTAAAACATTAATGGCATTAAAAAAATAAAGTATTTCATCATAATTTTCCAGATATTCATATTATTTAATCATGTTTTATTTATTTATTGTAATCCCTAGAAGGTATAAAATCCAATTTTAATTGTATGTATATTTTTATAATTTCAAAAATACCATTATATTTTCGAAACTTGGCAACAGTTATTTTTGAATTTAAATGACCCTGCATGGGAAATTTTCAGCGGGATTCATACATAAGTTATCTAAAGATTAAATGTTGCAGGCATCAAGTAATTTTTGTAATTTGCATAGTGGAAACTGCAATTTTATCATGGGATATCCTTTCTAACCACTTCTGAAATTAAAAAGTGTCTTGTGGGAGTTTAGAAATTCATAGCAATTTTATTCTCGTGGGGAATATTTGACATATGGTTGGAAAACGTAATCACCATTTCATTTCTCAAACATCATGTATAAATTATCAGTAGCGTTGGAGTTGTTTAAATACATTTTGTGAACATGTTTATTAACTTGCAATCTCTCGCATACTTCATTTTGTTAACACAATTTAGGAAAATGCATTTGAAAGGTTATAAAATTGTATAATATAAAAAATGTAAATAACTTCATGATGATTAAGTTGGATATTAATGTCTGTGAACAAGGTTAGATAAAAATTATATTAAGTAAAGGGTGTCCAAAAATTATGCCTGAAATTTAAAGTTCGAGGGGTCACATACCAAGTGCTTAAAGTATTCGAAGATCTTATTTCATGTGTATCTGCACTTTGAAAAAAAATCGTACAAGTACTACGATTAAGTTAACATCTATTAAGTTTCAGATTGGCTAAAATAACATATGTTTTATTTTGTCAGGATTTGAGACTGTTTCTTTTATGATTTCTTTTAACAAAAATTATGTTATTTTTATAAGTTTTTAAGTTACATATGATTTTCCAGTTCAAAATTTGTACTCGAACTTTAACTCACTTTTAAATATCCGATCGAGATTACATTTTACATACTGGTGCCAATCCAATAACAATCTAATATTATTATGATTTTCGGTGGTTACCATTTATACTTATTTTACAGGATAACACAAAAAATTTCGGATAGATTACCGCCAAGAAGTTTAAGAAAAAGTTTTAGATTAGATAATACAAGACTGCGTTTGTTGGCTTTTTTAACTTTTATGTATTTTTTACCACTGAATCCGAAAATTACATTAATTTTTAACCATCATGTCAGGATATTTCGCAAATCATAAATTGTCAAATTTAAAGAATAGCAAAAATTGGATACTATAAAGTAGAGGAGATGGTTGTGTTTTTTAACTTTGGATAATAGATTTTTACGTACTTTTTAGTCCTGAATCTGAAAATGACCTTCATTTTTAACCATCACGTTAGAATTTTTTTGCAAATCGTAAATGTGTAAGTTAAAATATAGCGAAAATCTCATGCTATAAAACATATGTAAAACTTTTTTTGTTTTATTTTATTTCATTTTATTCAATAATTTATTCGATATTTTTGCTTATCCTGGGATTCTTACAGCTAAGTAGCTGAGTGGTCCGATGAGATGAGGGAGGAGATTCAATTTTAACTTTGAAATTTGCGAAAAATACTGATGTGATGGTTAAAAATGAAGGTCAATTTCAGATTCAGCGGTACAGAATACATAAAAATCAATTATCAAAACCTAAAAAACATGCCATAACCCAACTTTTGCAGGTTAGTGTAATCTAATAATATTTTAAAATACGTATCGTTTTGTAAAGAATTGAGGCTGTTAGTTTAGCATCGTTTTATTTTAACAAAAATTCTGTTTTTTCTTTCTTCTTAAATGTTTATTACAAATTGTATATTTTGCATTAATTTGTCAGAATGACTAAAGATTTCAAATTTATATTGCAATGTTAATTTTACTCTCAACCATTTTTTAATATATCTGACGAAATTATATTTCGACTAAATTTGTGAATGACCCCCAATTTGCAGCAAAAAATATGCTCCAACTTTGAACAGCTATTACTCGGTCAATTTTAATCGTAGAATAACGGAACTTTTTGTGTATTACTTTCAGTGTAAAAGGAAAATTTTACTAAATATAACTTATAGGACAGGGGGACCGTATAAAAATTTAAATTTCGTAATTTTTTAAGAAATGTTTTTATTGGCCCAAATCGCTTTTAAAATATTTCTTTACCTGATTTAAAACATTTTTGTAATTGAAACTATATGTCTATGACTAACGGTTAAGGAATTATCCATTGGACACCGGTGAGACCGGACACCCTGTATATTTTAATGTAAAAAACCAAAGATTGGAAAAGTTGGAAAATACTAGGTTTGATCGGTAAATCCTAGATTTGTCATGTTAAGACTCCGAAAAATGTTTCTAAATGCTTTTATTTCGGGCTTTTACTAAATAATTTCAGTAAATGCTGACAATTTCCAACACCTATAGAAGACCGAAATGATTAATGAGTGTGCCATAAGGCAATCATTCGAGTGATGCGAGATTAACAAATTACAATTTTTGAAATTCAAGCTATTTAGTAAACTCAAGCAAATTCTCCATTGTTTTTACTTGGCATTGGATTGCTTTGAAAGTTAGCAATTTTAGCGTGTAAGAAATTTTAATACATAAGATTGTTTGGTAGCGATTTCACATAGAAATCGTTTAATAAAAATGAAATTTCTTATTTTTTGAAAAAATGTAACTTTTTCCAAAAGGTATCCACAAATTGACAAATTTCTAGGTGAACTCTTCTTATCGAAAAGAGGACAAGATTTACTGCGGCGCCACTTATTTGGCTTTTAGGTAATTTTAATTAAATAATTAGTAAGTTTCAGAACTCGGTTGTTCTTTTTGCGTTATCTTATGTAAATATTTCCAGATTTTCAGTCATCTCTAGCAACTGATAAATTAAAAATTCTTAAATAAAATCACAGAAATTATATATCATTAACATACAGAGTGATTTTACTTAAAGTTGCACTTTCAAAAGCCGGTGAAAAAAGAACCACTTATCAGAAGGACCTGACAATTCATCTGAGCATACGTAAAGCAATGAAAATTCATTATCGTTGATGGCGCTGTACTCGTCATAAGATGCTGATTAAAAAACGTCACATACTGTTGTGGCACTCTTTGTTTATGCACCACGACAAGATAGTGCCACAGCGGATAGGAAAAAATCAGTTTTTAATTGTCCCTAGGCCAAAAACGTAGAAAAAACAAAAACGATGTCTGTTTTTAATTTTTCCTAAGCCAAAAACCGTAGAAAAAGCAAAAAGGAAATCAGTTTTTAATTGTACCCATGCCAAAAACCGAAGAAAAATCAAAAATTTATGAAATCATCAAGAAAAGGGTTGGGTTGGATTGATTTTTGACGGCCAATTATCTACACGAGGGATATAGGCCCAGGGGGGAAGTGCTTTCCGTGGGGGTCTCTCTAAGGGAACCTAATCCGTATTTCCACATGGAAAATCCACGGCTCGAAGAAAACCACTAAAACTCCGAACGATTAGGCCGAAGGGCGCGATTGGGTTCGAACCCATCACCACACGTCTATCAGCTTCGAGAGCAGAACCTCTCGGCCACTGGTGGGGCCATCAAGAAAAGGGAGCCGGCTACAACTTGTTTGAGGAATTTTCAATATGCTGTCATCCGTATTCTCCTACGAGCTGAAACGTAAAACAGCATGTTCCACAATAGATCTGAGTATTTCAGAAGTGATATTGTGTATGGGTTGCATAATGCGTGTTTTCAATTCATCTAAGTTCGCAATTGGACCTCCGTAAACAACATGTTTTAAGTAACACCACAGTCAGAAGTCACAAGGGTTCAGGTCAGGTGATCGTGGCGGCCAGACTGTGTTGGGAAATGGCGACTGGTAATCTAAAGTTCGGAAAATTGCTCGTGCACTGCACGCTCCCAAGGCACTGCTTGACAGTTGCTGCAATAGTATAGCCACATCCTACACTGATGCCGAAGCAATTTCTTTTCTCCCTGTGCCAAATTTCACTTTTAATGTCCGGAATTTCTTCAATGCAATTGCCGCACAGTCACCGTTCTTGTAAAAAAGCTTCGCAAGCAGAGTTCGATTCTTCAATGATAGAGTTATGGCTACCTTCTTAGACGCAGAATAACAGGAACTGCATGTTCCCGCCTTTTTGTCACAAGTGTAATGTGTGGTGCGCATGTCACGTCTTTTAATTAGCATTTTATGACGAGTGCAGCGCCACCTGTCGGTCAACTTTTGAACTTTTTTCTTTCTGAAAACAAATTCCCATTGCTTCACGTAAACTCAGATGAAATATCAGGTTATTCTGACAAGTATTTGTTTTTTTCTTTTTTCAGCCTCTTGAAAGTGTAACTTTAATTATAATCACCCTTTATGTGATAAAAACAGCAACAATATTTATAATTTAAATCTTTATGTTAATTTTGGAAAAACTATTTTATTCTACCGTTCAAACTCTTGCTATATAACTTTTATCTTTATGAATTCTTTCTGTCACATTCAGACATAATGGTGATCTCTTTTGTTCCTAAATTCCTGGTGCATTTCCATCAAAGCGTATTGAATATTGCGTTGACATGACAACGGGCATAGGATGGGTTATCTATTTTCTCTCGCGGTTGGAATCCGGAAAGCATAGTGAGAAATATTTTGAGTGATTTAAGAAGTTAATCACTTTATTCATTCTGATCATGAAATTTCAAGACGAAAATTGATAAAGCTAACTAGAAATAAAAATCGGTCACAATAACATCATTTATTTCGAAACTAACTCAAATATTTTATAAATAAAATGTTAATTTCTAAAATAATAATAATAATAAATAAAATAAATTTTTATGACATAAATTCTTCAAAAGGCAAAAACATTTCTACAGGGCTTTAAATTTATATTATTAGGTGCGTTTGTCATTATATAAATACGCAACATCTATAGTCGACGTCTGGTCCGTCCATTTGTCTGTCCGTCTGTCTTCATATAACAGCGCAAATATACCCAACCGGATGGTTCGGAATTTAATATATATAATCGTTGCAGAATTTTGTCGAGTCACTTCAAATTTTATGAAAATCGAATCAAAACTTTAAAAAATATTAATAAAGTTTTTCTTCATTGAATTTAGTGTATATACAGGCATAATATAATATATTTAATGTATATACAGATATAATATAATATATTTAATATATATACAGACATAATAATAACCCATTTTATCGAGTCATTTCCAATTTTATAAAAATAGAATCAAAACTTAAAAAGATATTAATAAAAGTTTCCTTCATTCTATGAAATCCTATCATACGTAATTAATTCAATGATATCCCATGGTAGGTAATGATTCTAGGCTGACATGGTTATTACGTCCTATTTAAGAAAGAGTTGTATTATTTCTTTATTACTGAATTTAATATATAGAATCGTAATAATTTTTTTATTCATACATTTTTGCATAAGAGTGCAACGGCTATTGCACCAAGATCTGAGTATTTATAAAACTAATTATAGCCAGTGATATGGGATGGGTAAATACCCAGCAGGTAGGTATTTATTTTTTGGGTATAGGGTGTTTCTAAACTCATGGTACAAACTTTAAGGATAGGTAGAGCACACAGTAACAATCAGTTATAGTATGGGAATGTATGGGACCAAGTGACGCATTAAGGTAGAAACACCAGAGGGGCAATTAGGCCCCTTTTTTTATTTTCAAAATTTCTCATTCAAACCAGAAAATTTTTATGCTATCCTTTTGTTAACATTTCATAATTATCTATACTTCATATTATAAAGAGGTAAAAATTGTTTATTTGTAGGAGGTAAGCTCTGGAACTACCGAACCGATTCCAAAAGTAATGGTATCAAAATGATGGTGTTAGTCCAACTTAGAATATAGGCTGTATCTTATGTCCGTACTACTGGCAAAAAGGGGGTGCAGGAGCAAAAAACGTTCTAAAAATACGATTTTTGTGTTACTGAAGGACCTAGAAACATGAAATTTGGAATGGTAGTTATTATAAGATAATAATGATTTCTAAGGACATTTCTTAAAAAAAATCAAAATTAAAAATGTGTGAAAATGCACGAAAAGCGTTCTAAAAAACTTTCTAAATGGCGATTTTTACGCAATTTCAGGAAGTACCAAACTGATTTAAAAATAATGATGTCAAAATGATGGTGACAGCCCTTGCTCCAACATAGGCTATATTTTATGTCGGTGCCACTACCTCTAAAGATGGTGCAGCTGCAAAAAAAAACGTTCGAAATTGCGATTTTTTTGTTACTGAAGGGCCCAGATACATGGAATTTGGCATGGTAGTTACTTATTAGATATAAATTATCTCTAAGAACATTTCTTAAAAATTCGAAATTAAAAAGGGGTGAAAATGCGCAAAAGGGCGTTCTAAAAAACGTTCTAAATGGCGATTTTTATGCAATTTCAAGAAGTACCAAACTGATTTAAAACATAATGGTGTCAAAATGATGTTGATAACCATTGCTCCAACATAGGATACATTTTGTGTCGGTGCCACTACCCCTAAAGGGGGTGCAGGAGCAAAAAAACGTTCGAATTTGCGATTTTTGTGTTACTGAAGGGACCAGATACATGGAATTTCACATGGTAGTTACTTATTAGATATAAATGATCTCTAAGAACATTTCTTAAAAAATTCGAAATTTAAAAGGGGTGAAAATGCGCAAAAAGCGTTCTAAAAACGTTCTAAATGGCGATTTCTACGCAATCTCAAGAAGTACTAAACCGATTTTTAAAATAACGGTGTCAAAATGATGGTGAAAACTTTTGCTTCAACATAGGCAACATTTTATGTCGGTGCCATTACCCCCCCCCCCCCCCCACAGGGGGTGCATGAGCAAACAAATTTCGAAAATGCGATTTTTGTGTTACTGAAGGGCCTAGAAACATGAAATATCACATGGTAGTTACTTATAAGATATAAATGATCTCTAAGAATATTTCTTAAAAGATTCAAAATTTAAAAGGGGTGAAAATGCGCGAAAAGAGTTCTAAAAACCGTTCCAAATGGCAAGGCGATTTCTACGCAATCTAAGAAAGTACCCAACCGATTTCAAAAGTAATGGTTGGAAATGGTTGGACAGCCCTTGCTTCAATATAGGATCTACTTCATGTCGGCGTCACTACCACCTTGCAGTTGCATTTTAAAAAAACGTTCTAAATTGTGATTTTTCTGATATTGAAGGGGCTAGCAACTTGAAATTTGGCATGGTAATTACTTATGAGGTTACTTCTCTGAGTTCCTTAAAAATTTGAAATTTAAAAGGGGTGAAAATGAACGAAAAGCGTTCCAAAAACGTTCTAAATAGCGATTTCAACGTAATCTCAGGAAATATAAACCGATTTCAGAAGTAATGGTTTCAAATTGATGGTGACAGTCCCTGTGTTACTGAGGGGGTCTAACATTTTACATTTGGAATGGTAATTATTTCAAGATGTAAATGCTTTCTAAGAATTGTCGAAAGAAAATTCCAAATTTAAAAGGATGAAGTGAGCGAAAAGCGTTCTATAAGAGTTCTAAATTGCGATTTTTACGCAATCGTATGAAATACGAAACCAGTTTCAAACATAATGCTTGCAAATTGATGGTGATAAAACCTGCTCAAATATAAGCTATATTTTATGTTGGTGCCACAATTTTTGAATTATTCCAAAAAGCGTTCTTCGAATAAAAAATAGTCATGCAACTATTACTTGGCATATTTCAACTATTACGCGAGCAAAGCCGCGGGATTTGCTAGTTTAACAATAAAATTCTTCTTTGAAAATTTTTGGTATGAAATCGAAATTTTTGAATAAAAAAAAAGCGCGAAGCTGGCAAACTTATCAAACGAAATACATGAATAAAAAAGATAAAACGTTTATTTACAATGTAGTTTACAAGTAAATAATAATGCATACAATAATATTACAATAACTGTTCAAAATTGCGCCCACCAACTGTGATACATCATTCGCAGCGTCGGTGGAACGATTGGCGTACACGTCTAAAGATGTCAGGCATTTCCCGCGCACGTGCAGCAGCTTCGGATATGCGAGATACTAGATTTTCGTCTGAGTCAACTGGAGTCTCATAAACAAGACTCTTCAGATGTCCCCATAAAAAGAAATCAAGGTTCGATAAATCGGGAGATTGCGGTGGTCAAGGAATTGGTCCACCACGCCCAATCCACCGCGTCCCAAATGTGGCATTGAGGTAACTGAGCATATCAGTGGTGAAATGCGCGAGCGCTCCATCATGTTGAAACCACATCCGGTTACGAATGGCGATCGGAACATCTTGCATCAGTTCTGGTAAAACATGTTGCAAAAAATATAATAAAATAAAATAAAAAATAAGGTAATAGCGACCATCCAGATTCTTTGGTAGTAGGTATGGGCCAATCAAATAATTATTAACAATATCCGCCCACAAATTCACAGAAAATCGTTGTTGATAAGCATGTGACCACGTTGCATGTGGATTATTGGTTGCCCAAAGATGGAAATTGTGCGCATGAAATACACCCTCATCTGTAAATAGAATATGAGCAGTAAAGTCTGGCTGCAATACATGTTGCTGCAAAACCCACTGGCAAAAGTTCAACCGCAGAAGATTGTCTTCCGAATTCAAAGTTTGTACACTTTGAAAACGGAAGGGATGAAATCGATTTTCATTTAACACTCTCCAAACGGTCGGATGACTCACACCTAAATTCTGTGCAACAGCTCTTGTACTAGTTTCGGGCCTTTCACTCAAAATTCAAAATAATTTCTTCTAGGCTTGCATTGCGTACAGCCATAGACTTCTCATATAACCTATACTTACTATACTTACTCTGAGCGTACAGCTCTTTCTCGCCCAGTTTCCTGTCTTGTGACTTGGAAAGAACCTGTTTCAGAAAGCTGACGGTGTAAGCGCTGAAACATTCTATGATCAGGCATTCTTCTGCGAGGAAACTGTTCCTGATACCAACGTAGTGCTCTGGCGTTGCCATTTGCACGACCATACATGAAATGCATGTCAGCTTTTTCGCACAATTAAAAATGGCGATTTCTTCTACTTGAATGCATGTTATTGAACGGCGACCAGTCACTTACTGCCCTCTACCGCCAGTGGAATCAACCAAAAACTCCATTTCTATTTTTAAAAATTTCTATTTCTATTTTCAATTTAAAAAATTTCGAGTTCACACCAAAAATTTTCAAAGAAGAATTTTATTATTAAGTAATTATGAAATGTCAACAAAAGGATAGCATAAAAATTTTCTGGTATGAATGAGAAATTTTGAAAAGTAAAAAAGGGGCCTAATTTCCCCCCTGGTGTTTTTACATTAATGAGTCACTTGGTCTCATACATTCCTATACAATAAATGATTGTTACTGTGTGCTCTACCTACCCTTAAAATTTGTACCATGAGTTTAGAAACACCCTGTGTGTACCTAGCGCATATTCATTAGAAGCTATTCATTTGCGGAGGCAGCATATTCATTAGAAGACATACGAGGGTGGTTAAATAATTAATGTCCCCACTCTATATAAATTATTTTGACTGCGATGGTTGATATGGAATATCGAAGCATAATGTCTTAAATGCCTATATGCTAAATTTTAGAACCATAGCTGCTATATTAACATAGTTTTGGAGGGAGGGGTGAAGTTTTAAAGACCTATTTTGAGGGAGTTTTTAAGGAGGGAAGTGGGGGTGAGGTAAAATGCTGGTTTGGAGCTTATGAGGATACATTTGTGATAGTGGATGAGATGTGGCTATATCACTATGATCCCGAGTCCAAAGGACAGTAGTTACGTCTCATCCGCTGTCACAAATCTAGCCCTATAAGCTAAAAATCAGCCTTTCACCCCCACTCACCCCTTTTCACTCCTCCCTCCAAAACTATATGAATATAGCAGCTACGGATCTGAAATTGAGTATATAGGCATCTAAGACATTAGGCTTCGATATTCCACAACAACCATCGCAGTACAAATATTTTATATACACTAGGGATAATAATTATTGAACCACCCACGTATATATTCCTTCATGTGCGGTGGATTGAAAATGGAGTAATATATATCACAACTATACACTAGATAAAATGTTTAGTAGTATATCATGTTTAATAAGTAGTGTACGATGTATGATTGTTTTTATTTCTGACTTTGACTGCAGGTAATCCACAAACAGTTTCGTGTTTTCACTTAGCCGAACATATGAAATGTTTGAAGAACTTTATAGAAGAAGATTTATATGACATAATAAAACTACAGAAACACATTAAAGTGATAAAAAATCCATTAAAATCTAGGTAAAATGAAGAACATTGCTTTTATTACTAAAAAAATTAATTGATATAGATCTTTCCGTGGGGTAGAGTAGAAACATTCCTACATCTACAAAAATCACTGTGGCGTAGAGTAGATTTATTTCAATGTTTAGGGTTTCGTTCATCTCACGAAACGCTTATAGTCTCGCTTCTCTGTCAGTTCGCCTGTTCGTCACAGCGATCGTACTCGGAAACTATTTAAGTTACAGACTTGATTTTTTTTCTTTACATAGTGCTGAATACCCCCTGTCATGCGAAAAATCATGAAATTTTGAAAATATTTTATATCATTTTAATTAAGCAAATTCGTTCTTTTTCGATTTCAAAAGATAATCTTAAATTCAGCAAATATCGCAGAGGACCGATAGCGCCGTGGTAAAGCGCACGTCTGTTACACAGTACATTGTGGATTCGAATCTGTCAGGCGAAACTTTCAAATTTTGATTTTTATTATTACACTTCATTTTCAGATGGATTTAACCCTTTCGGGCCAGGCGTTCACATATGTGTTCCTTACTTTTAAAATGCTTTTAAACTATAAATAACGCCTTGGAGATACGTTAAAACCTCATAATCACATATGTGCATTCTATATTTTGATATTTTAGTGGATAAGTAGCGCCATCTAGCTTTGAAATAATAAAAAATGTAAAAAGTTGACAAAAGTTTTAATTTTTTTTTTTTGGGGGGGGGGGGGCTTTAAGAAAAAAGTCAGGGCCGAAAGGATTTAAACTTAAATTAGGGACTACTTTTCCGAATGAATAATTTGTAATAAACAATAAAAAATACTAGTATGTTTTTATGTCTGTTAAATCCTGTTGTAATACGACATTTTACAAACGTCTTCAAAAATTCTTCCTTCGACTATTGTCATATGCAAAGAACGCGAAATAACTACATTCGTTAGATTTCAGAAACTAACATGTTCGTTAAATTTCAGTAAAACTTAACTTCTGTGATTTGATTAGTTACTTTTAACTTTATTATCGTAAAAGGAATTTTTACCCCAAACTGAAAAGCATTGAAGAAGGCAGCTGAAAGATTCAGGGCCGAAAGGGTTAATTAAAAAAAAATTCTTCTTTTTTTTTTTTACTTTTAAAAGCTTATTTTATTTTTATTTTTATTTATTTATTTATTTTATTTATTTTCTTTTTACGCAGCGGTAATTTTTAAAATCTCGTTTTTTATTTCGAGCAGAAAAAATCTGAAATTTCAATTAAAAAAAAAAATCCAGAGAATTATTCACTTATACATTTTTTTTTAATGCACACTTAGTAACAATTAATATTTAACGTACCAGATGATATAATCAAATCTATATTTAATATAAAAAAAATTCATCATTTTTAATAATTAATTGAATACAGAGAAATAAATATTGAAATCGTCTGGAATAAATACTTTTGTTTACTACAGCCATCTACTGCCAATTTTTTGAAATAATAGACTTCTATGGACAATTTTTTTTAAGTTATCATTATAAGTATAAATTAGGAATTGAAAGGATTTTTTTCTTTTTTTTTTCGACTTTTAATAAATGTTAACTTTTTTGGCGCCATCTAGTGAGTGTTTGGAAAATGAAAGAATTAATATGGGCTTTTTCAGAATTATTTGAGCATTTTAAATATGTTTTATACAATTGTTTGCTTTTAAAATTTTATATTTTATTTATACCTGCGCTATTTTATTTAAATTGCTGAATTTAAAAATATTCGGATTTTTTAATTTTTTATAATAATATTATAAAGAAGTAAAGTTTGTTTGTTTGTAGGAGGTAATCTCTGGAACTACCGAACCGATTTCAAAAGTAATGGTATCAAAATTATTGTTTTAGTCCTCATTCGAACATAGCTATATCTTATGTCCATGCCACTCACCCAAAGGGGGTGCAGGAGCAAAAAAACGTAATAAAAATGTGATTTTTGTGTTATTGAAAGGCCTAGAAACATGAAATTTGGCATGGTAGTTACTTATAAGAAATAAATTATCTCTAAGAGCATTTTTTAAAACATTCGAAATTAAAAAGGGGTGAAAATGCGCGAAAAGCGTTCTAAAAAACGCTCTAAATATCGATTTTTAAGCAATCTTGGGAAGTACCGAACCGATTTTAAAAAGTAATGTTTGGAAATTGATGATGACAACCCTTGCTCTAATATAGGCTCTATTTTATGTCGGTGTCACTACCGCCTTGGGGTTCCAGGTGGAAAAAACGTTCTAAATTGTGCTTTTTATGATAAAGGTCCTAGAAATATGAAATTTTGCATGATAATAGCTTATAACATATAAAGGATCTCTAAAAACGTTTCCTAAAAAATATATAAATTTAAAAGGAGTGAAAATTCGCGAAAAGTGTTCTAAAAACCGTTCTAAATTGAGATTTCAACGCAATCTCAGGAAGTATCAAATCGATTTCAAAATTTATGGTTGGAAATTGGTGATGAAATCCCTTGCTCCAAGATAGGCTGTATTTTATGTCGGTGTCACTATCCCAATGGGGGTGCAGGAGCAAACAAATTCTAAAAATACGATTTTTGTATTACTGAAGGACCTAGATACATTAAATTTGCCATGGTAGTAACTTATTAGATATAAATTATATTTAAGAACATATCCTAGAAAATTCGAAATTTAAAAGATGTGAAAATGCGCGAAATGCTTTCTAAAAACGTTCTAAATGGCGATTTCTACGTAATCTCAGGAAATATCAAACCGATTTCAAAAGTTATGATTGGAAATTGATGGTAACAGCTATTTCCGTAACATACGCTCTATTATATGTCGGTGTCGCTACAACCTGGGGGTTGCAGGATCAAAAAACTTTCTAAATTGCGATTTCTGTGATACTGCCAGTGGCTTTCAACTTGAAATTAGGCATGATACGTACTTATAAGATGTAATTGCTCTCTAAGAAAAGTTTCTAAAGAATTCAATATTTAAAAGTTGTGAAAATGCTCGAAAAGCACTCTAAAAACGTTCTGAATTGCGTTTTCTACCCTATAAGGTGGGGTGAAAAAAAAACGAAAATTGGAAAATTAAAATGTAATACACCACAAAATTTGTGTATGGTCCTCAGTAATAAAACTGCACAGTTTTTTCGAAATCAAGTTTTACCTACCGGTGCCCCCGAATCGCTCAAATTTTCGCCAAACTCGTCAAAAACGCCTTGTAGAAGTTATAAATAAAAATAAAAATAAAGCTGGAAAATAAAAATATCATACCGCGAAACACTTGTGTATGGAACTTAGTAATATGCCTGCAGAGGTTTTTCGAAATCAAGTTTTATCTTCTGGTGCCCCAAGTCCACTCCAAATTTTGCGAAATTCGACAAAAATGCCTTGTACAACTTATAAATCGAAATAACCATAAATTTGGAAAATAAAAATGTTATACTGTAGAAAAGTTGTGTATGGTACATAGTAATATACCTGCACAGTTTTTTCGAAATCACATAATATCTTCCAGGGATCTGGTCAGTCGAAATTTTTGAAAAAATTGCCGCAAATTCCCTTTTATCTGTTGTACATGTATAATAGAATGCATCACACAAGAAGCAAGAGTGTAATAAAAACATTTTATCTGTGGAATGTACACAAGCAATTAAAGTTCAAGAATGAAAAATAAACATTTAAATCTGTTAAAAATTTTTAAAGTTCAATTAAATCAGTTCGTGCTCTTCAAAACAAAAATCTAAATATTCGAAATGTTTCGCTTTGGTGTCTATTTGTGGTTCTGTTTGAGTTTTGTAACCTTAAAATCTGACTTGGTCTCAAAATATGGCATAGTGGATCTTATGAATCTATCCATGTTGCTTGCACCACAAAATGTCGCGGTAGCTTTAGTGACTCCTCTCGCATAACTTTCTACACTTTGGGTGTGGCGTGGAAACTAAGCAAACGAAATGAAATCTTCACGATCACGTTTGTCAATGTACATCTTTAATCCATCGTATGAAAGATTAGTCAAAATAGGTAGTTCCATAACTTCTACCTTACCCCACTGAATCAGATCAATATAATCTGCTGAGCTAAAATTGATTGCAGGAACGTGGAACTGCCTGACTTCTCCACTAGTGTTCGCACATCCGGCTTTAAGGACTCTACGAAATCCTAGCTCACGGATGTGTTTCCAATCATGAGTTACGATGCCAATCAGCAGGCTCTCCGTATGGGCAAAAATGGCATTGCGCTGGATTATTGAGTCAATTACAACATTAACTCCCAGGGGTAAATTGCCCCCAGGGGGATACCTTCTTTAGGTATTCACGGGCTTCGCAACACCGGACACCTGAGCGATCTTTCTCTTTTCCTTTTCCTCTTGTCCTTCTTTCCTCTTTGTTTCACTCTCATTGTGGTTTCCTCTTCGGAGGTGAGGGCAATTCTGTATGAGCCGATATCATCCTGTATATCGACTCATGGAAAATTGTAAACCACCCACGTGTTTGCCGTGCGTGGCAACCCGTGTCCCTGGAAAGGGGGATCCTGGCAGTTGAGGGAAACCAACACGCTGCTTTTGCCCCTGCTTCAGATAGACGGGAGGTGCATATTGGTCCCGTATGCATCAATCGGCTGGTCAGCTGACTTGTCACTGGCTGGGGATCAAGCGAGCGAGTACTTACTAGCCATCTCGTTAAGGGTGGAGACTGGCATAGGAGTGTCTTGTGACCGTATGGGCCCTGACACGTGCACTGGTGCACGAATGTGCATCCCCTTGTTGGGCTCGGTAGTGGGTGGTGCGACTGGGGTCTGAATTGATTTTTTTATCCCAATATGGATGGAAATACTTTACTTCCTTCAAATGCTCTCCCATGTGGAGAGAATGAGAACCAAAATAAACTGTGGGCTGATAGAGATGATGATATTGCCTCCAATACCATTTCATGTGCTGAAAGATTCTTTGTTATCAAAAGACAAGAAGGCAGTTTTGACAAGACCTCTCCCTTTCTGATTCACAAATCTATCCAAGGATTGATTGGTGAACCAAAGACCATCAAAAAAATTCGATCTGGTGATCTTCTTATTGAAGTAAATAATAGCAAACAAGCCATAAGTTTAAAGAAATGTACACATTTTGCAAATATCCCGATTTCCGTAAGCCCACATAGAACCCTCAACACTTCTCGTGGGGTGATCTCTGAATCTGACCTCTTGCATGTTACAGAAAGTGAAATAGTTGATAATCTAATAGAACAAAATGTCATTGAAGCTAGACGAATCAAAATCTACCGTAAAGACGAGCAAATACCAGCGAATCAAATTCCGATACCTACCAAGCATATAATACTTACTTTTAACTCACCAAACCTACCCAAATATATAAAAGCCGGATATCTTTCATGTTCTGTTAGACCTTATATTCCAAACCCACTGCGTTGTTTTAATTGTCAACGCTTTGGGCACTCAAAAACCTCATGCCGAGGTAAAACCACATGTGGTCGGTGTAGTGCAGTTGGCCACGAAAATGTACAATGCAATGCACCACCTTCTTGTGTAAACTGCAAAAAAGAGCACCCATCTTATTCAAAATCCTGCGAGCAGTAGCGAAAAGAAAAAGAGATACAAACAATACGAACAAAAGAAAATTTATCATACCCCGAGGCTAGAAACATAGTTGAATCCAGGACACCCACAGTTGGTGTATCATATGCTGCTGCTTTGTCTAAAACAGTCCAAAAAACTCATAAAACTATTGCAACCCAAACCGAATTCCCCACTGAAACTAATTGCCAACCTAATCAAAAAGAAAATAACCTGTCTAATAATTCTGGTAAGACAAATAGATCAACGCAATCTGCTCCTTCTAAGTCACCAAAATCTGCTCATCCTAACTTATCAAAATCTGTTCCTAATTCCCAACAAAATACCTCGTCACAATCTTTAATCTCTAAACTTCCAATCCATAAAAGAGGTTCTCAAAATACAACAAAAACGCCATCTGTGAAACCAAACCGTAAATCTGATGCAGAGAAATTTAACCTGCCAACAGTTAAAGTCACTGTGCCATCTGAAAATGCAGCCAAAAAGAAAAAGAGTAAAACATCCAAAAAAGAAATCCATCCAAAACAGACAGATAAAATGGAGGAGGATGATGCAGTAGCTCTTCACCCAGATTCGGATGAAGAATTTAACGATGGAGATAGTATGACTATCTCCGAAGAAATTAACGCAGATAAATTACTAAAAAAAAAATCATTCATGTCTAATATTATCTCGTGGAACTGCCGTGGCTATCATAATAAATATGACGAAATCCGCAACATTCTTCATGACCATCAACCACTATGTTTAGCGTTACAAGAAACCCATCTTAAACCCAATGACAAAGCAAAATTGCGCACTTATGCTACATACCGAAAAGATTTTATTGGTAGTGAAAGGGCCACAGGTGGAGTGGCTCTTTTCATCTCTCGCAACCTACCCCATACGCATATTAATCTAAACACAAATTTACAAGCTGTTGCAGTCCGTGTACATATTAACCGACTAATAACAATTTGCACCTTATACTTACCGCCAAATCAGTCTATTCAGTCAGCTACTCTTGATAATCTCCTTCTCCAACTCCCCACTCCTTACATCATTGTTGGAGACTTTAATGCACATAGTCAACTGTGGGGAAATACCGATTCTAATCAGCGTGGTGATGTTATTGAGAAATTAATATCTGACAATGGCTTATGCCTGCTTAATAATGGAGATAACACTTACTTTCATGAACCAACTCGCACTTTTCATGCAATAGACCTTACAATCTGCTCCCCATCTGTTTATCCATTCTGGAACTTCTGGGTCTCAAATGACCTGCACGGCAGCGACCATTTTCCAACATTTATCACACAGACTACTCCTAACAGGGACTCTAATACTTATTTTAAGCGCTATATTTATGACAGAGCAAATTGGCCATCTTTCAAAAATCAGGCTACAATTACAAATGACATGATTTACTGTGATATTGACGATGCACTTGATAATATCACCCAGTGTATTATCAATGCTGCAGATATTAGCATTCCTAAATCCACTGCTACACCTAGGCACAAGAAGCCGTGGTGGAACAGTGATTGCCAGATTGCAAAAAAAAACTCAACAGAAGGCTTGGGGCCTCTTCCGGAGGTATCCCAATAATACAAACTATATTGCCTTCAAAAAAGCAAAGGCGGAAGCTAGAAGAGTGCGTCGTAAGAGTCAGCGTGAATCTTGGATGCAATACATATCTAACATTAGCTCTAATACCTCAAGCAAAGTCCTCTTAAAAAAGTAAAAAATTGTATGGGCCTATATTCCGAAAACCATATCTCAATCCTAAATCACAACGGTCAAACAATAGCTTCACCCAAAAATATTGCTGAAACAATAGCAAATACACTTGCATCTAACTCTAGCACTGATTCATACCCAGAACCATTCTTATCATATAAAAGACAAATGGAAACTACCCGCATCAATTTTCATTCTCGCCATTCTTTTAACTATAATAACCCCTTTGCGATTTCAGAGCTCCTAAGTTGTTTGCAAAAAAGCCACCTCTCTGCTCCAGGTCACGATGGCATCACCTATACCATGCTAAAACATCTCTCCACCGCCTCACTTAATAACTTACTTGCCTTCTATAATAGAATTTGGGTTGAACATGCCTTTCCTCAGGGTACACGACATTTCGGTCCCGACACTTCGGTCCCGCCGTTTCGGTCCCGAGACATTTCGGTCCCTGGCCATTTCGGTCCGGAGACATTTCGGCCCCTGGCCATTTCGGTCCCGAGACATTTCGGTCCCTGGCCATTTCGGTCCGGAGACATTTCGGTCCCTGGCCATTTCGGTCCCTGGCCATTTCGGTCCCGCGACATTTCGGTCCCTGGCCATTTCGGCCCCGAGACATTTCGGTCCCTGGCCATTTCGGTCCTTAGCCATTTCGGTCCCTTGTCATTTCGGTGCCCACCACCTTATAAATCGTATTTTAATTGTCGTGGGCCGCCAAACGCTGTAATTTAAACATTATTTGGGACCTTTTAAATTTTTTTAACACCCCCCCCCACCCCCCAAATTAAAAAAAAACGCTGAATGTAACAATCCGAGAAATTTAAACTATTATAACTCGGGATAATGAAATCACAGCGAGCTGAAAATTTGTTTGATTGAACAATGTGATATAATTTTACAGGGGACATTGTCTTTTTATTATTATTATTATTTAACAAAATGGATTTTTTAAGCTTTATTATTTGTTATTAATATTAGGTATTTTATATATACTATAAACTGCCATAGATGATTTTTTGGTTGTTTTCATACGTTTTTTAGAACCTTTAAATTATCATCATTAATTAAATAATTTAAAAAACTGTTCTTATTTTTTCTCCTTCTTACAATTAGATTAATAATAAATGTCTTCAATAATTCAATTGGACACTTATAAGCTATTGTAGGTAAATATTTCTTCAAATCATTCTTCTACATCCTCTCCTTTAATAATTCAGAAATGAGATATATTTATTGAAGCAAAAATATTTAATTTTTCTTATTACTTTTATAATACAAAGTTATAATTTTGTTTTCATAAGTTACTTTACCATTATAAACATTTGGAAAACAATAGTGATTTGGTAATTAGGTGTGCAGGAAAAATATTTTGTTGTCAGAAAACTCCATCCACCGCTTCATTTTTTAAAAAATAATTATTGGTTGCATTTTTAACAGTCTTCTTACCCATTGCAGACGATTTTTGTGAACTAATTTTATTGAAACTGGGCCTATTTCTTTGTAATAAGAAGATTATTTTTTATTTTATGTAATAGTGTAAGTATTATTTTAATTAATTTTATTTTCAATTTTTAACTGACAAAACTAAGGTTTTAGGTGCGTTCGTAATTATATAAATACGTAGCACCTATAGTCGTCGTTCAGTCCGTCCGTCTGCCCGTCTGTCTGTCCGCATATAACAGAGCAAAAACAACCCAACCGAATGGTCTGAAATTTTAAATATATGATTATTGCATAATTTTGTCGAGCCATTTCAAATTTTATGGATTTCGGATGCGTAGTTTAATTACAGGGACTGTCAAAAGTTTTTCTTTACATTGCAGCCAATGGGAAAAATTATTGCAAGTGCATTTTAATGATGTTACAGCCTTCCCAATGGTCTGAAATTTTAAATATATAATTGTTGCAAAATTTAGTCGAGCCATTTCAAATTTTATGAAAATCGGATGTATAATTTAATTACAGGGACAGTCAAAAAATTTCCGTTACATTACGGCCAATGGGAAAAATATATTGCAAGTGCATTTTAATGATGTTACAGCCTTCCGAGTGGTCTGAAATTTTAAATATATAATTGTTACAAAATTTTGTCGAGCCATTTGAAATTTTATAAAAATCGGTGTATAATTTAATTACAGAGACAGTCAAAAGTTTTGCGTTACATTACGGGGAATGGGAAAAAATTATTGCAAGTGCATTTTAATGATGTCACAGGCAATGCACTCATGAAGTGCAAAAAAATATATACATTCAGTACAATATGGGGTGCAAAAAATAATTATAAAACTAGTTATAGTACGAACGCACCTCATTTGCCACGTTTGACGAGCAATTTCCAACTTGTTTGTATTTGTCGTTTATTTATTGATTTTTAATATTACCCTTTTCCTCCCACTTTCCCAGAAAAAAAATATAATAATTTTTTATTTTAGTTTTATTATTAATTATATTAATAGTTTTAAATTTCGGTGACTTTAAATATAAAATAAATAAACTTGTAAAAGATAAATTTCAGTTTATAACTACTATATGATAAATTGAATATAAAATGTATTATGTATTGAGTTTATTTTAAAGTAAAAAAATGTAATGTATATTAATAATGTTATTAATTTAATAATTTAAGGATACATTAAATAAAAAAATATATTTAATAAAATATTAATTTAATTTTTATACTAAAATTCCTAACTTTTTTGAGAATTAATTAATAGCAATTATTATTAGCAATTATTAATAGCACTTAAAGTTTTTATTCAAAAGTTTTAATTTATAATTTCCAAAAAATAATATAGGAATTTTTTGAAAAATCAGTCAAAAACATAAAGTCTGAGTAATAATTAATTAATTAATTAAACATAATAATAATAATAATAATAATAATAATGCAACATTGTACAAATACGTAAAAATACCTTTTAACAGTGTTAGGTGATATTATGCAGATTTTAATTTTTTAAGTACAGTTATAATTTACAATTCGCAAAAAGTAAGAAATTATTAATTAATTATAATTAAAGAGCAAAAATAATATTATAAGCTAACTAATAAATGAATAAACAACATGTTTATCTTCAGAACCCTTATCACTTTTATACATCCTAATGAAGTTAATAACGTTATAATAACCGAAAATTAAAAAAATATATATTTGCATTTACCCTATAAAAACTATTATATAGTTCATGTAATAGTTTTTAAACAAGCAATTGATAAATTAGTTATCTAAACAATTAATAATTAAAATAATTTTGAATTGATAAATATGTTTAATAAAAACAATTTAATTTTTTAATTTTTTTTTTTTACTTAACAATATAACTACGAGTGTTTTCAACTTGTCGTGCAAGTTAAATTCATGCTGTATCAAATTTATTGCAAACTAACGGCAAACAAGTAATCAAAAATACTGCAAACTTACTGCAAAGTAGTAATCTTTCCATATCACACTATAAGTTTAACCCCTTCGAAGGGGTCAATAGACCTGATCAGGTCTATTGATGCGAAAGCGCCGTCAGAAGGCGCATGCATAGGTTTTATCACCATAAACAAGTTTAGGTAATACTTGTACTTTTCATTTCGAGCATTTTTTGGTATTTAATAAGTATAGCGTTTAGAAAAAACGGTGCCTACCGAATAAAATTTCTGCAATTTCTGCGTATATGCTGATTCTCATTGTTGTTGAGTCTCTCAACAGAGGGATTTTTTGCTTTCGTCACTTTCGTGAATTAAAGACAGTCTTCCCATCAGTTTCACAACAAACTACTCATGCAAGTGGGTGATGGTATACCTTGCGGGAGATTTGCTGCGAATTTCTCAATTCAAATTTGTCACGGCAAGATAATATCAGAAAAAATCAAACTTTCTGCTAATGTTTATGCTATCTGGGTTACCTCAAAAATTTCCATGGGGAGCGCGGCGGATCGCATGAACGGCTCATGCGATTGACACTTATGTGAAATCATTATCCAATATCTATTACAGCACAAATTCTTAATTCAATGGCAAGAAATTAAACATGAAAATTGCTGTTTTACACTTAACCACTTGGCCCTAACTTTATTGTAGGCAAATGTTATGTAATATGAAACTTGATTTAACCCATTCGCTGCCAAAACTAAGAATTTTCAAATTTTTTGTTGAAGGTCGTTTGCCAGCACAAATTCAGAAAGATAAATTTCGCTTTACTAATACAGCGAAATTTCTGCCAATAAATGAGGCATTTTTTTTAAATTCTAAAATAGTGGTGACAAAGTAATCAACAAATTAAAGCCACGAGTATACTCGTGAATGACAGCGAATGGGTTAATTAAATTTAACTCTTCAGTATGCGCTCAGCTTTTTACATCATAAGTGAATCTTTTTCACTGGTAAATATTAATGTAACTTGAATGTATTATTAGTTGCAGTTATAGAGATTGGCCTTATATTTTTTATCCATGCTTTTTTTTTAAATTAAGAAATTAAATAAGGATATACCTAAATTCTTAAAGTTACTCGAAATACTTCTATCATATATACACAGTCAAGACAAGATTCTAAGGACTGGTAAAAAGCTCCATTTTAGACAGGCTTCCATGTAAAGAAGTGTAATTAATTATACTTCTAAGATACACTACCTCAATAAGATCTATTGTTCGTTTCGCAGGGATTCTGAAACTCTTCCGTTTGAGACAGGATTCCGTTATAGAAAGATTCCGCTTTCACAGGTTTCACTATGCTTCACTAAAGAAGGGTAAAAATCCCCTTTTCAGACAGGTTTTTAGCAAATTTAATTGTATCGCAATTCATATTAAGACCATGTAACGCTTACGTTAAAGACAGGATTCTGTTATAGACAATTACTATTTTGACAAGTTTTATTCTATTCATATGATATAAATAAGTATATTTATATAAATACAGAAAACTTTTAAAAATGGAACCTGCCTATAACGGAGTTCTGTCTTAAACATAAATGTTCCATAGTGCTACGGAAAAGAATACTACACAAATACACCAAATAACACGGAAACCTGTGTAAAACGGAATTTTTCACCAATATTTACAATTTCATCTTGACAGGTTTTACTATATATATAACATGAAGGGAAAATTCTGGAACCCCCCCCCCCCCCCCCAAAAAAAACGAAATCCTGGCTACGCCACTGCATGTCGTCCCGGTTTTTTTAAGCCATTAAAGATAAAAAATGCCGTGTGACCACAAAAAAGCGCCGGCTGACTAGAACAAAGAGAGCGCGAGTAGAATAATTCTTCTATCTGGATCTTTATTTAGCATAATCAAATGGGGGAAGCCAGGACATCTACACTTGACATATATATATACATGTATAATATTCTTTTGAATGAATAACATATAGATATCAAGAAAAGTCAAATATGTTTTCTAAATTTCCAAATTTCTTCATTGTGATATATTTATAAAATTTCTTAATTTAAAATGAAATTTTGCGTAAAAGTGATTCACTATGCATTACTATTTTGAGATTTTATGTTATTTTTTTGTATTTTCATTTTTATTTTTTATTTGTCATATTAAAACATGTACGCTGCTTTAATTCTAAGTATAAATAACAAAGAAATATTTGAAATACAGAATTAATTTTAAATACGAAAAAAATATTTTATGACAATAGAAATTTTAAAATTTTGATTTATGTTTATTGTGCTCGTAGTTTTTGAATGTAATAAGCATATAAAAGTCTTAAATATATTAAAAAGGATTTGTAATTGTTGCAAACCACTTCACCGTCGACAGGTATGGGGAAAAAGGGCTTTTATCCGCGAGTTATCTCGGGGCAAACGGTGAAGTGGTTCAAAATTAAAAATATTTTTAAACTTGTCATTCGACACCGGCAGAAATAGCGGTAATGTTATTGTTACATGTAAAAAGATTAATGCAAACTTTTAAATAGTTTTTCAAAAAATAGTAAATTAAAATCATTATTAAAATAAAATAGAAAGTTCTAGTCTGTTCCGGTGCAGAATTTAAAAAATAATGTGTCTTTATCACAATTCCATGTTAAGAACCCCCTTTTTAAAAAATATGTAAAATGCAATACATTTAAAATTGATGCGCCGTTAAATAATAGGATAAAATAAAGATTTGTAAAAATATTTGCAGATTTTTTCATTATTAATCACATAGTCTGCAAATTATATACAATTGAATATGTGCATTTTGGCATGGGCATTTGCATATGAAAATTAAAGCTCGACTTATAAATATTTTTAAATTGTCTGGACTTTATATTTATGATAGACTAAAATATGAGGAGCTTCTATAAAGAATCCACAGAACTCTCCCTTCCCCCACTCCTGAAAACGATTACTTCTACCATATAAAATTTGCATGTTGTGCTACAATTTGATTGCGAGTTATAAGTGTTTGCGGTTTTCGAGCCCTTATATTCGGTTATACTAAAATTTCAAGGGTTCAGTTAAAAAATCTTATAATGTACCTCCTTTTTTAAAGATTACGTTTACCGAACAAAATATGAGTGTGATTACGATAATTACAGAGAGAGTTATAAATGTTTTAATTTATCGGGACCTTATACTTAAGATACACTAAAATATATAAAAAGTCAACAGAGCCCCCCCCCCCCCTGCCTTATAAAACGATTATGATTATCATACGAAATTTGTGTGGCCTGCGACAATTTTGATCTGTGTTATAAGTGTTTGCATTTTCGAGTCCTTATAGTCGAGTTATACTAAAATTTAGGGAGTTCAGTTAAAAAATTTGATAATGTCCCTCCTTTTATAAAGATTACGTTTACCATACAAAATATGAGTGTTTTGCGATAATTATAGATCGAGTTATAAATGTCTTAATTTATCAGACCCTTATACTTATGATACACTAAAATATAGAAAATGTCAATCCCCCCCTCCTTGTTTTTTAAAATGATTACCATACGAAATTTGTCTGTGTTTACTAAAATTTTAAGGCCTTTATTTAAAAAACTCTACAATGTCCCCTATAAAATTGTCACCTATTTCAAGTGCACAAAATTTCAGCTTGCTGGAGAAGGGACCAAAATATCTCGGGACCGAAATGTCTTGGGACTGAATTGTCTCGGGACTGAAATGTCTTGGGACCGAAATGTCTCGGGACCGAAATGTCTCGGGACCGAAATGTCTTGGGACCGAATTGTCTCGGGACCGAAATGTCTTGGGACCGAAATGTTTCGGGACCGAAATGTCTTGGGACCGAATTGTCTCGGGACCGAAATGTCTTGGGGCCGAAATGTCTCGGGACCGAAATGTCTTGGGACCGAATTGTCTCGGGACCGAAATGTCTTGGGACGGAAACGGCGGGACCGAAACGTCCTGCTTCCCTTTCCTCATGCCTGGCGTAAAGCTGTTATTATTCCCTTTCCTAAACCAGGTAAAGATTCCAGTGACCCCAATAATTACAGACCTATTGCACTCACTAGTAGCCTTTGCAAACTTCGAGAAAAAATGGTAAATATCCGCCTTGTGCATATTTTAGAATCTAACAATCTGCTTGCCGCATTTCAAAGTGGATTCCGACGAGGTAGATCTACTATTGATAACCTGATCCATCTTGAAAATCATATTCGGACTGCTTTTCTAAAACGCAGCCATTTGGTGTCAGTCTTTTTTGACATGGCGAAAGCCTATGACAAAACATGGCGATACGGAATCCTTCGTGATCTGTTTAATCTTGATTTTCGTGGGAATCTCCCAATTTTTATTGGCAACTTCCTCGCCATGCGACTTTTTCAAGTCAGGATTGGGGGAACTCTATCAAGTTTTTATGTACAAGAAGAGGGTGTACCCCAGGGCAGTGTCCTGAGTGTCACCCTCTTTGCTATCAAAATAAATGATATCCTTGGTCAATTACCCCCTTCGGTGAAGGGAGATCTCTATGTTGACGACTTTCGCATTATGTGTATAGGTCAAGATATTCGTTTTATTGAGAGACAATTGCAAACTGCCATCACTCATATTCTTAATTGGACAAATAAAAATGGTTTTATCATTTCTAAAGACAAAACTTCTTGCGTGCACTTTCGTAGACGTAGGGATCTACATCCAGATCCTGAAATTTTTATCGACTTAACTCGGATTCCTGTTGTGGACAGTGTCCGTTTTCTGGGCCTTCACTTTGATAAAAAGTTAACCTTTTTACCACATATCTTACAGTTACGCACAAAATGTGAAAAATCTCTTAATCTTTTAAAGGTGCTTTCAAATACCTCTTGGGGAGCAGATCGTACTTCTCTCCTTAAAATCTATCGTGCCATGATCCGGTCTAAAATTGACTATGCCTGCCAGGTCTATGGTTCAGCCAGTAAATCTGCTCTAAAAAAACTTGACACCTTGCACCATAGCGCACTCCGGGTTTGCTCTGGTGCATTTCGTACGTCTCCAATTTTAAGCCTTTATGTTGACTGTAACGAACCAGCATTACATCATATTCGTGATAAACTCTCATTAGAGTTGTATTTCCGTATCCTTTCATATCCTAGCCATCCCCTTCATACCCACATTTTAAATACAGACAATGATATCCTTTATCAGCATAGACCATCTTGCATACCATCTTTTGGAGCCAGAATACGAAGAATTATTGATGATAGTGCTCTAATCAATATTGAAGTGAACCCTTGTCCAATGTACCAGTTCCCTCCCTGGAAACCTCCTGATGTTACCACCCTCCATCCTTTTAAAGTTTACAAATAAAATAATCTAACTCCTCTTGCCTTTCAACAACTATTTACTGCACATCGTGCAAACTTTAATAATTACACAGATATTTATACGGATGGTTCTAAGAGTGGGGATATTGTTGGCTGCGGGATTTTTTGTAATGACACTACCTTGAGTTATCGTCTGCACCCTTCAATTTCTGTCTTTACATTCGAATTGATTGCAATAGAGAGAGCCATGTCGCACATCTCTCATCATCATATCTCACCCTTCATCATTTATACTGACTCAAATAGTTCTATTGACGCTATAAAATCACTTAAAAAGCATCCCTTTGTTTGGTCCATCTTAGAGTTTTATAATAAATTGACAAGACGTGGCTATAATATTTTATTTTGCTGGGTACCTGGACACATGGGTATCCCTGAAAATGAAAAAGCAGATGAGGCGGCAAAGCTGGCTCTTAATCCCTTACACCATAGAATACCATTCTCAGACGTTAAACTACTTATAAACCATTTTATTCATAATAAATCGCAAGAAAGTTGGGATTTAGAATACAATAATAAATTGCACCATATCAAACCTACAATCATAACCTGGCCTCCAAATTATCCAAGGAAAACAGATGTCCTTCTGACTCGTCTGAGAATTGGTCATTCTAGGATCACTCATAAACATCTTTTACTTCGGGAGGATGCACCCATGTGTCCACATTGTCATTATGATTATCTGACCATTCATCATGTTTTAACTGACTGTCCGGGCCTCCGGCACTTATATAGAATTTATTTTAACATTTCATTACCAGCAATGACAAACCTCATCGGGGAAACACCTCATGGGGCACTCTTTACGTTTTTAAAACACGCAGGATTTTATTTTGATATCTAATCTTTTATTTATTTCGTTGGTTTTATGACTGATTTTTGGTTTTAACATCTGGATGGATACCCCATCCAGATAACTTTTCTACGTTTTTTATTTTCTTTCATATTTACCTATATTTTAGCTACTTTATTTAATTTCACCCTTTTTTAGTCTATAATTATTTTTTTGGCGCAGCATGTCCCTCATGGGACTTTGTGCCATAAAACCATATACAACCAACCAACCAACCCAGGGGTAAATCCCTGGAATAAATAAACAATTTCCCAAAGATGGCTTGCACTTAATTGCAAACCATACACGTGCGTACACCTTGACTACAAGCTCCGTCAATATCTTCACATTTAACGTTGGATCCAGAATTCCCACATAGTCTCAAAATTCTGTTGGCAGTGGTAACTCATGTGCTATGTGAAAGTCTACCAGGAAATCTATTTGCACTGTCTTCCGAATAACTTCCTTTCTTAATAGATAGAATCATTTTCTTCAGGTATTTTTGATCGGTACTGAGATCGTCAATAAATGTTTCGAGGTAATAATTAATGTCGATAGTCTGTGAAGAAACGACGGAAAGAGATTCACACTTGTCCAACACTTTTCCAATCGTTTTAGAAATTATATTTTAGAAGCCCACTATAAACGTATAATCCTCTGCGCATGCGTCTAGCACGAACTGATTTAATAGAACTTTAAATTTTTTTAACACTTTTAACATATTTAAATGTTTGTTTTTATTCTTGAACATTAATTGTTTGTGTACTTTTCACAGATAAAACGTTTGTATTGCACTCTTGCTTCTTGTGTGATGCATTCTATTATACATGTACAACAGATAAAAGAAAATTTGCGGCAATTTTTTCGAAATTTCGAATGACCGAGGACCTGGAAGATATTATGTGATTTCGAAAAATCTGTGTAGGCATGTTACAACGTACCATGCGCAACGTTACTGCGGTATAACATTTTTATTTTCCAATTTTATGTTTATTTCGATATGTAAGTTGTGCATGGCATTTTTGACGAATTTCGCAAAAACTGGGGGACCGGCTCCACCGGAAGATAAAACCTGATTTCGAAAAAATTGTGCAGGCTTATTACTACGTGCCACACACAACACTTTCGCGGTATGACATATTTGTTTTCAAATTTTACGTTTATTTCTATTTATAACTTGTACAAGGCATTTTTGATGAGTTTGTCGAAAATTGAGGAAGGGGGGGAGGAGTCCTGAGGCACCGGAAGATAATACTTGATTTCGAAAAAACAGTGCAGTTTTATTACTGAGGTCCATACACAACTTTTGCGCGGTATTACAATTTGATTTTCCGATTTTCGGTTTTTTCACTCCACTCTACTCCCCAATCTCAGGAAATATCAAGCCACTTTCAAAAGTAATGGTTGCAAATCGATGGTGAAAGTATCTGCTACAACATTGGCTATCTTTTATGTTGTTGTCACAGGGGATTGTAGGGGAAAAAAAGGTTGTAAATTGTGCTTTTGTGATACTGAGGGATCTAACCTTTTGAATTTTGTCACGGTAATTACTTGAAAGATACGAATGCTTTCTAAAAACTGTCGGAAGAAAATTCTAAATTTAAAAGGATGAAGTGAGCGAAATATCGGCGCCACTACCACCAGAGGGTTGCAGGAGCAAAAAACGTTCTGAATTACGTTTTCTGTTATACTGAAGAGGCTAGAAACTTTAAATATGGATTACTTATAAAATATAAATGCCCTCTAAGAACAGTCGAAAATAAATTTGAAATGTAAAAGAGATCAAGCGAAGCGAAGGTGCGAAAAGCGTTCTAAAAATGTCCTAAATTACGATTTCTATGCAATATCAGTGAAATAATAAACCGATTACAAAAGTAATAGCTGTGAATCAATGGTAACAGTCTTTGATCCTACACGGGCTATATTTTATGCCAGTGCCACTATCACCTGGGGGTTGGCAGGAACAACAAACGTTCTAAATGTGTTAAATACTGAAATGAGTTAAAAGCTCCAAAATATTTTCTAAATTATCATTTATTTAGAATTAGTTTTAGTTCTTTTTGTTAATTTTATTCTGATTTCTGCCTAATGCAGTGTAATAATGATGTTTAGTCAAAATGTGTCTTATTAGGTTGAGCAAAATGTTCTGGGAAATTTTTAATCTAATAGTTGCCAGAATGTGTATCGTATATAGGAGTACTAGTGATATAACTATAGCATACTTGCCAACATTCCCTTAAACTTCCGTAAAATGTGAGTTAAATTGACCCAGGTTAAACATGTTTCGAACCAAAAATTTAATAAAGAAATTATATCAAATAGTTTTCATAGAGAAACATGATTTTAAATATAATGATATATCAAATAAATTTTCTGGTTAGTAACGCGTATAACCTGGGTCAACTTAACTCACATTTTACGGAAGTTTAGTTGAATGTTGGTAAGTATGCTATAGGAGTTCAGGAATTTCGGCTCCAAAATGCCTACTGAACAGTATGATTTACGTGTGCTGATCCGGCATTATTAGAGAAAAAGTTTAACGATTCTGAAAGCCGTCGATTCGATGAGATTAATGAGGGTGAAGGTGCTGGTACGGCGACAAACTTCGTATTTCCATCAAATCCGGAATGTGGCATAAAGTCGTGGGCTGTGATGACTACCGATGTATGACTAGTTTGAAGACTAGTACTTGTAGCTTTTGTTGTTAATTTGCGCATAACAACGCAATCTTCACAAATTTCCCAGAACTTTTTGCTCAACCTAGTAATTAGTAATTTTTGAATTATATATTAATAATGCTTTTTAATGCTTAAGCCTAAAATTAAATTGCCACTTAAGACGACGATTAAAGATTAGTTTAACTAAAATCTATTTGTACATTCGATAATGTAATAAAAATGTTTAATTCATGCTATGCAACTGATATAAAGTTAGATAATTCTCACTTTTATTTTTCAATTTTAGAAATGACTATTTAATGATTTTTTTTTCAATGTTTTATCTTTTTTTCAATATATTTGCAACCGAAAATAGTAGCAAAATTAAATTTGTATGACTGCAGCATTGTATTTATTCAGTCAAAGATTTTACGCCTTCGGCGACTACAATTTCAATTGTACGTCTTTCTCGTTTTAGAACGGTCCCCCGAAAGACCGTTCCGTACTTTACGGTACTAATATTCTGCCAATGATTCGTTTTGCTTTACATTCTATGGAGTGATTAAAGTAAAAAATATTCTGTTACAAATAGCTATTATTAACTATCTGTTACAACTAAATATCATCGTCATAGAAAAAATATTTTTTGTATTTTTTTCCTGCTATAAATTTTAAAATAAATGTTTTATCTAGATAATTAAAACAATAGATTGTAAGCTGTTTGCTTTTTCTACCCACAAATAATTGATTTTAAATCCCGCAGGATGTAATTTTCATTAAATTTTCTGCTTAGAACTTTGAGAAAATAAATACATCAAAGAGATTTATATTTTGATAAAGTGTCTGTTCCCGAAAATTAATGGAAGTTCGTTCATTAAAGTTTTAATAAATTAACTTTTAAATGTTTGTTGAGAGTGAAATAAATTTGATCATGTAAGTTTTTTAGAACGTACATCACAATTTAATCAGTTCCAGAAAAATAAAATAAAAAAATTCAAAGTGTCGGTAATCCAGTAAAACAAATATAAAACAAAATTGGCACGTTTTTAAAAATATAAGCGATTTTAATGTAAGTGCTTGTGTAAATTTTGGAGGAGAATTGTTCATTTTGATTTTATATATACATATATATATATATTAAAAAAATTATTTGTACTGCATGTTTTTCATTTTATGTCTACAATATTACTTATAAAAATATTATATGATAGGTTAATAGTAAAACAGTTTTCTGATTAATTAATTTTTAAGCACCAATTAAGTATAGAAACCACTTTAAAATGTAGATGAATATTTTATTCAATAAAACGTTTTAATTCGGACCTCGTTAAGGAAGGGAAGGGGGGGGGGGAGGGAAATCCGAACCGTAGCTCCAAGCTGAAAGCCTGATGGAGTGTTTTCCTACGGACGGCCGAAACCCATTTTTTACTCCATCCTTTTGACAGCAGTTAAAAAGAAATGTTCAATGTTTATATTTATGCTGTAGTAAATAAAAAAATTGTAAGATTCTCAATATAGCTGCCTGGTTCAAAACATGAGGAAATATAATAAATACAAAATATTAGTAACAAAACAGTACTTCTAATAACTATAATACCAACAATAAGAAAATTAATAATAATAATATTTAATAGGAAGAAGAAACGGGATGCTTAAGTATGGGGGGGGGGGGGGGGGTATGATTAAAAAAACATATTAAATGAAACAGAGCAAATTTCATGCGAACCTAAAAAATGGAGAAATAATATTCCGAATTCCAGATGCCAATAACATTTCTGAACTCAAAGTAGGCGGAAGACGAACACCATCACTGTTCGATATATTTTGTTCCAGTAGAATTCGTTTAATTGTGACAAATGCTAATGAAAACATTATGATCAAACTGAACTTTATGAACTGAACTGAGATCATTCTACATAATGATAGCCAACAGCTTATGATAAACAATACATCTTGAATAGTTTATGTTCCACAGCGTCCGAAAAACGAACGTCCTAAAAACACGCTAATCTGATCGGTTTTAAAAATATTAGAGAAGATTGAATTGTACTGAAAATTCACAGTGAAAATCTCCCTGTAAACGGGTTTCCGTTCAATTCCGTTTGATTGCAAAAATTTAAGGCCGAATCAGTAGCTGTTAAGACATCCAATGGTTGTTTTTGTGTTTGATTAAAGAGGATCAGTTAAACATTTGAAAAGAAGCTAAAGTATAATGAATTAAGTGTACAGAGTATTTGACATCCGGTATTTCAAACAATTTCTATAACAATAACCTACGTCATGTGACTGTCATCAACATTTCCGTGCGGACCACTTCGCTTTTTATATTCTAGGTGCCATTTTGGTACTTTAATGTTAGCCAGATACAGGTGATAGGTCGCCAAATATTATTCTATCGCCATCATTTCACCTATATTATAATAGTCCAAGTCATGTAACTGCCATAAATAAATATGGTCTGATCCCATCGCTTTTCATATGAAAGTTTGGCCCAGATATCATATACGGCTCCATATTGGCGCGATTTGTTTCCGACGCCAATTTGGGGAAAACATCAACAGCCTAAACAATAGCATCCGGCTTACCATATGAAGCAAAATAACGATACTTTGGTGCCAGTTAAATACCCGTTTCGTATATGACATTGGCGTCAGAGAAAAATCGCGCCAAGATATGACATCTCTGCCGAAAGTTTTCCATTTTGAATTAAAAAAATCTTTTTTTTTCTCGAATAAAACTACATAAAAGTTGACATGGTCGCAAAGAATTCTTGGTACTGTTACACTAGCCGGGTGCAAATCTCGCCAATAGCTTTTTTTCAACTCGCCAGTTAGCATTTTTTTTCGAGTGGTAAATTAAAACATTGCTTTGAAGTTGCAATTAAATGTCATGGTTTGTTGCATTATTTAATATTTGACCAGATGTCATATACGCACCGGGTTTGGCGTGGTTTTTTTACAAAAATTTGATGAAAATCTCGTTTTCGAATACCAGTTACATATGTATTTTTGATGCTACTTGGTTATCGACCAAAAATCTGTCGCCAAACTATAATATTCAATGCCAATAATGGTTGATCGTAAATGTCACATTCACTTGACTTTAAGCAATTTACACGTGCTTACGTCATCAAGTGATTTTTATTTCGACGTTTTATTTGTATATTTATTAATGTTATACTATTTTATTTGTTCTTTCGTTATTTAAAATAAAAATTATGTCAATTTGTATAATTTGGCGAGTGGTTTGGCGATTTATATTATTTGGCGAAATTGGCCGACGGAATAATTAAGTAGTACCGTATTTTTTAATTATTTTCTATTATTTTTAAAAGAAAATAACCAACAAATTATTAACTACAGAACAAAACAATTTATATTATTTAAAAAAAATAAAATAAAAGTAAATAAACATTTATTATTAAATAAACAACAACAGCCTAGTTTCCATTTCAATCAATATAATGCCATTTTGGCGCCAATTAGGTATCCTGGTGCGTATATGACATCTGTGTCTAATATTTTTCTTTTCGTTTTGTTTAAAAAAAAAGAAAGACGTGAAAGCCATCAATTTTAAATGCTTCAGTTTTAAATGAAAGTTTTGTTTTTTAAATAAAATGAATTAAAGGATTATATTTTAAATGAAATTAATGAAATGTTAAAAAATGCGACGGGAAAAATGTTTGGTGATTTATCACCTACGTCCCGCTAACATAAAAATACTGGGTTCTTGATTTCTCTATCTTTCTATTTGGCCAAAGATTGTTCAAGTAAATTGACTTATGAATAAAAGTAACAAGATACATTTCTTAGCATACATTTAAGGACAGCATACATTAAGGCCAAACTGGTTGCGAAATTAGTTTAAAAAAATAATAACCTTCTCTAAAGTATGGAAAAAAATATCTGTTATGATTAGAATTTGAATTGCCATCATTAGAGAAAAGTATTTAAAATTAGAGTAAAAAAATATCTCGAAAACTAAGTCGAATTTAAAAATTCTAATACCAGTTTTGACATCTGCAGATCAATACGGATTTTTGGTGTTAATTTCATCGCAAAGTGTTCCATATTTTAGGAGAAATCGCCGTGAAACATAATCAGTTGTTTAATCAGTCGTTTCAAAGAATCTTTCATAAATTTGTTACAATTCAGTCGTTTCACAATATCCGTTTCATAAATTCGTTTCATTAGGATTTTACATATATAGGGTAGATATACATGTATCTATAATATTTAAGAAAGGGAATAGGAAAGAAATAAAATTAAGCATTATTTAAAGTATGTTTTATGATTTCTAAATTGATTTTTCAATGTATAATATTAAGTCAGTATTTAACTATTATTTGATAAAAGCCGTATTATTATTATTATATTCTTTATTTTTCTTATTTATGATTTATTTTCGACTTTTTAGTCTTTAAAAGACTTCTTGTTGTTTTGCAGTTTCACGGTTCTTTGGTATGGGTTAGCGAGCGTTTATTGGCGCATTAAATCTAAATCTATTATATTCTCAACTCCCATACAATGGCACGAGTTACACAGAATATTTCGCGATTTATCACATGTGACGGGTTAATTGACATAAATTCCTTAAAATTAATGTATTAATTTATAAATAATTTGTAAAATATTAAGATGTTGCATTGCCACCAGAAACACATCTTTGTACATAATTTTTAGATTTATAACTTATCAGGAAAGTGGTGAAAAATGAATTGGAAAATTTCATCTTTACATACAACAAAAAAGAAAAATCATGCATCAAACATATATTATGAAACTTCCACACTTCCAGACTACTTTAACAAAACTACGCCGTTTAATAAGGTAAAGAAAATACCTAAGTAAACATTTAAGAAAACTCATAGCACATTTGGAAAACACTTTTCGAAAATAGCCGGAACGATACGTCAATTCTTTTGTCTCGCTCTGTAGATGATATATAGATTTGTAATTATTATTCTTAGTAAGACAAAATTTAGTTTAGTTAGAAAGCGCATAACACAATTGAAACTCACCCCTAGCATTTTCTTCCAATAGACGAAAACATACTTGAATACTTTTGTACAGCCCTGTATATTACCTGCAGATTTTTATACACGCCACATATTAAGCTGATTTTTAAATCATGCCAAAACTCTTAATACTATTGAAATCATACCTCCAGGAATTACTATTCATAGGCGGTCATGTATCCAGTTTTATGCGTAGCGCTGTATATGATTTTATTTATATTCTACAAATATTTGTTAGTTAAGCTTAAAAATGCAAAACTCCTCGAATTAAAAACACCTTTAAGCAATTCACACTCATTATCATTAATGGGTACAAATTATTTTGTGTATCCCTGTATGGCGTCGATAGAATTTACACACTCCATTTAGTGTTCAAAAACTTAGTTAAACGTAAAACGCATGCCATAGCAGAAAAAGCACTTTCAGCAATCATTTCTAAAAGACAATTTGTCACATACAGCACTGTATCAGACATCTTTTAGGTATCCCTGTAAATGAACGATAAATGCAACGCACATCATATTCTATTGCAAGCATTTTCTAGTAAACCCTAGTAATATATCTAATTTCATCATGTTTAAAATAGTGCAACATAATTAAAATACGCTGCAAATAGTTTTTCCTTGTACATCATTATGTAACCGAACTCTTATGTGCGATCCTGTAAATGAATAATAAATATTTTGCACCCCATATTCTACAGAAAGCATGTTTTAATGCACCACAGAAATTCACGTGAATTTCATTATGTTTGCGACAGAGTAACGCATTAAAAAACATCGCAAATTATTTTTATTCATAGATTTTCACTCATTTCACTCTCTTAAATTTCGAAAATTTTAGTAACTGTTCTTAGAGATCATTTATATCTTATATGTATGTACCACGCCAATTTTCAAGTTTTTATCCTTAACAATTGCATACAAATCGAAATTTAGACCGCTTTTCGAACGCTTTTCGCGCATTTTCACACTTTTTAAATTTCGAATCTTTTTTTGACTGTTCTTAGAGATCATTTACATTTTATAAGTAAATGCCACAACAAATTTCAAGCTTCTAGCCCATTCAGTATCACAAAAATCGTTATTTAGAACGTTTTTTGATCCTGAAACCCTCTGGTGGCGGAAACACTGACATAAAACATAGTTTTTGTTGGAGCAGGGACTGTCACAATCAACTTGCAATCATTACTTTTAAAATCGGTTTTGTATTTTCTGAGATTTCATAAAATTTGTAATTTAGAACATTTTTAGAACGCTTTAACTCATTTCGCCCTTGGAGATTTTAGAAACTGTTTTTAGATAGCTTTTCCATCTTATAAATATCTACCATGTCAAATTTCAAGTTACTATCTTTAACAATTGCCCAGAAAGCGTAATTTAGAATGTTTTTAGAAATGCTTTTCTGGCATTTCAACCTTTTATAAATTTTGAATTTATTTTCGACTTTCTTATACAGGATTTACATCTTATAAGTAACTACTAAGCCAAATTTCAAGTTGCTATCCCTTTCAGTATCAGAAAAATCGTAATTTAGAACTTTTTTTTCTGCATTCCTCAGGTGATAATGGGACCAACATAAAATATAGCCTATGTTGGAGCACGGACTGTCATCACAAATTTGCCACCATTACTTTTGAAATCGCTTTGGTATTTCCTGCGATTTCATGGAAATCGTAACTTGGAACGTTTTTAGAACGCTTTTCGCTAATTTTCATCCCTTTTAAATTTCGATTTGTTTAGAAACTCTTCTTATATAACACTTATATCTTATAAATAACTAGATATTAGTATAGGTTGCATAATATTCAAAACTAAATTTTGCAAAAGATGAGATACTCAAACATTCTGAAATTTATTTAAAAATCCATCAAAGACGGTATTATGTAGATAACGGCGAAAGTTTTAACTTTAAAAGGATACAATAAAACCTGTGAATTCGAAAAATATACATATAGGTTTTTTTATGCACGTTGAAGGGCAGAATAAAAGCGAGTAAAAATAAATGTGTCTTATTCCAGGGGAAAAGCATAAGAAATCCATTGTTGTTGCGAATGAAAACACATATAGATTCCCAATACTTTGCAAACTTGTAATTTTGTTTTACAGTCATATAATATTAAAATCCTGTAAATTTTACGATATATGAGCAAAAGTTTAGATAACAAACATATTTTTTATTTTACAAGTTGAAATTTTTATTCAACTCTTAGCTAACATTCCTTTTTCGTGTTTCATTTATAGATTTTCCTTTCCGTAATATAAATAGACATTTTCTTCTCAAACATGATTAACATAATTTTCTTCCATTGTTGTATTAAATAAAGTTTGACAGACTTTGCAATTCGAATAGGGCGGTTTTTCAAATACGATAGAAATTCAGTGAATGTTATGAATTTTTTTAAAGTAATTTTTAAAGAAAAATTCCTGAATTATCACATATTTCGAAATCGGCTTTACGATACGTTTTGCTATCTCATAAAAAACACATTTTAAATATTTTAAATATTTTTAAGTACATCTTACTGAATATAGAAAAAAAAATAGCATGTGGTAAAAAAAGGAGGTTTATAAAAGCCTCCTTTTTCTCAATTTATAGTTAGATTATTTAGGATTTCGAAAATTCCGACAATAGTGGAATAGTGACATCACCAGGATTACCAGTTCCCTTTCCTAAATAATTTCCTATTTGCCGTTTCCTGTATTTTCATACAGTTATTATTAGACAATAAATTTATCTTTCCGTTTCTCCACTACATATATGAGCAAAATTCCAAGATTTTTGCACTGGTGACTATATGCTGAATGCTATCGATTCTAGTCCGCAAGATTTGGTAAGTTTTTGGAGCTCAAAAGGTTATTTTGTTAGTATAAGAGCTTTGTTCCATTAACCAACACGACATTGATGTATCGTACACGATTGTCGTTATCCGGCATCGGTGCACCCAAATTGCATTCATTTGCACTATGTGCTCTACACCTACCAATTTCGACAATGATTTTATCGTCTTATTGTCTAATGTATATCATAGAAACTCGACAGGGTTTCTCGCCAAGCCAAAGAAACAACCATGCAATGAACCGTAAATGAAAGGAATTTCCGCCAAATGATGCCAAACGATTTTATTAAAAATTTTTAGTACTTTGTCTATTTTACATTTTGCGGACTGACCAAAACGGGATTTTGACACCTCGCCACGTGACTCAGGAACACAAGTAAAGTGGAATCTAGAGAATAAGTAAATGCGATTTCAAAAGTGCTGTTTTTTGCACTTTTTAGAGTCTTGTTCAGGCCAAAAACTGTCGACAGGGCTACAACAATGTGTAATTATTGGATTTATACGTGGTTTGCTGCATTTGAATTTTTTTATGAGTAATTCAAACCTTTGAAAGTTTTGTATAAAAATATTGAATAGTTTTTGATTTATATGAGTTAGAAATAATTCATTCCTGTACTTAACATAGAGCAAAAAAAATATTAAATGACCTAACTCTTGTCGAAATGGTTATATACACATGATATTGAAATATGTTACTGCTATCGAGCCAAGTAAGCTTACCACTGTGAAACAGAATTGTAGCATTTACGGTTCGTTTACAGGGTCATTCAAAAGATCTTTAAATAGGGCTAAATATTTCTGTAATTATCCGATTTTTAATCGATTAATTGCATTTGAATTGTTTTTAGGAGTAGTTCAGATCTTTAAAGTTTCGTGTAAAAATATTAATTAGTTACTATACATTTATATATTTACCGATTTTCATCAGGTATTATCTCATTAAAAATGAGGCCTTTTATACATGTCTGTGTTCTTTGACAGCTGCTAAAGATATTTATTAAAAAAAACGTTTTAATTCATCATATAAAAATACACTTTCAGTTGCTTTGCAAAAACTTTTCTTCCACACTTCTTTCATTTTTTGCAAAGCAAGTGAAAGTGTATTTTTATAGGATGAATTAAAACATTTTTTTAATAACGATCTTTAGAAGTTGACAAAAAACAAAGACATGTATGAAAGATCCCATTTTTAATGAGATAATACCTGATGAAAATTGGTAAATATATAAATGTATAGTATAATACAGGTATTAACCAAAAAACCTTTGGTTTTTACTTATTTGAGTATTGAGTAGTTTTGATTCATATGTGCTTGAAGTAATTGTTTCCCAATAGTTAACATTGAGCAAAAATATATTAAATGGCATAACTCTTGTCAAAATGGTCGTTGCACCTGATATTAAAATATAGTCGACCACCCAAGTAAGCTTCCCACTGTAAAACAGAATTGTAGTATTTACGGTTTGTTAACAGGGTTACTCAAAAGATCTTTAGATATGGCTACAGAGATCTGTAATTATTGGATTTTTACACCGAGTGCTGTATTTTATTTGTTTTTATAAGCAGTTCAAATCTTTAAAGTTTCGTATAAAAATGTCGATTAGTTTTTGATTTACATCAGTTTAAAGTACTGGATTCCTATACTTAACAAAGAGTAAAAAAATACTAAATAGCTCAACTATTCTGAAAGTGGTTATATGCTCACGATATTCAGATATGGTATTGCATTCGACCCAATTAAGCTCTCTATTGTAAGGCGACATTGTAGGATTTAAGGACCGTTTACAGGGTCACTTAAAAGTTCTTGATTACACTATAGCCGTTTACAGGGTGGATGTTTACATTAGGTAGGATGTTTAGGTTAGGATGTTTACAGGATGACATACATTTTAATGAATTTATACTATTTCAGTCTCTATAAAGTTGTATTATGTTACTTGAAAAATGAATATGAATTCAGTTTCTTCATCTCAAAGCTCAACGATACAGGTTTCCACTTTATGAAAGATGTTTCTATTTTCCAGTTTATTAAAGATTTTTCTAGCTTTCAACATGCACCCTTTTTAAATTCCAATACTTTGGGCACAAAATTTAGATAACAATTAAATAAAATTTTATTTTGCACGAAATCGCGGACGTAGGCACAATACTCATATCGGAATAATCTGCTGATATTCGAGGAGAAATTATATTATAGAAACGTGCCAGTGGTCCTCGATTATGGAAAGATTCTACGTAAATACCGACTAAAGAGAAACCATAGAACATGCCCAGAAAGATATCGTAAACACTTTAGTGAATCACAGAGTACTTATAGTTAGGAAAACAATTCGACAGAATTTTAGGATTACTGTTTATCATAATGAAATAAGTGGGAAAACGTTCTCTTCCGTGCTTTTATACTAAAATGCTTGAAAGTTATAGTAAAGATTCGACATTCTATTTATTATAAACTTTTTGGTGCTAAAAAATGCATATAAACAAATATATGTGCTTTAATTAGAGTTTGTCATGCTGAAATAATGGTTTCTTCCCTTTCATCTTGAATTACCCATAATGTAATATTTCTGTATATATGTGGATAAATTATAATTTACGTATTTCATTTACTCTTAAACTGATTAAATTTTAAAACATTTATACAGGCTTTACATGCATTTTATTCTGTCTATCTTTCTTTATGTAAATTGCACATATACTCAAATATTTTTTTCATCATTAAAAACTTTGCAATTTATTCAATTTAAGCCATTTTACAAAGGTAATATAGTGAGCAAAGTTTTTCATTACATAACTTTTAATTCATTACTTACCATCCAGTTATAGCAAAAAATGTTTGGTAGCTTTATTGGAATTTCTTGTTATTTTTTTTCATTTAAAAAGTTTAATAAGGAGATTTATAAAACTAATCGACTCTGTTATTTTGGGCTTGTCAATTGAAGAGTGCTATCAATATGCCATAAATAGCATTTAGTTCAATTTTAATCAGATTATACTGCTACTTAAAAATTTATGAATATGACTGAAATTAGGGAAAATCATTTCATAATGTTGAAATATCGAATTCCGGACTTTTATTGGAAGGAATTATAATTTACCGGATGCATTATCCGAAGGCATGTGGCTCAATGTCGAGTCACGTAAAAAAAAAAAAAAAAAAAAAAAAATGAGGAATTTAGAAAGTACATACATCGAAAATTCAGAAAATGGAACAAGTGTTAGAGTTTATGAAAACATTAAAAAAAAGAAGCTTAATCAGATGATCAACATTTCCGACGCGCTTATCGGAGAGACGTTGTATTTCCTAAAATAAAAGATAAACTAATTTTATTTAAAAATTACTTCAAGCACGCCCGCTAATAAAACAAATGCTCATTATTCAGTCTGGTTTTAAATCTTTACATATTTTTTAAAACTTGATAAGAATTTTGTAAATGTAAAGGCCTTCTTTTCTTTTCTGAATTAAAATGGAATACGTATAATGCAAATGAAATCCTTCTATATATAAAAAAAAGTTTTGATTTGGAAATGGATCAATGAAAATCTACGTAGATATTACCGGTAGATCGGCATCCAATTTGAATGCTTAAGCATGGCCTTTCTTCGTTAATATTAAAAAAACTGTTGCATACAAAAATATGAAAATCGGTGGTTTTATAGAGAAATGTTTGATAAACACGCTGATGGCAGACAGTTTTCAAATCGAAGAATTATTTTAAGAGATATTTAATGCTAAAGTTGGACAAAATCGTACCATTAAAAAAGTTTTATTGGAGCAAAAGCTATACATGAGAATTTAATCATTTTAGATCATTTTATACGTTATAAGTTCCCGGTGTGCAAATTGCATTTATTTATTTTTTTATTTGACTCATTTTTTGAGGTTTTATTTCTATTTTAAATTCAAATTTTCAGCATTTTGAGAGATATTTTTTATACATTTATAGAAAATGTTATTCATTTAAACTGTTGCCAGTTGTATAAATAGACAAACAACAATGTTTACTTCAAATTAAAAATTTATTTACACGTGACTATTATAAACAGAAAAAAAACTTTAAAATTAGAATTAAATGTATACATGTTAGAAGCAGGAAAATTACGTCATAAGAACCATAAATACACTTGAATTTTAAAAGCGAAACAAAATGTTAAAATGAAAAAATTATTATGCGTTAAAACTTGTAAATGGAGGAAATTACGTCATATTTAAAATGGCCAAAAAATATGGCAAAACAATTTAATTTAAAAAATATATTTGCGCGAGATATTTTGAGATAATCTTTTCAACTGTTATCGTGAATTCGAAGACAGCGCAAATAATATTTCCTTCTAACAACAAAAGTATTTTCACCTGAATATTAATAAGAGATATAAAACTTTGGTGTAAATTACGTCAGATTTAAAACGATACATTTAAAATGAATTATTTAAAAGAACTATCTTATAGCGCTGTTAAAAAATACCGGGAGACAATGACACTGTTTACTTAATTCATTTTACATTGGCTTATTTTCAAATATTTAACTAATTTTTTAATTACAATACGAAAACAGACATTGTATCTCTTAACAGCAGCAGATTTGGTCTTAAAAATCCCCAATCTAAAGAAAACGAATGGAAACCCGTTTACAGAGAGATCGCTACTGTTTTTTTTTCTTTTTTTTTTTTAATTCAATATTTTTAAAGCCGATCAAACTAGAGGTCTGCACGGGCCCGGGCTGCGCCCGAGGCCCGTACCCGGCCCGGCGGAATGGAGGAGAATTTTCAAACGGGCCGGCAGAATTAGGACAATTTTTTCAACGGGCCGGGCCGGGCCGACAGACAAAATAAACGGGCCGGACCGGGCCGGCAAAAAAATTGAACGGGCCTGCAGGGCCGGGCCGATAAAAAAAATTAATCGGGCCTGTCGGCCCGATATAAGAATTTGAGAGTAGCAGATAAAATACGAGGCCATTTCCAATGAATATGACTTTTTCGAGAAGTATAAATGTGCGTTACGAGCCGATGCGAGTTTAACAACATCAATACAGAAATGTAACATGTCCATCGTGGAGATCGGCATCGTACAGTTACATGATGCCTGATCCCGGGTTTAATTTTTTCGGCAGACTTGTGCCGGGACGGAACTGGTCTTAATCGTTCTCAGGATGTGTAGGACAGGCATTATGTTTTGTAAAAGTATTAATAGCGATAATGAACTTCTGTTAACAGTATCTTTGGAAATGTACCTTAACATGGTTCTCATATTTACTGCTCAACAATGCGAAACTCTCAGACACATTTTCTGACTCATTTTTAACTATAAAAGCATAAAATTGACGGGCCTGAGTATTGAAGGCATTTGGGATCGAATAGCGTTTCCATTTTTCATAAATTACGTACAGAGATAACAGAGACTCTTGTCACATGACTGTGCGTTTTTCTCCTTTCCTGTGCTATCGCTTCCGGAAATTCAATTCAAAACGCTAACTTTGGCAGTATTTTCTGAAAGATATATTACTTTTATCTAAGAAAAAAACGGCATTTACATGGTTTCTGAATAAGAATACCTGCCAATCTCATGCGTTTCCGAAAAGAAATGAGTTCATAAATGTATCAAAATGTAGCTCCTTTGGATTAGAGAAAAGCCTTAAAAATGACAGAAATATTTTCACAAATCTACCTTTTATCATAAGCTTCAAAAGTTATCATGTTTTTTAACCCTTTATTCTAAACTACAATAATCTTTTAATGAACCCTTATTTAAATTTTGAAACGTCTCTAGAGACGATGACTAAAACACTGTAAGTAATCGTTAATGTTTACTATTGTGTGTTTTGTATTTTGCGAACACATGGTAATTTAAAATATACTGTAAAATGTTCCCATAAATATGCATGTAGTATTCATTAAAAGAATCTTAATTGTATGTCGAGAAAAAACTGAATTTTTTGTAGAAATTTAGTCGGGCCGGGCCTGTTTTCAGTGATTTTTGTACGGGCCGGGCCGGGCTCGGGCCGAACTTTCAATTGTTAGACCGGGCCGGGCCAAAATAGCTTTCCTTCGGGCCGGGCCCGGGCCTGGAAATTCCGGCCCGTGCAGACCTCTAGATCAAACTAACGTGCTTTTTTTTATTTTGGTGTGCCTGAACGGGGGTTGGTGAGCGTAGCTCGTGGGGGGCAGAGCCCCTTAGTACCTTACAAAAAGGAGTGATATCTCATGAAAAAACTCGTTGCAAATGATCCGGCCAAGCAACAAATCTAAAACGACAGTCATAAAAAAATAGTGATATCACATAAAAAGAAGCGATAAGGAAGTGCATAGTCCGTGTGCAGTGTAAAAATCTAACACTACTCATAATGTTTCCAAAGAACTCGGATTGAGGTACAGTATGTGAAAACTGCTTGGCGACCTGCAGGCGCATATTAAATATATGCAGTATATCAGTTTGGAAAATTTGTGAAAATCGAAAAAATAAATTTTAAATTATCATTATATTCCTTTTTTAAATATTTGTCGGAGGAAGATCTGTAATAAATCAGAAGGAGTTGCATGACAAGCAGGAAATGGTATGTAATTGTGATAATCATCTATTATTACAATTATACTTTTCAATACTTTTTAACATAATCTATAATTATATAAATATGTTTAATAATGCACTGTTTCAAAATTAAAGTAAAAACTGGTAAAATGGATCCTGTTTGTGACGGAATTATTTCTTAAACTGAACATGTCGTGTTTCCGACATAAGGAATATTTTATTGAAACCGAAGCCTACCTTGAATAGATTTTTCCCCAATCATATGCAATTACGTTTACACAATATATCTTAGTTAGGTAAACGTCTATTATTATGTGCATTGTTATTAATATGCATATGATAATTATTTTGCATTATTCTTTTACAGACTCAAAATGTTTAGATGTTTACTCAGAAAATCATCCTCGTAAAAATGCTTTTTCTCGTTCAGATAATGGTAAATAAAGTCAACAAATCGATCTCACATGACGATAAACAAGAATGATCATGCAAACACCAGAAGCTTCAACTTTTTACAGTTTCATGGGAGCTGTAATACAAGTAGAAAATCGTTAAACATATAGTCAAATGTAAATGCAGGAAAAATAAACATTATAAAGACCTGCAGGTCGCCAAGCAGTTTTCACATACTGTACCTCACTCTGAGTCCTTTAGAAACATTATGAGTAGTGATAGATTTTTACACGTCCCTTGGAGTTATGCATTTCTATATATTTTATTTTTATGTGATATCACTTCTTTTTATGACTGTCGTTTTAGATTTGTTGCTTGGCGGAATCACTTGCAACGAGGTGCTTTTCATGAGATACATTTTACTTGAAATCGATGACGGTAATATCGTGAATGATTTATCAGTATCGTGTCAGTTAATGAAAAACCGCTCGAATCCTCAACCCGAATTATTTAGTGTACTGAAAACTGTCTATGATCATCATGCGCGTATTAAAAACTGGCTGTATCAGGAACTTTTCAATAGTAATTTATAATATTTAAAAAAAAATCATTTTTGTATTAAAACTTTTTTAGCATAGCTATATATCGATATGTTTGGAGATATCGTATGGAACTGTATCTACCATGATATGTATTATATAAGCTTATTATATAATACTATAACTACACTGATTCAATCTCGGTTTCCATCACTCAATACAGGATCATTGAAAAAGAATGCCTAGGTTACAAATTTTTATTACGCAAATAAAGAAACACATAGGAACATAAATTTAGTATTAAAATATTAAAAGTACCAAGCGTTCTATCCATTTCAATACGTTTCTGTATCTACCTGCAGCCTTGAATGAGAAGATCCCCAACTCATGGATTGGAAGCGATGGCCCAATTCCGTGGCCTGCACGAATCACCGACTTTACGCCTCTAGACTTCTTCTTCTGGGGATACATTAAGAACATTATGTAAAGTGAAAGAATTACTGATATCATCCATTTACAGATGAAACTGTAACTCCAGAGATGCTTCAGAGGATATGAAAGGAGACTGAATATCGTCTAGACGTCTCTCGGGCGACTAATGGTACACATCTCGAAGCATATTGAAATAGATATGTTACCGGCCAAACCCGATTGTAGGCCAAACTAGTTTATCCTAATGCGCATAGGATAAACTAGTTTTTCCTCGGCCAAACTAATTTATCCTAACGGCCATAGGATAAACTAGTTTTTCCTAGACAAACTAGTTTATCCTAATGCCCATAGGATAAACTGGTTTAACCTAGGTCAAACTAGTTTGGACTAACGTTCATAGGATAAACTAGTTTAGCCTGCAATTCATTGGTCCAAACTAGTCTATCCTAGGCCGATCTAGTTTATCCTAGGTCGATTCAATTTGGCGTGCTTTTATTGATCCCAACTACCGTCAAGGCGCCAATCTTCCAGTTTATCCTAGGCCGATCTAGTTTATCCTAGGCCAATGCAATTTGGCGTGCTTTTATTGATCCCAACTACCGCTCCGGCGCCAACCTTGTGCAAAGTAGTATTGCAGTCACCCCTGTATAATATATTTTATTGGATGGGGAGTGCACTCTCAGAAATGAATACTCAGATTTCACGAAATTTTCTTTGTTTTTGAGAAACGGTTTTCTGAAAAATGCTCCGAGCGAACATTTCGTCAAATTGATGAAATTACTTTCTTCACTTGCTTTACGATATAAATTTCGTCAATAGTTTCGTCAAAAGAAGGCTAGTGGTGCCATCTGTCAAACAGTTTGAAAGCTCCAGTATTTATTACAGGAGGATGAAAAAAAAACACTTCCCGCTTTCCTCGGTGTGATTCGAACCCACGACCCTTGGTGTGGGAGACCGTTGCTCTTCCAACCTCGCTACTTGAGACTTGTAGTGATGTGCTTTTAGATTGGTGTAATGAATTTTACTGCGTGTTTATATTTTTATAAGGTAGATTGCAATTTTATCGGCGCTGCTATAATTTCTGAAAGTTTTAAGTAAGGCTAATTTATTGTCATGGTTTTCTCATGTCAATGAATAATTATAAAATGGCTTGATTAAATAATTCACTAGTGAAATTTTCTTTGATCAGTGAATGATTAGAATATGGTGAGGTTAATTTGTTGCTCACAAATAACGAATTGTGAAGTGCATATTGCGTGAGATTTTATTACTTTGAGTAGGTGGATAAGATTTTAACACTTTACTGTTTATGAAGGGAAGAGGGATCAATTATGTTTATTCTTAATTTGATTGAAAACAGAACGTACTTCTTAAAAAAAAAAAAAAAAAAAAAAAAAAAAAAAAAAAAAAAAAAAAAGATAGCCTGGAAGTTTGAAATTTTATTGATTAAATTTTCTTTTTGAATGGTTTTGAAGAACACAGGAAATTTGTTCTTTTCGAATTAAAGCATAACGAACATCAACATATAAATAAATAAATAAGAAAAAATAATAAGCATTCTTAAAAATTCTAAGAGCTAAAAAAAAAACTAATGAAGAAATAATACCTATATTTCAGTATTTTCTGAAAAGCACTAAAAAGTGCTGTTTTAAAATAAATTATTACAGGACTAACATAAACAAGCAAATATCTGCTTGCTAAAATCATAGGAATTGAAGAAGTACAGCAACTGTTTTCTCAAAATGCATTGAGTCTGACCATGATTGAGGCAAAACTTTCGTCAAATATTTGAGAGTTTACGCTTCGTTAAAAGTCACGTGATGTTGATAGGAAATGATCGTCAAAAACGACGAAATACAGCTCGAGGATTGCTGAATCGTCAAAAGTGAGAGTTTTATTTCTGAGAGTGTGGGTACTGTGCCCCTATCTTCCCATTTGACGGCCGCCGGTAGTTACAAAATATGTTCCATATGACAAATTGTGTGCTGGAGGACCAAAGAACGGGATGAGATGTTATCATAAAATTTAGGAGAAGAAGAATTTAGAGGTTTGATTTATAATGTACAGTATAACCTTGAAAATCCGGCATTGTCGGGGAGGTCAAAAATCCGGCGAAATCCCGGTCCCAGCTTGGCCTAAAATACATATATTTTTAAGCTACCATTATTCCACAATTAAAATTCTCTTTAACGAATAGTACATATAAATTTATACGGATGGGGATACAGTACTGTAAAACCTGTTAAAAGAATCTCTGTATGACGAAATTCTGTTTTAAACGGATTTTTTTAAATCGGTGTAAATTGAATATAAAAATTCATTTGAAAAAATCATAATACATTTGCTAGAGACGACGGGCCTGAAAAAAAGGAATTTAACTATAACGACGTTTTTTTCCTGTCCTATGTGATTCCGTCTCAGAAGGTTTTTCTACATAAAAATTTTCACATTTTCAAGTCTCCAAGCTGTGTAAAAAAATTAATGGTATTCGTAATTATTCAGATATTTACATACAAATAGAGATTCATTAAAAAATAAATATAGTTTACAATAGAATCATTAATATCGTTAATCCACATTCTGTGGCTTGCAGATTTAAAAAAAAAAAAAAAAAAAAAAAAAAAAAAAATTAAATTCTATGCAATAATATCTTTTAAGACGGAATTGCATAGGAAAAAAGAAACATCCGTTATAGGCAGGTTCCTATATTAGAAGGTTCATCGTCTGTTGTAAATGCATTATAATCTTTTTACAAGTACTAATATCCTCATTTTACATAGATCAACGTATTTATTTTTCTTAAACACGGGATTCCGTCATAGGCAGGTTATTTTTCTCCGGTTTTATCGTACTTTAATTTTATTACCTAAAAATGCATCTATTCATCTTTTAAAAAAAATTTTAATAATAAATATATAAATTTTAATTGTGGAATAATAGCGATTTAAAAAAACATGCATTAAAAAAAATGTTGGGCCGGGCCAAATATTATTGATATTTTTACTGAACAGACCAGAGGTCCTGCCGATCCAAATGATTTTCATATGAGCTGGGTTGGAAATTGGACTGAAAATTTCTGCCTGTTCAGACCTCAAGAAGAATGCAGTCCACTCCGGACTTAAGCCGGAAAAATATTGTGTCCTGGTCCATCTCGGTCCGAACCTCTCGAAAAAAGTAATCCCCAAAACATACTCGGACCGAGTGTCGGGAAAGAAAATTGGGCGTGCCCGTAAAGATCCTTACATCGAATAACCAAAAGACTAGCTAACAAAATTTTGTAAATTTGGACACTAAACATCTGTTATATTAATAATAATAATAAAAACGAGTTTTTAGTGAACTTCGTTCATTTCCATAGCTGTGTTTGAGTTGAGCAGATTCGTTTGAAAAATTTTGAATTTGAGTGTGAACTTGACTCATTTTTGAGAAATTGAATTTGAGTTTGAATAAATTCAATTTTTTTTCCTTCGAGCGATCTTAACACTGGTTGGCATCAATTAAAGCACGTCAAATTGAATTGGCCAAGGATAACTTAGAACGTTGGCGCCGAAGCGGTCTTTGTGATCAATGAAAGCACGCCAAATTGAATTGGCTTAGGATAAACTAGATCGGCCTAGTATAAGCCAGTTCAGACCAATGAATAGCAGGCTAAACTAGTTTATCCTATGAGCGTTAGGATAAACTAGTTTGGCCTAGGCCAATCTAGTTTGGCCGGTAACAGATATAAAACTTAGTACTTCTCTTAATATTTTAATATTAAATTTATGTTTCTATGTGTTTCCCATTTTTGCTCTATAAAGTGTTAATTATTTTTGTTGATTTACTTTTCCGTTTGCTCTGGTTTGATATCTGAAGCTAAAATTTATTGAGGAATCCAAATACGATATCAAAATTAGGTGTTAGTACTGAATGCTTTAAAGTTTGTTGCAATTCTTCTATGTAGACAACGCCCGAAACAAAATTTAGTTAGTAGACTTATTACTTATCGATTGGCTTCAGTCATATTTCTATCGAAAATTTGCGGCAGAGATAACTTTTTTACCAGGATTGTATTTCATTGGATAAGAACATAAGAGTATGAAAGTACAAACAGTTACACCATTCACTTACTGAGAGATAAAATATTTAGCAATCTGATTTCGAGATTGGCAAAAGGTTTTCTTCACACGGAACTAAATTTAAATTGCTGAGCCTAACACCAAATTTCATCTTTTATAGAAGGTACAGTCGTTAGAAAAAAAAAGTAAACATCCCCTACTAACTCTGCAACTAATTATAATACAAGAAAGTTACTGGTACCAAATGATAAGTGAAGTCTGTGTCGATGTTGGTCATGATAAACACTTTAGACAGCTTAACCCTTAATTTCCGAGTGTTGCTTTTCGGCAACAAGCCCAATTTAGGCTTCAAAATACTATTAAAATAATATTGAAGCTATAATGCCTAATGTTGCCAATAAAATGCAGTCTGAAAATATTATTAAATCGATTTTCAACATGTAGATGGCAACACTTGTGCTGTTTAAGAATAAAGATAGATTTACTTTTACAATTGTTGCTACTTGTTTTTGTTTTGTTTTGTTTTGTTTAGAAGCCTGCGAAATACCCTTTGTTCTGCAGTGAGCAAGTAAAATTTATTTCTTATTATAGTTCCTAAAATTCTTGTGTGTTTAATATTATAGAATTTTATCAAGAAAAATTATTTTTTCAATTAAAGACCAGTATTGCCGATTAGTAACAAACTGTTTTTTAGCCGCTAACCATACTTAAAACACAATATGATTTTTAAAAGTATTTTTGCCATGATTTATTTAAAAAATGAAAGCCGAAAAATATTATTACAATGATTTTTGAAAATTCAGGCATTTAATGGTTAAACAGTCACATTTTTAATAAGAATGACACACAAAATATATACAAGTTTGTGAAAAGCGCGTACTATGAATGGAACATACATATTTCCGGTTATCACATGAAAACTTCTCTAGGTGAGATACATTTCGAACACACGCCGAAACTCTACATAACCCGCGCAATCATAATTACATACATTCACTTCACTTCATGTTTGGCAAAATATCTCAGGATATCTTTCCAAAAGTGGTAACAGCGCCATCTACATGCCATAAAAATATGGGAAGGCAGTCATTTTGTTACAACCTCCCCTCTGGTTCCTCGGACGTCCCGGTGAAGAACCAGTAACTTTTTTAGGTGGTCTGCCGCGTTTCCTAATAGGTGCAATAGGCAAAATGTCAGAGTCATTATACAGTTTCAAAACTGAAGAATGACATGTAGCAAGCGGTTCATTTCGATTGTTCATGCTTGCTATAACAAATGTGGTGGGTGATTTTTGAGTTAAAATAATGTATGATCCACCACGTTTAGGCATGAACTTTGCACTTTTATTGCTAGAGGCTTTAGTTACTGGATTTAAGTCGACTCAAACCTTGTCTCCTGGAACAAAACAATGTCCTGGTTTTCTTTTAAGGTCAGCGTATTTCTTTCTTGGACCTTGCTTAGCTTCAACTTTATCCTTAATTTCTTTGGTGAAGTTTGAAAATTTCTTGAGGTATGGTGTAATTTCAGGTACAAAGTTGTCATTGTGAATGACAGTACGAATGTCGTGTTGAATATCATCTGTCGTTCTTAATTCTCTCCCAAATTGTAAGAATGCTGCTGTTTCTCGAGTGATATCACACTTAGCAGTATTCATTACAAAACGGACTGTTGGAATTTCCTCTTCCCATGAGCAGTGGTCATTCTCAACAATTATAGCTAGTCTCGGCTTGAGATCTCTATTTTTTCTCCCCACAGGATTAGTCTGAGGATGATATATGACAGTTAAATTTTGTTTTATACCTAAAAGAAAACAAAGTTGTTGCATCACACTATTAACACATTGGGGTCCATTATCACATATTATACGTCTAGGTACCGTATATCTAAGGATAACTTCTTCGAGCAACGTAGTTACACACTGTGCTGCAGTAACTTGTGCAAGGGCAAATAGTTCAACCCATCTTGTTGCACAGTCTTCTAGTATGAATTTTTATTTCCCCATCATTTACCATTGTTACTTTTGGTAAAGGGCCAAAAAGATCAATTGATAGTACTTCAAATCGTTGTGAATACACTGGTGTTTGTAACAAACCGGATGGTTTTTGATTAGAAGATTTAAAGCTATTACATTCAGCACAATTTTTGACGTAATCTGCAATGTATGAACGCATTCCATTCCAATAATATCTTTTGGATATTCTATTTAATGTACCTTCAGCACCGTAGTGACCAGCCGTCGGTGAGTTACGATGTTCTTTTAAAATTTTCTTTTTTTCATGTGAGGGGATTGCTAGTTGCGCTTCTTCTGCGTCCGAACTCCGGGAATACCTGTATAAGACTCCTTGGTTCATAATATAACCGCGTTCAGTCCAGTTAGTTTAGTCTAAAGTTTCTTCTTTATCTTCGAAATTTTTAATAATTTTCTTTAATTCTTCATCTTTCATTTGTTCAGCACGTAGATCACTAGGCATTTTAGCAGGGATATCAACCATTATAGTGCAAATATCACAACCTTCTTTACTAATATCATCACACGCAGGACGAGAAAACATGCCAGCTATGACGTTCTTTTTACTTGAAATGTATTCTATTTTTACATTAAATTCTTGCATCTGTAAAGCCCATATGGCAAGGATTCCAGAAGGTGACATTAAACTCATGAGACATCCGAGAGGTTGGTGCCCAACGTGGGGCCCCATTGTGTCGATGTTGGCCACGATAAACACTTTAGACAGCTTAAACAATTACATTTTTAATAAGAATGACACTCAAAGTCCATACAAATTCGCGAAAAGCACATAATATGAATGGAACATACATATTTCCGGTTATCACATGAAAACTTTTCTAGGTGAGATACATTTCGAACACACGCCGAAACTCTACAAAACCCACGCAATCATAATTACTTAAATTCACTTCACTTCATGTTTGGCAAAACATCTCAGGATATTTTGCCGAAAGTGGCAACAGCGCCATCTATAAAAATATAAAAATGCAGTCATTTTGTTACACGTCTATCTTTAAATGATGTATATAAAATTTGCTTAGGGGCCACTTACAAATCAAGATCAGACAAAACTTTGTGTTTTTCAATAGCAACACCCAATTTTGACAACATATTTTAAATCTTCGGTTCAAACTATGCCCAAAAATGAAATTTTGTGTTATTTGGATCGTAAGTTTTTGAATGATAAACATCCAAAATTTAGAGCTTTTAATGTTAAATTACAATTTCATATTTTAATTAATATCTCCTGAAATTATAATCATAATGTGATAATTTCTTGTGTGCTTATAATTAAAAAAACCCAAACATAAATACATTGAGTTTGTAATTTTGATAATTTTACAATATGAGCTATGAATTATGGAATCAATATTCGAAAAAAATATGAACTGCAACCTACAATTTTTTGATATATTTATATTTATTATGTCTGGCTTTACGCGAATTTTCAATTTCAAATTTTTCTTCCAAATAATTTATGATGATTAAATTATTATCCTCCATAACGTGCAGAAAAGCATAATTTGAAAATACTATATATTTTAGTTAATTTATTAAAACATTTGCGCTGGCAATAGTCGAAACATATCAAATGAGTGAAATGGTCATATTGGCAATAAATAATGCATTAATAGAAGTGACATAATCATTCTATAGCATTTCAACAATCGAGTACCGAACTTGAATTTGGATACAGCCCCTAAAATAGGCTCATTTTAAAATAATTAATTTCTCTGAAACTGATCGTACGAAGTTCATGAAAATTTTTTTACGCTAAATGAATAGAAAGGTGTAGAATTTATATATGGTGTCAAACTTGGGTATTGCTATTGAAAGAAACAAAGTTTAGGATCGTTTTGATATGTAGATCGCGTCCTGGGCATATTTGATAAACATGATTTAAAAGTACACTTTATTTCCAATTAGAGCCTTGCGCGGGTCGGGTTGTACCCGACCCGACCCGCACATTCCATTTTAAGTCAACCCGCAAACCCGACCCGAACCCGACAAAAAAAAAAAAGAATTCCTCGACCTGAACCCGCGAAAAAATTTCGGCAACCCGCAACCCGATCCGGACCCGCAATGAAAGGAAAGTAAACCATGTTTTAGTGCCATTATGGAAAATAATCTATAATTGTATCTCTAATACCATTTTTATGTTAGAAGAACGAACAAATCCATATTCTTTAATATTCAAATATAGTAAAGCCTCTGAATAGCGGATACCTCGGGATCATTGAATAGAGTCAAATATCTGTTCGGGTTATCCCGTATTTTGTTTTTTCGGCTTGGAATGAATCTAATTTTTTTTCTGCAAGCGAGTTCACAGTCGAAGTATTCTTGTGGCTCATATATAGGTTTTTTGCCACTCAGGTTGTTGGGATTTTCACGAAAGGTTTATGCACAACTATGTTTCAAACAAAATTAAATACATATTTGAATACGTATGAAGATATATTCAATTTACTGCATGAGAAATAAAAAATATATAAGAAATGCGATCATTCTTTCTTTAAGAAACATTTTTTCTTCTTTCGAAATATGACCAATGTTATAAACATTTTGTTTTTTATACACATAAACATACATGTATGATATTTTTGGTAGTTTATGTACACTTACATGTGTTGCATGTGTGTAGAGTGAGAGGTGCCCGCTATGTATAGAAGCGTTCAAATATATAAATTTTAGGAATTGGAAAAGTGTTCTCTAAATAGAGTTGTTCGCCTTAGAGGCACGGGTCGCGTTGTATGCGACTCGAACCCGAAAATTCCATTTGAAGTTGAGCCGAACCCGAAATGAAAGAAAAGTTAATCATGTTTTAATGCAATATGAAATATGAAATATGATTAATAAAAATCTACATTCTTTATCAATAAATAGAACTACTAATGTAATAAAATTCGCCCTCAATTAAATTAATATCACAGTGATAAATTATACCCGAAATTTGATACAATGAAAGCGATGAAAGAAGAAACGATAATGTTTAAATCGATATGTAACGTTAGAAGACTAAAAATCTAACCTTTATACATACTTTAAAATTAATTGCAGCTTCAAAAGTTCCACTTATAACGGTACATCTTGTTTTACACAATTGTCATTCACCCTTTAATTTATCATCATTATCAATGGTTATTATTTTGAAAATTTTTCTCTCTAATATAGCGTATCCTGTATATCATTTATATTTTCAATATTGTACATTTTCAACGGAAATTCAAGAAGTATTACTCATTCTTTCCCGAGTCTTCGAAATAACAAAGTGCATTATATTTCTACAGTAGTTTAAAAATACAATACACAGCAAAATGTTAAAAGGATCCTTCCTTTCTCCCTGTATTCCACACAGTAGTTTTTTGTCATAAAAACATTAGGAGTATCAAGAATTAGAATTGTAACTATTCAGCAGAAATGTTTCAGCTGTGCCGAAGCATTCGTTATAATCTTTAGCATAATAGTTGAAAAAACATATGTTTATATTAACTTCGAGAAAGAAATTCTAAATGAGTATAGAGAAAACGGACAGGCATCATTATGTTTTTGTGAATCATTGATCTGTGGTTTATATAGATTTTTAACGTGAAAAAATAATTTGGACATCATTTAAAAGAAATCGGATCAACCAGAACCCGACCCGCAAGAGTCAAAAAGGAAACCCGAAACCCACCTGAACCTGGAACAATGAAAACCAACTCGATCCGGACCCGACCCGTAACAAAAAAGTTAAAGTCAACCCGAGCCGAACCCGAACCTCATGGGAAAATATAGCCCCAATCCGACCCGACCAGAACAGCGGGTCGGGTCGGGTTCGGGTAAAAGCGGGTAACCCAACCCAATACAGGTCTCTATTTCCAATCGTTTGGCACCAGTAACTTGCTTCTACAATAATTTGTTGTAGAGTTAGTACAAGTAAATTTTAAATAGTTCAGTGAACTGAACAGTGAACTGAGCAAAAATATGGGGTTTTTTTTCACAATTAAATATATTTACATCATTGGATGACCTTTTAGCAGATCTAGAATAGTACTAGAAGAGACCTAGAATAACACTAGAAAAATGTTCACCTATTTAGTCGTGTTAGAATTTTCTGAAATTTAAATCACTTCGTACTATCTATTCTATCTATCCTGATGGGAAAATATTTATTGGAAATTTCGTAACAACTAAATAATATTTACTCACGGAGCTTCAGTAGGATTTACTGTCAAATTCTACTTTTCAATTAGGCGAATGATTTTCAACCAAATAAGCTTATTGGTGGCAAGGAATCAGTGGAAGTCTGCGAATGTTATTTATTGTGAATTAAGAATATAAAAATCCAATTTATACAGTCCAATTTTTTTTTTTTTTTTTTTTTTTTTTTTTTTTACTTTGAAAAATTAAGATGCACGACAATCTATTTTCAAGTATTATTTCAAGCAATTTCTATTTTCCTTTAAAAATTATAGTTTTGCTTTGAAACTTGTGAAACAATTTGTTTATGTTTAATAATTGTAACGATGCATTTTTTAAGATTGTAAATAGTGCTGTAGATTGTAAAAAATAAAAGTGCATTAAAAAAACACATCCAAAGATTTTCGAGAAAAGATCTTTCTTGTTATAAAAATGACAATACATTGAGGGCGCCTATATATTATATTAAAATCTGACTAGTATGTGTTTGTAATTTGCCTGTACTCCTCAGAGAAAAGATTGAATTAAGGATTTAAAAGAACAAAAATTATTTGTAAGATGTATAATAGTTCTAAAAATTTCGAAATTTCGATTGCTTTCTGAGGGTTTTTTTTTTTTTTCATTTCATTCTAGTACTATTTTTAATGAAGTTTCTTTAATGATTTACTAAATTTCCCAATTATTGTGGATAAAGGGAAAACCAAAGGTAATAATAACTATTACTATATTTTTTACGTCATTTTCTTCTTAAAATTTAAGAGAAAAATTTTTTAAAAGTGTTAATGGGTGGTGATAAAAAATGAAGAAATTTTCTTTTAAAATAAAGACGAATAAATAAAATTCATTTTTTCCAATATTCAAGCTTTGGCAACAAGTTTATTCAAAGGAACCAAAAATTGTTTGTCTACAAATTGATATCTAGAAATTATTACATCATAGCTTTTTTTACGTTAAACAATATTATTTCCCCATTTACACAAGGAAGTGAATTTATAGATAAAAACATATATTTTCAACTAATTATTTCTGAAATATGACGGTTAAAGCTTTTCGTAAAGGTGCTAAAAAGCGAAAGTTTTAGACATTAATAATGAGCATTTATTTTTATTCATAAAACTGAAATATTTTTTGGGATATTTATTAAAATGACGGCATTATCAGCCCCAAAATTTGATGGCAAATCTTTAAAAAGTGAAATGCTATTGAGAAATAACATCATTGAAAACGTGCTTTGTGATTCAGAAAATTCTTAACCTAGATTTTCAATACGATTTCGTATTTGAAACTTACTACAAGGTGGCCATATAGTTAAACTGATACTACTCACAAGAGAACCACTTATTGTGCTGCTCGCACCTAGCATCGAGACCTGGTGCATTTTATAGCCCTATACATTAAAGTTCGAGAACCGATAATATTTCTCTGTTAAATTCACATGTTATATACTTTTAATTTTTTATTATTACATTTTTATTTGTTTATTTCACGCCAAAAGTGAGGTAAGTAGTCACATACGGCTCTACAATTTATCCGCCCGCTTTATCTCTGGAGTAAATGTACAGTACAGTACATATAAGAATTATATCAGATTACGATTTGTTTGTGAATTGATGGCATAAGAAACAATAATTAGGTTTTTTCTTTCTTTTATGCAGACGATAAATACATAAATAGTAAATATATTTCTATAAAAGCTTCCAAGATCATTGAAAACTATTTTTTAGTGAAATACAAAATAAGCAAATTATTTTCTTTTTAAATCGAATGGAGTAAAGTTTCGAATGTTTAAAATGAAATGTTGCTGTATTAAATGGTCCTTTGGTAAAAGTAATCACAAATTAAATTAATATTTTTACACGATTTAGAAAAATTACTGTGACTATTTAGGTCGGACATTACAATTTCTACTGAAGTCCACTCCCACAAGACAAACAGATATGACATTTGGCTAGGGTTGCCGGGGAGCTCTACTTTTGAAAATAATCGCCAACTTTTTCCCCACCAAAAAAGTGAATATAATGTTGCAATTTTTCAAAATCAAATTCAAGGATTCTTGAAGAAATTTTAAAACTGTTTTCAATATTTTATACACGGAGTAAAAGAGATGGAGAAGAAACTACTGTTAAAGTTTTTCTATGCGGTTTTTCCCCGTAATTTGGCAACACCGTAGATGGTAGGCTATCTATCGATCGTTCTACATTGCTTTTCAATGGGAAAAGCACTGATTTAAAAAAATAATAATAGTAAGAGAAAATCTTTAGAAAGTCGTACAAGACGAAATCTGATTAATTACAGTTTTCTTCATAAGATACATACTTTTGTAAAGGCACTTGGCGTTTCGATTGCTTCTTAAGACACTTATCAGAGATCATTCTGACAAAAAACCGAAGGCAGGTCATTTAAATCGTTGAATATCGCGTATTATTCTACTGCGAAGAAATCAATGAACTTATGACTTTAGAAATTAAAAGTATTATTCAATATTTTCTGGAGTAAATTTTAATCTCGCGTATATTTTATAAACTTTGAATAATTTAATAATTCATAACTTTTGATATCTATGCAATTAATAAGTGTGCAAATAAAACAAATTTTTATCTTAATTATTCTGGAAAGAAAATTATGTAAATTATAGGTCATTGTCCAGGAACTAATTTTTGCATAAGTCGTAAGGTATGATTTTAATATAACCTTACTTATAGGGGGAGGGGTGGTAGAGGACAGGAATTTCCAGACCTGGGCCCACCCCGCCCCGAAAGAGGAATAATTAGGCTCAGCCCGGACCGGGAGTGTGGAAACACTAAAAGTTCGACCCGGTCGTTTGTATTTTCGCGGTTCATGCCCCGACCCGGCCCCTGAAAAAAAAAAAAAATCAGACCCGACTCAATTTCTACAAAAAATTCCGATTTTTCTCTACATATAGTTCAAATTATTTTCTAGAAAACTGCATAAATATTTATCGAAAAAAATAACAGTATAGTTTACATTACTATATGTTTTCAAGCCAGAGCATACAGAATAGTAACATTAATAATCACTTAGACTCACTCTTATGCAAAAATGCATGAATACAAAATTTATTACGATTATATATATAAAATTCAGCAATACGTAAATAATAGGATTCCATCATAAATAGGACATCATCACCATGGCAACACAGAATCATTACCTATCATGCGATATCAATGAATTAATTACGTATGATAGGATTTAATAGAATAATTGCCATGGCAACCTAGAATCATTACATATCATGGTATATCATTGAATTATTACGTATGATAGGATTTAATACAATGAAGAAAGCTTTTATTATTATCTTATTAAGTTTTGATTCAATATTCATCAAATTCGAAATGACAAAATTCTGCAACGATTATATATATTAAATTTGAAATCAGTCGGTTGTGTAGTTTTTGCGCTGTTATATGCTGACAGACGGGCGGACCTGACGACGATTGTAGGTACTTATATAATTACGAACGCACCTAAAACAGGAGATTTTTAAAAGTATTTCTGTGTAATTTATTAAGCTATTTTTCCAAATTTTCCGTTACCAAAAGTTTATTAATAATACCATTATTTTCTCAAAACAAATTACTTGCAAGTTTAGGTTACTTCAGTCAGGCGAAAAGACCTGCTCGCTAATGTGAATCCAAAGTGATAATTTTTTAAAGATATTTCATTTGCTTTTCAATACTATTCTTAAATGTTTTCTTTTTTTGCGTTACATAGCTGAGGAAAATTTGAAATTGTATATTGAAAATTTTATTTGAAAATGATATAGTTATTAAAAACATATGTAACATTTATTTAAGATATATTTTTTAGTATTAATTTCTTATTTAAATGAGTTCTTTTCCCAGTTATTTCCATAACTTAAATGGTATTAATACTTTGATTAATGATTTAAAATAAAAAAAATTAAAAAAAAATCCTTTTTGTTGCTTTTTGGTAATATTAAATTATCTAAGTCATACACGCCCTCCCCCACACGCAGACACCTTCACCTCCTACAGAATACACATTAGGAAGGGGGGAGGAGTACGGAACAAACTCAACTTTTTTTCCCATTGTTTTTTCTTTGTTTGAGGTCACTAGCATAACCTATTTTGCATCCAGGAATAAAGCACTTGTACCTCATTTTAATTTATGTTATGTAATCTCAATAATGAAAAATAAACGAATAAAATAAAATATTTTAATGATATTCTGCTAAAAGAACGGCCAACCACGAATTCCAACGTCCTCAGTATTTACCAAAATATCGTTTGCGTTTTCGGCGAGTTATGCGTAAATTTCCCCTCCATAATTCTTACTCCGTGATTTTATACTTATTATTAACTAATTTTTATTTTCAAATGTTTTGTTTAAAAAACTTCAATCCGATAAGTGGTCTCGAAAATTGCATTTCCAGAAAGTTATGCTGCTGTAAAATCAAGAAATATTATTTTAACAGAAAACTTTTATCGGTTCTCAAATTTCGTAATATAGGGCTTTAAAATGCTCCAGGTCTCAATGCTAGGTGCGAGCAACACCAAAAGTGATTCCTTTGTCAGTGTATTTTACAAGGCGATATAATTGCGAGAATGGATCCAAATTTTGTAGGATGATTAAAAAAGACGGGAACAAATGATTTCGTGAAAAGTTCAAAAAGTCACTACTAAGGAGATACGTGACGCTGTGTAATAGAAAAGAGAATTTTATAAAATGTAAAATCAATACTGAAATAAATTTCTTTACAAATTTAACGATTTATTTCAAGCTCAATAGGGAAAGTTTTAAAAAACCTGAAAATTTACATAAACACCGAAAAAATCCCTTTATCTGCAATTTAACTCACTCAGTCCAAAAGAAAGATGGAATCCCTTTATTCTAATTTCACACTACATCCTTTTCACATTACCAAGCTAGTTGGCCTCTGAATGGCAATGTGCTACTTTTAGAAAGAATTTGAGAGCAACTTATGTCCAGCATGTCTCTTTCTTTAGATGAGTATACATTACTTGTCAAATTATCTTATCACACCCGGTGCAACGCGCTAGTCGCTCTTTCTGTTTTCGGAACACACAAAAAATGCGTACAAGGAACCCTTTTTAAGTTAATGTCTTAAACGCAATGGTCGGGAGATTTGAGAAAACAGCTTCTCTGAAAGTTCAATCAGGCAGAGGACGCAAACCCATACCACAGATACAATCGAAGAAGTTGCAACGGCGACTGCCGACAGAGCATGAGACAATATTGCTGACACTTCCAGCGCTCATGGGGTAGCTCGGAATTTAGATAAGGGAACCCAGGGCAGAACGAGGTACCAAGTTCAAAATATGTTTTAAAAATAAACTAGTATGTTGTGGCCATCACAAAACTTTCTTCTATATAAATCACGTCAATTAAATCATTTAAATAGTACAAGAAATGACAACGATTTACCACCAATTCATATCAAAGTGTATCTGAATTTGAAGTTGGATGAAAATTCGTGCATTAGTTCTTGAGATAGAGCTATAGCGGAAATTCTGAAAAAAATGTAGCATAGTAGCGCCACCTGTTGAGCGATTTACACCAAAAGTAAACAGCACTAAACGATATCAAGGTATACCTGAATCTGAAGTTTGTTGAAAATCCAAGCATTAGTTCTTGAGATAAAGCTATTGCGGAAATCGCAAAAAATACAGCATAGCAGCGCCACCTGTTGAGCGATTTACACCAAAAATTAAACAGCACTAATTTATACATCAATTCATGTCAAGGATTAACTAAATCTGAAGTTTGATGAAAATCCGTGCAATAGTTCTTGAGATACAGCTCTTGTGGAAATCGTGAAAAATGCAGCACAGCAGCGCCACCTGTTGGGCGATTTGCACCAAAAATTAAACAACACTAATTTATACATCAATTCATGTCAAGGACTAACTAAATCTGAAGTTTGATGAAAATCCGTGCAATAGTTCTTGAGATACACCTCTTGTGGAAATCGTGAAAAATGCAGCACAGCAGCGCCACCTGTTGGGCGATTTGCACCAAAAATTACGCAGCACTAATTTATATCAGGGACTAACTGAATCTGAAGTTTGATGAAAATTCGTGCATTTTTTCTTGAGTTAGAGCTATTGCGATAATCATGAACAATGCAGCATACCAGCGCCACCTGTAGGACGATTTTCACAAAAAAGTAATCAGCACCAAACTATATCCTGGACTAACTGAATCTGAAGTTTTATGAAAATCCGTGCAGTAGTTCTTGAGATACAGCTATTGCAGAAATCGTTAAAAATGCCACATAGCAGCGCCACCTGTTGGGCGATTTTCACCAAAAACTAATCAGTTCCAGTTTATATCAAGGTCTAACTAAATATGAAGTTTTGTGAAATTTCGTGCATTAGTTCTTGAGATAGAGCGCCCACAAAATTTGTGTCACATACAGACAGACAGACAGACAGACAGACGGACAGACAGACAGACAGACAGACAGACAGACAGACAGACTCACAGACAGACATTTTGTAAAAACATGTTTTTTGGAATCTCTGACTCATAAAACGTGTAAATCCGTCGAAAACTGGAATTCGAAAATTTTCATGAAACCAATACTTTCTTCTTGTAAAGATAGAAGAAAGTAAAAAGGGTTAATTAAGAGAGCTGCAAAATTTTCTATGAACACATTATAATGTAATTATCACAAAAATGTAATAATATTCTAAGAAAATAAAAGAACTATATATTTTTGTTAGAAACAGAACATTATGTCATTGACCCGTTCTGCCTCCTTCCAGGGACAGAACGGGGTGGTAAGGACAAGTAATTATAAAAATATCGGGTGTCCTAAAAAGGACTGACTGCTTTTAAAATTCAATAGTTTGCAAACGGTGACAGATATTTAAAAAATTCTTGCAGGGGAGTTATGCATAAAGTCAAAAGTTTTTTTACAGTGATTTTAGATTTTAGTTCGAATTACAAACAATAGATGCCGCTGTAAGCAATAGGCGCTAAAAACAGGCTCGATTTTTTGGAAGATCTCGTCTTTCATGCGGAAAAGGGAGATGGAAATGTATTGAGCGGGCCACGAAGTACCAAAATTCGAGCCTGAATTTAGCGTCTATTGATCGCAGCGCCATCTATTGTTTGTAATTCGAACTAAAATTGAAAATCGCTGTAAAAAAACTTTTGACCTCATGCATAACCCTCCTGCAAGATTTTTTTAAATATCTGTCACCGTTTGCAAGTTATTGAATTTTAAAATCAGTCAGTCCTTTTTAGGACACCCGGTATATAAAACTAGTGAAATTCAAAAAATAAGTTTTGTGTGAATATAAATGTTTAACTACAGTTTTCATTGATTGCGTCCTTTTCTTAAGCCTATGGACAAAATTCACACACTAGGACAGTCTCAACATCTTCGCTATTTATTGCCGCACAGGATTTTTGTGCCCATTTTTTGCCGCGATTGTCTATTAGTTTTTTTTTCTTATAGTCTCGAACCAGCTGAAATGGAAAGAAAAAAAAATGAAGGGGCGTACTAAAAACAATCGCTTAGTTAAAACCTTTCGGGGTAGAATGGGGTACTTCCCCATTCCGCCCCACCCGTTCTGCCCCAGGGACATGTTTTAAGTTAGGGAGGTAAGGTCGTGGTGATCGGAGGTGAGGCTCGAGAAAGATACGTAAACAAACGTTTAACTACACGAAACTAAAGGCCATTAAACGAACTTCAAGCATGCACTAACTATAGTTGTAATGTAAACAAGCATGTATGCCTTACCTTGGTTACAAATTGTTTAGAAATTACAATACAGGAGGGAAAAAAATCACACAACAAAAAATTTACACACCAACGCTCTAGAAAACTAGACTAACATGACTGCCAAAGTTGAACGGTGCACTGTGGGGTATTTGAAGAATCTGGCTGGCCAAAAGTCGATTTCATAAAGTACAAGGCAGAATCGAACGGATGGATATAAGTTGAAACTGAATCATTGGGGGATCACATGATGCGATTTTTATCTCCTTTAAGTGAACGATGACCTCCTGTTATCAGTTGAAACTGGAGTGTTGCGTTAAGTGCATGAGAGTCAAATCGTTCTTTATTGTGACTTTCTATTTTTTAATGTGAATAACTTTAGTTTTGGAAGTATTTAAAATCTAATCGTTATGGATAGTGACGAGGCAGGTATGTATCATTATTTTTTAAAACTTTGAATTGAAAAAGAAATAGTTTTAGTATTTACAAAATTAATTTAAAATAACGCATATTTTTTTATTATTTTTTCCCTTGTTTCCCAATTCACGAAGGGTTTAGTTATATTTCCAAACATTTCCAAGCAAAGTTACTTGTTGTACCAATAAATATACACCCTTCCATTTGTGTTTTCGTTTAAAGTAGTTCCACATTCGTCCCCTTTTTAAAATTAAGGCGATATAAATATGCTCTTCCAAAATTCTGAGTAAGCATACAAAATTACTATATATTGATTTTTAACTGATATTTATCATATAAATTTTAATATGAAAAAAATTGTTATGATTCCTTCGAAAGTGATCACATGTGTTTATTTTTCAGTCCTTCTGATTGAAATTAAATTTATATAATTTTAAAAAATTGCTTTAAAGTAATGTATTCAGTCCCTTTTATCTTTTGCTAAGCACTTTTCAGAAAATTGAAATAATTTATTGCTTGTGATTAACATTTGTTTATCTAAAAAATAAGTCAAGGCAATTTTCAATATGTTTTTTTTTAAGTTAGCGAAAGATTGTGAGATTTTTTTTTAAATAAGGGATAAAATGATGTTATCTATCTAAATTGCATATAATTATTATGCATTCTTTTTTGTTCATATTTTGTATTTATTTTTATTTAGAGCCTTCGAATGTCAGAGTAATGACTCGAAAAGAATTTTTAAACATTATGCAACAGCAGAATTTGCCAAACATTAATCATAGATTAAATTATCTTGAAAATTACCTTCTTAATAGCGATCATTTTGATGATGATGAAATTAAAAACCTCAAGCACAGTTTCTCCCAATTTAAATTTCAGTTGAAGAGCAAATGGATCGAAGCCCTTTATATGTTTGATAAATTTGTGAAAAATAATAAGGAATGGCTTGAAGGTACAGTAGAAATTTCAAGAAAAATAAATCGACCAGGAAGGCCAGCAAAAGCTTTCACTGAATCAAATGACAGGTCAAAGCGGAGAAAGTCTGAAAGCTTGAGGAGCTCGACTGATGTGGAAGTGCTTACACATGCCGCTCAGATAAAGTTAGAAACCTCAGGGAAGAGACATGCTGCAGCAGACGGAAAAGAAAACACAAATATCGCCTTTACAAGCGTTATCATTATTTGTCGAAGCTAACCTTTCCAAGAATCAATACGAAATTATAAGACGGTATCAAAAATATGTATACCCTTGTTATAGTCTTCTACAACGGTCTAAAACTGATTGCTATCCAGCAAAGAGTCTTTTAAAATTACTGAAACTTGCGCTGAAATTAATATTCAAGATTTATTTAATTTAACAGTGACACGATTATTCATTTATTTGAAAGAAATTTTGGAAAGTTTAAAAGAAGATGAAAGAAGTGCATTAATTCTTATACATAAATGGGGCTGCGATATATCCCAACAAGCACAATACAAACAAAAATTTGAGAGTGATTCCTCTTCAGATGCGCATATATTCCAGAGCTCGTTTGTTCCAATTCAGTTAATTTGCAGTATAAACAACAAGATTATCTGGCAAAATCCATTGCCTTCATCACGTTATTGCCGACCCATGCGAATAAAATTTGTAAAAGAAACAACAGGAATTATTAACGATGAGATTAATTACATAAAAAATGCATTAAAATCTGCACAGCCCTCAAAAATTACATTAGAGGAAAATACATTTTTAGTAAAACATAAAATGATACTTACTATGGTCGATGTAAAAATATGTAACGCAGTCACAAGTACAAAATCGACAATGCGTTGCTACATTTGTGGACTGACATCCAAAGATTTTAATGATCTCTCTAAAAAGAAAAATGTGAAGCCAGAAACATTAGAATTTGGACTATCGATTTTGCATGCTAGGATTCGATTATTTGAAAATTTGTTGTATTTAGCGTACAAACTACCGATAAAAAAGTGGAGATTCAATGCAGAAGACGAAAATACTCTCGTTAATGAAACGAAATTGCGCATTTAAGAAAATTTCAAAACAAAGTTAGGTTTACTTGTAGATATTCCTAAGCCTGGATATGGTAATACAAATGAGGGAAATACCAGCAGAAGATTCTTTACTGATCCCTCTCTAGCAACGGAAAATACCGGCATTGATGAAAATTTAATATATCGATTTAAAGTTATTCTTGAAACCATATCCAGTGGCCACAAAATTCACCTGCATAAATTTAAGGAATATACAGGAAAAACAGCAGAGCTCTACGTCCAGTTATATAAATGGCATCCAATGTCACCCACAATGCATAAAATATTAATCCATGGACCCATTGTGATAGAGAAAGCTTTACTACCAATAGGCCAATTGTCTGAAGAAGCAGCCGAAGCACGGAACAAACATTTTCAATTTTTTCGCCAAAATCTATCGCGTAAATTTTCAAGAATTTCTTGTAACCGTGATGTTCTCAACAGATTGCTTTTGAGTTCAGATCCAGTTTTAACTGGAATGAGACCCACGATAAGAAAAAAAAAATCAAAATTGTTCCTTAAAGAAACTCTAGAAATGTTACTGCCTATGGAATCTTCTGAAGCTCGTGATCCAGAGGTTTCTGATTATAAAGAAACAGATTACGATTCTGAATTATCATCTGATTAAAAGATCCCTCCTTGGTGATTTACAAACTAATTGTTCTTATCATTAATAATCTGTTTTTCTAATTTATTCAATTATTCAATATATTATTCCATTTTTTATCACAATTATCGTTTATTTTATAATACTATTTATCATGATTATCATTCATTTTATAATACTATTTACCATGATTATCATTTATTTTATAATACTATTTATCATCATTATCATTTATTTTATAATGCTAATTATCATAATTATCATTTATTTTATAATACTGTTTATCGTAAGTATCATTTATTTTGTAATACTAATTTTGATCAATAAAAATCAGTACGAAGTTGTAAAACATCCATGCTTTTTAAGTTATTAAAGAATATTTATTTCAAAATGTGCATTTATTTACTGCTTTAAACGTTTAAATTAGTTTAAAAGAAAAAAATAATTTTGGCCGCCGAGATTTGTGAAATACCCCACTGTGCGGCGGCAGGTTTTCTTAATTCTGCTTATTGCCGCTCGCTAGCAGCACCTCCTTGACACCGAAAAACATCAAACTTCATTCTGCCCAGTACCCCGTTGTGTCCCGTGTTCCCCTATGCTTTACTGTACGATATAGAAAATCCTAAGAAAGATTATCCACTCCTACTATAAGATCTGACATCCAAGAGTTACGTCATACCGATCATGATAAGCAATAGAGCTATGCAAGGTGACGTCACGAACAGGTTTCTGCCGCTGCTGTAGGACAGCTATCATTACCTTTAACAATGATTTTTCTATTTGTGTGTCCTACAGCTTTTCTCATTGTTTCGGTAATCACTAGTAGAAAGTATCGTATTCGTGAAAATTTTCGTACTTTGTTTTTTTATGAATGTAGAGTCGTGGAAAAACAAAACGCATCACCCATTCAGTTTTATCACCAAATTGTCGGAGAAAGATGTGAAAAATATAGTTCGACTGAGAAATCTGTTTATTTTACGAATACAAAGGCAATTTTTGAGGCAGAAGTCGTCTACATATTAAAAATTTTAACAACTTTCATTTTTCAAACGATGACATACAGTCTTGACAGTTTTATTCGAGTTTCTTGGATCAAAGCATCACGTAAAATGGCACAGTTTGTGCATTTTTTGTTATAAATATTCATAAATTTATGCAAAATGCGTTAGATGTTTATTGATAAATTTCGAATAAAAAATTAAGATCTTACGAGGAAATGTACCGAGAACATTCAGTTTGTTAACAGAAAAATTATATAGAAACTCTAAATACAGAAAAAATCACTTTATACGAAAGAAAATTCTTTAAAATATTTCTGATTACACTGTCAGAAAAAAATTGTCTTTATACACTAAATTATTCGTCATTTTAAAACAAATAACTTTCGTATTCTTAGCAAACATGATTTTTTCGTTAATTCTTCCCGGAAGTCTGAAAAATGGGGAACAATTCCGTTTATTCCTTGCACACATGCTTATTGATTCTATTAATACCAAAGTTTATTTTTAAAATGAAAAACTAAAAATTCAATAAATTAAAAGCTATAATTTTTAAAAAAACAAACAGGCAAAAATAAGGCTTTCAAATTTAATAAAGTATCAATTTTGTCAGTCGTTTAAACTTATTCGCAATTTAATTTTTAGAGTATTAAAAAATAGTCGCATGTAAAATACATTCCACACGAACACATTTAAAAATATATAAAGTAGTTCAATCAAGATTAAAAAACCGATTTTATTCAAAAAAGCAAACATTTTTTTCTCGAATTTAACTAAAAACATAATATTCATACAGTGGCTCCCAAAAGTGTTCGTACACTTTAGAAATTATAGTAAAAGGGCATTTTCCTTAAATTCGAATATGAAGTCCAATATTTTTCCACATCAATTTTATGTTATTCTAAATAATGCTCAACATTTCTTTTTATTTTTGACTGATTTTCTTTTTATATAAAAATTAAAACGGAAGGAGTCAGAGAAAGAATACGCCGCAAAAGTCTTCGTACTCTGAAACATTTTCGGATAAATTCATAATTAAAATTATCGTCTGCAGTATTATTAGTTTCTTCTATCTTTACAAGAAGAAAGTATTGGATTCGTGAAAATTTTCGACTTCCAGTTTTCGACGGATTTATACGTTTTAGAATGCCCAGAACACGATTTGGCGGTTTTTAGAAAATATCTGTCTGTCACTCTGTCACTCTGTCACTCAGTCACTCTGTCACTCTGTGAGTCTGTATGTGACAAAAATTTTGTGGGCGCTCTATCTCAAGAATTAATGCACGGAATTTCACAAAACTTCACATTTAGTTAGGCCTTGATATAAACTGGACCTGATTAGTGTTTGGTGAAAATCGCCCAACAGGTGGAGCTGCTGTGCGGTATTTTCACGATTTCTGCAATAGCGATATCTCAAGAACTACTGCACGGATTTTCATAAAACTTCAGATTCAGTTAGTCCAAGATATAGTTTGGTGCTGATTACTTTTTTGTGACAATCGCCCAACAGGTGGCGCTGGTATGCTGCATTGTTCATGATTATCGCAATAACTCTAACTCAAGAAAAAATGCACCAATTTTCATCAAACTTCAGATTTAGTTAGTCCCTTATATAAGTTAGAGCTATTTACTTTTTGGTGTAAATCGCCCAACAGGTGGCGCTGCTGTGCTGCATTTTTCACTATTTCCACAAGAGCTGTATCTCAAGAACTATTGCACAGATCTTCATCAAACTTCAGATTTAGTTAGTCCTTGACATGAATTGACGTATAAATTAGTGCTGTTTAATTTTTGGTGTAAATCGCTCAACAGGTGGCGCTGTTATGCTGTATTTTTTGCGATTTCCGTAATAGCTTTATCTCAAGAACTAATGCTTGGATTTTCAACAAACTTTAGATTCAGGTATACCTTGATATGGTTTAATGCTGTTTACTTTTGGTGTAAATCGCTCAACAGGTGGCGCTGCTATGCTACATTTTTTCAGAATTTCCGCTATAGCTCTATCTCAAGAACTAATGCACGAATTTTCATCCAACTTCAAATTCAGATATACTTTGTTATGAATTGGTACTAAATCGTTGTTATTTCTTGTACTATTTAAATGATTTAATTGATATGATTTATATAGAAGAAAGTTTTGTGATGGCCACAACATACTAGTTTTTATTTTTGTATTGTGTGGACATTTAAAAAATCGTTTGGCTTTAATTTTTGCTTGCTTTCTCCGTAATATTCTATTTTATTATTTAAATATGGCTCATAGTCGTAAGAAACAAGTACCAGCATTCAAAAATGGATTATCTTTCATCATAGTGGTGGTAAATCAGTTCGGAATATTGCTAAATTAGTTCACTTAATCCATTTTATGGTGCAGTATGTGATAAAACGCTTTAAAGAAAAAAATCGGATCGAAAACAAGGCAAGAGAAGGTCGTCCATCAAAGTTAACACAACGTGATCAGAGATTTATAATTAGAAAAATTGTAAAAAATCTGCGTTTAAGGGCTGTAAAAGTTGGCACAGAATTTAATGAAAAATGTTCTACTTCAATTTCACATGAAACTATTCGAGGAGTACTGATATCAGCTGGATTAAATGGGCATTCTGCTCGTAGAAATTTGTTTGTTAACGAGAAAAACAGAAAGTTTAGAATTTTCTTCGCAAAATCAATGATAAATAAACCTGAATCGTACAGAAATAATGTCTTATTTCCAGATGAAAGTAAATTTAACGTTTTTGGTTCCGATGGGAGTATAATTGTATGGAAAAGAAACAAGTTGGAAATTGCACATCAAACGTGACAAATGAGGTGCGTTTGTACAGTTTTACAAATATTTTTTGCACCGCATATTGTACTGAATGTATATTTTAGTGCACTTCATAAGTGCATATCAATTTCATTCTGTTCGAAAAATTGTAACATTATCGTTAATATACAGTATTTCGGGTATCAGCATCCGAAAGCATCCAATAGCATCCGAAATCTTTTGTGTGTCTCTGTCAATATTATGCACTTTCTATTATACAGGCAGTAACTTGTATATAAAACTCAGCAATGTATATCAATTTCATTATATGTCAAATAATTGAACATAATTAAAATACCCTGCAAACTATGTTTCTCCCTATACCATTTTATCTAACAGAATTCTTTTGTATGGCCCTGTAAATGACTAATAAATATTCTTTTCACTGCATATTCTACAAAATTTATATTTTAGGCCGCTCCAATGAATTATGAATTTCATTTTGTTCGAAAGGGTGTAACATCATTAAAATGCACTTAAAATACTTTTTTCCATTGGCCGTCATGTAACGGAAAACTTTTGACTGTCCCTGTAATTAAACTATACATCCGATTTTCATAAAATTTGAAATGACTTGGCAAAATTATACAACAATTACATATTTTAAATTTCAAATGATTCGGTCGGGTAGTTTTTGCGCTGTTGTATGCGGACGGACAGACAGACAGATTGATCGACGACTATAGGTGCTACATATTTATATAATTACGAACGCACATAAAAAGGCTTAAAAGAACACATTTTTAATTTAAGTTTTTTTTGTTATATTAAAAATAAATCTATTCAGTTCAAAAATACATGAAGCCGGAAAAATTATGCATTTAAACATAATGAAACAAGTTGGAAATTGCTCGTCAAACGTGGCAAATGAGGTGCGTTCGTACTATAACTAGTTTTATAAATAATTTTTGCACCGCATATTATAATGAATGTATATTTTAATGCACTTATAAGTGCATATCAATTTCATTCTGTTCGAAAAGCTGTAACATCAATAACAGGCACTTGAAATAATTTTTTCCCATTGGCCTTAACGTAATGGAAAATTTTTGACTGTCCCTACATCCAATTTTCATAAAATTTGCAATCGCTTGACAAAATTTAAAACAATTATAAATTAAAATTTCAGACCATTCGGAAGGCTCCAACATCATTAAAATGCACTTGCAATATTTTTTTCCCATTGGCCGTAATGCAACGGAAAACTTTTGACTGCCCCTGTAATTAAACTATACATAGGATTTTCATAAAATCTGAAATGACTCGACAAAATTTTGCAGCAATTATATATTTAAAATTTCAGACCATTCGGTTGGGTAGTTTTTGCTCTGTTATATGCGGACGGACAGACAGACGGACGGACTGAAAGACGACTATAGGTGCTACGTATTTATATAATTACGAACGCACCTAAAAATGAAGAACTTAATCAGAAGAACTTAGTTGGACGGCGGTGGAGGTGTCCTTGTGTGGGGGTACATGAAAGCATCAGGACTAGGTAATTTGGTATTTATTGATGGCATAATGAATTATAAACTTTATTTATGTGTTTTAAAATACAATTTAAAATTATCAGCCCAAAATTTTGGTATTGGAAACAACTTTGTTTTTTATCAAGATAACAATTCTAAGCACACGGCTCTCAACGTTTGCCTCTGGTGTCTCTATAATTGTTTATAAATTCTGAAAACACCACCTCAATCGCCGTATTTAAACCCAATAGATCATATCTGGAAAGAAATGAAGGTTTGAGTTCGAAGACACGACATTAAAACGAAAAGCGAACTAAAAACAGTTATGATCGATGAATGGATGAACATTGATGCAGAAATTACAAAACAAAACTAGTGAAATCTATTCCCAGACGTTTAAAACTGTTGTTTATACTAAAGGATATCATACTAAGTTTTAATTTAACGAAATATTACAGTGATTACTAATATGTAAAGATTTTTTTTAAAGTGTACGAAGACTTTTGTGAGGTAATTTTTTTGTTACTTCTTGATTATTGTTTTTTTTTAAATAACGTTTTATTATCTTTTAAAATAATAGGGCCCCCCCTACGAGCTACGCTCGCCAACCCCCGTTCAGACACCGCAGTCTCTAAAAGCACGCTAATTTGATTGGATTTAAAAAGATTTTGAAAGATTGAATTATAATTTAAAAAACAGCGGCGATTTCCCTATAAATGGGTTTCTATTCATTTTTCTTCGATTGGAGAATTTTACGGAAAAATCAGCTGCTGTTAAAATATACAATGGCTGTTTTTGTCTTTGATTAAATAAAATCAGTTAAACAGTTCAAAATAAGCTAATATAATAAGCAAATCTGCAATCAAAATGCAAATATATTTTACAAATACCAATGCCTTCTTTTGACGGAAACGACACAGAAGGTTAACGAATCTTAACTAAACCATTTAAGCAATTTCTTTATTTTCTGCTTGACAGATTTTTCTCTTTCAAATCATATTTTTTGTTTATGACACTTCATTTTCAGCTTGTAATCTTTTTTTTTTATTATTATTACATTACTAAATAGTCACTCGAAAGCAGTCTAAACGCGTTCAATAAAATTAATATTAATCTTATTAATATAATTAATTAATAATATTAATACAATTTCATTGAAATTCGTAAGTGTACGAACACTTTTGGGAGCCACTGTATTTTACATTTAACAATCAAATTATGTCTTATTAAAAATGTCCAGTATGTAATAATTTGTATCCTCTGTTATTTTATAACTGTTAAAACACCAACCCTTATTTGAGAACGACGAAATGTTCCTGCAATTAAGTTTAAATTTCCAGACTTTCTGTACAAGAAATTTAACAAGCCTTACCAATCCTCCATTTAAAGAAGCCCATATCTTCATTTTAAACTCGCCCTCTGCCAAGTATTCGTGGGCCGAGTGGTTAAGATGCTCGATTCGAAACGCGCGGTCCAATGTTCAAAGCTAAGGTGATCTACGGAAGAACGAGAGACGTATTTCTTTCTAGACGTACTCCTTTTTTGAGATTACGGATATTTGATCTCCTAGAACGGAAACTTCTTCACTTCTCCAATATACAGTGTGTCCACGTATAACCTGACCGACCTTTATTTTCGCAACCGTTGGTCCTAGATGCATACTTCCAATTCCAAAAATGTCAAAATTAGGTGCAGGGTTAAGATTAAAAAAAAGTTTGAAGCGAAAAAACAATTTAGCGAAGAATTACAGAACTTAAATTTTTATACGGTTCCCCGGTTCTATAAGTTATATTTAGTAAAATTTTCCTGTTACACTGAGAAGTAAGGCCAAAAAAAGTCCCGTTATTCTACGATTAAAATTGACCGATTAATAGCTGTTTAAATTTGGAGCATATTTTTTGCTGCATATTAGGGGTCATTAACAAATTTAGTAGAAATATAATTATCGTCAAATATATTAAAGAAATGGTTGAGAGTAAAATTAGCATTGCAATATAACTTTAAAATCTTTAATCATTCTGACATAATACCGTAAAATATACAATTTGTACTGAAATATAAGAGGATAAAAATAACAGAATTTTTGTTAAATGAAAGGATGAAAAACAACAACCTCAATTCTTTACAAAAATGATACATATTTTAAAATGCTGTTAGATTACACCGTCTTTCAAATTTTGGGCTGTGCCACGTTTTTTAGCTTTTGAAAATTGATTCACGTGTATTTTTTAGCGCTGAATTCGAAAATCACCTTCATTTTAAACCATCACGTAAGGATTTTTCTCAAATCGCAAATTTCAAAGTTAAAAAGCTCAAAGTTAAAATTGATCCCCCTCTCCTCCTAACCTCATCGGACCCCTGAGCTGTTTAGCTGTAAGAAACCCAGTATAAGTCACAAAATTGAATAAATTATTAAATTAAATAAAAATAAACTGAATAAAAAAGTCTTACATCTACTTTTTAGTATCAGATTTTTCGCTATTATTTTAACCTTTAAATTTACGATTTGCGAAAAATCCTGACATGATGGTTAAAAGTGAAGGTAACTTTTTTATTTAACGTTAAAAAATACATAAAACTTAATTATAAAAGTTAAAAAACACAACCATCGGAGGTTTATGTTATCTAATCTAAAACCATTTCTTAAACTTATTGACGGTAATCCACCCGAATTTTTTTATATTATCCTCTAATATAAGTATGTATAAGATGGTAAGCGTCGAAAATCATAATTATATTACATTATAATCGGATTTAAGCCAGTATGTAAAATTTTAACTTCGATCGGACATTTGAAAGTCAGTTAAAGTTCGAGTACAAATTTTAAACTGGAAAGACAATCATTGCAATTTAAATAAAACCTTATGAAATTAACATAATTTTTGTTAAAAGAAGTCATAGCCTCAAATCCTTACAAAATACAACATATGTTAAAATACAATTATTTTAACTAATCTGAAATTTAACTAATAAAGTTAACTCAGTCGTAATAGTTGTACGATTTCTTTCAAAACGCAGATACCTTGAAATAAGTTTAAGTACTTTATATACGACCCCTGAAAGCAAGGTCGAAATCATCTGTTTTGATATGAAAAAAAGTGATATAAGTCATGCATTTCAAAGTTTCATAACTCGGTCAATTTTAATGTTAGATGAATGGGACTTTTTCTGTCTTACTTGTTAGTGTCACAGTAAATTTTTACTAAATATCACTTATAGGACCGAGGGACCGTATAAAAATTTAAATTCCGTGATTTTTTAATAAATATTTTTCTTGAGCCAACTCGCTTTAAAAATAATTCTTTATCTTATTTAAACCATTTTTGTAATTGGAAGTATGCATCTAGGACCAACGGTTACGAAAATAAAGGTCGGTCAGGTTATGCGTGGACACACTGTATACTGGTAGCAGTGCTGCCAGGAATATTTCCGAGAATTGAAGAAAGCATTTCTGACAGCTGTGGAAGCCAACGTAGAGGTCTGCACGGGCCCGGGCTTGGCAGGCCTGTACTCGGCCCGGCGGAATGAAAGCGAATTTTCAAACGGGCCGGGCCGGCAGAATTAGGACATTTTTTTCAACGGGCCGGGCCGACAGACAAAATAAGCGGGCCGGGCCGGCAAAAAAATTAATCGGGCCTAACGGCCCGATATAAGAATTTAAACGAAGCAGATAAAATACGAGCCGTTTCAATTAATATGATTTTCTCGAGAAGTATAAATGTGTGTCACGAGCCGATGCGAGTTTAACAACATGAATACAGAAATGTAACACGTCCATTGTAGAGATCGGCATCGTACAGTTACAAAATGTCTGATTCCGAGTTTAATTTCTTTTCAGCAGACTCGTGCCGGGACGGAACTGGTCTTAATCGATCTCAGGATGTGTAGAACAGTCATTGTGTTTTGTAGTATTAATAGTGATAATGAACTTCTTTTAACAGTATCTTTGGAAATATACCTTAAGGTGGTTCTCATATTCACTGCTCAACAATGCGAAGCTTTCAGACACATTTTCTGACAAAATTTTTAACTATAAAGGCATAAAATTGACAGGCCTGCCTATTGAAGGCATTTGGAAACGAATAGCTTTTTCCATATTTGATAAATTACTTACAGAGATAACAGAGATTCATGTCACGTGACTGTACGTTTTTCTCCTTTCCTGTGCTATCGCTTCAGGAAATTCGATTCAAAACGCTAACTTTGACAGTATTTTCATAAAGATATATTGCTTTTATCTACGAAAAAAACGGCATTTACATAGCTTCTGAATAAGAATACCTGCCAATCTTACGCGTTTCCGAAAAGAAAAGAATTCATAAATGTGTCGCAATGTAGCTCCTTTGGATTTGAGAAAAGCCTTAAAAATGAGAGAAATATTTTCACAAATCTACTTTTTACTATACAGCTTCAAAAGTTATCATGTTTTTAATCCTTTATTCTGAACTACATTAATCTTTTAATGAATCCTTATTTCCATTTTGAAATGTCTGTAGACACGATGCCTAAAACACTGTAAGTAATCGTTAATATTTACTATTGTGTGTTTTCTGTTTTGCGAACATCATAGTAATGTAAAATATAACGTAAAATGTTCCCATAAATATGTATGTAGTATTCATTAAAAGAATCGTAATTGTATGTTGAGAAAAAACGGATTTTTTATTTTTTATTTTATTTATTTATTTATTTATTTTTTTGTAGAAATTGTGTCGGGTCGGGCCGGGCCTGTTTTCAAGGATTTTTGTACGAGCCGGGCCGGGCCGGGTCGGGCTCGGGCCGAACTTCCAATTTTTACACCGGGCCGGGCCTGAAAATTACGGCCCGTGCAGACCTCTAAGCCAACGACTGCAGAAGGTGCACTGTAAAAAAAATTCCGCAACGTTCCTGGGAAAAAATGGGCAGCTGAGTTGCTCATTATTTCCAAGAAACATTTCTTGAAAATGACTGGAACTTTACTGTATATGTTAAAAACTTTCTACAGAAATGCCAGTAAGTTTCCTGCGAAATACCAGGAATATTTCTGTTGACAGCAAAACATTACTGACATTTCACAGCATGCGGGATCCGCAGACGATTTTTACATTTCCAGTTGACAATTTTCGCTTTATTATCATTATTTGTTAGAATGAAAAAATATTTTGAAATTGACATCAAAATTATTATTTATAATTTACACGAAAAAATAAATTTTCAGTTAAAATTCAATAAAGTAAATATATATATGATATATTGTTTCTGAACTTTGCTTAAAATATAAAAATATATAAATGTAAATAATAATTAGAAAAAAAATCTAGACATAAAATATTTTGGATTTTCGTTAGTAATTGTGTTAGTTTACAAGTTAGATAAAATACATATAAATTTTCATGAAAAAAAAAACCTAAACGTAATTGTATATTTTTTCCGAAAAAAAAAAATTCAAATTTGCAGCAATTCAAAGTGTCAAATATATATCAAATTTAAATCAAATTGTAATAAAGTGTTAAAATATAAAATTAATTAAAAAAGAAAAAAAAAAAGTCCAGAGGTAGCATCGAACTCAGGCCGTACGGGTGGCGTGCGAGCTTTCTGCGTCCACACCACGAAAGACACGTTGAGAGCTGCAAACTAATGGGTATTTGAAACGTATGCTAAACCTCGGCATCTAATTTCTGAAAATCTAAGTCCCATTTGAAGAAATCCTTTCACAAGAATAATTAGAGATAAGAACTCTAAAACATACTTTAAATTAATCAAAATCGGTGAGAATCATGTTTGATGGTCCCCTGATTAATGGAGATCCAAATAATAGGTGTATTGTTTTTACACGGTCTGCTCCTTAAACATTCCACAGACAAGTACGAGAGATAATCTCTTAGCGATGTCACGGAGGTATTGTATTTTCATCTGAATTGTCTTGACAATAGAGGCGTAAAGGATTATGTCGTCTATTGATGTATTTGCATTCCATATTGATTTTCTTACGTTCATTTAAGGAATTCTTTTTCGACACTCGCGCGCGAGCAACGGATTATAGCAAAAAAATAATAAATAGCGGCCGCAGCGTTTTGCTGTTTCCAACTTTTGTGTCAGGAACGTTTCAGATAAGAAAACCAGAATTTCACAGGAAAGAGCTAAATTATTCTGAAAACCTGCGAAAAGGCGAAACGTTCCTGGATTTTACATGGAACGTTACCATTTTTTTTTACAGTGTGGTACTCTTAAACTGTCGAAAAAGTAAAATGTCTGTATATCTTCACAAATAATGATTGGAATATGCTGCAGTAGTATATATATTGAATGCGGATTTATTAATATTGTGAATAATACGAATTTATTATTCATAATTAAAATGACATGTTTCAATCGAAAAATTGAAAATTTTTCGTGCAATATTGCGTACGCTATCTTGGCACTAATCAACAGATATTTAGATACAGCTACTCATCGTTTTGCTTCCTTTTAAGAACAACGGATTTCGAGCTTGTTCTATCAACTATAATATTCAGATCTTTCAAGGTATATTTTTGAGACTTCCACGAAAGTTGCTCTATGCACTTAGCTAATACATTATGCACATTATATTTTGATTGCATTCGCGCATGCGCAACGAAAATTTTTTTTGTAAACCTGCTCACTTTTCTTCCAATTTTTATTATTTTTTAGTTCTGATGGCAGAGTATTGTGTACAATGTTGTTTGTCATATTTTCTGAAAAGAACATTTTTTTATATTAAGAACTCCGCAAATTATAAGCAAAAAAACTTGGCAAAATTTGGGACTGTTTTTATAAAAACCTTAATTTCTCTACTAGTGTACATGCTATCCTCATAAAAATGAACACGGTTTATTACATTAAGATTCTTAATCATGTTCTACATTTTGAACGCTTTTGCTATATTAGTTTTTACAGGGTAATCCAAAAGATATTCGTTCTTTTCAATTACGGTCCCCTATATGAGGTTTCAGGAAAAAATCTTCGCGGGAATATATGGCCTATACTATTCTCTTTACAGACCTAGAGTTTCAGGATAATTCCTCATGTATTTTTCTAAATATTTAACAAAACGTCTAAAATCGCAAGTGACCAATTGTCATTGGCCATATAGTGTATACCTCACTCATCGTTGTATGCACATAGAAAAGGGGATGTCGACATCAGAAATTAATACCTACGAGTGGAACTGCGCGAGGATCTTGCATTGTAGTCTTTGATATTATTTGCTGATACATTTTTTTTCATTTTTTTTTCAATTAATTTCAATTTTTAATAAAATGAACTGCTTTTACGAAATGCGAGTGTGCTAAGTCGAAAGCATGTTTAAAAATATTTTGCATAATACCTTCTTTATTGTTATGTGTTTTGTATATTGACATCAGAGACAATATATACGATGATGATGATAGAAGAAGCCAAAACACTTGGCCTTTCTCAAGGAACACTAAAGATGCACTAAAGCTAAGGATAAAGAGTTCATCCTTAATGTCCCTTGAGAAAGACCAAGTGTTTTGGCTGAAATCGTTGGGAAGTTTTTAAGATCGTTTTAGAGTTTAAACGTTATGTATATTTTAATTGTCATGTAGATGTTAAACGTTTTGTATAGTTCCCATTGTACACTGTTTTGGCAATTGTATAAATATTCTGAGCTTAGCTCATTATTCATATAGTAATCACAGTTTAAAGTCCAATCTTAAATATTGATTCAAACATACATTATTTCCTTACACATAACAATATAAGGAAAGCATTCTAATGATGATAGAAGAAAAATTTGTGATAATCACAAAATACTTTTTTGTTTTTTAGTTTTCAAAGATTCATTTGCTTTATATACAATTTCCGTGCCACACAGCATGAAGGATTCAAACATTATTTTCGTACACATAACAGTGTAAACAGTATTGTAGTCATGATAAATATCCGATTATGGGAATATTGGTATGTTTTTTACAATTTGAGGTCCCATGAATCCGTTTTCGCTCATTGTATAATGATTGCACATGCTTGTATGGGTTTTTTGAGTATATATTACACTTTTCTCACGTTTTTAGTCCCCATAGCTCATTTTTTGGTGTTTTTTCTTTTTTTTTTTTCGATTATGTCGGTATGTCTGTATGTGATTGAAGACGTTAGTGTCAAAAGTATGCTTTTGATTAAGTTCCCATTTGATTAATATTTTAAAGGCTACTGTCGCAAGAAAGGCATTCATTTTCAAAAAATTGGCTGAAGAGTTTTGTTTCTAACCCTTTTTCAGCAATTCTGCTACGATAACTGGTACACATTTTTTCTTATCCTCTTGGATACCTGGGTCCACATATGTGGGCGTCTATTCTTTTTTTCATAAAAGTAAACTGTTTCATTTTTAGGTGCGTTCGTAATTATATAAATACGTAGCACCTATAGTCGTCGTTCAGTCCGTCTGTCTGTCCGTCCGTCCGCATATAACTGAGCAAAAACTACCCGACCGAATGATCTGAAATTTTTATTATATAATTGCTGCAAAATTTTGTCGAGCCATTTCCAATTTTATGAAAATTGGATGTATAGTTTAATTACAGGGACAGTCAAAAGTTTTTCTTTACATTACGGCCAATGGGAAAAATTATTGCAAGTGAATTTTAATGATGTTACAGACTTCCGAATCGTCTGAAATTTTTAATATATAATTGCTGCAAAATTTTGTCGAGCCATTTCCAATTTTATGAAAATCGGATGTACAGTTTAATTACAGGGACACCCAAAAGTTTTCCGTTACATTACGGCCAATGGGAAAAAATTATAGCAAATGCATTTTAATGATTTTACAGCCTTCCGAATGGTCTGAAATTTTTAATATATAATTGCTGCAAAATTTTGTTGAGCCATCTCCAATTTTATGAAAATCGGATGTATAGTTTAATTACAGGGACACCCAAAAGTTTGCCGTTACATTATGGCCAATGGGAAAAAATTATTGCAAATGCATTTTAATGAATTTACAGCCTTCCGAATGGTCTGAAATTTTAAATATATAACTGCTGCAAAATTTTGTTGAGCCATTTCAAATTTTATGAAAATCGAATGTATAGTTTAATTACAGGGACAGTCAAAAGTTTTCCGTTACATTACGGGGAATGGCAGTGGCGTACCCAAGGGGGAAGGGGGGCTGATGGGGCTACAGCCCCCCCCCCCCCGAAATTTTTGAAAGTGATATAGAAAGGTGCTGATTTTTCGTCTTTCTTTTATGGAAATTTTTTTAATTTTTTTTCCATTATACAGCGGACAAACCATTCTCATTAGTCCCATATTAGTCCACATTGACAACAAAGAAGAGAAAGGGTGGCTGACGGGGTTATAGCCCCCCCCCCCCTACTCCTCCCGAAATAGTCAAAAAATTAAATGAAAAAGTGTTTTTTTTCTTACTTTTTAAAGATAAATCTGTAATTTTTTTCTTCTGCCATACAGCAAAATAGCCATTCTCGTTAACACCATATTAGTCCAGGTTATATTAGTAAGGGGGCTGATGGAATTTCAGCCCCCTCCTCTCGAAATGGTCGAAAATGAAATGAAAAAATAGTGCTGAATTTTTTCTGTCTGTTTAAGATAAATTTGCATTTTTCCCCTATCGTTCAACAGACTATGCGCTTCCTTCGCTTTAGTTCCATATTAGTCCATATTGACACCAAAGAAGAGAAAGAGGGTTGATGGGGTTACAGCCCCCCCCCCCCCCCCAACCAGAAATCGCGAAAAATTAAATAAAAATGTGTTTTTTTTTTTACTTTTTAAAGATAAATCTGTAATTTTTTCTTCTGTCATACAGTAAAATAGCCATTCTCGTTAACACCATATTAGTCCACATTGACATCACAGCATACCCTAAGATGGGGAGGGGGCTGATGTAATTACAACTTCCTCCTCTGGAAATAGTCGAAAATGAAATGAAAAAGTAGAGCTGATTTTTTTCTGTCTATTTGAGATAAATTTGCATTTTCTCCCCTATCATTTAACAGACTAGCCGCTCCCTTCGCTGTAGTTCCATATTAGTGTACAGTGACATCACATTATACCCGAAAAGATAGAAGGGGGTTAATGGAGTTACAGCCCTCTCCCAAAAATTCGAACATGAAATGAAAAAGTTCTGATATTTTCCTTTTTGTTTGAGATAAATTTGTATTTTTCCTCTATCATTCAACAGACTAGCCGCTCTCTTCTCTTTAGTTCTATACTAGTGCACAGTGATACCACATTATACCCAAAGAGGTGAAAGGTGTTAATGGGGTGTCCCTTTCCTAAATAGTTGAAAATAAAATGAAAAAAAAGGCTGTTTTTTTTCTTCTTGTTTGAGATAAATTTGTAATTTTTCTTCTGGATACAGCGAAATAGCCACTCTCGTTAACACCATATTAGTCCACATTGACATCACAGCATACCCAAAGATGGGGAGGGGGCTGATGGAATTACAGCCCCCTCCTCCCGAAATAGTCGAAAATGAAATAAAAAATATTGCTTTTTTTTCTTTCTGTTTGAGATAAATTTGTATTTTTTTTCTCCTATTATTCAACAGACTAGCCACTCTCTTCTCTTTAGTTCCATATTAGTGCACAGTGACACCACATTATACCGAAAGAAGTAGAAAGGGGGTGATGGGTTACAGCCCCTTCCCAAAATAGTCGAAAATGAAATGAAAAAAGGGCTGATATTTTTCTTTTTGTTCGAGATGAATTTGTAATGCACTTGTTTTCTGCAATACAACGAACTACACGTTCTGGCTAGTCTCATATCAACGCACAGTTACACCACAGTATACCCAATGAGGGGAAGGGGCTGATGGGGTTACTTACTCTTCCGAAATAATCAAATATGAAATGAAAAAAAAATTCCAGTTTTTTTTTCTTTCTTTTGAGATTAATTTTTTATTTTTTTCTGCGACGCAGCTATTCTGGTTAGTCCCATATATTAGTGCACAGTGATGCCCCAGCATAAACCAAAGGATTCGATGGGGACGGGGGTTATGACGTTACAGCTCCATTCCACCTCTGAAGAGATCGCAGTGAAATGAAAAAAGAGCTGATATTCCTTTTTTTCAGATAAATTTGTTTTATTTTCTGGCATGCCACGAATTTTTTTTTCCTGTTAATCCAATATCCTCCTCAGTTCTGCGACCAAATTTACTTGAGACCACAAAATCCATTTTCAAATGACTGAAATCACTGTTTTACTCGATAAATGAAAACATATATACTGAGTTCAAGAGACCTACAAATAAATTCGACAAATCTAAAACTAGTTTAATTTAAGGATTTTTTTAATTTTTCCCATAGTCGGCGGGCGCCAAGATTGTCAATGCGGGGGTATGTTAATGCACAGTAACACCACAGCTAATCTCAAGTCGATTTCGTCTAAATCGGAAATCCGGTGCGGAAGAGTTGACTGTAAAAGTAGCTTATTAACTTTCATTTTTCAGTCGCATCTCCATGCCACACCGAAATATGGGGGGTGCGGAGGGTTGAAGGGACTAAACCTCTTTTACCTGCCAAAATGGTCAGATTAAATGGTAAAAAAAGTTTACTTCTTACTTTTTAGATCAATTCAATTATATATATATTTGTCATGCATCGCACTTGTCTTTCTTGTTAGTCCCATATTAGTGCATAATGACACCTTAGCTAATCCCTTCAGAATTTTGGCTAAGTCGGAAGTCAGGCACACTATATAGGTGCGGAAGAGCTGACTGTGAATGATATTCATTAACTTTTGTTTTTAACACTCGATTACTTCCTCGTATCTGTAAGGTACACAGTGACTTCTTGTTTGACTGCAAAGACATCTTTGGAGTTCGGTAATGTCCCCTCCCCCCACTTATCTTCCTATTCTGTTTTAACTTTGCAGCCAGTATTTTTCATCTGGAACGGTTTAAAGTCCTTCTTATTACTTGTGCAATGCACAAATAATAAACAAAGTCTTTATTTTATATATGTCTACGAAAATATTTTGTGTATACAAAAAATATTTTGTGTTTGTTACAATATTAATTTATTGTTAAACAAGAACCGTAGCCAGAATTTAGTTTCGGGGATTGGAAGAACAATTTTATAGATTTTAAGTTATAATGACTTTATTTTAAATGAAAGTATATATATAAAAAAAAAAAAAAAAAACAGTAACAATTTTCAACAGATTTCGACGTGGGACGGTCTCAGGATTGGACCCGTGCCCTTCCCCCTTCCCCCCAGATTTGAGTCTGAGTTAAAAAAAAAAAAAAAATCTGAAATTCTCAGCAATTTTTCTGAAAGGTTACAGCAGAGGGGGAAAGGAGAGGTAATCCCTTCCTGCTGCTAATTATTTTTGTTGTAGTTTGGGTTAACTCTGTTTATATTCATGTCAATTTCAGGCTGAGTGGGTTCGGGTTAACCAGATTTCTAAAAAGTTCAGCATATTATTTCAGTTTAAAAACTATGCATATAATAATAAACACAGATATTTGTATGTGTTTTTAACGCGATCCTTTGATGAAATACAGGTTTTTATCACGACGCTTTGACGAAATTTGCATTTTCCCCGAACTTTTGACAAAATTATCTTTTTTCCGCGACCCTTTGACGAAATTCGCGTTTTTTTTTTCGTGATCCTTTGTCAAAATTTGCGTTTTTTCCGCGAGATTTTGATGAAATTCGAGTTTTTTTTCGTGAACTTTTGCCGAAATTCGCGTTTTTTACGAAACCCTTCGTCGAAATTTGCGTTATTTTCGCGGCTTTTTTGACGAAATTCGCTTTTTTTCTCGTCTTTTTGATGAATTTCGCGGCTCTTTGACGAAATTCACGTTTTTTTATGGAAATGGTCGTGTTTTTTTGTTTTTTCGCTGCTGTTTGACGAAATTCGCTTCTTTACGCAGTCTTTTGCCGAAAGTCACGTTTCTCTTGGCCCTTCTTTGTGACCATGCTTTTTTTTTTTTTTTGCGATCCTTTAACGAAATTCGCGTTTTTTCCGCTTCCCTTTGACGGAATGCATACTTTTTTTTAGCAATCTTATGCCAAAATTTGCGTTTTTTCAGCAGCCCTTTGAGGAAATTTGCGTTTTTTCTGCGGCTCTTTGAAGAAATTTGCGTTTTTTCTGATGTCATTTGCCGAAATTCACGTTTTTTTACGCAATCCTTCGTCGAAATTCGCGTTTTTTTCTGTGGTCATTTGCCGAAATTCATGTTTTTTAATGCAATCCTTCGTCGAAATTTGCGTTTTTTCGTCTTTTTTGATGAAATTTGCGTTTTTCTGCGGCCTTTTGACGAAATTCACGTTTTTCTGTGTCCCTTTGACGAAATTCGTGTTTTTTCAGCTTCCCTTTGACGGAATGCGTGTTTTTTTAACGATGCTTTGTCGAAATTTGCAGTTTTCTGTGGTCCTTTGACGAAATTCGCGTTTTTTCTGTGGTCATTTGACAAAATTCGCGTTTTTGCACAATCCTTCCTCGAAATTTGCGTTTTTTCGCGGCTTTTTGTCGAAATTCGCGCTTTTTCTCGTCTTTTTGATGAAATTTGCGTTTTTCTGTGGCCTTTTGACGAAATTCACGTTTTCCCGTGTCCCTTTGACGAAATTCGTGTTTTTAGCTAACTTTTTTTCGAAATTCGCGTTTTTTCCGCGACCTTTTGATGAAATTCGCGTTTTTTCTGCGGCCTTCTGACGAAATTCGGGTTTTTTCTGTGCTCATTTTGACGAAATTAGCGTTTCCTCTAGAATAATTTGACGAAATTCACGTTTTCTCCGCTATCATTTGACGAAATTTGACTTTTTTTTTCGCGATCCTTTGACAAACTTCGCATTTTATCTGCGGCCGTATGACATCATTCCGGTTTTTTCCTTGATCCTTTAAAGAAATTGGAGATTTTTTTTGCGAACGATTGATGAAATTGATTTTTTTTTTTTTTTTTTTTTTTTTTTTTTTTGCGAACGATTGACGAAATTGATTTTTTTCGGCGACCATTTGTCAAAAATCGCGATAATTTTTTAAGTCCAAATTTTCGGAAAATTCGGAACAAAGTCACCTTTGCACCCCCCCCTCTGGCTACGGCCTTATTGACAAAAATGATTTCTGTTTATAACACAATGCAACGTGTTCCGTAAGATTTAGAACATTATGAAAATTTAAGTCAGCCCCCCCCCCCCCCCGAAATAAAATCCTGGGTACGCCACTGGGGAATGGGGAAAAAATTATTGTAAGTGCATTTTAATGATGTTACAGACTATACACTTATTAAGCGCAAAAAAATATACATTCAGTACAATATGGGGTGCAAAAAATAATTATAAAACTAGTTATAGTACGAACGCACCTCATTTGCCACGTTTGATGAGCAATTTCCAACTTGTTTTATATTTTGACTTCACTTCTTAACCCTTTATGCATCAACGGTACTTTAAAGTACCATTCAAATAACTTTTTATAAAATTCATTTAACACAGCGATTAGTAGTAATACATTTTACAAAGAATTATAAGATATTTTACTTTATATTGTTCCAAAAGCATTATTGGTTGAGCAAAATAAAAATATTTTTAAATGGATATTTTCTTTCTTATTTGCATTCCTTCAGCTTTCTTGACGTTGAAAGATTGTGGGGGAAAAGTTTCAATTCGGAATCATTATATTTCTATTGTAAAAGCATTATATTTCTACATTTCCTAATTCTATAAAATCTCTCTATTCTAAAAAAAAGTAACTACCGCTGTCACCGCCGCCGCCGCCGCCGCCGCCGCCGGTTTTGAATTTTTTGTGACCGGAGGTCTTTCTTCGTTAATATTAAGAAAAATAATACATACAAAAATATGAAAATCGGTGGTTTTATACAGAAATGTTTGATAAACATGCTGATGCAGACAGTTTTCAAATCGAAGAATTATTTTAAGAGATATTTAATGCTAAAGTTGGACAAAATCGTTCCACTAAAAAAGTTTTATAGCAGCAAAAACTATACATGACAGTGTAATCATTTTTAGATCATTTTATGCGTTAGAATTTGCCGGAGTGCAGATTGCATTAATTTTTTTATTTTGACTCATTTTTTCAGGTTTTATTTCTATTTTAAATTCAAATTTTCAGCATTTCTAGAGATATTTTTTACAGATTTCAGAAAATTGTACTAATTTAAACTGTTGCCAACTGTATAAAAAGCGCAAGCAATAATATTTGCTTCAAATTAAAAATTTATTTACACGTGACTATTATAAACAGGAAAAAAATTTTCAAATTAAACTTAAATAATTACGTATAAAAAGCAGGAATTTATTAAAAATTATGTCATAAAAAGTACACACGTGAATTTTAAAAGAGAAAGGATATTGTTAAATAATAAGTTCATTAACATGCGTAGGACAAATTACGTCATATTTACGTCATATTATAGTTATTACATAAAATGAACACAAAATAATATTGCAAAAAAGTTTAAATTTAGAAATTGCGCTAGACATTTATTTAATACTTTGAGAGGATCTTTTCAACTATTTTTGTTAGGAAAGCGCAAATAATATTTCATTTCTAACAAAAGTATCTTCACGTGAATATTTAAAAGAGAAAAAAATAGCTTGGTAAAAATTACGTTAGATTAAAAACGATTAATTTAAAATGTCTCATTTAAAGGAACTTTCTTTTCGCTTTGTTAAAAAATACCAGGAGACAAAGACTCTGTTTACTTAATTCCTTTTATATTAGCTTATTTTGAAATGTTGTTACACGTATCTACGTCATCAAGTTATTTTTATTCGACGTTTTATTTGTATTTTTATTAATGTTGTAAGAATTTATTTGTTCTATTGTTATTTAAAATAAAAAATTATGTCAATTTGTATAATTTGGCGAGTGGTTTGGCGATTTATATAATTTGGCGAAATTGGTCGACGAGATAATCAAGCAGTACCGCAGCGGATTTGGCGTTAAAATTCCCCAATCAAAGACAAATGAATAGAAATTCGTTTATAGAGAGATCGCCACTGCTTTTTACATTATAATTCAATCTTTCGAAATCTTTTTAAAGCCGATCAAATTAGCGTGCATTTAGAGTCTGCGGTGTCTGGGCGGGGGTTGGCGAGCGTAGCTCGTAGGGGGCCGAGCCCCCTAGTACTAAAAAAGATTTTAAATAAAAAAAAATTGAGTGACGTTATAAATGTTGCACAAAATTCCTATAAATACAAATTTAATTAATTAATTTTAATTGGTAAAATCCTTTTAAAATTTATTAAACGATTGTGTAAGTCTTCTAATGTAGATTCAAAAATTCACAAAAAATGCTTTAGAAGATGAAATTTTCATGAATTCCTAATTTGGGACATAAAGTGTTAATAGCTGAAAGATTTTGCTTTAAAAGCAAACCAATATGTGGCAACATCTATGACGATTACCTCATAAAATAAATGTTATTTTCATCTCAGTTTGCAAAATGTCTTCAAAACAGTGTAATGTGGCCAAGAAAGTGAGAAATTTTCATATTTAACTTAAATCCTTTAGAATAAAAATTTTTAAATAACATCATTTTTTTAAATTTAAATTCCCCTTGATGTAAAACGCGTATATCAATAATATCTTATTCCAAAGCCTTAATTTAAAACTTTGGATTCCTTCATAAATTTTATAAGCTATCTGTCTATCATATTCTGAGTAAAGTTCATTTTTACGTTCGAATGTTTTCAAAAGCCATTTTTTTTCTTTCTCAAATTTTATTCTACGAAAAATCTATTCCCGCGCTCGACTTTTCACCTTAAGAAGCTTATGACCTTAAAACAGGAATTCTTTTCTTTTCAGCCTTGCCCTCTCTCCCGATTAGTCCTAAACAATCGTCTAAGAGCGGCCGCCTGTCTCTAATTCGTTCTTTTCGCGTGCTACGTAATTACTGTTACGATGCGTCAGCTTGACAAAACTGGGCTGCACTGCCTCCAAACACAGAGTTATAGAGTTTACGAGTTTTTCGCCAGTCTATAAATGGCATAATAGCTATCTGGTACTTCTGACTTCGTAGAATGCAAGAATTACTTAATCGACAGCTTTAAAATGTCAGCGTACTGCATCGCGCACCGTAAACCTTCATACAGAATAAATTTACATTGTTTTTTATATATAACCATTAAACATTCATTATGCACAGTGTATAATAAAATTATTTCCACAACCAGTTAATTAAGGGAGCCTTGAGTATCTGGTCCACTCTCTCTCATATTGACTGGGTCAAGCCTCCCACATAGCCCTTTTCTGGAGAATAGCACATTGTTATGTTAAGCCTAGCTTACTGTACAATTTTTATGCCTGGAATGAAAGCTTGATATTTCTACATTAGTTAAAACCTACTTACTTAAATTTCTATGATACATTTTATCTGAAAATTACTTACATAATATTTCTAAAAAACACAACTTTTAGGTTGAAAATGCCTCCAATGGATTTTTTCCACAATCATTTCGATTATTTGCATGAAACAAAGACTGCTGTTTGAGCATTCCAGTAGCTTTGGCTGACACCTATTGATAAAAATCTGAAATTCTATTAAATATGAAAATTGATGGGTGGGTTAAGCCTGCCCTATGGTCAATCCTCCCTAGTCTCCCCTACTAATTTGTTGAAATATCCAACCAATTAACCCAAATTGTTAGGTTTATTAAACCACAAATAAATAATTAATTTTAGTTAATGATTTTTTTCCAAACTAAGCATTATAACATTTTTAACATTTAGAGAAATAATTACAAGTATAAAATTCATGTAAATTACATTCACGTCAAGGGTTGACTGAAAAATTATAACGTTGTGAGATTTAAAAGCGTATTTCATTAGATTCTCGCAAGATGCCGGGCTAAAATATACCGAAACGTATGCAAGCCAAGTGTTCGAGGACGGATTTGAATTTTGGTGGCATTGAAGAATTCGAGTGAAAATAGAATGTTTAAACATTAATGCGTAGTTTTAAAAGAAAAAAATAATTAAAGTTTATTTGGATTTAGTTTTGTTTAGTTTTTATTTTTGATTTATAGCATGTAACATTTGGGTTTATTTGTTGCATATTTCAGAAGGTATGTATATAAATGAGTGATTCTTGCATAATGTTGGCAAATATGCAACAAGCTACGTCCGCAGCAATACATTGGCTCGGTCCGCTGCGCCATGGATTAAAATTTCATGCAGGCGAGAGTAAAAAGGAAGTGATTTGTAAAGAATGAATATAAAAATCTCTTATCTACCCAATATATATAAAATCCTAATGAAATGAATTTATGAGACGACTTTATGAAAAGATTTTATGAAACGACTGATTATGTTTCATGGTGATTTCTCCTAAAATATGGGATATTATGCGGTGAAATTAACAAGAAAAATCCGTATTGATCTGCAGATTTCAAAACTGGTGTTAGAATTTCAAAATTTGAATTAGTTTTCGAGATATCAATTTTCTCTAATTTTAAACACTTTTCTCTGATGATGGCAACTCAAATTTTAACCTTTTTTTTCATTTTACAAAATTTTATTATTTTAAACTAATTTGACGACCAGTTTGGTTTCCCTTAAATGTATGCTAAGAAATGTATCAGGTTACCTTTATTCATAACTCAATTTACTTGAACAATCTTTCGCCAAATCGGAAGTTCTGATAGAGAAATCAAGAACTCGGCATTTTTATGTTAGCGGGACGCAGGTGATAAATCACCAAGCACTTTTCTCGCCACATTTATTTATTTATTTATTTTTGTATTTAATTAATTTCATTTAAAATGTAATCCTTTCATTCATTTTATTTAAAATACGAAACTTTCATTTAAAACTGAAACATTTAACTTTCACTTCTTTCTTTTTTTTTAAACAAAACGAAAAGAAAAATATTAGGCACAGCTGTCATATACGCATCGGGGTACCTAATTGGCGCCAAAATGGCGTTATTTTGCTTGACATGGTAACCAGGCTATTGTTGTTTATTTATTAATAAATGTTTATTAACTTTTATTTTCTTTTTTTTATTATTATATAAATTGTTTTGTTCTAAAGTTATTAATTAATATTTTTTTTATTTATTGTTATTCCATTTTAAAAGTAACAGAAAATAATTTAAAAATACATATGTAACTGGTATTCAAAAACAAGGTTTTCGCCAAATTGTCGTAAAAAAATCATGCCAAACCCGGTGCGTATATGACATTTGTGCCAAATATTAAATAATGCAGCAAACCATGACACTAAATTTCAACTTCAAACCTATGTTTTAATTTACCACTCGAAAAATTTAAAAAATGTTATCTGGCGAGTTAAAAAAAAAGCTATTGACTAGATTTGCACCTAACTAATAAAAAAGAGTCAAGAATTCTTTGCGATCATGGCAACTTTTTTGTAGTTTTATTCGGAAAAAAATATTTTTTAATCAAAGTGGAAACCTTTCATAAGAAAAGCGAAGGGATCAGCCCGTAATTGTTTATGACAGTTACATGACTTGGACTATTATAATATAGATGAAATGATGGCGATAGAATGATATTTGGCGACTTATCACCTGTACATGGCTAACATTAAAGTACCAAAATGGCACCTGCAATTATAAAAAGCGAAGTGGTCCGCCCGGAACTATTGATGATAGTCACATGACATAGGCTATTGTTATAGATATTGTTTTCAATTGTAAAACTAGCGCAAAGAATAATATTTCCTTACGATTAAACATTTATTCGCACGTGTCTATTAAAAACGGAAAAAAAACTTTAAAATTACTATTAAACGAGTTCGTGTTAAAAGCATGAAAGTATTGAAAATTATGTCATGAAAACTGTATTTACACGTGAATATTAAAAGAGAACCAATTAATTAAAATATATCTATGCGGGACATTAATTTCATATTTCGAGATGATCTTTTTAATTAATGTTCCCAATTCTAAGACACCGCGGATAATAATTTTTCCTTTCTAAAAACAAAAGTATTTTCATGTGAACGCTAAAAGAGAAAGAAAACTTCAGTGAAACTTAGGTCAGATTTAAAACGATACATTTAAAATGTCTGTATTGTATTATGTTAATCGTTTTATAACGCTGTTAAAAAATACCGGGAGGCAAAGACTCTATTTACTTAATTCATTTTATTTTATATCCATTTCAAATGTTTAACTGATCTTCTTTAATCAAACGCGAAAATAACCATTGGATGTCTTAACAGCAACTGATTCTGTCTTAAATTTTCGCAATCAATGGGAATTGAATGGAAACCCGTTTACAGGGAGATCGCCACAGGTTTTTTCATTATAGTTCAATCTTCTCTCATCTTTTTAAAGCCTATCAAATTAGGGTGTTTTAGGTAGCTTTCTTTACAAAAAAGCTACCTATTGCAGCCGTTCGGAGGAAAGCGATTTCAAAAAATTTTGGTATATTTTCATCGATCATGCCCCCAGACCCCGAAACCACCCTCCGTTCAAAATTGATATATATATATATATATATATATATATATATATATATATATATCAATATATATATATATATATATATATATATATCTGACCTATGTCATACTGTAACTCTTGTATTTATGAACCGATTTGGATGTAATTCGGTGTGTACATAGTACATACCAATGTCTCGACCGAGTTCGTTGGCCAGCTTCATCCGCCATTTTGTTTCATAATGGCGGCCATTTAAAATTTTTTAAAAAATTTAAAATTTGAAATGTGGTACCAAAAAATTAAAAATGGGAAAATATTTTTTTCTTATGTATTTGACCTTTATACAAAGATTCCGGAGCAGTTTTTGTTTCGTCTATATCTTAAAAAATGGCTGAGTTATAGCATTTTGAATTTCTAGCGTGGATGACATTTTGAAACGTCCTGAATTTTGTCACGCAATAAAAGGCGTATTTATGAACCGATTTCTATGTAATTCGGTGTGTACATAGTACATACCAATGTCTCGACCGAGTTCGTTGTCCAGCTTCATCCGCCATTTTGTTTCAAAATGGCTGCCATTTAAAATTTTTAAAAAAATTTAAAATTTGAAATGTGGTACCAAAAAATTAAAAATGGAAAAATATTTTTTCTTATGTATTTGACCTTTATACAAAGATTCTGGAGCAGTTTTTGTTTCGTCTATATCTTAAAAAATGGCTGAGTTATAGCATTTTGAATTTCTAGCAGGACTGACATTTTGAAACGTCCTGAAATTTGTCACGCGATAAAAGGCGTATTTATGAACCGATTTAGATGTAACTTCGTTTATACATAGTACATACCAATGTCTCGACCGAGTTCGTTGGCCAGCTTCATCCTCCATCTTCTTTTAAAATGGCGGCCATTTAAATTTTTAAGAAAAATTTAAATTTGAAATGTGGTACCAAAAAATTGAAAATTGAAAAACTATTTTTTTTCGTATGTGTTTGACCTTGATAAAAAGATTCGGGAGCAGTTTTTGTTTCGTCTATATCTTAAGAAATGGCTGAGTTATAGCATTTTGAATTTGTAGCGTGGCTGACATTTTGAAACGTCCTGATTTTTCTCACGTAATATCAGGCGTATTTATGAACCGATTTGGATGTACCTTGGTGTGTACATAGTACATACAAATATCTCGACCGAGTTCGTTGGCCAGCTTCATCCGCCATCTTTTTTCAAAATGGCGGCCATTTAAAAAAATAAAAAAATTTAAATGAGATACCAAAAAATTGGAAAAAGAAAAAGATTTTTTTGTATGTGTTTGACCTTAATACAAAGATTCCGGAACAGTTTTTGTTTCGTCTATATCTAAAAAAATGGCTGAGTAATAGCATTTTGAATTTCTATTGTGGCTGACATTTTAAAACGACCTGATTTTTGTCACGCGATAACAGGCGTATTTATGAACCGATTTGGATGTAACTTGGTCTGTACATAGTACATACCAATGTCTCGACCGATTTCGTTGGCCAGCTTCATTCGCCATTTTGTTTCAAAAGGGTTGCCATTTAAAAAAAAATTAAATTTAAAATTTAAAATGAGGTATTGAAAAATTGGAAAATGAAAAAGATTTTTTTTTATGTGTTTGGCCTTGATACAAAGATTCCGGACCAGATTTTTTTCTGAAAATTTGTTCTTTTGTTTATATCTTAAAAAATGGTTGATTTATAGCACTTTGAATTTCTAGCATGGCTAACATTTTGAAACGAGCTTGTATTTGTCACGCGATAACACACGTATTCGCCTATTTCGATGTAAGAAGGCATGTGGATAGCATATATCAATACCTCGACCCAGTTCGCTGGCCAGATTCATCAGCCATCTTGTTTCAAAATGGCGGCCATTAAATAAAAAAATATATATATTTAAAGTGAGGTGCAAAAAAATTAGAAATTGAAAAAGGTTTCTTTCTTAAGTATTTGACCTTGATATAAGGATTCAGGAGCATTTTTTGTTTGTCTTTACCTTAAAAAATGTCTCAGATATAGCAGTTTCAATTTCTATTGTGGGTGACATTTTGAAAAATCTGATTTTTTTGCATGCGACAGCACTCGTATATATAATATATCAACCGATTCCGATGTGAGTGAGCATGTGCACAGCAATTACTAAGGTCTCGACCAAGTTCACTGCTTAGCCTCATCCACCATGTTGTCTTAAAATGGCAGGCACTTTAAGAAATTGCCGAATTTGGCAGCCAAATATAAGTTACTTTAAAGAAAAGCAGCTTGGATAAAGCTGACTAATTTCGCGAAATTCTCATTCATTATATTGATAAAAATTAGTATTGAATCTCCTATATTCGGTTTCCACTAAATTGAGTTTCGTGTGTTTGAATGATATAAGTTGGCTTTTTTAAAATAAGGAATATGAAAGCTACCTCTTCCTCCCGGCACTGGCCGGAAGGACTTTTTAGATTCTGCGGTGTCTGATCGGGGGTTGCAGGGGACAGAGCCCCCCTCTTAATAAATAAATTTGTATCTCTCTTTTCAGAAATAATTAATGGGTAAACCTGTAAAGTAACGGGAGAAGAGAAACATACAAAAAGACAAGCTAAAAACGCTGGAATCTTTCATTAAAAATCAAAAGAACGGATAAAATTATTACGCTGTTTTTAAAACTTCAGAATTTTCAACCTTCACAATAAATCTGAGCCATATAACCAACAAAATATCATGTGCAATATTTAAAAAAGACAGAGAAAAGTATTTTAATGAAAATATTAAGATAAATATTTCTATATACAATATTTACAGATCCTAATAAATATATTTTAAAATATTCTTTTTGTCAATTTTTCAGCTAAGAAAACTTGAAAGCTTTCTTTTGCTCAACTATTTATATTAGATATTCAGATATTTTTACAATCAATAAGGCTTTCACTTCTTTAGCAGAAAACGTTAGAGCAGTAGTTGTCGATATAATAAATTCATCTTAGTTAAAGAAACACGTTAAGAATACGAAATGAAATATGTCTTTCTTTTCTGTATGTGTACGTGTATAGCTACGAGTAAGTCTTTCAGGAGAATTGCTCAATGCATTTTCTTTTTCAAAGTAAATGCATTCGATTGATTTCTCAAAGAAAAATCGTATCGTTATAACTTTAATCCATAAAAATCTATATTTTATTATTTTATTTTTTAATTTCTCAGTATATTGATTACATCTATAAGCGTAAATTTGTAAATACCACAAAATAACTTTATTTATTTTTAAAAAAAATGAGTGCACGCTCCATCTTTATGATTATTAAATTATGGTTATTGTTACATCGTAATATTTTAACATAGTGGGTAGATTGTGTGTCTGCATGGAATTCTGTTTTCGTAACTTGAAATAAGGTGGCATCGTTAAAGATAGTTACCATTTAAGCAACAAGGGGTAATCAAATAAAAAGGATTTATTTTTTAATCATGTTATATAAATGCATACTCTTTTCTTGTTGTTTTCTCAAATTTATTTTTTTCCCTATATTTGAACTCAAAACTTCCAATTTTGATCATCATATGCTGTTTAAAATACTTCTCACACATAATGAAAAATCTAATGGTAATCATATAATCTAATTCTTAAGTCTTACAGAACTTTAGAGAGATCTGAAAACCAAGATTTTGTTTACAAAATAATAGAGAAACTGTTCTGTAAATTGACAGTAGACTGGAAATTTACATCTATAAATATATTCAAGAATCTAAACACTTACATTCATGAAAATAGTGAAGTTTTTGCAACTTTACATAAAAATATATATACAATGACAGTTGTTATTTTGTTGCTCATAAATTGAACCGCATTGTAATTCGAGTGTTTCGTACCGACGCTTTTATAACACAAGTCAGCAATTTTATGAAAAATTTATAGTAATTTTCCACATAGCTGTAAATTGAAAAGAATTGTATTATATGTGTTGCCTTCCTCTTTAAAACATTTCTGGTGGAAACACTAATTTAGTCTATCAATCTATAGAAAATGCGTGAAATAATCCTTGAGAATGTTCGAATGCTTTTAACCCCTTAACGGTCTCATTAACTCCTTGGGGACGAGCGACCGGTATTCGTGCCGTGAAAGGTGCTCAGAATCGGGAATTATTCTCACCAGTAAATTTTTAAAGCAAATTTTGCCTTATTTAATTCGAGCATTTTCCCGATTCAATTAAGCAAAAATTTCTGTTTTAAAAAACCGGTAATTAAAGATTAAAAATTTTGTAAAAGACGCTCGTCCCGAAGGTGTTAAATTACGGTTTAAAAATTCAGATTGCTTATTGCCACCCCTTTTTTGAAAAAGAAATACTCACCTTATTTAACCTCTTCGGGACGAGCATCTTTTACAGAATTTTTAATCTTTTATCACCGGTTTTTCAAAACAGAATTTTTTGCCTAATTGAATCGGGAAAATGCTCGGATTAAATAAAGCAAAATTTACAAAAAAGAATTTACTGGTGAGAGTAATCACGGATTCTGGGCACCTTATATACCGTTATGCTGGTCGCTCGTCCCCAAGGGGTTAATGACAGGTAAAATGATACCAGAATAAAGCCAATTACACTGTTTTTAAAACTGGTGGGAATCAAACAATCTGAATAAAACGCACAGCCCGTGAATATCGCAGGAGCGAGAATCAACACCTTACAGATCGCTTAAAATTTCGAAAAACCATAAAAAAGTACCAATTTTTATTACAGAAATTGAATAATTATAAGGTTTCTAAATAAAATATGCAATTAGTTTTTTAAGGCGAAAATAAAAGATGTTACAGAACAAATTCACATTCAGCCATCATGCGAGAATTCTGTTTCTTAATGTTTATTTTACACCATGCAAATTAATGCGAATAAAACCTTTATTTTTCGCATCTTAGATCTTTATTTATCATCACACAATTTTTTAGAAAAAATATTTGAAATAATATGTATACATTAAATTTTGATTATTAATAATTTTTTGAATGTGATATATTTCAAAACATGCAATACAAAGTCCAGCATCACAATCAACGCCAAAACACAAACTAGAACTGTAATATTCAAATGTTTCACACGGAAATTCCAGTTAAATTTTTCTGGTTTCAGAAGTTTTTTCCAGCAATTGAATCTCCAACCCGAAAATATTACAGGCACGAGAAATAACGAACGACATCTCAGCCCGTGATATTGACGGGAGCGAGAATTAAGGGGTTAAGAGGTAATCTCTTCTGTTTCTTTTCTGCGTTTTTATATAAGTTTGCGGCAGAGTTTGTACGGGACAACTTTCTCTGTAGGTGACTCGGTTTTGAAATGCGTCCATGTTATCTCGCGAGCTAACTTGTGTTCGTAAATGTGCATTCTTTAACGCTAGAACGCCCGGAAGGAGTCGATTTGACTCCGAATATGTGATTAAATGCCAATTGGAATCAGAAAATGTTTCATAAAATAAGTTAAATTTCAACCACGCAGATATACGTTAAATAAATCAATTAAATCATTTTAAATAAAAATTCTGGTGTCAAATACTTGAGCAAAATTTCCGGGCGTTCTAGTGTTAATTAAAGGCAGAAAATTTCTTAAAGAGCGAAAGGGCTCGGTGGGACAGGAGTGTAGGTTTATACTTTGAAAATGCATGTTAATTGATATTCCAGGCGTTTGTTTGCTATAAAATGTAAAATCTTCGTTGTTTTCTTGAGAAAGGTTTGTTGTAAAAACACCTTATCCTTAGAAGAAATTTGTAGCTACGGAGCTGATTTTGAATAGTATCGTGAATCATTATATTATATCCTTTCTAAAAAGGATTCGTGAGTACGTCGCCATCGTACTGAGTGATCGTAAAAAGAGCAATAGCAAAAACAGAGATCCTTCTTTAATACATAAATCCGTGTTCTACAACGTAATCGGACACAAAAACAAATTAATAGAGACTCTGACCTTCGTCCCTTTAGCAACCGCTTTGGCATGTTTGCAATTCCTATTCAGTCACGGTAATAGTAAAAATCCGCTGGAAGATATTCATTCTGTTTCCGAAAAAATGCATCACCATTACTTTCTTTACAATTCTGGTAGACACAATTATAGTTCATACGTTTTATTAGTTTTTAAAGATTATAGAGGATATAAAGTACAAGGCTGGATGCCTAAGATTTCCAGTAGAAAACATCTAATAAAAATCAAGTCCTCATTTTTGTCGGAAAGGTGACTTTTAAAACAAAATTGCAAAAAAATAATAAAAAAAATGTGTATGAATTCCAAATAAACTTTATTTAAAAGAGGAAAAAATGTACTAATTTGAACAAAAAAATTAAATTTGAATTGGTCTTATGACTGGTTGCAAAAAAACTAAAAACCTATTTAATAAATCAACAAAAACTCAACTGCATTGGGATATTGATATTTCTTTTTAATAATATAAACTTAGTTTAATCGCTCGTGAGTGACATTCTAATGTTATTTGCCTGTTTTTGTTCAATAAACTGCAGCTCTTGATAACTAATAAAACTCAAGGGTTTATTTCTTAAGATTTAACAATGTACTTTTTTACATATCGGTAACTACATATTTTCCTAAATTTTTCATAATTCGCAAATATTGCATACAAATAAGCACCAAAATTTCCAGATCTTTGTTTCGCTCGTCAACCATCGTTGATTGCGTTGGCATATTATAAATCTATCTAGGGGTAAGTGTTTTACTTTTCTTCTTTAAACAAAACATTTTTATTTAGTGTTATACATGGGAGATTCTCAAAAGGTGGGATCATTAAACGTTAACTATATGTAATTTTTAAAATTTTCAAATTTAAGGCCAAATTTTTTTAATAGTATAGTATTTTGTCTATAAATATAATATATAAATATTTTAATAGTATGTCTACAAAATTATACACAAACATTGAAAGACAGCAACTATTCTGGAAAATTAATGATTAAAGCATTTAATTAGCAGTTGTGTACGTTAAAAATTATGGACATTTGCAGATTTTGGACGTTGCTCTTAGTATTTAAAAAATTCTTAAGAATTAGAATGTAGTAAATGTGTCTGTATACATATATATGTGTATAATTAACTTTTTGTTATCCAGTAATAATAATAATAAAATCAAATGCTTTGTTACGTACGTTACTTTCGGACATAACAAAATAAAGAAAAATGCTTTATAGAAAAGTCCTTCTATCTTCAAAAAAGCAATAAATCAGCCTGCCATCTCTTAACGAAATTATCAAAAAATCATCCGTTTCCTTTATGCATTCGTTGTTTACCATTAGAACCACCTGGAAAAAAGTTAAAACTCTTTTTCTTGGTGGTACATTGGAGCAGTTAACGTTATGAATGTCCGAAATTGGCCTCTTTAGCATAAAATAATAAAATTTTAAGATAGTTATACAAAGCTTTTACAATAAATTATGTCATTTTCTATCTCCGAATAGAATTAAAAACTCAGTGTAAAAAAAAAAATAAATAAATAAAGTCAATGATATTAAAGTTATGTTTGAAAGGCTTAAAGTAATGACTTGTGTCCAGTGCCCACCTTTTGAGAATCGCCTACATAATATTCTAGATGGTTTGATGGTCTATTTAACTGTATCAATGAATTTCAATGTCTGAGTGTCCAGCCCAGGCAGAATTATGAACGCTTTTTTAAAACTCATTATTGTTGGCAACATGCCCAGTGGGCATATTGCCTGCATATGTGGCATATGGGTCATTCCACACAAAATGAGCAAAAATTAAAAAAAAAAGTCGTGGCTGCATAGTAACCGATTTTAATAAAATTTGATACACAGATTCAATTCATATTCAAATAGAGCATCGCAAAATATTTCGACAAAAAAAAATTGGAAGTTCTGGACATTTAAAAAAAAAACTTGTGGCATAGAATGCCATGTGTACAATCGTTCAAAGTTGCAAGTTTGAAGTTCCGTATCTTGAAAACTATTTAACATAAATTAAATCTTTTTATAATATTGTAATCTCTGGAAAATTATCTTCATATTTATTTAATAATAATAATTTGGTAACGTCATGATTAATCTTAAATTTGTTCTAAAAATTGAAAATTTGTCAATTTTGAGAAAATTAAAAAACGTTATAAAAATTAAAGGAATTCAAAAACATCTGTGAAATTGATGCCTGATGTAGTGTTACATATTAAGATCGAATTGCTAAAGTTTTTAAGTTGCCATATATTTCCTTCACCTTTTAAAAAAATTTAGAAACTTAAAAAAATGACAAAACTGTAATTTTTCCTCTTATTGATAGGCAAAAAAAATATTGAAGGAAAGGTCAGACATTATAGTTATTGCACAGACATAAAGATCAATAAGTACATGATATGGCAAAAAAAATTCAAGATTGCCTTTTGATTCCTAACGTCACAAAATTTGGTTAAAAAAGTAATATTTGTTGCATTCTAAGAGCTTTACTCTTTGAATAAGCGCGCGTTTTTTTACAATATTGCATGATTTCAAAGGGAAAAAAGATGCAGATCCTCTAATCTATGGATCTATATCTATAATCTAATATACTCTAATCTATGGATTTAGAGGATAAATATATAATTTTTTTTGTTCAAAGTAATATATATACTTTTTTTGTTTACTGTAGTTTTAAAAAAGTATATTAATAGCCAAAAATAAACTGAAAGCAAAAATTAAAGTTTCTATATTTAAAACATACACTTTTATCTATAATAAGAAATAATTTAAAAGTTTAATTAAGCTTTTTTTCATTTAAAAAGAAGTGATAGAAATATTGTTTTACACTCAACATTTTTCACTGTTTATTTTTTTTTTCATTAAGGAATAAAAAGGCAAGAATGAAACTTTCGATATTTCAAATATATACATTTAGCTATAACGCGAAAAAAAAGTAAAATTGTCAAAGCTGTCCTTCATGCTTAAATGAGCAGTAGAAATATTGCATTTTTACTTCAAAATTTTTGAAAAATAATTTTTTTTTTCTCATTACGGAATAAAAATACAATTACTAACTTACGCTAATCTGTTACTTATTATTCATTCCTAATTATAAATAATTTTTAATATAGTCTTTCCATTCCTAAGGCTAATAATCAGAATTGAAATTTTAAGCATGTAGACAATACCTGGATTTTGCATTCACTTTTAATGTATATTTTAATACTTAAATAAACAATCCTGAAATCTATTATTTTACATTTACTCATAAATAAATATGATCTACATATAGACTGATTTTCATTAAAATCTGTGACATGTCTGCCACAGCTGATTTGCTCATTTTGCTTGGAATGACCCATATTATCTACACGTATGACCATATTACATTCATACAATTAAATTTCTCTAACGTTTTTTATTTATTTATGTACAAAACCAGTTTAATTACACTACTGGCATTAAATAACAAATCAATAAACTTTTAAAAACATATATTACATGCCAAGTAAACACAATATAAATCAAATATAATAAAGTTAAAATAAATTAGGTTACGTAAAATTGAATGAAGTTAAAGTAAAATTCGATCTTTGAAATTCTCTCACGTTTTTGTTTTAGACTATGAATCACGTAAAGAAAGGGGCCTTTGGAGTCAGGAAAACCAAAAGGGGTGTTTGAGAGCAATAAAAGAAGGTAAATTATCACAAAATGCCGCTTTAAAAAGTATGGAATTCCTAGACCAACGGTTCGTCGTTATATTGTTAATATAAGACTTATAAACCAATATTGGGTAGAAAACCAGTTCTCACTGCAGACCAAGAAAAAGATCTCACCACAAGAATTTTTAGGCTTGCTGATGTCGGTTATCCTGTTAAGTCAAAAATCATTAAACTCTGCATTTTTAAATTTTGCAGTGAAAATGAAATAACCCCCAATTTTGCATTTAGAAAAGGCATGACTGGCCGATACTGGTTGAAAGCATTTTCAAGAAATCAAACTTTTTTCATGAGGAAAAGTCAAACAAAGAATGTTGCCAGAGCAGCAAAGCTTAATAAATATACTGTTGATGAGTTTTTTAGTAAATTACGAAAGGTTCTAATAGACATTAGTCTCATGACATCCCCAGAAAGAATATTTAATATGGACGAAAAAGGATGTCGTCTCAGTTTGCATAAAGACCTAACTGTTTATAGTGAAAAGGGCTCAAAAAGAGTGGATTTGGTTGCTAAAGAGCATGGTAAAAGTGCAACAATTGTGGCCTGGGGCGGTGCAACTGGGGATACTATTCACCCATATAATTCTGTATAAAGGTAAAAGAATGAAAACAGAGTAGGTTGATAATAATCAGCCTGTAGATTATGCATGTGAAATGACATCAAAAGGAAGCATGACAGCATAGACCTTTGTTAAATGGATCAGTCATTTTCAAAATTAAAACCACAAAGACGCTGTCTTCTTATCTTTGTTTCGGGTCAAGTCCCAACTTGATTACTCAATTGTGGATGAGGTTGAAAAAAATGACATTCTTCTACTTTTTTTTTTACCTTGTGATACAATCTATGAGCTACAGCCTTTGAATAAATCCTGTTTTGGGCCGTTTGAGCAATTTTGGGAACAAGAAGTCTTTTGTTTCTGGAATAAGCCAACCATGACAAAATTACAAAGGCTCTATTTGGAAGAATATTTTCCCCAGTTGGAAATAAAGCTATGACACCTGCCACCGTTAAAAGTGGCTTCAAAGGGACAGGTATCTATTCTTTCAACCCGAATGTAATCCCTGAGGAAACTTTTGCTCCAAGTTTTGTTTCTGAAAACCCACGTCTAACAAAGAATAGTGCCAAAAGTGGAAAAGAAATTTCTATTCCAGGGACATCTTCTAAAAAAACAGGGTAGTCATACTCTTCCTCCGTTAAGTACTCCTGGCTCTTTTTCATACTCTAATTGTGATTCTTTATCTTCTGAAGATAGTGACAGAAATGGTGCCTCTGTTCATGACTCATCATTTCAAGAATTACTGCCACACCACAGAAAAAGCGTAAAACAACTCGTGTCATAAAACCCTGCAATGAACTATCATGCTCTAATTTTGAAGAAAAACCTCTTTCCCAAACTTTCTAAAATTAATACCGAAGACACTCAAACAGTGATTAAATAAACAAAAACATCAATCTGCAATGAATGGAAAAAAAGGGTCCCTAGCATAGAAAACTGATAAAGACAGTTCGTTATGCGGCATTTGTAATAAGAAAAAAGTGTTTATATTTACCACACATATGAAGTTAAAAAAAATTTTAAACATTCTACCGTAAAAAGTTTAAAATTGCTTAAAATTGTTTAAAATTGCGTAATATTGTTTTCTAAATTTTCTTCTTGCTTATTTTTTTCATTATTCTATGTAAAGTAGCAAAAATTAAATTTGGTTTTGTAATAAACGGTGTTTCGCATGCGTTAAATATGAATCTTTTTATTATATTTATTCTATGGGCATATTACCTTCATCAACTACCAGCAAAGAAAGAAACAGTGGGCCATCAGCTGGAGAAAAGATGGCAGCCAGCAGTGCTATCAGCGGTAAAGTGCAAGGGTGCCATTACTTAAACCTGTCGAAAAGTGTCCAAGCCGAATGCAGCTGGCCCATCAGTGATGGCCAACAGCAGGCCAGCATTGGTATGCCATCACATTACTTCAATCCGGCACTTTTTCTGCAGTGCTAGCACATATCCCACTGCTGTTCCTTTGCTGGCCCAGCACAAAAATTTCTTATAGAATTCTGTAAAAAAACAAAGTATTATATAATTATGGCTCTTTTTTCTATAAGCTAGTTTCACCAAGAGCTATAGAAACATCTGTAGAAGTGTCTATAATAAAAACGTCTATAGAAATATTTGAACTGCATGTGGTCCCCCTCCCAAGTACTGACCTCGCTCGATGCTGCTTGGTTTTCGCGATCGGACATGAACAAGTGCATTCAACGTACGCTACGATTGCTGGTAGTTTTCAAGCTCTCATTACACTATTTCAAGTTTGTTTCTTTTGTGATTTACGTTCCCAATCATTAAACTGGTGTAGAAATTATTCTATTGTATAGAAATCCTATGTATTTTATACGCTTTTTTTTATTATTGATTCTGAACTGCGTAAATTGTGAAAACCGAAATCCTTTGTAACCTAGTAAAACCAAATTTAAGGAGAAAAAAAAGTGCGTTGAAATAAAGAATTTATTTATTTATTCATTTACTTATTTATTTTGTTGGTGGCAGTGGTGCTACATTTTTTACAGTTTCAAGAAGCTTAAATTGTGTTAAGATATTCATTTCAGATTTGTGTTCAAATACTCAATGTCTTCGATATTCGCAGCGCCACTTAGCGTAAGGGTTCCCAGCAATAATACTGCAAAAGTTCGTACACTTTCATGTAGTGGTGGGCCAGCGCATGAGATAAAATGGATGTCCACCAGAATTTTATCTGATGATTTCCAACAGCAAAATTGCCTGAAGCTGTCCAGCAGTGGTCATGCAGTGGTAGACCATCAGCCAGCATTTCTCCATCATTTCCAGCACGAGCCGTTAATTCCCAAATTGGCTCATCTGATCTCAGCAATCTGATCCTTTGTTAATATTAATATTTTGGATTACTTTACTGTGATTTTGATCAAATTTAACAAAATAAATTAATTTAAGTCATTATAATTGCATTCTATTTTACATTATACTACTTCATAAGAAAATAAATATAATTATCTACTATATAAATATCAGTTTTAGCCAATCAGATTGCTGGGCTCGGTTGAGCCAATTTGGGAATTAACGGCTCGTATTTCCAGCACCTATCTTGCTGCTGGCCAGCAATTTCCTCTTTGCTGGGCTAGATCTTTTTTTTTTTAATCCTACTGGTTTAAATCTTCAATAATTTAAATTTATTTTTTTTCCAGCATGAAACGAGCCTGCTCTTTTACACATTTTTTTAAATCAGTTACTGCTATCGCTAAACGATTTCTATCCTTAAGGTGGCTATATTACCTGCACTTACCTGAATAATGACGCCAGCGAAACGAGTCCTTTTAAACTAATATATATATATATATATAAGAAATACCTTTAAATCAAAATTTATCTAACAAGTTCACATAACAATGTTAACCAAAATTCTAAATGAAGATGGCATGTAAAAATATAATACATTAATCATTATAAGAAATATTATAGTAAAGCTTTATCTATATATAGGAGAGGGTAGTACACAGTGAGACGAAAATTATTATTACTTTACGAATGGCAACGATTTTTGTTCTTTTGAAAAAATATTTTGCTCCATCTTTAAGCTACACAAATACGCTACACATTAATGTATAAATGATTTTAAAAAAGTTATTCATAAAAGCACAGAAGCAGCATAACGGACTGTCGAAAAATGTCTCACTGTGTACCACAAGTGGTACACAGTGAACAATGTATATATTTTCATAAATCATACATTTTTATACTCTATCAATAATTTTCTACAGTTTGTGACGTCTAATTAATATTTCTAGATTAATTTTTTTTTTAAATATGAACCTCAGATGGACAATGGCAGACATTGGGCTACCTTAATGAAAATTTTCAGCCTCTTACGTTTAGTAGATTTCACTAGCCATCGCACGCCCCTACACACACAGAGATAGAGAGAAAGACAAAAAAAACTTATTTTATTAATAAATAACTTATTTTTACGTCAGAACCGCATAGTAGATACACAATGAGGCACGTCTCACTGTGTACCACAACTGTGTGTCTCACTGTGTACTTTCGTTACGTTGTAACAAAATGGGTGCCATATCTGTTTCATCATCAATTTCATAGCTTTGAATGCTTATGTCGTTTTGTTGACATAGTCTATCATTAGATATAGCTAGGTTTGGTAATATATGCCATAATGAAAGAAATACACTTTAAAATGGACGTTTATGTAACTTTAACCCCTGTAAAAAATAAATAATTACTTACTATTTTGTTGGACGAGCAACCGAAGTGTCGAAACTACATCCACATGTTGCATAAGATGAGGTGGTTCAGTGTGTGTTCCAGCTAGGAGAAAAAGTTATAACTATATATCAAAATAGCTGCTGTCTCACTGTGTACCATGTCTCACTGTGTACTCCCCTACCCTATATACAAAATGGGTATAAATTTATTTTACTAAACAAGAGAGGTGATAGTACCCATCCAGACGAGCAACAATTACCATAGAACATGGGGTCGCAAACCACTTATTTAGTCACAAATACGGGATGTTTCACCCTAACTGAAGTCGGCTTGTAAGTAATAATTTTTGGAAAAATAAATATATTGCAATAAAAATGTAACGACATGTACCTTGTTTTATATGAAATGTGATAACATCACAAAAAGTTCTGGAATTACAGGATGCTCACGCAATCGATGATACCGTATGAACTGATAATCACAGTCCAAAATGTGAAGCGTCAAATGCATACTGCTGGCTTGTATAATGGAAACTTCTGCCACATTTTTTTTTGGTGTTATCATATTTACAACAAAGGTGAACATGTGTATTAAAAGTTACATTAGAATATACTTCAGTTTTCTGAAAGTTATTACCGTGAACCAAAGTTGGATTAGTGTAGACTTGTATTTGTGACTAAATGAATGGTTTTCGACCCCATGTTCTATGGTAATTATTGCTCTCACCCCTCTTATTTTGTAAAAACAATTTAGACTCACCCTGTATATAGATATGTATATAAAAATGATTAAAATCGAAGTATCTATTCGAAAAACTTGTGCAAAGTAAGCATTAACAAATACACTTGAGAACTTCCATTTTTAAGTTGGTTAATAATGTCCAAGACATTTTTCATTTCAATAATATTTACATAGGATCATCACAAAAACAAGACTTTATGCAAAAAAATATGAAAATCAGAGCATCTGCAAGAACTGAACAAAATACACATCGTCAAACTTTATAACATCATTTCTTTGAAGTCGACTAGTAAATAAGTAGAATACACCATATTAGGAATTCTAGATGCACTTAGCGTGCATGTTTCCTTTTAAATAATGCAGCTTCATGTCGTCTCAGCACACAGTTATCCAATTTACGCCTTGACAGTTACTTTTTTCGTATAAATAGTAAATGTGCAAACAGTCTTGAAGTGGATGAAATAAATAGGATTTTCCAACTTATCTTACATAAGAATGTCATTCCAACAAATGGGTTATTTAAATGTAGTAAAAGTTGGGTATATCTGAGAAAAAACAAGATTCAAAAACTTTTTTCATGCTGAGTGCATGATTATTGGCATGTGCAGGAGGGTTTCTTTTTTCTTTTTTTTTTCTTTTTTTTTCTATCAATATATAAGAATTTGATTAGATTAAGGAAATTCGTTACTCTTACATTTGGTGAAAATGACGAAAATATTACTTTTTCAATTGTTTGCTAATAAAATATTATCACATTTTTAGCAAAAACAAAATGAAGTTCAACTACTTGATAGGGATTTTTGGACCACCCTGTATTAGCATACAAATCACTCCACCGTCAAAATATAATTCTTTCAAATGAAGCGAGTGCACCGCAGAAATCTTGGGTAAATTTAAACGCTTATCGTTGAAAATGAAATGTTTTAAAGATGTTTTGTTTTTGTTTTTGTTGAATTCCTAAAAAAGAACTGAACCAATTTTGATGAAATATAAATGGTGCCAATTTGAGAGTATCCTCTTTCAATTTAGAAAATATAGCAAGATTCGGAGCAATTAATGAACATACATACATATATAAAAAAAAATACGCGTCGAATTGAGAGCTTCTTCATTTAAGAAAAAAAAAATCGGTTAAAAAAATACATTCGCGTCGAATTTAGAACCTCTTCCTTTTTTTTAAAAAAAAATCGAGGTTATTGAGGAAAAATCAAATTATCGAAGAAAATTGTCAAAACTCAACAAGAGATAACATTTATAAGAGTGAGGATGGGGGGGCAAATTTACTAAATCCATCTTATCTCTTTTATAGCTTGATTCTTAAAGGTTTTACGCCTTTTTTGACGCTTTTACAGCTGCATGCAGAGTTAAGGGCTGCCGTTTTAAGTTACATTAAAAAATGCGATACTCCCCCCCCCTCCCCCCTTTGGGTCGCCTGTGAAATTTACTTTTTCCGAGATGTGTCACTTTTCTTGCGGGTGAGAGATATGTAAATATAAATCCGACTGGTCTATTTCTTTTTTAGAAATCAAAAGGTTAAAAAAAAAAAAACTAACTAGAATAATAGTATCATTATTGTTGTTAGAAAAATATCATCAAACTGCATATTTAGCTCCGCTCATTGTTAAAATGAAATACTTTTTCACTGTTAAAAACACACAGTCACCTTATTGACTTGAAAGAATAAGCACGCATGAAAAAAGTTGAATAAATTTCGAGAGAACATTAAGGTTCGAAACCGCGTCGGTCGACCATCGCATTCAGAGATCCGAGCTTCTCGATGTCTTTAATTTTGTGAATTTTGTCTTTAATTTTATGAATTTTGCCTGCTTTTCTGCAGAACTTGCTTGTAGCACGAAGCTGGTTTTCCTTTCACTTTGTGCATATCCAGTCAGAAAGAGATAGCAAAAACTTGGAAGAAAGCCAAACAAATCTGTGAGCAGGAATCCACGTATGCAAATTTGAGAGTGTCCGCCAGTCGTTCCTCCGTAGATGTACTCTGTGTAATGATGTCTGAAGTCGACACTTTGAACAATTTTTGTAAAATATTTCTTTTATCTGGACATCACGAGCTGTGTTGTACCTATTCTGCACAATGAATATTTTTCTGGGGTGTTTCTTTCTTGTCTCAGTTTGTCCATTTCCAGACGCATTTTCTCGATTTTCATCCTTTAAACGTCATTTGCGACTCCATGTTCCATTGGATTTTTTGTTCGTCTTCATGAGTACTATCATCCCTCTAAATTTTTGAAGCATTTCAGATGCACCCTGTATGTAATATATTATCTATGCGATTAAAAAATATATCGAAATGCGTTTTAAATTTTTAGCCGTTGGAGATAAGTAGGCGATGTAAATTGCAAAAGAATCTCAGCACTAAGATTATGTCAATGAAATAGTCGTGCCATTGATTTTCAGGAAATTACGCCATTTTGAATTTTGCATGACACTTCTAAACAAAAATGGTCAATTAGAAAGTTTTTCCTTGTTGCTGAAACAAAAAAATGCATACCTGTATCTGTAAAATTGAAAGAGTTGCGATCAATTGAAAACTGACTTTTGAGAATGGGGACAAAAATATCAAATAAGATATGCAGGTATGATCTGTGGAAGAAAGGGGAAACTAAGAATAATACACATGCAATTGACTTTAAACGATAGATAATTGATATTATACTACTAGCGAAAACCTTTAAACGAGGTTAGTTATTGTGTTGCGATGGGTTCTATGAAACTGTTGAAGGCTCCAATGGGGAACACAGTGAATTTACTGGCATTTATTTATTTCACACATAATTATTCTATTAATGTTACACATTACAAACACGAAATAACATAACTCAATGTTCTTATTATTACACTCTCAGAAATGGATACTCAGATTTCACGAAATTTTCTTCATTTTTGACGAAACCATTTCCTGGGATATGCTCCGAGCGAATATTTCGTCATATTGAGAAAATTACTTTCTTCCCTTGTTTGAGGATAACAATTTCGTCAAAAGTGCTTATTTGAAAAGTGCAATCAGAGGGCTGGTGGTGCAACCTATTGAACAGTTTGGAAGCGCTTGTATCGACAGGAGAAAAAATAATAGCTTCGGTCTTCGGGTTGATTCGAACTCACGACCTCCGGTGTGGGAGACGGTCACTCTAGCTATTACGCTATTGAGCCCTCGAACAGATACGATTTTACATGCATGTATTGGATTCTACTGTATATTTATATTTTTATAAAGTTGGTTGTAATTTTATCGATGGTGTTATACTTATAATTCTTGCAAGTTTTAATTAGTAAGACTAATTTATTATTATTATTTCCTATGGTTAATATGAATAATTATAATAGGAATAATTATAATATGGCTTGATTAATATAATTTATTAGGAAAATTTTCTTTGCTCGATGAATGATTAAAATATGGTCTGGTTAATTTGTTGCTCAGAAATAACGAATTTTAAAGTACATATGGGGGAGATTTTATCAATTTGAGTAGTTGGTTAAGATTTTAACACTTTACTGTTTACAGAAGAGAAGGGAGAGGGATCAATTATGCATATTTAATATGATAGTTATATGAATATATTTCTTAAATGAAAAAGAGATCTTGGAATTTTGAAACTTTATTGACCAAATTTTCTTTTTGAACGATTTTGTAAAACACAGGAAATTTATTCTTTTCGAATTAAACCATAGCGAGCAAAGTAAAATAATAATAATAATAATAATAATAATATAAATAATAATAAACATTCTTAAAAACTTTAACAACTAAAAAAATAACTAATGCAGAAACAATAACTACCTGTGTTTCAGCATTTTCTGAAAAGCGCTAAAAAGTGCAATTTTTTAAATAAATTATGACAGGAATAACATAAATTTTTTAAATAAATTATGACAGGAATAACATAAACAAGCAAATATTTGCTTGTTAAGTCGCAGGATTTGAGGAGGTACGGTTTCCTTAAAATGCATTGAGTCTGGCCGTAAGTGAAGAAACACCTTCGTCAAATATTTGAGAGTTTACGTGTCGTTAAAAGTCACGTGATTTTGATACGAAATGATTGTCAAAAACAACGAAATATAGCTCGAGGATTGCTGAATCGTCAAAATTGAGAGTTTTATTTCTGAGAGTGTAGATAGATTTCCTAAGAAACACTATCTATTACATTCTCCCCTATGTAGGAATTTCTGAAATTTTTTTGCAGATCTACGCCGATCATAACAACTAGATCCCAAAACCACCCCAATTGAAATCTGTTATATATATGGGGCATTCTCACAATCTTTTGACTTTCATGTCCCTGAATAATAATTTTTATTTTAATACACTTTATTTCTGTTTTTTTTTATTTGATATACTGGGGAACATCCCATTGTATGATTGCACAACAATATTAACGAGATAAATTAGTTTTGGACGATGCTGGGGGTCCAAACACCTGGAAAACTCCTATACCGTCCCGTGTCCCTGACGCTGATTTTTAAGATTGGAGCTGTCTCGATAAAATTGTTTCAATAAAAATAATTCAATGTAATTTTTTTCTAAAACTGGAACTATAGTTTTTTATAAATATGTATAGCTAAAAATTAGCCTGCACACATTTTTAGGTTTGTTATTATTTTTTAAACTCTGTCCCTGGGTTTTAGATTCCTTACCATCCCTCTTCAAAAATTATACAGAAAACCATTTCAGATACAGTCACAGAATTTTTTTAAGTTTTTTCTCATGCAGAAGTATGCTAGAGAAATAATGTCTAAAATTCTTTGGCAGGTAATTTACCGTAGAATTTAAATCAGCATTTAAATATCAATTTCAAGCATCGTGGCTTTATTGGTATTCTCACCGTCCCTAGGGTTTATTCCTGCACTTTTCGAGGTAAATTTAAAAAAAAAAATTAATCCAATGTTAACAACTGTCTCTAAAAATCAATGAACACTGTGGATATCACTTAGTCTTAACATGATTTTCCTAAAAATAACTGGTAATTTTCCTTACCGTTTCATCCTTATCGTCCCTTTTTTACCATTTCGTCCCTTTTTTCCAATACAATCCCCTTTTTCTAACCTTACCGTCCCTTCTTTAGCACCACTTTAAGACAATTTTATACAAAAATTCTGTATTAAAAGTACTACATTGTTATTATTTCTTACTAGCAAACCCCGCGGCTTTGCTCGCGTAATAGTTGAAATATGCCAAGTGATATTTGCATGACTATTTTTTATTAGAAGAACACTTTTTGGAATAATTCAAAAATTACAAATTAAAGCACAATTTGACTAAACTTCATTATAAAAGTGCAATAGACAGAAAGGAGATTTAAATTAATAAGAAGAACTAAAACTAATTCCAAATAAATGATAATTTAGAAAGTATTTTGAGGCTTTTATGCTCATTTCATATGCTCATTTCAGTATTCATTTGAAGTTTTGAATTTTTTAGAAACCATCTTAACACATTTAAATCTTAAAATTAACCATCATGTCAAATTCCAAGCTTCTTGTCTAACAGTATACCACTTCTCTTGTGTTAGTGCCACCAACATAAAATGCCGTAATAGAGTTGAAATAGAATGTCTTGAAAAATGTTGAAACAGAGACTATCACCATTAATTTTCCATTAACCTTGAAATCGGTTGGTATTTCCTAATATTCTATAGAAAACGTAATTTAGAGGTTCTTAAATGGCTTTCTTGATGCTCCTTTTAACCAGGTGGTAGTGACACCGGCATAAAATATTGCCCGTATAGGATCAGGGACTATCACTCTTGATTCGCAACCAATAACTTCTGTAATTGATTTATTATTTCCTGAAATTCCATACAAATCGTAATTTAGGACACATTTAGAATGCTTTTCGCTCCTTCCCTTCGCTTCAACCCTTTTTAATTTCGAATTTATTTTCAACTGTTCTTAGAGGACATTTATATTTTATAAGTAACTACCGTGCTATATTTAAAGTTTCTAGCCTCTTCAGTACCTCAGAAATCGCAATTTAGAATGTTTTTTTCTCCTGCAACCCTCTAGGGGTTGTGGCACCGACATAAAATATAGCTTATGTTTGAGTAGGTTCTATCATCATCAATTTGCAACCGTTATGTTTGAAATCGGTTTCGTATTTCATACGATTGCATAAAATTTGTAAATGAGAAAGCTTATAGAACGCTTTTCGCTCACTTTGTCCTTTTAAATTTGGAATTTTCTTTCGACAATTCTTAGAAAGCATTTGCATCTTTGACGTAATTACCATTTCCAAATATTAGACCCCATTTTAAACACAAAAAATGCAATTTAGAACATTTTTTGCTCCTGTATCCCCCAGGTGGTAGTGACAACAACGTAAATTATAGGCTATGTTGGAGCTGGGACTGCCACCATCAGTTTGAAAACATTACTTCTGAAATCGGTTTATATTTCCTGAGATTGCGTAGAAATCGCTATTTAGAACTTTTTTAGAATGCTTTTCGTTTATTTTCACCCCATTTAAATTTCACATTTTTAAGGAACTCTTCTAGAGAGCATTTACATCTCATAAGTAATTGCCATGCCAAATTTTAAGTTGCTAGCCCCTTCAGTATCACAAAAATCACAATTTAGAACGTTTTTTACAATGCAACCGCAAGGTGGTAGTGACGCCGACATGAAGTAGATCCTATATTGGAGCAAGGGCTGTCATCATCAATTTCCAACCATTCCTTTTGGAATCGGTTGGGTACTTTCTGAGATTGCGTAGAAATGGTTATCAATGGTTATCAACATCATTTTGATACCATTATGTTTTAAATCGGTTTGGTACTTCTTGAAATTGCATGAAAATCGCCATTTAGAACGTTTTTTAGAAAGCCTTTTCGCGCATTTTCACCTCTTTTAAATTTCGAATTTTTTAAGAAATGTTCTTAGAATTAATTTATATCTTATAAGTAACTATCATTCCAAATTTCATGTTTCCAGGCCCTTCAATAACACAAAAATCGCATTTTGGAACGTTTTATTTTGCTCCTGTACCACCTTTGGGGTAATGACGCTGACATAAAATGTAGCCTATGTTGGAGCAAGGGTTATCACCATCATTTTGACACCATTACTTTTGAAATCGGTTTGATACTTCTTGAGATTGCGTAAAACTCGCCATTTAGAACGTTTTTTTAGAACTTTTTTTCGAAAGTGTAACTCTTTTTAATTTCGATTTTTTTTAAGAAGCGTCCTTAGACATCATTAGTATCTTATAAGTAACTACCATTCCAAATTTCATGTTTCTAGGACTTTCAGTAGCACAAAAATCGCATTTTTAGAACGTTTTTTTCTCTTGCACTTTAGGGGTAGTGGCACCGATATAAAATGTAGCCTAATGTTGGAGCAAGTGTTGTCACCATCATTTTGACACCAATATTTTTAAAATCAGTTTGGTACTTCCTGAAATTGCCTAAAAATCGCCATTTAGAACGTTTTTCAGAACGCTTTTCGCGCATTTTCACCCCTTTTTAATTTCGATTTTTTTAAGAAGTGTCCTTAGAGATCATTAGTATCTTATAAGTAACTACCATTTCAAATTTCATGTTTTTAGGCCCTTCGGTACTCAAAAATTGCATTTTTAGAACGTTTTTTGCTCCTGCACCCCCTTTTGGCCAGTGGCACGGACATAAAATATAGCCTATGTTCTAAGTTGGACTAACAACATCATTTTGATACCATTAATTTTGGAACCGGTTGGGTAGTTCCACAGCTTACCTCCGACAAATAAACAATTTTGACCTCTTTATAATATTAGTATAGATTTGAATGTCCTGTGGGTACTATGCAAATTCATTATAAGTAAAAATTTAGAAGAAAATAAAAAGTTATAGGGGTAAAATGGTAAGGAAAATTGAACTCGCAAGTTTAACGTAAACCTCAGTTAAATAAAAAAAATTTCACTGCTGACCATTTTTTCTTTATTTTGAATCATTAAGGCATTCGTCTATCATATTAAAATGTTATTTTAGCAAGTTTAATTTCGCCAGATTTTTCCCCCAAAAGTCAAAAGATTGTGAGAATGCCGCATATATATATATATGAAAGGATAAAAATAAGTAAATAAAAATATTTTCTTCATCATAAAAATCTTTAACACTAATTGATATTTATGAAACATAGTTGGAAAAGAAATTACCCTTTGTTGGCATAAGACAGTCATCATAAAACATATTAAATTATCTTAAAATCCATATAAAAGTAATAAATCTCTCATGAGCAAGGAAGTAAAGCATTATTATATTTATAGCATAAATAGATATTTTTAGGCCATGCTAGATAGTTTAAGAATCAAATTGTAAACAACAAAGTATTAATTTCAGATCAATAAATCAAAGTAAATATGTTAGTTTAATTAGTGTCAAAGTAGAAAATTCATAAGTAATAAATCATAATTAACTTTTATCTGATTTGACAGATCAGAGTATGATTGCCTCATAAATAGTATTTATCATTTATATTAGAATTAGCTCTAATTGTGCAATCATAAGTCCAGACTTTTGTCTCCATATAAAAAACAGTTATAAAAAAGATAATGCACCAATCATGAAATAATAATCCTCCCACTTTGATACTTCTGCCTAGTGATGGGCGATTCTGGAAAATTTGAGAATCGATTAAAATCGACATCATATAAAACAGAATCGATCACAATAAGAATCGATTCCCAAATTGTACAATAGATACTTGAATCGATATTTCGATGTTCACAGATAAGCTAAAAAATAGTAATTCCAAAACCTAGTGAATCAGCAGGGTCGTAACGACTACCTCTCACCCCTCACCCCCATTTATGGGGACCCTAGACAATGTCAGAGGTCCGGAAGTAAGCTACCTTTGAGTCGAATAATAAAGTTTTTTAACTTTAAAAATTATTATTTTTAAGATGTAATTTGTATAATAATTTATGTTATATTTAAATTTATTTTTTTTTAGAAAGATCTAAATCAGATTAAAAAAAAAAAAAAAAAAGGAAGAAATGATTTTTTTTTCATCCGGAAAAGATGTATTTTCTACTCTTATTTCCTTCAACCAAACAAATGCGGACTTACTTCCTATAAACGTCATTCTTCTTTAAAATGTGCAGATGAGCGAAATTTTGAAGGCTCTAAATTTATTTAAAAAGTTAAATGGTTTTTGAGTCTTTTTAGGACCTCCTATAAGCGTAGGAGAAATGCAATTATTGCAAATCTTCATTCAAAATAGCTGTGATGATGTAATTAACCAATCATCACATGCCACATACTAATTATCCCGCAATGAATAAGCAAAATTCTCTATTTAATAATATATTAAACTAAAATTTCTTTCCCTTTTTAAAATATATATTTCTTTTTCTCATTTACAGTTTATAAATACCTTTCTCTTTAATGTTTACCAAATTGTCCGCTGTTAACAACAACAAAAAAAGTTCTCATCCTAGAATCATTAACAGTGAAATAACGTACTTTTCTCTGGTTAACAAATAAATAAATGTATATCGTTTGATTATATGGGTTTTTTTTCCAGCAGTAATCTAAAAACTCTAAACAGTTATTGACTCATTCGCTGACAGTGTCGGACGTAGAACATGAATCTGCAAATATCATGATTTTATTTCTTTTTTTTCTTTTCTTTTTTTTTTTTTTTTTAATAGCGTTCTCGTTCTTATACTAGAATAGAAAAACAGGACTTCTGTGATCATTTTGTTTATGAAAAAACAAAGAAAAAGAAATAGGATAGAGTCATAACAGGCAGATGCGTCAGTTATTTATTGAAACCACGATAATCTGAAAGATTAATGATTATGAAAGTAGTAATTAAATTGCTTTTACTTAAATAAAAGGCTTTTTAGCTAAGATAAAAAGATAAATATTAAATTTATTTCAGAAATATAAACATATTTTAGATATTAACGCAGCTTAAAAAGCCTTAACAACACAACATATTTTGATAAATTTTATTTGATATAAATTTCATATATTTTCATAAATTTGCTACTAATAAGTATGTGATCACTTCCTATATTTAAAGAAATATTCTATTACTTTTTCATGCGAGAGTAAATAAAATTTAACAGTTTAAAAAAGAATAAGCCCGAACCTGAAGGCTGGTATAAAATCGACCTAAAACAAAAGACTTCGGTCATCTGAATGTTAAATTTTGATTATGCTTTTTATTGCGCTGGTTTTTAGATGCCACAAATTTACTAATATCTAATTTATAATCATATAAAGCAATAATTTTTTTTTCTAAGTTTATGAGTAGTAAAGATTCAAAATCCTTCCCAGGTGAGGGTGATGGTGAAGATCCTGGTTGCGTGCCACTCTAGAGAGAAAAAAATAAAAATAAAAGTGCTCAGTTAAACTGATGGCATTGAGCACAGAGGCTATTCATACTCATTGTATATTATACCCTTATTTCGAAGAATAATCCTCCTCAAAAAATAAATGGAGGGGGGATTAGCCCCCGTCCCCCCCCCTTTATACTTAACGAATTAACCTCCATATCTAATCAGGAAAGGTCCTTATCAGAATGAACATAGAAAAAAAGTTAAAATAAATTGGATAATTCTGCATGAAGATCCATTTATCTAAGTTAAGGGGAGGGGTCTTGGCCCCCTCTTTCCATTTTTTATACCTAACCAATGAACCTCCAAATCTAATGAAGGAAGCACCATATCGAAATAAACCGGTATATCAAATTTGAAGCAAATCGAATAATTCTGCAAGAAAAACCCATTTATCTGAATTAAGGGTGGGAGATTAGACCCCGTCCCCCTTTACACTTAACCGATAAACCTTCAAATTTAATCAAGGCACCTCTTTAAAATAAAAAACCGGTTTACCAAATTTAGAGCAAATCGAAACATTCTGCATGAAAAACCCATTAATCTAAATTAAGTGGGGGGGTCTAGGCCCCTTTCCCCCCCTTTATATTTAACTAATGAACCTCCAAATCTAATCAAGGCAGCTTCTTAACATAATAAACCGGTATACCAAATTTGAAGCAAATCGAATAATTCTGCATGTAAAACCCATTTATCTAAATTTAGGGGGGGGAGTTGCCCACCCCCCTTTATCCTTAACCAATGAACCTCCATATTTCATCAAGGAAGCTCCTTAACATAATATACTGGTATACCAAATTTGAAGCAAATCAGGTAATTCAGCATGAAAAACCATTTCGCTAAATTAAGGCGGGTATTAGCTCCCCCATTTCTCCTTTTATGCCTAACCAAAGAACCTTCAAATCTAATCAGGAAAGCTTCTTATCAGAATGAACCTAGAAAAAAAATTAAAGTAAATTCGATAATTCTGCATGAAAATCCATTAATCTAAATTAAGGGTAGGGGGCTTGCCACTCTTTCCCCCTTTTATACTTAACTAATGAACCTCCAAATCTAATGAAGGAAGCGCCATATCGCAATAAACCGGTATATCAAATTTGAAGCAAATCGAATACTTCTGCATGAAAAACACATTTATCTAAAAAGGGGGAGGGGGAATAGCCTCCGTCCCCCCCCCCCTTTATACTTAACCAATAAGCCTCAAAATCTAATCAGGACAACTTCTTAAGATATTAAACCAGTATACCAAATTTGGAGCAAATCGAATAATTCTGCATGAAAAACCCATTTATCTAAATTAAGGTTGGAGGTCTAGCCCCCCCCCCCCCTTTCCACCCTTTATACTTAACTAAGGAACTTCCAAATCTAATCACGGCAGCTCTTTAACATAATAAACCGGTATACCAAATTTGGAGCAAATCGAATAATTCTGCATGAAAAACCCATTTTTCTAAATTAAGTAGGGAATAGCCCCCTTTTCCCTTTTATCCTTAACCAAAAAATCTCCAAAACTAATATGGGAAGCGCCTTATCAGAGTGAACCTAGAAAAAAAATTGAAGCAAATAGGATGTTTCTATCAAGAGTTATCGCGTTACGTACATACAGAACCTGCGGCACATTAGCTGTCAGGCTTTGATAGCCTGTGAGCTAAAAAGAAAAGTGCCCAGTTAAACTGATGGCATTGAGCTAGTAGACTATTCACACTAACTGTATATTATACTCTTATTTCAAAGAATAATCCCCCTCGAAAAATAAATTAAGGGGCTATTGCCCCCCCGTTTCCCCTCTTTATACTTAACCAATGACCTGCCAAATGTCATCAGGATAGCGCCTTATCCAAATAGACCGGTATACCATATTTGAAGCAAATCGGATAGAAAAACCCATCTGTCTAAATTAGGGGGGTATTAGCCCCCCGTCCCCCCCTTTAGACTATAACAATGAACCTCCAAATCTAATCAAGGCAGCTTCTTAACATAATAAACCGGTATACCAAATTTGAAGCAAATCGAATAATTCTGCATGTAAAACTCATTTATCTAAATTTAGGGGGGAGTTGCCCCCCCCCCCTTTATCCTTAACTAATGAACCTCCATATTTCATCAAGGAAGCTCCTTAACATAATATACTGGTATACCAAATTTGAAACAAATCAGGTAATTCAGCATGAAAAACCATTTCGCTAAATTAAGGCGGGTATTAGCTCCCCCATTTCTCCCTTTATGCCTAACCAATGAACCTTCAAATCTAATCAGGAAAGCTTCTTATCAGAATGAACCTAGAAAAAAAATTAAAGTAAATTCGATAATTCTGCATGAAAATCCATTAATCTAAATTAAGGGTAGGGGGCTTGCCACTCTTTCCCCCTTTTATACTTAACTAATGAACCTCCAAATCTAATGAAGGAAGCGCCATATCGCAATAAACCGGTATATCAAATTTGAAGCAAATCGAATACTTCTGCATGAAAAACACATTTATCTAAAAAGGGGGAGGGGGAATAGCCTCCGCCCCCCCCCTTTATACTTAACCAATAAGCCTCAAAATCTAATCAGGACAACTTCTTAAGATATTAAACCAGTATACCAAATTTGGAGCAAATCGAATAATTCTGCATGAAAAACACATTTATCTAAATTAAGGTTGGAGGTCTAGCCCCCCCCCCCCCTTTCCACCCTTTATACTTAACTAAGGAACTTCCAAATCTAATCGTGGCAGCCCTTTAACATAATAAACCGGTATACCAAATTTGGAGCAAATCGAATAATTCCGCATGAAAAACCCATTTTTCTAAATTAAGTAGGGAATAGCCCCCTTTTCCCTTTTATCCTTAACCAAGGAATCTCCAAAACTAATATGGGAAGCGCCTTATCAGAGTGAGCCTAGAAAAAAAATTGAAGCAAATAGGATGTTTCTATCAAGAGTTATCGCGTTACGTACATACAGAACCTGCGGGCACATTAGCTGTCAGGCTTTGATAGCCTGTGAGCTAAAAAGGAAAGTGCCCAGTTAAACTGATGGCATTGAGCTAGTAGACTATTCACACTAACTGTATATTGTACTCTTATTTCAAAGAATAATGCCCCTCGAAAAATAAATTAAGGGGCTATTGCCCCCCCCCCCGTCTCCCCTCTTTATACTTAACCAATGACCTGCCAAATGTCATCAGGATAGCGCCTTATCCAAATAGACCGGTATACCATATTTGAAGCAAATCGGATAGAAAAACCCATCTGTCTAAATTAGGGGGATATTAGCCCTCCGTCCCCCCCTTTAGACTATAACAATGAACCTTCTAATCTAATCAGAGAAGCTCGTTATCAATATTAACCAAATAATGAACCAATAATTGGTATTCATTAAACAATTAATACCAAAATCTGATAATTCTGCATAAAAAACCTATTTATCTAAGTTAAGGGGTGGTGAGCCCTCTTCCCCCCTTTATAGTTAACCAATGAACCCCTAAAACTAATCAGGGAAGCGCCTTATCAGAATGAACCTAGAAAAAAAATTTTGCAGCAAATCGGATACTTTTATAAAGAGTTATCGCGTTACGTGCATACATACATACGTACATACAGAACCGGTGGGCGCATTAGCTCTCAGGCTTTGATAGCCTGTAAGATAAAATGTGCCAAAAGCGTGTAACTAGGGGGGGGGGGGCGAAGGAGGGACAGAAAGTAAAAGAGCACATTAAAAGCTTTCCAACGATATGTTACACGAGATGGTTTGGAAGAAAAAATAACTATGCCCCCTGGGGGACAGGTAAGTCCCAAACGGTCGGAGGGGGCGACCTGAAAGGTATTTGTAGTCAAGGTTTCAAAATGTGGATTTATAATAAAATAGAACGAGAATTTGGCATTTTAAAAATTGCATGCATATTTTGAACGGCCTTGTAAATTAAGATTGGCGAGGAAGGGGGGGGGGGATTAGAAGGGACGAACTTGAAAAATACAACATAATAAGGTAGTAACCCGTATAACTGTGCTTCTAAACAAAAGTATAACGATTTAACATAGTGTTGAATTCAGGGGATGGTCCGGTGGGGACATTCCCCCGGAACATTGAACCCCCTCGGAAGTTTAAAGGTTTTATGCTTTTTAATGACAGATGTGCAATTCCCCCCTCCCCTTACGGATCTGTAAAATACTCTCTTCCCCGGAGTCGCAGAAATCCCTCCCGTAGAAAATTACCTGCATTCAACATTGATATAACCAAGAAAGAAAAAAAAATCCTTCCTTATACGAAATTTTACGTCAATTCTGCCACTAAAACAGTAAAATTCGAAGAAAAAATATAACGATTCAACACCCGGTCCCGAGTCGTAGATCGACCGCGATTCGATTTGAATTGAAGTAAATTAAAGTATAACGATCTAACCGCATCTAAAGAATCGTCTTGAAAACGATTCAACCCGATCTAAACATAGACATCGAATCTGAGTGCTGAATCGATTCGCTACTTCTGATCCTACGTTACCGGTGGAATCGATTCGTTCATTTTTTCTTGCTTTCTTTTGTACTTAGAAAAAGAAAAATGTTGAATTCGTGAAAAATTTCGACTACCGGTTTTAGAAGGTCTTGTCTGGAATACGATTTGACTATTTTTATAAATTAACTGTCTGTTAGTCTGTCTATTTGTTTGTCTCTGACAAAAAGATTGTGGACGGTCTATTTAAAGAACTAATGCATCCAATCTGTTGAAACTTTAGATTCAGTTAGACCTTCATGTAAATTGAAGATGATATCTTTTTGGTAAGAATCGCCCAGCATGTGGCGCTGCTATGTTGCATTTTTCATGATTTCTGCATGATCGCTATCTCAAAAACTAATGCACGAATTTTTACCAAACTTCAGATTCGGTTAGACGTTGACGTAAGATGTTGATGATTAGGTTTTGATGTAAATTTACTGGTAGGTGGCGCTGCTATGCTGCATTTTCCCCGATTTTCGCAACAGCTCTATCTCAAGAACTAATGCACGGATTTTCATCAAACTTCACATTCAGTTAGACGCTGGCATAAGTTGTTGTTTATCAGGTTTCGGTGTAAATCACCCGACAGGGTGCGTTGCTATGCTGAATTGAATTCAGCACTTTTCTTCGGGGGGGGGGATTTCTGCGGCTCCAGCGAGGGGCATTCTAGACTTCAGAGGGCGGGAGGGGGAGTCGGACTTTTGTACATTAAGCATAAAATCTCAAACCTTTTGGGGGGGGACATTTCAATGTTCGGGGGATTTTTGAATTATGGAAGGGCCTAGATTCATGGAATTTTGCATGGTATATATTTATTAGACATAAATTATCTCTAAGAACATTTCTTTAAAAATTGGAAATTTAAAAAGGGGGGGGGGGGGATTTGCGAATAGCGGTCTAAAAATGTTCTAAATTGCGATTTCTACTCAATCTCAGGAAATACCAAATTTATTTCAAAAGTAATGGTTGCAAATTGATGGTGACAGTCCCTGCTCCAAAATAGGGTATATTTTATGTTGCTGTCACTACCATCTGGGTGTTGCAAGAGCAAAACATTTTCTAATTTGCGTTTTTTACACAACTGAGCGGTCTAACATTTTGAAATATATCATGGTATTTACTTACAAGATGCAGCTGCTTTCTAAGAACAGTCGAAAGAAAATTCCAAATTTAAAAGTATGAAGTGAGCAAAAAGCGTTCTAAATTACAATTTTTATACAATTTTATCAAATACCAAACCGAGTTAAAAAAAAATAATGGGACAAATTGTTGATGATAGAACCTGCTCAAACATAAGCTATATTTTATGTCTGTGCCACTACCACCAGAGAGTTGCAGGAGCAAAAAACTTTCTAAATTGCGATTTCTGTGATACTGAAGAGGCTAGAAATTTTAAATATGGCATGGTAGCTACTTCAAAAATATAAATGTCCTCGAGGATTGTCGAAAATACATTCGAATTAAAAAGGAGTGAAGCGAAGGGGAAATGCGAAAAGCATTCTAAAAAAGTCCTAAATTACGATTTCTATGCAATTTCAGGGAATATAAACTGATTATAAAAGTAATAGTTGCGAATCAATGGTAACAGTCTCTGATCCTGCACAGGTTATATTTTATGATGATGATTCTACCACCTGGGGTTCACAGGATCAACAAACGTTCTAAAAAAGGCCTTTAAAAGTTTTCTAAATTACGTTTCTGTGGAATATTAGGAAATTACATACCGATTTCAGAATTAATGTTGGAAATTAATATTGACAGTTCCTATTTCAACATAGCCCTTTATGTTGAGAGAGGTGGTAGGACTTGGAATTTGACATGGTTAATTTTAAGATGTATGAAGATGGTTTCTAAAAAATTAAAAAGTCCTTCCGGCCAGTGCCGGGAGGAAGAGGTAGCTTTCATAATCCTTATTTTAAAAAAGCCAACTTATATCATGCAAACACACGAAGCTCAATTTAGTGGAAACCGAATATAGGAGATTCAATACTAATTTTATCAATATAATGAATGAGAATTTCGCGAAATTAGTCAGCTTTATCCAAGCTGCTTTTCTTTAAAGTAACTTATATTTGGCTGCCAAATTCGGCAATTTCTTAAAGTGCCTGTCATTTTAAGACAACATGGTGGATGAGGCTAAGCAGTGAACTTGGTCGAGACCTTAGTAATTGCTGTGCACATGCTCACTCACATCAGAATCGGTTAATATATAGGAGTGCTGTCGCATGCAAAAAATCAGATTTTTCAAAATGTCACCCACAATAGAAATTGAAACTGCTATATCTGAGCCATTTTTTAAGGTTAAGGCAAACAAAAAATGCTCCTGAATCCTTATATCAAGATCAAATACTTAAGAAAGAAACCTTTTTCAATTTCTAATTTTTTTGCACCTCACTTTAAATATATATATATTTTTTAATTTAATGGCCGACATTCTGAAACAAGATGGCTGATGAATCTGGCCAGCGAACTTGGTCGAGGTGTTGATGTATACTATCCACATGCTTTCTTACATCGAAATAGACGAATACGTGTGTTATCGCGTGACAAATACAAGATCGTTTCAAAATGTTAGCCATGCTAGAAATTCAAAGTGCTATAAATCAACCATTTTTTAAGATATCAACAAAAGAACAAATTTTCAGAAACAAAAACTGCTCCGGAATCTGTATCAAGATCTGTATACACATAAAAAAAATCTTTTTCATTTTCCAATTTTTAGGTAGCTTTCATTACAAAAAGCTACCTATTGCAGCCGTTCGGAGGAAAGCGATTTCAAAAAATTTTGGTATATTTTCATCGATCATGACCCCCAGACCCCGAAACCACCCTCCGTTCAAAAGTTGATATATATATATATATATATATATATATATATATATATATATATATCCATATATATATATATATATCTGACCTTTGTCATACTGTAACTCTCGAATTTCTGAACCGATTTGGATGAAATTCGGTATGTACATAGTACATACCAATGTCTCGACCGAGTTCGTTGGCCAGCTTCATCCGCCATTTTGTTTCAAAATGGCGGCCATTTAAAAATTTTTAAAAAATTTTAAATTTGAAATGTGGTACCAAAGAATTGAAAATGGAAAAATATTTTTTTCTTATGTATTTAACCTTTATACAAAGATTCCGGAGCAGTTTTTGTTTCGTCTATATCTTAAAAAATGGCTGAGTTATAGCATTTTGAATTTCTAGCGTGGCTGACATTTTGAAACGTCCTGAATTTTGTCACGCGATAAAAGGCGTATTTATGAACCGATTTGGATGTAACTTCGTTTGTACATAGTACATACCAATGTCTGGACCGAGTTCGTTGGCCAGCTTCATCCACCATCTTGTTTAAAAATGGCAGCCATTTAAATTTTTAAGAAAAATTTAAATTTGAAATGTGGTACCAAAAAATTGAAAAGTGAAAAAAAAATTTTTTCTTATGTATTTGACCTTGATACAAAGATTCGGGAGCAGTTTTAGTTTCATCTATATCTTAAAAAATGGCTGAGTTATAGCATTTTGAATTTCTAGCGTGGCTGATATTTTGAAACGTCCTGATATTTGTCACGTGATAACAGGCGTATTTATGAATCGATTTGGATGTGCCATGGTGTGTACATAGTACATACAAATATCTCGACCGAGTTCGTTGGCCATCTTCATCCGCCATCTTGTTTCAAAATGGCGGCCATTTAAAAAAATTTAAAAAAATTAAAATTTTAAATGAGATACCAAAAAATTGGAAAATGAAAAAGATTTTTTTCGTATGTGTTTGACCTTAATACAAAGATTCCGGAACAGTTTCTGTTTCGTCCATATCTAAAAAAATGGTTGAGTTATAGCATTTTGAATTTCTATTCTGGCTGACATTTTAAAACGACCTGAATTTTGTCACGCGATAACAAGCGTATTTATGAACCGATTTGGATGTTACTTGGTCTGTACATAGTACATACCAATGTCTCGACCGAGTTCGTTGGCCAGCTTCATTCGCCATCTTGTTTCAAAAGGGTTGCCATTTAAAAAAAATTAAATTTAAAATTTAAAATGAGGTATTAAAAAATTGGAAAATGAAAAAGGTTTTTTTTATGTGTTTGGCGTTGATACAAAGATTCCGGAGCAGATTTTGTTTCTGAAAATTTGTTCTTTTGTTTATATCTTAAAAAATGGTTTGATTATAGCACTTTGAATTTCTAATATGGCTAACATTTTGAAACGATCTTGTATTTGTCACGCGATAACACACGTATTCGCCTATTTCCATGTAAGAAGGCATGTGGATAGTATACATCAACATCTCAGCCAAATATAAGTTACTTTAAATAAAAGCAGCTTGGATAAAGCTGACTAATTTCACGAAATTCTCATTCATAATGATTTAGTATTGATAAAAATTAGTATTGAATCTCCTATATTCGGTTTTCACTAAATTGAGCTTCTTGTGTTTGAATAATATAAGTTGGCATTTTTAAAATAAGGAATTTGAAAGCTACCTCTTCCTCCCGGCACTGGCCGGAAGGACTTTTTAATACCTCATTTTGAATTTTAAATTTAATTTTTTTTAAATGGCAACCCTTTTGAAACAAGATGGAGAATGAAGCTGGCCAACGAACTCGGTCGAGACGTTGGTATGTACTATGTACAGACCAAGTTACATCCAAATAGGTTCATAAATACGCCTGTTATCGCGTGACAAAAATCAGGTCGTTTTAAAATGTCAGCCACAAGAGAAATTCAAAATGCTATTACTCAGCCATTTTTTTTTAGATATAGACGAAAGAAAAACTGTTCCGGAATCTTTGTATTAAGGTCAAACACATACAAAAAAAATCTTTTTCATTTTCCAATTTTTTGGTATCTCATTTAAATTTTTTTATTTTTTAATTATTTTAAATGGCCGCCATTTTGAAACAAGATGGCGGATGAAGCTGGCCAACGAACTCGGTCGAGATATTTGTATGTACTATGTACACACCAAGGTACATCGAAGTCGGTTCATAAATACGCCTGTTATTACGTGAGAAAAATCAGGACGTTTCAAAATGTCAGCCACGCTAGAAATTCAAAATGCTATAACTCAGCCATTTCTTAAGATATAGACGAAACAAAAACTGTTCCCGAATCTTTTTATCAAGGTCAAGCACATAAGAAGAAAATATTTTTTCAATTTTCAATTTTTGGTACCACATTTCAAATTTAAATTTTTCTTAAAATTTTAAATGGCCGCCATTTTTAAACAAGATGGCGGGTGAAGCTGGCCAACGAACCCGGTCGAGACATTGGTATGTACTATGTATAAACGAAGTTACATCCAAATCGGTTCATAAATACGCCTTTTATCGCGTGACAAAATTCAGGACGTTTCAAAATGTCAGCCACGCTAGAAATTCAAAATGCTATAACTCAGCCATTTTTTAAGATATAGACGAAACAAAAACTGCTCCGAAATCTTTGTATAAAGGTCAAATACATAAGAAAAAATTATTTTTCCATTTTCAATTTTTTGGTACCACATTTCAAATTTAAAATTTTAAAAAAAATTTTAAATGGCCGCCATTTTGAAACAAAATGGCGGATGAAGCTGGCCAACGAACTCGGTCGAGAGATTGGTATGTACTATGTACACACCGAATTACATCCAAATCGGTTCATAAATACGCCTTTTATCGCGTGACAAATTTCAGGACGTTTCAAAATGTCAGCCACGCTAGAAATTCAAAATGCTATAACTCAGCCATTTTTTAAGATATAGACGAAACAAAAACTGCTCCGGAATCTTTGTATAAAGGTCAAATACATAAGAAAAAAATATTTTTCCATTTTTAATTTTTTGGTACCACATTTCAAGTTTTAAATTTTTTTTAAAATTTTAAATGGCCGCCATTTTGAAACAAAACGGCGGATGAAGCTGGCCAACGAACTCGGTCGAGACATTGGTATGTACTATGTACACACCGAATTACATCGAAATCGGTTCATAATTACGGGAGTTACAGTGTGACATAGGTCAGATATATATATATATATATATCAATTTTGAACGGAGGGTGGTTTCGGGGTCTGGGGGTCATGATCGATGAAAATATACCAAAATTTTTTGAAATCGCTTTCCTCCGAACGGCTGCAATTGGTAGCTTTTTTGTAAAGAAAGCTACCTAAAACTTCAAATGAATACGCAAACGAGCGTATTAATTCAGCATAAAAGTTACAAAATATTTTCTAAATTATCATTTATTTAGTTTTATTTCTTTTTATTAATTTAAGTCTCATTTCTGCCTAATGCAGTGTAATTATGAAGTTTAGTCAAAGTGTGTTTTAAATAGTAATTTTTGAATTATTCCTAAAAGTATAATTTCTTTTGATAAAAATTAAACATATAAATATCACTTGACATATTTCAAATATTACGCTAGCAAAGCCGCGGGGTTTGCTAGTATATATATAAACGAAAAAAAGGGGGGTTGAAGAAGAAAACAATTCATAACTTCTCCAGTTCACAATATATGAAATCCGCTTAAATTTATTATAAATCTTCTTAATATTAGCTACAACTTTTATATTGACAAGTTTTTGATAACACAAACTCTTAAGGCAAAAACCAGCTCTTACAGAAAAATGAAATTAAAAACTCGTCAAAAGCGGCCAGTTGAAATAGTTAAACTCTCTTTACCTCAAATCTTGATTTAATTTTTGTAGGTGAAATTAGTACTTAACTTCGAAATCTGCCTCCGCCTGTAGCCCAAGCCGGCAGGGATTTTTCAGGTTACAGTTAATGCCGCTGTACTGTCTTGGTTGTAGTTAAAGTCCTAATACCACAGTTATGAATTGGAGTTCAGAGTAAACAATTTGAGAATGCTTTGTGAATACTTTTTTATTGCGTTTATTATTTATTTATCTCGTTGTTCGGTGGTTAATCATTAAGGAGTCATTTTCTCTTGTTTCTGTTTAATTTGGATTTGAACATAGTCCTAAAAACTTTAATTTGCTTTGATCTTAATGTATTAAAAATAGTGCTAATAGCCTTATGTTTAATTAGTTAAATTTGGTTGCATTTCACTCTAAAGTCTTCTAAATGGCAAATAACCAGTTCTATCCAAAATTTCAAATTTTTACACGCTAAATACTTTAGATATTGTATTTTGTATACTAAATATTACTGCTTTCTTTCTTTTTTTCTTTTTTGTCTCTCTCATCTAAAATTTGTTATGGAAGCGGCATTTAAGAAAAAAGAAAGCTTCTGAAACTTTCATTACACTTACTCCTACGCAGTGTTCATTTTATGACAGGAATTTCTGAAAAAGCTTTGATAGAACTTCATTTCTGTAGTACTTGTCATCTAAACATCGGTTATTTACTTTATTTTTTTATGAAAACATTTTAATTCTGTGATACAATATCAGTTTAAAATAAATGTTTTGCTGGAATTCTAAAAGTAATTAGTCTTTAAGAATACAATTTACGAATTAAAAATATAATTTCTTTTTATAGCTTGGATAAATACTGTGCTTTAAATGAAAGTGTTATCTTTTATATTTTTACACCCTATATTATTGTACCTTTTATCTTTATGAGTTAGTATTTATGTGGCATTTTATAATAATTCCTTCATTTTGATGCAACATCTCCATTTGGAGACATTGTGCTATAAAATCAAAATTAACAAGCCAACCAACCAACCAATATTTTTTTACATTTTTTAAAACAATAAAATTATTCAAATTGTAAAAGTTTAATAAATTTTTCTGAGATGTATATTTCAGTATTATCTTATAACTTAAACAAAAATTACAAGTTAAAATGAATTTTTTTTTTTTTAATTTGTAAGTAAAATATCAGCATTAGCGTTTGAAAATAGTTTGACTGGTGAACGCATAAATGAGGAGGATTATGAACACGCACAGAAGGTTTGAAAAACATTTAAACTTTAAGACTTTGGTCAATACCACGACCTTTACTTGAGAACCGACATTCTGTTGTTAGTCGATGTTTTCCAAAAATTCAAAGCCTTTTGTCGACATGTACACATCCACTTAGTTTGTCTTCTCAAGCATGCTTAAAAAAAGTCAAACATTTCCCAAGAATTGTCGACGGATATAGACTTGTTGTTAACCCCTTCGGGACGGGAGCCTTTTACGAAATTTTTAAACTTTTTTCACCGTTTTTTAAAAACAGAAATTTGTGTCTTCTTGAATCAAGAAAATGCGCCGATTAAATAAAACAAATTTTACAGTAAAATTTTACTGGTGACAAAAAACAAGGATTCTGAGCGCTTCATGCGGCGCGTATACGTGTCGCTCGTCCCCAAGGGGTTAATGTTTGAAAACGGTGCATGTGGTAGCTTGAGTGTCAGCATGATCAGTCATTGATATGCAACATCAACATCCCTCCCGTAAGGCATGGTGACGTCACGGCGACGTCGTTGTGAAGTCACACTGTGACTTTGTGACCGTCGATGTGACGTCACGTGACGTCGATGTGACGTCATAGTGACTAGAATGCGAGGTCGTTATGGCCGTTTTAGAGGTCGTTTGTGACGTCACATTGTGACCACTCTGTGAAGTCACGGTGTGATAAATTTGTGAAAAGTGTGTCATTTGTGACTATTTTGGCATTAACTTTGTGACGAACCTGTGACGAAAGCGACAATGCTTTGAAGTCACACTGTGACCAATTTGTGAAATATGTGTCATTTGTGACGAACTTGTCATAAACACTGTGATTTCAAATGAAAATCAAATTTCAAATTAATTGCTTAAAAGACGCAAATAGTGAAAATGATTCCATGCTGGGACTCGAACCCGGGCCATCAGTACAGTGCACTGACATTCTACCGACTAAATCACATGGAACGATACCCAGGCTGAAAAATTTCTCACTATTACATGTTGGCAAGGCTACAAACCCAGCACAAGATGGAATATTTAGCGTGAGCCACCAACATGATGCAAACACGAAACTTAATTAAATCCAGCATCGATTGAAATTATGTTAATACTTGGAAATTTTTCCAGCGAGAACCATTCGCTTTGCATACAATATTTCAAATGAAAATCAAATTTCAAATTAATTGCTTAAAAGTCAATTTTAATTTGAAATGTTGTATGCAAGGCGAATGTTTCTCCCTGGAAAAATTTCCAATTATTAATATGGTTTCAATCGATGCTGGATTTAATTAAGTTTCGTGTTTACCCCATGTCGGTGGCTCACGATAAATATTCCATCTTGTGCTGCGTTTGTAGCCTTGCCAACATGTAATAGTGAGAAATTTTACAGGCTGGGCGTCGTTCCATGTGGTTTAGTCGGTAGAATGTCAGTGTGCTATACTGATGGCCCGGGTTCGAGTCCCGGCATGGAATCTTTTTCACTCCTTTGCGCCTTTTAAGCAATTAATTTGATATTTGATTTTCATTTGAAATATTGTATATAAGGCGAATGATTCTCTCTGGAAAAATTTCTAAGTATTAATACAGCGATGAATTTTAAAATAAACTTTTGCTGTAAATATAAAATCTTATCTTTTTACCGTACTTTTTAGCAAAATATCGCTATTTTGGAGTCCTATTCTTCTAAAACATTTTAAATTTTTCCACTTAAAAAACAATGCTTATCAACTGCCATATTTTTTTATTAAGTTCTATGCTTGATATTGAGTTCAAGCTTGATATTTAGAATGTGTAAGTTTTTTTAATTTGTTGTTATTTGTCATTGCTTTATTAAATATGAACATGGAGACTAACGGATATTAATACAACTATTATTTATAGAGCGGCATGATAAGCGATATTTATTTAAATTTTTTATTCCCGTGTATATTGTATTTTGTGAATATGAGCTAAATAGATTTGGTATGTTTTATAGGAAAAGACTGATCTAGGAAATAGAAAAAAAAAACGATTAAGAAAAATCATGCGTTAAGCATAGATTATAAAATACTTTCCAACACTTTCTGAATGCTTTAACAAGACATCGTAATTTAGGGAAATGACGTAAATAAGATAACTAAGTAAACATTTCAGAAAACGCATAAAACATTTGAAAAACTGATTTCAACAGTTACCGTCCATAGCCAAATATGTTTTCCAATTCTTTTGAACAGCCCTGTATTTGATCTGTAGGTTGATACACTGAAAAAAAAAATGAAGTACTCAAAAATGAGTAATCCGACGTACTCATATCGAATTGAATATTTTTGGATCAAAAATGAACCTATGCTTTCTCTATTTTGAAACATCACATGTTATAAAACCCAAACAAACGAATAGTTTTGTACCCTGTAATGGTTCATTTCATTTATAGCGGCATAGCGGCATAAATGATGTTTATTAATGTAAATATTAAATTATGCACAGCATTTTAAAAATAATTTAAAAGTACTTGGCAATAATGCTCTTGTCATAAAAATATTCGATTTGAGAATCTTGCTAAGAATTTTTCTGTTTTTCTTAATAAATAATCAATTAAACATTTCTTGTTAAGAACTTTGAACGGGAAATAAATGTCAGTACATTTTTACTTTAAATTTTAGGTTTTTTTTTTTTGGGGGGGGGGGGGGGGGAGTGCATATCGATTCATATTTCATCACAACCATGGAATAAAAAATGAATACATGTGTTTCTCAACTTTGAGTACATTTGGATCGGAGCTATTTTGAGTATGTGACGCATTTAAAATTGGGTACTTCTTACTCAATTTTGAGTACCCATTTTTTAAGTGTATATATACTATATAATGGGAAAATTTAGTTTAGCAAGAAAACGCCTAACAGGTTGAAATTCTTTTTCAGCAATTTATACTAATGTAAGGAAAGATACTTGAATACTTTTGTACAACCCTGTAGTTTACCTAGAATCTTTATTACACGCTACTATTTAGTTAAAATTTAATTCAAACTAAGACACTCTTAAAACTGCTGAGATCACATTTCCAGAAATTATCATTTATAGACGGCCTTGTATCCATTTCCTTGCGTGACCCTGTGTATCATTTTATCCATATTCTACAAACATTTATTGGTAAATTAAATGCAGTTCAGCGAAAAAAAAAACATAACTCATTTAAAAACCACCTTTAAGCAATTTGCGCCCATACCCAGTAATCCTTACGAATACTTTTGTGTAGCCTTGTATAGGAATTATAGCATTTATATACACGATACTATGCATAAATATAGTGAATCATAAAAGCGCATATCATAATTAAAAATACATTTCCAGCAAACATCGCTAATGAACAGTACTTTGGATACAATATAGTATCTGAAATATTTTGAGTGTCCCTGTAAATGCTATATACGTATTATTCGTATTATAAATGAAATAATTTATAGTATGTAAACCTAAGCGACATACATCAATTTCATTATATATGAAATAGATTAACATAATTAAAGTATGCTGCAAACAATTCCCTCCACCCCTATATCATTATGTATTTGAATTCCTTTTTTAGCCCTGTAAATGAACAATAGCTATTCTGTGCATCGCATAGTCAACAGAATGCATATTTTAGTGCCCTTCATAAATGCATATAAATTTTATTATGTTTGAAAGCGTGCGTAAAATCATTAAAAATCATTTGAAACGATTTTTTTCCATAGGCCGTAATGTAACGGAAAACTTTTGGCTGGCCCTGTAAATGAACAAAGCATGCTACAAACTTCATTACAAATAGGTACCGTGCTATAGTAAACGTCAATAACATCCAAAAATTTCAGGGCAATCAGAGTATATTTTCGAGAGTTAGAGTGCGGACAGACTGCTAGACGCAGAGACAAACCTAAGTCATAAGCACTTTTCAACTTATGTCCTTATGTATCCTGTATTATATGAACTTTTAAAAAATATATACTAAAGCAGTTTAATCTATAACTTCCTATCAGGCATGAAAAACACTTTATTTCAATGCTTAAATATCATATTTTACTTTTTAGTGCCAATAATTACGTGTATCATAAACGTAGAAAATGAATTTACAATAGAAGAAAATTTAATAACCGATTCAGAATGTCTATAATTAAATGTTTGATTAAAATCACAAGCACAAAAATTCTTACATACAATTTAAAAAAATAAATATACCAATTTGAAAAACACTAAAAATAATAATTAGTATTTATAATTGTTATTAAACAACAGCAAAATACAATAAATAAATTAAATGCACTATTAGATTTAACAATATCTCAAAAATATTTCCGTATGGTATAAGGAATTACTATTATTTCATAATTTTGGCAAATGTTAAATCTGAAAACATTGGTTTGAAGATTTAGGATTTAAAAAGATAATTTAAAATATTATTAGCACTAAAAGAAAATTCTTTCAAATGTTTCACTACTGTAATATGTAAAAATATATTTTCCCAGTATAATGTTAATTTCTAATCTGAAACAGTTTCGTAATCTCATGATAATCGAACATCATATTTAACCCCAAAATAATAATAACTATAAGTGTTAGTAATCAAAAAATAGTAAGAAGCCGATAAAATAATTCCAAATCATTGTCGTTCCATACATTTTCAATCTCAAGTAAGAGTAAATTAATGTTTATATTAATTCCAGTATGAACTTAAGCCTGAATCAGTCTCTGCGCAGATTTTTTTTTTTTTCAAGCGATGGCAGATTAAGATATTTTTCTTTACAGTTATCGAATTGAAAAATATCGCTTCTGACATAAAGATCAGTCTCTTACAAATATAACATAAAACTATTTAACTCATAAATACAAATCAGGAACAAAATATTTAAATTAAATAACACTTACATATACGTTCCATTAATATCCGTGTATCCTAAAATGGTCATTTCCTTATCTTAAAGTGTTGTAGACTTGGTGATGTTCTAAAAACAGTGAACAATTTCCCGCGTCTTCTCATATTTATTTTTCTGTGGGCAGACGATTTTCAAGCAGGTGTTCTGTTACAGATTATTTGTTTTTGTATACAAGAAATATTGAACTTGAATGCGCAGTAATTTTCTGAAAGTATCGTTAATTAAAATTTTGTATTTGAAGACATGTCCTATATATTTAACCTTTTCTTTTTATCCGTACCAAATAATTCAAGTTAAATGTATTGTAAAGTTTCTTTTTTCTAAATAATCATAATAATAATATTCTTAATTAGAGTTTATTAGATAAAACATTGTTTAAATTTTTAAAAGGTGTAAAAATAAATTTAATGGTATTAACGACCCCCCCCCCTTTTTTCTTCTTCTTTTTTTTAAAGTAAAGTTTGTTTTGCACAAATTTTGTATATTTCTTTTATTTTCGGAAAATGCTAATTTTATTTAAAAAGTCTGAAAGAAGTAGAATTTATGACTTGAATACAAATTATAAAAATATTCTAAAGCAAGAAATGCATAGATGACTAAACTCTGAAGACTCTTTCTACGTGCTCATTAAAAGGTGCAGATTTAACTGTAATAGAAAATTTTTAGTTTGAAACCACAGAAGTGTTTCGAATAATCCTGGTCGGTAAAAAAAGAAAGAAAGAAAGAAATTTCCTCCCAGCAAACTAAATATGTAAAGTGTATAAATTTAATAATCCTAATTCTAAATATATTATCCAAATGCTAGATAAAATTGAAATCATGAAAAAGTATACATTCACTGTCTTAGATATCAAATGGATAAAATATAGCCTGAAAATTTAGTTTATTAATGCTTGTATCGTGCACTTTATTTATTATGCCCCCCCCCTCTCCCCTTTAGTGACAGAATTTACCATTTGCTATCCACTAATATATTTTCATTCCTTATGCCGCTATAACTCGTGACTGCTTAAAATATTTCTCTTCATTTTCAAAGATTTTTGAAGTTCATATTTTTGTCACACTGTGACTTACAATATAGTGGTTTTTTTTGTCACATATGTGACGTGACGTACGTTACATAGCAGTGACATAACAGTGACGTCACATTTTTTCTTAATTGCCAGAAAAATATAATTTTACAGTAAATAACATGTTTTAAAGAATTTTCGTAATTTTTTAAAGCTTTCTAAGAAGTTCACATCTCAGTCACAATGTGACATCACTGAGTGGTGGCATTTTGGTCACAGATGTGACGTGACCACAGTGACTTACAGTGACGTCACAATGACGTCACTGTGACCAAGCATGCTATGAGGGCTGGCGCGCCTGAATACAGTCAAAATCTGGCACCCAGCTTCATCCTATACTAGGATGCTAAAAATTTGTATGTCTGACCTATGTCGGAACATCTCGCTCATGGGTTTCAATGGTGCTATCCTGAAAACTTTTCTGATCAAAGCATTTCAGCACTTGCCAATGACACAGCAATCGGGGGCATGTTCGAAGTAGACCTGAACTATCCGAAACATCTCCATTCTCTCCCCCACCCACTTGCGCCCGAGAGACCTGTCGTCGAAAGACAAATGTTATCGCCGTTTGCGAAAACAATGTACGGTTATAGGAGATATGTCGGCACCCCTAAACGTTTTGCAAATTTGCAAACTAAAAAGAATTACGTGGTTCATTACAGAACCCTAAATATTTTACATCCAATCTGGATTACAACTTGTCAAAATTAATCGTGCGATTAAATTCTAACAAATTTCCTGGATGAAAGAATACATTAGTTTTAACACCGATAAACGAAAGCAATCTAAATATCTTTTGAAAGGGTTTTTTTAAGTCTTCAACAATGCCGTGTATGCGAAAATGTTAGAAAATCTTCGAAAAAGACGGAATGTAGGACTGTGCAACAACGAAGTTAGATCAAAGAAATTAGTCTTCTCACCAGCCTACGAACCCTTTAAAATGTTTTTCGAAGATCTTGTTGTGGTGGAAACAAAATTGTCTTTACTTATCAACCGATCCACCTATGTCGGTAACTGAATTTTATTGTAGTTCAAGATGCTGATGTACTAGTTTCCTTATGGCTACGTTAAGAAGAAATATCAAGATCACGGTTATTTGTTATTCACCGGTACAGATTCACTTTGTTACCAAATTCAGGTCGACTTTTCTGATTATTCGCAGAATCATCCCTTATTCTCTACTACCAACAAGAAGTTGATTGGGAAGTTCAAAGATGAACTGAACGGTGAATTAGCCCTTGAATTTGTCGCCCCAAGTCCAAAATTTATACTTTCAAATCAGGGAAATAAGAAAAAACGCGCAAAGGGTGTATCTACATACATCATTCGACAAAAAATAAAACATGAAGATTATTTAGAATCTTTGCGACAACTCAAAACAGGGTCGTAAGGCAAGTCAGATTCGGGAAAGTGAACCACCAATTGTTCACCATACAAAAAAGGTTGGTTTGAGCCCATTCGACGATAAAAGATTCATTTTAGATGTTAGAATTTCAAGTTTAGCGTAGGTCACTGCCATATCACAAATTTGTAACTATCTTAATAAAAATAATATAGTCTGAAAGTCACGAATTGCATAAGCGCATTGTGTAACATTTCGAATGTGTAAGAAAAATTTATTTGTATATAAAATAATTTATTTGAATATGTATATGGAAGAACTTATTTGTATAAAGAACATTTATTTAACATCATTCTATATACGGACATTGTGCTACTTTCCAATGCGAAAGAAAAATTTATTTGTATGTGCATATAATTTTCTCATGCAGAAGCAATGACTGAAATATAAATAATAGAAATTGTAAAAATGTATAATGATCAGCGTAGAAGAATTGCAAAAAACAAACAAATAAAAAAATATGTAAAATAATGCCTAGCGCGCGGTAGACATGAAAGTGGCGCTTTCCACGACGTATGTCTTGGAAACTGAATGTAAGGCAAGTTCTATAATTAAAATTAATTTGTGAGCTGAGCTTATGTTTTGGCTAATAGTCTACAATGGATTAATCTAAAACTACATTATCATTTAACTTTTTCGTCTTTACATTCACAATTTCAATGAAACGCTAAACATCTGTCTTTAGAACGCATCAGGTATTCATCAACCCTCCACTTGAACAAACGAGTATCTAGAAGCAACGCTGAACCAATCCGACGCATGTATGACGTCAGAACCGGTTGTACGAATGTGCTGCCCTCTATAATCACGTCACTATCCCTCAGCCAATCAGAGACGAGCACGCTATCTCGACAAAACCGGTTTGACGCTAGGCATTCAGAAATTTCGCGTGCGGACATTAGAGGAGACAGACCTGTTTGGAAAATGCTCCGCAGTAAGTACATATATTTTGCACATTTGTTTGTCATATGTTAAAAAAAATGTTCTCGGCTTCATAAACAAGTACAAAAATTTTAATTTCCTTTGTTTTTCAAACTAATCACACCTAATGAAACAAGTTACAGTTAAACGCCAGGCAGCGAGCGATAGTCGGACAAGAGTGAAAGTATCCTATCTCAGCTGTCCATCAAATAGGAGACATGCCAGCGGCAGGTGGAGTGTCTTATCTCACATATAAATCAACTTCTATCTGATCTGCCCATTTAACTGGCGACAGCCAGACAACAGGTGGGTTAATCCACAATCCACCTGTTGAGCCAAAACCCCCATTTTTTTCTACTAGCACCCAAAGTACAAAGTATGCTTTCGATTAAGATCCGATTTTAGAATATGTTACAACCCACTGTCCAAGAACTGTATTCATTTTCTAAGAAATCGGTTTACGGGTGTGGTATCTAAACAAACCTCTTTTCAACCATTCTGTGATAATAACTGATAAACATTTTCTCTTATATCTCAAGGATTTTTTTTTTTTTTTTTTTTGCTCACGTTCATCTTATGTCGATAAAACAACTATGTTTCACCAGAACGTGACTTAATTTAGTACAATCTTTTTTCTTATTTTTTGAATTTATAGGTCTTAATTTCAGAACAGTGAGAATGATAATTTATTGTAAATTGCATCATTAGCCCAGTAAATTTAGACCAAAAAGGGGGTCGATAGCTAAGAAATTTATAATGAGCTAAAATTTTCAGGATTAGCTCCTGAATATGTATAGAATGGATCCTGAAAAGTCTCAAAAAATTCGATGTCGGCTTCCATCCAAAATGGCGGATCAACTGTGGTCGCCAAATAATTGCGCCTTGTTGGATGTTTTTCTGCATATTTACGTCAAAAGTGAATATTTTTCACTTCTAAGGAAACCAATGCAGTCAGAGAGTATGCTAATTTGTATATGAGCTTGGGTTTATAAAATAAAGAAATTGTAAATGTACGGTAATATGATTTATTTAAACTGAAATTATTAAAAAAAAAATTGCTTTTTCCTTTGGAGTTTTCACCTACATTTTCCCACACAGGCATTTAAGAAAAAAAATGCAGATAAGAATAAGAATAAAAGGTAGTGAATGAAGTAATTTCCTACGCATGCGCTCCATACAGACATGGGAGGGGATTGGAGAGGAATGTGAGTTTGCTGACGCCAGCTCTGCTCACAGTTTATTGTTTCGGCCAAAGACTTGACTGTGCGTGGTCATTTTCGCTTCTGTTTTTGCTCCGTTTAGCTTTTTATTTCGGAATATAGTTCAAATAGATTGTGATCCGCTTTGTATGATTTGTGGTGAAGCACTGAATGTTGGTAAAACAGTTACAGTGACAAGGGGCCTTCAAACCCTTTTCAATACTAGTAAAAGACGACAGGATGGATTACACGAATATTTTTCGGATGTCAACAGTTTAACTGTACATTCAGAGTGCAGAAAATATTACACCATGCCATCTTTGATCGCTAAGGAAATTTCACAACGAGACCATGCTACAGTTTGTGAGAGACCTACAAAGAGAACTAAAGACACGGGTTTCAATTTTAAAACCCACTGTTTGGTTTGTGGTGAAGAGGCTTCAGTTAAAGTAGAAACCAAAAAAGCAAAGAAGTACAAAAAATTTGTTCATCAGATAGAAGATCTTTAAGACAACAACTGCATTAAACAGTTGATCAACTCTGTTGAAACAGCTGCAGAAAGCAGAGACTTTTCTAGAACTGGCAAGCTGTGGTTACAGTACATGGAACAAATTACACTTATTCTTTTCTGTATTCAAGCAGATCGAGTTGGGAACTGGGAATTACATTTGTATAGCATTAAATCCATGATGCCTTACTTTCATGCAGCAGGCCACATTTTTTATGCCAAATGTGCCCATTTATATATTCAGCAAATGGAAGAATTGATGGAGAAAATGGAAAGCAATGAATTAAAAAAAATTGTTGATGGTTATTTTACTATTCGCAGAACAGACGGTGCATGGAGTGGAGTTGCACCAGGCATGATAATAGAGCAGAGTCTCATGAAATCCATAAAAGTAGCAGGAGGCTTAACACATGGTCGAGAAATGGAAGATTCTACTTTGTCCAGATGGATTGCTTCTTGCCCAATGAACATGAAAGTATCGGAAGTATTTGAAGATTTTTGTGAAAAAACTTATGTATGCTCAGAACAACACGTTGAATTTCGGCCTTCCAGACAATCAAGAGATGATTCTGATTTGAATAAGCTATCCGAATGGCTACTGCTTCACAATCCTTTCGATAATCAATGTCCTAAACATTTGTTGATGAATATAGCTAGTGGATTGGTTGCTGATGATAAAACAAACTGTGACAATGCAAAGAAAGTTGGTGAAAATTTACTGTCTTCAATCATAGGATGTTCATTTGGGGAAATTAAACTTCAACGGAAAAATAGAGTTATACCAATATCGGCAACAAATAACACATTGATAATAAGGAATTCAACTGTGATATTCAATCCTCTACAGTTGTTTACCAGGATTGCTTCTGTACTCAAGTCAAATGAAAATCTACGAGATTACCTAATACAAATTGGCTCCTCAACCTCCCTCCCTCTTTGATGACGTTTCAATGAGGAAGAATGTTAAATCAACTTTAGCTGCTATCATTGAAACAACTGAGACTTGTGTTGAACCTCCACCAACTTGCTCGTTTATTGTAGATGGAGAATTTCTTTTGCATGCATCGGTTTGGAATGAGTCTGACACCTACAGAGATATATGCCTCAAATATGTTAGGTTTGTCCAGAAACACTTCTCTCCATGTGAAGCAGTTGTTTTTGATGGGTGCACTTGTGCCTTATCAACTTACAGTGTGGAGAGGCAAAGAAGGTTGATGTCGGAAATGTCTGCAACTATTGCTGTTGACGAAAACATGGTGGCCACAACCAAACAAGTTGTTTTTTTACGGAACTCGGAGAACAAGACTAGGCTTATTCGAATGGTCATGGACTACTTCCAGGCCGAAGGAATAACTGCCCTACAGGCGGAGGATGATGCTGATGCACTAATATGTACAACAGCAATTAATTCAAGTAAGACCAATTCTAGATTAGTCACAGTAGTTGGTACTGGCACAGATTTGCTGACCATTCTCATCGCACGAGGTAACCCAGGAAAACCACTCTTCTTTTACGACCTCGCGAACAAAAATGCTATAACATATTTAAAATTCAAAAATCACTTGGCCCAATGAAGGATTTCATTCTCCTCCTACATGCAGCAACTGGATGTGATACCACATCAGCAATTTTTAGGGAGGGGAAATCCTCAGCTTTTAATTTGATAAAGAAAAACCATGAGCTGCTTTCTTTGACTTCCTTATTCAACAATCCTCACTTTAAACCCCAAAAGGTAATTGAAATTGGGGATATATTCATGAAAAATCTTTTTGGGGACGAGAAAGTTGACGCCCTAGATGAGCTGCGATATATCTGTTACAATAAAGAAGTAACCAAAAATCTCTCATCAAAATTTAACCTGGCCGTTCTTCCACCAACAAGTGCAGCAACTTCGCAGCATTCACTTCGGGTTAATCTTCAAGTCCAACAGTGGCTGGGAAACAACCTAGATCCTACTGAATGGGGACGGTTCATGAAAGAAGGCAGATTAAACCCATTACCTTCAACACTTCCCGCAGCGCCCGAAGATCTTCTGCAGCTTATCTCTTATGATTGCAAAATAACTGCTGCAAGGGACTGTGATCAAAGATGTCAGTCCAAGAAGGCAGCTCTCCATTGTTCTAGGTTTTGTACCTCTTGCTTACGAGAAACATGCACAAATTCAGTTCGTCCTATCAACGGATTTGAAGATGACGATAACGGTTACGACGTTGAATGAGGGGCATTCTGGTAATTTTGTTTTAAGTTTATTTACCACAAGATTATTAGCTTATTTATTACAAGCATATTACTATAATGTTTTATTGTACTTTTACTTTGGATTTAAATTTCTGTGCCTTGTAATAAATAATTTAAACTTGTTCAAACTTTCTTTCTTTTTTTCCATCACAGTCCTCTGACAAACATTTCTATATAGAAAAATGGAATATCTGTCATTTTTTAAAACAAAATTTTAAAAATAATCCTCACAAATAAGATTACAAACATACAGATGACTTGTCAATAGTTTCTTAAGTACGAGGCAAAACAGGCTAAGGGCAATGAAATTCTATTCATTTGACGACAAATAAATGAATGTACAACTCATTCGTAGCTTTTATTTTGATAAAAACTAGGTACAGTCGTGGAAAAAAAAAAGTAAACACCCCCTACTAACTCCTCAACAAATTATCGTAGAAGAAAGTTACTGGTACCGAACGATTGGAAATAAAGTCTACTTTTAAATGATGCATATAAAATTTGCTTAGGGGGCCACCTACATATTAAAACGAACCATAACTTTGTTTTTTTTTCAATATATCCGGTAAATCGTAATCCGGTTTTGCAGCCAATTGGCATATATTAGTATTAATATATAATAACCGATGCTAGCATCGGTTGACGCAAATTTAATTTTTGTAACCAGGGTTTCCTTGTGTGTATGTGTTCGCAGCAAACATTTCCACTAGAATTTAAATTTTTTACTTCATTTTTATAAAGCCGCAATTTTGAAAGTTAAATGTATAAACCATGTTTATATAATTTACACTTGAATATAAAAACTTCATCCATAACTGCTCTCATACACTTGAAACAACATTATTACGAACATCACACACTTATACATTTTGGCGTTAAATCAGATTTTTTGGCGACAAAAGTTGAATCGAAAGCGCAAATAAATAAGTAAGATGTATAGTAAATACAGTTATTTTTACATTTACATCTGCTAATATCTCTTGTAAATCACATGATCGGGAAGTGTGACGTAAGGTGGATATTGTCCATTGTCGTAGCGTGCAATCAGTTTGAAGAAACCACTCTTGTAAAACTCGGTGTCCTGCGATGCAAGAAATTGTCGGCAGAGCCTGCTCCACCTCAGCATTGTTTTGGAAATGCCGTCCCGGAAGTGAAGCTTTCGATGCAGAGCATAAGTGAAAGTCCGATGGGCACACAGCATGGCTCACACAAGATCAGATTGTCGCTTCAAATGGGAGAGATTGGATCACCCGACCTACGATCTTGCCCCATCGGACTTTCACCTCTTCCTTTCATTGAAAGCCGCACTCTCGGGGCGTCACATCCAAATACTGAGATGGAGTAGGCTGTGCGACAATTCCTTGTATCGCAGGCACCAAGTTTATCCAGAGAGGTTTATTTAAACTGATTCCACTCTACTACAAATGTCTCAATCTCGGTGACGGCTATGTCGAAAAATAGTGCAAGGTGCATAATTCATGATACCATGGTCTATTTTTGTTGTTGTTGTTGTTGTTGTAATAAAGTCTCCGTGTGAAAAAAATTCACGGAACTTGGTTTCGGAACGTCCCTCGTATTGGTTTTCTACAAATATTCGATATTTTTATGACAGATTATGCAAAAGACACTGCATGAGTGGGTTGCGATAAATTTTAAAGCATTAAAGTGGGTTCGTAACAATAATGCTACATGAATTTATTTAATAGAAAAAGCAATAAAAGTAATTTATCTATTTTTTAAATATTTCTTTTAAACAATTTTCCTAGATGTCTAGGGAGGTAATTTCATCATAATTTATAGATTCAAGTTTAATTAATTAATTTAAAAATACGTGATTAAATTTTCGTATTTATTAGAACTTACAGATAGTACGATGCAATAAAGAGCCAAGGCTCATAAGCCAACTTAAAGAAAGTCACTGAAAAGGGCACAGGGCCTTGAGTTTGTCGAAACGATCAAAATCATCAACCTTTTTCAAAGTACCAAAATACAAATAATATGCAATTGCTATCTTTTTTTCGCTTTCTGCCTAAAGTATATATTCTTAGATATAATATCCAAAAAAATAAATATTGTATATACAAAATTAATATCTAAATATTAAATTTAAAAAATTCATCTTACTAATGTGCGAAACATAACCATTAAGTGCGCATGATTAAACTCTAAAAAGATTCTGCATATAGACAACAATTTTTGAACAACGTAGAATCATAACACACCTCCTTCTAAATTAAAACCAAAATATATACAAAAAGTTTTGGTTAAAATTTAATTTTAGCACAAAATATGTAAAATTACAAAATATAAAAAAAATTTCAAGTTTTTCAAGTGCAAAAAATAAATAACCAAAATTTATATATTTTTTTTGTTTGTTTCAACATGAAGACTATAAAGAAACACATATTTGGTTCATTTTTTTAAGTAATAGTGCGCGCAATCTCTAAATTTACTAATCTGAGAAAACGAGTTTTAAAATTTCAATATCAACGGACTTTCAATTGGACGGACTCAAAATCGTCTATAAATAGTTATCTATCTATACTATTAAAATCTGTGCGCGTATGTTTGTAACCACAAAAACTCGGAAACCAAAGGGCGCAGGGCTACGAAATTTGGCACACGGGTTACTGGTAGGAAGCCCATGAACGATTGGGGCAAAAAATTCGAAAATTGTAAATAGATTTTTTTCTGTTTTATTTTATAATTTTGACGAATTTTTGCCTTTTTTTATGTTCAATCCGTAATCGCGCGAGTTCAAACCAGTTCTAAATGTTTACTGCAATGTGAGATATACATATTACGTAGGCCACGCTGCAATAGTAAGAAGATGTAGCGAGTATTACGGCAATTCTTTTACCCGCATGCAAATAATTAGAGATTATTTAATTGCACTTATTACCTTATTTTAAAAATAAAGAAATCTTTTTATCACGAACATCAACAAGACTTTTTATTCTATTTATTCCCTTATTCCAAAGATATCATTTTATAACGTCTGCTGCCATAGAAACATAATAAATTAAATTTCATTAAAAAAATGCACAGTAATAGAAAACTATTTTCGAGATGTACTTATTACGTACGCCACGCTTAAATGAACGATATGTTTCGGCACCAGAGGCAATGTGGCGACTTCTTGAAAAGCCCATGCAGACAAATCCCATGTTATTATTAAATTGCCGGCGCATCTACAAGACATGCAATCTGTGTATTTTAGGGAAGCGGAGAAACGTGAAGCTTTTGAAAGAGCAAAAATTAAAGACACCAAGCTCACTGCTTGGTTTCTACTTAACAGTTCTGATCCTTCAGCAAACATCTATCTCTATAGAGAAATTCCAAAGCATTTTGTATGGAAAGGCAATGAGTGGCAAAGGCGTGTTACATTAGGTGACTTCATAATATCAGGACGCATTCTGTAAGTCCAAAGGATATTGGGCGATTTCATCTTCGTATGCTGCTTTGTCATATTCCCGGTGCCAAGTCTTTCGAGGAGTTAAGGACGTGTGAGAAAACTGTCCATGAAACATTCAAGGGTGCCTGCCGTGCTACAAATTTATTAGAAGATGATGATGGATGGCAACATTGTTTAACTGAAGGATGTGGTTTTGAAATTCCACCTAAACTGAGACAACTGTTTTCATTCGTATGTGTATTTGGCAATCCAAATTTGCCGATTCTATTAAGGGAGCAGTTTAAGTCAGAACTCTCAGAAGATTTTGCTCGCTATTAGCCGCTACAGGAGAGTAGAGACAGAGCCCTTCAAGACATAGCAAATCATCTACGCATACACAACGTGACACTTCAGAACCTTGAATTACCTGAACCCTCAAATGCGATGTGTATGATTTACAAGAAGAAAGAGCAGAGGGGAAACGATTATTAAACATGCTAAATCCGGAACAATGTATAATTTTTGATACTGTCATTGAAAGTATTTAAAATGATTATGCTACTGTCGATAAGGTTTTCTTTGTCAATGCTTTTGCGGGATCAGGAAAAACGTTCCCATTCAATACTTTGCTGCATTACGTCAGAGAAATGGGACATACTGCTATCCCCGTTGCATGGACAGGCATCGCATCGATACTCTTGCAAGCAGGAAGAACTGTACATTCTCAGTTTAAAATACCATTCCTCCTATTGGATAATTCAGCTTCAAAAATTCGGCAAAATACATCTGAAGGAAGATTACTGAAAAGGGCTAAGCTCATTATATGGGATGAATGTACCATGGCACCTATTCATGCTTTGAATGCTGTTGATAGACTTCTGCGAGATTTGGATGGCAATGATACATGCAAACAAAACACTCCTTTTTGAAAGTTGTATCAAGAATTCTTCTCTCTAGCCAACATTTTGACAGTTCAATCTGGTAACAAATATGCGAACGGAGCCGGAGGAACTTGATATCTTGGAATGGCTCATTCGCCTGGGGATGGTCGGTTGACTAATTATTATGAACTCGTAGAAGATATTACTGAAATATCTCCAGACTGTTTAGTGCAGTATTCTATAGTGGGTGATATTTTTGGTTCGTCTGAAATTGATCTTGATCATCTTTCATAAAGAGCCATTTTGTGTCCCAAGAATGAGAATTCTTTGAGATTGAATGAGGATTCTTAGAGATTGAATGAGGGGGTTTTACGGAAAGTACCTGGCGAAGTCAAAACTTATGTTAGTGCTGATACAGTACTTTGTGATGATGAAGAAGAACAAAACATTTTGCAAATGGATTTCATCAATAGTTTAACATCCTCTGGAATGCCACCACATCAGTTAAATATTAAAGTTGGCTTTATTGTTATGTTGCTTAGAAACATGAATCCGTCCAGTGGTCTCTGTAATGGAACACGTTTACTAGTCAGAAGGTTGTTGCAAAATGTTATAGATGCAGAAGTTTTGACAGGACATAGAAGAGGCACCCGTGTTTCCATACCGATGTTCCTACTTACACCGTCGGATACCAGTTTACCTTTCCAGTTACGGGCCGTCAGTTTCCACTTAAGATCGCCTTTGCTATGACTATCAATAAATCTCAGGGACAAAGTTTGAAAAAAGTTGGAATCTATTTGCCCTATCCAGTTTTCTCACATGTGATGTTGTATGTAGCCTTTTCAAGAGCAACTTCTAGAGGATGTGTCCGTGTTTGGATCTGGGACGGACCAAAACAAGGAAAACTTTTGTCACAGTCTGATTTAGGTATTTACACAAAACATTGTCTTCCGTGAAGTTTTATCTTAAGTCGTAACTAATTTGCTGTATTGTAAAAAACAAACAAACAAACAAAACGAGTCTACTGCACACTACCTCATGCATGACGTGGAAAACAATGCAAAGATTTTTTGTTTTAAAAGAAATTTGTTTCAATTTTTTTAGGTTTTTTGCAATGATGATTTACATTTCATTCTTTCTTACAAATTTTTGTATGGTTGTGTAAGTATCGACTTTATAACTGATTTCTTAAACTTTAATTTGGTTGCGAAAATACTCACTAAAAAAAGGATCTACCGCAATTTACCACATTGGTGACGTAAAAAACATTGCAAAGATTTTTCATTTTAAATTAATTTTTTCCAAATTTTTGCAGACTCGATGTAAATTTCATTTTTTTCTTACAAATGGTTGTTTGGTTGTGTAAATATTGACTTTATAACTGATTTTTATGTTCCCAACTTTAATTTGTTTGTGTAAATACTTACTTTTATTGATTTTTTAATACATACCTGTTTTTTTGTGTGTACGTACATATTTCATATTGGTTGTGTAATTACTGATTTTTAACAGATATAACACATTTTTATATTCATAAACTTAAATTTGGTTGTACCGATTTTATTTTTAATTTTGGTTTTAGAATTAAATTCATGAACACCTGTCCGTTGAACGGGTTAAACAGCTAGTAACTCAAGAAATAATGCAGATTTTTGAATCGGGTTTTTTGAATACTGTTTAAAAAATTTTAAAAATTAAGAACAAATCAAAATCTGAAAACTGATTTTTTGAAAGTTGAAACATCCTGTGCCCCCTTAAAATTTATCAATTAGCATCCAACTTACTTTAATATAAGTGATTTTTTTTTCAATATTTCCTCTTATGATAAAAACAAGATTTTCTTTAACCAGTATTTTCTTAACTTCAAAGTGATAACAAAATATTTAACAGTTTATATATATATATATACATTGCAACAATAAATAAGTATAAATAAATAATAATTAAATATCAAATATATAGTTTAGGGCTGTTGCTTCCTTGCTCAAAAATAAATATTTATTTTTAAAGATTGCTATTCCTAAAAAAGTGGTTGATTTACCCACTTAAGTGTTAAAAGGAAAAGTTTTTTTTTTTTTTTTTATCGTAATCTTCACTTTATATGAAATTTTCCCCTTTCAATGGTAATAATTTTGAATAATTTACTCCTTGAAGGGTAAAGAAAATAAGTATTTTTCACCAGATAAAATCATTAGCCAATGTCAACTTTCATCATTTTTAAAGATATAATGCATTTTGAAAACGAAACATCAGTACTTGTGCCTTAAAATAAATTAAAAAGACTTTCACATAACGCAATTTCACTTTTCTGGTTCTATTTTAAGAAAATCCAATAATTATCCCACCATGCTTTTATTTCTGGAAATGACCCATTATAGTTTCTTTTGAAAATATAATTGATGTGACCGACTTCGGATGTCACATGAACACGCTATCGAATTTGAGTCATTGATCTGCTTCATGGTTTTTGTTTCATTACGCGAAGATCACTTACAGTTAATTTTGGCCATGTATTAGCATGAACGAGAAGAGAAAGTTTTTAAGGCAACGAAGTTATTAATAATCGTAATAAAAAAGCTTTTTGCCATAAAAGGTATGTTGTACGTTATTATGTATTAACAATTAATCTAAATATTGAACGAAAGAAAGAAATTGAATTATATCACTTTATCATTTCGATATCGTCAGATAACAGTTTTTAGATTAGCATAGTTGCCAACTTTTAGATTTTTGATATCACTAAAATTTAATAGACATATTTGATTTGTTTAAAGTGTCCAGGTCTAAAAATTCGCAAAAAATGCAATTTTTTTATTGGCTTAAAAAATGCTCAGTTTTTAGCATTAAATACCGCAAACCGCATGCTTTTATAATAAGTACAGAACTTGTGTGAAAATATAAATTATTTGAAAACAACGTTTAAACATTATCAAGAAATGTATTACTCCTCTGGATTTAGACTTTTATGAGGCTATTCATATCCATAAATTTAAAGACTCCTTGGTTAATGATTTATCTAGTACACCATACATCTCAACTTTCTGGATGAATTTGTTGTGTCACGACACTTTACTTCCGCATTAATTTCATTGGCTGTTAGAACTTGATGGTCTTTTGGTATTATGTTTTGACATTTGGGTTTTTTCACCGTACATGCAGTTGGGGGGATATTGTTTTTAAAGTTTTTTAAAGTTTTTACACTGAGGATGTGAGTCCTAGTACTCACGAAACGTATACGTATGGTCAAATCTGCCTGTTTTATTGTGTGTTTAAACGTTGTTTTCAAATAATTCATGCTTTTATCTTCATTAGATCCAGAGATATAACTCCTTTTGCCTTGAGAAGCGATGCATCAGCAGCCCGCTGACGAGAACTTTAGCTCTATTTATCTCAGAATGAATTTTTTCACGATTTGCAAACTTTAAAAGAATATATCTAAAGTTCCTTGCAAGATATATGTATGAAGTTTCAACAGAGATTTTATGCTATATTCCCAACAAATTGTCTTGAGGATTTTTAATTTTGAGTGATAATTGTGAAAATAGGCGAATTAATGCAAAACTCACTCATAAAAAAACTTCATTTTTTTACTTATATTTTTTTTTATAAAATTCCTAATCAATATTTTAAGAAATTCTGAACACAAATTAAAATGACACATTTTTTGTAAACAAAAGTGTAAAAATTTTGTATATGGAGTAAGTACTTCCAGAGTTACATTAGTTAAAATTTTACTAATTAAGTAGTTAAAATTTTACAATTTAAATAAAAAAAATATTTAACATTTTTCAGATTTTTTTTATATGCAATATTCTTATTATATTAAAAGGTATTTCAAAAAAAAAAATTTCATAACAAAATATCCATAAATAAAAAAAATCCCTGCCGGCCCGGCCTACAAGCGGAGCTAGATTTCGAAGTTAAGTATATTAATTGCACCAACAAAAACTAACTCATGATTACATATAAATCCACTTTAACAGTTTTATCTGGCCGCTTTTGACGAATTTTTATTTCATTTTTATATAATAGCTGGTTTTATCAGAATCATGTTAAGGCGGTATTAAAGAAAATACTTTTCCATGCTCAACAACACGAAATTTTCTGGCACATTTTCAGATTCATTTTTAATGGAAAAAAAATATGAAACTTGCTGATGTGATTTTTGAAGAAATTTATAAGTAACCATGTTTTTTTTTTTTTTTTTTCGTTCAATTCATTAAAACTTGATTTATAAACAATGATTTTCCCAGTAGGACAATATTTTTCGTTTCTAACACAATCGGTTCGGGAAATTCTGTTCAAAATACCCACTTTGGCATCCTTTGTTGAAATATATTCTGCCTCTATCAAAAAATTGATGATTACGGTACATTATATAGTTTCTGAACAAGAGAATCTACCAATTGGATGCGATTGAGAGTAAAAATGAATTTAAAAATGAGTCAGAAAATAAGCAGTTTGGATTTGAATACACCCTTAATAAGATGATTTTTTTCTTCAACCGCTATGTATTTTTAATTTGTTTTTGCTATAAGAATTGGTCCTACCAAAAACTTGTCTATATAGATGTTGTAGACAATATTGAGAAGATATATGATAAATTATGGGGATTTTATATCTTGTGAATTGACGGAGTTATGGATTTTTTTCTTCTTCAACCCCCCCCCCCCCCTTTTTGTTTTCGTTTTTATTTTTTATTTTTATTTTTATTTATTTTTTTGCGGTACGAATTGGTCCTATCAAAATCTTGTGAATATAAAAGTTGTAGATAATATTAAGGAGATATACAATAAAATTAATTGGATTTGATATCTTGAGAATTGACGAAGTTATGAATTTATTTTCTCTCAAAAACCCTATTTTTGCGCCCTTTGAGCCCATTTTTAATTTTATCAAAAATCTGTGATGCATAAGTTTTAGGCCTTATTCTTAGGAGTAATAAAATCTTTAAACTGATTTGATATGTATAAAATTTAAGAAGTTGTGGGGTTTTTTCTGTTTTCACAAAACCCCTCCTTATTTCTAGCCCCTTGGCCCGATTTTGCCCATTAACAAACTTGACCGAGATTTTATGCCCCTTGATTTTATGTATCAGTTTGGAAGAGATTTGCGCAGAATTGTGGAAGTTATCGTGTCCAGAAGAAAGTGATATATATAGATAAATAGTTACATAGATAGATAGATAGATAGATAGATAGATAAAGTTTTTTACTGAGGCTGGTTTTGAGTTCTAGAGGTCATGATCGGTGTAAATCTGCTAAAAATTTTCAGAAATTCCAACATAGGAACGATCCCAATAGCTAGTATTTCATACGAAATCTACCTAAAAATAGAATTTTGAGCCCCGGACCCCATTAAACGCAGAATTTTAGGATTAAATAAAGCAAAGTTTACTTTTGAAATTTTAGTGATAAGAAAAAATCGTAAAAGTTGGCCACTAACTATTATTATTATTATTTTTTTTTTTTACTGCAAATTGCGAATTAACACAGCAACAAATTACAATAAACGATAAAACTAAATTCAAAGAATGAGTATTCTGACAAGCAAAACTGAAAGAAGTATTAAAATTGTGCCTTAACCCATATTGAACCTCTGTCCTATAAATAGGACAGCTAATAAAACATTTTTTTAAATAACATTGGTAATGATTTTCTGGATGCATTTTGTTATGACGTCTTTAAAATACATAAAAGTGCAACATATAAACAAAAAAAAAAAAAAAAAAAAAAAAAAAAAAAAAAAAAAAACAAGTAACCAATTAAAATTTAGTTGCAAAAAATATGTTTAAAAAATCCTTTAAAAATTCTGATCTTATAATCTATAATTTTACCGTTATTATTATCTTTTTATTGGGGAAATCATAGAGTATTTTGTACAACATAAACGGTATTTTTAAAGTAAAATAAAATATTTGCTCATAAAATTAGTTTATGTATGCATTTTATACGTCCTTACTATGTGTCCTACTAATATGTCCTATTTATAGGGCAGCTAGTTACTTAAAAAATTATAAACATTTTTTCAAAATTTTGCTAGTGTCTACTTAATTACACCATATTAATGATATAATCGAAGTTTTAAAAAAATTCAAAAATATTTAATCGGTGTGGTCCAATATGGGTTAAAATAAATTAAAAGACCTTCACATAAGGTAATTTCACTTTTCTGGTTCTATTTTAAGAAAATCCAATAATTATACCCTACAATGCCTTTATTTCTGGAAATGACCTATTTAGTTTCTTTTGAAAATTTAAATGATGTGACCGACTTCGGATGTCACAAGAACACGCTATCCAATGTGAGTCATTGATCTGTTTCATGGTCTTTGGTTTCATTACGCGAAGATCTCTTACAGTTAATTTTGGCTATGTATTAGCATGAACTAGAAAAGAAGGTTTTCAATGCAACCAAGTTATTAATAATCATAATAAAAAAAGCTTTTGACTATAAAATAAATGTTGTACTTCATTATGTATACAAAGTCCAAATATTGAACGAAAAAAAAGAAATAAAATTTCATCGCTTTATCATTTTGATACCGTCAGATATCAGATATATCACTATTTATATTACCACTAGTGTAAACGCCCGTCCTTGTACGGAGTGTAGAAAATCGTGGTTATCCCTAAAAATTTGAAATAATTGATTTTAAAAAAAAAGTCATATACTATTGTTCCATAATTGAGCTATTTGGTTTGAAATTCATAAAAAGTCGGTAAATTGAAATACAGTTTTCAAACATTTTACATTTGAAAGTACACTCTCCGTATTCAACGATGTAAAATTTACAATTATGCAATGTTGAGAAGTAATTAAGTTTGAAAAAAATAAAAGGATTAATGATTCATCAAATCATTTGTTTCAAAATAAATTAATAACCTGAAACAAACAAACTAAAGACTATGTTTATTGCATTAATACCCAGAAAATAGAGTATTCTTAAGTTGACTTGGCGATGTGATGAATTGCCAAGTATTGTTCCTATTGACATCATTCATATTGCATTAATTTCACTTAAAATAAAAACCTTTAAACCATTTTATTTAAAAAGCATAACTTTTATTTAAAATACAAATGTTCAAAATATATATATTGCATACAATTAAAATTACACGCCTTTCAGCCATTTCCTTTAAAATACATAACAAAATAATATTTAAAATAAAAACATTCAAAATACATATATTGCATGCAATTAAAATACATGCCTTTCACTCAAAATACATAACAATAATAATAATAAATATCATAGCATTTTATTTCAACTTCAAAGTATTGTTTCTAAATGAAACACGCGAAAAAATAACTACTATGAGCAAAAAGAACCCGTTATTTGCAAGATTTCCCCCCAGAGAACATAAAAGTACCGAAAATAGAGTTGAGTTTTCTAATACTTTGCGTTTAAATTAAAAACTATTTTCATTGGTTCGTAGGCAAATGACGTCAAAGCCATGTTTATACTACAGGAGTTACAATATTCAATGCGTGAAAGTTTTATATTTTTATCAATAAATTTTCAAAAAATGAATGGCTTACTACACATTGTTTACATTTGTAAAATTAATCACAATTTCTGAAATGTTCATTTGTTTATGTAGGTAGTTGTTGGTAGCTGGTTATTTTTAGTTCAGAACTTAAAACATTGTAATTGCGTAGTTTTTGAAAAAAAAAAAAAAAGAAAAAGAATAGATGTGATACAACGTAGACTATTTCCATAAATTGACCAATTGCCTTATTTAAAGTACGGGTATGATGGCCGCGATCAACGAGGCGGTCCAACCGGAATTGTGAGGGACACACAGAGACTTTGATTTTATATAAGTACATAGTTGCCAAATTTTAGCTTTTTAGTTATCACTAAAATGTAATTGAAATCTTTGCTTTGTTAAAAAGCTGATTTCAGCGATTAAATATGGCGAAATTTACAGTTAAATTTTAGTGGTAAGGAAACATCGTAAAAGTTGGTCGCTATCTGTTAGTTTTATAAAACTGTAAATTATAAATTAACAGAGCAACAAATTACATCAAACCATAAAACTAAATGGAAGCAGAATACAAAGAATGCGTATGACACTTCAAAAAATACTCGATAATCTAATAATTCTTTAAATTACTATACATTTTGTACTTAAATATGTACTTGAAAGCATTTTCATATTTAAAAAAAAATTAATGTTAACTATCGCAGAGTATTTTGAAAACATTTACTTGGAAAAAGTTTCTTTTGATGTTTAAATAATATTTTGTAAAAATATTTAAAAAACGAATTAGTATTTTTAACGAATGTACAAAAATAGTCGTTCCAAATTATTCTTGATAATATAAAAAGCTATTAAACATTATTTACTACTGTTATTGAATACTTAAAGTTGCTGTTTAATAACATTTTTAGGGTTCCGTACTTAAAAAGTAAAAACGGAACCATTATAAGATCACTCCTGTGTCTGTCCGTCTGTCTGTCTGTCACAGCCATTTTACTCGTAAACTATGGAACGTGGAACGTTCAAATTCAGGGAAGTAATAAAGACCATTGACCCACATATTTTCATATTAATAAACATTCATAAATATATTTAGTAAAAAAGTAGAGGGGCTAATTATGCTACTTAAAAAAAAAATCTTTTCTTTGTATATCATGTGAGGTATCCTGTGAAAGCTTTTGTAACGCTGAACTCAAAAATACATTCCTTTTAATTTTAGGTTTATATTTTCAAAGATATAGTTGAAAATATTTCAAATGAAGATCAAATTTCAAATTATTTTTTTTTTTGCTTAAAAGGCGCAAAGGCCAACCTAGTGAAAAAGATTCCATGCCGGGAATCGAGCCCGGGCCATCAGTATAGCGCACTGACGTTCTACCGACTAAACGACATGGAACGATAACCAGCCTGGAATTTCTCACTATTACAGGTTGGCAAGGCTACAAACGCAGCACAAGATGGAATATTTTCCGTGAGCCACCGACATGGGGCAAACACAGACCCTTAATTAAATCCAGCATCGATTGAATCTATATTAATACTTGGAAATTTTTCCAGAGAGAAACATTCGCCTTGTATACAATATTTCAAATGAAAATAAAATTTCAATTTTTTTTTGCTTAAGAGGCGCAAAGGCCAACCTAGTGAAAAGGATCCCAAGCCGGGAATCGAACCCGGGCCATCAGTATAGCGCACTGACGTTCTACCGACTAAACGACATGGAACGATAACCAGCCTGGAATTTCTCACTATTACAGGTTGGCAAGGCTACAAACGCAGCACAAGATGGTAGAACGTCAGTCCGCTATACTGATGGCCCGGGATCGATTCCCGGCATGGAATCCTTTTCACTAGGTTGGCCTTTGCGCCTTTTAAGCAAAAAAAAAATAATTTGAAATTTGATTTTCATTTGAAATATTGTATACAAGGCGAATGTTTCTCTCTGAAAAAATTTCCAAGTATTAATATAGATTCAATCGATGCTGGATTTAATTAAGGGTCTGTGTTTGCCCCATGCCGGTGGCTCACGGAAAATATTCCATCTTGTGCTGCGTTTGTAGCCTTGCCAACCTGTAATAGTGAGAAATTCCAGGCTGGGTATCGTTCCATGTGGTTTAGTCGGTAGAACGTCAATGCGGTATACTGATGGTCCGTGTTCGATTCCCGGCATGGAATCTTTTTCACTAGGTTGGCCTTTGCGCCTTTTAAGCAAAAAAAAAAATAATAATAATAATTTGAAATTTGATTTTTATTTGAAATATTGTATACAAGGCGATCGTTTCTCTCTGGAAAAATTTCCAAGTATTAATATAGTTGAAAATGTAGCGCAAAAATATGTCCCCCCCCCCCCATCTAATTCCGAATCTACTGAAACTAAAATTATGAAAAAATTAGAGCTAGTAGACGTTAATATAAACCTTGCCGGAAAATTATAGCGATTACCCTAGGTCACATAGTTTTTGAGTAATTAGCATTTTTTCTGTTATACACAAATTTCGATTTACGGTCATTCAGAAAAATTGTTGAGCATCGCTGAATATACCTATCGTTGCAGAAAAATAAAAGCATTGTTGATAATGATTTTCGAAAAAAATTATCGGTAATTAGCCGAGATATTAACCCTTAAAGGTACGGTCAGTTTGGACATGCACAAGGACAGGGGCGGCGTACTCTATGCCTAGTTACATTACATATATATATCATTAAAAGTTGTTAATGTCCAGTAACGGTATAAAAGTAATAAACGTCAAATTGTTTAAAACATACTAATTTAAGAGGTCTCGTGACTCTAAAAAGTGAAAAAAATGAAAAGAAGACCATTTTAAACATTTAATGTCTTAAAATGTATATGATTTTAAAACACAATTTTAATTGGGATGAAAGATATAAGTATGTTCTTTCATTTCATATATTTAAAAAATTGCAAGATACAGAATTAGTATTTATAGGGTGCTCGAAACTGCTAGACATTTGTCGAACAAAAAATTGGCATAACAGTTTACGCGCAGGATTACAAAATAAATATTGCAACTAGAATGAAAATTTTGGTGCTTACTTATACTTCAGATTGTAATAATTTCCCTGAACTTAAATAAATTTGTATTTAAAGCATTTTTATATTTTTAATGCAATGTTGCATTAATACAAAATTTTGAAAATTTCAACAGTGAAACCAACTAAAAAAATATTTTTTTGAACAATAAAATGGAAATTTTAGATTTAGTTCATACAGACTAACATGAAATATATGTTTTGAAAATTTCATGAAAAAATATTCAGAGATTTTTGAGGTATCCTGCGCGTTATGCCCAAAAAACGCCATTTGGAAAATAATGACTTTAAAGTTTCGGAAACGCCGCTTCAGCTATTGAGCGGGTATAATTATAAAGACCAAAACTTCTGTTCTAATGGGAATTTCAAGAAAACAATTATAACAAAATATTCATAAAAGATAGGAGTTTAACATCTAAAAAAAATAAAATTTCTTAAATTTTGAAGCTTTTAGAGTCCGGCGACCACTTAATTCTTTCCGGCACGGAGTAATTCTATTTATAAACTTATGAAATAATGAACTGACACCAGAATTTATAAACGAATTTATTAGAAAATGTGAACTTGCTTATTTTCACCTACATGATAAAAGGAAAATCTTAATTAAATATTCTTGGTGTCGTTTGTCTGTTTTGGTATTAAAATTATGTGTCCGTTTTTTAAGGGCATCGCCCTCGAAAGATTTAATTAGAATGAATCGCATAAATACTGTGGGATTCGTGATAGTTTGCATTGATTGTATCTCTCAATACATCTCGAGTGACTTTAAAAGTTAATTAAACACCTATCTGGAAAAACGCGACACTGACCATGGCGGCATTGCAACTTTGAGACCTCAATTCGAAGCGCGCTTAGCACGATGCCAAATTTAAACTTTGAACAAATGTTTTGTTTTAGCTACACTGTAGAAATAAAGGTTATTACTACGCTGAATTTAGTTTCATGAAATGTCAAATGAAGTTTATGCACTGCTTTTATTGTCAATACCGAATTAAGTTCATCATAAACATATTAGGATAATATTTAAAAAAGAGTTATACGAATAGTTATATTTGATATTATTTAGGTTCCATATCTCTTTGAACTTCCATGGCATACTTGATTACACTTTTCTAATATATACAGTTATACCCAACTCTACGTTGTATAGTTTTTACAAAGTCTTAGTATACTTTTAGCAACTTTTTTTTTTCTTTTCTTTTTTTTTTAATATATAATACAATTACAAATTCATATATTTATTCTACGGAACCCTCTGTGCGTGAGTAATGCTCGCACTTGATCGTTTATTATTCACTGTTGAGACACTTTTGTCACAAAAAAAACTTTTATAGTACTTACTTGCTCACCTACCCGACATTTTCCGGACCCGAGATAATAACCTTAAATGAGCCTTACATTTGTATAATTTTATATATTTAAATCGATATTGTCTCACTTTGTAATTATAAAAGAAAAAATCGCGAAAAATATTGATTTTTAATGGTAAAAGCGTTCGTAAAAAGACAATTTCTTGTTTTTACACGTTTGGCAGTTGTCTGAGAAATCGCGATCTTTTGTCTTCTCATATTGCTTGTAGATGGCTGCAACAAACAGTTAAATTTTTGCAGTCTGTTATCTTGTGGACAATTTTATAATTATATTATAATTCTGGATTTTCATATATTTATCAGGATTTGATTAGACTATATGAAATGTTAAACCTTAATGGTTATTTGGAGAGCGTGGCGCCGATGGGATACGAAGCACGGATCTCATGATCAGGAGGCGAGAACGTTAGCGTCGAGCAAAAGGCCAATCTAGTTACTCTAAGCTAGTAACTCGCTTTATACTGATCATGCGAGATGAGATCACTACGCACTCCATCCCCAGTGAGAAAGACGTATCGCTGACGTCTGACGAGCGATATGCACTCGTGAATAATGCTATCATATGCATATGTAATGCGTGTGTCGACAGGCTTTGTGCCGTGAGCGTTTCACAGGCGTTGGATGCAAGGGATGATTTATTTAGTGCTGCCATCTGTTGGTTATGAGATGAGATGATTGTTGTTCAAGGTTGTTTTGTGCGTTTGTTCGAGTCACGAATGAGGAGAGCGATGGTGGATTGTCTCAGCCGGGATTTGAACCACGGATCTCATGATCAGGAGGCGAGAACGCTAGCGTCGAGCAAAAGGCCAAGCCAGTTACTCTAAGCTAGTAACTCGCTTTATATTGATCATGCGAGAAGAGATCGCTACATACTCCATCCCCTCCAGATCACCACTTTGGAGAGTGTGGCGCCGATGGGATGCGAACCACGGATCTCATGATCAGGAGGCGAGAACGTTAGTGTCGAGCAAAAGGCCAAGCCAGTTACTCTAAGGTAGTAACTCGCTTTATATTGATCATGCGAGATGAGATCGCTACACTCCATCCCCTCCGGATCACCACTTTGGAGAGTGTGGCGCCGATGGGATACGAACCACGGATCTAATGATCAGGAGGTGAGAACGTTAGCGTCGAGCAAAAGGCCAAGCCAGTTACTCTAAGCTAGTAACTCGCTTTATACTAATCATGCGAGATGAGATCGCTACAGTTATTAAATGTGCATGTTATGAATTATTATATGTAATAATAATTTCTAATAAATATTACCAGAACAGTTTTTTGCGCCATCTGGCGAAAGCTTTGCATGTAAAAGTATTATATTTTTTCACTGATTTAATAAAAAGTAATTATTCAATCTGTCTGCATATCTTTCGAAATTGAAGATTTATTTTTATATATTTTTACTTTCTTCTATCTTCAATAGAAGAAAGTATTGCAATCGAAATTTTTTTCGACTTCCGGTTTTCGACGGATTTACATGTTTTAGGGATCAGAGATCCCCAAAAACGTGTTTATAGAAAATGTCTGTCTATCTGTGTGTCTGTCGCCATTGTACCATCAAAAAGTGTATGAAGTTATGCATATAATTGCACCAAATTTTTATTTTAAGATTTTGGCTGTGGCAAGCAGATCCTCCATGAATTTGGAAAAAATGTGCCGGTAGGGGGCGCTGTAATAGCAATCTTTGTGCGATTTTGAATATTGTACTATTCAAAAGTGTATGAAGTTATGCATAAAATTGAACCAAATTTTTATTTTAAGTTTTTGGCTATGGCAAGCAGGTCCTAACTGAATTTGGAAAAAAGTCGCCGGTAGGAGGCGCTGTAATAGCGTTTTTTGTGCGATTTTGAATATTGTACCATCGAAAAGTGTATGAATTTCTGCATAGAATTGAACCAAATTTTTATTTTACGCTTTTCGCTATGGTAAGCAGGTCAACCCTGAATTTGGAAAAAAGTCGCCGGTAAGGGGCGCTGTAATAGCGTTTTTTGTGCGATTTTGAATATTGTACCATCGAAAAGTGTATGAATTTCTGCATAGAATTGAACCAAATTTTTATTTTACGTTTTTCGATATGGCAAGCAGATCAACCCTGAATTTGGAATAAAATTCCCCGGTAGGGGGCGCTGTAATAGCGTTTTTTTGCGATTTTGAATATTGTACCATCAAAAAGTGTATGAAGTTATGCATAGAATTGAACAAATTTTTATTTTAAGTTTTTGGCTATAGCAAACAGGTCCACTCTGTATTTGGAAAAATTCGCCGGTAGGGCGCGCTGTCATAGCGTTTTTGTGCGATTTTGAATATTGTACTATCGAAAAGTGTATGAATTTATGCATAGAATTGGACAAAAAAAATCTTTTAAGTTCTTGGCGATGGCAAGCAGGTCCTTCCTTAATTTGGAATAAATTCGCTGGTAGGGGGCGCTGTAATAGCGATTTTTGCGGCATTTTGAATGTTGTACCATTGAAAAGTGTGTGAAGTTATGCAGAGAAATGAGCCAATGTTTTTGTGTTTCTTTTTGGTCATGGCATGAAGATCCTCCCTGAATTTGGAAAAATTCCGCTGGAAGGGGGCGCTATAATTACGATGTCTGTACCATTTTTTTATTGTACAATCGAAAAGTGTATAGAATTATCCATACAATTGAACAAAATTTTTTTTTGCATGTTTTTGGCTTTGGCCAACAGGTCCTCCTTGAATTTGGAAATATCGCTCGGTAAAGGGGCTCTGTGATGGCGATTTTTGTGTAATTTTCTTGATTTTTCGTAGTTCTATTGTCCATCGGCGGCTCGTGCAAAGGCGGGAACTCACTTCCTGCTAAGCCTGCTATTCACAAACATCTGATAACAACTGAATAAGGAAAAACTATTCATTTTAACAAATATCATCATATAGATTAACTCTTTTTTAGTCCGTTTAATTGACTGAAGCAGAAATTTAAGATGAAAATCAATGTTGGTATAGTATTGAACTAATAATATTAATGTATTAACATGTCTAATTCGTTTTTGAAATATTAAGATGTATAAGAGAGAAGAAAGTTTTGGGATTGCACATCCAACTAGTTTTTACTTTCTTCTATCTTCAATAGAAGAAAGTATTGTAATCGAAATTTTTTTCGACTTCCGGTTTCCGACGGATTTAAAAGTTTTACGGGTCGGAGATCCCAAAAAACATGTTTATAGGAAATTTCTGTCTGTCAGTGTGTCCGTGTGTCTGTCGCCATTGTACCATCAAAAAGTGTATGAAGTTATGCATAGAATTGAACCAAATTTTTATTTTAAGCTTTTCGCTATGGCAAGCAGATTCTCCCTGAATTTGGAAAACTTTCGATTGTAGGGGGCGCTGTAATAGCTATTTTTGTGCGATTTTTTATATTGTACCATCGAAAAGTGTCTGAAGTTATGCATAGAATTGAACCAAATTTTTATTTTAAGTTTTTGGATATGGCAAGTAGGTCTTCCCTGAATGTGGAAAAAAATCAACGGTAGGGGGCGCTGTAATAGCGATATTTGTGCGATTTTGAATATTGTACCATCAAAAAGTGTATGAAGTTATTCATAGAATTGACCCAAATTTTTATTTTAAGTTTTCGGATATGGCAAGTAGGTCCTCCCTGAATTTGGAAAAAAGTCGCCGGTAGGGGGAACTGTAACAGCGATTTTTGTGCGAATTTGAATATTGTACCATCCAAAAGTGTATGAAATTATGCATAGAATTGTACCAAATTCTTATTTTAAGTTTTTGGCTATGGCATGCAGATCCTCCCTGAATTTAGAAAAATATCGCCGGTAGGGGGCGCTGTAATAGTGATTTTTGTGCGATTTTGAATATTGTACCATCCAAAAGTGTATGAAGTTATGCATGGAATTGAATCAAATTTTTATTTAAAGTTTTTGGATATGGCAAGTAGGTCTCCCTAAATTTGGAAAGAAAATTGCCGGTAGGGGGCGGTGTAACAGCGATTTTGAATATTGTACCATCCAAAAGTGTATGAAGTTATGCATAGAATTGAATCAAATTTTTATTTTAAGTTTTTGGATATGGCAAGTAGGTCCGCCCTGAATTTAGAAAAAAAATCGCCGGTAGGGGACACTGTAACAGCGGTTTTGAATATTGTACCATCCAAAAGCATATGAAGTTATGCATAGAATTGAATGAATTTTTTATTTTAAGTTTTTGGATATGGCAAGTAGGTCCGCCCTGAATTTAGAAAAAAAAATCGCCGGTAGGGGGCACTGTAACAGCGATTTTTGTGCGATTTTGAATATTGTACAATCCAAAAGTGTATGAAGTTATGCATAGAATTGAATTAAATTTTTATTTTAAATTTTTGACTATGGCATGCAGGTCCTCCCTTTATTTGAAAAAAAATCGCCGCTAGGGGGCGCTGTTATAGCAATTTTTGTGCGATTTTGAATATTATACCATCCAAAAGTGGAGGAAGTTATGCATAGAATTGAACCAAATTTTTGTTGCCGAAACGTCAGTGAAGGCTTACTGTGGAGACACGAAAAGTTTTGATTTCCGTTTGTCTGTCTGTCTGTCTGTCTGTTGCGCGATAACTGCCGCAAAAAGCACCCGATCAGCTTGAAATTAATTGGGCATATTCGTGAGATACCCGGACGTAGCTGTATAGTTTTTGGTTAAATTTGGTTCATTCGTTCGAAAAATATGGAAGATTTTATTTTTCTTTATAATGCTTTTCTACGGCAAGTCAGACGATTTTCAAATTTCGATTTGTTGAAAGAAAATGGCACGTTTGATTAATGGATTTAAATGTCAAATTATGGATACTAAAATTCCTAATAAGGGTTTTAAATTATTCCTATTATATTGAAGTTTTATCAATATATCTATCTTATTTTTTTATACACGTGTATAATGTTTTGAGGACATTTATACATGTATTCCAATAATATAAAGAATTTTTAAATTAATTTTCTTGTTTTACATGATACATATTTCTTTTTTTTTTTCTTTTCTCCGTTGCCTAGCGACTGTTATTCGTAGCCTATCATTGCGTCAAATAGGAATGAAGTTAGTAAATTACGTTAATTTTGTTGCAGGTACTATTAAAAGGCTATCACAAAAAATATTTTATCGCGCCAAATCGATGCAATTTATGCAATTAACAGTGGGCACGATAATGAATTATTTTCCAGTAGATTTATAGATCTCCAGATATGCATATTTTGGGGGGCTTTTAATATGTTATTGCTATCGCATGGATTAGGATGTTTAAACTAATGTTTAACCATGCTATAAGTGAAAAAAAAGTACAGTTAAAGGCATGTAAATCCTTTTTAACATTTTTCAACATGGATGAAAAGTATTTATGACTTCAGTTTTTCTATCTGTCGCCTGCCGTGTTTCTCTACGTGCTCTAACTCGCGTAAATATAGTCGGGATTACATGTAATTGATATACGTTATTGAGGTTTGCCAAAGTATGTTTGGTATTAAAAATGAAGAGTGTAGCATTCATAGCTTAATTACAGGGGCACTCAAAACTATTCCGTTACATTATAGTCTTTGGGAAAAATCGTCTGCGGTGTATTTTAATAATGTTACACAATTTTAAACGTAATGAAATTTATATAATTTATTAAGGTGCACTAGAACATGGTTACTATAAAAAATGTTATGTGTAGCACTTACAGCATGCGTACAGGGAACTCAAAAGTATTCATAATATTACAATCTTTGAAGAAAATCCTTTTGTGGCGTTTTTTAATGATGTTACTCTGTTACAAAATAATAAAATTGATATGTATTTTTGAAACATTTTTGTAGTATATGGGGTGCAAAGCATATGTTTTTTTCAGGGTCACACAAAAGTGGTCGATTAAAATGTGGTCTACGGGGGGGAAAAAACTCTTCACAGCTTATTTTAACACATTAGCGACGGGAAACGAGAATTCTCGTTTTTATTCAGAATACATCATTGGCTAAGGGAGTGACTTCTACCTTACAGAAAAGACATTTATATTGTGTCGTCCATATTTTTTATAGATTGTAAGACATTATATATTACATCCGTACATTGAAAGATATTTACTGCTGCATAAACATGAAAAACATATCTCAGAAACCAATTTCCGAGACACTTTCAGAAGAGGGAGGAGCTTCTACTGTTTTTAAACCCAGATTTAATTAAATTGCCTGTCGTCAGTGTGTTAATTGTGTTGCACTAATTCAAACATTATGAAATTAAATTACATTACTGTGGTTGACTACAAGAAGCTTGAATATGGTTTGTATCGTATTTATAGTTCATTTATAGGGTCACATAAAAAATTTCGGATACAGTTTTGTTATATTAGGGATGATTGCTGAAGAGCATTTTCGATTATGGTGTGCGTTTTACCGTTAAGTAAATTTGTGCTTAATAAGTAGTGCTTAAATATTGTATAGACCATGTACAGGGATACACAAATGAATTCGTAAGTATAAATGAAAATGAGCGCAAATTTCTTCAGTGTGTGTGTTTTTTTTTTTGTTTTTTTTTTTTGAGTTATGTATTTCTCAGCCCAATTACATTTAGTATACTAACAAATGTTTGCAGAATTTAAATAGAACCATATACAGGACTCCGCAGAAATTGGATATATGATGCATATTATGCATACTAATCCCCGGAAATGTGATATGAGCAGTTTTAAGAGGGTTTTTTGTCTGCATTAAATTTAAATGTTATAGACGACGCGTAAAAATCTTCACGTAATATACAGGGCTGTAGAAAAGAATTCATGTACGTTTCCGTCTATTGGTAGAATTTACTAAAGGACATTAACACAATTAATTGATAATTACAAATGTAAATTAAATTACACTACGAAGGGGTTCAAGGGGGCAGGGCCCCCCTGAAGAAATCTACTTTATTATCTAAAAATTACCAGAATAAGTAGCTCATGAGATTTTCAGAATACCATTACATAACAAGGGGTTTAATTTAACGCTTCTAATGCCAGAAACCTTCGAAATATTTTTTCGTTTTATAAATGTTTATGTAATTTCAAAACTTTAAATTTCGTTTTTTGTAGAAAGATTAATATTACTCAAAGGGTGCTAAACACAATGAATTGTAGAGCTGACGTTGAGGCTCCTGATCTGCAGATTTACTAGTTTTAAGTTTTTGGATATGGCCAGTAGGTCCTCCCTGAATTTGGAAAAAATTCGCCGGTAGGGGCGCTGTAACAGCGATTTTTGTGCGATTTTGAATATTGTACCATCCAAAAGTGTATGAATTTCTGCATAGAATTGAACCAAATTCTTATTTTAAGTTTTTGGCTATGGCAAGTAGGTCCTCCCTGAATTTGGAAAAAAATTTGCCGGTAGGGGATCTGTAACAGCGATTTTTGGGCGAATATGAATATTGTACCATCCAAAAGTGTACGAAGTTATGCATAGAATTGTACCAAATTCTTATTTTAAGTTTTTGGCTATGGCAAGCAGATCCTCCCTGAATTTAGAAAAATATCTCCGGTAGGGGGCGCTGTAACAGCGATTTTTGTGCGATTTTGAATATTGTACCATCCAAAAGTGTATGAAGTTATGCATGGAATTGAATCAAATTTTTAGTTAAAGTTTTTGGATATGGCAAGTAGGTCCTCCCTAAATTTGGAAAGAAAATTTCCGGTAGGGGGCGCTGTAACAGCGATTTTGAATATTGTACCATCCAAAAGCATATTAAGTTATGCATAGAATTGAATCAAATTTTTATTTTAAGTTTTTGGATATGGCAAGTAGGTCCGCCCTGAATTTAGAAAAAAAATCGCCGGTAGGGGGCACTGTAACAGCGATTTTTGTGCGATTTTGAATATTGTACCATCCAAAAGTGTATAAAGTTAGGCATAGAATTGAATCAAATTTTTATTTTAAGTTTTTGATTATGGCAAGCAGATCCTCCTTGAATTTAGAAAAAAATCGCCGGTAGGGGACACTGTTACAGCGATTTTTGTGCGATTTTGAATACTGTACCATCCAAAAGTGTGTGAAGTTATGCATAGAATTGAATTAAATTTTTATTTTAAATTTTTGACTATAGCATGCAGGTCCTCCCTTTATTTGAAAAAAAATCGCCGCTAGGGGGCGCTGGTATAGCAATTTTTGCGCGATTTTGAATATTGTACCATCGAAAAATGTATGAAGTTATACATAGAATTGAACCAAATTTTTTGTGTAAGTTTCTGGCTATGGCAAACAAGTCCTCCCTGAATTTAAAAAAATCTGCCGGAAAGGGGGCGTTGTAATAGCGATGTTTGTGCCATTTTCTTTATTGTACCATCGAAAAGTGTATAAAATTATGCATACACTTGAACCAAATTTTTTCGTGCATGTTTTTGGCTTTGGCCAACAGGAATTTGGAAATATTGCGCGGTAAATGGGCTCTGTGATAGCGATTTTTGTATACTTTTCTTGATTTTTCGTAGTTGTGCATCAGCGGCTCGTGCAGCGGCGGGAACTCGCTTCCTGCTAAGTCGGCTATTAGCAAACACCTGATAACAACAGAATAAGGAAAAATGAATAATTTTAACAAATATCATGAAATTAGATTAACTTGTTTTTAGTTCATTTAATTGACTGAAGCAGAAATTTAAGATGAAAATCAAAGTTGGTATAGTATTGAACTAAAAATATTGAAGTGTTAACATGCGTAAGTAGTTTTTGAAATATTATGTATAAGATAGAAGAACGTTTTAGGATTGGCACATCCAACTAATTTTATTTCAAATATCTCTACATAGTTTTTTTTATAAATCTGTTAGGGCACAAAATTTCATTTATTTTCAATCAGTTCTAGAATAAATTAGTGTAGTATTTTTTTTTATTATTCTATTCATTTATGGGTAGTTTTTTTTTAATAAGTCAATTGTTTTAAAATTATGAATAATTACTTTATATGTTTATTTATTTATTGCCATAAAGTCGTTAAACATATTAATTCATTGACATACATTTTAAATTTTTATGCATGTGTGGATTAGATACACACAGACAAAGCGATACTTTCTATTATTGGTATAGATAAAAGAAACCCTTAAAGTTGCATAAAAAATGAGAAATTTCTTTTAATTAAATCCATTGGACGATGAAATTTATAAATAGAAATTTCAACGTCTGTGTCCTTCGAGTTTCGATGCGAGAACCTTTCGTTCAGCAGTACTACTCTTTACCACGGAGCTGCGATGACTGCATGGTATTGACTGAAATTAAGGTTCTGTTTCCTTCCGATGCGTAAATGGGGTTTTGAGCATGCACGAGATCGAGTGTTATCAACGATTGGGAACTAAACAGATGATTTTTTATTAGAGTGAGTTGCGATTTTTAATTAATAATTCAGCTAATCATTAGAAATTTAAATTTCTGAGTCTCAGGTACACTAGGAAAGGCCTTCAACTACCCTCACACAAATTTTCAGATTCGTACGTGCCATAGATTTTCGTATCCATCGCACTCATACACACAGACACACAGATATACATACAGAACTAAATTTTCTTTTATAGTATTGATAACAACAATTACTCAAATGAACACCATTAAAGTAACACCATAAAAAATTAATGAATAGAACATAATATAAACATTAACAAGTAATGAAATAATCAGTGTCAAATTTACATCATATTTTCAGAAAAACGTAAAATTAGTTTCCAGTTTCATTAAACTGTTGCTGTGTTGTTATTTTTTTTTTTATTATTTTTTTTTTTTTTTACATTTGTTGTTTCAGAAAATATATTACGCAGGGTGATTGAAAAGTCGTCCAACCCATGAAAAAATATTTTATTTAAAAATACATGCATGATTCAAATACAAACATAAGTTAAATTGAAAGATTGAGTAATCTTAGAAGCAAAATTGAAAGGAAAATTATCGTTGCTACAGGAGGTTTTTCAAAATGTGACCCCTCACTTCCATATAAGCTCGAATGCGCTGTACTATATGTATGGAAACTCTTCTCAATCCTCCCACGTTTATTTATTAAGTCCGTTGTTCCATGTTTGTTTGCAGAATATCCATACACTTTTTTTAAAAATTCCGTGAAATTACAGAGAATCTACTGGTAATCCATAATCTTAAGTCTTATATAAAATTACAGAGATTAGAAAAACAGATATTGTTAAACAACAGAGAAATTATTCGGTAAATTTACGGTAGTAAATTTAATTTTTGTAAATTTATTTTTAATGTTAATACTTTAATTTATTTTTTTAAACTAATGAATTTCTGAACTTCGAAGAATTACAATCTTTCAAATGAATGTGAACTGCTGTACCGTTTACTTTTTACAATAGTTATTTCTATCCGGCCAGGGATTTATCCCGGGTCCCCTTGGTTGGCGAAGAACACTTTACTGACTATAGGAGCCGTTGCTGCTATATGTAATGGATGTCTTTTCTGATTCATCGAAGAAATATTTTTACTCCTACTTTTAATTTAGATTGAATATTACCGAGCTTCATGCATATGGTGAATGAAACTACTGCAAAGGGACTGTTGATAAAAATCCACGCTAACTCCGCAGAGACGAATTTTCTCTTTCTAAAATTTTCTAATTTTTAATAAAACAAATTTTAAACCAAATTTTCTTCTTCGATAAATTTCTATGAAAATTATAAAAGAATTTTAAAAGTGTATTTTGAATTACAAGTTATAACATAGATAAAAAATATCTTTAAATAAAGTCATTGAAATCTCTACCGGGAATTTGATGTAAGAAAAGGAAAATGTCAGTAAAATTATGACCGAGAAAGTCAATCGAATGAATTTAACCGAGATGTAGCATAAAGTTACGGAAAGTCTCGACTTTTTTTCTGTGTTTTTCCAGAAATTTTTAACAGAGTACGGACTGGATATTATTCTCAAAAGTACGTTCTTTTAGGTGATTCCATAGAAGAAAATCAAAGAGTCACAAGTGGGAGCAGTTGAGTTCACAGTTCTTTAAAAATGAAATGTTGCTTTCATAAATATATATATAAGAATTTGTTACTTTACATGTATGTCTCCTTAAACGCTTCAAAGAGTCGAATGAAAAATGTAGCGAAATAAGGCTCAATGATAAAAATTCTTTGTGTTTCAGAAATGTTCTCTTCCATTGTAGCCTAAACAGGGCGGTTCTTATAGGTAACAGGATAAACTGCCTCTGAAATTTCTACTAGTAGTTGCAACGAATGTCACTTTAACGAATTTTTCAGCTTAACGAATATTATTTAAATTGTAAAAAAAAAAAAAAAAAAAAAAAAAAAAAAAAAAAAAAAAAAAAAAAATCCTGTTATTCTATTTTATTATAAAAACATCCACTTTAATGAATTTTCTGTATAGCGAATTTAATTAGTGCTCCCCAGATATTTGTTGTAACAAGATTTTACTGTATACTATTTTCAACAGTATAATGCTAACACCAATAAAAAAAAATAATCCTGTTATTATGTATCTTGGATTTTGTATATTTTTTTAAGGGGTCGGGAACACATTTTCAAAAAAATTTTATTTATTGAGTTAAAATTTTGAAATTTTTTGCGATGGTTAACCATATCATTTGTAAACAAAATCGAATGATAAAACTTCTCATAATTTTTTTAAATTTTTAAATTTAAATTTTGTTAAAAAAGTGGGGGAGTTTAAAATCGTTGTAACTCGAAATATTATTTATAGAGTTTCATTTTTTTCTCATTTAGATAAACAGAAATATATAAGTTTTAATTTAGATTCAGCATTTAAAAAAATATCAATTTAAAAAAATTAAAAATATTTAAAGTAAAAATTAGAAAAAAAAATTATGTAACTTAAAAAAAAAATCATATTTTCAAAAGTAATATATTTTTTTTAATTTGCTGAATCTAAATTAAAGTAAAGCTATTGAAAAAGATATGTTCCAAGTTTGAACCATTTATATGTAACGGTTCTTGATTTATAAGAATTTAAATATGATTAATGGTGAAAAAACCCATCATGAAGAAAAACGCAATTTCACAAGAAGTCGTTTCCTTGACAACCATAGCTTGAAAGGTAGATTATGAAAACAAACCAAAACGAAAAAATTAATATTTCCTGTTCTAATTGAAATAGAAACCTGATTTAAACGTCATTTTAAGAAGAAAATGGCAAAGAAATTTTTAATCGAATAAAAATATTTTTGAAAATTTGAAGATTTTTGTGTCCCGGACCCATTTAAAATTTGAGTTGAGCTAATTTTCGATCACCCTGTATTAGAAGATATATTTTTTCAGGGATACAGTTTTGGAATCACACATACATAAAGTTGGAGTATGTTTTCTGAAACGCTGTCATCGACTTTGACGATTAAAAACCCCTCAGAAATTTCCATTAGGCAAAAGCAGGCGGTCGTCGTAGTGGTAGGTAGGGCGGATTTTTTAATTCTCTCCTAATGTGGGAAAGAGCGACATAACATCTATAAACGCCCTGCGTTTAAAAAACTAATATTATCTAAAATGCAGGCTAGGGAGAATGTTCGTATAACATTAAAGATTTGTTTAATAAGTGGGTAAATGTGATCGAAGATCGCGCAAAGGGTTTCGCTTAAAGGGTCAGCTCTTAAAGCTTCAAAATTTTCGAAATTTTATTTATTTTTTTGTGTTAAACTCCCATCTTTTCTGAACATTTTGATATAATTGTTTTCTTGAAATTTCTATTAGAACAGAAGTTATGGCTTTTAGAATTATACCCTCTCAGTAGCTGAAGCGGCGTTTCCAAATCTTTGAAAGCATTTTTCTCCAAATGACGTTTTTAGGCATAACGCGCAGGATATCTCAAAAACTTGTTGATGTTTTTTCATGAATTTTTCAAAACATATGTTTCATATTAGTCTGTATAAACGGAACCTAAAATTTCCTTTTTATTGTTCAAAAAAATATATTTGTTAGGTAATTATACTGTTGGCATTTTCAAAATTTTGTATTAGCTAAATACAATTTTGCATTAAAAATATAAAAATGCTTTAAATACATATTTATTTAGGTTCAGGGAAGTTATTACAATCTGAAGTATAAGTAGGCACCAAAATTTTCATTCTGGTTGCAAAATTTATTTTGTAATATTGCGCGTAAGCTGTTATACCAATTTTCTACTCGTCAAATGTCTGACAGTTTGGAGCTCCTTATAAATGCTAATTATGCATCTTGCAGTTTTTAAATACATGAAATGAAATAGCATACTTATATCTTTCATCCCATAAAATTTGTTTTTTAATATCATATCCATTTTAAGATATTTAATGTTGAAAATGGTCTTTTTTGTTTCTTTTTTTTTCCAATTTTAAGAGTTCTGAGACTCTTTAATTTTCCTTTCAAAACACCTTAAGCTTTAATTAATAAATCCAAATCGTTAATTTATAATTATTAAATCCTTAACTTTTCAATAAGAAAGTAGATGATAACACCATTAAATGTGATTTTAAAATTATTACAATCGGAAGATATTTTTTTAATCAAATTAAAAATATTCAAGAACGCTTTTCGGACAATTGTTACAGCATATGTTTGTATATCTGAAAAGTAAATTTAATTACATGATTTAATTTTAACTAAACAAAAAACGAAATCCTTAAAATAGCAAAAGAAAAAACAGATGTTTTAATTAATTCTATCATACAATAAAATAGCATCAATATCAAATTTCGTACATTAAAAAAAAAGAATTTTTGAATAAAAAAAATAATGGACCTTATGCACGTGATGTCACTCTCCGGAGCTGGCGGTTTCGTGATCCTCTATTCTGTCCTGTGCACCACAAGAATGCCATTGTGTGCAGCCGCCAATACCGCTACCAGACGACTTTTAGTCTTAACTCAAGTTGCGTACATAAAGTTTAACCGAAATTTCGCAAATTTAACAAATGTTCTCGCATACAAATCATCATTTTGAATTTATATTACAATATATTAAGTATCTACTGCCACAATTACGAATATTTTTGCGGTATTTTTAACAAAAGAACATTAATAATAGATACTCCATAGAACGCTATGCTAATATTCAGAAGTAAGTACCGCCAGCAGACGAATTTTAGCCTCGACATCAGGTCGCATGCATAAGGTCCATTAAAAAAATATTTTACAACAGCTTTTGACGTTAAAATGGGAGAAGAAACTCCGGAGAAAAAATTTCAAACTCCTACATTGAGGTTTTAACCGGGAACCTTTTGATTAGCAAGGAAATATTATTTACGCTGTCTTAGAATTCACTGAGGGTCACTGTGTGTCAAAGCACAGACCGAACACCTGATGTCATTATGACACGAAATTACAAGATGATCATTGTATAACTGACATCTGAAACAGCGTTTAATAGTTACATATTCTCTAATAGGGTACAGTTTTGATTGTATCAGAATTTCTTTATGCATTAGTAATTGCCTAGCTTCTTGTGGTGCTAGCTCAAAGATCCAATTATAATAATTAACATGTAAGAGCTTGTACTTTCTAACAAAGTGTATATCAGGTTCGGGTATCTGGATTAAATCCGAAATATCGAACAAGATATCAGGGATATTTAAGTATTGCGCGGCAGCGCAATACTTATTTATTTCCAGTGTCACTTCTCAATGTTAATTTAACATAGAAAAGCCTATGGAGATGATAACTTTTTCATATTTTCTTCCCACCTTTTTGTCCCTGATGCCACTCATTTTTAGGTGCGTTCGTAATTATATAAATACGTAGCACCTATAGTCGTCGTTCAGTCCATCTGTCTGTCCGTCCGTCTGTCCGTCCGCATATAACAGAGCAAAAACTACCCGACCGAATGATCTGAAATTTTTAATATATAATTGCTGCAAACTTTTGTCGAGCCATTTCCAATTTTATGAACATCGGATGTATAGTTTAATTACAGGGACACCCAAAAGTTTTTCTTTACATTACGGCCAATGGGAAAAATTATTGCAAGTGAATTTTAATGATGTTACAGACTTCCGAATGGTCTGAAATTTTTAATATATAATTGCTGCAAAATTTTGTCGAGCCATTTCCAATTTTATGAAAATCGGATGTATAGTTTAATTACAGGGACACCCAAAAGTTTTCCGTTACATTACGGCCAATGGGAAAAAATTATAGCAAATGCATTTTAATGATTTTACAGCCTTCCGAATGGTCTGAAATTTTTAATATATAATTGCTGCAAAATTTTGTTGAGCAATTTCCAATTTTATGAAAATCGGATGTATAGTTTAATTACAAAGGACACCCAAAAGTTTTCCGTTACATTATGGCCAATGGGAAAAAATTATTGCAAATGCATTTTAATGATTTTACAGCCTTCCGAATGATCTGAAATTTTAAATATATAATTGCTGCAAAATTTTGTCGAGCCATTTCAAATTTTATGAAAATCGAATGTATAGTTTAATTACAGGGACAGTCAAAAGTTTTCCGTTACATTACGGGGAATGGGGAAAAAATTATTGTAAGTGCATTTTAATGATGTTACAGACTATGCACTTATGAAGAGCAAAAAAATATACATTCAGTACAATATGGGGTGCAAAAAATAATTATAAAACTAGTTATAGTACGAACGCACCTCATTTGCCACGTTTGACGAGCAATTTCCAACTTGTTTATTCTTTACTAATTCTAATAATATTATAAATTTAAAGTTTAAAAACGTTTGCCTGACGTCAGGGTCAAAACGAATGGCAAAATACTTTTGCTTATGGTTGAATTATAACCCAGAGAGAAACAAGGGCCAATTTATTTGTGTATTATTCAAATATTTTTCTTAATAATTCCAAATTTCACTTTTTTCAATGAGAATCAACGGACATTTTTAATAGAAAATGTAACTTTTTTTCTTCATTGTTGCAAAAATTTCAAAAGCCGTAATAATAATTTATTTGGTTTTAGTAGAAAGATTCCCACGTGAAAAATTTTAATTGAAATAGGGTTTTTTTTTTTTTTTTAGAATTAAAAAATATGGCGTCATAGTGGAAATAAAAAGGACATTTTCAAACATTTCTAAATAATATAAAGAGTACTAATATTATTAAATACAGAAAGCAAGTGAAAATGACGTCAGATGTTAAACAAAAAATTTAAATATATCTTACCCATACTCATTTTAGAACAAGAATTTTAATTATCGTTAGAATTAATAAGGATAGTTAAGGAGCTCATGACTAAAAAAACAGCATTGTCTTAAATATTTAAGTATTGCGCGGCAGCGCAATACTTATTTATTTCCAGTATCACTTCTCAATGTTAATTTAACATGGAAAAGCCTATGGAGATCACAACTTTTTCATTTTTTCTTCCCACCTTTTTGTCCCTGATGCCTGATGATACTACAGTGGTGAAACATTTTGAATTACACATTGGTAAACTGCATCACACATTGTGAAGCAATACCGCATACATCAAATCCAGATGATGATGCTGTCTATTAATTTTGCAATGGTTCGTCTGAGTGCAGTAGTTATTAAAAAACTTGACATATTAAACAAAAACATAATTTGAAGAACAAATAAAAAAAAAAGAAATTTATTTCCTGCATTGTTTAAGCCCGAGAAGGGACAGATATTAAGTTATTTCATTCAATTAGTTCTACATTTAATGTTAAATTTTTGTAACAAATTAGTCTAGACAACTGAAGATTAAAAAATGAAAATAAAATTCATACAATATGATACTTAAAACACCTTAAAAAATTAGATTCCGTTCAAAGGAAATCGAAATAAATCTTAGACTTCTTCCATTTTTATAATTGAAAATATTTGTGTTGCAGATTGTGTATTATGTTTATTACAATTGGCCATAAAATGATAATATGCATGCAAAATACAAAACTTTAAAAAAAGTCTAAGATTTATTTCGATTTCCTTTGAACGGAATCCAATTTTTTAAGGTGTTTTAAGTATCATATTGTATGAATTTTATTTTTATTTTTTAATCTTCAGTTGGCTTAACTAATTTGTTACAAAAATTTAACATTAAATGTAGAACTAATTGAATGAAATAACTTAATATCTGTCCCTTCTCGGGCTTAAACAATGCAGGAAATAAATTTCTTTTTTTTTATTTGTTCTTCAAATTATGTTTTTGTTTAATTTAAATTTTCAGCAGATTACAAATGATGACACGAATAGTCTTTGTTATATTAAGTTTAGCAGGGGATAACGAATTTAGAGAGGAATTGCTAACTTCTGTAAATTTTTCATTGTGTTTACATTTCGTGTGTTGCTCGGGGCTAAGATATGTGTCTTTTTTATCATTTTCCAGCTGTGGTAATTTCTCATGTTTACAATTATAAAAGGTAACAGTTTGTGTCGTTTTATCTAGGACAGATGAAGGGAATTTATTGTTGACATTTCGCACTTGATCAGCCCGAGTTTTACTACGTTTAGTTTTGCCCTTCTGTTGTACTGTAATTTCATGTAATTTCTCTAACACCTTCTGATTTACAAAAAATAAATTATGTTTTTCATTTTGCAGCTTGGAAAAATCATTTATTAGAATTTCAAAAAATATTTTACCACAGCTTTTGACCTTAAAATGGGAGAAGAAACTCCGGAGAAAAAATTTCAAACTCCTACATTGAGGTTTTAACCGGGAACCTTTTGATTAGCAAGCTGGTGCTTTACCACGGAATCATCTAGCTCACGAGCGAAAGAAACCAAAATTAAAGTTCTGTTTTAAAACCTAAATCGCAAAAATGGTCGGATGTCATTAAATTAATTCGTTTAATGAAAATAATATGAGACTTTTTCAAAATTTTATGATTTGTCGTGTGATCGGGACAGCTATAAATATACAAAATTTAAAGTCTCTAACTTATACAGCTTCTGAAAACAACCTCTGTGATGGAACTCTGTGAAGAATAACCAAACTTTTAAAAAAAATTATGACTATACTCCAATTAAAACTGGTTTTATTATAAAATATATGTAGTTATACCTATCCAAATCAAGGTAAATTTGAACCTCATTGAAAGTTATTCACCATTTTGTGTCATCATCATTTGAAGGGATTTTTGTCAAAACGAATATTTTTCACATTGCGCGCATCATATTTCCAAAACTAAGTAACACACAAACTTAATATTTTGCATTATATTGTATTGTTGAATACTCATATAAAAATGCACTAATACTCAATAAAAACTCCATAAAATACTCCAATACACTGGTATTTACTCACAATATAACAAAATAAGCCGCTCATTGCTCCTCTCAAAAAGCCAGACATTCCATCAACTCGTAAACAGAACGCGGATGATCATAAAAATATTGCCAATAATACAAAGCATAAATATTACCGAACAGTATTTTATATATTTTATAACCTCTACCTATTTTTAAGTAATTACCCGTAATATATTTATTTTTTTATTACTAGGGGGCTCTGCCCCTACGATCTACGCTCGCCAACTCCCGTTCCGACTCCCCAGATTCTAAAAATAGGATAATTTCATCGGCTTTAAAAAGATTTAATTATAATTTAAAAAAAACAGTGGCGATCTCCCTGTAAACGGGTTTTCATTCATATTCCTTGGATTGGACATTTTTAAGGCGAAATCAGTGTTTGTTAAGGGGTGCAACTTTTCGTCTTTGATTTAAAGTAAAAAAATAGTTAAAAATTTGAAAATAAGCTAATGTAAAATGAATTAAGTAAACAGAGTCTTTGTCTCTCGGTTTTTTAACAGCTCTATAAGAAAATCCTTTTAAATAACGCATTTGAAATGTATCGTTTTATATCAGACGTAATTTTCACCAAAGTTTTCTTTCTCTTTTTAACACAAATATGAAAAAACTTTTGTTGTTAGAAAGGAAATATTATTTACGCTGTCTTAGAATTCACGATAGTAGTTGAAATAATTGTCTCAAAATATGAAATAAATGTCTCGCGCCAATATATTTTTTAATTTAAACTGTTTTGCCAACTGTCAATTATTTGGCCTTTTTAAATATGACGTAAATTTCCTACGTTTACGACTTTTAACGCATAATAATGAACTTATTATTTAAAAATTTTCTTTCTCTTTCAAAATTCATGCGTAACTATAGTTTTTATGAATAATTTTCAACATTTTCCTGATTTTTAACACGCAAAAACTTAATTCTAATTTGAAAGTTTTTTTCTGGTTATAATAGCCACGTGTAAATAAATTTTTAATTTGAAGGAAATATTATTCTTTGCTCTTTTTTAAAAATTGGCAACAGTTTAAAATAATACCCTTTTTCTAAAATATATAAAAAATCTCTCTTGAAATGCTGCAAATTTGAATTTAAAATGGACATAAATCCTCAAAAAATGAGTCAAATTAAAAAAATAAATGCAGTCTGCACACCGGGAACTTCTAAAGTTTTAAATGGTGTAAAAATGTTTACATTCCTACGTATAGTTTTTGCTCAAATAATTTTTTTAAACGATTTTTACCAGCTTTAACATTAAATATCTCTTAAAATAATTATTCGATTTAAAAACTGTCTGTATCAGCGTGTTTCTCAAACATTTCTCTATAATAGCGCCAATTTTCACATTTTTGTGTGAAACAGTTTTCTTAATAATAACGAAGAAAGACCCCCCCCCCCCCCCGGTCACAAGAAGTATGGATGCCGATCTAGGAGTGTACCGGGAAGATCTACGCAGATTGTTATTGGTCCATTTCCAAACCATTACTTTTTTTATATATAGAAGGATTATTGAAATTTATCATAAATTTTGTATTTTATGGTTTAATTGTTTGAAAAAATATTTTCATCTGGAAACTTGATTATTATTTTAGATTGAATATTTTAAGAATATATAAATATAATATTAAGGGTATATATCCATGAAGGAAAGAGATAGATGGAGATGCAGTATGTCGTAAAAACTGTTTGTAATATGATGCGCGTTATCGCTCAAATTTAAATGCCCTCATTCGGCCCAAACAAAACAAGCACGTGGAACAAGTACGGAATTCTTTGACATCTTCCGCGCATTTTTTTTCTCTAAATGAAAATGATCTGCTTATATTTAGGCATTCTAGAGTAACATTTCATTGTATTATGAATTAAGAACTGTATTACTAGAATTTTTCTTCTTTTTTTTCGAAAGCACGTGATTGTGTTTTGGCCGAACGTAGCGGATTTTAGGGTTACGTTTTTGACGTCACCTCCAGCCACCACACTTCATCTCTATTATTTCTCTTTACTCTATGGGATATATTGAATATATTTTGTATAATCCAGCGCGCAACACATGTATATCGAATCCCCTTTTTTAAAATCCTTAATTAGAAAATCTTAATTAATCTACATTCTAATTATTTTTCATTAAAAGTATTTAAAGGAAACACAAACTGTACAATTTACTCTGAAAAAATTCTTTAATTTGAAGAAACATTTACGGATCCAAATTTTTTTTTAATATTGTCTTGAAATCAAGTAATATCTGAGCTGTTGAAAGTGATCTCCCCCTTAAAGAAGTGGAAAAGAAAATAATAAAGATATACATAGTGTTTAAATAGTAACATGTCTATCGATTTTTTTTCCCTTTTTAACATTTATTTAAGTTTGAAGAAGAAACATTTGATGGAAAGTTAAACACACTTAGTACATTCACTTGTAATTCATCAATATTTAATTTAAACGCAGATTTTTTTTTTCACATTCCAGATGTTCTGCTTTCTATCTTCTTCTGTTACATACAACTCGCATATCTGTATTTAAATTAAAAAAAAGGTAAAAAAGATAAAATAGTGAAGAAATGATACTTAGACCTTAATTAAGCTTTCATAGAATTCTTAATTGCTCGTTAAATAACTGATGTTAAATAAAGTTTTCCATTAACTCATAGCACTGAGAAAAGTTTAAAGAAATCCCTGACGACCCATTAAAAATAGTCTATTGCATTACTTTCTAATAGGGGGATTTTGATTTTTCTTAACGTTTCTTTTAATAAAAGTGGTATATTTTTTAATTACAATTAATAGAATGTGAACTTTAAAATAAATAACAAATTTTAGAACTGTACATTCGTATTTTGTTTTTTATCATTCTAATTTTAATCATGTTTCCATAATGGGGAATAAGCTTAGCTTATCAATGGATTTTGTTTTTAACACCTTTCAACATAGTTGTTTATGAATTAGGTCTATCTTTTCGTCTGTCTTTACGTTTGTCTGTCTTTCCGTGCTATAACTCGTGTAAATATACTCGTATTTTCATGACATTTATATATCTTATTGATGTTTACTATGGTATGATCGGTATTGAAAATAAACGGTAGCAGTTATAGTCTATACCAGTGGTTCTAAACGTGGGGCGCATGCCTTACCGGGGGGGGTAATTTGACTTTTTAGGGGGACAATTTCAGATTTGCACTGTCTTTTTATTTATTTATTTTTTTTTTTAAAGTAATGTTTTCGACTAAAAATAAAAAAAGTAATACATGCACTATTTAAAAATAAACAAGTTTTTTTTGTTGAATTTGAAAAAAGTCCCGAATCAAAAAGTTTAAAATGTAATCTATTTCAGAATAATTATGTGAACAAGCTTTTAAAATTCCTTATCATCCCCTTCTCCTTTTCTTATTTTTAAAAATGTCTAATTTTTCTGGTTACTACGTTTTTTTACAATTTTTCTCAATCGATGAGCTATTTTTATCTCTGCTATGTGTATCACAAAGAAATTTTTACGCGTGAAATTACTTAAGGGTACACCTAAATCTTATTGTCTTTATCATATTTAATTTTAAAAATATTTAAAATAACTAAAAGTAGTAATACCAACTTTATAAAATTTATACATCTATCTTTCATAGCATAAGAAATAGATAAATAGTAAATATCTATGGCTGGAGTGCAGGCCTCCCATAAGGCGAATGAATATTAAACATAGACATTTTAAATTTGAAAATGTGATAATACATTACAGTTAATTAACTCTCTAATTCCCACGATATAATACGTTCTAGAAAGTCCTTATTTGAGAGAATCTGAATTCATACCAGAAATTTTCAATAATGAATTCCGCTTTATTTAAATACAGAATGTATGTAATTAAATAAAGCAAATATTGTTATTTTTAATTTCTGGTATGAATTTGGTATGTCTGAATGAAAAAATCTACTAAATTCGAAACACTGGTGGTAGCATAAATGCTACCATGGGCATTATAGGGCGATAATCGGGGAGAGAAAAAATAAATATTTTTTGATGGGGAATAATGGCTATTTAAAATTCATAAAGGATAGAAGCTTGGAATGCTTTTTGTTTATATGGTTACCCGTAGAAAGAAAATTTGGTTTCCAAAGGTTTTCCAACAACTCTCAATAAGTAACTAAAATGAATTATAAAATGTGTCAATGTTGTCAATTTTAATGCTAAATATGGGAGACTCTTTAAGGATTTTGTGAAGATAAAACAGTTTATATAACACTTTTGTTAAACATCTAGATAAGTTGAAAAGGAACAACAGCACCATTTTGACATAAAAGTGAACATTTATCGCATCATTGCATTAAAAAAAATTATGTTAAAACTACATTTCTGGCAAAAAAATCACTTCTATGATAAATTTAAAAATGTGAAGTGAATGTTATAGTTAAACTTCTGTTAGGTTACCTTCAGGTGAAAAAAGTACACTTTTCAAATAATGAAAGATATGTAAGTTATAGAATATGTGTTAGGAGGAAGGGCATCGTGATTTTACAGATGCTTCGGTGGGGCGTGGACAGTAAAAGATTGGGAACTACTGGTCTTGACACTCAAAAGAATTCCGTCACATTACAGTCTACGGGGAAAATCATTTGCTGTGTAATTTAAAGATATTACACTATTTCAAATATATTTAAAATTATATATATATCACTGAAGTGAACTTCAAGAAGGTTACTGTATGTTACGCTTTTTTGTTGTCAATACGATGGTAATTATCACGCAAACTCCAGTCAACCACTCGAAGAGACTTCGAATAACCGCTGTTTTGTTAATAGGCTGTCACCACAGATATATGCGTGCTATCGGACACAATGTGAGTAGGATAATAATTAAATACTAATTTATTCAGTCAATATTAAAAAATAATTTATTTACAGGTTATTTACGTAAAAAAAACATTATTTACAATTATAGGCTCAGATAAAGCAGATCCTGCCCAACACCAAGTTATTCGTTGAAATAATGTCTACGTACTAGGTAGTATTATTAATCTACGCGCTATTCTCTTCTCACTTTATCGAACTCAACAAGGCTTATCGGAGAACCACTTAAGTATCTCCCTTTGCACATACGTTTCTCCTGGCAAGATTCTTTTCTCAGGAACACTTTCACTGGCAAATCCAAGGCTCAAACCTCTAGCTTCTACGCACGAGACTTCAGCCAAGACTCCCCAACACTCTCTCTCAGCTTCTACCTCAAGAGAAAAGCACGTGGGGTCCTCCCCTGTACAATCAAGGAATCGCCTTATCTCCCATTCGCGCCCTCGGTCAGTCATTTAGTAGGGATAACCAAGGATTTCTTTTGTTTCTTTATCTATTTTCTTTCTTGACCACATTCTCGTATACAAAATAAATACTGGTATGTTGTTTACACAATGGATCTTTTCATACAATAAGATATGAATATAATACCTCATTCCAAACTTCAAGATAAGAAATATGTTTCTCTAACTCAAGTACGTAGAACGTGATTTACATACAAAATATAATAAATAAAGAAAAATAATAATAATTAACAGTAATCTTAATTAGTCACACGCTCATTAAGCTCAGAAACCTGATACTATAGACTACTATGTTCATAGCATTCATAGTTTATTTACAGGGGCACACAAAAGAATTCGGTTACAGTGCTGTCTATGGAGAACAATTGCTGAAACAAAGCGTTTTCAGTTGTGTTACGCGTTTTTAATTTTAACAGTTTGTTTTGCATATTATTTGGTATGTATAAACTTTATAGGTCATATACAGGGCTTCACAAAACATCTCCAGTACATTCCATGCATGATGGAAATTGTTGAAGGAGAATTTTCCACTTTGTTTTCTAACTAAAATAATGTTACCATGTTATTTAGCATTTATAGCTATAACAAATCTGTAGGTCTTTTACAAGGCTGCACAAAATAATTCGGATATTTTCCCGACTATTGGTATTATTTGCTGAAATTAGGTTTTCCAATGTGTTAATCGTTTTACAAATTATTTACTTAGGCATCCTCTTTCACTTTATTGAACGGTGAACTTTTATTATAGTATTCTGAATGTGGAAAAGTGTTGGAAAGTGTTTCATAATCTATGATTGATGCGTGATTTTCGTTCTTGTTGCATTTGATCTTAAAGTTTATATTTTCATTTACTTTTTGTTATTAAAGTCTTTTAAAAATACTATAATAGACATAATTCAAAGGACCACTGTCAGATTTCGCGCTAGAACAAAAGTAAGATGGTATTGTTTTATTTTTTACTAGCAGCCTTCGCCTGCTACGCTGGTCGGTTTCTCTAAAAGAATCTTGAATCAAACGAAATATATCTAGCAAAGATGAAAAAAAAATCCTTAATATCTAATCAAGTATCCACAATTGTTGTCTTATTCGTATCATGTTGCATTATCCAGTTCAAAGTCGATGTTGGCGACATAATAGACAAATCACTGAAATACCAAAATCACTGATGTACAGTCGTGAAAAAAAAAAAAAAGTAAACAGTAAAAAGTTCTAGATTTATTATTAACATGCTATCAATAATTTTTATTTTTAAATAATTTAAACAATGCTATAGTACTTCAGTAGGCAAGTTTGAGTGAATTGTATTTGAACTTGGCACACACTTAGATATCACTTCTTTTCTTGGCTTTTTTTTTTATAGAACTTGGCTTTCTTTTTTCATAGTTATGTTTTTGTTAGATAATTAATTACGTCATTAATCGGTTACTTCATGATATTAAAAGAGGAAATACATTTAAAGAATGTCATCGTCTGCTTGTTTATTTAAAACATGATTTCTTTTTCTTTTTTTATTGATGTGGGTGGCTACACTTGTTACTTTAGAATAGTATAATTTAATTGACTGTGTTTATGAAGGGGATTTCGTGTACCCAGGTTCATAAAACGTTGTAAAAACTCCAACACAAAATTTCAGAGGGCTTAACTTATTTTATTATGGAAACTTTTAAAGGGATGGCCGTGACATACAGAGAAAAGGGGAGAAGTTACCAAGATTGCCCGGATGGGCGGGCCCCACGAGGGGGAATGCTGATCTCTGGAGCGCTCAAAATCGGAAGCAGTAGTGATAAAGTATTTGTTACAATTACTCACGCTTTGGCGAGCTTAAGACAACCATATCTAAAATATTGGCAATAACGCGTGTGGCAAAGCAATCAGTAAAAATCACGAAGCTCTACATTGAATTAAATTATACGCCATGACGGGCTTATATGGTTGTAAGAAAATCAGATTCTAGTGGTTAGGCGGGGTAACTGAGAAAAATAGTTATACACGTGATATTACATGTACGTTACAATTTAACAACTGTCTGTATTAGTCATGAGGGCACATGGTCGTTATCTGACAAAATCAAGAATGGGAATTAATAGGAATGCAAGCCAAAAGTATGAGAAAGATTTAATGCACAGTTCTGTGTTACTCATAAAATATGTATTACATATTGTCGGCTGAGAGTCCAAGGAAATTCATTTCTATTTTATTCTTTTATTTTATTTCAACGGAAAATCACTGCGGTTAAGATTTATTTGTGTACACGTGTCTGTGGGAAGTTAAAAGAAAAAGGAAATGGCTGATAAAAGTGATGCATGCATTTAAAACGAACTTTTAAAGCATAAATGAAAGTTACATTAGTGTGAGGGGGGGGGGGGGAGTGAATGAATACAAAAGTACGACATTAAGTATAAAATATCAAATTTAAACTAAATATTTTAATTGGAGGAGGGGGGGGGATAATGACAAAAAAAATGAATAATTAAAGTTAAATGTTGATTCTTCGCTAGGGAAGAAGGTTTTAATTGAATATATAACGGAAAAGCCGTTATATATATATCACCCAGCAGCGCCAGAAAAAAAACTGTGATGCTTGCAGAACAGTTTTTTTGTTAAATTTACAAATTATGTCCAAATGATGTTACAAATGATTATGACTACTTTGTCCACCCCATACGCACAATTACATAAAACATATTTAACATAATAATAAAGATAAGCCTCTATATATATAAAATACCTGTGTGCTTGCAATTTGATAAATGTTTGCATAAAGCAAAGCTTTTCAGGTCATGATCAATGGCGCCTTTTTTATTATTTATCTATTTCCTTGGACATCACTAGTCCCAACAGTCTCCAAGAAAGGCAAAATATTAATTTATTTGTAATAGGTTCCTTTTTTAAAAATCTATTGTATTTGTTGTATTAGACGCTGGTACCAGCATTTTTTCATGACCAAATAAGAGAAGTAATTTTAAGTATACTGTTGAATTTTCTTCTCAAAATAAAAATAAACATAATATAAATGCAAGGAATAAGAGACACAGACACAACTTTAAAATGAAACTGAAGATAAAAGACATATATATGTCTGTAATTAAAAAGATAAATGAAGTACAATTAAACTAAAAATAAAAATGTAAAAATATAATTTTTTGCACACACCACAGGACTACAAAACAACGGGACGCATATAGCATGCCCATGAATGAGTGTAGCCCTTAATCTTGTTGACTAACAAGTGTGATGACATGTTTAAGACATCAGCTCAAGAGGAGGAGGGAGTTTTGAGACCCATACATCCAGCGATACATAGGTCCCTGCTCCCCAAAGATCACATTGACCTTCAAAGGAGCATGCATCGATGAATCATATTAAAAAAATTATGTTTGTTGAATTGGAACATCAATTCAAGGGTATGTCTCTCTACACAATGAAGTTTGGACTCTTAGGGCAAAAATTTTGAACGGGAACAAAACTTCAAAGGGGATAAATTAAAAATAAAAAATTGAGATAAATATCTCATATATCAAAGATAAAAGGTCAGTCCGAGTGTATGGAGTAACTGTTTGACATGGTCGGGTAAGTATACAACTGCGATTTTTTTTTTAAATAAACTATAAATTTGTGTTACCTACAATGTATCAAGAAGGATATTAACTTTAACTGTATTGTATAGTATTAAATAATGTGTTTAAAACATTTAGTGTAACTGCAATAGGTCGAAAATGGTACAAATTAAAAATATTTTAAAGAACTGTATTGTGAAGTTATGCTATTACAAAAAAGCATTGTAAAAGCTAATACGTGTTTAATGTTTACGTGAAGCATAACCAGAGATTTTACTTAATCTCCAAATTAATAAAAAGTGAGTGTAATATGTAAATGTAGAAACAAAAAGAATTGTGCTGAAGACAAATAAAACATCATGAGTGTGAAATTTAAAAAAAATTGGGATGTGAAGGGTTAACTTCCTATAAACTGATAAATCTTTGTTGTTAAACAAAGTGATGGTGACATGTGAATGTCATAACATAAAAGAACTATAATAATAAAGGAAAATTAAGAATATGCTAAAATTTAAATTTTAATAAAAGTTTATGTTGCGAATATCATGTAAAGTCAAAAGTAGTTCCTGGTATAATGAGACATAAAAAAAAATAAATAAAATAAATCTTAATGTGAAAAGTGAAAAACTAGAAAAGTTAAATGCTTTCAATTGTGTGCAATTTTTTTTAAACATCAATGAACAAACTTGTGAGAGTATATCTATGAACCGAAGAAAATATATGTGTATTTCAATGAACGAAGCAATGTAAAAGTATATCACAATGAACCGAAACCGTGTATGTCAATGAACAAGGGTTAATATCAACGACTTAGTTGTATGTTGAATGAACACAGCAATCTAAGTACCTCAATGAGCAAAAAGTGAAAATTACTGCGATGAACTAATGTAAAAAAGTATTTCACTGACTTAAAGTGTAAAAGTAATGCTATGAACTAGTCTGTGTAAAAAAATAAAATTGCTATGAACAAAAGTGTCTAACAAAAGAATACAATTGCTATGAACTAAAATGTAAAACAAAACAAAAGAAAAAAAAACAAACATTGAACTAATATATAAGATTAAACGAAAAGAAAAAAAACAAACGAAGTATGAACTAAAATGTGTAAGAAAAATCCTATGAACTAAGAGTTGTCACCAAAGAACAAAATGATAGTGCAATTGGTCCCTGAAGTACACAAAGAATTGGCAACGCAATGAACTAGTGTAAAGTTTTTCTATGAGCAAAATAAACTATGAACTAAGATGTGTTAACTATGAACAAGATTCATCATGTACATATGGAACCAAGAGCATTGTATCACAAGTAAAAAAAATGTATAGCCGAAAGTTAAAACAAACAAAAAGAACTGTGTTTTTTTAATTAAAGAAAAGCAAAAAAAGACACATGTAACCAGGAAATGCTACCTATGTGATAAAATGTAACTGAATAAACTTAAACAAGATAAACAAGTGAAATTTTTATCCAAATTTCTAAAATAGATATAAAAATGTAACTAGTGTAGTAGTGAATGATTAAAGTTGTATTAATGTGTACACTTTCAACTACAACAATCTTTCAAAATGTGAAAATCAAGATGTCTGACGACCCGCATCTGAAAATTTGTCACTTTTGTTCCAATTCTATATTCATTTAACTATTTTTCGGCTAAACAATCAAATGAACAAGCAACTCACTGTACACATGTATTTACGAAATGTTGAAAGAGAAAAAATTTGTATAGCTAACATCAAACTTCAATTAAGTATTAATAATAATGTCGAATGATGACATATGTATGTAAATATAAGAAAATGAAAAGCTTGAAAAAAATGATGTAAATAGTAACTCTTTCATAGTGATGTGTGTTAGTTAAAACTGAAAAATGTATCTTATGTTGCTTGTTTTTTTACTTTTGCTTTGTTTGTTTTAAAGAAAAAAAATTACATGAGATGTTTATGGGAATGTGTTGCAGTTGTATACTTTTTCTCGATTTTGACTGATGAATTTTTTTAATGATGGAAAGGAGTGTACAAATGCTGTGTGGAAAATGTCAAAGTTGGTGTTGTTGCTTTCATTATTCCTAATGCAATTAATGCATTTTGGAGGATTTCTACACTGAGGGTCACTGTGTGTCAAAGCACAGACCGAACACCTGATGTCATTATGACACGAAATTACAAGATGATCATTGTATAACTGACATTTGAAACAGCGTTTAATAGTTACATATTCTCTAACAGGGTACAGTTTTGATTGTATCAGAATTTCTTTATGCATTAGTAATTGCCTAGCTTCTTGTGGTGCTAGCTCAAAGATCCAATTATAATAATTAACATGTAGGAGCTTGTACTTTCTAACAAAGTGTATATCAGGTTCGGGTATCTGGATTAAATCCGAAATACTGAACAAGATATCAGGGATATTTAAATTTTCAGCAGATTATAAATGATGACTTTTAAATATCATTGACGTGCTTTATGCGATCTTTAAACTTAAGCATATTCAGATAAATCAAAACACAACATCTTACAGAGCGACATAACTTTATTCTGAATACATGCCGACAGGTACGGCCATCTAGCGGATGTAAATGTAATCACATGTATAATATGTAACACGCCCTTTTTTCAAAAACATGAAAGTACATATATAAATAATTACCTGAACTGGATACTTCATAGCTTTAAATTAAACAAACAAATTAAATTATTTACCTTTAGAGTCCAAAGAGAAATTAAACTAAGTTAGCTTTACTTTAGAGTTCTATTGCTAAACTATTTTAAATTAATGTTAAGTTCAAGTGTCTCTATAGCGGATCGGTTTAACAATTTGTCTTGCTGATCGTCTTAAAACTGGAGATGTTGTTTGGGTATTAAAATTTGATGAGCCATTTGGATTATTTCTGGTGTTGGTACTATTGGAATCTGGCTCTGCAATATTTTCTGGTGAAGTTGGATAGGGATCTTCAACTGTTGGTGTTGTTATGTTGTTATTGTAAACTTGAGAATGATCAAGCTTAATATGATATCTGTTTCTTCTGTACATTCCTCCATCTCTTCCTTTTATTAAATAAGATCTTGGTTGAGGTCCTACTTGAACTATGGTACCTTGCATCCACGGACTCTTCATTTTATGCCGGAACCACACCTTTGCATTGTTGAATAGTTTTGGTAGATGAGTTGCTTGTCTGTTGTCATATTTATTTTGGATTACCTGCCTCTCTTTCAAAGATTTAGAAGCTTCTTTTATTTCAAATTTTGGTGTTAATCGTGCAGGATGAGCTGGTAAAAAGGATCTTAATCTTCTGCCCATTAACAATTCAGATGATGAGGGAAGATCTTTAGCAGGTTGGATTCTATAGTCAAGTAGTACTAAATAAATATCTTTTCCATCTTCTTCAGCTTTTCTGAGTGAATTTTTTATGGTTTGCACTGTTCTTTCTATCTGACCATTAGCTCTTGGAAAATGTGGCGAAGTAATGTTATAAAAAATTTGCCAATCTTTATAAAATTTCTTAATTTCATAAGAGTCGAAGGGCGGGCCACCATCACTGACAAATTCTTCAGGTATTCCATGAGTACAAAAAATATACTTCATAACAGGTATGACAGCTGGGGCTGTTGTGCTTTTCAGAGGTTTCAATTCAACATACTTTGAAAAATAATCTACCATTAAAAGGTTTTGCTGTCCTTTCAAATAGAAAAAATCGCAGGATACTTTTTGCCATGGCCTTTCTGGCAGATCAATATCTAGTAAAACTTCTTTTTGATTTGCTCGTTGATACATCTGGCAGATTTTGCATTTGGATATGAAATTTTCTACATCTTTGTTAATGTTAGGCCAATAAAAATATTCTCTTGCTTTAACATTGGTGGGCACTACACCTTTATGTGAAATGTGTAATTTTTTCAAAATTTCTTCTCTAGCTGCAGTTGGTACAACAAGTTTTTGCCCTCTACAAATTATACCTTCTTTTGTTACATATAACTCTTCTTTACAATGCCAGTAAGCTTGTGCAGCTGTTTCTGTTTTGCATTTTTCAGGCCAACCATTCGTCTTATGATATAAAACATCTTGTAACTCTTCATCGTCAGCTGTCATTTTTGCCAATTCACTTCATTTCTCATGAGAAGCTTGTGTCAAAAGATTAACTTTGGCAAATGATTCCAGATAATCTCCCTCATCAAAAATTTCTGTAGCTGACTGTGCTCTAGACAAAATATCGGCTATGATAAGTAGTTTTCCAGGAACATATTCAAGACTTACATTATATCTATTTAGCCTAAGCAACAGGCGTTGCAGACGAGGAGAAATCAAATCATATGGTTTTTTACTAAGACCCAGCAGAGGTTTATGATCAGTCTGTACAATAACAGGTCTACCATACGTGTAATAATTAAAGTGTTCTAATCCATAGATAACAGCTAACAGTTCTTTCTCAATCTGTGCATAACGTTGTTGTGCATCGGTTAAAGAAGCTGACCCAAAAGCAACTGGTTTGTTTTCTTGAAGAAGAGTAGCACCTAATCCATTCTTACTAGCATCAACAGATACAACTACACTTTTATTTTCATCAAAATATTGTAAATATGGAGCTTTAATTATAGTTTCTTTTATACGTTGAAAATCTTTTTGAATATTACTGTCCCACAACCATTCACTGTCTTTTTACTTTCTTCTATCTTCAATAGAAGAAAGTATTGTAATCGAAATTTTTTTCGACTTCCGGTTTTCGACGGATTTGCATGTTTTAGGGGTCAGAGATTCCAAAAAACATGTTTATAGAAAATGTCTGTCTGTCCGTCTGTCTGTCGCCGTTGTACCATCAAAAGGTGTATGAAGTTATGTATAGAATTAAACCAAAATTTTATTATAAGTTTTTGGTTATGGCAAGCAGGTCCTCCCGGAATTTGGAAAAAATTCGCCGGTAGGGGGCGCTGATATAACAATTTTTGTGCGATTTTGAATATTGTACCATCCAAAAGTGTATGGAGTTATGCATAGAATTGAACCAAATTTTTAGTTTAAGTTTTTGGATATGACAAGCAGGTCCTCCCTGAATTTGGAAAAAATTCGCCGGTAGGGGGCGCTGTAAATGCGTTTTTTGTGCGATTTTGAATATTGTACCATCGAAAAGTGTATGAAGTTATGCATAGAATTGACCCAAATTTTTATTTTAAGTTTTTGGCTATGGCAAGCAGGTCCTCCCTGAATTTGGAAAAAATTCGCCGGTAGGGGGGCGCTGTAATAGCGATTTTTGTGCGATTTTGAATATTGTACCGTCGAAAAGTGTATGAAGTTATGCATAGAATTAAACCAAATTTTTATTTTAAGTTTTTGGATATGGCAAGCAGGTCCTCCATGAATTTGCAAAAAATTCGCCGTTAGGGGGCGCTGTAATAGCGATTTTGAATATTGCACCATCGAAAAGTGTATGAAGTTATGCATAGAATTGAACCAAAAAAAAAATTTAAGTTCTTGGCTATGGCAAGGAGGTCCTCCCTTAATTTGTAAAAAAATCGCTCGTAGAGGGCGCTGTAATAGCGATTTTTGTACAATTTTTGTGCCATTTTTAATATTGTACCGCCGAAAAGTGTATGAAGTTATGCATAGAATTGAACCAAATTTTATGTGTTTATTTTTGGTCATGTCACGAAGGTCCTCCCTGAATTTGGAAAAATTCTGCCGGAAGGGGGCACTATAATTGCGATGTCTGTACCATTTTCTTTATTGTACCATCGAAAAGTGTATGAAGTTATTCATATAATTGAACCAAATTTTTTGTGCATGTTTCTGGCTATGGCAAACAAGTCCTCCCTGAACTTGAAAAAATTCCGAAAGAAGGAGGCGCTATAATTCCGATCTCTGTGCCATTTTCATTATTGTACCATCGAACAGCGTAAAAAATTATGCATACAATTGAACCAAAATGTTTGTGCTTGTTTTTGGCTTTGGCCAACAGGTTCTCCTTGAATTTGGAAATATTGCGCGGTAAAGGGGCTCCGTGCTAGCGATTTTTGTATACTTTTCTTGATTTTTCGTAGTTCTATTGTGCATCGGCGGCTCATGCAGCGGCGGGAACTCGCTTCCTGCTAAGCCGGCTATTCGCAAACAGCTGATAACGACAGAATAAGGAAAAATTAATAATTTTAACAAATATCATGATATAGATTAACTCGTTTTTGGTCCGTTTAATTGACTTGAGCAGAAATTTAAGATGAAAATCAAAGTTGGTATAGTATTGAATTAATAATATTGAAGTATTAACATGTGTAACTAGGTTTTGAAATATTAAGATGTATAAGATAGAAGAAAGTTTTGGGATTGGCACATCCAACTAGTTTCAAAAGTTGACGTAGAGAATGAGTCAAATTAGACAAATGTGGTGTAAATTTAGCGAGATATGTTATCGTACCCAAGAAAAGTTGCAAATCTTCTTTATTTTTGGGAATCGCAAACTCATGAATGGCCTTTACTTTATTTGGATCAGGTTCAATACCTTTATCAGACAGTACATGTCCTAAATAATTCACAGATGTTAAACAAAGCTGAGTTTTTGCTATGTTAAATTTCAAATTTGCTTTCCTTGCCAGTGTAAGTGTTCTGTGCAACAATTTACAGTGTTCTTCAATCGTGGATGAACCTAGAGCAATATCTTCAAAATAAGGATTTATTTGTGGCTCAGTTTCAAAAATTTCATCCATAGCTCTCTGGAACTCTTAAGGAGCATTATTTAAGCCGAATGGAAGAACTAGAAATCTGTACCTTCCCCATGGGGTACTAAAAGTTGTTAAATACGAGGATTCCTCATCAAGTGGCAATTGCCAAAATCCATTCTTTGCATCTAATATTGTGAAAACCTTACAACCCTGAAGTTTTGATATGAGCGAATCTGCAGTGGGTATTGAGTAATGAGGTCTTTGAATTGCTTCGTTCAAAGGTCTCGGGTCCAAACAAATGCATAATTTCTTAGCTGAATTAACAACTACCATATTACTAACCCACTCAGTTGGTTCATTAACTTTAGTTATGATACCAGTCTCAATCATTCTTTCAAGTTTTTCTTTAACTTTGTTATGTAAAGCTAATGGAACTTTTCTAGGTGCTGCAACATGAGGAGTAGAATTTAATTTTAACTTAATGTGAACCGTTTTATTTAATCGTCCACATCCAGTAAAAACATCAGAAAATTCTTTAATAACTTGTTGTGATGTTTCAAACAACTTTGGATTTTTATTGATTAAATTCAATCTCTTTATTAAACCTAACTTTTTACAGGCATCAAGGCCTAAAATAGGACAAGAATCAACAGTTGTAAACAAAAACTTAAAGTCACTTTCAAATTTATCAGTTTGACAATGTAAATAGCACCCACCTATTATAGGAACAACATTATCACTGTAATCCAAAATTGGAGTGTGATTTTTTTCTTACCACTGGTTTCTCTTTCCACTTAAGCAGTTCAGCTTTTGGTATCACATTTACTTGAGATCCAGAATCCAACTTGAATATCACTTTGTTATTGTTGGCTATAAGATTTTGTAGCCAAACCGAATCTAAATTTTCAGAATTTAATTGATGAAGCGATTTTAGTTCACCAATATAAACAATGTCAGAATCATTTTCTTCAATCGTATTTACTCTTTTAAAATCACGATTTTTCTTCACTTTCGTTTTACACACAGTGATTATTCCCATCACATTTTTTGCATTTTGAACCATATGCAGGGCATTTTCTCGGTTCATGATATTTTCCACAAAATCTACAAGTCTTCTTCTGATCAAGATTAGTTTTCTGTTGCGAAAATTGAGACGGCGTCGAGCAATTTTTTGCTTGCTTCATAGCATTTATTAGTGCTGTAAAAGTAACGACTAAATGAATACCCGTATGATGTCGTTACTTTCGAACTCGCTACCCGTTAGAAAGTATTCGTTACTCGTTACTTTCGTTACTGTTCAAAAACCGGGTATTAATAATCGCCGTATGTACTACAAACCTGCAGCAACAGCAAATCTAATTATATACCGCACATTTGTCTTTTGAAGAATTCGTTACTATTTTAACGTAAAATATGTGCTGCCATCTGTACGTTAAAAATACATTTAATTTTCTACGTTTTAATGAAAAAAAGCCAAACAAAATTAAAATACGATGAATAATTGAATATAACATGTCTAAATTGTATAATTTCTTACTTATGAAATAAGGAATAATCGGAGAAAGCAATTTAGGAAGAGTAAAAGTTCACCAAATTTATACGAAAACTATGAAATATAATTACACAGCCAAAATATTTTACAAACAAATTTACTTATTAATTTTACACTAAAAGTAATTATGTATTATGAAAATTTAATTTCTGGAATAATATGAAAATATTTAAATATATATATATTTAATTTCTTACGTGATTATCCTATCAAATGACACTGTACTTCAGTCACATTATTATTTCTGAAATTACTGATTTATATTTAAAAATACCCTTTTTTCAAATATGAAATTTAAAAACATAGCAACAAAAATATTTGGCACAGATGTCATATACGCATCACACTAACGTGATTTTTTTTTCTGATGCCAATTTGGTGAAAACCTCGTTTTCGAATACAAGTTACATATATATATTAAATAGGGAATAACAATAAATAAAAAATGTTTCATTAATAACTATAAAACAAAACAATTTATATAATTAAAAAAAAAAATAAAAGTAACTATACAATTTATTAACAAATAAACAACATCCGAGTTACCATATCAAGCAAAATAAGGGCACTTTGGCGCCAGTTAAGTACCCCGGTGATTATATGACATTGGCCTCAGAAAAAAATTGCGCCAATATGGTGCGTATATGACATCTGTGCCAATTATTTTTACAAGCCAAACAGAAAAAAAAGAAAAAAAAAGCAATTTAACAAACTACAACGACCATTTGGAAAATGATTTTTTCAAAGACTAAAATTTAAGACATAAAAAATCGCACGGAGTTGATCATACATATTTCGTACGCCATGGATTAAACATTAACATTCTTGATCCAATTTTAAATGAAATTTCATTTTTAAATTTCTAAACATCCCACAATATTACTTTTTATATCGTCGTATAGAGAAAAAAATACATTTTTAATTGCAATTTGTTTGAAAGCTGTATCTCAATTTGTTTCTGAATTATTAATTTTTTTTTGTAGTTTTTATTACTTTTTTGTCATAGTGGCAACAGAAGTATCCATCTCTGTTGAAAGTCAAGGGAAAATACAGATTACTGTATAGACCCATCAGGAAACGAATAAAATGCGGATTCAACCAATAAAAAGCTTCAGATATGTTTTTGATTTCCTACCCTGACAGAGGACAATAACCATTTTTCCAAATGGTTAAAAAAAATTAGAAAACAGTAATTCTGCTTTTTCAGAATTTAGTGTCACCCCCGATGAAAAAAAATATGTACATAAATATAGATAGTTCAGTTATAAGACTTAAAACACACGCGTTTATTTTATATAAAATGACGTGATCCGCATCCGCTGAAGAATTTCTTTCGTTATTTAAGAAATTCGACAAAAAAAATGGCTATCTCATGATTAATATGCTTTCATTTGTTTGTAATATTAATGTAGATACTTAAAATTAAGCTCAGTTTATAAAAACTTCATGTTTTATCAGAAGTTATTAACTTATATTTTTTCGAAACAGCAGGTATTTTAATTACCTTTTTGTTTCAGTTTTTATGAGAAAATGGCAACAAAAAGATATAATTGGTACTTTCCAACTATTTTTCCTGTACTTTTACTTTCTACAGAAATGGAGTACTTGAGTTACAAAAATTAAACAAATGGCATTTAAAACTACAAAAAAAAAAAAAAAAAAAAATTAATATCTCAAAAATAAATCGAGATGCAGTTTTCAAACAAATTGCATTTAAAAGTACTTTTTTCCCCAATACGACGGTATAAAAATTGGAAATGTGCGATGCTTAGAAGTTTAAAAAAATGCGGTAGAGATTATTCCGTACAATGATACCTCTGCTTTGTTTTACGGCTGGCTTATACAACGGGGCGTGTTTTTTTTTTTTTTTTTTTTTTTTTTTTTTGGAGACGACACTTTATTAGAAAGAAATTATTAGCTGGAAGAAAGAAATAGCATACCGGAGGTTAAAAAAATTAAACGTTATCATAAAAACATTTTTACAAGCAATCTAAAAACTCGTCTTTATCATAAAAAAAAATATATTTTTTTAATTTAAAACATAAATACACGTACAAAGGTATTTTTATAGGATAAAGAATGCACTGAAAGCAAACCTGTAAATTTTAGAACAGAATTTCTTAAAAATTTTCAGAATATTTAAAAGAAATGTCTTTCATTTTAGACTAATCATACTGAACAGAATGATACGCATACTCTGATACGTAAACAACTAATGCCGAAATATCCGAGTCTGAATACAAATTCGCATCTTTTACCGCATCCGGCTATCTGCTCCATTCATGAATTATACAAACGTAAGCAGCGTTTGAAGTTAGTTTCATTTTGTTCGGCTGCGTATTGACGCAGTAACGACTAACGAGTCGTATTTCGAAGTACCGATTCGGTATTTTGTATCTTAGAGAATACCCGTTACTTAGTAACGAATATGTGCGGTTTGCTACAGCTCTAGCATTTATAGATTTGTTCTCAGGATTCCTTTCAGAAACTTGAGCTTTGCTGTGTTCAGCTGCTTTGCATTCACTTATAATATCTGTAAGACTTTTTTCTTTTCTACTAGTTTCTCGTATTAGTCTTTCTTGTAATGGCTTATCCCAAAGACCTTGAATTATTTTATCCCGGAGCATTCTGTCCTGTAAACAGTGGCGTAGCTACATATTCAGCGCCCTGGAGCAAGCAAAGTTTGTGCGCCCTCTTGTCTCTCAAAAAAGTTCTGAGTAATTTTGTATGGAAGTTACACACACACACACACACACACATATATATATATATATATGTGTGTGTGTGTGTGTGTGTGTAACTAGCTGACCCGCCCGGCGTTGTCCGGGCCCGTTATAATAACGTAAACAAAAATTAAGTTTGTATGATTTTATATATTCATAAGTAATTAAAATGAACATGGTTGTAGGGGTGGCCCACTGCCTTCGGCAGCGTCTACTGTGTTCCCGACAAACCTCTTTGAGAACGAAACTGTGGCCTGGTTCCCCGCTACCAAAGACGGTGTATGCCAGGAGTATTCCGTACGCGACGGAGACAATCGAAAATTGAATGAGTAAACCCTGTAGTAATCGAGCCTATAGAACCCGAGATAAGAATGCGAATCTTGGCGGTGCAACTATAATCTTTAAAACAATCGTAAGCTAAGTTGAATGGACCAATTTCCGTTGAAATAGAGCACATAACAGCCGAGAAAAGAATGCGCCGTTAATGTTCGAAAATGGTGGTAACAGAAGTCTAAAATAAACTTTCACAATGCAGAAAATAGCTGAATATTAAGCTAAGCTTAATTATCCATTTACCGTTGAAATCGGACATACTGAACCCGAGAAAAGAATGCACCATTAATGTCCGAAAATGTTAGTAAATGAAGTCTAAGACAAATTTTCATAATACAGAGCTGAATCGTAAGTAGCTGAATCGTAAGTAGCTGAATCGTAATCTAGGTTGAATTAACCAATTCCCGTTGAAATCGGCTCCTAGAATTCGAGGAAAGAATGCACCCCGAAGCAGTGGAAGGTGCTTGTTGCCCCCACCCCCTGTAAATTTAACGAATTACCTTTAACATTAACGTGATATTTAATTTACGGAGGAAATCCCATCCCTCTAAAGTTAACAACTTACCTTTAACAGTAGCGCGAATTTTAATTCACGGCTGTAGTGAGTAAACGTAAGTTGATGCCGTAAAAGAAGATTAATATACGAAAAAAGTGGTAGCTGGAGTAAAAGAAATTTTTTAGTGGTTTCCAAAGTTGCCAGAGGACCCTAGAACTATGCTAAAGAAAATTGCAATACTATCAGATAATTTTTAATGAAACTGCACCAAGGACCCTAAGAAGGCGATTAATATTCAAAATTGGTGGTAGCTGAAGTGTGAGTAATATTTTTGTTATTCATGTAGTAGCTGGGGCACCTAAGAAATAGTTAGGGAAAAAATCCTAGTGAATCGGACCATTTTTATAGGGGACCAAAAGGAGCTTATTGATAATTGAGAGCAAGGCCTAAGATGAAAACACGATAAAAGGTCCTAGTACTTAGCGCTTTAGATTTTCAATTAGTCGAAATTAAGTATAGGGTATAAGTAGTAATCATTAGAAAAAAATTTCAAAGAAATGCTTTGAAAAAGAGCTCTAGAATCCCAATCTATATCTATACTCATATTATAAAGAGGTAAAAATTGTTTATTTGTAGGAGGTAAGCTCTGGAACTACCGAACCGATTCCAAAAGTAATGGTATCAAAATGATGGTGTCAGTCCAGCTTAGAACATAGGCTATATTTTATGTCGGTGCCACTACCCCAAAGGGGGTGCAGAAACAAAAAACGTTCTAAAAACGCGATTTTTGCGTTTCTGAAGGGCCTAGAAATATGAAATTTGGAATATTAGTTACTTATAAGATATAAATGATGTCTAAGAACAGTTCTTAAACAATTCGAATTTTAAAAGGGGTGAAAATGCACAAAAAGCGTTCTAAAAAACGTTCTAAATGGTAGTTTCTACATAATCTCAAGAAATACCAAACCGATTTAAAAAATATTGGTGTCAAAATGATGGTGACAACGCTTGCTCCAAGATAGGCTATGTTTTATGTTGGTGCCACTACCCCAAAGGGGGTGCAAGATCAAAAAACGTTCTAAAAATGCGATTTATGTGTTACTGAAGGGCCTAGAAATATGAAATTTGAAACATCAGCTAAATATTAGGTATAAAGGATTTCTAAGAACAGTTCTTAAACGATTCGAAATTTAAAAGGGTTGAAAATGCGCAAAAAGCGTTCTAAAAAACGTTCTAAATGGTGGTTTCTGTACAATCTCAGGAAATACCAAACCGATTTAAAAAATAATGATATCAAAATGACGGTGATAACCATTTCTCCAACATAGGCTATGTTTTAGGTCGGTGACACTACCCCAAAGGGGGTGCAGGGGAAAAACGTTCTAAATTGCGGGTTTTGCGTTACGGAAGGGCCTAGAATCGTGAAATTTGGAATGGTAGTTAGTTATAAGATATCAATTATCTCCAAGGACATTTTCTAAAAAAATCAAAATTAAAAAGGGGGGTCAAAATGCGCAAAAAGCGTTGTAAAAAACGTTCTAAATTGCAATTTCTATGCAATCTCAGGAAATACTGAACCGATTTCAAATATAATGGTGTTAAAATGATGGTGGCAGATCTTGCTTCAAGATAGGCTATATTTTATATATGTTTCCACTAACCGAGAAGAGATGCAGGAGCAAAATGAGCGAAAAGCGTTCTAAAAACGTTCTAAATGCCGATTTGTCAGCAATATCTCAGGAAGAATCAAACTGATTTCAAAAGTAATGTTAAGAAATTGACTCTAACATAGACGCTATTTTAAGTCGGTATCACTATCACCTAGACGTTGCAAGAGCAAAAAAGCGTTCCAAATTTCGATTTTTGTGATCGGTAGGGGCTAGCAACTTAAAATTAGGCAAGGTAATTATGTATTATATATAAATGATCTTTAAGAACAGTTTCGAAAAAATTGGAAATTTAAAAAGGGGTGAAAATGCGCTAAAAGCGTTCTAAAAACGTTCTAAATTGCGATTTCTACTCCATCTCAGGAAATACCAAAGCTATTTCAAAAGTAATGGTTGCAAATCAATGGTGACGGTCCCTGCTGTAACATAGGTTATATTTTATGTTGCTGTCACTAGCATCTGAGGGTTGAAAAAGCAAAACATGTTCTAATTTGCGTTTTTTGCATAACTGAAGGGTCTAACACTTTGAAGTATGGCATGTTATTTACTTACAAGATGCAACTGCTTTCTATGAACTGTCGAAAGAAAATTTCAAATTTAAAAAGATGAAGTGAGCGAAAAGCGTTATAAATTTCAATTTTTATGTAATCTTTTCAAATACCAAACCGATTAAAAAAATAATGATAACAAATTGTCGGTGATAGAACCTGCTGAAACATAAGCTATATTTTATGTCTGTGCCACTACCACCAGAGGGTTGCAGTAGCTAAAAACTTTCTAAATTGCGATTTCTGTGATACTGAAATGGCTAGAAACTTTAAATATGGCATAATAGTTACTTATAAAATATAAATGCCCTCGAAGGACTGTCGAAAATAAATTCGAATTAAAAAGGGGTGAAGTGAAGGGGAGGTGCGAAAAGCATTCTAAAAAAGTCCTAAATTACGATTTCTACGCTATTTCAGGAAATATAAACCAAATATAAAAGTAATAGTTGCGAATCATTGGTAACAGTCTCTGATCCTACGCAGGCTATATTTTATGCCGACGATTCTACCACCTGGAATTCACAGGAACAACAAACGCTCTAAAAAAGGCCTTTAAAAGCTTTCTAAATTACGTTTCTGTGGAATATAAGGAAATAACAAACCAATTTCAAAATTAATGTTGGCAAATTAATGGTGACAGTTCCTATTTCAACACAGCCCTTTATGTTGAGAGAGGTGGTAGGACTTGGAATTTGACTTGATGGTTAATTTTAAGATGTAAGAAGGTGGTTTCTAAAAAATTCAAAACTTCAAATGAATACTGAAATGAGCGTATTAACTGAGCATAAAAGTTTCAAAATATTTTCTAAATTATCATTTATTTAGTTTTATCTCGTTTTATTAATTTAAGTCTCATTTCTGCCTTATGCAGTGTAACAATGATATTTAATCAAACTGTGTTTTAAATAGTAATTTTTTAAAATTATTCCTAAAAGTAATAAGTACCTTTTAATATAATAAAATATTACCTTTTAATAAAATAAAATATTACCTTTTAATAAAATAAAAATTTAGTTAGTACCTTTTAATAAAAATTAGACATATAAATATCACTTGGCATATTTCAAATATTACGCGAGCAAAGCCGCGGGGTTTGCTAGTAAAAATATAAATGTGTTGGCTCGGGGAGAGAAGGCCAAGACTCAATTTTGAAGCTATGCAATGAAAATGCAACAGAATTAGTGGGTGAAAAATGCATGGCGCACAAAAAGTTACCCTAGGGGGCTAGTGTCTGAACTGAAATGCAGAAACGAAAAAAAAAAAAGCCAAATGGAAAAAGAGCCCCAAAAACAAAGCACGGATTAAAAGGGGCGATTTATTAACAATTTAGGGCACAAAAACTTAAAGTGGCCTTGTACCAAGCCCCAGGGGTCCAGGGTCTCAACTGGAATGTAGCCGGGCAAGGGTCCCAAGAAGACGATTAATTTTTAAATTTGGTGGTAGCTGAAGTCTGAAAATTTTTTATGTTGTTCGCGTAGTAGCTGGATTTCCTATCATGTTGTTACAAAAAAAAAAGTTAGTGAATCAGACCATTTTTAAGGGAGATATAATAGGCGGTTCAAAAGAGGCCAACTGATAGTTGAGAGCAGGACCCTAAGATGGAAACATGTTAAAAGGTTCTAGTACTTAGCGCTTTAGATCTTAATAAGTCGAAATTAAGCATAGGGTATTTATTATTCATTCGAGTAAAATCTTAAAGAAGCGCGAAAAAAAATGGGGGAAATTCTTAAAAAAGGGCACTAGTGCCCAATAAAAATATGAGGGTGCTGGCCCAGGGAGAGGAGTCCAAGTCTCAATCTTAAAGTTATGCATTGATTGGTTGACAATATTAGGGTGTGAAAAATGCATGGCGCAGAAAAATTTCAAGGGGTCCAGTGTCTTAACTGGAATGTAGAAACGGAGAATAATTAAATGGGAAAAAGACCCCCAAAACGAAGAAGATCGGATAAAAAGGGACAAGTTCTGAGCAATTCAGGGCATACAAACTGAAAGGTGCTAGGGAGGGGGGGGGCGGTCATAAAAAATTAAAAATCTGAGCTCCAGGTGTATCAGGACCTGTCTTTGGACTACCCTCATCCAAATTTTCAGACTTCTACGTGTAATATATTTCACTAGCCACCACACACAGAGCGAAACTTCCTTTTATTAGTATAGACTAGCTGACCTACCCGGTGTTGCCCGGGCCCGTGATAATATTCTTAAATGAACCTGGAATTTTTATGATTTTATTTCTTAAGGCTGTTCTTAAATCCAAAGAGGCAATTTTAATTAATTTTTGCTCGAGAACTGGCATGTGTTGTTATTCAGAAACTTTGTAATCGAAAGACGTTTTCCGGATTTTTTGTAAACACAACAGATCTTACTGAAAACTTTGTCAAAGATGGCATTTTCAACGGAATTTCCCGACGAAAGTAGAAAAAACAGTCAACGAAGGGGAAAAAAAAAGTCTTGTCATATATCTTTAACACGATTTTGTCTGAAATACGAGCTCGATGACTGCGTGAAAAATCGTTTAGAAAAAAAAAAAAAAAAAAAAAAAAAAAAAAAAACAGTCCTGTTCTAACATATATACAAAATAGCTGACCGCCGTTCTGATTATCCTTTTACAGACAATATTGAAACAGTCCCGTTTTCATATTAAAATGTAATTTTTAACAAAAAGAATATTTGAATTATATTTTCTTCGCCGAAAATATTCTTTATAAATACTTTTGCACATCAAGCGCAAAAATCAATATAATACACATATATATAAGGGAAATTACAATCACAGCATTGTACGAATACACGAAGCCTACACATTTCAAACAAATACTTGATAAATGATTTTACAAAAAACTAAATAAAATAAAATACGTATATATATATTTAAAGAAAGGCCGCGCTGTTTGGTACCAGACAGGCTGAGAATTCTTGGGGCAGACCATGTCGCTATTGGTCACAAAGAAAATTACAGAACATACACATTAGGTTTTAAAAGATTTAAATGGTCCTCTGAAGCAAAAAAACTTTCAAGAAAAAAAATCAATTCTTCTGCCTTGCAAAGAGAAATACAAATCATTAATAAAAAATGATTCGAAAAAGTGATTAAAAACATCATTAAATGATTTAAGACTTTTCATATGTAATGCGTATAGGAAATTTTAAAACTATTAGCTTCACCCCTAAAGGATGGAGCAGCTTTACCTGGTTTAGGGCGCACAGACCTGCAGGTCGGTTGCCCGGCGGGCCAGTCAGCCTTATTTAATTCTAAAATTATGCGATTAAATAAGGTTTAATGCGGAAAAATACTGTTACCAAAAAGTGGTGTAATTTTGCATAGGCTATAATCAGGCCCTAAGGAACACTGAATTGGGTACTTAACTTTTTCTGTCTTTTTGAAGCTTATCGATACTGCAACATTTGCAATAATCTCAAAAACAATACTCACAAAATTTAAGTTGCTGCTTCCCCTTACCCGCATCCCCCCCCCTCCCGTCCAAATTTTGTCGCCGTGAGCTGATGTGGAATATGTTTAAATCCAGCTCTTATTATTGTTTTGTAATCTGTATTAATGCATGTGTAGTTTCCACAAAACAAATAAAAAAAAAACCTTCAAGATTTTCGTTTTCTTGGATTTCGTCTGTAAAATGGTCAATAATTTTCTCCAACTTGTCAAGCTATTTTTTTCCAAATCGTAAAATAATTATCGTAAATTACTACTGTTACATCGTACATATAGGTTTCACAGCGGTGAATTCTTTGGCTACCATTATTTCCGCCAAATCATCATGATAAATTTCTAAAACATTTTTAATAGAAATGTACCAGAAAGATTATTTTTTGGAAATAGTGGTAGCCAGTAAAGTGACCGATGAGAGCCCTGTTAAATAAGTTTTGATTACTTTAAGATCCGAAAATCTTCAGTGCAATATGGTGGTATGAATTAAAATTAAAACTTCCTGAATAGAAGTCATTTCTTTCAACTGTGTATGGAAACATACTTTAAATCGAAATAGTTGAGATTAAATACAAGGTAAAATATCATAGGAATACGCTGATTGTAACAAGATTCATCTATAATGTTTGATTAATAATGAAAAAAAATTACAAATATTTAAGACATCTTTATTTCGCTTTTTCTAATTTTGCGCCCTTAGGATCCGTGCGCCTGGAGCAGTCTGCTCCAACTGCTCCACGGTAGCTACGCCCCTGCCTGTAAAGCACCATAATTGCATTCGACTACGGCGCTACGAAGTCGGGAATAATAATCCGAAAAATATTCTTTTCTTGCCTGTTTAATCTCTAAAAATTTAAAGGATGCATACACTTCATTTTGATAATCCTTGAAATATTTATCAAATTCTTCTAGGATCTGTTTCAAACTAACTTCTTCCGTAGCAGTGGACGGTTGAAGATCGAACGCACGCAACTGCTTTTTCAGTTCTTCTCCACATGCATGACGAAAAAGAGCAGTTTTTGTTTTTTCCGATTCTGCGCTATATTTTAAAGCTTCTAGATAATCTTGAAAATCTGCTTTCCAGTATCTCCATGCTTCTGATGGATTCGTATTTGATACAAACGGCGAGATTGTCGGCAAACTATTGGCCATTTTTTACTTCCGATTTCTGAAGCTTTTTAATCCGGCGAAAAAGTTCGTATTCTACGATAAATTTTCCCTTAAATGCGCGTGAGGAACTTTATAAATTTCTGACACCATTTTAAATATCATTGACGTGCTTTATGCGATCTTTAAACTTAACCCTTAAGTGGTGAGGTGATTTTTTATAACATAAGTGGTGAGGTGGGGTGTATGACACCCCAAAGTTTGACTTCTTACACACTCCACAAAATTTGGCGAATTAAAATAAGAAAATTTCCTGTGAATTTTGCATTATTTAATTATATAAAAACAACAAAAAAAGTTCTGTAAGTGTACATACATATACATATAAATTCACGTATCTAAATACCACAAAAATTTTGTGTGCAAATATAGAGCTCATGCACAATTGCTATATAAAAAAAAATAATATCAAAATTACAATCAAGCTACACCATATAGAAGATAAATAACTGAATTAAGTATAAAATAACAATAAACATAAAAAAAAGTTTTTTAAAGTAAAAATTACAAGTCTTCATTTCTTTCATTTCTCCATTCATCGCAAATGGGTGCTGAACACGATGCACATACAGGCAGTTCACAAACTGCACAAATAGATTTAGTTTTTCGGTCATTTTGTCTTGGGCACTTTGCAGACCTAGTTTGCTTGCTCAGGACTCTTTTCTTACCAGTTTCTGGCTTTATTTTTAGAATATTGTGAATCATACTTTTCATAGCACGAGGAAGTCGAGTATTCATTAAACGTCTCTGCAGTTGCGATGCTATTAATTCTTGTGCCAATGATTTTATGAAATCAAATCTGCTTTGTTTAGGATTATCTGGGAATGAAGAGAAGATCACGTAGGAATTAACAAGAGAAATATTTAAAAGATTGAAGAAAATGGCCATGGGCCACATTCGTATTCGCCGGCTTGTTGAGTATTTTGTGCATTTCTCATCTAGTGCATCCACTCCTCCTTTGGTAATATTGTAGAATTCTATTATCTCAGGTTTTCCACTTTCAGAGTCTACTGATTTATCGTGGTGCATAGATGAAACTAAAATCACAGCTTTATTTCTCTTTGGTACGAAGGAAACAAGTGTAACATCATTTGAAAATCCAAATAGGCAAGAATTAGTTTCTCTTTTTTTTGCAGGCAAAAAAGACGAAGGGATCTCTTTCTTATTTTTCTTAATTGTTCCTACATATGTGAGACCTCTTTTCTTCAGTTCAGATAATAGTTCTACAGAAGTAAACCAATTGTCGGCAGTAATGTTTCTGTTGGTGCCTTCTAAGGGCTTCACCAGATTGAGTACAGCTTGAGTTGGCTTAGCAATTTTTTTTTTCTATCTCTGAAAGAGAGAGCCATCACTGCCCTTTCCAGTATAAATATATCCATTCCAAAAATAGTGAGTCTTAGCATCACATAAAACAACAAGTTTTATTCCATACTTTCTAGGCTTACTTGGTATGTACATCCTAAATCTGCATCTGCCACGAAATCCAACTAGCATTCCATCTATACAAGCATATTCTCCTATCGAGTAATTTTTTTGACAGTTTTCTACAAATTTGTGAAATACCCAAGAAATCGCCGCAGAAGGATCAGTTTCCTTCCTTACGTTTCTATTTTCTTCGTTGTCAAACCGAAGACATATTAATAACACATACATTCTTTTCAAGGGCATACAGCATCGAAATATTTCTCTTCCTGTTCCATCAGTCGAGAATAGTGATTTCAGATCCTCATCATTAGACTTGAAAATGGCTGTTAAAAACAGAAGTCCCAAGAAAGCTTTCAATTCTGTCAAATCTAAATCTCTATAGTCCATTCTGTCAGCATCAGAAATTTTCTGCCTAATTTTAATTAACTTCTCGTTACTTCAAAGTACTATCTCGGTCAAAATATCTTCTGTGAAAATTAAACTCCAAGCATCGGACTGAGAACAAGATTTACCGAACTGCCGAGCAAGTCATATGTTTCCTGGTAAGTGAGATACAATATTATGTGCTCTTGTACGTGTTCTACTAATTGAAGGTACATTTGACCACTTGTACCTATTTCGTCCGTAATAATTCGATGAGGATTTGGATTGCCCAGATGATGGATGATCAAAGTCTCCAGATTTATCATATGCACGAGCCTTTTTTATTGGTACAAAAAATTCTTCGTCACTTCCACATATTTCGGAATCGCTGCTATGATGACTTTCAAAATTTGCGTCATTTTCTGTGTTGTCACTTCCACATATTTCGGAATTACTGCTGTGGTCACTTAGAAAATTTGGATCATTTACTGTGTCATCATTTCCACTCAGCTCACTTTCTTTATTGAGGATTGTATTAACCCAGTCACTAAAACCAGGGTCATTAACATTCATTTTTTGCGGAAAAAAAGCCATAATTACTGCCAAAAGAAATTTCTGAAATACGTAAAAAAACTTTCACTTTTGGTGAGGTGGGGTTGATTACACCCCGGAACGCAAAATACTGGACTACACTCAGAGATAACTTGCTCTATTATGCCGAGTCATTTGCTACATAGCTTGAAAAAAAGGTACATGGACTCGTATCGCCATCTAGTAATGTAAAATGGCAATATTTTAGAATTTAAATTTGTCTGGGGTGAAAAACACCCCACCTCATCAGTTAAGGGTTTTAAGCATATTCAGATAAATCAAAACACAACATCTTACAGAGCGACATAACTTTATTCTGAATACATGCCGACAGGTACGGCCATCTAGCGGATGTAAATGTAATCACATGTATAATATGTAACAATGACACGAATAAGCTTTGTTGTATTAAGTTTAGCAGGGGATAACGAATTTAGAGAGGAATTGCTAACTTCTGTAAATTTTTCATTGTGTTTACATTTCGTGGGTTGCTCGGGGCTAAGATATGTGTCTTTTTTATCATTTTCCAGCTGTGGTAATTTCTCATGTTTACAATTATAAAAGGTAACAGTTTGTGTCGTTTTATCTAGGACAGATGAGGGGAATTTATTGTTGACATTTCGCACTTGATCAGCACGAGTTTTCCTACGTTTAGTTTTTGCCCTTCTGTTGTGCTGTAATTTCATGTAATCTCTCTAACACCTTCTGATTTACAAAAAATAAATTATGTTTTTCATTTTGCAACTTGGAAAAATCATTTTTTAGAATTTCAAAAAAAATTTTAAGAACATCAAAATTGAATTTAATGACCTGAAGGAAATCAGTAATACTTTCAAACAAAGTTGCAGCATTTTCAGTCTGCAGTGAATTTTGAATTGTCGTGGCCTCCTTAGTAATGGAATCTGAATATCTTAATAATATTTCTTCAAAGAAATCTATCCATGGAGATATAGAAATGGGGTGATTTAATTCACTAACTGAATTTTTATCTTGTGATGCCATATTGTAAAAAAAACTGATAAAAAAATTTTTTATCACCCAGATATATATATTTTTTTTTTACTTCTTGCTCAATTAATTTCTGTTGTTTTCCTTTTTGAACGGAAACATTAAAAAAACAAGGAGGGGGAATTCTTTTTTTTTATAGCGGGCAAAACAAATAATACTAGTATTGCAAAAAGGGTAAGTATACAAAACTATTAATATCAGAAATGAAATGCATGCACATAAAAATACAACACAATAATTGAATATCTAAATTATATATAAAAGAAGAAAAAACTGAAAGGGAATGTTAAAAAAATGTTTCTTCCACAAGATTTTTTTTAAATGTCAATTTCTGTCAAAATCCAATTTGATAAAAAAATGTCCGAAATACAATAAAATAAATGTTATCAGATAATTAAATTGTATTTCTGGTTTAAAAAAAAATCAAATAAGGTCAGAGTAGAGCTACACATTGTGAGAATAAGTGTGCAAATATCACACACAAGTGCAAATGTGCAACCACTGTAAGCGAACTGTGCACATATTTGTATAAAACCTTAAATATTGGAACACTTCGAGAAGAGAACAACTTTTTGTTGCCTATCGGCAGAATTAGTATACCTTCAAAGTATGCCAATGGGGCTAACGGGCTAAATTCTAGATTTTTAAATGCATAAAATTACCTTAAGAAAAACAAAACGAAACATAGCATGCATATGGGGCTGTTCAAATATTACGTAAGCATGTTTTTGGCATTTTTTGACCCCCTCCCCCCTTGTCAGCAAAAATAAGCAAATCGCAAACCCCCCCTTAATAATTACGTAAGAAAATTGCAACCCCCCCACCCTCCACTTAAAAAAAAAATTAGTACACTATACAAATAGAAAAAAACTCTACTCGACTTTAAAAAAAAAAATAAATAAATGCTTGTTTTATTTCCTTACAATTCTACTTAAGAAAATTTCTCAGATCACAATTTTAGAAGAACTTAGCCATTTGAAAAATTAAAATTTGAACATGCCCATATCTATTCCGATGCTGACCACGGCTGCTCAAGCCATTTTTCGATACCTGTTATGATATTGGTTTCCAGTTTTACTTGATTATCTTCATCGCTTTCTTTTCGGATGCAATCTTGATCAACTCAATCTTCCTTGATATACTCAACATCTTCTGTATCTTTCACGAATTTTACGAAGCACATAAGTTCATTTGCTCGACGAGCCACAATTTTCAATGGTCGTATAAGGCAGGCCTTCTCGCTTTTTCCACTGTGCTGAATTTTTTTGTGTCTGTTTGCTGACTTCCGAGATGCATGATATTGGCCACAACTTCCACAAGTTCTTGGGAATAATTGCAATTTTATGGAAGGGCAAAAATAATCATACAGCGTCTTTAAAAATCCCTTTGCTGTAATATTGAGATTTAAGGCCAGACGGAGACTTAAATCTATAAATTCCCCTTCCTCACTTATAATGATGTCATTTTACGATTGTATCATTTTAATTGGAGAAGGAATGAATCGTCCTTTTAATATACGAAATAATCCACTACGTGCAGGAGAGCAACAATTCTTTTCTTCGCATTTTATAATTTGCAGCAAGTATTGATTTTCTTGTAAGTGCTTCGAATACCAATCCAAGTCAAACCAAGAGAGTCTGGTTCGCCTGAATCAACATATGTGGCAGTAATAGGATAACCGTCAATGTTTAATGAGTTCCAGATATATGCGAGAGTTTTACCAGCATATGCAAAGTTATTTTGCTCTATTTCTTCATCAATAGTGCTACCGTTCTCATCGAGATGGGAACCATAATGGTCATAAGGGTGTATAAGACCAGACAGTTCTCGACTGAGTGGTGCCATTCGCCTTTCTACTCAGTTATATGCACTTCTTCTAGGAGCATTGCACGTAATGAAATTTCCATCTAAATCATGCTTTTTGAAATGGTTAATATCAAACGATATAACTTTCTGGTAGCGGAGATTCTCGTCTGGAGCTCTATCAACCGTAACTATGATTACAGGTTTGATGAAATCCTTTTCTGTTTTCACTCATTTTTCAAAGTCTTTGAGTATTAATAGAGTTTCAAAATCCTGAGCATGAGCATTTTCTGTGGAAGAACTGTGTTTCCCACTTCTTATAGCAATAAACGTTGGACCAGAATAACCTATGGCTTTACTTTGACCTGCCATGCCAGGAGCAATCACAATACCAGCGTAAATAGATGGGATAAGTTTGTGGCGTTCAAGACCCACTCGTGGTCGGGTAAGGATACACGATACTCCATAAGCATCAGTATCGGGGACTGTTTATTGGCTGCTGTAATTCCCAAAGGTATGCGCACTATGTCATCCTGTGAAGGAAGAAACAGTTGCATGGGTCCAAGAATTGAATCTAAAGTTTCTAAATAGCGGATGGATGTTACTGCAAATTGGGTATCAATGTGAGATCGGTAATAACCAGTCTGAACACAAGAAAGTTTTATCGGCACTGTGGTGACATGTCTTCGACCCTCGATGGTTGAGGAATTTTTTGGAAGCAAACGAAGATATGTTCCACTCATGCTTATTGCAAAACCAACCTTTTTCAGTTCTACAGTCAAGTTATCGAGAGTTTTGACACTTCGTATTGACTCGCTTCTTCTTTTTGCATCTGCAGCGCTTCCAATAATAGCTATGTCTGCTATTGCCTTAAGCAATAATGGTTGATCTACATTTAAACTTGGTCTCTCTACTGATTTCCTCAAAGCTATTTTTTTTTAATGTCTGGATTATCATGGCAGATTTCTTCAAGCTTTGTTCGTTTGGTGGTTCGATGTTTTCTTTGGTATTCATCAGTTTGTCGTTTCCTTTTTAAGGATTGTTTTTCTTTTTTTAGATCACTGGAAACCTTATTTATCTGTTTTTGAATTTGAGATACACTGGTTTCAATTCAATTGGATTACATTTCATTTTTAGTAAGGTACAAAATTTGAAAACAGTTAGAGGATTATCTGCTACAAAACTTACATATTTTTTAATTTTTTCCCCCATGGATACATTAATTTTCGAGTTATTTGAAAAGAAAAAAATAAGGTTTAGCTTGGCTACGCCATATTTAAAAAGTAATAACTCATTTTTTGACATTTCTTTGGTCTTTATTTATTCCCATTCTGACCATGTTTCGCCAAGACTACATGGTCATTTTATCTTATCTATCCTTTTTCCAATTTTTACAAGTAATCATGTAAACTAAAAGTTATGATAAAATATATTTAAAATTTTAAGAATAAATTGATTATAATTACCTTTATAAAATAATCAAGAAAGACCGATTTCTTTTTGGTTGCCTTACGCAGTTCGTCCTCAATTATTTTTAGCACCAATACCTCTAACTCTTTGTCAGTTTTAGAAGACTTTTTGTGCTGCCTCCACACATCATTAGTTTTACACTGGATATCCTTCAAAGGTTTATCTGATGCAGACTTTTTGAAACTTTCAAAAAGTTTTTTACACAAGATTTCTCGAAATGAAGACATATTTCTGATTTTATTTATTTTAAACACCACTACACTACAGTACTGAGAGTTTTTCAAAACTTAAGAGACACAAGACAGTAGAGCAGTCGGTCATTTTGATTATGGGGTTCAACCACTTGACAGAGGAGGGGTGGAAACAAAAAAGATGGAATTTTACTTACGTTTTGGAAGCTTTCCCGGAAGACTCATATTGTCACAATACAACATATCGTATCCGTCTATTCAATTCTATTCTATTCTATTCTCACAATTGGAAATAGTAGTAAGTTCTCAGAGATAATAAGCCCTCATGCACAGGGCTTAATTTGCATCGGAGCCGACCGGAGCTCAGCTCCGGTACTCCTCCATTCTTAATAAATATTTAAATATTGGTCGGAATTCAGCGGAGCTCATAAATACAGGGCTCCGGAGCCCAGTGTAGCAACGCTTCCGAAAAAACGAAGCCTAAATTACCCTTTCATTCCGTCCCATATCCAAGTTTTGCATTCTTTTTTATCAACACGTGACGTAATATGTGACGTAATGTGTCGCACACGTAGGAGATGGAGATGAAATGGATTCAATTTTTATATCAGTTTGTGGTCTTGGCTAGAAAGCAGTCGAGCAGGGTTTCCCCTTTTTCTATAAAAGCATCGAATCTTTCCAATAACGGGGTTAAATTTTTAATTTAATCTGATTTTCAGGGGCTCACCACAAAAGATCGTTATACGGAAGGAATCGATTGTAGTTTAAGATATGCTCCTTTCATAGGAAATTGAAAAACGTTGTTCCATTCTTTAGCATATAAATATAAATCTCTGTAAATTTGATTCAGTTTTTCATAAAAATGCATAGCTGCGAACTATTCCTTTTTGGTGTTAACACTATTTCTGAATCATAATCCTTACCACATTTAATCGCAGAATTCTGCAATTAACAACATTAAAATTAGGCAAAGAATTCTATTCGGAAGGAGTGATAGCTAAAAAGTGGAATAGTTCCCAACTAAGTATATGCTGATAGATACATTTATTTTTTTTATTTTTCTATAGAAAAAAATACTTTACATTTTGGCAAATAATGTATGAAATATAAATATGCAGATTGCAGTGGCAGGAGGGGAGGAGGACGGTATGGCTCTTAGTACCGGTACTTTTTTGTTAGAAATTAAGCCCTGCTCATGCATCAAACATGAACAGTCACCTCTAGATAAAAGAGATTGTTTATGTTTTCCTTGTGCGGTCAAAATAGCTGACATCAGAACTTCAAGTTAAATATTCTTTTGCTATTTCTTTTTTTCAATTTGAAATTTTTAATAGTTTTTTTTTTTTTTTTTACAAGTTGAGAGATTTTGAAAATGTCTTACGTAAGCATCATTCAAACTCCCCCTCCCCCCTTGTCAGCAAAAATAAGCAAATCGCTAACCCCCTCCCCCCCCCCTTAGGTGCTTACGTAATATTTGAACGGCCCCTATGCAAATTCACGGAAAAAAATATGAGAAGTATGTCATGATATAAACACAAAAATTATAATATTTCAAATATTAATAAAAAGTACCATAAGTTTACCATTTCAAATACCAAAAATGTACTTTTTTTTAATTCAAAAACAGCCCGGAAGGAGAAATGTCGAAACAACAATGCTATATCTAATAGCTACGTTTTAAAATTAGATCAGATAGAATTTCTCCGTTCAAGCTGACAAATCAACTTATGAAAATGCAAGTGTTCTCAAAATACAAGTATGAATAGGGAAAAAAATAGCATGCAAAAGAAACTGGTAATTTACTAAGATTAAAAAGAAAAACATATATATAAACAAATAATTTAAGAGTTATAATTTAATTTAACAGCTTTCCCTATTCATACTTACATGAAAAGCGTGTTTTATGATTGCTCTTTTTTTTTAAAGTAAAGTGACAAAAATTCTTCTTTCACTGAAAACTTATTCGATAAGATCTATTTTGTCACTTTTTTTGTGTGTAGAAAGCATACATCTTTATTTTGAGCATGAAAACAGAGCGAAATGTAAAATCAACGCCTTTTTTAATCTAAAATTATTATGATTTCAGTGACGAACTGAAACGGAAAAAAATTTTGACAACAAGAAAAATATAATTAACGTCCTGTTTTCATACTCGGGGTGCTTTAAAAGTATAATAGAGGACTGATCACAATTCATTTGCAGTGAATGTATTCACTTTCTTCTTTTTTTTTTTGAAGAATCATGTAGTTTTTTTTTTCCTTAACAAAAACAAAAAAAAAACAGCTGCGTATATTTTTAACTTTCTTCTTTTTTTGAAAACGGCACAGAAATTGTATATTTTGACAGCTACTGTAGAAACACACTGGATGGAACTTGAAGGCTGTGAGAGCAGGTTTTTATGAGCAGTGGAAACGGACAGTTTTCAGTAGCACACATTAACGTTATCTGGAGAGATTTGATATATATCTATTTTTAAGACATATTTCACTTTAGTTGGAAAACTTTCTAGATAAAAAATTTTTACCTTGCACTTGGACAGACTTATTGTATGAATCAGAATTTATTCAAATATTTTCCCATTATTAAGCTGTAGATAATTTTTTTTTAAGCAAATGCACGTGTGATCATAACGATGACTTTTAACCAGGGTTGTATCGGTTTTAACCACGGCGGTTTAAACCAGTGGTTTAAACCGGTTTTAACCGTCCTGGTCAAAATCAATTTTGACCATTTTGACCACTGAAATCCACTATTCAATTTATTTACTACTAATCAAATATGTTTTACTAGCATATGTTAAAACTAAGTTAACATTTGTTAAAAATGTCATAATGTAAGTAACATAACACCAGCAAATACCAAATTAAAAAAGTCATAACATAAATAACACAACACCAAGATACAATACAAATGTTTTAATTTTTTTACAGAGGCTCTTTTATGTTTTTATACAATTTGTGTTGAATTTAAAAAACGATTACAAGTAACAAGTTTTGCGGTTGTCTCTAAACTTAGACGGTTTCGTAATTTATTTTGGATTATTCCAAATTTAGAAAACAATCTTTCTATTGATGACGAGCTGGCACAACAGTTCATTAGATGTAATGTGAATTCAACAAATTTTATATCAATGCCTTTAACCTTCTTCATTGCTGCCTATCAGACATCAGGCCCAATTGTATCTTTTACACTTTCAGAAAAATAGGATTTTGGATATGGTGAGGATTCTGCTTGAAACGCAATCACAAGAGGCAGAAAGGTAGGATCAATATTATTGTGTAACCACTGCCTTGCTATTTCCTGCTTCTCTTCCTCAATACCTTTACCCATATAGACAGGATTCAGCATATGAGCCAGAAAATGAACTGGGGTAACACTTTCATTAAATCGAGACTGAATCACTTTAGAATAAGTTTCAAGATCTTTCTCCTTTAGTAATCTTAACCATTTGTCACATGCATCAGATATAGTAGCATCTTCTTTTTGAAGTTTATCTAAAGCAAGAGAAATAGGCTTAAGTTGATTTTGTAAATGTTTTACTTCTTTGTATATGCCTACATTGTTAATGATTTTAACAATGTTATCAATATCATCTTCATGCTCATCTGCAATTTTCATGTAAAAATCTCTGTTTTTAATAAAAGTTGTCAAACATTCAATCTGACTGTACCACCGTGTTTCCCCTGGAAGTTGGGGTTTAACAGATGCTTCATATTCAGATAGGTAACCTGAAGGTCGGTGGTTGTTTCTGAAATGTTTCTGCACTTCAATAGCATGCTTCATTATTGAACTAACTTTGTTTGTAATATCTTGTCCCACAAGATTCAAGTAATGTGCAGCACATCCATAAGAAACAAACAGTTCGTCTCTATATGCATTTTGAAAATCTTCTCTCATGCATTTCATCTTGTTTCATTGTCACTTACAAAACTTCTTACTTTACAAACAAACTTGTTTTCTACCTCTTCTTTAGCATCAGTTGCTAGTTTTAAACAATACTCGGCAGTTTTTTTAGATGCCCCTGTATCAACAGCTGAAAGGAAAAAAGATTTTTTCCCTGTTGATATGCAATTAACAATGACAGGACAATTATGGATGTTACTCCACCCATCTTGCATTAAAGTTACAGTTTTTCCATGAAGCTCATTTTGCATTGCGTCTATAGTTTCAGAGTGAACATTATCTAAAAGGTCACCAGCAAGTTTAACACGATTAGGTGGTTCATAACCAGGTCGTAATTTGGAAATCATACTTTTAAACCATTCATTTCCAGATGTGTGAAAAGGTATATTGCATGAGTAAAAATACTTTGCTATTTGCACATCAAGGTCTTTTTTTTTGTATTGCTGTTGTTGTTGTCACAAATCTTCCTATACTGGGTTGTTTTGTTTTACTTGGAATCTGAAGATGATCAGTAGTACTTATGCCAGTTTGTTCAGAATTAGATAAGCAAATGCGCTTTGATTGTGAGAGGGGTCTATCGGCTATCCATCTAGCAACTGCCCTTCAGCAGTTAACTTGTTATTGTCACATTTTTCAAGATATTTTTTCAACCTTAATACTTTTGCACTTACAAGTTGACGACATCTCTACATTTCTGACTTGTAGAATTTTCAGTTACTTCTTCATAAAAGCTCCAAACTGGATCGTTGTGCCTTCCTTTACTATTACTCATAACTTCACTGTATATTCCCATAATAAACAAATATTATAATACCAGAAATAAAATTCGCTTATACCAAGAACAGTTACAAAGAACAAAGAACTTTGTGGTTATGCAGTTGCAGTTAAAAAACATAAAAATTTAGTATGGTTACAGTTATAACAAAAATATGGTGATTGTAGTTAAAATTATTATAATTATAAACTAATAACAATTTTAATTGCAAACCAATATTATTATTGTTTGTTTTAATTTTAAGATTTATGTTTTTAACTACATGTTTTATGTTTTTAACTGCCATTTATGCTTTGTGTTTTTAACTGCCACTTATGCTTTGTGTTTTTAACTGCCACTTATGCTTTGTGTTTTTAACTGCAACTGATGCTTTGTGTTTTTAACTGCAACTGATGCTTTGTGTTTTTAACTTCAACTCATGTTTTATGTTTTTATACGATTGGTTTATATTTTTGCAATTGCATTGTCCATTTTCAGATTTAATTTTCTTATTGTATTGCATAAGCTTATTTTAATAATGAGCCTAATTAACTTGCCAGTGTATTTTTTTAACTGCACTGTTACTTTTATTACTTATTAAGTTACTTTTAATTGCAAAGAAAAATTAATTATTAAAATTAAGACCATTTTTAACAGTTTTGACCATTTCTGACCACTTTTGACCATTTTTGACCAATTTTGGACGGTTAAAACCACTTTTAACCAGTGTCCTGGTCAAAATCAGTTTTGACCGGTTAAAATTACAACCCTGCTTTTAACACAGGAAATTGAAGGAACTTTTTTCACAAATCATGGAATATCAGAGTGTAGAGCGCACACTAATAGGTGAAAAGCACTTTTTAGAAGAGTGGGTGGTTATTTCCGGATGAACACACACATCACAACACCGGCGGAGCAGCTGAAAGATCAGATGTCTACGGCCTTTTTCTTCAGAGGCGCACGATGAGTGGAGAAAGGTGTCACCGAAACAGGAACAGAGCGGAGAACAACTGCAGCTGCGGCAGGCGTTCGATGACCCGAAAAGGCACACCGCGGATAAGCACTGGATCACAAGTGTGGAGTCAGCAAAGTAAAGCGTACACAAGTCCATTAGGGTGGCGAGTGCAGGCAAGGGAAAGTGAAAGTCCCATAAAGTTAAATATCGGAGAAATGATTCGGGCACACCGGGAGATGAACGCTGAGTTGGAGCAGGAAGCCTCAAACCAAGTGGAAAAAATATATGGAAGTTCTTTCGCGTTACTGATAAGCGCTGAAATGCAACTTCTCCCCATGTTTTTTATTTTTTATTTTTTTGACTAAATGTTGGAGAAAAAAGTGGGCACGCACCAAGATATATGAAGGTGTTTTCGTGTACCCAGGTTCATAAAACGTTGTAAAAACTCCAACACAAAATTTCAGAGGGCTTAACTTATTTTATTATGGAAACTTTTAAAGGGATGGCCGTGACATACAGAGAAAAGGGGAGAAGTTATCAAGATTGCCCAAACGGGCGGGCCCCACGAGGGGAAACGCTGACGTCTGGAGCGCTCAAAATCAGAAGCAGTAGTGATAAAGTATTTGTTACAATTACTCACGCTTTGGCGAGCTTAAGACAACCAAATGTAAGATATTGGCGATAACACGTATGGAATAGACAGAGCAATCAGTAAAACTCACGAAGCTCTACATTGAATTAAATTATACGCCATGGCGGGCTTATATGGTTGTAAGAAAATCAGATTCTTGTGGTTAGGCGGGGTGACTGAGAAAAATAGCTATACACGTGATATTACATGTACGTTACAATTTAACAACTGTCTGTATTAGTCATGAGGGCATATGGTCGTTATCTGACAAAATCAAGAATGGGAATTAATAGGAATGCAAGCCAAAAGGATGAGAAAAATCTAATGCGCAGTTCTGTGTTACTCATAAAATATGTATTACATATTGTCGGCTGAGAGGCCAAGGAAATTCATTTCTATTTTATTCTTTTATTTTATTTCAACGGAAAATCACTGCGGTTAAGATTTATTTCTATACACGTGTCTGTGGGAAGTTAAAAAAAAGGAAATGGCTGATAAAAGTGATGCATGCATTTAAAACGAACTTTTAAAGCATAAATTACATTAGTGTGAGGGGGGGGGGGAGTGAATGAACACAGAAGTACGACATTAAGTATAAAATGTCAAATTTTAACTAAATATTTTAATAGAGGAGGGGGGGATAATGACAAAAAAAATGAGTAATTAAAGTTAAATCTTGATTTTTTGCTGGGGAGGAAGGTTTTAAATGAATATATAACGGGAAAGCCGCTATAGTGCTTTTCATGGAAGTTTGATTTGTTGACATACTTCGTGAAGATATTTGTATTTTAGTTGGATCGTGGTTCTTATCTTTTTACAGTTTCTTTGAAATGGCTGTTGTGATGAGGAATGTAGCTGATATAAACGCTCATACGTGCAGTAAAGTGATCGCTGTATCAACAATTTCCGTGTATTTTTCGGTTGCAATACAACGAGGTTGCTGCGTCCAGTGATGTTTCTTTTAGTTTTCATGTTCGCAAAGCGCTCATACCTGCGATATAGTGATCGCTGCATTAAGTATTTTCGTGTATTTTTCGATTCCAATACGACGAGGTTGCTGCGTCCAGTGAGTTTTATTTAGTTTTCATGTGCGCGATGCACTCATACGTGCGATATACTGATCGCTGCATTAACAATTTTCGTGTATTTTTCGATTCCAATACGACGAGTTTACTGCGCCCAGTAATATGTTTTTCAGTTTTCATGTGCGCGAAGCGCTCATAAGTGCGATGTAGTGATCGCTGCATAAACAATTTTCCTGTATTTTTCTCGAATACGACGAGGTTGCTGCGTCCAGTGATGTTTTTTTTTGTTTGTTTTCATGTGCTTGAAGCGCTCATGCGAGCGATGTATTGATCGCAGCATTAACAATTTTCGTGGATTTTTCGATTCCAATACGACGAGGTTGCTGCGTCTAGTGACTTTTTTTTTTTTTAGTTTTCATGTGCGCGAAGCGCTTATAAGTGCAATGTAGTGATCGCTGCATTAACGATTTTCCTGTATTTTTCGATTCCAATACGACGAGGTTGCTGCGTCCTCTGATGTTTTCTTTAGTTTTCATGTACACGAAGCGCTCATACGTGCGATGTAGTGATCGCTGTATTAACGATTTTCGTGTATTTTTCGATTCCAATACGATGAGGTTGCATCATCCAGTAATGTTTTTTCTTACTTTTCATGTGTACGAAGCGGTCATAAGTACGATGTAGTAATCACTGCTTTAACAATTTTGGTGTATTTTTCGATTCCAATACGACGAGGTTGCTGCGTCTAGTGATGCTTTCTTTTAGTTTTCATGTGCGCGAAGCGCTCATACGTGCGGTAAAGTGATCCCTGCATTAACGATTTTCGTGTATTTTCGATTCCAATACGTTGCTGCGTCCAGTGATGTTTTTCTTAGTTTTCATGTGCGCGAAGCTCTCATACGTGCGATGTAGTGATCGCTGCATTAATTATTTTTGTGAACTTTAGTTTGTTTTAAATATTCGCATTAATCGTTGAACTTTCTGTAATTTTCCTAAAACGTGTATAAAAGATTTATTTCTTGCCGCTCATACAATCTTTTTAACCATTTGGAAAAATGGTTATTGTCCTCGGTCAGGGTAGGAAATCAAAAACATATCTGAAGCGTTTTATTAGTTGAATCCCGCATTTTATTCGTTGTCTGATTGGTCTATACAGTAATCTGTATTTTCCCTTTACTTTCAACAGAAATGGATACTTCTGTTGCCACTATGACAAAAAATTAATAAAAACTACAAGAAAAAATTAATAACTCAGAAACAAATTGAGATACAGTTTTCAAACAAATTGCATTTAAAAGTACATTTTTTCTCTATACGACGGTGTAAAAAGTAATATTGTGGGATGTTTAGAAGTTTAAGAATGAAATTTCATTTAAAATTGGTCCAGGAATATTAATTAATCCATGGCGTACGTAATGTATGATCAGCTCCGTAGAAGTTTAAAAATTTGCAGTACCTAAAAATGTAATCCATGGCGTACGTAATGCATGATCAACTCCGTGCGGTTTTTTATGTCTTAAATTTTAGTCTTTGAAAAAATCATTTTACAAATGGTCGTTGTAATTAGTTAAATTGCAATTTTTTTTTTTTTAACCATTTGGAAAAATGGTTATTGTTCTCTGTCAGGGTAGGAAATCAAAAGCATATCTGAAGGTTTTTATTGGTTTAATCCGAATTTTATACGTTTTCTGATTGGTCTATACAGTAATCTGTATTTCCCTTTACTTTCAACAGAGATGAATACCTTTTGTTGCCACTATGACAAAAAAGTAATAAATACTACAAAAAAAAAATCATAACTCAGAAACAAATTGAGATACAACTTTCAAACAAATTGCATTTAAAAGTACATTTTTTTCTCTATCCGCCTGTGTAAAAAGTAATATTGTCGGATGTTTAGAAGTTTAAGATTCAAATTTCATTTGAAATGTGTCGTCAGATTTCTTGGAAATCTGACGATGGAAAAGCCTTTTCCCGAACAGCCAATGAAATGCTTGGATAATCCATAAGTTTCAGATGGATAATGGTGTACAGATTTCCCAGCTTTTGATTGGCTGTTACTGGCGAGTCGCTTCGCTCTCAGGCGTCAAAGACGCCCGACGGAAAAAAGACGCTCGCTCTCCAAGCGACTCCCCTGGAGCCATAGGAATAACATGGAGACGCCTGGAATCTGAGGCGTCTTTGACCCCTCATGTAATAACACCGTAATACGTACGAGTCGCAGGCGATTTTTGTCACTTGGAATTTTTACGTGTAATAACACTATTAATGTTTAATTCATGGCGTACGTAATGTATGATCAACGACGTGCGATTTTTTACGTCTTAAATTTTAGTCTTTGAAAAAATTATTTTCCAGATAGTCGTTGTAATTTGTTAAATTTCTTTTTTTTAATATATATATATATATATATATATATATATCTGTCTTATTAAATTTGTGAAATATATTTATATTTAACTTATAAATGCAACATCTAAAAAAATCATCCGTTTGATTATGGTTTAATTTGATAATTCTGTACTTTCAATATCATTTTTTTGTCCAAAATTGTCTGAACGAATCAAATTTCACATCCGGTATGTTTCTACGCTCATGTAAAGGCAATCTACTTTCCAGTGACGTTTTAATCTCTAAAACCATTATTTTCCTATGAGTAACTACATTTAAAAATTAAGGATGGCAACATTCTACCTTTTATTTATTGGGGTTACATTATGTTAAATTCAAATAAACGATTAAAAAATCGCCATTTTGGCATGTTTTTTCAAAAACGCCAAATGGTGGGTTGAAATATTATTATGCCTCGATAAGTAGTTCATTTATCAAAAAATGGAAAACTCATTTCCATTCCAAATCGCTTTAATAGTCAGGCCTACAAATTTTAAGCCTTTACGTTTAATGAGTCAGAAAAAGTGTCAGAAAGTTTCGCGTTGTTGAGCAGTAAACTGGAGAACCATCTTAAGCATTATTGCAGGCTAGTATTTTGTAATCGAGTTGCATGCCAGGTATTCGCTTAAAACATAAGTCATTCTCTGTTGTTTTTAAACAAAAGTGCATGCCATAATAGGTTTTGAGGCACTCATTAAAATACGAATACGCCAACTAGCGCATAGCCCGATTACTGAAGACTAACCTGTCATTTCTTAAAGAGATAAAAATAGTTCTGAATTTCTCATTCATGTAATAAGACTAATCTTTCATAATTGGGTTCCCATGATTATATAACTTTCCCCTATAATTATATGACTAAGCAACGGAAAACAATATGTTACGCTCTAAAATCTTCCCTGAAAAACTAATAGTGCAAGTCGTATGAAAATCCGTTCTGAAGAATTCAAGTTATAGGCACCCGGAACGAAATTCCCATTTGCATTTTATATACTTATTAGATCATTTTGAGTAGTTTGATTTGATATTTGTTAAATTCTTGTTTTGTTTTTTTTCTTGGCGTTTTAATTTTGTTTGCCAATTTAGTTATTGACTACTACACGAAAACAAACAAATTCTGATTATTTACAATGTTTTTGAACAATTTAGTTAATATTTTGCAACTGGGTTACAAGCATATTTAAAAAATATTCATGCTTAAAAATTACTCTAAAATCCATAAAAAAAAATGTAAATTAAGATAAACATTACAAAAAATATTACTGAAAGTGCTTTTGTTTTCTATAAGACGTTGAAACAATCGAATGTGCGATATTTAAAGGTTAAATTGCAGTTCTTTTCTTTAGGTATACTATTGCATTAAGAGTAAACGGATTCATCTTTCGTAATCGGGTTGCACGCACCTTTAAAAATATTCATGCTTGAAAATTACTTTAAAATCCATTAAAATCAGAAAATTGAGATACAATTTTCAAACAAATTTCATTTGAAAGAACTTTTTTCTATTCGACATTGTAAAAAATGAAATTGAGTGATGTTTAGAAGTTAGAAAAATTGCAGTAAAGGCACAATTTATGGGTTACAGTTTATGGGGCACAATTTATGGGGCACAATTTATGGGCACTGACATTGTGTTTTTACTTTATAATGCAGATATGTACCATACAAACGAGAATTTCACTAAATGCTGAGCGATTCGGCGGATTTTTTTTTTTTTTTTTTTTTTTTTTTTTTTTCGCATTGCCGGGAAAATTACATATTTTTCTCTTACACCCACCAAAGAAAACTCCCATTCCGTTATTAAACTCAGGGATTTTACTATGGTTGTGAGACAATAACATCATGTTTTCTGATTGTCTTTTTAACGATTTGTGGATGGGAATGCACAAATTTCAGTTATTGTGATTGCCGTATTATTTCGTTTTAATTTATTTTACCTGGAAGGCTTCTTATAATTGACACGGACGAAGCTGGGTAGTTCTGGTAGTAATTAATAAGCTTCTAAAGTACTTACAATTGTTGGCGAGTTGCAAATGTTCAGATACAAATGCATACAACACTATCCATAATTATAATCATGTTCAAATAAATAAAATTGGAGGAGCCCTGCCTTTCACGATGTGCATTGAAGCTTAAGTCAGTTACACAAGTTGTGTAGTTTATTTTATGATTTTTTCTTGTGAGATCTTAATTTGTTTTTTATAAACTTATGGATAAATCCTTACCACATTGTTTTATTACACTATGAAAATTTAGGGAAAAGTACAGGGTGTCCTAAAAAGGACTGACTGATTTTAAAATTCAATAACTTGCAAAGGGTGACAGATATTTAAAAAATTCTTGCAGGAGGGTTATGCATGAGGTCAAAAGTTTTTTACAGTAATTTTCGATTTTAGTTCGAATTACAAACAATAGATGGCGCTGCGATCAACAGACTCTAAATTCAGGCTCAATTTTTGGTACATCGTGGCCCGCTCAATACATTTCCATCTTCTATTTCCGCATGGAAGAAGAGGTCGGCCAAAAAGTCGAGCCTGTTTTTAGCGCTTATTGATTACAGTGCCATCTATTGTTTTTAATTCGAACTAAAATCTAAAATCACTGTAAAAAAAACTTTTGACCTTATGCATAAACCCCCTGCAAGAATTTTTTAAATATCTGTCACCGTTTGCAAGTTATTGAATTTTAAAATCAGTCAGTCCTTTTTAGGACACCCGGTATATAAAATACAGTGTTGAATTCAGGGGTGGCCCGGGGGGGGGCACATTCCCTTCCGGAGCAGTGATGTGCCCCCACCCCGGAAGATTTGAGATATTGTGTTTTCAGTGGTCAAAAAGTGCAATTCCCCTCCCCCGGGGAGCTCTATAATCCCCCCCCCCGGAGCCACAGAAATCCCTTCCGGAGAAAAGTGTCTGTATTCAACACTGATAAAACATATGATTTTCCGAGCAGCCTTGACACAAGGAACTCAAGAATCGTGTTACAAGTGGGTGCTTCCATATGAAAATTCAAAGTTAGCACAATTTTTAATATGTAGACGACCCTATTTTAAAAAATACATTTATTTGTATTTGGAGAGTATAGACACAATTCCCAGTCGAATAGTACTTCTCGCATCTCTTTGTGACAATTTGGCGATAAAACAGTATGGGGTGAAGCATTTTTTAAGCTGTCTTTTATTGATCTGAGCCAGCTAAGTTCTTATGTTTCAATTTCAATGGTTTCTCCTTGTAATTGTTCTCCTCTGAACTGTTGGAACGAACACTATCAATTTCAACGCAGTGGTGGCTGCCATGGTTGGCATGATTCGCGTAAAAAATCTGACACAAATTGTGTTTTTAAGAAATAAATGAAGGTTTAATAAATAAATGTCTGTTAGAAGGAGCTACGTTACAAATTTGAAATTTTACACAAATGAGGAAAAAACTAATAATGTCATTGATTAGCTGTGTCCTGAGCACCTGGTGCAACATAGGCCCTTCTTCATATTTTAATATCTTACTCTCCACTTTTGTCTTCATTCTGAGCATTGACGAGTTATGAACAAGTCGGAAATTGTACGTCAAACGTGGCAAATGGGGTGCGTTCGAACTGTAACGAGTTTTATAAATATTCAGATCTTGGTGCAATAGCTGTTACACTCTTATGAAAAAATGCTTAAATACAAAATTTATAACGATTATATATATTAAATTCAGTAATACGGAAATAATAGGCTCCATCTTGAATAGGACGTAATCACCATGGCAACCTAGAATCATTACCTATCATGGGATATCACTGAATTCATTACGTATGATAGGATTTAATAGAATGAAGGAAACCTTTCTTAATATCTTTTTAAATTTATATTCGATTTTCAGAAAATTTCAAATAACTCGGCAAAATTCTGCAACGATTATATATATTAAATTTCAAACCATTCGGTTGGGTAGTTTTTGCGCTGTTATATGCGGACAGATGGACAGACAGACGGACGGACTAGGCGACGACTATAGGTGCTACGTATTTATATAATTAAGAATGCACCTAAAAAACTAGTTAGGTTTGTAAATAAAGTAATAATACTAATTTTAGCTGTTTTATTTTTTTATTTCAAGTAAACAAACCGGCGTTCGAATGCACCGAAAACAATCGCTAATGATCCGTCACTTCACATAGTCCCGTTAAAAAAAAAAAAAAAAAAAAAAAAAAAAAAAAAAAAAAACATTTTTCCAAAATTTGTAACATAGGCCCTTCTTCCAGACACCCATTCAATTATAATTCATAAGTTACATATACTTAATGGGTCATTCCACGCAAAATGCGCAAAAAATTTAAAAAAGTCGTGGCCACATAGTAACCGATTTTAATAAATTTAGTACACAGATTCAATTCAAATAGAGCGTTGCAAAATATCTCGACAAAACATGAAATATTTTAGCAGCTCTGGGCATTTAAAAAACTTGCAACATAGAATGGCATGTGTGCAATCGTCTGATTCGCCAAATTTGGCGGCCAAAATGAGTCGCCAAAAGTGACGCCATCTTGGCGGTATCTCTAATTTTTCGCCAAATTCCCATAGAGTTCCATTGTAAACCTACTTACTTATAGAAAATCAACAAACTGAGATATTTTAATGCAACAAAAACTAATATTAGCTTAAGGGATTATATTACATTTTTCTTTGATGGCCTAAGTAGGAATCGACTTTAAAAACAAAATTTTTATATTACTTGTTTCATTTTAGAAAAGGTTATTATTTTAAACTAATTTGACGACCAGTTTGGTTTCCCTTAAATGTATGCTAAGAAATGTATCATTTTACTTTTATTCATAACTCAATTTACTTGAACAATCTTTCGCCAAATCGAAAGATTCTGATATAAAAAATCAAGAACTCGGTATTTTTATGTTAGCGGGACGCAGGTGATAAATCGACAAACATTTTTCCCGTCGCATTTTTTTTTCTATTTCATTAATTTCATTTAAAATATAATCCTTTCATTCATTTTATTTAAAATACAATACTTTCGTTTAAAACTGAAACATTTAAAATTAATGACTTTAACTTCTTTCTTTTCTTTTTAAACGAAACGAAAGAAAAATAGGTACTTCTTAGTTATCCCGTCGATCAATTTATATAAATCGCCAAACCACTCGCCAAATTATACACATTGACGTATTTTTTTATTTTAAATAACGAAAGAACAAATAAATTAGTAAAACATTAATAAAAATACAAATAAAACGTTGAATTAATGGTTTTATTGGCCATTATTGGCATTTAATCTTACAATTAATTAATTAATGGCAACCATTATTGGCCTTTAATCTTACAATTTGGCGACAGTAATTTGGTCGACGGGATAATTAAGAAGTACCGAAAAATATTAGGCACAGCTGTCATATACGCAGCGGAATACCTAATTGGCACCAAAATGGCGTTATTTTGCTTGAGATAATAACCCGACTATTGTTGTTTATTTATTAATAAATGTTTATTTACTTTTATTTTCTATTTTAAAATAACTAGTAAATTTTAACTTATACTATTCAGTATACACAAAGGGAATTTATTAAAACATGCGGTACAGATGTCATATTCGCCCCATATTGGCGAGATTTTTTTCGGTTGCCAATTTGGCAAAAACATCAACAACATAAACAACATAATCCGGGTTACCACATCAAGCAAAATAACGACACTTTGGCGCAAGTTAAGTACCTGTTGCCTATGTGATATTGGCGACAGAAAAAAATCGCGCCAATATGGGGCGAATATGACATCTGTACCATTGTTTGAGCCAACTCTATATAGAGAACATCATATTCATGTATGGATTTATGGCTCCCATGTTTTGCTGTTTTCATTCAGTGCACAAAACCAATCTTCATTCCCTTCTTCCCCCCGCAAATGCATGAATGACAAATAATTTATCGTTTTACTTTTATTTTCTTTTTTTAAATAACTAGTAAATTTTAACTTATACTATTCAGTATACACAAAAAGGAATTTATTAAAACATGCTTTTCTGCAAACTTGCTGCTGGATTTCTACTTTCTTTAACAAAGAATTTTATGAGCTTTTTGTCGTAAATTGTTCGAGCCAAATCTACATTGAGAACATCATATTCATATATGGATTCATATGGTGGCTCCCATGTTTTGCCGTTTTCATTCAGTACACAAATCCAATCTTCATCCTTTTCTTCCCCCTTAAATGAATGACTGACAAATAATTTATCGTTTATGACAAAAGCACATATCCCGTATTCTGTTGCGGGGTCTCTAACGTAAGGCAAGTCTTCTATTCTGATCCATTCGTTTATCTCAGGATAGAAAACCTCGACGGTTCCGCCGTTTATACCAAGTCCAACATCGATTATGTACAACTTGTCTTTGAAAGAAATCAAAGAAAAGTGAGAGTGAAAAATATTTGGGGGCGTTTTAATAGACCACGAATTCAAAACTTCTTCATAGACTTGTGCCAACATGCTTACATTTGGATCACCGCGCATCTGACCAACGACAAAGATTTTCTCTTGAAACAAAGTAGCTTTAAATTTAGAAACGGGATGCATAAGTGTTTTTTCAGCCAATAGACCTGTTTTTGTATTGTAGCATTCAAATGTTAGCCTATTTTCGCCAAGAGGCGAAGATATGAAATAGATGTTATGTTTGCATGCTAATGCCTCCTCACAGAAAAAACCACCGGTTTTTAATTTTCCAATTCCACGCCATTCTTTTTCATATAAATTGAATATCTGACCATTCATCCTCGAATCAAATGAATAAATTTCACTGCCAATGACAAAAAATCTTGTATGCCAGTATACATCAGTCTCACACACTTTTCGCCACATGTCGATCTTTTCATCGTAAGTAACATATATTTGTTCTTTTTCAGTTCTATTACAGACCGTATAACAGATAATCAAATGTAGGCAGCAAGGCAGTCTATGACTGTAATAATCAGAAGTAGACATTTCTGAAGATTTCCAACAAGTATCGACGAAGCATCTAAGGGCATCTAAATTACTTCGAAATTTCTGCAATTGGATGTCCTCTAAGTTTTCACAATAGGGATTATTAGTAATGAGATCGCTATCAATTATTCTTTTGGATAAGGACTCTTCAACATCTCCAATCTTCAAGCATTTCAGAAAATCAAACACTTCTGCAAAGCGATTAGGTGGATCTATTTTTGCCCATTTCGTAATGACGCCCCATATTACATTTTCTCCAACTACAAGCAGATTATTGTCGCTCAGAATCTCCCTTAAAAGTACCACTGGCATGTTCATCAAATCTGCTTCATATTCGTCGAGAAGACTGTGGAAATTCAACTGTATAATTCTATAACTCAAATTGGACAAATGCGTATCACTGATTTTTACTGAAGCGACATAAATTTTTAAACAGTTGTTAACGGACAATTTTGATTCCGAGAATATTTTCAGTTCACGACTCAGTTCCTCGATTTGTAGAAAATCAGAGGCAATCAATAGTTCTGTGAAATTTTCTTCATTTAAAAATCTTAGAAAAAATAATTTTTGAACATATTCTGTGTACATATAAATGAATACTAGTTCTAAAATAATACCTCTCACTCTTGAAATAACAATTTCTTTTTCATCATCTTTACACTGAATGAATAAATCTCGAAGAAACGGACTGTGCTTAATTAGGAGAGATCTGTGGACGTTGTATGGGCCTCCGTCATTTGACACTAATTTCTGATCAGCTGTAGCAGCTGTAAAACGTTCTGTTTGCTCTATTTTAGGATTTATTTCATAATATCCTTTATCGCATATTTTTACTGTCGTTATATTTTTCAATACGAAAATATAAAAAAAAAATAACAATAAAAATAAAAATAATAAAATATATAAAAGCATTTAATCGAAAATTGAACAAGTCGAGCTTAGAAGTACATAAATTTGGGTTTAAGGCAAATTTTAGTGCAAATAGCAAATTATTAAATAGAATATAGAAGAATCCAAGTTTTTACTGACAAAAAAAGAACAGTATTGACGATGAAATAAATTTTTACAAAATTAAGTTGCCAATCGCAACATGAAATTTGTTGAGACTCGTGACAAACTTTTAAAGTTTGTCACGAGTCTCAACGTAAGTTACGCCACCTGGTGCATACTACTGGTAATACTACGTAAACAAATGACATTTAAAAATATGTTAAATTCCACTAAAATAAATACGTAAAGTCAAATTATTTCGCACTGTTATTTTCTGGCTTTTAAAAATGTTGAAAATGAAGATTTAAATGCAAGATTTATTGATACTTTTTCAGTAAAGAGGCCTTTGCGGGTTTTTTTTTTTTTTTTTTTTTTTTTTTTTTTAAATCTTGGCGCAATTAAGGCTTCAAAAAGTGAGATTTGTTGCCAAATGATACAAACAGTTACGAAAACAAAATTTTATGAACTGTTAGCTTGTTTTATAAGGATTTACATGTATAAATTTAATTTATCGATATTATTATTGTTTTTTATATACAAATTACTTATTTGTATATAAAAATAGATAAATTGCTTTTTTATATTAAATAAATTGTCTAAATATTGAAAAATATTGCTTCTTTATATGAAACAGTGAATAGGTTTCCAGAAATTATGTTGCCAAATTTCGTTCTCTCGCCAAAGATTGAAAAGTACCGATTTTTTATTATATAATGTAGTATTAGTAAATTTTATGTAATCTGTTCCAGAGCCAAAGTTAGCTAGCGCGATGCTGGAACAATGTGGTATCATTTATACGGTTTAAAAATAAAATTAATTTTGCGCCAAACTACACTTGTTATAATAAGCGGGTGTAATACTGTAATAAGCCAATTGACTGTAGGTCTGATTAATGAAGACTTCCAAATAAAGATTTACAAACACCAAAATCATAGCATAACAATAATTTATCTTTTCGGGTAAAAACTGAGGGACACGTATAAATTTAAGTGATTTATTAAACCTTTTGGCACAGATGTCATATACGCCCCATACTGGCACGAGTTTTTTCTGTCGCCAATGTCATTTACGCAGCGGATACTTAACTGGCGCCAAAGTGTCATTATTTTGCTTGATATGGTAACCCGGATGTTGTTGTTTATGCTGTTGATGTTTTAGCCAAATTGGCGACGGAAAAAAATCGCGCCAATATGCCAACATCTGTGCCAAACTTTTTTATGTTTCCAAATTTTTAAAGTGTTTATGGCTTCAGCCATTTGTTTGTCCTATCCGTGTTCTAACTTTCCTAAAATACTTTGATTGCCGCGAAATTTATATATGTTATTAAGTTTCACTCTTTTTATTATTATTATCAAGGCTGCTAATTAGAAGGTTCGTGCTTAGATAAATTTTAGTACATTATGAAGTGCATTGAACTTCTATATATCATATAGAGACGTACACAAGTTCTCATATACACAGTAAAAATCATAGCACATGTGAGTTACAACAAGGATATTAATTATGCGGCAAGATATACCAATTGGCTGTGGACCCGATTATGAAACTTTTCATGGATTAATACATACAAACTTTATATGAAAAAGCAGTGAAGCTTGCGCTTATGTATGTTAAGCTGAAGTGATCCCCCATCGCTTCAAAAATAAAACAATCATAAACAAATAAATAAATGAAAGTGCGCATTTAAAAAAATGAAGGAACGATATTAAATTAATACTGTAACATGAAATTAACTGTGAAAAGAGGCAAAACAATAGTAATAAAGTGAATCACATATGAGTCATTCCATGTCAAATCAACACAAGAAAGGGCAATTTTCAACCCGACCCTTTTAGATTTTCATAAAATTTAGTGAATAACTGCATACCATATCTGTAAGTATTCCTGCACAATTTTTAACTCTGTAGGTCAATTATTTTTTTAAATATTAATTTTTTTAAATGAAAAAAATGTCATTTTTTACCATTTTCTCCGCAATTTAAAAAGTCATAACTTGGGACCTAATTAAGATTGAATATTATAATAAAAATACCTTTTTACTGATATATCACATGTCTATATTAAAAAAAAAAAACTTTCAAGGTCACATGAATTGACCTTTGACCTTCAATATTTTTAAAAGTCCCCCTTTTTTTTCTTAATTTTTTTTTTATTTTATTAGTTGACCATTAATGTATTTAGCCCCAAAATTTCAAGCTGGAAATTTGATGGCATCAGCTGCTATGATTTTTTTTGTGTGAATTTGTTTTACTTTGCCTTTATATCAGTTTTTCATTGTATATTTTTGATTATGCTTTGCTTTTCAGTTTTTAAATTTATGCTTTGAAATTGTGTTAATTTTCAAAATCACCCATAAGTTTTGATTATTTAATAATAATTTCTGGTGATTTCTGCAATTTTAACTTAATTAAAACTTATTTAAATTTCAATTAAAAATCCATAATAATTTTTAAATATGCATCTGCATCAAACTATTCTTTGCAGAAGATGGAAGAGGTTTGCTGTTTCTAGCATAAGGTTATCATGTACAGTAAAATATAAGTAAAATAAAAACACAAGCAAAATGTAAGTTAAATCTACAGATTTTAGTTTTGGTTTAGAATTCAAATTGAAACAAACTCAATTGAAACTAAAAAACTGAACTGAAACTTAAAGTTTTGGCTTTTGATTTAACATCCAATGGTAGAGCACCACAACGTTTTGGTTTGAGATTCAACATCCAATGGTCACACACTTTTTTTTAGTTTAAGTTTCAGATTTATCATACAATAAGATAACATAAGAGCTTTTCTATTTGGTTCAAACTGGCAGTTCAGTCAGGTGAATACATTTTTTTAATGTTGCAGTAAGCTGCAAACTATCAAATAAAAATAGAATTCTGTTTATTTGTGCATATTTGAGAACTTGTGAATTTCTCAAAATTAATATGGATGTACACAAAAGAATGTTCTGTTGTAACCCTTTTGATATTAAAGGGCATTCAAAATGTCAGAAGTCTTTGCGTTCTGTTCAGCCATGGATGATAACGAAAACAAGAAAATTAAAATTACTTCAAAGTGACTTTAAAATATGCGCTAATTGTCGAGTTAAATTATCTAAAATGTCTTCGCCATCAACATCTGGAGATGATGCTGTTAGTGACTCTACTACTTCTACAGCTACTAATGGCGATGACAGTACAGTTGAACTGGATAGAAATTTGGTAGTGGAAGCATTAAATGAAAGCATTCCATTAATAGGTGAATCACCAATAAAAAGGAAGCAACTGCAGGAGAAGAATTATCCCCAAAAAATTTTTAAAAAGTGTCAGCTGCCATACAAAGAAATTTATCTTTTGAAGCTTCAACGAGTCAAGAATGTGAGAAAGATCCAACTGAAAGTGAGATTATAAGCCAATTAAAAGAAAAATTTAGTCAAACCACTTCTAGAAGTGAGAAAATGTTAATCTTGACCGTCCTACCACAAAGCTGGACTATAAGAAAAATTCAAGCAGAATTTGGAGTTTCTAATTATATGGCCCAAAGTGCCAAAAATCTTGTGAAACAGAAAGGTATACTATCTACTCTGAATCCTAGACCAACAAGCGCAGTCGATGACAGAATGCTTAAATGTGTAATAGAATATTACTGTAGCGATGAAATAAGCAGTGTATGCCTGGGAAGAAAGACTTTATTTCAATAAGAGAAAATGGGGTGAAAGTTCAAAAACAAAAACGATTAATTCTGAGCAATTTGAAAGAAGTTTACAATTCATTCAAAGAAAAGAACCAAGACTTCAAAATTAGATTTTCTAAATTCTGCGAACTTAGGCCAAAGAACTGTGTTCTAGCAGGATCAAGTGGTACACACACGGTATGTGTTTGTATCATTCATCAGAATGTTAAACTAATGTTTGAGGGCTGCAAAATTAAACAACTTTCTGTAAATGAAAATCATCCTCTAAAGTCTTATGAACACTGTCTTGCATCTCTGATATGTAACCCTCCTATGCCAAACTGTTATTTTGGGAAATGTGATTACTGTCCTGGTGCATCTAATTTGCGAAGGCAAATAGAAAACTTGTTTGACAAGAACAGTATTGATGAAATTACTTGCAATATGTGGATTTCAACTGACAGAGCAGAGCTCATTAGTATCACCCATTCAAGTGATGACTTTTTAGATGCTTTCATTGAAAAATTAGAAAAGTTATTACCTCATGCATTTGTAGCTTTGCAACAAAATAAGTTTATGCATGATTTAAAATGTGCATTGAAAGCAGATGAATGCATAGTGCAGTGTGATTTTGCAGAAAATTATTCTTTTATCTTGCAAGACTAAGTACAGGGATTCCATTAGAATAATAGCCAGGCAACGATTCATCCTTTTGTAATTTATTTTAGAAATTCAGAAACTTCATCAATTGATCATATTACTTTTATTGTAATTTCTGATTGTCTTCAGCATGATACTATCAGTGTTCACCTTTTCCAACATAATTTGATAAACTTTTTGAGAAAAACAATGGTTAAATTTCCAAATTACATATACTACTTCTCTGATGGTGCAGCTGCGCATTATAAAAATAGAAAAAACTTTATTAATCTATGTCATCATAAACAAGATTTTGGTGTTCCAGCTGAATGGCACTTTTTTGCCATGGCGCATGGCAAAGGACCCTGTGATGGCATTGCTGAAACAATAAAAAGGCTTGCATGTCGAGCAAGTTTACAGAGACCATATTGTGAACAAATTATGACAGCTAGAAAACTTTTTGAATGGGCACAGGGAAATATAACAAAATGTCATTTTGTTTATGTAACACAGAAGGATCATGATGGAGAAGTAGTACTTTTAAAGGAACGTTTTCAATCATGCAAGACAATTTCTGGAACACATAGAAAACATGCTTTCATTCCCATGAGTGTAAATGAAATCAAAACAAAGTTATATTCGAATTCTGATACTTCTTTTACAGAAACCATCACAGTTGCTGCTAGTGACAAAGATATAAAAGATGTTAAAGGTTTTGTTACTTGCTTGTACGATGGAAAATGGTGGGTTGGTTGTGTACTAGATGCATATGATGACAATGAATTTAAAATTACATTCTTACACCCACATGGACCATCACCTTCATTTACATATCCTTTGCATCCTGATATTCTCACAGTTTCCAAAGCAGATATTTTAGCACAAGTGGACTTGAGAACAGCAACAGGTCGAACATACAAATTAACCAATGATGACATTAAAAAAACTGAAGAAATTTACAATTTGTGTTTTAAGAAATAGCCAATGTGTGTACTATGTTAATTGATGTCGGAGAACTAAGTATTTATTTTGCTGCCCTAGCCTAAGTAAAAATTTTTTATTAAATTCATTTATAGCTAAAATTCAGTGTTTAGTTTGTAAGTAAGTTAAAATGAGTTATTATTTTTGTTTTTTTTAAATGATATTATTCTGTAACGTACTGCTATAATCTATGCCAGCTTTGTGGTCTTCACTTCTGTAAATTTAACTTGCTAACAAAATTTTTAATAATATTTTGTAAAATGAATTGCGTGAAAGATATCGTTGTTTGTAAAAAATAAAAGTTGGAATAATATTGATCATAAGATAAACTAACATTAAGATTAAAAGATATAATTTCAATAAAAATTTGGCAACCAAATGGCAGAGAAAAATATTGTATCTAGACGCTAAATTACAGTAGCAATAGAATATAAACATAAAATTTCATATCTTCTGATAAAGTTATATTTCCAACATAAAAGTTGAAGAGGTGATACATTATCAAATGACTGAGAACACAAAAAAATAACAAATAAAAAAAAGGGGGACTTTCTGAGATATTCAAGGTCAAAGGTCAAAATATTTGACCTTGGACCTTAAGAATTTTTTTATCTAGACATGTAACATCTTATTAGAAAGGTCTTTTTATTATCTTTAAAATGAGCCCAAAAGTTTCTTCCTAACTTAATTAGAACTCGAGTATTATTATTTTTAATTAGTGCAGAATTTTTAAAAATGCCCTTTTTTCTGAAATTAAACTTTTTTTTAACTCAAAACTAAATTGAGATATAAAAATAAAATTTTGAAATTATTAATTCTCTCCATGAAATGCACATATGTGCCAAATTTCAAAACGATCCGGGGTGGTCGGGTTGTGGCCTATGTTGATTTGACATGGAATGACTCATATTTGAAAAATATAAATGAGAAAATATATTAAAATATTTAACTTTTTCGGGATCTAGTCTTTTTTTAGGGATGCTAGTCATTTATTCCAAAAGCTAATGTAATATCACTGACGAATTTATTTCCTTATTATTATTATTATTTACATAACGGAATTCAGCAATAAACTTTTCTTTGTTTAACAGTAAAATAAGCCCACGTTATTAAAAAAAAAAAGTCGAGAACGTATGAAAATTTTTTAATTAGCAACTATCATTTGTAAACTACAAATATTCAGCATATCGTAAAGAAAATGCGAAAACGGATATGGAAAACAAATTAAAAAATAATTCTATTTCTCAGGTTAGATGGCGCTAGTAGCAGGACAACCATGTGGTTTCAGAGCACGTGTATAGCGGTCAAAGGAAACTTATGGTGTTATTACACGAGGACTCAAAGACGCTTGGAATCCCAGGCGTCTAGTGACAACAGCCGCCTCACGGCCCGTCTTTTCCAAGCATTTCATTGGCTGTTCCGGAAAAGGCTTTTCTATTATCAGATTTCCAAGCATTTGATTGGCTGTTACTGGCGACTCGCCTCGTTTCGGGCGTCAAAGATGCTCCTACAGAAAAAAGACGCTCTCTCTCCAAGCGACTCCCCTGCAGCCATAGGAATAACATGGAGACGCCCGGAATCTGAAGAGTCTTTGACCCCTCGTGTAATAACACCATTAGCGATTGTCAAGTCTGATACTATGATAAGGTACTCTTGGCACTAACTATGAGGTTTATATATTATCTACTAAGAACCAGCTTTTCAAAAGTTAAGAAAAAAAAAATTTATCAAATTACAACGACCATTTGGAAAACGATGTTTTTGAAGCCTAAAATTTAAGACATAAAAAATCGCACGGAGTTGATCATACATTACGTACGCCATGAATTAAACATTAATAGTGTTATCACACGTAAAAATTGCACGCCAAAAATATCGCCTGCGACCCGTCAGATTTCATGAAACTTAGTATTATCCACCTGAAACTTACGTAAATATCCAAGCATTTCATTGGCTGTTCGGGAAAAGGCTTTTCCATCGTCAGATTTCCAAGAAATCTAACAGCCAATTTTAAATGAAATTTCATTCTTAAACTTCTAAACATCCGACAATATTACTTTTTACACCGTCGGACAGAGGAAAAAATGTACTTTTAAATGCAATTTATTTGAAAGCTGTATGTCAATTTGTTTCTGAGTTATTATTTTTTTTTTGTAGTTTTTATTACTTTTTTGTCATAGTGGCAACAGAAGGTATCCATCGTTGTTGAAATTAAAGGGAAATACAGATTACTGTATAGGCCAATCATAAAACGAATAAAATGAGGATTAAACCAATGAAAACTTTCAGATATGCTTTTAATTTCCCATCCTGACGAGAACAATAACCATTTTTCCAAATGGTTAATGAAAAATAAAAGTTGAAAGTTGTGGCTAAAAAATGGTGTGATATCAGATTTTCAAGCTTATATTATGGTACTTATTTAACATTTTCCATTAAAAAAATTACCATTTGTAAGTCAAGTGTCTTCGTATATGTTGATAAGAATTCTTTTCTCCTGTACTAAATACATCATAACGTGTTTCTGGAAATTATAATGTTTTAAAATTATGCATGATGGGCTTGTCGGCCATCTTTCCATATTTTACACAAATTTATAAGTACACAAATCCATAGTTAAAATCCGAAATTCAAAATTGTTACTTAAGCAGGCATTTTAAGCTTTTCCTTTACGGACTTGTATTCGGAGAATTTTGTGCCTTAAAGTAATGGTGATTTATCTGAAGGATTCATCTTGTGATTTATTTCGTAGAGTAAATAATCATTTAAAAGCAATGAAAATCAATTTCTTTTCTCAAAATATCAGTCTTTTTCAATTTAGCTGTTTGCAGTTGAAAACCAAAGTTCGACATTGTTACTGAAGCAAACATTTTATGCCTTTCCTTTATGGAATTGTGTGCTTAGAAATTTGTGTGTTAAGATATTTTTGACGTATCTTCGCGATTCCTCTTATGATTATTTTTTTAGAGTAATTAATCCTTTAAAAGCAGTAACAATCAACTTCCTTTCTCAAAATAAAAGTCTTTTTAAATTTATTTGTCGGTAGTTAAAATCAGAAGTTCTAAAGTGTTATTAATGCAAACTTATTACGCTTGCCTTTACGAACTTGGGTGCTTAGAAATTTCTATAAAATATGGAAAGATGGCCGCCAAACCCATCATGCATAATTTTAAAACATTTGAATTTTTAGAAACATGTTATGATGTATTTCGTACAGGAGAAAAGGATTTCTGTCAACAGATACGAAGACACTCCAACAGATACGAAGATACTTACAAATGGCAAATTTTTTAATGGAAAATGTTAAGTAAGTACCATAATATAAGCTTAGAAATCTGATATCACACCATTTTTTAGCCACAACTTTCACCTTTTTTTTTTTTAGTTTGGCTTTTTTTTTACTTTTGAAAAGTTGGTTTTTAGTAGATATCAGTTCTCCTTTTTTTAAAGAGATTATATATAATTTAAATAATTTACTCATTCTAATTAAAATGAGTTCTCGTAGAACCTTTGTAAATAGGAAGGAAACGCAATATGTGTACATTTTGTTTACATATAATTTCTTTCTTAGAGTAATTAATCATTTAAAAACAATGAAAGTCAACTTCTTTTCTCAAAGTAACAGTCTTCTTCAATTTATATGGTATTTAATTTTTAATAAGAATGAAAATTTTGTAAAAAACTGATGGAGTCGAAATAAAATATAGACGTATAGTTGGTCCTTTAGTTGGATATTTGTTTATTGTTAGATATTTGGTTATTGTTAAATATTTGATTAGACATCTGTTTAAAGATAACTTTTTATTTTATTTTTTCAGACTTGTTTTACCTTTGCAAATACCTACGGCTAATCAGAGAATGAAGCACGACTTACAAAACAGTACAAATAATTTTAGAAACGGTTCTTAATGAACCTTTACATATTTTAAGTAACCAGCATGCCAAATTCATGCTTCTACCCCGAACAGTATCACAGAAATCGGAATTTTAGAACATTTTTGGTTCTGAACCCTTTTAAACTTCGAACTTATTAAGAAATTAGTTCTGAGAACATTTACGTTTCAAAAATTACAACCATGTCAAATTTCAAGGTCATGCTTTAAAAATTCTATTTAAATCGTAATTTAGAACGTTTTCTGCTCGTTTAATCTTTTTAATGCAATAAACAGTTCTTAGCGAGCGTTTAGATCTTAAAAGTAACGGCGGAGAACGTCGTTAGACACCGTGCAGTAAGGACGTGTGTTTTGAGCTCCCGCTAGTGGGAGTGGCCTATCTGAGATAGAGATTTCGTATTGGTTGTGAGACGAGTGACGTATTGCTGACGTTCAGACGAGCCGATGTGCTACTTTCCTGGGCAGATAATCTCATCAAGGTTGTCAGAGAAGGGGTCGTCCATCTGGTAATATGTTTTCGATTTTATCTCGTAGGGGATTCACGGATATTAGGAATTTTTCATCGGAGGAAATTGAGGCTGTGAGATGGAAAATCCACGCTGATTACTGTGCTGAAAAGTGTAGAGATGTCTCCATTAGGAGAACTATTGCCCAACTTAAAAGAAATGGCGAATCTGTTGAGGATGCAGTCAAGCAGCTTGAAGAAAGCAAAAAACTGAGAGATGTCCTTTGGGCAGATATTATGACCATCCAGGCTAATACTGAAGTCAAACTTTTGGTGTATCAGTATGCCAATTCTGATAAAGTTAAAAAAGTTACCCCAATTTCGATCAATGCCCAGTCCGACGAGACACCGGCTGACTCGAGTTTGAAGGTGGAAGTGGCGCCATCTGCTATAGCAGATAATAACCAAACTTCCTCTTCGACTAAGAGAAGGCTGGAGTCTTCGGCGGGCTCTGAAAATTCTAGTCCACCCGAGCAGGAAAATTTCAAAGTTGTTGCTTCAAAAAAGAGCAAAAAACATGACAATTTAGATAATTCTAGCAGCATGGAAGTTGCCGAAGAGAGCGTAAAGGTTAAAAAAACCAGGATCCCCCCCATTAAAATTATACCACCGGAAAGGTGGTCTTCTCTATTAGACAGTCTAAAACGTATTGCACCCACGACCCGTTCTAAGGCTAAGGGCAAGTATCTTAGTCTTTCCTTTGAAAATGTTGACGACTATCGCACGGTTCAATCTTTTCTCATTAAGCACAATGTGCAATTTCACAGTTACATCCTCGAAGATGCAAAACCACTAAGAGTGGTTCTTCGTGGCCTGCCAGTTAACACCTCTGTCCCGGAAATCCAAGAGATCCTGGAGATTGATTTCCCGGGCATCACGGTGACCCAAATGTATAGGGGTCCCGTGAGCAATAAGAAATATATGCCCTTATTGTTCTGTTCGATCCCTCAACAAGAAGGTGTTGACAGCGCCTTCGAGGTTACAGAATTACTTCAAACTGAGGTCAGTTTTGAGAAGTATCGGGGGCGAAAGGGTCCATCACAGTGTCACAACTGTCAGGAGTTTTTTCACTCAAGCCTTGCGTGCAACCTACCTCCAGTGTGCCTTAAGTGCTCCGGAGATCATACTACGAAGGATTGTGTGAAAAGTTTCGATTAACACTGTCGGTGTTGCCACTGCGGATCAGATCACCCCGCTAATTATCGGAACTGTCCAAAGTTTCCAAAAACAACCCCCCCCCCCATGAAAGGCAAAAATCTTAAAAGTAAAGTTAGCAGCCAACGTCAAGTTGTAACTGTGAAATCTGATAGAACCTTCTCCAATAGGAAAGTTGAATCCTCCCAATCATTTAGGGAAGCTGCTATCGGACGTAAGGTCACCTTACCCCCCACCCCTCAAAATTCAAAAACTTCGGTCCCAGTTAAGGATGCTTTTTCGGCTGCCGAATTTATCCAAAATTTGATGCAATTTGAAATTAACTACAATGCAGACATTGTCTGCAAGGCTTTTTCGGATTCCCTTCCGGCACTCCGCATGGCATCCACGGAGATTGACCGGATTTTTATTCTTTACTCTAAAATTGTAACTTTGTCCAAAATTGGTTAGGTGTCGCCATCAAAAAGATGTGCGCTTCCCCATTTTTCGATCTTTTCTTTTTACCATCATGTTCCCAGCTAATAATAATTTGGACTCTTTCTACATTGGTATAGTAAATGCCAATGGGCTAAAAAGACAGGAAACTGAATTTCAAGCTTGGGTTTACAGTAACAATTTAGACTTCGTTTTGGTCAGCGAGACCCATTTTTCCCAGGGAATTGTCACCCAGGTTGCCAACTACGAGTTATTCAATGTAGACAGGGCTCGTAGGGGCACTAATGGCCCCAGTTGGGGCGACACTGCTATTTATGTTAAAAGTGGATTTAATGTGACTCTCATCAATAATCCCCCTCTAAATTCCATCGAAGCTACTACTGTTGTTTTGGACTTTCCCAATATTCCAAATCTTCTTATAGTAGCCGTTTATGTACCGCACCTCCTTTATGTGATAGAAACCTGCTGCAGCAAGACTTTTCCAGGCTAACTAACAATTTTCCAAATTTTATTCTTGCGGGTGATTTTAATGCTACTCATCCTTCTTGGCACTGTAGATCTACGAATGGGTTTGGTACCAAACTCAGGAGGTGGGTGGATCAAAATTTTGCGCAAATTATAGCGCCCCCCACACCCACTTTTCCACTATCTAATAATTATCTTGATCTTGCAATCACCCGCAATTTCCCTTATCCTTACAGCATTCAAACGCTGAACGACTTAAATTCAGATCATTTGACAGTAATCCTTCGGTATCGAGTTGACTCGTACAACCTAGACTTAGGTAGGCTTCTCCACACAAGGTGGGAGGATTTCACCTTCCTGCTCGAGCAGCGGGAAACGCCGTCCATCGTCCCAGAGACGAAAGAAGAGGCGGAGGAAGCCATCAGTCAACTCGGTGACGTTCTCAGAGAGGTGTACGAACAGTGTTCTCAACCGAGAACCAAAACTGTTGGCACTCTCCGTCTACCGTTGGAGATCAGACAATTGATTACTGAACGAAATCGTGCTCGCAGGATGTGGCAGGTCTATCGTTCTCAATATTTTAGGACCCATTTAAATCAACTGCACAGGAGAGTCAAGGCTGCTATCTCCAAGTTTAGAAGTGAACGCTGGAACACTTTTGTTGAATCACTTTCAACAGAAGACAACACAATTTGGAAGGCTGCTTCCCGCATTCGTAGGACACGAACACACATTCCGGCTATTACTAGCCCTACTTGCCCTAATGGCATGGCATATACAAACACGCAAAAGGCTGAAGCTATCGCTGAAAGTCTTAGAAGTCAGTTTACACCCAATCTGGAATGGACAACCCACGGGTTGCCACTGTGTTGGAGACCACAGTTCAAAATTTTTTAAACACAGACACACCTAACACACTACCCCCGGTCACACCTTCTGAGGTTCGGGAGTATATCTCAGGCTTAAAAAGGAATAAGTCTCCGGGTGAGGACCGCATCTCTACTAATATGCTAATTAATTTACCCCATAATTTCATTCTTTACATAGTAATTCTAATTAACTGCATGATGAATCTTAAAATTTTTCCCGACGGCTGGAAAAGGGCCATTGTTGTCCTCCTACCCAAAAGTGGGGCGGCCGACATTCATGACCCTGCCAGCTTTCGACCTATATCTTTATTATCCTGTCTATCTAAAGTTTATGAGTATGTTCTTGTCAACCGCCTCAAGGAGTTCTTAAATTCTAATGACGTGCTTATACCGGAGCAATTCGGTTTTCGCGCACGTCATTCAACAACTCATCAATTGTGGAGGGTTTCTGAACTTCTTCACGATGGCATTAGATCTGGCGGCGTGACGGGGACAATCTTTCTCGATGTGCAGAAGGCCTTTGACAAGGTCTGGCACATCGCCCTTATCTTTAAACTAATTGCGCTCGGAGTACCGAGCCAACTAATTAAAATCTATAACGACTACTTTCAACTTAGATCCTTCGTCGTTAGAGTGGGAAGTTCTTACTCTAACCCTCAACCTATCTCCAGCTCTGTGCCGCAAGGCTCCCTCAGCGGTCCCACCCTCTTCAACGTTTATGTCAACGATATTCCTAAAGAGCCTGATATCGACTTAGCAATTTTTGCCGACGATACTGCCATGCTTACACAACATAAACATGCACAAACAGTGTTCTCTAGACTTCAAAATTATTTGGACACACTTTCGGTCTGGTTAAGGAAATGGAAAATCAAAGTGAACAGTGCCAAAAGTGCCTCCATCTTCTTCACCAATCAACGTTTTACCCCAGATGCTAATCTTAACTTTAAATTAAACAACGAAGATATTCCCTGGAAGACTGAGTATAAATACCTAGGACTTAACCTAGATCCCAAATTAACATGGTGCCAGCACATCACTGAAATTCTGGGGCGTGCTGACCGCGCCGTGGGCTCCCTTAATCCCCTTTTGGCTTGGAACAGCCCCCTGTCAATCAAATATAAATTGTTACTGTACAGATCAATGATCAGACCAATTTTGACTTATGGTTCTGCAATCTATGGTAGTACTTCAAAATTTCAACTCAGTAGAATTCAGTTATTTGAAAATAAACTCCTGCGTAGGTTTACCAAGGCGACCTGCTATGTCCGAAATGACGTCATTCATCGTGACCTCAAAATTAAACCTGTCTTTGCAGAAATCAAGAAATTTACGATGAAGTTTCACAGGTCAGTCCCAGCCGTGAGGAATCCTGCGTTAGATGTCATCCGTCGTTATGACGCAAGAGTGGGGAGGAACCGGAAACGGTCCCTCGCTATTCTCACTCGGGATGACGACTTCGTCCCATGTTCGAAGACTTCGAGAAGGAACCCTTCTGGTGTCACCTAAACGCAGTATTCCCCGGGAAAATTCTATCTTTCCCTAGATTGAAAGAAATTTTCATCTAGCATTGGCTCTCCCCGTGACGTCATGCAGCACACTGTTTTTGTTAACAGCCGCGCAATTCAACTTCCCTAACAATAGTGTTTGTATTTTTCATCTTTTATATTCTGGACTTCCCTTTTCTTTACTGTTTACATAATGGGTGTTACCTGCTATTTCAAAATTTTAAATTGTTTTAGTGCATCTTCGGTACTTCCACCAGGGAGAGGTCAGGCCCTACCTACCTTTTTCCCGCCGGCCTTGGGGTGTTTGCTCACGGCATCCCGGCCAATTATACTTTTTCTCCCCCATTTCGGTTCAGTCGACCGGCGGTGCTTAGGCATCCCGGTCACGAAATTCATACCCCAGTTTTATAGTTATTTTTGAAGTTGTTGTTTAAATTTTTTTTTTAGCATTTAATTTTAATCTTAACTTGTCCCCATTTTCGATCTCTGTCAATGCCAACATGCAATTTGCACTAGCGGTGTTCTCTCGATGTCTAGTAACACAAAGCCTTTTTAAAGGCTGAACGGTTTGTGTGAAAGCCGGGAGACCCGCGACACGTGATGCGCACTAGGCTTGACATCAAAATTAGTGAGCTATGTGGCCCCCTTTTTTTTTTTATAAGTTCTTAGAGAGATTAGATAGGCTTGGCTACCTTATGCTATAACTTTCTGTGCTCGTTGGTACCCTACTGTCTTTGCATTTTCCGTTTCTTGCCGACGCCAGTTGGTGAAGTGACATCGAAGTATAGGACAACAAAAAAATTCTTGGATGCCCTATGCGCCCCTTTCTCCTGGAGGTTATATTTAACCTCGTGCTTTCAACTCTGGAATGGCCCTCGGGACTCCACCAGAGCTTCCAAATTATACTTTTAGGCCGTGCATTGTTTCGAAATTCACTCTAGTTCGTACTCATATTTAGTTGGAGGTTACGCGCGGCGGCGTTGCACGCCGCGTTGGCACTTCTTAAGCACCGCGATGTCATGTCAAAAGTAACGGCTTGCCAATATTCAGGTTTCAATATTCAACGATATTACGTAAACCCAATTTTAGAACGTTTTTCGGTCCTACGCCGTTAAAAATCTCAAAATTTTTAGGAACTGTTCACTGTGAACATTTACGTCTTAAATGTTACAACTATGTCAAACTTCGATTTCCTTAGGGCTAAGAATTACAAATAAATCATAATTTATAACATTTTTAGAAAGCTTTTTACTCGTTTTACCCTTTTAAATTTTGATTTTTTTAGAAATGGGTTTTAGCGAGCACTTACATCTTATAAGTAACCACCATATAAAATTTTAAGTTTCTCCCGTCAGCAGTTTCATAGAAATCTTAATTTATGAATGACTTATGAATGACTATTGCAACCTTTTAAATTTCGCATTTTTTAGAAATTTCTCAGGATGGGCATTTTTGTTTTAAAAGCAACAATCATGTTAAATTTCAAGTTCATGAAGTTCATGCTAGAGCTCATGCTCTAGTAATTCCATTCAAATTAGAATTTAGAACGATTTTAGAAAGCTTTCCACTCATTTCATCCTTTTAAAATTCGATTTATTTAGAAACAGTTTTTAATGAGCATTTACAACTTATAAGTAACCACCATGCCAGATTTAAGGATTCTATCCCGAACTGTTACGCAGGAATCGAAAATTTAATAATTTTTTTGCTCCTGTACCCAGTGTTCTCGCTGACTTTTTACGAATGTTAGCAATTTGGCTATTCAGAAGTAAAAAAACCTTCGCCGAATGAAAAAAATATTAGCAAAAGAAATTCGTTGTAAAACAGTGAAAATTAGATATTTAACCCTTTAACGTATCGCACCCTCCCCCCTTTTTTTCAATGTATTCTAATATAACCTAAGTTTTTGAAACTGTTTATAGATCAGTTATTCATCAAAATTTAATTATCCGCTACAGAAACTAAAAAAATAACTTACTGTATTAGTCTTGTGCAATCCAGAAATTTTTTTAATCTGATTTAACTCAATTAAATGTTATGAATTAAAACTTCCAATCCCAGTTAACTCAAGATTTCAATGTATAACATTCAATGAATTCTGAAAAATTTTAAATATAAACATCAAAATATGTCAAAAACTTTATCTTTCTATAATTCTTCAGCTTTTCTTTCACGCCCATACTTCAAAGGCTATTTCCAAATAGTACTATTGCCTTTTGGACACGTTAAAAAATACTGAAATAACATTTTTGTTTACTGTGGCTTTGGCTGAAGCTAACTAAATTGGTGTTGGTTTAGTATCTCTAAAAATAATGTAAATTGTACTATACGATTGAAAATGATAAGTGGCATCAATCGTTCAGTAATGTAAATAAGAGTGTCGCCTGTACTGATACACACGCCCGCACCAACTAAAAAGATAAGCAAAAATTGAGCACTCGGTAATTTGGCGAGTCCATCCGTTTACTCGCCAAATGAAACATTTTGTCGTGATTTGGCGCAATGGCGAGCGGCAGCGAGAACCCTGCCTGTACCCTTATAAATTTCTAATTTATTAGAAAACGCAAAGCATTTATACGCCTTAAAAAATAACATCCGTGTCAAATTTCATGTTTCCATCTCAAACTTTCCCTTTAAAATCATAATGCAAACCGTTCTTAAAACGTTTTCCGCTCGATTCACCTTTTAACATTTCGATTTTTTACTAACAGTTCTTAGCGAGCTTTTACATCTTTAAACAACCCGGCATGCCAAAATTCAGGCCCCTGTCCCGAACGGTATTACATAAATCGCAATTTTAGAACGTTTTTTACGCCTGCATCCATTTAAATTTTGAATTTTTTTAGAAACTTTTCTGTAGGATCATTTACGCCTTATAAGTAAACAGCATGTCAAATTTAAAGTTTCTAGCATTAACAATTGAAAATAAATCATAATTTAGAATGTTCATAAAATGCTTTTCTTTCGTTTCGAACTTTTAATTTCTACTTTTTTAGAAGTAATTCTTAGCGGGTATTTAAAAGTAACCACTACAATGTACCACTACAATGTGTGCTCTTTTCAATTTCGAATTTATTATACTATTTTCCCCTCTAGCTACTAGTTTGATCGTCCTTAAATGTAAACTAAGCATTGCATCATGTTACTTCTATTCATAATTTAATTAACTTGCTCAATCCTTCGCCAAGTTGGAAGATTCTGATAGAGAAATCATGAACTCGGTACCTTTATGTTAGCGGGCACAGGTGATAAATCGCCAATTATTGTTCCCTTCTCATTCATTCGTATTGCATTAATTTTACTTAAAATATAATTCTTTCCCTCATTTTATATAAAATGCATAACTTTAATTTAAAACAAAAACATTTAAGATACAGGCCTTTCACTTATTTATTTATTTATTTATTTAAGAAAAGAAATAAAATAATTCAAAATGCCAATTTCATTATCAAAGCGTTGTTTTTAATTTACAATGCAAAAAAATAAAAACTACTACTGGTGAGGTAAAAAATACTATTGGCGAGTTTTGCGCCCGGCTAAATAAAACTACCAAGAACTTCTTCCGATCATGTCAGCATTTTGTGGATTCTTCGTTGTTATGTATTTCATCTTTCTTGAGAAAACCGCTTAACTCAAGGCATTTATGCTTCATTTCTGTTTGAGCACAGATGTCTCAGATGCACCGTGGTTAATGCAATGTTTTTACTTTTGCTCCAGTTTGGCGAGAAAACCCCGTTTCCGAGTACTTGTTAGGCCTAGGGGCGGATTCAGAGAGTCGTTTTGGGGGGAGGGGGCGATACCAGATGACATATAATCAATGTAGTCGTAATTTCTGTTGGCCAAATCATTCATTGCAGTTAATTATTAAATGAATATAAAATAATTAATTCGATTTAAAAATATTTTTAGACTCTCGATTATCCGACGGCCGATTTACCGAAACACTCGGTTAACCGACGCTTTTACTATATAATCCCCCTTCCTCCTGAAAATATGGTCTATTGTTACTTATTAGGTCGAAAAATTAAAAACGTTATAACAGAATTTATTTATTAAATGTCTTATTTTTTCTTTTTCTTTTTACTGTTTTACTATGGTAATTATTTATATTATTTTCCACTTTTTAGGGTTCCGTACCTAAAATGTAAAAACGGAACCATTATAATCACTCCTGTGTCTGTCTGTCACAGCCATTTTACTGTTAAACTATGGATCGTGGAAAGTTCAAATTGGAGGAAGTAATGAAGACTATTGACCCACATATTTTCAGATTATTAAACATTCATAAATATATTTAGTAAAAATGTAGAGGGGCTAATTAAGTTACTTGAAAAAAAACTCTTTTCTTTGTATATCATTTGGGGTATCGTGTGAAAGCTTTCGTAATGCTGAACTCAAAAATACATTTCTTTTAATTTTAGGTATTATATTTTCAAAGATATCGTCGAAAATGTAGCGCAAAAATATGTCCCCCACCCCCCCATCTATTTCCGAATCTACTGAAACTAAAATTATCAAAAAATTAGAGGTAGTAGACGTTAGTTTAAACCTTGCAGGAAAGTTATAGCGATTACCCTAGGTCTCATAGTTTCTGAGAAAAGGGTATTTTCCCCTTACACACAAATTTCGATTTATGGGCATTCAGCAAAAGTGTTGAGCAGCGCTGCAAGTACCTATCCTAGCAGAAGTATAAAAGCATTGTTGATAATGAATTTCGAAAACAATCGTCAGTAATTAGCCGAGATATTAACCCTTAAAGATACGGATGGTTTGGACATACATAATGACAGGGGCGGCGTACCCTATGTACCATCGGCTTTTAAAGCCTAGTTAACAACTTTTAAAGACCTTTATGTGTAATGCAATACCCAGTAGCAGTATAAAAGCAATAAACGTCAAATTGTTAATAACGGACTAATTTAATTAGAATGAATCACATAAATACTATGGGATTCGCGACTAGTTTGCATTGAGTGGATCTCTCAATACGCCTCGAGTAACTTTAAAAGTTCATTAAAAACATATATGGAAAAACGCGTACGGACCAATGCGGCGTTGGAATATTGCGACCTTTTTTCGAAGTGCGCTTAAGACAGTGCCAAATTTAAACTTTGAACAAAGGTTTTAGCTGCACTGTAGAAAGAAATGTTATTACTACGTTGGATTTAGTTTTAAGAAATGCCAAATGAAATTTAGAATGAATGCACTGATTTTATTGTCAGTACCGAATTAAGTTCATCGTAAACAGATCAAGATAATATTAATAAAAGAGTCATACAGAATAGATATAATTTTATATTATTTATGTTCCTATATCTCTATGAAATTTCATGGTATATCTATTTACACTTTTCTAGTATATACAGTTATATCCAATCCTGCGTTGTATAGTTTTTACAAGCTGTTAGTATTCTTTTAGCAACGGTTTTTTTTCTAATAATACAATTACTAATTCCCATATTTATTCTACGGAACTCTCTGTACGCGAGTAATACTCGCACTTGACCGTTTATTTAGTTATAGTGAAGTTTTAACAGCGTTAATAACACAAGCCTGCAATGATTGTGTTTTTTAACTTTTTATAATTCATTTTTATGTATTTTTTAGTGCTGAACCCGAAAATGACCTTTATTTGAAGCCATCACGTCAGGAGTTTTCGCAAATTGTACATTTAAAAGATTAAAAGTAAAAAAATAGCGAAAATCTGATACTATAAAATAGATGTGGTAATTGTGTTTTTTAACTTTAGATCTCCAAAATAACAACCTCCAAAATAAAACAGGATACCGCGATGAAACCCATAGAGAAGGTAAAACGAAAAGCGCGAAGCAGAGCATGAGCGGTTCAAAGAAACTTCCACATATGGAATAAAATTGCAAGGATTTTAAATATACAATATTTTACATATTTAACTGCAAAAATGCATAGTTTAAGCAAAAGGATGAATAAATTATTATGATAAAAATGTTACGTCTATTTTATAGTAGCAGATTTTCTTAACATTTCGACTTTTTAAAATTTTAAGATTTTTGAAAAATCCTGTCGTGATTGTATGGTAATAAAATGAAGATCAATTTTGGATTCAGCATTACAAAATACATAAGAACCAATTATCGAAAGCTATAAACATAACCATCATTTTAGTATCACCTTAACATCTTTGAAAGTCAAAATGTGTCATCTAAGTGGTGTGTATACCTCTTTATAATCTACTTATTATTAGTCCATAAAAGTTGACATGTGTCACTGATGCTCAGGTCTGTTTCCTCAGCTCCTCAGCAAGAGGCAGAAAGAAGGCGAAAAATGATAAACCAAACAATGAACTGTGAGTGACAGTAGGGCGGTATTTTCAGTTCTAAACATTTAGAAGGCATTTCATTAAGTATATACATAAGGGAAAAACAAATTTATCAAGTTGGCTTTTAAGAAATCAACACACCATATGCATTTTAGCTGTTAACTGACTAGGATTAGGTCATAATACTTTTTTATTCATTGATCAAATATTCCTTGAAATTTACAAATGTGGGTGGCAATAACAGTACATATTTTACATGTTAGTAGCTTTCTTCAGAAAATATTAAGATATTTGAATTTTTCAAAGGACCTTTCTTTTTCTTGTTTCTTTCTTTCTTTGGAAATTGCTCCGAATCCCATCTTTTCTCAAACAATAGAGCACTCCTCAAAAATATCATTATACAGAAATTAGAATTGCAGCTTTTTTGAAAGAATGAAAAAGTTTCCACACTTTAAAGGGATCCGCATTACGGTGTCAATTTTCTGTTGTAGAGATTCGAAAAAATGTACTCGAAGTTGCATCGCAGCCCACCTGAAACCATAGAGTCAAAAATTATGGCTCTATATACCTTTTGACAGGACATAATCCCTTTTTATTCATTAACTGCCGAAACGTCAGACAGGTTTACCATTGACACCCGAAAAGTGTTTGGTTTTCGTTTGCTTGTCTGCCTGTTCCGTGAAAACTGCCGTTAAAAGCGTTGCATTTATATCTTGATGGAGACGATCGCCCCCCACACCCCGTGAATCCGTGCCTGGGGAATATCCTCCTGGCGCTAATTATGCGGGGTTTTTTTCGCGGCCCTTTGACGAAAATCGCGTTTATTCCAGCGATTCTTTGGCGAAAATCACTTATTTTTTTCGCGATCCTTTGACGAAATCCGCATTTTTCCGAGATCTCTTGACGAAATTTACGTTTTTTTTCCCTCGATCCCTTGACGAAATTAGAATTTTTTCCGCGATTCTTTGGCAAAATTTGCGCTTTTTCTGTGATCTTTTGACGAAATTTGCGTTTTTTCTGCGATCCTTTGGCGAAATTAGTGGGGTTTTTTTAATTCTTTGACGAAATTGGCGATTTTTTCTGCTAACGATTGACGAAATTGATTTTTTTTGGCAAACATTTGTCGAAATTAGCGTTAAGTGGTGGATTTATATTTTGGGGTGAGGGAGATCGCCTCGACCCCCCCCCCCCCCGTGGATCCGCGCCTGGTTAGGCCTAGCTTGCGAAAATAGCATGTTATTTTTATTTATCATGAAACAGTTTATTTGATATAAAAACACAATTTTATTATAAAATACACAAAAATTTTATTAGAAACACAAGCAAATTATTTTATTATAAAATGCATAAAGTTTGATTTAATATACTAAGGGGGCTCCGTCCCCCTGCTCGCTATGCTCACCTACCCCCCGCGTAATCGCTTCGCGATTCCATTCGATATCGCGAAGCAACCCCTATTTTCTAGCCAACCCCAGACGTAATTGTTTCTCGTTTCCATTCTGGATCACTTCGCGATCCCTTATTTTCTATACATTCTATTTTTAGATTCCACTTGGTAAAAATGCGCTCCTCCCCAACTCCTGACAATTTTATTTCCTAATCTCCAAGTACATAATCATTAGAGCTTACAGAGTTTCATAATTATAAGAATTATTAAATATAAAATCATATATATAGTTTTACGAATATTGTAAATAGTTACTGTTTGTGCTGAAAAATAATGTAAATAGTTCAATTAAGCTCTATTCATAAGCTAATATTAGTTTTTGTTGCATTGAAAAATCTCAATTTGTTGATTTTCTGCAAGATTTGATTATGATTGATTTGTGATTTTTCTGAAACACTGGAAATAGCGCCAAGTTGGCGTCACTTTTGGCGGCTAATTTTGGTCGCCAAATTCGTCGCCGAATTTGGCGACGTTTAGCGATACAGACGCCACCCCCCCCCCCTTTGTAATCGCCTTTATAGAATCAGAAAGCTGTGACCAATCAGATGCGTTTCGCGGTATTTATGCAGATTTTCATTGGTCCATTTCCAAATCGTTACTTTTTTTTTTTATATATAGAAGTAAAACACACGCAATCTGTTCTACCGCGTTGCCATATGAAGGATAATAATGTCAAAATTGCTGGGGTTGCTATCGAATAAAATTGCCATTGTGGCGCCAAAAGGACACCCCGGTGTGTCTGAGACATCTGTGCCTCCGTTTGCTTATCTGTTGACATAGCTTCGCTAATACGGAGATTTTTAAAACTATTAAATAATCTTCCGTATTTAGGTCCATGGCCAATAGGCCTATTTAGCTAATACAATTTGGTACAATGGAGTGTTTTTATGAAAGCCTTTAATGACATCCACCTTTACATTAATTCATATAGTTGTAATATCCGTTTTGTTTCACCCGAACCTTGGTAGTAGACTCGATTAAGGAAGATTAGAAAATCTAATATCTTAGCTAAAGTTCGTTAATCTGATGTTATGCACTTAATAAATGCATATCAAATTATTGTTTTAAACGTCACTGGCCACTGTGCATTGTAGGTAGGATTAAGATTAACAATAATTGCCGGTGTTCAATATTCCCGGCGCTACCAAACTGACTGACCACACGTTTTAAAATTTGTTTCATTAAAAACTTTTACATGGATTGGATTTATTTACATTTAAACGTAAAGAAAAGGTCATGTAATTTTATGTTAGCATGGAGAAGTGATAAATCGCCTAATATTGTTACCATCTGACTTCATTCGTATTGCATTCGTTTCATTTAAAATACACAATTTTCATTTCAATTACTATATTCAGTTAAAAAATATATACTATAGACGTTTAAAATGCATCCCTTTCACTTACTTAACTTAAAACACAAAACAAATATATAAATAATATAATCTTAAACAAAAACTTTTTATTTCAATGTCAAAGCATTGTTTCTAACTTACACACGCAAAAAATAACAACTTTTGTTTGCGAGTAAAAACTAGTCGTTGGGGGCCACCGTAATACTTACCCATCATGGATATAGATAATATAAAATATGAAAATAAAACATGTGATATTTGCTAAGCATTGTACCATGTTACTTTTATTCATAATTTAATTTATTTGGACTCTCTTAAATATAATTAATATAACCCCTTAAGCTAATATTACTTTTTGTTGCATTAAAATATCTCAATTTGTTGATTTTCTGTAAGCAAGTAATCCCGATAGGTTTACAATGGAAGTCTATGGGAATTTGGCGAAATATTAGAGATATCGCCAAGTTGGCATCACTTTTGGCGACTTATTTTGGCCGCCAAATTTGGCGATATATTGCCAAGTTGGCTATAAACTTTGCGGTATTTGGCGACAGAACTGTGTACCCCCCCCCCCCCCCCTACGGTAACTCCCTTACAGGTATGAAGAGGCATTAAATGCTTCACATTTATGATAAGCCATTATTGGCATTTAATCTTATAGTTTGGCGATAGTTTTTTGGTCGGCCGGATAATCGAGTAGTACCGAATTGCGTAAAAGAAACATTCTTATAACTCGAAAAAATATAATCCTATTAAGTAACAGTTTACTGCGTCGGATTAAGCGTCTCATTTCCAATTAAAATATATCTTAGAATTGAAATTTGAATGAAATACAGGGTCATGAAAAATCGAACAGTGTGAAAAATAGAATTACAAATATCTCGGCAACTAATTATCCGATCGAGTTCATTCATGATGCAAAATTTATGTTTTTTTTATTGTCTTTTACATTCACTCCTTCAAATAAACAATTTCGAAAATTTTTGTATACCTTTTATCAGAACGAATAGTTCAAGAGTCCGAAAAAAATGGTTCCGGTTAATCGAGGTTACTGATATTCAATAGGCTTCTTCCTATTATTACTTCTTAAGTGCACACCGAATTTTAAGTCTCTATCTCAATTTCTTCGGGAGTTAGAGCGATTACAGACACACAGACATACAGACACACAGACATACAGACGGACGGACAATTTTTTTTTGTAAAAATATGTTTTGCGGAATCTCCAGTGTCTGAAACGTGTAAATCCGTCAAAAAAAATTTTCGATTTTTAAAACGATTACAAGACTTACCCATTATACTACGTATGATGGGTAAGTAAAATGCTACTGTCGAGATTTGCGCTCTGCTACTAAGAGTATTAAAAATTGTGAAGGATGTTGAGTTATACCATGGAGCTATGAAAAAAGGCTCGTCCTTGGTCATTGTTCCATGTAGCGAGACATGCCGCGCCACCTATAATTAAAATCCCAGTGACTATGATCTGAAGTGAAGTGAACTAAGCTTTGTGTAGTGTGTTGAGATGTGAGTATGAGAGTAAGCGGCGGTGCGCTGCTTCTGTGATAATAAAGAGTTATATAATAGTCCAGGCAATAGAGACCGTATAGGGGCTCTACCTAGCAAAATTCATGGTAGTTCTGAAAAAAGGCTTTCTATATGTTTTTTGGGTCGCTGAATCCGGATTTTTAACTTCCCAACAAAATTTCCCCCGGCAACCCCCCCCCCCCCCCCCAAATTTTGGTAAAAAGCTCCCTAAAAAAGGTTTTTATTAAAAAAATCAATTTTTTTACTGTTTTAGGGAGAAAGTATCTAGAAATTCAGAAAGTAGACAATATTTGCAACAAATTAGATATATGACATTATGACTTAGGATGGAGGGGAAGGGGGGATCTGCCTTGGAACTTGCGCGCGGTGCTGCATGAACTAAGTTGCGCAATTCCACTTAACCACTCACACGTTTACATTTGCCGTCCTATCTCTTCCGAACTTTCTCTTTAAGGTTTAAGTTTTTTGGGTCGCTGAATCGGAATTTTTAACTTCCCCCCAAAATCCCCCCGACCCCCCCCCCCACACACACACACACCAAATAGTTGTTTTTAACTTACATTTCTTATTGTTTTAGAAGAAAAGCATTACAAAATCCAGAAACTAGACAAAATTTGCAACAAATAGGATATATGACATTATGGCGTAGGATGAACGGGGAGGGGGAGCGCTGCCTCTGAACATGCACTGCGGCGCTACGTGCACTAAGTTATAAAGTCCAAGCAATAGGGGATTTTACCTGGAAAAATTAATACTAGTTCTAGATTTCGACTCACTTTATGTTTTTTGGGTCGCTGAATCCGAATTTGTAACTTCCCACTAAAATTTCACCCAGCAACTCCCAAAAAATTGATTTTTTGAGAAAATTTGGTTTTTGAGAAAAGCAAAGCGCTATAAGTAAGCGTACAAAGTGAATGCTGGAATCTGCCGTAAATGGACACAGCTGCGCCATCTTGTGGATGGAGTGAATAACGCGAATACGCGGGTTTTTTGTATGACGTCATATATGACAGAATATCTACCATCTGCGCATCTCGTGCGCAGGTCTATTTGAAGATATTTACAATTTAAGAGTTATAGGCGGAAAAGCAGACAAAGCTATTTTAGAGAATACCTGTTAAAAATTTAATCATGAATTTCAAATATTATATTTACTCACTCATGGCAGATGAACCTTGTTTACCAGATTTATTGCAAAATATTTTTGTTACAGTTTGTTTTGATAAAAATATGCGTATTTAAAAAAAAAAAAAAAAAAAAAAAAAATCGCAATGTCATTTTAATTTTGGGAGAAAAAGTACTAATGCTACGTAAACAATATTGCCTTTTGCCCCGAAACTAAACTGACATTGCAACTATTTTTTAAATACATAGGTGTATACATAAATACCAAGGTGGGCAAGTTTCTTCCAATGTGGAAAAAACCATGGAATTAAAAGTTACGCCTGTAACTTTTATTAAGGAGTCTCAGGACTCTTAAAGCTTTAAAATTTTCGAAATTTTAATTTTTTTAGATGTTAAAAGCCTATCTTTTCTGAACATTTGATATAATTGTTTCCTTGAAATTCCTATTAGAACTGAAGTTATGGCTTTTACATTTATACACGTTCAATAGCTGAAGCGTCGTTTCGGAAACTTTGAAGCCCTTTTTCTCCAAATTACGTTTTCGGGCATAACGCGCACGATATTTCAAAAACTTATGAATATTTTTTCATGAAATTTTCAAAACATATGTTTCATGTTCGTCTGTATAAACTGAACCTAAAATTTCCTTTTTATTGTTCAAAAAAATATATTTTTTAGGTGATTATACTGTTGAAATTTTCTTAATTTTGCATTAGCTAAATACAACTTTGTATTAAAAATATAAAAATGCTTTAAATACAAATTTATTTAGGTTCAGGGTAATTATTATAATCTGAAGTATAAGTAGGCACCAAAATTTTCATTCTAGTTACAATACTTATTTTGTAATCGTGCGCGTAAGCTGTTATGCCGATTTTTTACTCGTCAAATGTCCAACAGTTTGGAGCCCCTGTAAATGCTAATTCTGCATCTTATAATTTTTTAAATACATGAAATGAAAGAACATACTTATATATTTTATTCCAACTAAAATTGTGTCTTAAAATCAAATACATTTTAAGATATTAAATATTGAAAATGGTCTTTTTTTTCATTTTTTCCAATTTTAAGAGTCCTGAGACCCCTTAACAAAAATGGTTTTCTTTTAGCCTGAATAGCTTGCATAAAATTCAGGTCTATTTGAAGATATTTACAATTTAAGAGTTATAGGCGGAAAAGCAGACAAAGCCATTTTAGAGAATACCTGTTAAAATTTTATTATGTTATGGTATTAATTATGTTATTATTTATTAGAAAAAAAATGTATTTTAAATATAATGAGCGAAAAGCATGTGTTTAAATTGATGTAATATACCAGTATGTATGTATTTTAAATAAAGTTATGTTTTTCAAATGACGAGTATATTTTTAAAATGATGATTTTATATTTTGAATGAAATGAATGCAACATAAACGCAGGTGATGGGGAAAATATTTGACGGTTTATGAACTGCGGCCGGCTAACATAAAAGTACTTTTTTACACTGTTTATTTAATCTAACCCTGTTCATATATATGAAAAGATAAACAATTTTAATCGATTTTTCCCTCCCAGATATGCTAGAAAAATAAAAAATATGTTCATGGATGTGTTTCTAGTAACAATACAACATTTTAGTATTTTTACAAACCAGCTGGTTGGGAAATCGGAAAAGAGAAATATTTAAAACCTTTAAGCATCTTAAACGTGATTTTCAGCCCTATAATTATTTATAAAAAAGTTAAAATATTATTTAATATATATTATTAAATGTCAGTGATTTTAATACATTCAATTAGCCCATCTCCGTCCGCAGCCCTTTTTTCTACTACTTATTCTGACTCTTTTGCGGAAGCCAGATTGAAAAAAAAAAAATCAAAAATTGAAACCGGACAAAATTAAAAATTAAAAGGGAAATTTGAAATTATTGGCTACCGACCAACAACTGCTACGTCGAGCTTATTATTAGTCTATAGTTTTCAGTTATTGGCAATTGTTGTGTGTTTCATAAGCCTTTTGGAAATTTGGAGAATGTTCCGCAATTGGGTTATCTATATTATAAAGGACAAACATATCTGTGCGTAACGCATACGTCATATTGAGAATGGCAACACTTTGAAATTTGAAATGAAATTTCAGTTTTGCAATTTTCGCTACGGCAAATTTTTAAACTTCTAAACATCGCACAGTTTAAATTTTTACACCGTAATATAGAGAAAAAAATGTACTTTTAAATGCAATTTGTTTGATTGCTCTATCTTAATTTAGTTTTGAGATATTAATTTTTTTATAGTTTTTAGTACCAATTTTGTAATTGTGGCAACTGTAGTACTCCATTTCTATTAAAAGGAAAGGGAAAATAGTCATGCTTTATTTATTTTTATTGATTATATCCTTATTGATGCCATTTTTACATTACAAGTAAAAGTAACTTTTTTCTAATTTCTGAACAGAAAATGACGTCAGCCATTAAAAAAAAAAATAATAAAAAAACCACGCATTCTCCTTCATAAATCAAAAGATTGAAGAAGATATTTCAATATTTTTAAATTAAGCTGATACTGAGTTTGAGACGCTAGGCAAAATGATTCAGTGAGTAAAAATGTCATATTTAAAACAAAACGATCATTTTCTTTCATAAAACTAAATATTTGACCAATACTATGGCAACTAAAGGCAAATTACTGAATGGTAAATTTTCGCGGCTACTGAGCTTAAATTTTGTGCGAATGTTCACATGAAAAGTGTTATCGGGCAAACATGACTTTAAGTTTGAAAATACATTCATTAATAATGTATTGCGCTTTAAAATACTTCTAAATTGTGAATTCGAGTGGTGCGTATGAAAATTTTGAGAATGTGAAAATAACGTACAATTTAGATTTTATTGGGGGAAAATTTTATGATGTGACAAAGCGAAATTCATTTTACTAATTTTTTTTTTTTTTTTATCCCGTAAAAACAAATATAAGAGCCTCAATCGTTAACTTCAAACATAATTACTGATCTTGATTACGTATTCTAATACAGTTTAATTTTTCAATAATTTAAGCAGTTGAAGTTCGTGGAAATAATATTTTGGTAATTTTAGGTTAAAAACCTTATTTGTTTTAAGAGTTAGACAACCAATGCAAGATAAATTTTTTATTGTAATTATTTTTGTAGGTTTATTATAAATTTGATCTAACAGTTCCATTCTAAACATTTTAATTCGTCGAATTTCGACGAGTTCCAACTCGTTTCGATAAAAGTTACTTTCATTTTCTAACCATTATTTAACTTTTATACATTTACAATTTTATACTGTTTTCTCATTTGACGTCAATCATGGCTATCGGCCCGATTACGGAAAGTTATCCATTTTACCCCTGCGAAGAACCGGTGTAAGATAATAAATGTTTAATTGAGCATACCACGTACTATTTGTAAATATTTTACTTTTTATTCCAATTTTTGAAGTTTCTTCTATATTTTGTATGCTTTCTGCAATGTTATTCACCTGTGCGAAGTGCAGGTATCCCATGAAAACTATTTTTCCCGGATATGACTCAGTGACCGACACATTTCTAGATTTAAAAAAAAAAAAGTAATTTGCCGATTTTAAGAATTTTTTTAAAGCTGTTGTCTAAAATTCTCAAAATATTTAAAACTATAAATAATCAATTATTGCTGGTTTAATAGTACAAGAATTACTGCTTGCATTTTAAATTAAAGTGGATCCTAATGTAAAATTAAATGAGTTTTAAATGGAATGAATGAAATGCTTCTATTTTAAATATTATAAATACAATTCGATCAAGAGAATATTTGGCAATTTATCGCCTGCGCCCGGTAAATAAAAAATATGCCTTAAAATTAATTAAATAATTTATACTTAAACTCTAAGCGTAATAAAACGTTTAATTCTCATTGGAAATACACATGTTTATGTAATTTTTATAACTTTATCTTATCAGGAATTGAATTAAAAACGCTGCTGTAAAATTCTATCTTAACATTCATTAACTAATTTTTATATGTTCTTGTTCATTGCATTACAAAAACATAATTCAAATAGAACGTACCCTCCGACTGTCTTGGAAAAGGGCAAAATTGTAATGTTGTTTTCTCCGCATTTTGTTTTAAATGCTAAAAAAAGATGATTCTTTGAACATTTAAAAAAAAACTTAATAACGAATATGAATGCAATCCTGGGAGGTATTAATCATTGTTCAATGTATTAAAAATACAATAAATAAATAAAATTATATTACTTTAAATATTACTTCTAATGCAGTGAAACCTAGAGCTTAGTGAACGTATTAACACGGGCTTGTCAGTGAGGGGGTTAAAATCACTGACATTTAATAATATATATTAAATAATATTTTAACTTTTTTATAAATTATAATAAAACACAAAATTAACCTGTTTTTCTCTTTTGGAAAGCGAAAAAAATGAGTTCTCTCAGATAGAGAGTTATTTTTGCAGTTTTGAAAACTGCAATAATTAGAACGCCAACGTGGCATTTTCCCAAATAATATAAGTTCTTAAAAGAACTGATTTTGTTTAAATAACTAACTTCAATTAATAAATTAAATAATGGCGAATAAATAAATCTAATTATATCCATGCTTCCAACAATTAAGTACTGCAGACGACAAACGAATAAAATCACGGCTCCGCTTGCGCATAGTTATTTCATAGATATCGAACTTATAGATCATCCACAAAGAGGAAAGAAGTTAATAATCCTCTTGTAGTTCACTCCGTCTGCTGGGTGGCGTATGACCTTGAATGACGTGACCTCGGCTTTAACCTTGCGGTTACCTCTCCCATTTAAGATAGGACGCTTACTTATATCTCTTTGGAGAAAAGCGCGCGGGGAATGTTCCGAGGCAGCCCCCTCTCTCCCCGTTTATCCTAACTCATAATGTCATATATCCTATTTGTTGCAAATTTTGTCTAGTTTCTGAATTTCGTAATGCTTTTCCCCCAAAACAATAAGAAATTTAAGTTAATAGCAACTATTTTTGGGGGTATTCGGGGAGGAGGTAATTTTGGGGTAAGTTAAAAATTCGGATTCAGCGACCCAAAAAACTTAAAGTAAACCTTATAAGGAAAGTTCGGAGGGCAGATGGGAGGGCGAATGTAAACGTGTGAGTGGTTAAGTGGAATTGCACAACTTAGTCCACGCAGCACCGCGCGCATGTTTCGAGGCAGATCCTCCTTTCTCCTTCATCCTAAGTCATAATGTCATATATCTAATTTGTTGCCAATTTTGTCTACTTTCTGAATTTCTAGATAATTTTCCCCTAAAACAATAAAAAAAATTAATTTTTTTAATAAAAACCTTTTTTGGGGGTCTTTTTACCAAAATTTTGGGGGGTTGCCGGGGGAAATTTTGGTGGGAAGTTACAAAGATTCAGCGACCCAAAAAACATAAAGTAAGCCGATTTCCAGAACTACCATTAATTTTGTTAGGTAAAATTCCCTATTGCCTGGACTATAAAGTAACCAGGGCCTTGGAATAATTTGAGTTATAGTGTCAGTTTATTCTTCATGGTCCGTTGACCCAACGGAGGAGTATAATTAAAATAATTCGTGTGCTTTCGATAATAAGAACAAATTCGAACTGTATGTGATTTAGTTTTGGTTTGTGCTTAAAGAGGTCTAGGTCACCTTTTTTGTGAGAGTGTCGTGATAATTTGTGCCTAATAAGAGAAGTCTGTGACTAAGAAGAATCCAGTGTTGAGATATTATTTTTTATAAATGTGCCCGTGATTTATACAGCTGAATCTACTTCGTGATTGTCGCAGCGACTGAGGTAAGAGAAATTTTCCAATTTTTGATTTAGTTAAATTATGTCTATTATTGATAATTTAAATAAAGACGAGCTTAAGCTTGTTGTTGAGGAATTAGGTTTAACTGCTCCTGAAAGCAGTAAAATTATAGAGTTGAGAGATATTATAGAGAAAAGTGAGCATTACTCAAATGAGCAATTAATGAAAGACGTAGTCAATTCGGTTGTTGAGGAATATAAATCGCAAATAGAAGCTGAGAAATCTAAACTAGAATTAGAAAAAATTAAATTAGCGCAGTTAGAAAAAGAGTTTTAGAAATAGCAAATATTCACAAAGAACCTTTCCAAAATTCTGATTTTGAAAAAATTAAATTAGCTCAGTTAGAGATAGAATTAGAATTGGCCAAAGTGCGTAGAGATTCCCGCGAAAATTTGTCGTCCTTAACAGAAAAATCGGAAACAGAGAAAATGAACAATAACCTAGAAAGTTTTATTAAAAGTGTTAAACATTAACTATCCGTGTACCAACGAGAGCTGAATCATTTAATATTTTCTTTCAATCACTTGAAAAAGCGTTCAAAACTAAAAATGTACCCGAAGAGTTTAAGGCAGAAATTCTTCTAAACATTCTCGGGGAAAAAGCGAGTAATTTAATGATTTATTTGTCGGAAGATGAGTTGATTAGTTATGATAAATTGAAAACTATAGTCTTGAAGGGGAATTTCAACCTACAGCGCAAGAGTGTTTAAATAATTTCCGGAAAACGCAAAAATTACTGTCGAAAAATTACGTTCAATTTGCTTCCAGGTTGAAATCAATTTTTCTATATTACTGTAGTCTGCGTGAAGTAAATGATCATTATGCGATCTGATCGTTTCAGACAGAATTTTCAATTCGTTAGATCGCGAATTAATGAGTCATATCGCAATTAAACAGGCAGAATCATATTTTAAACCACAGCAGCTTGGCAGAGAATGCGATATTTTCTTATAGGTTAAAAATAAAAACAGAAATGAATCAAATGCGTATTCGAGAAATTTCGTAAGTGAAAATAAACAAATAACGGGAAATAAATTGCGAAATGCACGCCGTGAAAGTGGGGTTTCAAATGTTTTCCTTTCGGAAACAAAAAATAATAAATGTGTTTTGTGTAAACCTATTGCGTATCATGCATTACATTCTTGTCCGCAATTCAAAAAACTTTCGATAAAAGAAAGAGTTGAAGTTGTGAAATTAAATAAAGCATGTTTCAAATGTTTAAATTATATAATTGTTGCGTACAGAAATGTAAATATAAAAACTGTGATTGTGGACTACTCCATAACAAACTGATTCGTTTTCCGAGGGAAAAAAATGATTTGAGTAATAATCAAAATAAATTTCGAGGTCATGTGTTTCAAGCAAGGGCAGAAATAAAAAGTTCACCAAGCGAAGAAAAGTTTTCCTTTCCTCCGAGTCAGACTGTCGCCACTAGTTTCGAAAAAAAAAACTGTTATTGAGTACTGCTCGCATTTTAATGAAAGATAAATTTTCGGAATGGCAGGAAATTAGATATTTATTGGATGTCGGCTCGCAGTCCTTTTTGATTACTTCACAGTGTGCTAATCGACTGCAACTTAAAATTAATAAAACAAAAACTTTAATTTCGTGTTTAGATGATTCTTCTATCACAGTAAAGGGTTGCGTAAAGACAAAAATCGCGAATAGAGATGAAAGTTTTGAAAGGGAAATGACTATGTTAGCAGTAAAGAAAATTACAGATTTAATTCCGCAAAGACTGATTAATGTAAATGTTGAGGTCCCAGATTTAAATATGTTAGCAGACTATCGATTTAATTGTCCTGATAAAATTGACCTATTGATAGGTACGGAAATATTTTATGAATTATTAAGACCAGGACAAATATATTCTCAGAGTTCGAAATTACTTTTTCAAAATACTGTATTTGGATACGTGGCTAGTGGAAGCATAGAACAGGGAGATGAGGTTAAAGTTCATTGTGGGTTAATTCGGGAGGAGGATTTAAACAAAACAATAAAAAAATTTTCGGAAGTCGAAAACATTGAGGTAAAGTTACCGAAAAGTAAGGAATTTGAGATATGCGAAAAACATTATTGCGCGTACGTATTCAAGAAATGCGGAAGGTAGATACGTAGTGAAAATGCCATTAAAGGAAAATCCTTCGTGTTTAGGCCGATCTAGGGATCTTGCTCTCAAAAAACGCAGATCGCTGTGGTCTCGCTTATCAAAGGATGAGCAATATTTTAATGTGTATAAAAATTTCTTAAAGGAATATGAAGATTTGGGGCATATGAAACAGGTGAAAGAAACAAAAGAACCTGATATTGCGTACTATGCTCCACATCATGGTATATTTCGTTCGGATAATTTGACATCTAAACTCAGAGTTGTTTTTAATTGTTCTGCCGCGACAACAAACGGGACGTCACTAAATTCATTACAATATAATGGCGGAGTCATCCAAAACGACTTATTTACGATCATGATTAGCTTCCGAGAACATGTTTATGCTTTAACTGCAGATGTCAAGATGATGTATAGAGTGATTAACATTGACCCTAGTCAGTATTCGTTGCAGAGAATTTTATGGAACGGTCAGCGCGCCCTATTTAGCAATGAAAACGCTCAATCAACTGTCAATTGATGAAGGAAATAATTTTCCAATGGCAGCACCAGTTCTTCGTGAAAACATTTATATGGATGATATTTTGTGCGGTGCACCTACGATTGAGGAAGCCAAAGAGTTGCAGCGGCAGCTCTTAGTGATTATGCATAAGGCAGGTATGCAACTTCATAAATGGTGCACAAGTGATAAAAATCTTTCGCTGACACCTGGAGAAGGGTATAATTTTGAAAACAATATTGAGACTAAAACGTTAGGGGTTTCGTGGAATCCAAGAAATGACTGTTTCCTATTTAGAGTTAAAATAGAATTGAGCGATTCCTATACCAAGCGACAAGTATTGTCGACAATTGCCAAATTTTTAATCGGCTAAGACTTCTTGACCCAGTTATAGCGAAAGCCAAAATATTTATGCAGAGATTGTGGAGAATTAATATTGACTGAAATGACGAGCTCCCTGAGTCAGAATATCACGAGTGGCATTGTAGCCGTCTGCTATTTTTCTCGCGCGCGCGCGAGGAGCAATTTTAATTTTCAGCCAATAGCAATGAGGCGCATTTCCTCCCCCGCGTTTTCTTCGGAGCGCTTTTGAAGTCACGTGACGCAGTAACATTCGAACTCTGCAGAGAGCAGCAGTTTATTCTGTCAGTGACGTTGGCGAATATTTGACTATGTGTTGTTATGTTAATAAAGTTTATTTTTCTACAAAACCTTCTGATTATCTGAGTCATTGAGATATTTTATCATCTCTCTTCAATCTTTTCTCTAAAATGGTGACCGTGGATCATTGAACCTTCAACTATTTCATAGAACGTCGAACTATTCAACTGTTTCATGGAACGTTTTGTTTAACTAGCAAAATGGCAACTGCTGAAACATCTGCCGTAGTCATTCCGCCCTATATCCCTGTGGACCCTACATTATGGTTTCATATGCTGGAAAGCACATTCAAATTAGCTACTCCTAAAGCTATTACTGAGTCGAAAACAAAATATAATTATGTTGTAGCGCATCTACCGCCTGCTACTGCTACTATGGTTCGAGATGTGATAATGAGTCCTGATCCAACCGATCCTTATCAGATTTTGAAATCAAAAGTTATCGAATGTTGTGGAGAAAGTCGTACTTTAGAAATTCGGAAACTGCTAGTTGGAGAAAGCCTGGGTGACAGAAAACCAACTGAATTCCTTCGCTTAATGAAAAGACGGGCTAAAAGCCATAATATCAGTGACGATCTTCTTTTAGAACTGTTTACTCAACAAATGCCAACCACTGTACAAACGATTCTAGCTTCGTTAGAACAAATTACTCCTGATAAAGCGGCGGATATTGCTGATAGAATAATTGAATTAACACCTCCCAACATTAGTTCTGTTTCGGTTCGAACACCTGCAACTGAATCTCAGACACCGCCAGCCATTGATATGCTCGTAAAAGAAATCCAAGCATTACGCCAAGAGGTCGCTCATCTTCGTCGTTCAAGAAGTGTATCTAGAAGTGAAAATCATCAGCGTAATCGTTCTCAGTCCCGCCATAGGGATGCAAAATTGTGTTGATATTACCAAAAATTTCAGGAAAAATAAAAAAAGTGCTTAGCGCCTTGTTCTTATTCGGAAAACGAGAAGCGGGAAGAGTAGCGGCGACGGACTTCTCCCCAGCACCTTCTCGTCGCCTTTTCGTTAGAGACAGAAACTCAGGTATGTGTTTTCTAGTCTATTCTGGATCTGATGCCTCACTTGTGGCCGCGAATAAAAATGACAAAACTAAGCCTGTTCTTCAAACCTTTCGTGCTGCTAATGGCACAAAAATTAATGTGTATGGTCGTAAATGTATTAATATCAACTTAGGCCTACGCCGAAATTTTACTTATTCTTTTTATATTTGTGATGTTTCATGTGCTATTTTAGGAGCTGATTTTTTGCATAATTTTAATTTAAAACTTGATTTACGGAATCGTCGTCTTATTGATTCCACTACTAATTTAAAAGCTCCTGCTATATTAAGTACTTGTAATATATTTTCTGTGAAATCCAATTTTGTAAATGGTATATATGGTAAATTATTATTTAAATTTCCTGAAATCACAAAATTACCGGATCCTAACCAACCGGTTAAGCATAATACTGTGCATTATATAAACACTAAGGGGCCTCCAGTCGCTGCTAAGCCTAGACGACTAGCTCCAGATCGGTTTAAAATTGTCAAAGCTGAATTTCAGCACATGCTACAACAACTCGGTCATATGAGACCTTCTAAAAGTAATTACCCTTCGCCTTTGCACCTGGTGCCGAAGAAAGGATCTGTCGATTGGAGACCTGTTGGTGATTATCGTGCTCTAAATGCACAAACTGTTAAAAAGAAATATCCTATCTCTTGTATCGCAGATTTTACTGCTGAATTACGTGGTAAACAAATCTTCAGTCACATTGATCTAGTAAAAGCCTACCATCAAATTCCCATAAATCCTGATGATATACATAAAACAGCGATTTGCACTCCATTTGGACTTTTCAAAAGCACTCGAATGCAATTCGGCCTTTGTAATGCTTCTTCAACTTTTCAACGATTTAGTGATGACGTAATTCGTGACTTAGGATTTGTTTAAGCATTTCTTGATGATTTTCTAATTGCATCAGATAATGAAACTGAACATTTAGAACATCTTGAGTTGTTGTTTTCTAGACTTAAAGAGTATGGTCTGTGTATTAATGTTGATAAATGTAAATTTGGCCAATCCACTATCGATTTTCTAGGATTCAAACTTTCAGCTGCAGGAATTGAACTCTTACCTGATCGTGTAAAATGCATCCTAGATTTCCCCCAGCCTTCTACCTTAACTCAACTAAGACGATACTTGGGTCTTTTCAATTTTTATCGACGTTGCATTCCAAAAGCTGCCGATATTTTAGCTCCACTCGTTAAATTCTTAGGAGGACACAAAAATAAGAAAAAACATCCCCGTTCCAATGCTAACAAAACTGAGCAATTACAATGGAACGATGAAGCCATTCTTTCCTTCACTGCTTCAAAAGAAGCTATAGCTCAAGCTACATTATTACGACATCCAATTCCTGGCGCCCAGCTAAGCTTATGGGTCGATGCTAGCAATGTCGTAATTGGTGGATCTTTAATGCAACTCTCCGAAAACCAGTGGGAACCAATAGCATTTTATTCCTGTAAATTAAATAAGTCTCAAAGAAATTAGTCTACTTATGATCGTGAATTATTTGCTATTTATTGTTCTATAAAAAAATTCAGACACATGCAAGAAGGTCGAAATTTCATTATTTATACAGACCAAAAAACCCTTACATTCGCATTTCAACAAAACCCTAATAAATGTAGCCCACGCCAATTGAGACATTTAGACTATATTTCACAGTTTTCTACTGATATTAGGTATACTAAAGGCTCTGACAACATTGTGGCCGATGCATTATCTCGAATTGAGATAGATTCAATTTCTCCTAATGTGTTCGATTTTAAAGAGTTTGCCACTGCTCAGACCAATGATGAAGAGCTAAAACAACTTCTCGAATTTAACACCACTTCATTAAAATTAGAAAAATATTATTTTCCACTCGAAGATGTACATTTATATTGCGATATGTCACAAAAACATCCTCGACCATTTGTTCCTAAAGGTATGCGACAATCAGTTTTTTCAACCTTACATTATTTCTCGCATCCAGGTATCTCAGCTTCATTAGATTTAATTTCCAAACGATTTGTATGGCCTGGCATGCGTAAGGACATAAAATCTATGGTTCGCAGCTGTACGAAATCTCAAAAAGCTACAATCTTTCAACACACCAAATCACCAATTGGTACATTCTCTGAACCTGATGCTCGTTTTGCCCATATTCATATTGATTTTATCGGACCTTTACCATCATCCGATGGCAATCAGTATTGCATGACCATCATTGATAGGTTCACGAGATGGCCCGAAGTTATACCCACATCTGATATAACTGCAGAAACAACTGCTCGTACGTTGATACACAGTTGGATCTCCAGATTTGGAACCCCTGTTACCATCACTACTGATCAGGGTAGAAACTTTGTGTCAACTCTTTTCAAAGAGCTTACTAATAGATTAGGATGTAGGCGCATCAGAACTACAGCATACCATCCACAGTCTAACGGTTTTATTGAAAGATTCCATCGCCATCTTAAGAGTTCTCTTAAAGCTCACAATCAAATTCAATGGACTGAAATTCTCCCCATTGTCTTACTTGGTTTACGCACTGCTCTTAAAAATGATATCCAAGCGACATGTGCTCAACTTGTTTATGGCACAAACATCAGACTACCCTCTGATCTCATAAACACTGAAACTATAAATCCCCCCCAGGACCCTTATACATGTCCTTATGAGGTCCCTTATAAAGGACCTCATCGAGTGATTGACAGGTCTGAGAAAACGTTTGACTTGGAATTAAACGGGAAGCGCTGTACTGTATCTATTGATCGCATTAAACCTGCATATCAATCAGCAGATTCTACTTCACCTTCCCAAACTCAAAAACAAAATGAGCCCATAAATTTTCCAACTACTCTTGTCGAACACCCTACCACCAAATCTGGTCGTAAAGTTCGTTTTCCGAAACATCTCGTTACGGATTATATTGTTTAAAACATTTGATGTATATAGTGTGCATATTATTCCCTTCTCAAAAATATTGTTTTTCATGTAATGCATAATATATTTTCTATTGTTTGTTTTTTTTGCATCATATGTACTTTAAATTTACTCAAGACCTTTCTTATGTATCTTATTAATTGATACCTTTTTGTAATCGCGACTGTTGTGACGATTTGGACGCCATAACACACAGGGTCACGCGACAGTAAAATGATTAGTACAATAGAAACAGTTATCCCGATCTGCGTTGTGAAAAGATCTAATGGGATAATGTTATTTAATAAATTAGGAGAGAAGAAAATTTTGGAATAAAATTAATTTTGGCAATAACTCAAGGACGACTTATTTAACGTTGAAATGGAGATATCGAACTTGTAGGTTGCATAGAGAAACATCCAATTCTAATAATTCCAAAATATTAGATACCATAAATTACGAGTATTATCTAAAAGGGAACAAGGAAAGAATTCAAGGAAAGACTTACAAGTATGCACACATAAACAAACTTTATTTTCATTTATATAAAATTCATAACTCAAATATGACCTTTTATATCATAATAACCTTTTCAAATTATCTACTATTTTATCAGAATATAACATAGTTCCATTCTCATTAGAACAGCAAAGCTTTCATCAAAATTATACTTTGTTACTTATTTTTTTTTTTATCAATTTATGTTATCTTATACTTGCCCCTTTTTGTTCACAGCACGATCCGATGATGAGGCTTTTGCCAAAATTTTAATCAAAATTTTATTTATGAAAAATAGCATTCCCGTTATCATTAAAATCTTTATCATAAACAATCATAATATTCAATGACATAAGATTATGTACTTTAGTGGAAATTTAGAAAATTAGTTGCTTAATATTAAATGTACACATCATAAGAAAACATGAAAACAATAGCCACGAATATATTGAAATAAATATAAGGAGTTTCTCACCCAAACAGACTTCGATCTTTTCTGTAATCATCCAAATCATACAGTTCACTCATAGTTCATGGAATCCTAAACACAAGTAAGTTCATCGGGGCATAAAGTTCCTTTTATATATATATATATATATATATATAGTTCATGGGGATCTTTCACAAACCAATTTCACTTTCTTTCGGCGCTCTGTGACGCGTGAAAATTAGAGCTCCATCTCCACAATGTACACTTTCATAGGCGAAAACTGCTGATATGTCATATCTTCGTTGCATTCGCATCTCATCACTAACCACTGTACATCTCCAAATCAGGTGAATACTTCTGTAAGATTCTGCATCAGTTAATTTCCTGGACAAAGACTTGTCTGCTCTCAGCGATCTTTGTCAATAGATCGTGACAAGGACAGGTCAACTCTCAGCATTAATTTTCATCATCATTTCCTTTTTTTCTGCATCAATCATTTTTTGTGACAAAGATTTGTCTGCTTTCAGCATTCATTTCAATCGCTAAATTTTGTATTGTCCTTAAAATTTGCTGCGAAAGAACTTGGTGTAAAATTTTGAAGTATCAAGTCACATCTTAACAAAAATTATAGAACCTCTTGAGGACGAGACACAAGACTTAATCCTCTTTTTTCCTTCCTTCCTCCCAGATCCAATTTTTTTTGGGAGGGCTAAATTAACCCAGAGCTTTCGTTCTGATTGGAGGCTACTCCTGGCCCCTTATTGGTACTCTAGACATGCCTATCTATGGGCGTGCCAATTTATTTTTCACTGCATAGCATTAACTTAATTTTTGCCCCTTGCGCCAGGTTTCTCATGGGAATCACCACCCACGTTGAGTGTTGTAAAACCATCTTAATTGATAGAAAATTTATGGTTTCAACATCGTAAATTTTCTATTCTTTCGCTATACATTTACTGTCCATGTCTGGCGTCAGCAATGTTCTCTTTATCTATAATTTCCTATTTTCTGTCTGGTCTTATTTGGGGAGTTTTATTTTATTACACTGTTTTTGCACATATAAATATTTACAATTCGAAATGTTTTATTTTCAATATTAATACAAAATAAATTTACAATTCATATTCCTTATTTTTTTCTAAACATACCAATACCAAACAACATATATATTTTTATTTTTTTCTACGCATTATATACTTATTCATTTTAATATACTTTAATTTTGGAGTATTTTTTATGTTATTTTAATTTATTGTATAAATTAATTACTAAAGAATTATTTTCCGAGAATTCAATTATTTTTAAATGTTATTGGATCGTGCGAAAATTATTTAATTAGTTAAATTAATAACAAGCCTTGTTGTGTAGATTTCTACACTACAGCGACTTCGTCACTGGGGGCATACTCTGTAGCCGTCTGCTATTTTTCTCTCTCGCGCGCGAGGAGCAATTTTAATTTTCAGCCAATAGGCGCATTTCCTCCCCCCGCGTTTTTTCGAAACGCTTTTGAAGTCACGTGACGCAGTAACATTCGAACTCTGCAGAGAACGGCAGTTTATTCTGTCAGTGACGTTCGCGAATATTTGACTATGTGTTGTTATGTTAATAAAGTTTATTTTTCTACAAAACCTTCTGATTATTTGAGTCATCGAGATATTTTATCATCTCCCTTCAATCTTTTCTCTAAAGCATCAATTTCTTATATCGCTTAAAGTATTTATAATTTACAAATAAGTCGACGCATTATAATTGAAAACCCGGAAATTGTTCAAATACATGGCTTTGCAGATGCCTCAAAACGTTCTTATGGAGCAGCGGTTTATTGCAAATCTTGTGACTCTCTAGGAAATGTGATGGTGAATTTAATAGCTAGAAAATCACGTGTTACACCAGTAAAGAATCTAACTATTTCCAGACTTGAACTATGCGCCGCAGTTTTGCTAACCAAACTGGTAAAAAGAGTCGTATCATCCATGAAAGTAATAGTTACTAATGTTTTCCTGTGGTCCGATTCAACGATTGTGTCAGCGTGGATTCAAAAGGAACCTATTGATCTCAAACAATTTGTGCAGAACAGGGTGGCTAAAATTCAAGAAAACTCTAGTCCTGAACAGTGGTGTCATATCTGCTCTGAACAAAATCCGGCAGATAAGCTTTCACGAGGTATGGATCCAGATAAACTTATTGATTGTGACTTGTGGTGGCGAGGACCCATGTTTCTTAATGACACTGACTATCATCGATGTTCAGTAATCATACCAGAAGCTAATGAAGAGTTCTATAAAGAGCTCAAAACCAAAACCAATTCAAACCCTTTTAATGAACTTAGTAGTATTAACTGTAATGTTACACAGAACTGTTTTGTAAATAACTTAATTAATCTGAGTAATAATTATATAACTATTTTACGTATTCTTAGTTATATTTTCAGGTTTGGCATGAATGCAAGAAACCCAGTTTATAAGCGTGCTGGACCTTCGTCAACTTCAGACTTGGATCATGCAGAGATTTATTTAATTAAATCTGTCAAAAGGGCAGAATTCAATACAGACATACGTAGTCTGCAGACCAAAGGTTCGGTAAGTCCAAGCAGTAAGTTAAAAAGCCTCAACCATTCTTAGATGAATTTTGAATTTTAAGGGTTGGAGGCCGGTTAGATAACAGTGATTTAAATTTTGCGAAAAAGCACCCAGCGATGTTACATAAGTCTAATAATTTTACTATAATTGTTATAAATTATTATCATAAAAAATACCTTCATGTCGGCGCTTCAACATCACTTTCTTTGGTAAGAGAAAAATTTTGTCCAATAAATGGTCGTGCAACATGTCGAAAGATAGTTCATCAGTACATCCCATGTTTTAAAGCTAAACCAGGTATTGCAAATCAATTGATGGGCGATTTGCCCTGGGATAGAGTCCAATTGGACTACTGCTTTAATATTTCGGGAGTAGATCTGTGTGGGCCATTTATGGTCAAAGTTGGGTATGCACATAGAACTATCTTGCAAAAAATTTATATCTGTATTTTTGTTTGTTTTGTATTTAAAGCTGTACATATCGAAATTGTTTCAGACTTAACCACCGAATCATTTATTGCTGCATTGAAAAGATTCATTGCACGCAGAGGTAAATGTGCCAAATTGTATTCAGATAACGCGAAAAACTTTATTGGGGTAAATAAGATTCTTAAGGCTTTTTATGAGTTAATAAAAAAACCTGATGAGAAATTAGCAGCATATTTATCCACGGAAGGCATTGAGTGGAAATTTATCCCTCCCAGGGCATCCAATTTCGGGGGTCTTTGGGAGGCCGCTATAAAATCATTTAAGTATCACTTTAAGATAGTTGTGGGAGGTGCTAATCTCACTTAACAGGAACTTCTTACTGTAGTCATACAAATTGAGGGAATTCTAAATTCCAGGCCTTTGAGTCCATTATCAGATTATGAGAATGATTTTGGAGTCTTAACTCTGGCTCATTTTCTGATAAACAGAGCGTTAAATTCCATTATTGAGCCTGATTTAACCAATATAAGGGAAAATCGCCTCAAAAAATGGCAACGGATAACTAAAATTTCAGTTATGATATGCGTTTTTAAATTTAACTATTTTTTTTTTAATATTACTTGGTGTGTATAAATTCTATAGATTATATACAGGGTCGCGCAAAAGTTCCCAACAAGATCCGTTTATTGGCTGAAATTGCTGAGTGGAAATTTTCAATTGTGCTATGCGTTTAACTGAACTAACTTTTAGCATATTATGATGTATGCATAAATATATGTAGATCATATACAGGGCTGTAAAAAATCGTATATTTTAACGACTATTCATGAGAATAGCAGAAATCGGGTTTTCAAATGCGTTATGCGTTTTCCAAATTGTTCATTTAGACGTCATCTTTAACCTTAGCAAACTGTGAAGATTTCTTATAGTATTCTGAATGTGTTCGAAAGTTGTTCGAAAGTTTGAAAAATGTTTCACAATCTATGCTGTACTCATGATTTTTCCTCTTGTTAATAGTATTCTTAGAATAAACATGCTAATTGAAATTAAAATTTTTTTATATTTTTACTGTTAAAACTTTTAATATGCTCATTCCTTTATTAAGTCCAAAATAATTAATTTTATCCACAGTTTAATTTTTCCACACTGATGAACTATACAGCAGACATCAAAGCATTAAGAAATAATATTCGTTATCTCTAAAGTTCCAGAACACGATATTTCAGAGTTCATTAAACTTTTCTTTATGCGCTCCATTTGGCGTTTTTCTTCATTAAATTGTGTTTTTGTTTTGAATAAAAGTTGTTTAAATTCTTTTATGTGTTTCTGAAATATTACAATCATGACTTTTAAAATGACAAATGATAAATTCACTTTCATTTATTTTTAAAACATGCTTTTAATAAAGACCTTTTATTTAAGTATTCTGAAAACATTATCTAAGCAGCATTGATTTGTATTTCATTTAAATAGAGATTTCCAATACATTAAAACAGAGCGTAAAAGTTATGTCGGTATGAAAAACATCGTTTAAATTTCACTTAAAGCCAAAGAAAGCATTTATTTAATGTCAATGTAACAATTTCATTTCTCTTTCAATACATTTTCATATTTGATATTTCATATCGATAATATTACCTTTACAATATTTTTTCTTTAAACATTTGAATAAAAATATTTTATGCAATGTAAAATGACGTAAAAATCTGCATAAACTGTTTCGGTCTGAATAAAGAAAGATGGAATGTATTTTATCGCTATGTCGATCCAATGAAAGTTAAATTTGAAATAATTTTATTTATTTAATATTGTCGAATCAAAAGTATTGTCGCTGTGATACTTGTTCATTTCTCATGCGATTAAAAGGCTTCAAATACAGGGTCATCGAAAAAGGTTAGACACATTTAAAAAAAAATCATAACTCCAAAAACAAGTTGGAAATTGCTCGTCAAACGTAGCAAATGAGATGCTTTCGTGCTATAACTAGTTTTATAAATATTTTTTGACCGCATATTGTACTGAATGTATATTTTAGTGCAGTTCAATAAGTGCATATCCATTTCATTCTGTTCGAAAGGCTGTAACATCATTAAAATGCACTTGAAATATTTTTTTCCCCATTGGCCGTAATGTAACGGAAAACTTTTGACTATCCCTGTAATTAAACTATGCATGCGATTTTCATGAAATTTGAGATGACTCGACAAAATTTTGCAACAATTATATATTTAAATCTTCAGACCATTCGGAAGGCTGTAACATCATTAAAATGCACTTGCAATAATTTATTCCCATTGGCCGTATTGTAACGGAAAATTTTGACTGTCCCTGTAATTAAACTATACATCCGATTTTCATAAAATTTGAAATGGCTTGACAAAATTTGGCAACAATTATATATTTAAAATTTCAGACCATTCGGTCGGGTAGTTTTTGCTCTGTTATATGCGGACAGACAGACGGTCTGAACGACGACTATAGGTGATACTTATTTATATAATTACGAACTCACCTAATAATCAAGGAAACACAATAATTTTCTGTGCAAAGTACCCGGCAATTCTCCGACACTTGTTCATATAACTTTTTGGCAGTCGTGGTCTTCAGACGATGCGCAGAAGCAATGAGTATGGTGGTTAATTTGAAATGTGTTCTACCTTTTCGATGACCCTGATTGTAGAAAATTTTTTCTTTATATTACAACAAGTAAAACAGTAAAAATTTCTTTTCCTACGATAGAATTTACTTAGTTGTAATAATTCGAAGTTTATGAACTTTCAGCGTTTTCTGACACTAAAAAAAAAAAAAAAAAAAAAAAAAAAAAAAAAAGCGTTTTTCCGTTTGCAATGCCAATAAAACGCAGAAAATTCATCTAATTTAAACTATCATGACTAGGTAAGTTTTGATCGTAAAACTATGGATTTTTTACTGTTTTACTTGTTAGAGAATGGGAAACGCTTCAAAATCATCACCGCGCACACGCATTGTCAAAAAGTGACGAGTGTAAAACAGTTACTGTAAATAATCACGTAGATGTCGACCTCGCAGTCAACCTATTCCAAGAGATGAAAATCGGAAAAAATCAAAAACTCACCAATAAGTCACACACCCCTCCCGCTTGCATCGGGAGATAAAAAATCAAAAACTCGCGTATAAATAGACCTCTCAGAAAATAAAAGTACTATAAAAAGACAAACTTATTCGAAAATTGATTCTGAAAAGAAAAAAAAAAATCTTTCTAAAAAGATTTAAAAATGAAATATAAATGTGTAACAATGCATATTATAATTAATGACATCAACATAAAAATGTAGCTATTGAAATCCTTCAAATTTCTATCGTATCTTCTATTACAGTATTTTTATGCCATCAGCACGTCATCATATATATCTTCGTCTTCATCTATGTACATCTTATACAAATCACTTTCATTGCCAGATAAAAACAAGAGCCATCCTTTCTCATGTCAAGTCCTTAACTGATGCAAACCTTTTTTTTATGTTCTGGTAATGTTTTTGTTGCTAAAGCAGTGCCGTGCATTTTTAATTCATCCGGCTTCCAATGCAATAGGCTTCTTGAGATTTCTATCTTTAATATCAGAAGGCCAGCATGAGCTGATCCAATTTGCTCAAGTATTTTCGAACAAAAGATTAACACGTTTGCATTTAAAACAATATAATTGTTCAGCATTTTGTTTTCGGTTAAATATTCCATAGCGAAATTGGAATAAATAAAATAATATAAAATGCAAATTTAATAGAAATGTAATTGAACTAAACGCTTAAACCACTGAAATAATCTGAATCATAAAGGCTGCTGTAAGTGCCGAAATCTTGCCGATTTCTTTGTCTATTAACTCCTTGTATGTGGCTGATATGAAACTATCACTTTTAAATCTCCATCACTCTCGTCTGTTTTTGTCCCACAATCACTCGCGGTGGTGTTTTAAACACCCCAAAACTTTTAACACAATTTTTAAGTTATAATTATTTATAATAATTTTGTAATTTAGATTAGTTAATTTAGATAGTTAAAGTAGCTTACTTTAACTTACTCTAAAAATTAATTCATCTCAGAAATACAAGAAACATGATTTTATAAAAATTATATAAACAAAGTTTTCGTATGCTACTATATTACAGCTAAAATTACATGAAAAAAATTACATTTATTACTTACATTACCTGTACTCTAAAAATATTCTCTTATGACATTTTTTTTGCTATATTACAACACCCATTAAATTTTGCTTATGTACAATGATGTGATAATGTTATTCATTAAAACAGACTGTAGTTCGGCATCAGAATCTTATTCCAGTATTTCACCAGTTTCTTGTTCTTATTCCGAGTTGTGATCAGAATGTTTGTCATCCAAAAAAATATTATCTGTACCTGCTGCCTCATCATCTTCAGAATCTGATAAAACAGCAACCAAAAGATTCCGCAAACGCTGTTGCTCCATTTCCCATGGAGATTTTTACGTTTTCTAGATAAAAAGGCAAAAAATCGAAGTAAATGACTCAAAATAAATTTAAAAAAAAATAAAAGTACTTCATGAATTTCTATGACAAAAAGAAAATAATAGCTCTGTAATGTAGTTTACCTTATTTTTTTTTTTCAATCAAAAAATATTCCGAGATTACTCGCGGGGATTCTCAGCACCCTAGCTGAAAATTTTCACGTCCTCATTTCTTCGGGATAAACAGTAGAATGAACATCTGTTATCAGTAGGCGTGGTATCTATGAGTGTGCAGTTACTAAAATTGTTTTACCTTGAGCTTGAATAATTCCGTATCTGTGCGCATGTTTTTATTCGTGGGGTGATCAGAACACCCTACGCGAGTAATGAAGGGTTAATAAATTTCAAAACTTTATTTGAATGCATTATTGATATTCTTCATATAAAAATGTTTCTTGTTGTTGTTAGAGGGCAATAAAAATATACAGGGTGCAATATGTTATCTATCGCCGACCTTTAATTTCTCAACCGTTGGTCGTAGACATATAGTTCCAAATACAAAAACGTTTCAAATTAGGTAAATTTTCATGTTGTAGCATTATTTAAAGTGAAAAATCAATTTTATAAAAATTTCGAAAACTAACTTTTTATACGGTCCCCCAGTCCCTATAGTTATATTTAGTAAAAGTTTACAGGTATGACACAAAAAGTTTGACATCTGTACTACAAAAATTGACACAGTTATTAAATTTCAAAGTTTGAGATTTTTGCACATTATTTTTGTATTTCATTGAGGGATCAATTAAAAAATCAATTAAAGTAATTCGAGATCAAAATCAGGGTGCAATGTCCTTTTTAGGGCGAAACCACCTTTAGCTGGTATCGCCAAATCGGGGAATCACTAAATAGGGTTATTTCATCAAAAAATTTGAGCTAACTTTTATGGGTCGAACAACATTCAAATGTACCGACGATATCGGCTAACGGTGGTTTCGCCGTAAAAAGGACATTGCACCCTGATTTTGATCTCGAATTACTTTAATTAATCTTTTAACTGATCCCTCAATAAAAGACAAAATCATGTGCAAAAATCTCAAACTTTGAAATTTAATAACTGTGCCAATTTTTGTAGTAGAGATGTCAAACTTTTTGTGTTATATCTGTTATGATATGCGTAAACTTTTACTAAATATAACTATAGGGACTAGGGAACCATATAAAAAGTTAGTTTTCGTAATTTTTATCAAATTGATTATTTACTTTAAATAATGCCACAACATGAATATGTACCTCATTTGAAACGTTTTTGTAAATGGAACTATATATCTACGACCAACGGTTGAGAAATTAAAGGTTGGCGATAGATAACATATTGCACCCTGTATATGGGGCATTCTCACAATCTTTTGACTTTGATGTCCCTAAACAATAATTTTTTATTTAACACACTTTTTTGTGTGTTTTTTTTAATTTCATACAGTGTGGAACATCCCACTGCATGATTGTATAACAATATTAACGAGATAAATAAGTTTTGGACGATGTTGGGGGTCCAAATACCAGGAACACTCATCTACCGTCCCGTGTCCCTGATGCTGATTTTTAAGTTTGGAGCTGTCTGGATAAAATTGTTTCAATAAAAATAATTCGATGTAATTTTTTTCTGAAACTGGAATTATTGTTTTATATAAATATGTAGCTAAAAATTAACTTGCACACATTTTTAGTGTTGTTATTATTTTTTAAACTCTGCCCCGGGTTTTAGATTCCTTACCATCCCTCTTCTAAAATTATACAGAAAATCATTTCAGATGCAGCCACAGAATTTTTTTCAAGTTTTTTCTCATTCAGAAGTATGCTAGAGAAATAATGTCTAAAATTCTTTGGCAGGAAATTTACTGTAGAATTTAAATCAGCATTTAAATATCAATTTCAAGCATCGTGGCTTTATTGGTAGTCTCACCGACCCCAAGGTTTATTTCTGCACTTTTCGAGGTTATTTAAAAAAAATTAATTTAATCCAATGTGTTACAACTGTTATTTTAACAACTGTTTCTAAAAATCAATGAACATTGTAGCTATCACTTAGTCTTAACATGATTTTCCTAAAAATAGGTGGTAATTTTCCTTACCGTTCCATAATTACCGTCCTTTTTTTTACCATTTTGTCCCTTTTTTCCAATACCATCCCCTTTTTAGGTGCGTTCGTAATTATATAAATACGTAGCACCTATAGTCGTCGTTCAGTCCGTCTGTCCGTCCGTCTGTCCGTCCGTCCGCATATAACAGAGCAAAAACTACCCAACCGATCGGTCTGAAATTTTAAATATATGATTGTTGTAAAAAATTTTGTCGAGCCATTTCAATTTTTATGAAAATCGGATGTATAGTTTAATTACAGGGACATTCAAAAGTTTTTCTTTACATTATGACCAATAGGAAAAAATTACTGCAAGTGCATTTTAATGATGTTACAGTCTTCCGAATCGTCTGAAAATTTAAATATATGATTGTTGCAAAATTTTATCGAGCCATTTCAGATTTTATGAAAATTGGATGTATAGTTTAATTACAGGGGCACTCAAAATTTTTCCGTTACAATTATTGCAAGTGCATTTTACTGATGTTACAGACTATGCTTTTATGAAGTGTAAAAAAATATACATTCAGTATAATATGGGGTGCAAAAAATATTTATAAAACTAGTTATAATACGAACGCACCTCATTTGCCACGTTTGACGAGCAATTTCCTACTTGTTTTACCTTACCGTCCCTTCTTTAACACCCCTTTAAGACAACGTTATACAAAAATTCTGTATTAAAAGTACTGCATTGTTATTATTTCTTATTTGAATGTCCTGTGATACTATGCAAATTCATTATAAGTAAAAATTTAGAAGAAAATAAAAGTTATAGGGTAAAATGGTAAGGAAAATTAAACTCGCAAGTTTAACTTAAACCTCAGTTAAATAAAAAAATTTTCGCTGCTGACCATTTTTCTTTATTTTGAATCATTAAGGCATTCGTCTATCAGATTAAAATGTTATTTTAGCAAGTTTAATTTCGCCAGATTTTTTCCCCCAAAAGTCAAAAAATTGTGGGAATGCCCCATATATATTCATAGTAAATGTAAAAAAAATATTGGATTTTCAATTAAAAAAAATGGGTTTCACCTATATTCTGTAATTCGGGAATCCCAAGTTGGATTCCCTAGTGTGTATAAGACGTAAACTTTATTTCACTATGTTTAATCATATACACTGTAATCTTCGGCTATATAAGTACGCTACGCATAATAAACCATTCTTTTTACCCAACTAATTTATGTCTACCTTTATTTACTTTACAGAAGGTTGTTCGCACTTTATGGAAACGATTTTGTAATTTATTTTTCTCGTTTCCATTTTGAGATAAAAATTTGGCATCTTCAAAATAATCGTCTGCTACTATCTTTTGATTGGAATGTAAAATAAAAGATTTATTTTGAAAATTGCTCCTAAAATTGATAGATGCTCGAAGGTTACGTAACTGCACTTTCCGAGAAGAAATATTAGCATCAACAAATTATAAAGCGGTGTTAATATCGCGGTTATTGGATTTCAAAAAAAGGTATTTATAAGGTATTAAATTTGACAGGAAAAAAGTCTAAGTGAAATTAAAAATGAAAACATGACTACGAAACCTCATCTTAAGATTGTTCGAACGCAGGTAAATATGAAGAAAGTGAAGTCTCTGATCCTAAAAGAAAATCTGCCGACTCAATGATGCATTGCATCGGAAGTAGAAATGTATTCTGGCATTGTAAGTAAAATTATTCATAAAGATTTGAAATTATAAAAGATTTTTAAACCTTAAATTTCATCTGCTTTTGCCAAAGCATATGGCTGAAATAATAACAAATTGTAGAAAATTATATAAAAAACACCTAGCTGCTGAAAAATAGAAATTTGTGGTAACACTCGATGAGGCATGGGTATATTTAAGTGACTGTAATAGAAAAAAGATCAATTTTCTATTGCTCAACTGACGGAAATGATCGTACGAAATAGCTTCGTCAGTGTAAAGAAAAGTTCCCAAAGGAATTAATGATAGTTGCAAGATTTTGTTACAACGGCAAGTTAGCAATCAAAAAAGTCTTAATTAAAAGCAACATTAATTCACCCTGCTATCAGCAGAATATTCTAGAACCAATTTTTGGAGAATAAATTCCAGTCTTATATGGAAAGAACATTGATAAAGTTGAGCTTCATATGGACAAAGCCTCTAGTCACACGCCTAATTCAACTGCCGCTTATTTAGCAACGAAAGAATCACAAACAAGAGTTAAAAGTATCCCATTTAATGAAATACCTGTAAAATCACCTGATTCTTCTCCAATGGGCTTTTCGCGTTCGATTTATTAAAGATAGTCATAAGAAAACGGCATCCAAGAACAATAAACGGACTTTGGAAAACGGCCCAAGAGGAATGAAGTAAAATGGACATGACAGTACTAAGAAGAACTTTACTTTCATTGAAAATTCCGAGCTAGAGCTATTGTCAAAAACCATGGCTATCAGGCAAAAACAAATCGCTGCAAAAAATACGCCATTTATACACAAAACTTAACTATCAAAATCGTTTCCATAAAGTGTGAACGACTTTCTGTAGAAGATGTACTTTTAATGAATGAACATGCTAATTTAAAAATGCTTTCGAAGCATATCTGTAAAATGAAACCATTCAAACATAATCTAATTCGGATTCATATCTCATAATCTTATCGATTGAATGTAAATGAAATGCTAACAGATTAATTTCATGCGAACTCGAATAGTGAATCACGCTCATTATGCAGATATGCCGCTTGAATTTTACGATTTAATTTACCGGAATCAAATCATTTGAGTTCAATATTTTCAGTTTAATAGCATTAATGAATTTAGCAATCTATCTCATAAGAGCAGTGGAAATTATTCCATATTTAGAATCGAACTTTACTTACTTTGTTAATATATATAATATATATTTCCAAGTGGAAATTTCAGAATATTTATGTATTGCTTTTGTCAAGGGTTGGATAATTGTTCTATAGCTGTTTTCATATGCTTCATTATTGAAGTAAAGTGTAATATCAGAGCATTTTGCCCATGCATTTTTCGCGGCAGTAAAAACAACGTTACTTTTTAATGTCGAGAATGTCAATTTATAGTATAAATTCATTTGTACGTTCAAGCACCTCCATATACACAAACTTATATATATAAAGAAAGGGTACTCACTTAGACTTGTCAAGCTTAGCTATAAAGATGGCTAGTTGAGGTAATCCTGCTCCTTTCTTCTGAGTTTTGCGTACTGTGTTGGGGCTTTATGTTTATTTATGTGACTGAAAAACTTACTCGACATTATTAAAGCAAATAAATGTTTATTTTTATGTATCTTTGCATAACCTTACCTGTACATTTATTTTTTCTCTATTCGATAGAATGAAGTTATCTAGTATTTAGAAATGAAAATATATGTTACCAAAGCAAACGCGATAGAGCATGTTGCGACATCTAGTGTTACTTTTGATCTTAGTGTTAATGACGGAAACGTTTGTCACTTATAATATATATATGTGTGTGTGTATATAACTGGTTTATCGTAAAATATGTTTCCCGAACAGGCAGTAGATCAGTTTAGATTAACGTCAAAGCCAATTTTACAACTTGGTGGACATTGTTTTGCTGTTTTCTCTATTTTGTTTGATTGGGTGATAACACTGGCTGGCAAATTAATGATTTCTGTAGATGGGAACTGTATTATTGCGTGAAACAAGTGTAAATGCTTGAAAGATTCAGAATTTGGCTATCGTATGTGACAGTTTGCATTAAGTTGGCACCTCCCGATCACTCGTAGCGGTCGAATTTGTTAGCGGCTCAAAAAGCCGACTCTAATTCCTTTTGTTGTGAACGGCGAGTAAAGTTTGCGATACATTTTTGACGCACAGAACATAGCGTCAATCAAAATTCATCGTCAATGTATTCGGTGCAGAAGTTATGCTGGAACTTCCTGCGAATAAGACTTCATTGCATAATACAACTTTTGCTGGTGTTTTCCCTGGTAGATTTTGATCATTCACTTATAGCCATAATCTCAGTCTTTTCTTACACCTCGAGAAATTTTTGTCCGGCAGCTTTTTCAAATTAATGAGGAGCAGACGTCTGTAACCCGCTCGTTTCTATTCCAGGCGGCAAATTTCTACGACGTAGGAGTAAAAATGTTGATCCATGCGCAGCTACATTTTTTCTGGAATCTTGGAAACAACTAGAATCGTTTTTTGCTTTTTTGAGTTCTTCAAGAGCGAGCTAATAGTCAGAAACGTGAACTGAATTAGTATGTAACAAGAGAAGTAAAGGGCTTTTTATGAAACGTCGTCATAAATGAAGGCAGATAGCTAATGTACTTATAGATAATGTGTAATAATGTACTTATGTGAACTTCAGAGCAAAATTCAAGTCGTCTCGTGCATTTGATGAGTGAAATAATTAGATTTTCAAAGTTTCAAAAAAGAAGAAATTAAAATTAATAATGTTGTAAAGGTAACATCACTCTTTTATTAATTTGACTAGAATCAATTAGATCTCAAACTTTTTCATAAAGACATAAAATGGAATATGAAATTGCTCATTATATGGTGGTTATTCAAAAATTCATAAATACTCACAATCAAAACCTAAACATACATCTTTACTTAAACACAGTACACATCATAAAACACTCTTATCCCCCAGAAAGATTAATTTTCAATGCATGATTTTGAACAATGAGCACTGTTAATTTTCAAAATATGTAACATCACGATAGTATGAGCTAAAATAGACTGTAAAGGACTCGTTGACAACACAACAATGGTTTTCAAGAAATTCTGATGTGAATTGGCTACCAAGATATTGGGATTTAACCCGAATGGATTATTTTCCTTGGGGGTTTCTGAAAAGTAAAGTGTACGCCAATGCCCACAGCACAATCCAAGACTTCAAACGTAACATCCGGGCAGAAATTGTGACCATGGATCCGTCATTCTGGGAAAAGTCATCGAAAATTTTGATGTTTGGATGATGGCATGTAAGCGGAGCCGCAGTGGCCACGTGTGCGATATTGTATTCCATACATAAATGGCATAGACCCACCTTCCATATTCAATAAAGAATTTCGATTTTCACTCATAAAAAAAAATGCGTTTTCTTTCATAATAAAAAAAGAACCAACAGTTGGACCATCCAGTATGTAACGTTTATTTTACAAAGAGATGTATATGTACTATGTGCAATAAAATATAAAATTTATTTTTCTATACGGCGGCATTTTACTATTACTTATATTTGGGAAAATGTTGTGTATGGTCAAACTTTACCAAGTTATGATACTTTAAATTTTATTCATTTTCAGTGTTTTCCGGTACTAAAAACAATAAGATGCGTTTTTAGTACCAGGAAACAATAAAAATCATAAAATTCAAATATCATAACTTTGTAAATTTTTGTTGAGAAAGAATGAGATTTTTTTAATACCCAGCTAAGATGCAGATCAATATTTTTCTAAATATAAGTTACAGGCTAAAGGGCCGTTAAAAATTAAAATTCGAATTTTAATACATACAAAACCTTTGTAAAACAAATTTTGTATCTAAAGATTTCACTTAATTTGTATACTTTTTTGTAATTGGGAGTATGCTTCTTTTCATCAGCGGTTAAAATGATAATCACCTTAACTTCTATTTTGAATAACACGGTTATATGTAACATACATCCCTGCCGGCTCAGCCTAGAGGCGCAGATAGATTTCGAAGTTAAGTACTAATTTCGCCAACAAAAACTAAATCATGATTAGAGATAAACCCACTTTAACAATTTTACCTGGCCGCTTTTGACGAGTTTTTAATTTCATTTTTATTTAAGAGCTGGTTTTATCAGAATCATGTTAAATCAGTATTCAAAAAATATTTTTCCATGCTCCACAACTCGAAATTTTCTGACACACTTTCAGGTTTACTTTTAAAAGGACAAATATAAAACTCGCTGACGTGATTTTTAAGAGATATATAAGCGAAACATGTTTTTATTTTTCGTTCAATTAACTAGAACTTGATTTATAAAGAACTATTTTCTCAGTAGGACCATATTTTTCGTTTCCAATACAATCGCTTCGAGAAATTCAGTTCAAAATGCCCTCTTTGACATCATTTTTTAAAGTATATTTTGCCTCTACAAAAGAAAAAAAAAAAAAAAAAAAAAAAAAAAAAAAAAAAAAAAAACCATTATGGCACATTATTAAGTTTCTGAATAAGGGAATCTACCAATTGGATGCGTTTGAAAGCAAAATTGAATTTAAAAATGAGTCAGAAAAAAGGCAGATTGGATTTGAGTACATCCTTAATACGATATATTTTCCTTTTATTTCCGATATTTTTTGGGTTTTTTTTTTTTTTTCTGTAAGAATTGGTCCTATCAAAAACGAGTCAATATAAAAGTTGTGGATAATATTAAGACATATAATAATTTTAATTGGATTTGATATCTTGAGAATTGACGAAGTTATAATTTTTTTCACCCCCAAAACCCTATTTTTTTCGCCCCTTGAGCCCATTTTTATTTTTATCAAAAATCTGTCATACATAAATTTTTGACCCACTTTTTAGAAGTAATAATAACTTTAAACTGAGTCGATATGTATTATAATTAAGAAGTTATGGGGATTTTTCATTTTTCAGAAAACCCCTCCCCATCCCCTTGGTCCGATTCTGCCCATTAACGGACTTGATCGCAATTTTGTGCCCCCTTGATTTTATGTATAAGTTTGGAAAGATTTGTGCAGAATTATGGAAGTTATCGTTCCCATAAAAAAATGATATAGATATATAGATATATAGATATGTATATAGATAGATAGATAGATAAAGTTTAAGGGTGTGGTTTTGGGTTCTAGGGGTATATGATCGATGCAGATCTGCATAAATTTTTCCTAAATTCCGACATAGGTGAGATCCCAATAGGTAGTATATCATACGAAATTTACCTAATAAGCTTTGTAAAAGCACCACACAAATTGTAAAGGTATGAAAATTAAATTAATGCGGATATTACTTCGTCGTAGCATTACAACTAGTCCCCAAATATGATAGTTATACAGTCGGTGAAAATGGGAATAAATTTGAATCCCCATATTACTATATCTCTAAATCGATGCAGAGAAAAAAAAATCGATTGGGAATTGTACCTTGGATACCAAACGGAAATTCATTCGGTTTCGATCTTTATTCAATATTCTTTATATTATTGTCTTCCCCAAAATTTCAACTTTTGAATTAGAATTTATATTAAAATTACATTGCTTTTAATGAATAAGTTCTTTTATAATTTATATGTTTCATACATGTATGTGTATATATTAGTTTTGTAATTATCAAAATAGACTTACTTCGCATCAAGTAACATTTATATTTGGATTATCAACTGTCTAAATTGACGGCCAGCAACAGGCGGACCGCGGTCTACGCCGGTTGAAGGCTGAACCGAGAAAAAAATTTAGTATGAATAAATATTTTATTAATATTTACATTTAACAGATACGTTTGAGCGATAGCCTTATCAATGTTTCTTATATTTTATAAGTAATTGCGCGATTAATTTTATTTTTTGATAGTAATGCATAGTTGCTATAATGTGATACGCGAAATACTGCGTTGGAGCACAGGCGGGGCGGTGGGAGGGAGTGACCTGACCGGCTGTGTTGGTGGGGATGCACGGCGGTGAGACTGGCCGGCTGTGTCCCAGAAAAATAGGAAAGTTACAAAAAGCTAGCTATAAACCTGGCTACTGTGTTTGGTTGCACATATGTATGTGAAACAACAGTCTCCAAAATGAATTTTTTTGAGGAACAAATATCGTTCGAGATTAATGGACGCCCAATTCGAAGACACTCTTCGCATTAGCTGATCACCACGTGAACCAAACTATAAAAAACTGGCTCAAGATCGCAAGTGTAATTTTTCACATTATTTTTTTAATGAATACCTGGCTTTTCTACTTTATTACGTGTATGTAAAAATTTTCAGAATGTATACTTGTGTATGTAGTAATTTTTCAGAAGGAATACCTGACTTTTCTAATTTATATTATATGTATGTGTGCACTGTTAAAAATCTGTATCTTTTGCTGCATAATCACGCCACCGCTTTTATAGAAAAGGATTACTTGACTATACTATGGAGCATTCTCATTGGTCAGAATAGAGATAGTCTATAAAAGCGATGGAATGACTATGCAGCTAAAGCTGGAGATTTTTAACAGTGTATGTAAAAATAAAAATTTTAAAGTAATAAGTACTTATATTACTTATGTATTTTTTCTCTGAACATCGATAATTTTTTTCAAAAGTAGTCAGACTTAACTTAAAATTACTTGCCGACCCCTGGTCTAAATACTTCTGCAGTACGAAATAAATACTCGAAAAAAAAAAAAAATATATATATATAACGAAACAAATTAATGGGTTAAGTCGAACAATGAAGTCGTGCTTTTTACGACATATTACTGGATTAATAACACATTTTAATCAGCCATTGGTGAGGTTGTATAACAGTCATACCACTTAGCGCAAGCATCGCTATTGGAAGTGTCAACTCTGTGGAAATTTAGCAGCTGTGGACCAACGATAAGATTGGTAGAGTCCAATCAAACATTCATTTATTCATGATGAAGACAAAGCAGATTAGGCCGCAAGAGTGGCGAAAAAAGACTTATGAAGAAATCTAGGGTTTTCCCAATAAGAACATAGAAACGTAGTCATCGGAAACTGTTTATTCCATCAGAACATACCAACATAAAACAATTCCCACAGGATGAGAAATCAGAGCCATCCCGCTTGAGCACGAACTAGTTATTCATGCGAAAGATATGTTAAATAACGAATTAATATCCTACGTGTCTTAGGACACCAGGTAACAGATAAAGAAACAATCAAACAGCACAAAAATCTACTTCTGAGCTCATGCTCGAGCTATTTATTAGAATGAGCGGAGGAAATTCGATTGAAATGGAAACTTCAGGATAACCAAACAAATTCACGAACCAGACTCGAAATGAAACTGCGATCCGTCACTCAGCTAATGGAGAGCGATCGAGAAACGTCACTGAAAAGAATCCCGGCGCTGCTAATGGAAAGGTTTTGATGTGAATAAGCTGACGCCCAGCTGGCGGGAAAATGAGATGAAATAAAATAAAAATGTAAAAATGGCTTTATAAACATTCGAAAAATAAAGTAACTGCGTTCAGAACTTTACAGTTTGGTAGACGATAAAAATTAATGAAGGGATTAAAAGTTTAGATTACGTTTTTCAATAAAACTATTATTAAGATATGCATTTTAAACTTATAGGAATTTAACTAGAAATAAATAATAGAGCGTTTAAAAAAAAAGGAAATAATGAATATGCCGGCAATTTAGAATAATTTAAATGAATAGTAAAAGTAAAAAAAAAATTATAACATACATATATATATATATATATATATATATACAGTCGAGTCCCTCTATAACGAAACTCCATACATGGAATTTCTCTATATAACGAATTTTTAGTAGGAACGGTCCCTTTTTCCCTATGATCTCATTAAAAACAGTCTCCATATAACGAAATATCTATCTCCATATAACGAATTTTTTCATAAAATGTTGTTTATTTATTGCCTTAAAAAAGCTTCCAAATCACATGGAATCAATTTTACATCACTGATTAGTGATTTATCGTTCAGTGCTGAGTTTTTTTTATCTTACTTTTCTACCTTGAATCTCCTTGTTTTTTATGCCCAACGAATTCTCCTCCCCCACCCTCTCCCACACCTTCCAACATTCTTCTTAAAACAGTGTCAATTGGATTGTTACACATATAAGAGCGTGATCAGAGAGGTAATTGAAGTTTAAGGTGAATGCGAATTCAAATGGAGGAAAATGTTCCCGATACAATTTTTCATTCCTTGCTAAAATGTGAACATTTTTTCGAGAGTGTAACAATTTTGAAATCAAAACAGCGAAAAATTACAGATTTCTTCGTCTAAAATTAATGTAAGTTTTCCTTATGTGATTTTTATTATGCTTTCAAATAAATGTCTGTTCTCTTTTTTAAATAATTCAGAAATACAATATTAGGTTAATATTTATAGTTAAACATTTCAAATTCTTAATTAAACACCTCAAAAGTCATTTTTTTTTTCAAAATTTACACATTCAATAGGAATTTTTACTCATTCTCTATATAACGAATTTCTCTATATAACGATTTTTTACTGAAACAATGGATTTCGTTATATAGAGACTCGACTGTATATATATATATATATGTATATATATATATATATGTATATATATATATATATATATGTATATATATATATATATATATACATAGATAGATAGATAGATAGATAAACAGACAGATATATAGATAGATATAGATAGATATATATATACAAGAGAGCAGCCTATTTTATTTCACATTTTTCTAATTTCCAAGTCTTTCTAAAAAATAAATAATGTTCTTTTCTTTTCCAGGTGTGTTTTATTATGCTATTAGTGGTCTCGAGAAACCAATAAAAATCATGCATTATGGAACAGAAATGTGTTTCCTTATATATTTATTAGCTTATAAAAAAAAACATACACTTCAATACATGGTTAAAAGTATGTAGTAAAACATATTTAGATTGAAGAAAACCTACATTAAAACGATGCACACTAAACTGAACAAGTGTTTTCATACCATAAATTATACGCATTAAGTATATAAATACTCAAAAGTATATAAATACTCTAGACTTAAAACATTCAAAAACATCTGCATTATGAGGTAAGTTAAAAATTTATTTAAACATTTTCTTCACATTACGTATACCGTTGCATATTACATATTTCATGAAATTCAATTTTTTAATTGTTTTCAAATTGTTTAGTTAACACTAAAATATATCAACAACTGGTCATTTGACCTGTACCAAATGAAAATATTTGGATACGAACCAGAAAGTTCTTCATAAAATAAATAAAATAGAAATCATATAGAAATCATATAGAAATAAATTAGATGAAAAAGTTAAATAGTTTTAAATTAAAAATCTGGTGTGAAATATTTTTATAAACCTTAATTATATAAAACTTAAAACTTAGTAAAATTCCCGGTATGTTTAGTGTTAGTTGAGAAGTTTTGACATGGAAAATTAAGTCAAATCACCAAGAAATCTGAATTATCTTTTCCTTTCTGGCAAAAATTTTAAAATAATGTTTCTATTTTATAAAAAGTTCGTTTTTAAAACTAAAGCATCATAAACTGCAATAACCTTTCATAGTTAATACTGGACTGGCCATCATTGTATTTTCGATTGGCCTAGATAAGATTATGAGACACTGTTTGAAAAAAGATTATTTTCTGAGTTGCCATATGAAATACGGAATAAAAATCTTTAAAAAAAGATTAATCATAATGTCATATTTTTTGAAAGAGTGAATGATTTCAAGTAAATTTTAGTCCAATTTGAGCAAAACGACTAAACCTGAATTCAAATGCGACTATATAATTTTTTTGTCTTGCATGAATACGTTAGATCAGTGGTTCCAAACCTATGGGTTGCGGAACAATCGAGGTTTGCCACAAAAATATATATTTTATTTCATCTGTTTAAAAAATATATAACAAAATCAATATTTTAGAACTACAATAATCAGGGCCGTGCGAAGTGGGGGGGCGAAGGGGGCAGTCGCCCCGAGCATGGAAATTGAGGGGATGCCAACCTCCTTTTTTCTTCTTTTTTGTAAAAAAAAAAAAAAAAAAAAAAAAAAATGTAGATTTTCATATTGGGAATTTTTTTTCCCAATGGATTTACGTTCATTTTTCGTTTCAAAGTTATTGCATTGTCCTTCACCCCCCCCCCACACACACACACACACTCACACACCAAAATACAAATTTATGAATACCGAATTCTTTCTTTTCAAAACTTGTTTTGGGTATTTGTCTTAATCTCTTTTGTTAACCTTTTTTTTTCTGAGCCTGTGCTTGTGACAAAAACATATTACTCTCAAAATAGCATGGGGTTTCTTTCTTGGAATGAAAAAGGGTTCCAAACTGCTATACTGTACTGTTAGATACATTTTTTATACACCTATTTTCCAGATCCCGTTTGCCAAAATATAAGTGCAATATTCTCTTATGTTATTTAGCTTTTTGAAATTTCTGAATTAAAATTAAACCTAAAGTTTCAAAATAAACGCGAAATTTGTTTCAGTATTTTTATTCAGTAAAATTTGTTTCTGTTTCTGCACTTTTTAATTTTTTGACACCTGTGACAAAGAAAAGTTGGGAAAAGTTGAGGGGGGCGCCAAATTGAAACTTTGCCCCGGACGCAGTTTTCTCTTCGCACGCTGCTGACAATAATCATAAAAACTATTAGGTTAAACTAAAACTTCGTGAGAAGATAGTGTTTTCTTAAACAATCAGTCGGTATTATGTTATGTATGACCTCTTTGTGACTTGTGAGATATATCAGTAGCTAAATCAGCTTTGAGATCCTTGATGGGGTTCAACACAACATACTTGTGTGAACTTGTAGAGGTAAGTGAGGTACGTAGAGGACGTGTAGAGGTCTTATAGAGGTAATAAAAATTTCCATACTGATATTGGATACACCCTCATATTAGGTGGGTCGCGAAATTTTTTTTTAGTTAAAGGTGGGTCGCGTACCAATAAAGGGTAAAAAACGCTGCGTTAGATAGTTTTCTTCAAAATGAACTAAAATCTACGAGAAATTATAAAATGAAAAGTAAATGCAGGTGAATATAACAATACAATGTTACTTTTCGATTTTTAACGAAAGAAAACATTCATAATATTACATCTACAGATAAAAGCAGTTTTACATGAGCTTTTCAATATGTGTTTCGTCCTTTACAGATTCTGCTCAATAACAACAATGTTATTTTAATATTCGAGGTGATCTAAATTTAACAGGAGATGTTTAGGACCTTTGTAAAATTTAATAGCTGGATCATAACTACGTTTTGTACACATAGTCTAATCAATATGCGGTTTCGATTTATGAAGAAAAAATGAAATATTTTATATTTTGACCATTAGGGGAGAGCGGCACTATGTTGTAAATACTTTGCATAAAATTGAGTAATTGTAATTCTTCTGCTTATATAAAGAGTTCATAAAGCAATTTTTCATTAAACAACTGTTTTAATGATTATAGTACTCACTTTACCGGATCGAGCGTTATTTGTAAAATCCTTTTACTAAAGCTTCTGCCGCGATAAGAGTGAATCGACAGGTAAAACATTTGAGTTGAGTTCCTATTACTATTACAAACTTTTGGCGAAAGATTAGGTGTTTTACAGAGACTGGAACTTTTGCAATGAAACCTGAACAGGTCTTCATAGAATCTTGAATGCAGAGAACTAAAGAAATTGCGAATTCAGTTGTTTAATAAGCAAAAATAAATGCACAACGTGCCAATAGTGCACGTGAAATATCTCAGCATTTGAACATTCCTTATTCAACAGTACGCAGAGTCCTGCGTAAGGTTTTTAATTTTTATCCATAGCATATATTTCATTTGCATGCATTCCCATGTAAAATATGCCATACGCACGTTCTGATTCTGATGATAAAGAAGCGTCAAAATAGCTTGCTTTAATTTTGCTTACACGGATGACAAATAATTTTCGGTTGTAACAAATTTTACGGAATACTTGGGCTCATTCCTGTATGAAGAGAGTTGTAAATACGCGTAATTGGGCAACTAAAAATTCCCCAAGTTTACCGAGAAATTCCGTTATATAGAACAAAAGTTACGGTGCATAGATTCAGGTCCTAATTCATAATTGCGCCTTACTTTTCTGAAGAAAACAGTGTTTCGAATTTGTGGCGTGCTCTGTAAATGGTCTTACATATGCAGATACGCATCGAAATTTGTTGCGTACTGCAGCAGAGAAGTTAAATTATCTTTATGGAAGCTGGAGACAACGTCGTCGCCTCGCGTTACCGTTCAAAACCTTCTGCGGAAAAGCTTTTTGGACGGAGAAGAATTCCAAACATGATGGCCGGTACGTTTACAAAATCTGACTCGCTGTGCCTTTTAGCTGTGGGGCAATTTAAAGAGCAGGATTTATCAAAGGGACATTTCAAAGTCTGCTGCCTTAACCACTTAACTAGTTTGCAAGTACACCACACTTGCAAGAAGAGTTTGCTTGTTTTGTTACTATAAGGTTTTCTACACCACTAATTTTAAACTGCAATATTAGCTTTATTTAATGTCAGAAACATTTCGATTATATAAGGCAAATATTTTAGTACAGTAAAAGTGGTGTATGCTCCCTATTTTTAGTCTATTGTGTCAAAAAAATTAACCAGTTAAGGGGTTAAAATACAGAACTGTACACCGTGTTTCAACTATTCGCGGACATGAATTACATAATGGTGTCGAATCTGTCGTGCGTTGCATGCAATTTTTAGACCAAGGGGATGAATCACGTGCTGAACCATATATGGAATGACATTATTGTACAACATGTGATTGCAACGCTGGCATTTAAAACGCCTGGCATCTCCACCAGAAGGCTGGCTGCATAATGTACTTACACGCACCCTCCTACTAAACAAACTAAAACACATCCATAAACACCTTTTAGGTAGCTTTCATTACAAAAAGCTACCTATTGCAGCCGTTCGGAGGAAAGCGATTTCAAAAAATTTTTGTATATTTTCATCGATCATGACCCCCAGACCCCGAAACCACCCTCCGTTCAAAATTGATATATCTATACTAATATTATAAAGAGGTAAAAATTGTGTATTTGTAGGAGGTAAGCTCTGGAACTACCGAACCGATTCCAAAAGTAATGGTATCAAAATGATGGTGTTAGTCCAACATAGAACATAGGCTATATCTTATGTCCGTGCCACTGATCAAAAGGGAGTGCAGGAGCAAAAAACGTTCTAAAAATGCGATTTTTGTGTTACTGATGGGCCTAGTAACATGAAATTTTGAATGGTAGTTACTTATGAGATACTAATGATCTCTAAGGACATTTCTTAAAAAAATCGAAATTAAAAAGGGGTGAAAAGGAGCAAAAAACGTTCTAGAAAACGTTCTAAATGGAGAATTTTTACGCAATTTCAGGAATTGCCAAATCGATTTAAAAAATAATGGTGTCAAAATGATGGGGACAACCCTTGCTCCAACATAGGAGGCTACATTTTATGTCGATGCCACAACCCCTAAAGGGAGTGCAGGAGCAAAACAAACGTTCGAAATTGCGATTTTTGTGTTACTGAAGGGTCCAGATACATGGAGTTTGGCATGGCAGTTACTTATTAGATATAAATGATCTCTAAAAACATTTCTTAAAAAATTTGAAATTTAAAAGGGGTGAAAATGTGAAAAAAGCGTTCTATAAAACGTTCTAAATGGCAATTTTTAAGCAATCTCAAGAAGTACCAAACCGATTTAAAAAATAATGGTGTCAAAATGATGTTGACAACCCTTGCTCCAATATAGGCTACATTTCATGTCGGTGCCACTAACCCTAAAGGGGTGCAAGAGCAAAAAAAGTTCGAAATTGCGATTTTTGTGTTACTGAAGGGCCCAGATACATGGAATTTGGAATGGTAGTTACTTATAAGATATAAATGATCTCTAAGAACATTTCTTAAAAAATTTGAAATTTAAAAGGGGATGCAAATGCTCGAAAAGAGTTCTAAAAAACGTTCTAAATGGCGATTTCTACGCAATCTCAGAAAGTACCCAACCTATTTCAAAAGTAATGGTTGGAAATTGATAATGACAGTCCTTGCTCCAACATAGGCTCTATTTCATGTCGGCGTCACTACCACCTAGGAGTTACAGAAGCAAAAAAATGTGCTAAATTGCGATTTTTATGTTACTGAAGGGCCTAGAATCCTGAAATTAAGCAGGGCAGTTATTAATAAGATACAAATGATATCTAAGAACATTTCCTAAAAATCGAAATTTAAAAGGTATGAAAATGAGCGAAAAGCTCTAAAAAACTCTCTAAATTGCGAGTTCTACGCAATCTCAGGAAGTACCGAACCAATTAAAAAAAATAATGGTGTGAAAACGATGGTGACAGCCCTCGCTCCAACATAGGCTGTATTTCATATCGGTGCCACTACCCCAAAGGGTGTGAAGGAACAAAAAACGATCTAAATTGCGTTTTTTGTAATACTGCAGGGGCGAGTAATGTGAAACTAGGCATGGTAGTTACTTATAAAATATAAATGATCTCTAAGAACATGTCCTAAATAATTCGAAATTTAAAAGGGATGAAAATGGGCGAAAAACGTTCTAAAAAACGTTTTAAATTGCGATTTCTACGCAATCTCAGAAAGTACCCAACCGATTTCAAAAGTAATGTTTGGAAATTGATGATGACAGACCTTGCTCCAATATAGGATATATTTCATGTCGGCGTCACTACCACTTTGCGGTTGCATTTTAAAAAAACTTTCTAAATTGTGATTTTTGTGATACTGAAAGGCCTAGCAACTTGAAATTTGGCATGATAATTACTTATGAGATGTAAATAATCTCTGAGAAGAGTTCCTTAAAAATTTGAAATTTAAAAGGGGTGAAAATGAACGAAAAGCATTCTAAAAACGTTCTAAATATGCGATTTCTACGCAATCTCAGGAAATATAAAACGATTTCAGAAGTAATGGTTTCAAATTGATGGTGACAGTCCTCGCTCCAACATAGCCTATATTTTACGTTGTGGTCACTACCACTTGGGGGTTACAGGAGCAAAAAATGTTCTGAATTGCGTTTTTTGTGTTACTGAGGGGGTCTAACATTTTAATTACTTCAAAGATGCAAATGCTTTCTAAGAATTGTGGAAAGAAAATATCAAATTTAAAAGGATGAAGTGAAGCGAAAAGCATTCTATAAGCGTTCTAAATTACGATTTTTATGCAATCGTATAAAATACGAAACCAATTTCAAACATAATGGTTGCAAATTGATGGTGATAGAACCTGCTCAAAGATAAGCTATATTTTATGCCGAGGGTTGCAGGAGCAGAAAACTTTCTAAATTGGGATTTCCGAGGTACTGAAGAGGCTAGAAACTTTAAATATAGCACGGTAGTAACTATTAAAATATAAATGTTCTCTAAGAACACTCGAAAATAAATTCGAAATTAAAAAGGGGTGAAGCGAAGGGAAGGAGCGAAAAGCATTCTAAAAGAGTCCTAAATTACGATTTCTATGCAATCTATGGAAATAATAAACCGATTACAGAAGTTATTAGTTGCGAATCAAGAGTGATAGTCCCTGATCCTATACGGGCCATATTTTATGCCGGTGTCACTACCACCTGGTTGGCAGGAACAACAAGAAAGCCTTTAAAAACATCTAAATTCTGTTTTCTATAGAATATTAGGAAATAACAACCGATTTCAATGTTAATGTTGGCAAATTAATGGTAACAGTCTCTGTTTCAACATTTTTCGAGATATTCTGTTTCAACTCTGTTTCGGTATTTTATGTTGGTGCCACTACCACCAGAGAGGTGGTAGACTGTTAGACAAGAATCATAGAATTTGACATGATGGTTAATTTTAGGATGTAAATGTATTAAGATGGTTTCTAAAAAATCCAAAACTTCAAATTAATACTGAAATGAGCGTATGAAATGAGCATAAAAGTCTCAAAATACTTTCTAAATTATCATTTAATAGGAATTACTTTTAGTTCTTCTTATTAATTAAAATCACATTTCTGTCTGTTGCACTTTTATAATGAAGTTTAGTCAAACTGTGGCTTAATTTGTAATTTTTGAATTATTTCAAAAAGGGTTCTTCTAATAAAAAATAGTCATGCAAATATCACTTGGCATATTTCAACTATTACGCGAGCAAAGCCGCGGGGTTTGCTAGTATATATATATATATATATATCTACCCTATCTATCTATATTATAAATGACAAACATATCTGTGCGTAACGCATGCATCATTTTGCGAATGGCAACACTTTGAAATTTGAAATAAAATTTTGGTTTTTCAATTTTCTCTACTGCAAATTTTTAAACATCTAAACATTGCACATTTTAAATTTTTACACCATCGTATAAGGAAAAAAACTCTCTTTTAAATGCAATTTGTTTGAAAGCTGTATCTCAATTTATTTTTGAGATATTAATTTTTTTGTAGTTTTTAATACCATTTTTCTTATCGTGGCAACAAAAGACCTCATTTCTATTGAAAGTCAGTAAAAGTAAACGGAAAATAGTCGAAAATAGGTGATACTGTATCTTTTTGTTGAAATTTTCTCATAAAACCTAAAAAAAAAGTTGAAATTAAAATATGTGCTATATCACGAATATTGTCTATTATTCCGTGGTAATGACGTCATAGGCACACTTTTCTATAGACGAAATTTAAGACTGGATTGTAAAAGTGAATTGCTTTAGCGGATGCAAATGACGTCATTATATAAATAAGCGTGTATTTTAATTCTTAAACCTGAATTAATTTTTGTAGAAGTGCGTCATTTTCACAGCCCAGCTGCTTTGAAATTCTTCACAGGTGGAAATGCTTCACTTTTGGAAATAATGTAATCGAAATCGCGCACTAATAAAACGCAATGTTTTACAAAATTTTAGTGTCTTTGTAAAAGAGAGGTGACATGCAAATAATAGCGATTTATATTACAGAAATTGATGATTCTCGCCTGGATGGATTTGCTTCGCCGAGTTAGACAAGCAAACAAATAATTCGTGGTTTAAAATAATATCGTGTTCCTAAAGTTTTTGTCGAAAATTCTTTCGAATAATAAAATTTTAATGCTATTCTTTATGTCATTCTACTATAATTTAATCAAAATAACATAATTTGCTTAATTTAATTTTTTGTAATTTTATACATCTGTCTTGATCTTTCTGCTGAACCAATTTTACTATTATTTTTTTTTTTAAACTGAAAGATATTCCTTTGTAGATGTGATCGCACTATTTGTTGTTGTTTTTTTAAATATCCCCACTTTTATATTTTAATTTTAAAAGAATTTTATGAAATTTCTTCAAAATTATGAAAATTAGATAGCTTTCATTATTGCAGACAAGAGAGAAATAATGAAGTATTTTTAACTTTATTCATGCTATTTTCTGATAAAAATACAAAACCGTTGTATAGGGTTTAGTGGCGCAAAATTCCATTAGGAGCAGAATATTATATTAAGGGCATAATAACGGAAACTGACATACTGCTTTTGAAAACACGCATTTTTCCTCATAATTTTTCTATATTGTTTTTCCTTCTGCATGTGAACTGATACTAAGTTTCAGACACTAGGCGAAACGCTTATTTAAGTGAAAATGAAGTCATATTTAAAAGAAAACGATCATTTTCTTAGATAAAACTAAACATTTTAACACAAATGCGTCTAAAAACATAAATTATGGAATTTTTTACTCTCAGGAATTGAGATTAGTATCTCAAGTAAAGAGTGCGTCTGTTCACATAAAAGATGTTGCTGACAATCGTGACTTCATGTTTTGAGTTAAAATAATTTTTAAATAATCAAACAAAATAATTTTTTTTTAAAATTGTGAATATGGATATGAGAAGTGCGTATGCAAATTTTGAGAAGGTGAAAATTGCTGTTTTCATTCCGGAAATCCAAGCATAAGAGCCTCCATTGATAACCACATCCTAATAACTGATCTTTATTACATTTTACTGATTAATTATCTATATTATAAAGAACAAACGTATCTGTGCGTAACGCTGACGTCATCTTGCGAATGGAAACACTTCACAATCAAATTTCGGTCTTGAAATTTTTGCTACAGCAATTTTCTAATCTTCTGACTATCGTACATTTTCAATTTTCGCCGCATAGGGAAAAAAATTTACTTTCAAATGCAATTTGTTTAAAAAATGTATTCATTGACTGATGTATTATATTTTCTGAGATAATTTTTAAGCATAATTTTTTTCAAGCTTATCTTATCACGTGCCGGTTTCAATACATAATGATAATAAACATTCTGCACATAAAGCAACAAACATTTTGCAGCATTTGTTTCTGACTATTTTTGCATAACGAAATTAATACTTCCTTTAAAAACAAATAAAATAATAATATTAAAAAACCCACCAATCTAACATATTTGTGAAAGACAAATTAACGAAATTAATACTTCTTTTATAAACAAATAAAAGAATAATATTGAAAAAACACAAATCTAACATATTCGTACAATTTAAATTTTTAGATAACCAAATAGGATTTTCTTTTCAAATGGAATTTGATTGTAAAGTTCATCTCAGTTTACTGATTGGCTATGGTTTTAAAAACAATTTTAAAGCATGAGGTATTTTTTTTTAAATTTATCTACATCGCGCGGAGCTCGATTACGAAAGTTTAATCCGTTTGCCCTTAAATCAAAATAAAGAGTTCATGAATTTCTTACGGCTAATATCCATAAAAAAAACTTCCCTATGACTAAATAAATAAAATAATATAAATGAAACACAAATTTAACTGACATGTACAAGCTCTGAAATTATCAGAATATAAAAGGATGCCATAAGTAGCAAAATCTTCTTCAAATAACTCTTAGCATGCGGCTAATAAGAAAATATCGCTTTTGATAAATTTCAAAAATTTATTTGATTGTATAATTCGTATTTTCCACATGAAAATTGCTTTTTTAATGTAAGTGGTCAATCTAAAAAATTTATTGCACATAAAGAATTATTAGTTTTCAATTTTAAAAAAAATGTTTTCACGTATATTCTTTAACCCGGGAAGCCCGGGTACGATCCCCTAGTACAGGGTCGGCGAACCTTTTCCCATCCGCGTGCCATTTTTAAAAAAAAAAAAAATTCAAGTGACCATGGCGTGCCAACAAGCCGCCCCCCCCCCCCCCCCCATTCCCGCCAAAAAAAAAAAAAAAAAAGAATGAATCAAAATTATTTATTTTTACTATTATTAGATTACGGTAAATATGGATAACATTCCTGCAGTTAATACCAACATACACATTAAATTGAATAATGTATCATGTTGAAAAGTCAAACCAAACCTGTTGATTTTGGCATTTTAAGGATGATGGTAGTTCTATATTGAATGTAATTTTATTTTAAAACAGACAAACATAAAAGAAATATAAGAAAAAATTATTTACGACTTATATGTGCATAATATTTGTTTTACGCATACTGTTAAATGGAAAATTATTTAAAAAACATATTACAGTGCATAAGAAAAAATAACAAATATAAAAAAAAAAAAAACATTACCTAAAAGAATGTCAAGGAACTCTGTTAGTTTTTGGTTTTCGTTAATTAAATTTTATTTTCTCATTTCATAAGTATTGCAAAATCTTTTTTATCCGAAGGAAATAAAAAGCTTCTTAATAGACCGGGAGGCACCAGCACAGACATTCACTTTATCGAGTTCATGGCTGAAATTCCAGAATGAGTGAAAACTCGATTCGCATATTAAAACGCAATTGGTCTGCCAAGTCCTATCTTGGCGGAAAACACCAGAAAACCCGATTTTAACGGTTGACTTGTAGATTTACCATTGTGTTTTCCTGCATCCAGTTCTCCATGTTTTCATATCTTTGGGTGCAGGAAAACACAATGGTAAACCTACGAATCAACCGCTAAAATCGGGTTTTCAGGTGTTTTCCGGCAAGATATGACTTGGGAGACCGATCGCGTTTTAATATGCGAATCGAGTTTTCACTCATTCTGGAACTTCAGCCGTGGTGGTGATTGTCTGTGCTGGCGCCTCCCGGTCTGTAAGGCACGTAGCGACCCAGAGACTCGGCAATTTAGTGTTAGTTTCTCTTCATCGAGTTCGATATCACTCTCATTTAACTCATTGTCACAAATGTTTGTTTCTTCTATCGATTTGCAATTATCATTTGTACAAAAAAGGTATGGTATTAATCATACCATATTTCTCAGTCCACTAAGTTTGAAATTCCCTACTATCTTGCGCTTTCTGTTTTTTATCCAAATGGGCCATGTTTAATAAATGCTACTTTAACTTTCCAATCTAATCAGTCTTATTATAGCCTTAACGGTGAAGGGAGTTTAACAACAAAAAATCATGCAATAAAAGCAAATCAGAATAATAATAGTGAAATACCCAGCCGCTGAGTTTTATATGTAAATAACAGAATTGTGTCGGCAGTCAGTCGTCTGCCAGATAAATTATCCCTGCCCCTCCATTAAGCACACACATAAAAGGATAAAAATCTTCGAAAGCGTGATTGTGAAATTATAGTTTTCATTTCATTTTACAAATGCTTTAGCAATCGAATTATTATTTTTTCTTATCCGAAAAAAGTCGTATTTTATTAGTTTTCTTAATATATTTGTCATTTTAATTCACTAATCATTTAGCAAATTACAGCAAGAGTAGCCTCATGTGCAAATCAAAATGCGTTAAATGATGCAGAAATTTATGAAATATTAAAGCAAAAAATAATTTGATTTGTTGTGATTTATCAGGATTTCTCTCTCTGCATATGAGAATTACCGGCGCCAGCAGAACGAAATCCAGGAAGTGAGTATGTGGAGGGGGGATGTTTCTGAGCGGGTAGTTAGTTCAATGATATGAATGACAAGTGCACTAGTACTTATTATAGAAAACAAAAGCTATTTTCGGTCAAGCTCGTGTAATAATAAAAAAATAACAATGAGGAGCACAATTTTGGGGAGATTCAGTGAATTTTGATTTAAAATTTCAATTAACGGCGTGCCAAAAATATTTTCTCGCGTGCCAGCTACGGCACGCGTGCCATAGGTTCGCCGACCCTGCCCTAGTATATATAAAATCCTAATGAAACGCATTTTATGAAACGGAAGTATAAAACGCAAGTATGAATCGAAAACAACTGATTATATTTCACAGCGATTTCTCCTAAAATATGGAATACTTTGCGATGAAATTAACACCAAAAATCAATATTAATCCGTAGATTTCAAAACTGGTATTAGAATTTTTAAATTCGAATTAGTTTTCGAAATATTAATTTTTTTTTCTAATTTTGTATACATTTTTGTAATGATGGCAACTCAAATTTTAATCATAATTGATATTTCTTTTCGTATTTCAGAAAGGGTTATTATTTTTAATTAATTTGTGACCAGTTTGGCCTCACTTGAATCTATGCTAAGTACATTTTTTTTTTCATTATCAATTTATTTAATACAAAGCTTTCATTTCAAACTGAAAAATGTAAAATCAATGGCTTTAACTTCTTTCTTTTTTTAAAACGAAACGAAAAGAAAAATATGTCATATACGCACCGTGTTACCTAAATAGCGCCAAAGGGCGTTGTTTTGCCTGACATGGTAACCCGGCTACTGTTGCTTATTTATTTACCTTTATTTTGTTTTTATTTAAAACAAAAAAAAAGTTATAAATTGCTTTGTTCTATAGTTATTAATTAATTATTTTTATTTATTATTAGTTCATTTTAAAAATAAGAAAATAATTAAAAAATACATATACATATGTAACTGGTATTCGAAAACGAGGTTTTCGCCAAATTGTCGTAAAAAAAACCACGCCAAACCCGATTAAATATTGCAAGAAATCCTGACATTTAATTTCAAATTCAAAGCAATGTTTTAAATGTACTCTCAGTTATCCAGTCGACCAATTTCGCCAAATTATATAAATTGCCAAAGCACTCACCAAATTATACAAATTGACGTAATTTTTATTTTAAATTACGAAAGAACAAATAAAGGCTCAGATGTCATTTACGCGTCATAGACGTCATATTGGCGCGGTTTTTTCTGACGCCAATGTCGTATACGCAAAGGTACTTAACCCTTAACCGGAATCGTGGGTCCATTTTGGCCGGACAACGACAAAAAAAAAAAAAAAAAAAAAAAACGTTTAATTTCGAAACGCGCGCATCAACGCTTAAAGAACTAAATTTTAAAAAAAAATGTATAATTTCAAGATATATATGAATAAAAGTTGTTTTATATAGTACATGAAAGATGAAACTGTTTTCAAGGCGCTTATAACCCATCTAAGTGGTAATTTCATATATATTAGAAAATAACTTGGATTTTAATTAAAGGGTCCTTTTGGACATAAGATTCCACTAATGTGGAACAATTTAGCGATTCCGGTTAAAGGTTAACCGACGCCAAAGTATAGTTATATTAGTGATGGGCGATTTCGATTTTTTTAAACGATTCAATCGATACTATGGCCAACTCGATTTAATTGATACTATAAATTTTTTAATCGATGTCTCTAAAGGTCATATCATTTTCATTTTCCTTCAAAAATTTAAGGTCAAGTAGTTGCATGTCCAATCCCAAAACTTTCTTCTGTCTCATAAATGTTAAAACTTCAAAATTCGCTATCACAGTGTCAAATTTAAATAACCTATACCCATCATGAGGATCCAAAAGTATAGGTTCGTTGAAATATGTGTATTTAAAAAATATATATAAGAATCCCATTTTCCTAACAAATCATTGAATTTCGGCCCACACCCTCTTAGATGTCCGCAACGGAAAATCCCAGTTCAAAGGGCATAAAAGCGACACCTGCTGGGTAGTATACACCCAAGCCTAATAAGGATTTGTTTATACGACAGTGTAACAGAATATGAAGTTTGATTAAATTCCGTGCATTAGTTTTGAGATATGGCTATCATGAATATCATGAAAAAAGCAGTATAGCAACGCAGCCTATTACATGATTAACACGAAAGACTCAGAAAAAACAACTTACGTCAATGACTAACAGAATATTAAGTTTGATGAAATTCCGTTCATTACTTCTTGAGATGTTATCGCAAACATTGTGTAAACCCTGAAAAAGAGTGTTGAATTCAGGGGCTGGTACGGGTGGACCCCCCCCCCCCCCCCCGCCGGAACGTTGAAATGTCCCCTAGGGAGATTTGAGATTTTATGCTTAATGGACGAAAGTCCAATCCTTCCCCCCTCGTAACTCTAGAATGTTCCTCTCCAGAACCATAGAAATCCCTCCCGGAGAAAAATGTCTGAATTCAACACTGTTGATAAAAGCAGCATGGCAGCACAATTTGTTATATCATTTACACAAAAACCTAATCATGGATAACTTATGGCATTGTCTAACAGAATATTAAGTTTGATGAAATTTCGTTCATTAGTTCTTGAGATATTATCCCTAAAATTGTTTAAATCCTGAAAAACGTGTTGAATTCAGGGGGTGGCCCGGGGGGATGACATTCCTCCCCCCGCAACAAAGTATAAAATCTCAAACTTTCTGGGGGGCATTTGAGTGTTTCGGGGGGAGGAGAATGTCACCCCCCCCGGGCCACGCCCTGAGTTCAATACGTTTTTGTACATTAAAAATTGATGAAATTTCGTTCATTAGTTCTTAAGATATTATCCCTAACATTATTTAAATCCTGAAAAACGTGTTGAATTCAGGGGATGGCCCGGGAGGGTAACATTCCTCCCCCCCCCGCAACATTCAAATGCCCCCCCAGAAAGTTTGAGATTTTATGCTTTTTGTACATTAAGATGTACAAAAGTCCAATCCCCTCCCCCTCTGAACTGTCCCTCCCGGAGAAAAATGTCTGAATTCAACTCTGCTGATAAAATCAGCATAGCAACGCCCCCTGTTGGGCGATTTATACCGAAACCTAATAAGCAGCAATTTATGCCAACGTCTAACTGAATGTGGTTTTATGAAAATCCGTGTATTAGTTCTTGAGATAGAGCTATTGCGAAACTCGGGAAAAATGCAGCATAGCAGCGCCACCTGCCGGTAGATTTACATCAAAACCTAATCCTCAACAACTTATGTCAACGTCAAACTGAATCTGAAGTTTGGTGAATATTCGTGCATTAGTTCTTGCGATAGCAATCTTGCGGAAATCATGAAAAATGCAGCATAGCAGCGCCACCTGTTGAGCGATTTTCACCAAAAAGTAATCAGCACCAATTTATATGAAGGTCTAACTGAATCTAAAGTTTCAACAGATTCCATGCATTAGTTCTTGAAATAGACCGCTCACAATTTTTTTGTCAGAGACAAACAAATAGACAGACTGACAGACAAAAAATTTATAAAAATAGTCAAATCGTATTCCAGACAAGAAGTTCTAACACTATAAATCCTTAGAAACCGGAAGTCGAAAATTTTCACGAAAACAACACTTTATTTTTCTAAAGACAAAAGAAAGCAAGAAAAGATGAACGCATCGATTCTGCCCTTGGATCAGAAACGGTGAATCGATTCAGTTCAGATTCGATGCCGATGTCGATCTACAGATGCGATCTTCAGAATCGTTACTTTTTTGATTTACTTCAATTCTTTAGATGCAATGTCGAATCGTTATATTTTGATTTACTTTCAATTCTTTAGATGCAATGTCGAATCGTTATGCTTTGATTTACTTCAATTCAAATCGCATCGCGGTCGATCCACGATTCGGGTTGAATCAATTCTTCCAATTTTGCTGTTTTAGTGCCAGAATTGCTGTAAAATTTTGTATAAGAGCCTTTTTTTACTTTCTAGGTTAAATCAGTGTTGAATGCAGGTATTTTTCTCAGGGAGGGATTTATGCGACTCCGGTCGGGATTGGGGGGGGGGGGGTATTTCAGAGTTCCGTAAAGGGGGGGGGGGCACATTTGTCCATTAAAAAGCATAAAATCTCAAAACTTACGGGAGGGACATTTCAATGTCCCGGGAGGGATGTCCTCCCGGGCTACCCCCTGAATTCAACACTAGGTTAAATCGTTATACTTTTGTTTAGAAGCCTAGTTATTCAGGTTACTAGTTTATTATATTGTATTTTTCAAGTTCGTCTCTTCTAATCTCTCCACCCCCCTCTCCCCTTTTCCTCGCTAATCTAAATTTACAGGGCCGTTCAAAATTTGCGTGCAATTTTTAAAATGTCCAATTCTTGTTCTATTTTATTATAAAGCCACATTTTGAAACCTTGACCAAAGATACTTTTGAGGTCGCCCCTCCGACCGTTTGGGGTTTACCTGCTCCCTCGGGGGGGGGGGGGGATATTTTTTGTTTCTTCCAAACCATATCGTATAACATATCGTTAGAAAGCTTTTAATGTGATCTTTTATTTTCTGTCTCTAGCCTTCCTTCTTTTTGGTAAGGGTCAATCGTGCTCCAACTTTTGTATTGATATTTTTGACAGTAATTTCAAAGGAATATATATTTATTCTTTCGGAGTTACTGTTTTAAAGGCAGAACTGCTGTCAAATTTCGCATAAGAGCCTTTTTCTTTCTAGTTTAAATTGTAATATTTTTAGTTTAGGAGCCAAGTTATTCGGGTTACTAGTTTATTAAGCTATACTTTTTCAGTTCGTCACCTATACCCCCCCCCCCCCCGATCCGAATATTCTTAATTATGGTCCAATTTCAATGGGACCTTTTTTGAGATTCTTCCTGAATCATTTACCAACTAAACACTGATATTATATCTGCAGCTCTTGGTGAGCACTATTTATGAATAGTAATAACAAATTTCATCTCTTTTCCATTTTAAACTTATCATTCTTGGTTTAAAGCCACGTGACTCAATGTTCTCGTTAGTTAAGCCGTATTTTCACCCTTAAGTTTGTCAAAGTGTTTGTGTAAGTTGTATTAGAAAAAATTCAGTCGTTTACAACCAAACTTACTGATTTATGATACTTTGAATTTTATGAAATTGCGGAGCTTTCCGAAACTAAAGGATCCCCTGTATGTTATTAATTTTTTTCAAGGGTGTAGGTATGAAAATACGTGCTAAAATGCTTTAAAACCTTTTTTTTCAAATAATATATTTAACAATTTAAACAAAGTGATTCCCAAGAATTTTGTACTGTTTTAAAAGGGGACCACATCTTAGAATGTAAGGGGCGTAAAAATTCGAAACTTGGACAGGCCGATGCAAAAACAAAAAAAAAAAAAAAAATTCTCCTTTCAGAAATTCGAAAAAATATTATCTTAATTACAAGCTGAGATATTAATTATTATTTCACTAATTAGTTTATTTCTATTAAATGCTTTTTTTTAAAGGCAGTCACGTGATTTTTTATAGCAGCATTAACGTTTTCTACCGTTTAGCGTGCGGTTCTTTGACGGCGGGCTGAGATAATTACTACTTTTTCAATATCAAAAATTTTATAAGTGTTCATACCACTATTTTCGAATAGTAATTTCACAAATATCTTGAATTCTTGCTTAAGACTACCACCCCCTAGACTAATGTATCTTCGGATAGGTTGTATAAAGGAGTTTCGTTTAGATACACTTTTGTTTTGAATAGACTGCGCTCCCTGGTGGTGGAATATAGAACTAACAGACCGCGATTTCATTTAAAGTAGAAAATCTAACAAGGCGATCTGTTCGAAACTTTAAAGATAGTTTATAACACATAAGAAAAAGTTTAAAAAAGAATGGTGCGAAAATTTCGGGAGGAGGGGGGGGGGAAGGCCGCTAGAATTTTTTTTAAACCCTAGCGTTCCTTACCGTTTTAGGTGGGGGGTTTTGACGGAGTCCTTAGATAAATGCTACTTATTAAATATAAAAAAGTCAAAAGTTTAGTTACCACTATTCCCGAATAGTAATTTCGGCAAATAGCTAAAATTTTTGATCAAGATTGCCACACTCTTGAGTAATATATCTACTGATAGGTTGTTTAACGGAGTTTCGTTCACAGTTTTGTTAGGAATAGAGTGCGCACCCTGGTGGTGGAATCTGGAACCAACATAACGCGATTTTGTTAAAATTAGGAAATCTAACAATGCGATCTGTTTTAAGCTTTAAGATTGTTTATAATACATGATAAAAAATTATAAAAAAGAATGGCGCGTCACATTTCGGGGGGGGGGGATAGAGGGGAGGGGCAGAACAAAATTAGAAAATATAACAGGGCGATTTGTTTGAAATTTTAAGATAGTTTATAACACATAATAAAAATTTTTTAAATGATGAATGTCAAAAATTGGTGTGTGTGTGGGGGGGGGTGGAAGGTGAGCGCGTTTTTCCGACCCGGTGGGCAAAGTGGGGGGGGGGGGTACACCTATACGATGCTGTAGGCAGCGGGAACCCGGTTCGCGGTTCGTTCGCTTCGAGATTTCATATTAGGCGGAACTCGCTAGTTACTAGCTATAATGTTAAAGATTTCCAAGCAATACTTCCACTATCCTTCTAAGACAGTAAAATTAATTGATTTTTATTTCTTCTGAGAAAACTAAATTTTCACATCTTGCAGCGACGATTTTTTTTTTTTTTTTTAAATAAAAGAACTTTAATAAACTTTGCTAGTTACATTATTAAACTCAAATAGTAAGAATACTAAATCGGTTCTTATGGCAACGTGAATTATGTCCCTGAAAATTTAAATTTTAATTCAGGCTGGAAGAAAATCACAATGATTTAATTACAGGGACAGTCAAAAGTTTTCCGTTACATTACGGCCAATGGAAAAAATTATTTCAAGTGCATTTTAAGGATGTTACAGACTTTCGAACAGAATGAAATTGATATGCACTTATGAAGTGCACTGTTATAGTACGAGCGCACCACATTTGCCACGTTTGACGCGTAATTTCCAACTTGTATTTAACCGAGACCTTTCTTAAAAAATAAATTTAAATAAAATCTAAATTACAATATTAGTAAAATTACATCTTAAAACTAATAATTTAAAAGTTAAAAACTTTATTATTTGACTCAAAGGTCTGTAATAGCTTACGACTGGGGCCCTGACTTTGTCTACCCTCTAAATGTGAGGTATGGGAGGTGGTCGCTACGGTTCTTTGATTCTCTAAGTTTTGAAATTAATATTTTTTGAGCTTATCTGTGCGAATCTGTGACTATCGAAATATCGATTCAAGTATCGATTCTAGAATTTGGGAATCGATTCTTATTGTGATCGATTCAGTTTTATACGATGTCGATTTGAATCGATTCCTGAATTTTCCAGAATCGCCCATCACTAAGTTATATTGCTTGATATGATAATCCGGATGTTGTTGTTTATGGTGGTGATGTTTTCGCTAAAATGGCGTCGGAAAAAAACCGCGCCAATATGGGGAGTATATGACATCTGTGCCGAAAAAAATTAGTATAGCATTGGGCACAGATGTCATATACGCCCCATATTGGCGCGGTTTTTTTCTGACACCAATGTCATATATGCAACGGGTACTTAACTGGCGCCAAAGTGTCGTTATTTTGCGTGATATGGTAACCTGGACGTTGTTGTTTATGCTCTTGATGTTTTCGCCAAATTGCCGTCGGAAAAAAGTCGCGCCAATATGGGGTGTATATGACATCTGTGCCTAGCATTGATAAAAATAAAAATAAAACGTCGAAATAAAAATCCCTTGGTGGCGTAAACACGTGTAACTTCCTTACAGTCAAGTGAATGTGACATTTACGATCAACCATTATCGGCATTTAATCTTATATTCTGGCGATAGATTTTTTGTCGATGGGATAACCAAGTAGTACCGTTTTAATTTACCACTCGAAAAATAAAAAAAATGCTAACTGGCGAGTTAAAAAAAAGCTATTGGCGAGATTTTCACCCGGCTAAATCATGGCGATAGAATAATATTTGGCGACTTATCGCCTGTGTCTGACTAACATTATAGTACCAAAATGACCGCCTGGAATATAAAAAGCGAAGGAATCCGCTCAGAATTGTTGATAATAGTCACATGACTTAGGATATTAGTATAGAGATTTTTTTCAATTCTAAAAACAGTGCAAAGAATAATATTTCCTAACGATTAAAAATTTATTTACACGTGACTATTAAAAACAGAAAAAAAAACCCTTTAAAATTACTATTAAATGAGTACGTGTTACAAGCAGGAAAATATTGAAAATTGTATTTACACGTGAATATTAAAAGAGAAAGGAAACTTTAAAATAATAAATACATTAATATGCGTTTAACTCTTTCAGGGGCAAGGTACTTCTATTCGTAAAATGTTGAAATCAGTAAATGGCACCAGAATTTACAAACAAATTTCGAAATACGAAAATGCTTTTGTTCACTTAATAATAAAAGGAAAATTTTCATTCCAATATTCTGGTGCATTTAAGAATTAAAATTAAGTGGTCCAAAAATGAACTACCGCCCTTGAAGGGGTTAAAGCGGTAAACTGTAGTAATTGTAGTAAATTGTATTATGTCAATCGTTTTATAACGCTGTTAAAAAATACCGGGAGGCAAAGACTCTGTTTACTTAATTCATATTATTTTAGCTTCCTTTCAAATGTTTAACTGGTCTTCTTTAATCAAACACGAAAACAACCGTTGGATGTCATAATAGCAAATGATTCGGTCTTAAACTTTTGCAATCAAAGGGAATTGAATGGAAACCCGTTTACAGGGATATCGCTATAGTTTTTTTCAATTATAATTCAATCTTCTCTAATCTTTTTAAACCCGATCAAATTAGCGTGCTTTTAGATTCTGCGATGTCTGAATGGGGGTTGGCGAGCGTAGCTTGCAGGGGGCAGAGCCCCCTATATATATATATATATATATAAATCTGACGTAAGTCACACTCTAACTCTCGTAATTATGAACCGATTTCGATGTAATTCGGTACATACCAATGTCTCGACCGAGTTCGTTGGCCAGCTTCATTCACCGTTTTGTTTCAAAATGGCGGCCATTTAAAAATTTTTAAAAAAAATTAAAACTTGAAATGTGGTACCAAAAATTAAAAATAGAAAAATATTTTTTTCTTATGTATTTCACCTTTATACAAAGATTCCGGAGCAGTTTTTGTTTCGTCTATATCTTAAAAAATGGCTGAGTTATAGCATTTTGAATTTCTAGCGTGGCTGGCATTTTGAAACGTCCTGAATTTTGTCACGCGATAAAAGGCGTATTTATGAACCGATTTGGGTGTAACTTCGTTATACATAGTACATACCAATGTCTCGACCGGGTTCGTTGGCCAGCTTCATCCGCCATCTTGTTTAAAAATGGCGGGCATTTAAATTTTTAAGAAAAATTTAAATTTGAAATGTGGTACCAAAAAATTGAAAATTGAAAAAATATTTTCTTCTTATGTGTTTGACCTTGATAAAAAGATTCGGGAGCAGTTTTTGTTTCGTCTATATCTTAAGAAATGGCTGAGTTATAGCATTTTGAATTTCTAGCGTGGCTGACATTTTAAAACGTCCTGATTTTTGTCACGTAATAACAGGCGTATTTATGAACCGATTTGGATATACCTTATTGTGTACATAGTACATACAAATATCTTGATCGAGTTCGTTGGCCAGCTTCATCCGCCATCTTGTTTCAAAATGGCGGCCATTTAAAAAAATTTGAAAAAATAAAATAATTAAAATTAGATACCAAAAAATTGGAAAATGAAAAAGATTTTTTTCGTATGTGTTTGACCTTAATACAAAGATTCCGGAACAGTTTTTGTTTCGTCTATATCTAAAAAAATGGCTGAGTAATAGCATTTTGAATTTCTATTGTGGCTGACATTTTAAAACGACCTGATTTTTGTCACGCGATAACAGGCGTATTTATGAACCGATTTGGATGTAACTTGGTCTGTACATAGTACATACCAATGTCTCGACCGAGTTCGTTGGCCAGCTTCATTCGCCATCTTGTTTCAAAAGGGTTGCCATTTAAAAATAAATTAAATTTAAAATTTAAAATGAGGTATTAAAAAATTGGAAAATGAAAAAGATTTTTTTATGTGTTTGGCCTTGATACAAAGATTCCGAAGCAGTTTTTGTTTCTGAAAATTTGTTCTTTTGTTTATATCTTAAAAAATGTTTGAATTATAGCACTTTGAATTTCTAGCATGGCTAACATTTTGAAACGATCTTGTATTTGTCACGCGATAACACACGTATTCCCCTATTTCGATGTAAGAAGGCATGTGGATAGTATACATCAATACCTCGACCAAGTTCGCTGACCAGATTCATCAGCCATCTTGTTTCAAAATGGCAGCCATTAAATTAAAAAATATATATATATTTAATGTGAGGTGCAAAAAAATTAGAAATTGAAAAAGGTTTCTTTCTTAAGTATTTGACCTTGATATAAGGATTCAGGAGCATTTTTTGTTTGTCTTTACCTTAAAAAATGGCTCAGATATAGCAGTTTCAATTTCTATTGTGGGTGACATTTTGAAAAATCTTATTTTTTGCATGCGACAGCACTCGTATATATCAACCGATTCCGATGTGAGGGAGCATGTGCACAGCAATTACTAAGGTCTCGACCAAGTTCACTAGTTAGCCTCATCCACCATGTTGTCTTAAAATGGCAGGCACTTTAAGAAATCGCCGAATTTGCCAGCCAAATATAAGTTACTTTAAAGAAAAGCAGCTTGGATAAAGCTGACTAATTTCGCGAAATTCTCATTCATTATATTGATAAAAATTAGTATTGAATCTCCTATATTCGATTTCCACTAAATTGAGCTTCGTGTGTTTGGATGATATAAGTTGGCTTTTTTAAAATAAGGAATATGAGAGCTACCTCTTCCTCCCGGCACTGGCTGGAAGGACTTTTTGAAATTTCAACACTAACTACATAGCTTGGGCATGCAGCAGTTTCAGCTGCTCCTTTTCGGGAGATAATTTTGTCGCACATTCATCCGCCCCTTGTCGCGTAGGGGATCTGTTCCCCGGCGGAACGAATCTTGTTTTGTAATTTTTTTCGCTTATCTTCTCTTACCTGCCCCCTGTCGCGTTAGGTTTTTTTTTCACCTGGCAGGTGCAGCCATGACACGGGATTTTATATACATACCGCCGACTGTCGTGATTCTGGAGGATTCAACTCTGGCTGAAAACTGTATTTTTCTTTTTAAGGCTTTAATAAAGGCGACCGGGAGGGACACTATGCTCTACAGACTTGGTTTCCTTGTCAGAGCTGTCTCTCTTAGGCAATCAAACAAAGTTATTGTACGTGAATTCGTATTTAAAGTTAGCTTCTGTCCACTTGTTATTGCAAGAGATATTACACATTAACTTTTTAATTTCTTTTTGTCATATTATTTTAGTTTAATACCTCCGCATTTTGTCTTAAAAGAAAAGTTGTTGCAAACCGTTTTTAAACATAAAAAATTTACTTGCAATTAAGCGACATTTTCCCCCTATCGGATAAAATATGAACTATTTTTCTTCAGATATTGAAATTCTACATTCGAAAAACTATGTGTACTAATTGTTGCTCTTCTACAGACATACTTTTTGTAAATCGGGTGCCTAAACCCCTAGTTTGGATCACACAGCACATAAAATATACAAATAATAAAAAGTTACCTTATCTTCTAAAGATGACAGAAAAAAAGGTTATTGTCTCTTACATATAATGCAAGCAATAAATTTTGTAAGATTCTGGCAATGAAAAGATCGTGCAATATTGGTTTCATCCTTACATCAAATATTTAGTTCATTTCCTTAACAGTAACATCTAAAACTTTCTCTGCAAGTTTCATTAACTTATATTGACTATTACTTGATGTACAGTCGTTTAAAAAAAAAGTAAACATCAACTACTAACTCTGAAACTAATTATAATAGAAGAAAGTCTGGTACCAAACGATTGAAAATAAAGTCGACTTTTAAATGATATATATAAAATTTGCTAAAGGGGGCCATCTACAAATCAAAACCAGACCAAACTTTGTTTTTTTTTTAATGGCATCACCCAATTTCGACAATATATTTTAAATCTTCGGTTCAAACATATATACATTGAATTTATAATTTAAAAAAAATTATAACATGAATTTGAAATTATGAAATTAATATAAAAAAATATGAATTACAGCCCACAATTTTGTTTATATATTTATATTTATTATGTCCTGCTTTATGCGAATTCTCACATAATTTGAACAAAATATGTTTTACTCATTTTATTGAGGTATTTGGGCTTGCATCAGTCGGAACATATTAAGCAAGGGAAATGGTCATATTGGTAAGAAATAATAGAAGTGACATAGTCATTCTGTAGCATTTCAACAATCGAGTACAGAACTTCTATTTGGATAGAGCCTCTAAAATAGGCTCATTTTAAAATATTTAATTTCTCAAAAACTAATCGAACGATTTTTATGAAAATTTGTATTTAGGCTTATTGAAGGGTGTAGAATTTATTTAAAATTAGAAAAAAAAAAAAAGTTTAGGATCGTTTTGGGTAGATGGCCCCCTAAACAAATTTTATATAAATCATTTAAAAGTAGATTTTATTTCCAATCGTTTGGTACCAGCAACTTTCTTGCACAATAATTTGTTGCAGAGTTTGTAGGGGGTGTTTGCTTTTTCTTTCCCACGACTGTATGTACATGAATGATGATGCAGATTGTTTTCGAAAAGTAGTTTTTTATGAAAAATTCATTTAAAGCAGCTATTCTTAAATTGTAGTCCGCGGACCGCATAAGGTCCGCAACGCATCTTAAGAGAGTTTGTGGAGATCTCTCACTCAGAGTCAATTATTTTACTTTTCTAGTATCTGAGGTAAATCTTATGAGTAGAATCAAACGAGGAACTAAGAATATGGTTAAAAAAGATGATATCATATAATTATATATGCATGGTGGTTCAAAAGGTCATGTCCAAACGGTACGTGTAGGTGTGTCAAGTCACGAGGAGTAAGAATTACATAGGAACTGGGTGTCAAAAACGTATCGTGACGGTGTAATTGCATCGTGACCATGACGCAAAGAAAAGATAACAAACGGTGTAAAAAAAATCCTTTATTTTACAAAAAACTTAATTTAAGTACAAAATACAAATAAAAAAGGTTACCTCATAACAAGTACTCAAAATGTGCCCCATTACCTGTGGTGCATACTTCACATAGGCGTCGCATGAAATCGCAAACACGTTCCAATCGGTCCTGTACCGTGGCTACCGCGATCCCCGGACTTAAACCTCCTGGATTTCTACCTCTGGGGACATCTTAAGTCTCTGGTGTATGAGGTACCTGTTCCATCGGGCCATGAACCTCATGGCATGGATCGCTGAAGTGGAGGCACGTGTCCGGGGAGGCGTATTTCAGAAGTGCACATTCACAAGGCAACCGGAACAAATACTGTCCTCCGATTGGTTGAATGAATTTCGTCACTACCAGCAAATGTTTGTTTACTTTAACAGAGCAGTTCTGCGGCCTATAAATATGCGATTATCTGAACTAAAAACACGCTAAAAGATAGTTACGATAGGATAGTTTTTTAAATTAAGGTATAAATTTTAATTGTAGTCAGAAATTAGTTATTTACATACAATTACATACCATCTTTAATAATTTCATGCCAATTGCATGTCGCCGATATGCAATACTACTTTTAATCTCAGAATATTTTTTTAATATATTAAAATTATGTGTTTAAATGACTTTTTTAAACATAATTGTACTGCAGTAACATGTGATTTTGACAAATGAAATTCTTGAAGAAGATAGAATTATTTAGTATATTAAAAGTAATTTAATTTAACTTTATCTATTCTTAAAAAAACCATTGCTTCCGTTTAAGGAAAAAAAAATATCTTCCATTACTTATTATCATGTGACTTTCACACCATAAGTTAAGGCATTATTTCTTTTCTTTTTTTAGCTCTTATTCAAATTGATTTCACTTACTTTTTATTGAATGTCACTTATTTTATTAGTAAATTTACTTTCATTTAGCAGTTCTGCCATCTATTGAGAAATTTCTTAACTAATAGCGCACTAGTTTTAAAATAGTAATTAAAGTATATATTTTAATTTTTTTTATGTGTTTAATTTGTAGTCAGAAATTAGTTATTTACATAGCACATATAAGAAATAATGCATGCCAATTGCATGTCACAGATAAGCAATGCTGCTTTTAATCTCAAAATATTCTGAACAGATTCTCTTAAATATATATATACTTCCATTACTTATTATACAATCATGTATTTTTCACAAGGAATTCTTTCTCTTTTTTTTTATTGAATGCTACTTATTTTATTAGTTAGCACTTTCTTTAGAGTTCTGCCATCTATTGAGTAATTTCTTACCTAATGTTTTTTTTTATTAAGTTATGAAATTTAAAACCTTTTTTATGTGTTTAGTTTGTACTCAGAAATTAGTTATTTATATGCTATATGCTTGCTTTTATGTCATCTATAAGCAATGCAGCATTACATCTCATAACATTCTGAACATTTTTTTAATAGTTTAAATTTAAGTCTCTACATTGAACCTTCAACTTTAAACAACCTTTTTAAACATAATTGTACCAGATTAACATGATTTCAGGAAATGAAATTCTTGATGAAGATAGAACAGTTTAGTACATTAAATGTAGTTTATTATTATCTGTCTGTTGCAGAAAAATGGCCCTTCTCTTTAAAAAAGAAATAAAAAACTACACCTATTATTTACAGTCATGACAATATCACATTATCAGTTGTAAGCTTTTATTTTTTTCCACTTGTATTCAAATTGGCTCCATTTACTTTCAAGGAAATTAAATTCTTGATGAAGACAGAATTCTTTAGTAATATTAAAACTAGTTTATCTGGCTATTCCAGAAAATTAGCCTTTCTTGCTAAAAAACACTCATTACTCTCAGTCATGACAATATTACATTATGAGTCATTTTTCCCCCATTTGTATTTAAACTGGCTCCACTTCTTTACTTTACTCCCCCCCCCATACCCATGCATGATGAACTTTCAGCATAGCCTATATTCACCCTCTAGTATGAAGAAAATCGCATAAACCTGCAAATGACAAAGTTGACTGCAGAGGTGTAGTGAGGGGTATATGGATAGTGTTGTAGTCATAAAAAAATCAGAGGGTATACGCTAGAGTCATGAACATTCGTGGATACAGTATACACCAGTGCTTTATTTGAGAAACAGAGGGTAGATGGAGCTTCTAAAAAAAAATCCAAAGGGTATACAGCGTATACCTCCGTATACCGTCCACTACACACCTATATACGGATATATACACCATATACCTTCTGGATTTTTTTAAGAAGCTATGTATACCCTCTGTTTCTCAAATAAAGCTATAGCGTATATCCCAGCCATGAACGTTCATGACTCTATCGTATGCTTTCTGCCTATAGCATATGCTCTCTGCGTTTTTTATTATTACAACGCTGATCGACTGTGATTTTATCATATTTATTTGAATATTCGGTAAATCTAATAAGAATGGTGCAGGTCAGAAGCATCACCTTGATCAAGAAGCCTTCCTACCTGCCTATATGTGACGACTTGGGAATTTTGATTGAAAATTCTAATTTCAGAGTTTTTTTTTTTCTTTTGGTTGTCAAAATTTTTCATACATCATTCAAGTTGGAAATTTTGCGATTCAAGTTTGCACATTTTTAAGTTCTTCCCTCTGAAAAAGATCTTTTAGCTATGCCGCTGTGCAAGGTTTTTTTCAAATCATAAATCCTACCCTTTGTTTACATGCACTGTTCACATTAGATTAGCCGAATATTATAATACTTTTTTATAGAAGAATGCATTATGATTAACACACAAATGAATAAAATTAGAAATAATTGATTTTCTCCTCCTCAGTTGCAGTTGTTCTAATTTGATAATTTAGAACTTATAGATTTTCTTACTTATTAAGATCTTTTTATTTCTTCAGTTTTATGTTCTTTAAACTTTCCCTAGTTAGAACAAATAGATCCAGAACATATTTTACATTACTGAAAAAAATTTTCTAGATGTATTAATTAGAATAATGTAATATTTGTCAAAAAAATGGTATAATAAACTTATTCTTTAATTAAATGCTAAATATTTTGAATTTTACTTACATAATTCAATTACAATTGATAAATAACGATATGAAAATGTTTTAAATCATTTTTTATTAATATTGCATAACTTATAAAAATATTTATTCGTTTTCACATAAATTTTATCGAAAGTAAATAAAGGAATTGGAAAAATATAATAACATTAAATGAAGTTCTCTATATTTAAATATAAATGCAATAAAATAGATCTTCTGTTCATTAAAGATTTATGTGACTATATCTGACTTATGTACTATATGAATACTTATTCTATGACATTTTTAACACATTTAACATGAACAATAAAATTCAGAGATATTTCAATTTAGCCATCAAGAGAATTATTTCAACCTTATAGTATTTTACATAAATGACAAAAAAGCATTTTTTTTTCAAATTAACTATTAGAAAATACCATTTATAAATAATCGAATATTAAGTATATTCTGTCGTGATTATTTTTAACATAAATGATAGTTTTCCTATTTGCGGATCAAGTTAAAATAAGATTTTTTTCCCCCATTTATATAAAATTCTATGTATATAAAGCTTTTAATTGTGTCATTATTTATAATTTTTAGTAATATATCATTTTATTAAATTCGGTATTCGGCCGAATATTCATTTGAACTTGTAACAAATATTAAGTATTCGGTGATTCATTTGAACTTGTAGCAAATACTAAGTATTCGGTGTATCTTTGATATTTAATATTTTTATTACATTTTGTTTCCTGTAGCTTGAATGATGGCATTCGTAATCACGAGAAAAAGCAAATCTAGAAGGTTTTTTCTGGCGCGATTTTCGCAAATTCCAGGGCGTATTTGTAGTGCTCTTAAAATCAGTCAGCCACTTTTGAAAGTCCTGTTTGCCAGATAATTTTATTCTTAATGAACAAGAGCATTTTGTTTTTCGGAAACATACGCACTTTCAGTAACTTTAAAGTCGAAATTAGGTGTCAAAAGATTTATTATATCACTGCCGAGATTTCTAAAATCATTTCTCATTTCTGCCACAATGCAAACGTAAACAAAACAAAATCGGTTGCCGGTAGTGACGAGTTTCGTTCAACCAATCAGAGGACAGTATTTCTTCCGGTCGCCTTGTGAATGTGCACTTCTGAAATACGCGTCCGGGAGACTCCTGGTCAATTGAGACGTGTTCCCGATTCCATGCGGGACCGATGTGAAACATGCATCACAGCTAATGGGGCACATTTTGACCACCTGTTATGAGTTGTAACATTTTTCAATTGTATTTTGTAATTCGATTAAGTTTTTTCGTAAAATAAAGGTATTTTTACACCGTTTGTTATCTTTTCTTTGCGTCGGTCACAATGCAATTGCACCGTTACGATCGCGTTTCCGACCCCCAGTTCCTATGTAATTCTTACTCACTTATGACCTGATAACAGCTACGCGTGCCGTTTGGACGTGAATTTTTGAACGACCCTGTATATATGTATAATGCAAATGGAAATTTCGTTCCAGCTGCCTATAAATTGAATTTTATTGAATAGGTTTTAACTGGACATGCACTGTTACATAATTTTTCAGGAAATGTTTTTGTGTATTGCATTTCATTCTACGTTGCTTAGTTATAGAATTAACACCTTCCTGCATGATTTTTTTCCTGCATGCAGAAAAATTTTAAAGTTTGCTAAATATTAATGTAACATGATCAAAAATCCCTCAAAATTCGAAATTATCAAATCCACCTCAATTTAAGGCCGATTTAAGTTCCTGCCATATATGTCACACCATGCATTAGCGACTACTTTTCCATAGTAGTGAAATCAGCATTAAAACTTGCATGCAACTCTTAAAACTTCAAAATATTTAGAGAAAGAACATATGAAATCTATTTGTGTATGTGTGTTTCAGTTTCAGCCTACAGTAACTGATACGTATATCGTTTATTGAAAAATGAAGTTACAGAAATTGATACATGTATCGTTTATTGAAAAGCTACATTCTACAGTACCTGATACATGTTTGGTTTAAAACTACAGGCTACAGTAACTGATACATATTTTTGGCCGAGAACTACAGTCTGCAGTAACTGACACAATGCTGTTGAAAACTACAGTCACTCAATGACCCAGGGCCGAGACTAGCCTTTTTTGCACCCGGGGCAAACATGGATTTTGGCGCCCCGCCCCCTCCTCCGCAAAAATATATGTACAAAGAGAATTCCACTAATTTTCTAATAGTCGACTTATTTTAAAATATGTAATAATAAAATATGTAATACTGAACAATCTGCTTTGCAAAATATTGATTCATTAAAATCTTGAAAACGGATTCGACAAGAATCGAAAACAAATTCCGCTTTATACAGGATCCTTATGCCATATTATCTTTAGATTCTTCTATGCTCTGACATACTCCAGACAGGATTATTTTAACAAAACCGTGCTAAACATAGATGTGAGAAAAATCGACAAACAAAATCTTCATTTGGCATCCCTTCGTCCTGGTGCACGGGGCACGTATCCCCCTCTGCCCCTCCTTAGTTCTGGCCCTGGACCCTTCAATCAGTGCAAAACTTGGCAAAGCAATTTCGGTCATTGTTCAGACAAAGTGACACTTTGCATTTTTGATGGTGAATAAACAAATGCATATTTCAACCACTATGGAAAAATACAACCCGTCAATGCATGGTGTGACATATGTGGCACGTACCGATTTTTATGTACTATATACGCTAGCATTTCTACAATGTGTTACCACCATGATATATTATTCAGAGGATCTTACAAATACAGCTGTATTTATTTCAGTCCATTCTTCTTCATTTTTCCACACAAAAACAACAAAAATATTCACTATCGAGCAACACAAAGTAACAACTATAAATTCTCACCGTTCGCCTCTTTTTTGGTGTCAAAATCCGCTAGAAAGGAGGCAGCACCTGTTGGTATAACATGCCTCATCCACTGTCGTATTAAACAAAGAAGAATGGAACTTCTGCGATTAAAAACAACTGCACAACTATAGTAAATTCAGTATGTGCCATATATGTCACAGTATGCAAGAAGGGGTTAAGGAGAAAAGTTCTATAATACGGTAAGTCAGATCACGAAAGATTAGCCTTTTTTAAAAGTTCTAGTGGACGCAGTTTGACGTGAGTTGAATTGTTTGTTAGATAAATTTGAGAGATGATTTTAATATAGTGTATCTTGTTCTGCGTTACTTAATTATAGATATATGGTTGAAAGGCGATTACGATTACACGATTATGAAAGATGGACCTTTTTAAAAAAGTCTACTGGGCAATTTTGATGGGACTTGCATTATTAGTTAAATAAATTTTCAGGGACGGTTTTAATTATTGCATATCAGTCTTTACTAGATCCTACTGCAAATGAGCAACTAAAAGTTGATTTGTAACAGGCCAAATTTTCTCTAACACTATATCATAATTGTCTAACACAATATCAAATTTGCAAATATTTCTTGATACATAACTGCGCTTACTACGTGACATTGAAAATGCAACACCAAGAAGGAGTGGCCAGAAAGTGATGAAACTTGACAAACAAAGAGAGACAGCAACTAACAATAAGTGATCTTTATTTCGAAATGATATAATACAAAGCGACAACAGCGTCAGCTCAGTAGGATGTAGTACCACCGTTGACTGCGAAACACGAAGCAATACGTCTAGGCACAGAGTCAAAGAGACTACGGATGGCGTCCGTAGGAATTGCTTTCCATTACCTGTCAGCCATTTGTCACAGTTCGTGTTCTGAACGCGGCAGTGGCAGGGTCTACAAATGGCGTCCAATCACATAACAAATGTGTTCAATTGGTAAGGGATCAGGAGAGTACGCTGGCCAGGGAAGCATCTGTACACCTTGCAGCGCACGTTGTCTGATGCAAGCAGTATGCAGTCGGGCATTATCCTGCTGATAAAGTGCATTGGGCATCTCCTGAATGTAGGAAAATGCTACCGGCCGGAGAACATCAACTACGCATCGTTGGGCCACCATAGTGCCCTGAATACAAACTAGAGGTGACCTTGAATCGTACGCAATTGCGCCCCAAACTATGATACCGCGTTCTCGCGTGGTGGGGCGTTCCACGATTGCTGCTGGATTGGAGCTGTCTCCACGTGGGCGCCACACTCGTACGCAGCAACTATAACTCTAGAAATAGAAGCGTGACTCATCTGATCCTGTACCATTCCGTCGTCCATATTGCCCTAGCCCGGCACCATTGCAGACGTTGACGTCTATGCTGTGAGGTCAATGGCAATATTTTTAACGGACGTCACGAGTGTAGACCGTTCACAACCAGTCTACGGGAAATGGTTCTGGTTGATATGGGGATATCCAGATCACTACGTAACGGAATGCACACTAACATCCATATACCACCTCAGAATCTCCAGAACGATCTCTCTTCATGGTTCAAAATAATCAGAAAACAACCAGCACTATTACAAAAAATTATAAACTGCATAACACTGATTGAAAACAATCAAGGACTTTTCCAAATGCCTCCACAGGACGTATTATATGATAATGATGATCAGCTATTGAACTAATCAAACAAACTTTTACTTTAACAATAACACTAATTCTATAACTGTTTTAAAGAAACATTATATGTTATACGTCTGTAAAGCGCTCAACTCGGCTATCTTACTATTGTTACCTATACTTATTTCATTATCTCAATTATTTGTTATTACCTACCATTATTTTATTACTCAATAATTGCACTGTATTTTTTTTTTTTAATAAACATTGCTGGGTGGGGCTAGTTGAGCTCAAACCAATTGGTAGGCCTCCCCGCCTGGCTGAATCTGAATCTGAATCTGTCTTGAACATACTGCAGAATGGAAGTAGAAGTGGCTTGCGAGTTTTCCACCGCTTATCAACGGATGCGTCGATCCACGCGTGCTGACGTCACTCTGGATTTACCGGCACCCCTCAAACTTGCCACATTTCCTCTTTCCAAGCATCTTCGCCACAGCCGGTGCACTGTGGACGCGTTTATCTGTGTCTCAGCTGCAATTAGGCATATGGACCAACTTGCCCTTCTCTATCCAATCACCATGCCCCTCGTAAAATCGTCTGTCTGCTGGAATTGCCTCCGTTGACGGTGGTCTGGTATTCTCTGCTATTACACGCATCCTCTGAGACAAGAACAAAATTTCTACGATAAATTCACTAGCAGACGTAATGGCACGAATATTGCCCATTCTGCAGGTGCCTTCCCTTATATCTTATTCAACGTGCGCTGGGAGCTGTGCATTTCACATCGTTTGAATAACTCGATGACGTGCGTCTACCTTGAAATTTGCATAAATAACACTTCTTCTTGGTGTTGCATTTTCAATGTCACGTAGTGTACTTTTACTATGTTTAAAACGACTACCAAATTGTTACAAACATCGATATAGTTTGATGACGTGGCGATACACCATGACGCAAAATTAACGGCAATTTTAGAAGCAAGACAATTTTTCTGCCAAATTTACCACATAGTTCCCGAAATAGCTCATTTTTGCCACCATCTATTGACTTGGACAATGGTTGTTGAAGAATAATAGTTTAATTTTTATTAAACACGCATTACATGCCTCAGATGTTCGCTTTATTTATAAAAATTGTTTTTTTTTTTTTTTTTATAGATGACAATCCAAATTTCCTGCTACATATAAAGTTTTTTTCTTTTTGTTTTTCTTTAAAATATGATTTTTACGTACTCGAATAAACTAAATCAAATCTAAATTCTACATAAAAAATGACATTATATTTAAAATAAAACAAGCATTTTTATACTTAAAACTGAAACATGTCATCACTTTCACTTACTTTTCACTTTCGACCGTGCTAAGCTTACTATCCATATATACAAATTTTATCCTCCATAACTTTTTGCTCTGCGTATAGTAATTTTCATTTTTCTATGTTTATTGAAGAAAACATATAAATAATGATTGAAAAATTATCCAGCGAGGCTCTGTGTACCAGGTACTAAAATATAATAGCGCACTTACATTCGAATTGTTTTTAACAATGCTGAGCGACATTCCAGAAAAGATCCATATTGATTTTTAAAACACAAGGTCAAATTCATCGATATATTTCGTTTGATTCAAAGTTCTAGACCGGACAACGGCTGCACAAACCATCACCTCATCGAGTTGACTGCTAAAGTTCCAGGATTAGACAGAATTCGATTCGCATATGAAAATGCAACTGGTCTGCCAAATCATGTCTTAGGGGAAAATAACTGCAAACCCCATTTTAGCCGCTGACTGGTAGGTTTACCATTGTATTTCACTGCTCCCAGTCCTGCATGTTTTCAGACCTCTGGGTGTGCAGGAAAACACAATAATATACCTTCCAAAAAAGTGTCAGTAATTTCATTTTTAAGTGCGGAAAAGGAATACGAAAAAGGGTGCGTGGAAATTAAAAGATTAAGAGCCGCTGATTTAAAGTTTAAAGTTGTTATATAAAAATATAAAATACAGTGGGGTTTTTTTTTCTTATACATATGCTGCTGTGTATCTGGCTATAATTGGCAAGAAAAGAAATAAACGGTTTAGAAAATAGAAAAGCTTTAACCTGGGGGGCGACAGGTTAGGGGAAAACACAGTAAAAATAGGGGGGAAATACTAATATTTTCTTATAGAAAAATTCCCCTTATTTAATCGCGCGATAATATAAGGCGACTTTTTTTCTATAAGAAAATAGTGGTATTTACCCTTTTTTAGGTGCGTTCGTAGTTATATAAATACGTAGCACCTATAGTCGTCGTTCAGTTCGTCCGTCCGTCCGTCCGTCCGTCTGTCTGTCTGTCTGTCTGTCCGCATATAACAGAGCAAAAACTACTCAACCGAATGGTCTGAAATTTTAAATATATGATTGTTGATAAATTTTTTCGAGCCATTTCAAATTTTATGAAAATCGGATGTATAGTTTAATTACAGGGACAATCAAAAGTTTTTCTTTACATTACGGCCAATGGGAAAAATTATTGCAAGTGCATTTTAATGATGTTACGGCCTTCCGAATGGTCTGAAATTTTAAATATATAATTGTTGCAAAATTTTGTCAAGCCATTTACAATTTTAGGAAAATCGGATGTATAGTTTAATTACAGGGACAGTCAAAAGTGTCCCGTTACATTACGGGGAATGGGAAAAAAGTTATTGCAAGTGTATTTTAATGATGCTACAGACTATGCACTTTATGAAGTGCAAAAAATTATACATTCAGTACAATATGGGGTGTAATAAATAATTATAAAAATAGTTATAGTACGAACGCATCTCATTTGCAACGTTTGACGAGCAATTTCCAACTTGTTTTTACTGTGTTTTTCCCTGATCTGCAGCCACCCTGTTTAACAAGTTCATATCGTTTTAAAAAAATTACTGGGATTGTTGAAAATCAATTTTCTGAAAAATATGTGGAACATTTTTGAAGTTCTAAAACATTTCAATTATGAAGCCTTCTAACACAAATTTGTAACTGACAAATTATAGCATAAGCAATTTTATTGTAAATCTATTATATTGATTTTAGCCTAGAATTTTCTGCGTTATCTCCAATTAAATAGTACTGTGTTATGTCAGCATATTTCAACTTCAAATGAAACAGAAGTTTTCAATACAATTCCACCTGTTTGATCTTAGATTATTTCTAATACGAATTTGTAGGCAATTGAAAAGTTATGGGTAAATGATACTCCTTTATAAACAGAACATATTTCGCAAAAGTTTCACTGCTGAATGAATTTGAAACAAATTACTTTGAAAATATATTTTTTAACTTATAAAATGTACTGCTGAAAATCACGATATAGCTTGATTTTTGTTTATAACTCTATGTATAACAGTTTTAAAATTTGGTATAGCATTAAGATTTTAAAAATTTACCACTGCCAAAATTTTATTGTTAATTTTCCTATTGCGTTTTCACATTACAAATTAGTTGTTATTTCTATATTTAATGTTAATAAGGATTATATAATATTTGCAGTTTTTTTAATTATTTATATCGTACTTGAGTCACATCTTTTAATAAACACATTTTACAAAGGTATTTAACCGTTAGTCTGTAGGCGTGCATGTTAGAGTTTCTGTTTTTGTTACTTTCTTTATATATATATTTTTTACCTTTCGTATGAGAAGTTCCAAGATCAGAAGTTCCCTAAGACGGAGGCTTGCTTCAAAATACACTAATTTTAGACTTTCCTCTGCTACAATAGCGGTAATTTATTTGTTTCGTGTACAAACTTAAACTTGCTCTACATTAGCAAAGCGCTTGCATCAACAATTGTCTACTATAAAGATCACATGCACCAGATATCTTTTATTTCACTTCGTAACTAGTACCATCTGTAAGATTCTTTTTTTTTTTTTTTTTTTAAACATTATTCGCTGTTCCACCGCGTGCAATGATTAGCTTTCTTTCAAAATAAATCATCAAATTTTAATCACATTTTCGATAACCTATGCCATATTTTTAAACCTAATTTAAATGTTCAGTTAATGTTAGTAAGTTTTAAACCTAATTTAAATGTAAATATTCGTTCTTAAATGAAGAGAGTAAGGGATAACACTTGTGCCATTAATAATTAAAATAAAATATTTTCCCATTCATCTCAGAATAAAAATCATCAATCAAATAAAGAGTCAACATCGAAATCAACATCTCGTGAATTACAAATTAAGAGGGCAGTTTACCTTCAAATTGGGCAAAAAATCGATTTATCTTTTTTAATATTAAATGACAGCCTGTTTAATTGTGAATATTTTGACGCCTCATTTTTACCCATACGGTAATTATATCGCAAGATATTGTAAATTTAGTTAACCTTTAACTGATGTTACCGGTCTCACAGACCGGTGCTTTTTTCAATTTTCATGGCAAATTTCAGTTTATCTACAAACTACTGAAATTTTGCTTCGTTTGGAACTTTAGTACTATCACCAGAGACTTTTGAATAGGCGAATTTTAATTATAACACTCCCGTACAAAAAGTTTAGTACAAAAACAACATCCTATGAGTTAATCGCAGCTTTTATTGAACTTTCGATGGAGCGGTCTCACAGACCGCTTCACACTAGTTATGTGACATTTTCTGTGACATCAGTTAAAGGTTAATACACTCAGTGCAATTACCCACACAAATTAAAACTTTATATTTTCCCCCATATTCATGTTTTCTTCACTTTCGTGTTTTAAAAATGCCAAAGCTCTTTTTTGTATTAGAGATAGAGATTAAAACTTTTTTGTTCATGTTCTTTATTATATAACTGATAAATCTGCGCATGGAATTAGCCTTCAGGTTTTTTGTTATTTAAAAAAAAAAGTATATGAAGATGCGTTAGACACATCTATGCGCAGTCTTGTGTAATACACACTTGAAAATCTTTAAAAAAATCGACAAAAATATCAATATTTAAAAAAAGTAATGAAGATTTTTAAAAATTCAAATTTTTATAAACTTATTAAAAATCTTAATTAAACATGCAGTTAAATTTTTTTTTCAAAATATACTTTTAGTTGAACATTGAAATGCAGTGAGTTCACAATTTGAACCATATTTTTTAAATAAACAAAATTGTTGAAAAGATAAACTGCCCCCTTAACTCTAGCGCTTCATTCAATAACTCCAAGTGCGGTAGTGTTTTTTTTATCCAATATTTAAAATAAAGCCTGTTTTTTAAAGATTTACTTGATTCTGGTTCGGAATGCTCTTTCGTAAGTGAAAATATCACAAGAACTTTTGGGTTAAAATGAAAAAACAGAAAAAAAATGATAGAACAGTTGTGAATGCAATTTTTGAAGTATCAGTTGGACAAATTCATGTTTCAGTGGCTCTCACAGTTGGGTTACAGCGCCTAGAATACCTAGTGTGGAAATATGCTATCTAAACAGTGCTAAAAATTTGTATCCCTTAAATGTGCGACAATACTGCTAAAATCCCAAGTGTCGATCGCAGCGAAATTTGCGGGATTTTCGTATTACTTGTATTACATTGTATAGACTAGCAATTTCTTGCTGTTGTAGAAAATATCCCGCAGATGTCGCTGCGATCTGCATATTGCCGCAGTATCATTGCACATTTAAGGGATACAATATTTTAGCGCTTTTTTAAGTATTACAGGGATAGCCGATTTCGACACTATATATTCTAGGCGCTATAGTTGGGTCAAAGCTTTTTAATGAGTCGTTGAAGGTTCAGGCATTCATAATACCTAAAGTGGCATCGCAGTTACCAGCAGAATTACTTAATACGAAAAATTAAGAGGTGGAGCTCCCGGATGTTATTTCTCTGTGTTGTAAATTTCATTGTGCTATCCCGTCCCTGTATATTGACGATGACTTATAAGCGGACCTAGATGTCAAGCACACGAGTCAGATGTATGTGTAAACAAACAAATAAACAAAATTAAGAGAATCTTAAAAATATTACTTTAAATGAGGATTTCATGCCACTTCAAGAGTGTTATCGTATTGAAAACGAATCAAATGCTGATATATTATTGTAAAAAGGTTGGTAATCTTAAGAAACAAACGTTTAAAAATCTTATTTTCCTGAGAAAATAATTCTGTGAATATCTTTTTAGCTTAACTTATCAGATTACTCCAGAAAGTAGATTTGAAGTAAGTTGTTAGTTTGCAACGATATAATGTCATTAGGGAATTCAATTTGACAAAAATTTTGAATGTGAATATAAAAATTTTATGAAGCAGTATGAAAAACTTGGTCATGTGACACCTCTTGAAGAAATGGAAATTCCATCAGCAACGAAGTGTATTATCTCCCTCATCATTCTGTTATAAAAAAAGTGATTAATTTCTATAAAGTTCCGTGTGGTATTTAATGGTTCATGGAAGCATCCTATTGTATTTTTTTATTATTATTATTCTGCATTAGAGGTTGGTCAAATTCCACTACCAAATGTTTTCACCATTCTGAAAAGATTTGGATTAAATCGTGGTCCACGTGATAGGATGCAAATAAACTAAACTTCGAGCATTAGGAAATCAAGAGGTGAAATCCGGTTCATATGATACACACACGTGTATACGAAATACGAAATTTTTCGTATATACGAAAAAAATTCAAATTTTCCACAAGAAGGGCGAGTGATAACACATTTAGAACTAATTATAAATTACAACAAATTTTAACTGTAGAGATTTAGTAGTTTCTCGTATAAGGTGCTACAAACATGTATTTATTGCTGTGTAGTAGAGGACGAGCTAAGGGCTACTGCTGATCTAAAATCTTTCCTTTTTTTATCTTTTTTTTTAAGCTAAACAATTTTATCTTTCTTTCAGTTCTAAATGCCACATTGCTTAGCGCTAAATAAAAAAATAAAACAAAAGAAAAAAGCGCGCTTCTGTGTGCCAAATATCATACCTCCACCAAATTAAATAAATCTTCAAAAACTGTTAAATGCGTTTTGCTTGAAATGATAGATTTTGAAATGGTGGGCATTATGTGAAAATTAGCGATTAAGTGTCGACTTGAAAAACAGGGTGTTTCATAAAAGATGGGCAAAACTTTAAGAGGTTATAGTATACATCCAAACAAAAAACATTCATCAAAGAATGCATGGGCGGAATTAAAACACAAATGTACTAGAGGGCGCCGAAGGTGATGTTGTTATACGAGGCAAAAGCAAGGCTGTTCTCAAATCTAAAAGGGCAACTTACAGACATAAGTTTAAATTTATTTTTGGTCGGAAATGCATGAAACTAGCCAGTGTTGTCGTTCAGAAACAATGTCACTGAGCAGTTTTTTCCGCTTTTTTTGAAAACGCAAGGGATCTTTCAGAAAATAGTGTCAATGTTGACGTTTTGAACCAAAGTTCCCGAAAAAAACCCAGAAAAACCGGTCACCGAAGGTCGAAAAACATCTTTGACACGTGATCAAAATCGCTTCTAACTCAATAGGTAATTTATTGATAAAAAAAATGGAAAAAACATTTCGATTCCAAATCTCTTCCAGAGTCAGGCTTCCCAATTTTATATCTTTGTGTTAAAAAATGAATCTGTAAATGTGTCAAAACGTTTTGCGCTTGTTGATCAGAGTATTTGAGAACAGCAGGTGGGAAACCGCTCTCCGTACAATCGTTGAGCCTCTGAGCCATTTCCATTTGCAGTTTCGTAAATAGAATGCATACAAGCCATTTCCCTATCAGTGAGGGGCAATATCTTCCGATACGTACCTACCGCGATTGGCAGTTGCATAATCAGATCAGCGCCTTTTAAGTATTAATTGAGGCGAAATTTTGTATACGCGTTCCTTCTTCCCCATATGACATTTTCATGCTATTAATGTCGTTCTTCTCTCAAAAACTCGCAACAGTGATGTAGCTTTAACGTTAAAAATATCTTTTGCATGTTTCTATCCAAAATCTAAAATTAAAATAATAATATTTTTGTGAAAATGATTGTTTTGGAAGATTTCTAGATTAAATTTAAACATTTTAAATCCTTTCTGCTTGTTTCATAACCTCCGTTATCAAGTACCTGCACCCATCAGTAAGATGAGAGAGAAATCATTTTCTGATCATTTTGATAATCAGATTAACTTTATTTTTATGGAATTTGTTGATTAAAAGTTTGTTGAATTTAATGGCAATTTCAGTTTATAAATAAGTTATTTTATTTCACAAACTTACAAAACTAATCTTAATTTATCGAGCGTTAACCTCTTAGAAATGTTTTTCGCTACTTTTCTAAAAACTACATATATTTTGAATTGCCTAACTCTAACTTAAATATTTTTAAAAAATACTACAGTATTTAGGTTATTCATTTTAGTAATGTTAAGTTTCGGATATTATTTGGTGTATTTAGCTACAGATTTGTTATTTTAATAACATACGAGTCGAAACCCGTCCAATTCGACGACTGCAAATCTTATACTAGAGTAAGTGGGGGTAAAGATACGCACGGGGCAAAGATACGCACTGGCTGATTTAATATGGAGAAACATTTCGGCAGATTCCCAAAACAGTCGAGACACCCCATTTGGCGACTTTTCTGACAAGCGCCAACTACCCCACATGCGCCAATCTAAAATGCGGCAACCTGAAAACTAACGTGATTGGTCCACTTTCCTGAATGCTTCCAGACTGTTTTTTACTACGTCATCACCCTGGAATCATGGGAAATAGAACATTTATAAATAACGACGTATTAGAAAACACAGGAAAGCTGATTTTTATGAGACTCAAAATAAAACAAACGATTTCAACATAAGTTTATTGAAAATGTGGAATTTTTAAAGTACCTTTCTAAATCAGAATAACGATATAATGATTAAAATTTTCATTTCTCAACAACTTTTAGAAAAAATCATGGGGTCATTTAATATGGAAAGTACGTGCCTATATTATAGTAAACATTGAACAATTCATTTCTAATTTAAAGAAGTATGAACGCTTCGCGTTCATAGAAAAATAATATTTATCACTGAATACAGCAATCTAGTTCTGCAGCAATCTGAAAAACGCAGAAAACTCGTTAAAGCGGCAATCAGCGTACATGTATGAACGCTTCGCGTTCATTAACTGAAAAAAACATCACTGTCACCAGCAGTTCTCGGTGTGCAGCAATCTCAAAATTCAGCAGTTCTCGCTACCAGCAATCTCAAAATTCAGCAGTTCTCAATGCGTAGCAATATCAAAATTCAGCACTTCACGTTGCGTAGCAATATCAAAATGTACAAAACTCGTAAGGTCAGCATACATGAGAAATATACAATAAACGGCTAATATAAAACACTATACTAAAAAATACATAAAATTATTAACATACCTTAACAAACATCTCCTTTCTTGAAAACCAACTCTATAAAATGTTGAATTGCCATAATTTCGTAAATTTCTAGTCGTCGATAAACTTCATTTAACTTTCCAGCAAAAAAAAATGAACAAATACTCACAATTTCAAACTAAATTACACAGGTACTTTAACTTTCAAATTTTACAACTAACAACAGCAAAATATATTAACAATAACATACTCTAGCCTTACCGTCATTTAATTTTACAATTACAAAACGTATGTCTTCTACACCTCTTCACGCAACTCGTTGTACACGAATTACAAAACATGCGGAGTTGAGTTGTCAAAGGTAGGCGTAGCCATCCAATACACAAGAAATCAACCAATCCAAATTCAAGATAACACAACTGAAGGCGTGGAAATAATTTACGAAACGAACTGGTAACAACAAAGATCCATTTATCACCTCGCCAAATTGAACGATGCCAAGTGTCTCGGCTGTTTTGCGATTCAGCCAACATTTCTATAATCATGACTGTTAGGTGGTAGTTTTGTCTTAAGTGTAGTAGTTGTGTGTTCAAACCTTGTGGAAAAAGTAGCACTCCGTGCCAATAAAATGAGAAGTTTAAATTTTCAAATTTTGATCTAATATTTTTTAAATTTCACTTTATTGTTTAGCTGACAATACTTCGAATTTTTACAAATCCAAAAATTCAGTGGAGAACGGAAGCTCTATAGCTTCTAAATGCCGTATACTTTACCTCGGTCGCATTTGATTAAATTTGTAGGTAGCCGGTTAAGTAAAATACTGTAGAATGGGGTAAAAGTACGCATCCGTCTTGGGGCAAAGATACGCACAAGTTTAAGATGCGGGGCTTTGCCCTATCGTTTTAGCAGGATGCAAAGCTTTCCACAATTACGTTGTGGAAAGTTTTATTTTTTATAAGTTAGTATTGTATAAAATATAATAGCTACTTAACTAATATAAGCTAGTTAACTACCTTTTCCTTTTTCTAGTTAAGTTTTTTTTTTTTTTTTTTAATATAGAACATAGGTATCTGCCTGCCTACTTTTAAAAATCAATATTCATGTTTCATAAAATGATTATGTTTTACGTTTTAACCCTTAAGGCTCCGCTTCACTGAAACTCTCCGATCGCGAAATCCCATGTTAGCCTATGGGAAAAATTTCAAGCGCGATGACTCATCACCTAATATAATTATTAAAGTACCGTTTTCACCATCAGAAAGTAGACGTCAGATGCAGATGATGTGCGTTTTTAAAAATTATCTCCGTATATTTTAAGTACATAAAAAATCCCTATAAACTTCGAAATTTCCATTTGATTAAATTTTATCATCTTCTTAAAAATACTTAAAATTTACGTAGACAATTTTTAAAAACGCACATCATCTGCATCTGATGTCTACTTTCTGATAGTGTAAACGGTATTTTAATAATTATATTAGGTAACGAGTCATCGCACTTGAAAGTTTTCCCATAGGCTAACATGGGATTTCGAGTTCTGGAAGTTTCAGTGCAGCGGCCCCTTAACTCCTATTAATGGTCTCACAAACCGCTGCTATATTCAGTTTTCATAGCTTAACCTGTAATTTTCAATTTAACTATTGATGTTAGTTTAATTTTGATTCGTTTGGAAACTTAGCAGTATCACTAAAGACTTCTAAATGAGATTTTTTATTACAATAAGCTTTTACATAAAGTTTAGCGCAAAAACAGTATCTTATGAATCAGTCAACCCTTTTATTCATTCTGCGATCAAGCGGTTTTTGAAACCGCTCACAGTATTTATGCAACAATTTTTGTCAGAGTAGTTGGAGCTTAACTGCTATTAGCGATCTCACAGACCGTTGTTTTTTTCTTTTTTTTCCATGGTTTAACTTACAATTTTCAGTTTAACTATAAATACTAGTAAAATTTACTAATGCTTTTGCATAACTCAATCGTTTTATTGGAAATGGGACAAAAACCGACAGTAATGGAGCAAAAATACACACTGCATATGTTTGCCCCACCACTGCGTACTTTTACCCCAACCGATGGGGCAAAGATACGCAGAGCAATGTTTTTTAAAAATTGCAATTTCTCACAGAATCATAATTTGACAGAATGTCGGTTGACGGTGGCACTTGCCTAAGGTTCCAATCTAACAATTTAATCACTCGTGACAAAAGTTTAGACCAATGTATGCGTTAAAAATCAAAATGTATGGAAAGTGCGTATCTTTACACTCACCTACTCTATAATACGAGCAAAAATTGTGTGTGTGTATGTAAATTTTATCTTAAAAACGGCTCTAACGATTTTGACTAAATTTTGTATTTTACCAATTTCAGGCACGATAAGACCATTGGGTTAGGTCACGTGTTCGAGAAAATTCTATTAGTGGGTCATTTTGGGTCATAATCGGTCAGGGTCAAACTAATTATATCTAAAAAACGGCCCAGTCGATTTTGACTATATTTTTTATCCAACTGTTTTTGGGCATGAGAAAAGTATAGGGCTAGGTCACATGTTCGAGAAGTTTCTATTAGTGGGTCATTTTTGGGTCACTTTGGGTCAAGCTAATTTTATCTAAAAAACGGCTCTAATGATTTTGACTAAATTTAGTAATCTACTGTTTTGGATTACGAGAAGATCAATGGGATAAGTCACATTTTCAAGATTCGATTACTGGGTCCTTTTTGGGTCACTGTGGGTTAAGCTAATTTAATCTAGAAAGCGGTTCAATTGATTTTGAATAAATTTTGTATCCAACCGTTTTCGGGTACCAGAAGACTATTGGGCTAGGTCACATGCTCGAGAAATTTCAATAAGTGGGTCATTTTTGGGTCACTGCGGGTAAAGCTAATTTTATGTAAAAAACAGCTCTAAAGATTTTCACTAAACTATATATTCTACAGTTTTGGATTACGAGAAGACCATTGGACTAAGCCACATGTTCGAAAACATTAGATTAGTGGGTCATTTTTGGGTCACTGTGGGTCAAGCTAATTTTATCTAGAAAACGGTTCCAACGATTTTGACTAAATTTTGTATTCTATCGTTTTCGGGCTCGAGAAGACCATTTGGTTACGTCGCATGTTCAAGAAAATTCGATTAGTGGGTCATTTTGGGTCACAATGGGTCAAAGTCAAGCTAATTGTATCTTAAAAACGGTTCAAAACTTTTTGACAAAATTTTATATTATGCCGTTTTCTGGCTTGATAAAACCATTGGGCTAGGTCGCATGCTCAAGAAAATTCTATTAGTGGGTCATTTTGAGTTATAATGGGTCAGGGTCAAGCTAACTGTATCTCAAAAAGGTTCAAACGATTTTCAGATATTTTTATTATTGACATGTTCTATAAATTTCGATTAGTGGGTCATTTTTAGATCAACGTGGGTCAAGCTCATTTTATCTAGAAAACGAGTAACGATTTTCCCTAAATTTTGTACTCCATCGTTTTCAGGCTCGAAAAGAGCATTGGGTTAGGTCGCATGTTCGAAAAAATTCAATTAGTGGATCATTTTTGGTCGCTATGGCTCAGGGTCAAGCCAGTTGCATGTAAAACAGCAAGAATGATTCAGTGGAATAATATATCGAGATAAACACAAAGCTAATTTTGACCGAGCTTAGCTTGGTCATTCCTTCTAGTGTTTAAAAGAACTGATTGATTGAATTTATAAAAAAAAAAAATAATAATAATTACAATAGTTAATCAGTATTATATTGGCTAGTCTAACTCTTAAAACAAATATTATTTTTAACTAAAATTTAATTTAAACTTTTCAAATTATTGAAAAATTAAACTTTATTCCTATACGTAATTAGTAACATGCAATTAAGATAATGAAATTATGAAGTTATTAATTGAAGCTTTGATCTTTGGTATTACTTAAAGAAAAATCAACGAAAATTGCGCACATTGACACAATTATAAATTTTATTTTCGACAAAATCTAAAAACTAGTTGGATGTGCCAATCCCAAAACTTTCTTCTATCTTATACATCTTAATATTTCAAAGCCTAGTTACACATGTTAATACTTCAATATTATTAGTTCAATACTATACCAACTTTGATTTTCATCTTAAATTTCTGCTCAAGTCAATTAAACGGACTAAAAAAGAGTTAATCTATATCATATTTGTTAAAATTATTAATTTTTCCTTATTCTGTCGTTATCAGCTGTTTGCGAATAGCCGGCATAGCAGGAAGCGAGTTCTCGCCGCTGCATGAGCCGCCGATGCACAATAGAACTACGAAAAATCAAGAAAAGTATACAAAAATAGCTAGCACGGAGCCCCTTTACCGCGCAATATTTCCAAATTCAAGGATAACCTGTTGGCCAAAGCCAAAAACAAGCACAAACATTTTGGTTCAATTGTATGCATAATTTTATACGCTGTTCGATGGTACAATAATGAAAATGGCACAGAGATCGGAATTATAGCGCCCACTTCTTTCGGAATTTTTTCAAGTTCAGGGAGGACTTGTTTGCCATAGCCAGAAACATGCACAAAAAAATTGGTTCAATTATATGGATAACTTCATACACTTTTCGATGGTACAATAATGAAAATGGTACAGACATCGCTATTATAGTGCCCCCTTCCGGCAGAATTTTTCCAAATTCAGGGCGGACCTTCGTGACATGACCAAAAATAAACACATAAAATTTGGTTCAATTCTATGCATAACTTCATACACTTTTCGGCGGTACAATATTCAAAATGGCACAAAAATTGTAGAAAAATCGCTATTACAGCGCCCTCTACGAGCGATTTTTTTACAAATTAAGGGAGGACCTCCTTGCCATAGCCAAGAACTTAAAAATTTTTTTGGTTCAATTCTATGCATAACTTCATACACTTTTCAATGGTGCAATATTCAAAATCGCACAAAAATCGCTATTACAGCCCCTCCTAACGGCGAATTTTTTGCAAATTCATGGAGGACCTGCTTGCCATATCCAAAAACTTAAAATAAAACTTTGGTTTAATTCTATGCATAACTTCATACACTTTTGGACGGTACAATATTCAAAATCGCACAAAAATCGCTATTACAGCGCCCCCTACCGGCGAATTTTTTCCAAATTCAGGGAGGACCTGCTTGCCATAGCCAAAAACTTAAAATAAAAATTTGGTTTGATTCTATGCATAACTTTATACGCTTTTGGACGGTACAATATTCAAAATCGCACAAAAATCGCTATTACAGCGCCCCCTACCAGCGAATTTTTTCCAAATTCAGGGAGGACCTGCTTGTCATATCCAAAAACTTAAACTAAAAATTTGGTTCAATTCTATGCATAACTCCATACACTTTTGGATGGTACAATATTCAAAATCGCACAAAAAATGTTATATCAGCGCCCCCTACCGGCGATTTTTTTCCAAATTCCGGGAGGACCTGCTTGCCATAGCCAAAAACTTATAATAAAATTTTGGTTTAATTCTATACATAACTTCATACACTTTTTGATGGTACAATGGCGACAGACAGACGGACAGACGGACGGACGGACAGACGGACACACAGACAGACAGACATTTTCTATAAACATGTTTTTTGGAATCTCTGACCACTAAAACATGCAAATCCGTCGAAAACCGGAAGTCGAAAAAAATTTCGATTACAATACTTTCTTCTATTGAAGATAGAAGAAAGTAATAACATCTTTTTTGCCGTCGCAAAATTTACATGCATACTTTTCATATTCATATTCACTATTTTAAAAATATTTTAACGTGCAATAATTTATTAATATATACAGGGTGCAATATGTTATCTATCGCCGACCTTTAATTTCTGAACCGTTGGTTGTAGACATATATGGTTCCAATTACAAAAACGTTTCAAATGAGGTAAGTATTCATGTTGTGGCATTGCTTAAAGTAAAAATTACGAAAACTAACTTTTTATACGGTCCCCCAGTCCCTATAGTTATACTTAGTAAAAGTTTACACATATCATGACAGATATAACACAAAAAGTTTGACATCTGTACTACAAAAATTGACACAGTTATTAAATTTCAAAGTTTGAGATTTTTGCACATGATTTTGTCTTTCATTGAGGGATCAGTTAAAAGATGAATTAAAGTAATTCGAGATCAAAATCAGGGTGCAATGTCCTTTTTACGGCGAAACCACCTTTAGCCGGTATTGTCGGTACGTTTGAATGTTGTTCGACCCATAAAAGTTAGCTCAATTTTTTTGATGAAATGACCTTATTTAGTGATTCCCCGATTTGGCGATACCAGCTAAAGGTAGTTTTGTCCTAAAAAGGACATTGCACCCTGATTTTGATCTCGAATTACTTTAATTCATCTTTTAACTGATCCCTCAATGAAATACAAAATCATGTGCAAAAATCTCAAACTTTAAAATTTAATAACTGTGTCAATTTTTGTAGTACAGATGTCAAACTTTTTGTGTCATATCTCTTATGATATGTGTAAATTTTTACTAAATGTAACTATAGGGACTGGGGGACCGTATAAAAAGTTAGTTTTCGTAATTTTTATAAAATTGATTTTTCACTTTAAATAATGCTACAACATGAAAATTTACCTAATTTGAAACGTTTTTGTAATTGGAACTATATGTCTACGACCAACGGTTGAGAAATTAAAGGTCGGCGATAGATAACATATTGCACCTTGTATATCCCCAAACATGATCTCACGTTTGCAAATTACAATTTTGCATGTAAACATTCGCACTCATGAATTGACGTTCATATCTGAGTGTCGGCGAGATCCAGAAATTTACTTTCAGACGCATTCGTAGTAATGTATTTTTATCAAAGAAAATAGTCATTTCATTTTTACCATGATATCATTTTCACCCGCTGAATCCCTTTGATATAAACGTCTCATTCTCATTCAATATCAGCGGTATGAAAAAAAAATTTTGAATTGTAACAGCTTTATGAGTAAAAATGCGTTATTTTAAAGCGTGACGTCATTCTCTTCAAAAGTTTTAAAAAAGTTATTTTTAATTGTAATATGAAAATGGCATCCGTAATGATATGGTAATTCCCATTGTTTCCCTTCTCTCTTCAACAATGGAAGTAACCCGATTGCCACCAATGTGAAGAAATTTCATAAAGAACTTTTAAAATTAAAATATAAAAATGGGATTATTTTTAAAAATAGAGAGTGCGGGCACATCTACAAATAAAGTGCTTTCATTTAAAAAAAAATAATAATTATCAAAATCGGTTCAGTAGAAAGCTCACGTCAGATGATTAAAAAAACAACCTTGTCTTTTAAATATATATAAAAGATTCTTTTATTGCTGGAATATTTTCTCATATACCACGTAAGTATATTTAAAAGCGTATTTGATTCTTAACCACACAAATTATTGCTTCAATTCTAGAAGAAAATAAAAGAAAATCCTTCATAAGAAAATTAGGCATTGTCTTACAGACTAATTTTCTGCAACGCAACTCCTTGTATACATGACAGTAATTACATGCAGATGGAAAATTTGATGTTCTTTCCAGACATTCAATATTTCACTCCCTTATTATCTTGTCTATATAGTAGCTTATATCCTTATTTCTTTCTCACTTTAAATGATGATTTTTCTTCTTCTGCTATCGTCTTTTTTTTTCCTCAGTATTTGATATTTTTTTAGGGGACAGAAATGATGATACGGAAGAAGAATAAGGCATTCCCACCGACTGACATCGGCTGACGGTGAAAAAAGAATCAAGATTCAATATAGAAATGGGGGAGGTGGGAATCCAATACATATAACAAATAATTAATAATATGTTTTTGTTTTTTCATAATATAGTCGATTCCTTTTAAGTCGAGCTTAAAAGGAATTAATTGGTTGGTTGATTCAGAGTGCTACGGTTATCTTTGCACCCAAGGGCTAAACAGGTAGGGACTTCGATTTAAAATGGAATCCCACCTTCTGCAAACATCCATGTCTGACTGTGATTCGAACCCAGTACTTCTTGTCAAGTAGTGAGTGCTCTAAGCGCTAAACAAGACGGTGGGATCAAACTCTAAACTTACCGTAATTTCCGGCCTTTAACAATCCGCGGATCAAACAATTAAATTCGAGCCCAGTACTTCTTGTCAAGTAGTGAGTATTCTAACCGCTAAACAAGACGGTGGGATCAAACTCTAAACTTACTGTAATTTCCGGTCTTTAACAATCCGCGGATCAAACAATTAAATTCGAGCCCATTACTTCTTGTCAAGTAGTGAGTACTCTAACCGCTAAACAAGACGGTGGGATCAAATTCTAAACTTACTGTAATTTCCGGTCTTTAACAATCCGCGGATCAAACAATTAAATTCGAGCCCAGTACTTCTTGTCAAGTAGTGAGTACTCTAACCGCTAAACAAGACGGTGGGATCAAACTCTAAACTTACCGTAATTCGCGGCCTTTAACAATCTGCGGATCAAACAATTAAATTCGGACCCAGTACTTCTTGTCAAGTAGTGAGTACTCTAACCACTAAACAAGACGGTGGGATCAAACTCTAAACTTACTGTAATTTCCGGTCTTTAACAATCCGCGGATCAAACAATTAAATTCGAGCCCAGTACTTCTTGTCAAGTAGTGAGTACTCTAACCGCTAAACAAGACGGTGGGATCAAACTCTAAACTTACTGTAATTTCCGGTCTTTAACAATCCGCGGATCAAACAATTAAATTCGAGCCCAGTACTTCTTGTTAAGTAGTGAGTACTCTAACCGCTAAACAAGACGGTGGGATCAAACTCTAAACTTACTGTAATTTCCGGTCTTTAACAATCCGCGGATCAAACAATTAAATTCGAGCCCAGTACTTCTTGTCAAGTAGTGAGTACTCTAACCGCTAAACAAGACGGTGGGATCAAACTCTAAACTTACTGTAATTTCCGGTCTTTAACAATCCGCGGATCAAACAATTAAATTCGAGCCCAGTACTTCTTGTCAAGTAGTGAGTACTCTAACCGCTAAACAAGACGGTGGGATCAAACTCTAAACTTACTGTAATTTCCGGTCTTTAACAATCCGCGGATCAAATAATTAAATTCGAGCCCAGTACTTCTTGTCAAGTAGTGAGTACTCTAACCGCTAAACAAGACGGTGGGATCAAACTCTAAACTTACCGTAATTCGCGGCCTTTAACAATCTGCGGATCAAACAATTAAATTCGGACCCAGTACTTCTTGTCTAGTAGTGAGTACTCTAACCGCTAAACAAGACGGTGGGATCAAACTCTAAACTTACTGTAATTTCCGGTCTTTAACAATCCGCGGATCAAACAATTAAATTCGAGCCCAGTACTTCTTGTCAAGTAGTGAGTACTCTAACCGCTAAACAAGACGGTGGGATCAAACTCTAAACTTACTGTAATTTCCGGTCTTTAACAATCCGCGGATCAAACAATTAAATTCGAGCCCAGTACTTCTTGTCAAGTAGTGAGTACTCTAACCGCTAAACAAGACGGTAGGATCAAACTCTAAACTTACTGTAATTTCCGGTCTTTAACAATCCGCGGATCAAACAATTAAATTCGAGCCCAGTACTTCTTGTCACGTAGTGAGTACTCTAACCGCTAAACAAGACGGTGGGATCAAACTCTAAACTTACTGTAATTTCCGGTCTTTAACAATCCGCGGATCAAACAATTAAATTCGAGCCCAGTACTTCTTGTCAAGTAGTGAGTACTCTAACCGCTAAACAAGACGGTGGGATCAAACTCTAAACTTACTGTAATTTCCGGTCTTTAACAATCCGCGGATCAAACAATTAAATTCGAGCCCAGTACTTCTTGTCAAGTAGTGAGTACTCTAACCGCTAAACAAGACGGTGGGATCAAACTCTAAACTTACCGTAATTCGCGGCCTTTAACAATCTGCGGATCAAACAATTAAATTCGGACCCAGAAATCTTATTTCATAAAATGTAACTTATTAAATTGCGATAAATATTTAACTTCAATTATTAAACAGAATTTCTGGGTCGAAACATGGTTGTTTGATCCGCGGATTATTGACCGGAAATTACGGTACGCATAAAATGTTCGAATTATCCAAAAATCGAATTAACCCTTTATCTACTGGCGGTACTTATAAGTACCATTAAAATAACTTCTTATAAAATTCATTTAATACATCGATTAGTTGTAATACAGTTTAGAATGAGTTGTAGATATTACTTTATCTTATTCCAAAATCATTATTGGTTACACAAAACAGAAATATTTTTTAAAGGATGATTTCTTTTGTCTTTGCATCTTTTCAGCTTTCTTGGCGTTGGAGGAGGAGGGGGGGGGGATTTTTCAATTCGAAATATTTCTATATTTCTATTGTAAGAACATTATATTTGTACATTTCCTAATTTTACGAAATACTAAGACAAATATTTAAAATAAAAGATTTGAGTGGGGTTATAAATATTGCACAAAATCCTTATAAATTCAAATTTAATTAATCCTTCTAAATTCTTCAATCCTTCTAAAATTTATCAAACGGTTATGTAAATCTTCTAATGTAGAAAAATGTCTTAGAAGATAAAATTTTCATGAATTCATAATTCAGTATTTAAAGGGTTAAACTAGCATGCATTATAAAACAAATCAAGGTAATATTAATTTATGAACAATAGCAAAGAACGGGAATAATAACTCTATCTCAAAGACTTATATTTTAATATTTTACTTGTTTTAAGAAAAAAGTAAAATAAATAAGAGCGGTATTTCGTAAAACAAAAATTTATACCGGCTTTATATGCTTTAGCTTTAGTTTGTTTTTACATAGTTTGGGAGTTGAAGAGCTTCTTTTATTCATTTGAACGTGCGGTTACTGTTATTTGCTAGTAATCAATCAATAACAATTCTTAAAAATATCTATCTCTGATTTTCTTTAGGTAACAGAAAATTAATACAGTCGAACCTCGTTATCCCGACACTCTAATGACCAGAAAAAAGTGTCGTCATAAGCGGAGTGTCGCGATAACCGGAGTTGGAGAAAAATATGTTTATAAAAAGCTGTATTTTTAATTGATTTAAGACAATTTTAAATTCATAACTGTTCTTACAGTTTTAAGCAATAAAACATTATTATTAAACACAAAAACAAAATTGAAAAGAATATAAATCTGATTTATGATGATTTGTGCTTTTATTGTTACATGAAATATTGATGAATTAAGGTTTGCTTATCCCTACAAGTGCTTCCTACACTTTTTTCAATATTATACAATGAATTGTAATCAGTATTCGTTATTTTAGAAATAGGTGTTATAGTTTCTGATAGTTTCAATGCAATGCAATGCTCCGGTTTTAGTCGGATGAAAAACGCCGCGTAACCACAAGAAAGAGACTCCTAACCAGAACAAAAAAACCGCGAGTAGACTGATATTTCTATCTGGAGCTTAAGGTGGTCATTCATAGTGTGTGAGTTTATTTATTCAAATAAAGTATTGAAGTAAAATTAAATTTCTCGTGTGTATTTTAGACAAGTTTGTGAAAAATTTGGTTAAGACATTTCTTACGACTTAATTTCCGTGCTTATAAGATGGATTACGAAAAATGGACAATTTTCCTAAAGCGTCGGGATATCCGGAGTTGAGAATGATTCAATGATGTAAAATCTGGAGTTTATTTACATTAAAATGATATACAGAAAATCGGGACTTTTAAAAACTGACGTGATAAGCGGAGTGACGTGAAAACTGGGTGTTGGGATAACGAGGTCCGACTGTAATTCGAAAATACTTTTCCTTATTGCTGTCTCTGTAGAGCACAAAAAAATGTTGGCATTATGCACTTATTCCTGTAGTAAATGCATCAGACATTAATCTAAAAATCTTCTAATTATCCAAACGAGTGGTTTGAAAATTCAGATTATACAAGTATAAGGTTATTAACATTGTTTTCAATATTGCTTTCAAGGAGAATAAATCTAAGTTCAAGTTAACAAGTACTTAGAATTTCATAATTTCGTATTAAGAAGATACTATTGTTTTCAAAGCATAAAAGTTATTATTTATTCTAAAAATAAATAACTATACGGTGCCGCCGCCACTGCCGTAATTGAATGTGACAATTTGACTTTTTTGACTCGGAATAAGAAATAAAACTGTCACACATAAAACAGGTTTTGTTTGTTTGTTTATTGAACACATACATCCGACTTATGTGTTTGGCATCAACTGCTTCACTTATAAGCCGTTGTTAATACAAGGACGGGATAGACACAAGGAAATAGACAACACCAAAGGATTAAATCCAGGGAACTACACAAAGAGGAGTCAAGGGAGTTGAAACCGGAGCCTCTCCTACGCTCGCAAGCGATTAGCTTAACCCCTCGGCCACGGAGGGCCCATAAAAATTGGTAGTTTTGTAGAGAAATGTATAATGAACAAGCTGAAGCCGCCAATTTTTACATCCAAGAATTTTTGGGGACGATTATTTAATAACAGTTATAAATTTCTAAGTGGGTGAAAAAGTTCGGGCCAGGATTCGAACCAGAGATGACTTGGCTGAAGTTGCCAATGCTCTACTAACTGAGCCATCCCGGACAAATCTGGAGGACTCATTCACCCAACTAACCTTTTAACGATCACAGCATTTGGTCTGGTATCTGAACCAGCTCAACAGAATAATGAATCGAAGGTTAATTTTGGAACTGCAGTAAACGCTCCATGCGTAATTAATTACGATTAATTTTGATTATTAATTGTGTTCAGTAATTGAATAATTGTGTTAAAAATTAATCTAATTTAATTACGCATGCAGCGTTTACTGCAGTTCTAAAATTAACCTTCGATTTATTCTGTTGGGCTGATTCAGATATCAGACCAGATGTTTTGATTGTTAAAAGGTTAGTTGGGTGAATTAGTCCTCCAGATTTGCCCGGGGTGGCTCAGTTGGTAGAGCATTGACGGCTTCAGTCAAGACATCCCTGGTTCGAATCCTGGCCCGGACTTTTTTCAACCACTTGGAAATTTAAAACTGTTATAATTTATTTACCAATTAAATAAGTGTGATAAAAATTAATCTAACGTTTATTTAAAGTTAAAATTGGTCAAGATAGTTCAGTTAAACAAGTTTTATAGGATCAAAAACTATACATAGGAATTTAAGCATATTTTGCATGCACACAAATGACTAGATTGCGGTGTGCAATGTCCAATCATTTGTTAAAGTTGTCTAATTTTTTTTAGTTCTTTTTATTTATTTATTTTTTCAATCTCTTATTCAAAATTTCATGATCTCAAAAGAGATTTATTTCATATCTCGAAAAAGTCACTTTTTTACTTGTTGTTGCTGGATTTTTAAAAAGCGCAAATAATATTTATGTTCAGTTAAAATATATATTTCCACGTGAATATTAAAAAAAAAGTAAACTTTACAATAATTGAATTGCTGTGTGAGAAAAACATTAAAAGGGGAAAATTGCGTCATATTTAAAAAGTCCAAATAATAATATTGCCAAACACTTTACAATTAAAAAATATGCTTGCGCGTAAATATATATATAAAAAAAAGGGAAAACTTTAAAATAATTAAACTATTGCACGAAAAAAGCTTTAAATGAGTAAAATTACGTCACATTGAAAACGATTTTCTTTTTGCGTCTAAAAAGAAACTTTTCTCATAGATTTTATTATAAAAACCCGGGAGGCAGTGACAGTTTTTACTTAACCATTTTATACCTACAAGCTGATTTTCAAATGTGTGATAGACCTGACTTAATCAATCATGAAATAGGGCGTCAGCTGTCACGACAGTGGTGGTTTCAGCCTAGGAAACGAAAAAAATCATTCAATCAAAGGGAAATGAATAGCAACCCAATTACAGGAGATCGCCGTTGGTCATGGTAATATTACTCAATCTTATGTAATCTGACAATCATTTTAAAACAAAGCAAATTAGCATGTTTTTAGAGCCCGTGGTTTCTAGGCGGTTGTTGGCGAGCGTAGCTCGTAGACCGAAGCCCCTTAATGCTGAAAATAAAATTAAGCTTTCATTTGTTATTTAACTAAAGAAAATATTAATTTTACATTATTCAAATTCAAAAATATTTACTTAATAAACAAAGCAATACAATGTTAGTATTTTCTAAATTACACAAAGATTATAGTCATATGTTTAAATATTAACAATTAACTAAAAACTTAATATTTCTGTGAAATGAATCTTTAATACTATAGGCTTTCCATAATTTCGTAAATTCAAATTGTGGTACTTGTCATAGTAAAAAGCTACAGAAAAGTACGATATTACTCATTTTTGAAATTTTCCTGTTTATAGCCAAATCACTAAATTAGAATTACTTGATTAAAATAATTAGAATTAGTGTGAAAATATAGAAAATGTAACAAAAGATTGAAACTTTATTCATTTTAATCCAAAGCACAAATAAATGTTCAAAATTTGAACCGAATTGTACTGGTGAGAGAAAAGCGAAAATAAATGTTCAAAATTTGAACCGAATTTTACTGGTGAGAGAAAAGCGAAAATAAATGTTCAAAATTTGAACCGAATTTTACTGGTGAGAGAAAAGCGAATTAAAATATTAAATAAAGTTTCTTACTCATTGAGTTTAAGTTGGTTACAAGAAATATAAAGAAACATAAATGGCATAATTAAAAGCATTTAAATTACCAAAAATATACATTCATAACAAAAACAAACAAAAAGTTTCACATTTATAAAATAAATTTAATTTAACCCATATTAGCCTGGCGTTGCCTCAGGGTAACAGTATATCTACGAATACGTTTGTTGTTTGCACACCAATAATTGCGAAAAGAAATATTAGCTTTCTTTGATGACCAAAACTCCGCGATAAAATAAGCCAAAAAATTTCTATTCTGAAAAGTAGTGTGAAATAAAATAGTATATCCATTTTAAAGAGAAAAATAATTCCGGCTTTTATGGGTTAAATTCGATGATCATTTCATTCAGTTCAATATTTAAACCCCATTACGCCCAAGTGGGAGTGTAAAATCTCGATGATAGTTTATTTTAATTTTCGTTAAAAATATCTTTTTTTATCATATTTAAAAATCACAGCCAAATCTATGAAGCTAGATTCTTTTAAAAATAAATAATTTCTCATCCATTGACATACGGATAACTTATGTGTTTTTGAAAAGAATAGAAAATTTACCGCTTTAAAATAATGTTCTTGGACCACAACACAGGGTGGGTTAAAAGTTCTTTATACATTTTGAAATTCAACCAAAAAAAAAAGCTAATAATTGGCGTTCGAGGATTCGGTTAGAACGAAAATACTTCTCACAATCGAAAAGTTTGTTTAAACAAAAAGTTAGTTCAAACAAGTCTAAAATTGTACGTCAAACGTGGCAATCGAGGTGCTTCGTACTAACTAGTTTTGTAAATATTCAGGACTTGGTGCAATAGCTGTTGCACTCTTACGCAAAGATCCATGGGTACAAAATTTATTACGATTATATATATTAAATTCAGTAATACGGAAATAAGATGACTCCACCTTAAATGGGACGTAATCATCATGGCAACCTAGAATCATTACATATCAAGGGATTACTTACGTATGATAGGATTTAATAGAATGAAGAAAACTTTTACAAATATCTTTTTAAGTTTTGATTTTTTCATAAAATTTGAAATGACTCTGTAAAATTCTGCAATGATTATATGTATTAAATTTCAAAACATTCGGTTGGGTAGTTTTTGCGCTGTTATATGTGAGCAGACGAACAGATAGACTGATCGGACGACGATTACAGGTGCTACGTATTTATATAATTACGAACGCACCTAAAAAAGGATCATAAATAGCAGTATACGTTCAAAGCTGGGGAAAACCATCCAAAATACCAGCAGTTTAAACCATTTATTTTGCACAGTCTACTACAATATTTCAGTGTGGCGCTCTTTGTAGCTTAAAATCTCATCCAAATTTACTTATTTTCATTCTACACGTTGAAATATGGTAGAGTCCAAACACGGCCGTTCAAAATTAAACAGAAAACATACCATACATTTTAAACGCTAAATTTTCGCGGAGAAAAATAAGAAATAGCTATGTGAATCAATTCTACTTTCAATTTACTTAATAAAAATAATGGTTTTGTGATTTGTTATTAGTTTTTGATGATTTTATTAGATTTGAAAGTATAGCGCTACACTCTCAGAAATTCTTCAATTCACGGAAATTTTCCTGGCAGCAGTGCTACCAGCAATTTTCCGTTAACATAAGAATATCCGTATCATTTTTTCTACGTTACAGGAGGTAAAATATACCTCAATTGAAGAAAATCAGGATAAAATGAAAGTTTCTGACCTCGGGACGGGACCATTTACCTTAGTGTTACGAGACCAGTACTCTAACCACTCAGCTGCAGTTGTACAGTAGTAAAACAGTTTGAAGTAAATATGTTTGCCTTAGTTGGGTATGGCTTGATTAATTTCTTCAAAAAACTTTGAATTTTAAAGTTAATTTTGGGAATATTTCTTCTTTAATGATACTGCGGCTTCGGTTTTAATACTTCAGTATTAAAATAGGATAAAAAGATGAATTATAAATATTTTTATGTAGATTTCTAGATGTAAAATATTAATATTATCCTTTTGTGCGAGATTTTTTTTTAAACTATTTGGAAATGGTTGTTGTTTTCGGTCGAGGATGGGGCCAAATGATGCTCGCATTTTATTTTTTTTTAGCGAAATTCAACGATGTTCTTTACTTTTAGAAGAATTTTTATTTGAATAGGTAATAGAAAGGCATAAAATCGTTAAAAATTGAAAAAGTTACAAAATGGGTACACGCAAATTATCAGATATGGAAAAATCCAAAGCCAAAGAGCAACGCCGAAATGAAAATCGCAAATCGTCTTGCAAAGCAAAAATCGAGGTCTTCAACTCATTATGTAGGCCATGAAAATCGAGGTCTTCAACTGATTATGTAGCCCATGAAAATCGATTACAGAATAAAAGACGAACACGAAAAAGGAAACAATCTAATGTTTAATCGATTGATAGTAAAAGAGAAAAAAATTCCAAATGGTCGTTGTAATCTATTAAATTACATTTTTCTTTTTTCTTTTGAGTAAAATCGATTTTTTCTTCATTTAATATTTTAATTAAAACTAGATAGTACCCTTCAAGATTTCACGGTAAATAACTTGAATGTTTCATTAGAAAAACTCCTGAATTTTTAATTAGTTGTTTTTAAATTAATTATTGAATGATGAATTTCTATATTGCATAAGTAATTCCTATTTCTTTAAGGCGATAGATGTTGTTGTCAGTCTAACCTGTTCAATGAAGTGTAAGAGATTTATGTTTATAATTTACAACCAATTATGCTTGCTTTTTATCAGAAATTTACCTTGAAATACCGGGTAGAGAATTTATTTTTATATACTATACTTTTTTTTTTTTTACAATATTTATTTTCATTTATTAATTTATTTTTTAAAACTACACGGCCATTAAAAGCTGCCATGAATTTTATTATTATCTGTCTCATTCTTTAAAAGCCTAAATTTGAAACTTGATGCAGCTAACGATTTCTAATATATATTTTTTATTACTTAAATTTTATTTTACATTTTTATACATTTTTTAAGTATTAAACCTGGATATCAAGGTAATTTCTTTTATAGCTCTTATACGAATATTTTTCTTTCTTTCCGTTTTATTTTTTACGCAAATGAATGACAAACTTTACACATATATATTCTTGATAAGGGCTGTTTAATACTCTCTGCTTATTAATCAGGAGAAGACCCTTTAATTGTCTTCGAGGAGGCCTTAAAGGAATCGACTGGGAGCGGAAACTTAATACCCAATCCGCACCTTCCACCGGTGCAGCCTGTTAGTACCCTTGCCTAGCGCATGGGGAACGAACGCGGATGGGCTTCCTCCAACCCGCTTAGCCAGTGTGGAGGAATTTGGCCACCTACCCCCCTTATTTTACGATGAATTCACAAAATAAATCACGGCCCTTAATTCCCGGTGGTCTGAATGTTCCTGGTTACGGCAGCGATCAGAAAGACATGAAGACAGAGGGTGCTAAGAATAACCGGGCTCGGCTAGGCTGCCATAAGTTGATGACCTTGGCTACGTATAATGGACGATCCCTATCTTCGGAAAATCGTTTACAGGAACTTGAAGAAGAATTAGAAAGAATCAACTGAGACATCCTAGGATTATGTGAAGTAAGAAGAAAAGGAGAAGAGAAGATAGATCTTGCCAGCGAACATATATTATACTACAGAGGCACAGAAGATGGAAGAACAAGCGGTGTAGGATTTCCGATTCATAAAAAGTGGAAGATCACATCATAGAATATGATAGTGCATCAGATAGAGTTGCAAGGTTAGTAATACAGGTCCCCAGAAGATACAAGCTGCAAATTACCCAAGTTTATGCACCAACAGTAAGCTATACTGATGAAGAAGTTGGGGATTTCTATGAAGAAGTAGCTTCAATGCATCAAAAGAGAAAATGCTACATAAAATTAATAATGGGAGACTGTAATGCTAGAATTGGAGAAAAAGAGAAAGGTGAGTTATCAGTAGGAAATCATGGATATGGGGTGCGAAATGAAAGAGGAAACAGCAGTGGCGTAGCCAGGATTTCGTTTCGGGGGGGGAGGTCCAGAGTTTTTTCCTTCATGTTATATATATAGTAAAACCTGTCAAGATAAAATCGTAAATATTGGTGAAAATTTCCGTTTTACACAGGTTTTCGTGTTATCAGGTGTATTTGTATTCTTTTCGTAGCACTATGGAACATTTCTGTTTAAGACAGAATTCCGTTATAGGCAGGTTCCATATTTACAAGTTTTGTGTATTTATATAAATATACTTATTTATGTCATATGAATAGAATGAAACTTGTCAAAATAGTAATTGTCTATAACAGAATCCTGTCTTTAACGGAAGCGTTGCATGGTCTTAATATGAATTGCGATACAATTAAATTTGCTGAAAACCTGTCTGAAAGGGGATTTTCATCGTTCTTTAGTGAAACATGTGAAAGCGGAATCTTTCTATAACGGAATCCTGTGTCAAACGGAAGAGTTTCAGAATCCCTGCGAAACGAACAATAGATCTTATTGAAGTAGTGTATCTTATAAGCATAATGAATTACACTTCTTTACATGGAAGCCTGTCTAAAATGGAGCTTTTTACCAGTTCCTTGCCATCTTCTCTTGACTGTGTATGTATAATAGAAGTATTTCGAGTAACTTTAAGAATTTAGGTATATCCTTATTTAATTTCTTTATTTAAAAAAAGCATGGATAAAACATATAAGGCCAATCTCTATAATTGCAACTAATAATACATTGAAGTTACATTAATATTTACCAGTGAAAAAGATTCACTATGATATAAAAAGCTGAGCGCATACTGAAGAGTTAAATTTAATTAACCCATTCGCTGTCATCCACGAGTATGCTCGTGGCATTAATTTATTAATTACTTTGTCACCACTATTTTAGAATTAAAAAAATTGCCCCGTTTATTGGCAGAAATTTCACTGTATTAGTAAAGCGAAATTTGCCTTTCTGAATTTATGGTGGCAAACGACTTTCAACAAAAAATTTGAAAATTCTTACTTTATAGTTTCGGCAGTGAATGAGTTAAATCAAGTTTTATATTACATAACATTTCCCTACAATAAAGTTAGGATCAAGTGGTTAAGTTTAAAATAGCAATTTCCATATTTAATTTCTTGCCATTGAATTAAGAATTTGTGCTGTAATAGATATTGGATAATGATTTCACATAAGTGTCAATCGCATATGTCGTTCATGTGATCCGCCACGCTTCCCATGGGAGTTTTTGAGATAATCCAGGTAGCATGAACATTAGCATCAGCAAGTTTGATTTTTTCTGACATTATCTTGCCGTGACAAATTTGAATTGAGAAATTCGCAGCAAATCTCCCGCAATGTATACCATCATCCACTTGCATGAGTAGTTTGTTGTGAAACTGATGGCCAGACTGTCTTTAATTCACGAAAGTGACGAAAGCAAAAAATCCTTCTGTTGAGAGAATAGACAATCAGCACATACGCAGAAATTGCAAAAATTTTATTTGGTAGGCACCGCTTTTTCTAAACGCTATACTTATTAAATACTAAAAAATGCACGAAATGAAAAGTACAAATATTACCTAAACTTGTTTATGGTGATAAAACCGATGCATGCACCATCTGACGGCGCTTTCGCATCTATAGACCTGATCAGGTCTATGGACGCCTTCGAAGGGGTTAAACTTAGTGTGACATGGAAAGATTACTACTTTGTAGTAAATTTGCATTATTTTTGATTAATTGCTTGCCGTTACTTTGCAATAAATTTGATACAGCATGAATTGAACTTTCACGACAAGTTAGCTGCAAGTTCAAAGTGTGGTGACTTTGGCGTTTGGGTTATCTTGCTGCAGTCTTGTTATGAACTTTCAGTCTTGTCATGATGCGCTTACTGCAACTTTACAGATTTTCAAAGCAAGACTGTTGGAAATTTTCTGCAAACTAAAAATGCTATGAGGGAAGGTTTTAACTTTAAGAAAAAGTTCTTGCATTTTCAGCTACAGAAACTAATAGTGTAAGCACACGCATCAAATATAGTTCATGTTGGAAAAAGCAGTTTTGTTACAAATGTCTTATTCAGCCATAATTCTTTTGGGTTTCCATGTTTCATGTCTCGCCACCTTTGATACCATATTCGATATAATAGTTGCTTCCGAAATCTGGTCGTCTTTAAGGAAGTTAAATTTTTGTAATAAGTTCATTTATGATGGATTAGCACTTTTTTGGAAGTATTAGAATGTGTAAAAAATGGTTCATGGTGGTTTCTGTTTTTGTACTTCCCAGCTAATTTATTTTAGATGGTTCGAAACAGTTTTAGAACATTCTCCAAGTTCAGCAGTAAGCTTCGGACTTTGCTACGTTGATTAGCTTCAATTTATGCTTTCGATTTCTCATTATTAAAGACAAAATATCACCCAAGAACTATTCCATACACAGAACTCTTATTACCACCATGAAATTTCTTGAAGGAATGTTAAACTGAGCTTTCGCAAATAATAATTGAGTTCAAAGGTAATGTTGAATCCAGACTTTTTTTTTTTCCGGGTCAGATTTATGCAGCTCTGGAAGGGACACTTGGGAGTTCCATGGAAGGGAGTAGCGCCTTTCTAGATCATTAATAGGCATAAAATACCGAATCTTCCGTTTGCACCCTTAAACAGCTTGACATGATGATCAAGAGCCTCATCTCTCTATATTTCAGCATTCACAGTTGCACTGGTAAAAATGTGTCGGTCACTGCGGCCATTCAAAATGATGTCCGTCCATACCATGATTCCACGACCTTTATATCGATGCCTTTCACGGATGTTTGCAGCGTTATTGCGTGTGATTTTCTCCCTCCATATGGTAACACGTCTGTAGTAACTCTCTCAAAAAAATCGGGATTCATCGGTAAAGAGAACTCGGCTCCAGCCCGTGGTACTCCAATGATGATGATCTCTGCACGACTTTAACCGGGCTCATTTCGCTACCGTAGAGTGGAACATAAATCATGGGTTTTCATGCATGCAGCCTGTCACTCACAGTAAACCAGGATAGTCGAATTCTTGGTGCTGCAGCAAACTCCCTGTAATCTGACCTGACGTCAATTGCCTATTTCTTTTAGCAATCGTTGGCAAATTACAGTCCTGAGAGCCTATTGTGGCGTGTTTTCTACCTTGACGTGGTTGTCTGTGCACATTACACCAGTGTCTTTAAACCGTTTCCAGATTCTTGGCATGACGATTTTGGCTATTTTTAAGTCTTTACAGACCCCTAAGAGTGTCTGTCCTGCTTCCATTCTCCTTATCGCACGCAATTTCTCAAAATCGGTCAAATATCTTCTGGACGACATATTCCACCAACTAGAAGCGAAAGTTTTACCTAATTACACGTACAATCCTTAAAAGTAGACCAAATTACCCACGCGCGCTCCTTTTCACACGTGAACCGAAAGAACGGACTGAGGCTGAAAAGATTACATATTTTTCTGCAGCGAATGGTAATCCCATTGGACTACGTGTTAACGTTGACATTGAGTTACCTTTCTGGAAGTTCCCTTAATAGAATTAACATAAAGCACCTTTTTACGGTTGTTTCTTTAATTTTTCTCGCCAGTGTATTTTGAAAGTGGTAACAAATAACCAGTCCAAAAATAAAGTTACTTTTATTAATTGCAGGCAGCAGATTTAAAGTAATTGTTAATATTGTCCCTTTTAAAGTGGAGGGTCACGAAACTCAACCAATGTACCGTTATTGCGTTCGTATAAACTCGTTCTTTCCCATAAGTGTCGACAAAAGAACCCCATCGAAATCCAAGATAAAGAAGTTTTACGTTTAATCTAGTTACAGTAAATTTGTGTAAACGGAATAGCAGGTATACTTGCATAGTTATCCTTCCGTCTCGGGACATTAAAATGTTTTTGTTTATGAGAGGATTCCGTGTTTTCATAAAACCTGCCAAGCAGGATTCGCTATTGGAACAAGTTTCATTTCAGATAGGTTTCAAACGTTAGCAAGTAAAAAAATATAGTGTTGTTTTCGTCGAACCTTGAATTGTTTTCCTTTGAGATAGGTCATCTTCACAGATTTTCCTGTAATAGATTTTTGCTCTTCAGAGGTGGTGTTATAGCAGCGGTTTCCAACCTGGGGTAGCGTATCCATGGGGGTACGTGGCGGGTCTGCTGGGGGTAGGTGAAAATAATATCGGTAATGGCGGAAGTCACAAAAATGTTAGGAAAATCAATGTAATTTGCATCGATTTATTATATGGTTGTGATAAGAAGATTACTTATGAAAAAAGCATGTTTACTTTATCTCCTTGAGTGGAGGGTGGGAAGGGGGCGTGTTTATGAGAAATGGGGGTACTCCGAAATGTAAAACCTAAGAAAGGGGTACGAGAAAGAAAAAAGTTTGGGAAGTGAGTACGTTTTAATAGTTTTAAGGGATACTGTGAAAACAGAATGTGTTTATAACGGAAACCTGCCTAAAACGGAAAGGTTCATAGTCCCGAAGAAAGATATACCTTTGAATTATACCTTCTAAGACGAACACCTCTCTAAAGCGGAATTTTTTATCGATCCTTTGTGATTCTGTCTTCGCAGTTTTTACTGTTGTATCAATGATTCAGTAAACCAGTTCTACTTTCGAGGGGGTCCGGACCCCCTGGACCCCCCCCCCCTTTTGGCTACGCCACTGGGAAACAGATTAATTGAGTTTGCAGCATGTGAACAGTTGTATATCATGAATTCATTTTTCAAGAAAAAGCCACAAAGAAAATGAATATGGCGTTGTGCAAATGGCTCAACAAGTGAAATTGACTACATCTTAGCAAACAAAAAGCATCTTATCCAGGATTGCAGCGTTCTCAATAACTTCAATACAGGAAGTGATCACAGGTTGGTTAGATACAAACTGCTGTTAAACACTAAAGTGGAAAGAATGAAGCTTTTGCAACACTCAAAGAAATCAATCGATATAATAAATCTCCAGAAACATAAAGAAGAATTATATTTGGAACTTAAAAACCGTTTCCAAGTACTTCAATCAACTTTAGAAGAAGAGCAAGATGTTACAGTAGTGAACAAGAAACTAACCAATACTCTACAAGATATTGCAAAGAAGATAGCCGGCGATGCACAAGTAAAGCAGACAAAGAAAATAACAGAAGAAACAAGAAGATTGATGAAGAAACGCAGAGAATTTAAAATGAAGAAAACCGATCCTAAATCAAGAGTTGAATATGCTGAATTATGTAAAACGGTAAGAAAATGTGTTATCAGAAAATTTAACTCTGATCTTGTCAAGAAAATTCTAGAAGATAACAAAAGTTTAAAATCAGCTAGGCGAAAACTTTGTGTTGGAAGAAAAGGTATTTTTGCACTAAAGAGGGCAGATGGAACAATCACCAAAATCAATAAAGAAATAGTACACATTGTCGAAAAATTCTATAACGAATTATATAAATGTGAAGATCAGAGGGAAATCAACTTATGTAATCCACGAGAAAACTTAACAGAAACCGATGCCATAATCCCAGTGACGACAGACGAAGTTTTACAAGCCATTAAATTTATATAAAAAGGTAAATGCCCCGGAAAAGATGGAATTACAATCGACCTTATCAAAGAAGCAGGAGAAGAATTTGCAAAAATGCTATCCTTACTGTTTTCCAAAAGTTTGCGCCTAGCTGATTTTAAACTTTTGTTATCATCTAAAATTTTCTTGACAAGATCAGAGTTAAATTTTCTGATATCTTCTGTAACACATTTTCTTACCGTTTTACATAATTCAGCATATTCAACTCTTGATTTAGGATTGTTTTTCTTCATTTTAAATTCTCTGCGTTTCTTCATCAATCTTCTTGTTTCTTCTGTTATTTTCTTTGTCTGCTTTACTTGTGCATCGCCGGCTATCTTCTTTGTAATATCTTGTAGAGTATTGGTTAGTTTCTTGTTCACTACTGTAACATCTTGCTCTTCTTCTAAAGTGGATTGAAGTACTTGGAAACGGTTTTTAAGTTCCAAATGGAATTCTTCTTTATGTTTCTGGAGATTTATTATATCGATTGATTTCTTTGAGTGTTGCAAAAGCAATCACCAAAATCAATAAAGAAATAGTACACATTGTCGAAAAATTGTATAACGATTTATATAAATGTGAAGATCAAAGGGAAATCAACCTATACGATCCACGAGAAAACTTGACAGAAACCGAAGCCGTAATCCCAGTGATGACAGACGAAGTTTTACAAGTCATTAAATTTATGAAAACAGGTAAATTCCCCGGAGAAGATGGAATTACAATCGACCTTATCAAAGAAGCAGGAGAAGAATTTGCAAAAATGCTATCCTTACTGTTTTCCAAATGTCTCAAGAAGTCAGATGTACCAGAAGATTGGAATAATGCTGCGATGGTGCTACTTTACAAGAAAGGAGAGAAGGAAAACATTAAGAACTACCGTCCGATCAGCTTACTATCAGTGATTTATAAAATTTTCACCAAAGTTTTAACGACAAGACTTGAATCAGCTCAACCTAGAGAACAAGCAGGATTCCGAAGTGGATTCAGCACAACGGATCATATCCAAACGGTAAGGGAACTCATTGAAAAACATAAGGAATATAATTTACCTCTTTGCCTTGCCTTTATCGATTATGAAAAAAACATTTGATTCGATCTACACATCAGCAGTAGTAGAATCTCTGGAGGACATTGGTATAGACAAGCCTTACATCAATATTATAGAGAAGATTTGAAAGAAAGTAACAGCAACCATTCGCTTGGACAAAGGAAAAGAAAGATCAAGCTTGGAAAAGGAGTAACACAAGGAGACACCATTTCGCCTAAGCTTTTTACGGCTGTCTTAGAAATTATTTTCAAGAAGCTGGATTGGGAAAACAAAGGGATTAGAATAAATGGAGAATATTTAAGTCATCTCCGGTTCGCTGACAACATTTTAATTTTCAATAACAGTCCTGAAGAATTGGAAAATATGCTAAAAGATTTGGCAAAAGCTAGCATTAATGTGGGATTAAAAATAAACTTGGAAAAGACTAAGGTGATGTTCAATTCATTTGCATCAAAAAAGAAAATTGTCGACAACAACACTGAAATTAAAGAAGTGCAAAGTTATGTGTACCTTGGGCGAAATATCATCGGATAATAGTATCATGAATGAAATCAATAGAAGAATAAGAAATGGATGGAGTGCTTTTGGGAAGAACAATAGTATTCTGAAGAGTAGCATGCCCCTTTGTTTGAAAAGAAAGGTATTTAACCAATGTGTTTTGCCTGTGCTAACTTATGGAGCAGAAACATGGACGCTAACAAAACGGATGGTACAAAGATTACAAACAACACAGAGAAGTATGGAAATATGTATGCTAGGTATAACTTGAAGTGACAGAAAAAAAATAACCTGGATAAGAAGTCAGACGAAAGTTTTTGACATCATTGAAATAATTAAACGGCTAAAATGGAAATGGGCTGGGCACATTGCAAGAAGACAAGACAATAGATGGAGCACAAAACCCTACAATGGTATCCCAGAGATGTAAAACGGCCAAGACGATGACCTCAAGTAAGATGGAGTGATGCAATCAGAAAAGTAGCCGGTGTAAATTGTATGACTAAAGCACTAGACAGAAAACATTGGAAAAATCTGGGGGAGACCTACATCCAGAAGTGGATTGAAAATGGTTGATGATGATGAAGATGATGATGATTCTTGATAATGGTCAGAAAATATAACGAAAATTGTAGATCAGCTCAATTTATTTAAATGATAATTACATGCAAAATTTTTAAGCTTAAATGTTCAGTGAACACATTTTCAACTAAAATCACTTTAAGAGTTATTTATTGCTATAACTGTTATTTAAGAGATACCTTATTGATGCTAATCTAAAATCATTTATCAATAATAAATAATAGATCATTTTCTGCGCAGACACAAATATCTACTTAATATAAATAATCTAACAGTTTCCTTATTATTGTGAAATATCTCCTTTAGCAATTAGCAATTTTCAAACAATGAATCATCTGAAATGGTGTTATAAAAATTACCTCTCATTTTCTTAGAGAAATAACTTTGTTTATCCTATCAAGATATTCTTCTAATTAGACATTTTTCTCAGTTGTTTAAAAATAATTATATTGATTTATATGTGTTAGTCAAGAACACTTCCTGGTTTCAGTGATTCAACATTTGAAGAAGGAGTTGAAGTGCAACCTTCGGATTAAACGCACGCAGCATTTAACTCTTTAGTTGCGATATTTTTTAATAACGCAACCGGGCAGCCACAAAGCCTGGCTCTTGTTAAAATTAACAAAACGCATGTCTGTATCTGGACGATGTCAATCTTTATTTGTTTCAATATAGTGTTATTTACATCTCGTGTCATTTTACTAGTTCCATAAACACACACAGTTCATTGAACATTAAAAGTTGGAGGCACGCTGCGAGATATTGGATACTTTTTTCAAGCTTGGATTAAGTGTACACTCATCATATATTACTTCAGTGTTCTAAATAAAGTTTTCACCAGTCTTATGTGGAATTGCAACAGACGACGGAGCACCTCGCATCACATTTATTACAGATAAGTACATTTTATCTTATTATTATTATCGGTTTGGCTTTTGTTTTTCACGCTGTTCACCTCATTATTTGAATAATGAGTACCGACTTGGAAGCCGCAAAAAAGGCTGCTGAAGAATTAGAAAAAGCAGCTATAAATTTACGTGGCAGAGCTAAATCTGCTCTGACAAGGATAAACAACTTCATTAACGCTGAGTAAACGTTTCAAAAGAATGATTTGTTCAATAAATTAGAAAAATTAGGGACAGTTTACTCCGATTTTGATAAATATGATGCTCAATTACCAGTTGAAGCATCTGAAATTGAGGAATTTGAAAAAAAAAATGTTATGAAACCAAAGCCAAACTGCAAACGGAACTTGAAAAAGTTACTGTAAATGTGCATGCACCATTTCAAGTGATAAATGATCAGATTCCAGTTGTTAGTTCTACTATTTCTAACAATTTTAAATTGCCTAGGCTCAATATAGAGCAATTTAATGGTGATTTTAAACACTGGCTGTCATTTAAAGATTTATATTTATCATTAGTTCATAACAATGACAGCATAACTAACATACAGAAGTTTCAATATTTAAGAGGGTTACTAGGGGAAGAGCCAGCCTCTATTATAAAACATATTTCTATTTCTGAAAACAGTTATTCAGAAGCGTGGGAAAAATTGCTGTCGAGATATGATAAGAAAAAACAAATTGTTTCCACTTTAGTTAAAACATTCTTGGACATTCCCCCCGTTACTCAAGTGAATGCATTTAACTTACGCTGTTTATCAGATGTATCAGATGAAGTAATTAGAGGCCTTAAATCAATCGATGAAAAGGCATCTGGCCGTGACTTATGGCTAATTCATATTTTATTACAAAAGGTCGATTCTAAAACAAGGGAGGAATGGGCAAAATTGACCTCAAGCGAAGACATTCCGTCTTTTGATCAATTTATTCAGTTTATAAATGATAGATGTTCATCTTTAGAATTGTATAAAAGTGAAAATGAAGGTTCGCATAAACAAGAGAAACAGTATAACGTCAATAGATCTTTTTCCAGTGTCATTAGCAAATGTTTACTATGTAAATTTAATCACTCACTTTACAAGTGTGTTAAATTTAAAGAATTAAGCATCAGAGATAGGAGACAGTTTGTTAAGAAAAACAAGTTATGCAGTAATTGCTTGTCTGACAAGCACACTACCTGGCAATGCAATTCCTCTTACTCTTGTCATAATTGCAAGCTGAAACATCATACTAGTTTATGCGAAAATAAGCTGCAAAATTACGCAATATCAACGTCTCGTTCAAATGAAAAACAGAGCCTCAAAAACAAACCTGATTCAGAGACCGGTTCGATTCCGGATGAGAATAAAAAGGAAATTTCTCCTTCCATAAATGCAGTTCAAACATCTTTCGCACTTTTGCCAACTGCTAGTGTATATATTAATGATTGCATGGGTCAAAAGCACACTTTAAGAATCATGTGTGATAGTGGATCAGAGTCTACATTTGTTTCTGAATCCTGCATGAAAATGTTAGGAATTAAAAGGAAAAATGCTAGGTTCCCCGTAAAAGGTCTGTCTAACTCAAAGATCGCAGTAACTAAGGGTTACGTAATGTTTGATCTTACATCAATTTATAATGCTGACATCAAGTTGTCTGTTAAGGCATTTATTTTAGATGATTTAACTGCTCCGTTACCTGCGGAAAAAATACATGAGAAGCATTTTTCGCATTTAAAGAATATAAACTTAGCGGATCCACATTTCGAGACACCAAATAAAATAGACATTATTCTAGGATCTGATTATTTCTTTTCTATTTTGCTTCCTGGTCAAGTAACAGATACGCAGAGCAATTTAATTACTCAAGATTCAATTTTTGGCTTTCTCGTATCAGGGAAAATGCCACATTCTAGTACATCTCCAAATTCGATACGTAATTTACATATTTATGAAATTAATATTGATAAAGAGTTAAAGCGTTTTTGGGAAGTAGAAGAAGTATTTAATAAGAATACTCAAATGTTGTCACGTGAAGAGCAATTTGTTGAATCACATTTTCAGGAAAATTATTCAATTAATTCCAAAGGTCGTTTTGTGGTTAAGTTGCCTTTTATTCAATCTAAATCAGAATTAGGTAATTCTAAACCTGCCACAATTTCTCGCTTGCTTGCTATGGAAAAGAAATTTAGAGAAAAACCAGAATTTGAAAATCAGTACAAAGAGTTTATGTACGAATATGAAGAATTGGATCACATGGAATTAGTTGCACAAAATGACATTAATAATTATGAAAACAAACACTACTTTCTTCCTCATCATGCGGTTATTAAATCTTCTAGTATCACTACTAAATTAAGGGTAGTTTTTGACGCTTCATGCAAAACTTCAAGTGGTGTTTCCTTGAATTCTATTTTGGGTGTAGGCCCTAAGTTACAACGGGACATTTTCGAAATCTTACTTAATTTTCGATTTCCGAAAATTCTGCGGACATAGAAAAAATGTACCGCCAGATTTTGGTTGCTGAAGATGATCAAATTTATCAGCAAATAGTTTGGAGGTCTAATCCTAATGAGGAAATAAAAAATTAGAAATTGAAAACTGTCACATATGGTTTAGCGCCAGCATCTTTTCTGGCAACTAGATGTAAAACAAATCGCTCAGGATTATACAAAAAATCCTTGCATTTCGCGCATGTTAGAAGAGGATATGTACATGGATGACTTATTATCCGGTACGAATACTGTTAGGGAAGCAATAGAAACTTGCAAAGAAATTACAGATTGTTTAGACGCGCATGGTTTCCACTTGAGGAAGTGGAATTCAAATTCACAGGCATTTCTTAATGAATTTATAGATTCTTCTAGCACTGAATCAAATTTTGAAATCATTCCTAGTGACAACGGAAGCTCCAAAGTTCTAGGCTTAAGTTAAAACTCTTCATCAGATAGTTTTATTTTCATAACTGCATTAACACTCACTCCACCTCTTACAAAGAGATACATTTTAGCCCAGTCTGCACGGATTTTCGACCCGCTAGGTCTAATTTCGCCCTGTACTGTAACTTTAAAGGTATTTTATCAGAAACTTTGGCTTACAAAAGGGGACTGGGACTCTGTTATACCGCAACATCTTGCAGACGAATTGCTACAATTTCAAATTTCCTTTAACGGACTAAATCAATTGTCTGTTCCTAGATGTGTCACGATTTCATCCGGTAACCCATTTGAATTACATGGTTTTTCTGATGCCTCAACATTGGCATATGCTGCCGCAATTTATTGCCGACAAAGTTATAAGGGGAAAATAAACTCTTTGCTCTTAGTTTCTAAAACTAAAATTGCTCCAATCAAACAGATTTCAGTGCCAAAATTAGAACTTTGCGGTGCGCACCTATTATCTAAGCTGTTCCGTTCCGTCATGGAAACCTTAAAGAGTTACAAGTTCGATATTTACGCCTGGACGGACTCAAAAGTCGTCCTTTCTTGGCTATCTGCACATCCGCGTAAATGGAAGACTTTTGTCGCGAACAGAACAGCTCAAATTACAGAAATTCTACCTACAAAGCACTGGAGACATGTCCCATCCAAAGAGAACCCCGCGGATATCACTTCACGCGGTATTGATCCAAAATGTCTTCCAGGTTGCGATTTGTGGTGGAAGGGGCCGAGTTGACTGGTTTTGGACCCATCCAATTGGCCCAAAGACGACTCAAATGCTGAGGAATTTGACGATCAAATCAAAGCCAAACAAAGGTCTGATCCCATTTTTTCCTTTCACACTCACACATCAAATGATCTATTTGATAATTTGTTTCAAAGGCACTCTTTGCTTGCAAAAATTATTCGCATTTTGGCATATTGCCAAATATTTATCAAAAAATGCAAGAAGTCTAACAAAAGATAAATTTCTTCACCATTTCTTACTTACAAAGAAACAAAAGCTGCTGAAGAGAATATTGTTCGTTGGATTCAGAATTCTTACTTTCAGGAAAAATTTAAATGTATCCAAGAACAGAAAGCTTTACCAAAGAAAAGTACGTTACAATCCCTCCACCCGTTTATTGATGATAAGGGTCTATTACGGGTGGGAGGACGCTTACAAAATTCACAATTATCCTTCAACCACAAACATCCTTTAATCTTGCCCTCATAGCATAAAATGGTTGAGTTATTAATACAGCAACAACACATTGGCCATTTACATGCTGGACCTTCGCTGCTATCCCACATCATAAGACAATCTTATTGGATAGTTGGTGGAAAAAAGATCATTAACAAATGCATCAATAGATGTTTAAAATGCTACAGATATAAAAGGTCCATTGCAACCCCTCAACTAATGGGGAATTTGCCAATGCATCGAGTAACCCTGGAACGTCCATTTTTTTTTCCAGCGGTGTCGATTACGCAGGCCCTATATCTATTAAATTTAGTAAGGGTCGGGGTGCAAAAACAACTAAGGGCTATATAGCTTTGTTTTTTTGTTTGGCTACAAAAGCGGTGCATATTGAAGCTGTGAGTGATATGACAGCTGAGACATTTATCGCCGCCCTTCAACGTTTTAGTGCAAGGCGAGGCGCCCCACGGCATCTTTATAGCGACAATGGCACCAATTTTGTCGATGCATCCAGAAAGCTGATCCAGAACATGAAAGCTGGATTCTCAAAATGTTGGACCAAAGAATACCTGGCCTCGCTGCAACCCAGAGCTGAGTGGAAGATCGCCACGCCTAACATCGAGGTGGACCAGGTAGTGTTATTAACGGACGCAACTCAACCGCCTGGAACTTGGCCGTTGGGCCGTATTACAGAGGTCAACCCAGGCAGTGATGGAATCGTCAGGGTGGTTACTGTGCAACGCGGGTCTTCATTCTTCAAACGCCCGGTGCACAAACTAGCATTACTTCCTCAGTATCAGGACTAAGGCCCTGATAGGGGGGGGGGGGGGAGCATGTTCAGTGAACACATTTTCAACTAAAATCACTTTAAGAGTTATTTATTGCTATAACTGTTATTTAAGAGAAACCTTATTGATGCTAATCTAAAATCATTTATCAATAATAAATAATAGATCATTTTCTGTGCAGACACAAATATCTACTTAATATAAACAATCTAACAGTTTCCTTATTATTGTGAAATATCTCCTTTAGCAATTAGCAATTTTCAAACAATGAATCATCTGAAATGGTATTATAAACATTACCTCTCATTTCCTTAGAGAAATAACTTTGTTTATCCTATCAAGATATTCTTCTAATTAGACATTTTTCTCAGTTGTTTAAAAATAATTATTGTGATTTATATGTGTTAGTCAAGGACACTTCCTGGTTTCAGTGATTCAACATTTGAAGAAGGAGTTGAAGTGCAACCTTCGGATTAAACGCACGCAGCATTTAACTCTTTAGCTGCGATATTTTTTAATAACGCAACCGGGCAGCCACAAAGCCTGGCTCTTGTTAAAATTAACAAAACGCATGTCTGTATCTGGACGATGTCAATCTACATTTGTTTCAATATAGTGTTATTTACATCTCGTGTCATTTTACTAGTTCCATAAACACACACAGTTCATCGAATATTAAATATTTTAAATATAAAATCATTATTTTTTCAAAATAATATTGAGTATTAAATTTTATTTAATTATAAAGCATTCAACTAATAATAATAATAAAATAAATCTTATAACTTCTCTTCCTAATAAAATATGTCATTAGTGAAATGAATTATCGGCAAAAATATTGCACATGTTGTCAGACTTCGGCTCGAACCTGCATTCTTTACAAAAATTCAGAGCTTTAAACTGCTGCTTTAACCTACTACGCTAGCGGGAACTCGTTTATCTTTCTTCTAAATTGAAGAGGTTCGAAAAACAATTGATGCATACTCAATTGTCTTGAATTTAAGTTCTGATAGATCTGTTACAGAAATATTTTCTTATAACATTAAATAATAAATTGTGAATACTTTTAAATGAATGAGAAAATTAATTATTATTTATTTTTAAATTCGAAAACGTTTCTTTTCTTTATTGCTGCTTTGTTTATTTATTTAATTTTAATTAAATTCGAAATCTTAACTTATAGAATTTTTCGTCTTTCGTTTTTAAAATGATTTCGTTTTTTCGTATTAACTAGCTGTTTAAACCGTTCTACGCACGAGAGTTCATGAATTTAATTCTAAAACAAAAATAAAAAATAACTGTTTGATTTAGGAAAATATTTTTCTTCTACTGTGCAATTTTTTTTTTAACAAAATTTAATTTATCATGTTAAGATACAGCAGCAGACGGTAAAACGATATCTTTAGAATAAGGAAATAAATAGAATACAAAATTTTGTTGATGTTTGTGATAAAGTGTTTTTCATTATCTTTTTAAAAATGGTAGTAATTGAGTGCAATTAAATAATCTCTAATTATTTGCATTTGAAGTGAAAGAATTATCGTAAATCCCACTAGAGCTTCTTAGTGTTGCAGCGTGGCGTACGCAATATGTATATATCTAATTATTTGCATGTGAGATAAAAGAATTATTGTAGTACCCGCTACAGCTTCTTAGTATTGCATCGTGGCGTAGGTAATATGTATATTTCACATTGGTTAGAACTCGCGCGATTACGGGTTGAACATAAAAAAAGCAAAAATTCGTAAAAGCTATTAAAAAATATTAAAAAAAATCTATTTAAAATTTTCGAATTTTTTGTCCCAACCCTACATGGGCCTTCTAGCATCAACCCGCGTGCCAAATTTCGTAGCCCTATGCCTGCGGTTTCCGAATTTTTGAGGTTACATAGATACGCGCACGGATTTTAATAGGTTAGATCAGGATTCTGGCTGCCGCTCGCCATTGCGCCAAATCGCGACAAAATGTTTCATTTGGCGAGTAAACGGACGATTAGACTCGCCAAATTGCAAATGCTCCATTTTTGCTCATCTTTTTCTGTGTATGCTAGTACCGGCGACACTCGTATTTGAATTATTGGAAGATTAATATTGCTTATCATGTTCAATCGTACCGCATCATTTACATTATTTGTAGCGATAGTAACCCAACACCAGTTCGATTTAGCATTAGCCAAAGTCACAGTAAGGGTTATGCAGACTGTGCCAAATCACCATGTGCTAAAAGGTGATTCTCTATTGTGAGCTAATCACTATGTCTGGAAAAATAAATTCTGGAATTCTAGAAAAACAAAGTTTTCCAAACATAATTTCAAATTTTCAGAATTTATTGAATGTAATATCTTAAAATTCTGAGTTAAGTGGGATTGGAAGTTTTATTTCATAATATTTCATTGAGTTAAATCGGGTTTGGAATTTTGTTCTTGATCACGCAAGACATTTAGAATATAGTTATTTTATCTTTAGTTTCTGTAGCGGATAATTAAATTTAGATGAATAACTAATCTATAAGCACTTACAAAAACCTTATTTTAAACATATTTAAAAAAGGGTCGTACATTAAGGGGTTAAAGATCGAAGTTACAATGTTGTACGACAAATTTATTTTACTATCATTTTCTTTCATTTGGCGTGTGTTTTTTTATTTCTGATTAGCCAAATTGCTAACGCTGGTGAATAGATAGCGGGAACCGTGGGTTAGATGGGTTCGATAGAGTCAATACACATGCGTGCTAGGAATGAACGGAATTTCTCCCTCTTTTTCTGACTTTCGGGAAGAATTCGCGGATAAAACATGTTTTCTAGGAATACGGAAATTAATTGTTAAAAAATGAAGAATTATTTAGTGCATATAGATGAATTTTTCTGACAGTGCATCTTAGGATAATTTAAAATATTTTTTCTTTTAATATGCTTTAAAAAGATTTCTATCCTGAGAAGCACTTTCGTCCAAACTGTATTTTTGTACACCAACTACTACTTCCTTTAGCATTAAATTTTTAAATGTATCAAGGAGTCTTGACCCACCCTGTATATTTGCTCTTATTAACACTTTCCAACATAGTTGAAAAGTGTTTATGAATTCTGTTTGTCTGTCCGTGCTCTAACTCGCGTAAATAAAGTCCGATCGCCATGAAATTGATATATGTTATTGGAATTTACTATGGCATGTTCGGTATTGATAATGAAGTGTGTAGCATTTACTGTTCATTTACAGGGACACTCAAAAGAATTCCGTTACAATACGGTCTATAGGGGGAAATAGTTTGCGGTGTATTTGAATGATATTGGACTTTTTTAAACATATTGAAATTGATATATGTCACTGAAGTTTACTACAAGGTTCTTATAATAGAATGTGATGAACATAGAATTTAGCGTTCACATGCAGTGACACACAAACGAATTTAGCTACAGAAGAAAATGAACAATAATTGAACTATTGAAGACTACGAACAATAATTGTTGGAAGTGCGTTTTGATTTGTGATATGCGTTTTTAAATTTAATTTTTTTTTTTAATTACTTGGTGCATATATATTCTGTAGATCATATACAGGACTGCACAAAAGTTTTCAACAATATCCGTTTATTGGAGCAAATTGCTGAATGGAAATTTTCAACTGTGCTATACATTTAACTGAAGTTTTAGCATACTATGAAGCATACATGCATATCTAGAGATCATATACAGGGCTGCACAAAAAAAATCGTATATTTTCCCGACTATTCATGGTAATAGCAGATTTGGGTTTTCAAATGCTTTCTGCGTTTTCCAAATTGTTCATTTAGACGTCATCTTCCACCTTAGTAAAATGTGAAGTTTTGTTTTAGTATTCTGAATGTGTCGGAAATTGTTTCATGATTGATGCCATACTTTTCGTTCTTGTTATTTCATAAGAAATAAATGATTTCGGAAACAATATTATTTGTTAATAAATCTAAGTATTCTTGTAAAAATTTTACAATAAAGACCTAAAAGAACTGGTTTAATATCAGTTTCAAAATTTCATATTAGTGTTATATTCGAGTCTATCTACGGATGTTAAGGGGCAGAGTACTGTTGAGATAGAAATTTTCTCAATTCATTTAGGACACAAAGGATTGAATATAGCGTTCAGTCTTTTATTGAAATTTAATCCAAATGGTAACTCCCTGATTCCAGTATTCCTTGTGCTTTACAATCAAATTCTAATGATGAATATTACGTCGGCATGACAACGGACATCGGCTGGTTTATCTGCATTCTCTCAACCCTTGGTATCCGGAAAGATTTAAAGGAAGTACTCTAAGAGATTTTGAGGATAATCGCTTTATTAATTGTATTGTTCAGATACAATAGCAGGAAGTTTGAAGATAGTAGATTATCACTCCAGAGAATCATTGAATCAAACGAGAACTTCGCTGTTTTAGCATACTGTATTTAAGGGGACAGTTTACCTTTCCAACAATTTTATTTATTTTTTAAAATATGGTTCAAACTGTAAACTTACTGCATTTCAATGTTCAACTAAAATTACATAAAACGTTTATTTTAACTAAATATTTAATTAAAATTTTTAAAATGTTAACAAAAATTTGAATTTTTTAAAATCCCTACTACATTTTTAAATATTGATATTTTTGCCCATTTTTTTAAGTTTTTCCAATGTGTATTACACACGATTGTGCACGGATTTTTAGATGCATCTAATATTACATTTAATATATTTTTTTACTGATATATATATACAGGGTGCAAAGGGAAGTCCCTTTAACCTGCAAATACTTACGAACGGAGAGAGCTACAGCTATGCAAGTGAAGTAACGGTATAGTAAAGCGACTACGTCCGACCTAATACAAACGACAGCAGCGCCTCTAGTGGCGAAATTTGGAAGATAGCTATAGAAAATCGTAAACGAAAAGAGATAGAGCAAAATTTCCAATTAGAAAGTTTTAGAGCATCAATTAATTTGTACGAAACGACATTTGGTTCACACAGATAAGATAAATCGTCCCCTATACACCCAAAAATGTCTCTACCCCCTAGAGGCCAAAATTTTAATCTAACAGAATTCAAGAGTCCTTGGGGATCAACATGAAAAAGATGTTTATGCATAGTAATAAAATAAATCTTACTTAATTTAGAATTTTTTGCCAAAATAGTCGGATGTCTCTGCTCATAAGATACAGAAACTTTGTTGAGCCTTCCGCCAATACGTAAGGTTCCCTTATCATCTATAAAGGGATTTAAAATATTAAGATTACCTGTCACAGCCTTTTTACTACATAAACATTTTTGTGATACTCTAGTCAAAATGTTTTCAGCTTACTTGACTTCTTCAAAAATCAAGTTACCCTTTCTTTTATCTGCATTTCTACAATTGTATATAAAATCTGTGAACAAAGGAAGAAATATGTAAAAGTTTATAATAGTCATTACTAAGATCAAAAAAGGATAAATTCTCGGTGGCTAGAAATAAAGTCGTTTCAAAGTTATTTTTCCTTTTGGAACATTTCATTTCACTTAAATAGTTTTGACATTCACTTTTTAGTTAGTAAGTCACTTTCAGAAAAAGATGATTGGAAATAACTTGAGGAAAATTCTGGATCCATCGAAAATTCGGGGCGTGTAAACCATTTGGAATTGTTCACAAGGGAGTCCGCACTTATTCCTCGTGAATGAAGATCTGCTGGGTTATTGTCTTTACCTGCACAATGAAACCATGTTTCTGGCTGAGTTAATCTTTGGATTTCATCCACACGATTGGCAACAAAGGACTTCGATTTTCTGCTGAATCCCTTAATCCAGAATAAAGCTATTTTTTAATCTACCCAATGATAGATTTTAAAAGTATTTTTACGATCAATTACCTTTTTAATTTCTGACCCTAAGCCAGGGTTGGCGAACCTTTTAGTTACCACGTGCCAAATTTGATCAAAAAGTATTTTACGTGACCATGACGTGCCAACTAAAAACAAATTTAGTAGGTGTGAAAAACACGGCTTAAAATAACTTAAAATTTTCTATTATGATTTTAAAAATGTGAGGAACATACATGTAGGTATTATACACTATAATAATTATGGAAACAAATATAATTTAGAAATTTATATTAAAAAAATAATGTAATGTAATTTGATTTCTATTGTTGCATCTTAATATCGAGTTAATTTTAATGAAAACTGAACCGGGTTTGTCTGATAAATGCTTTCAGCTTGAGTTTTTTGATATTATTCACTTTTGAAAACAGTTATTCGGAAGCATAGATAGGCAGAAAAACTAACTTTACCATCGGAATTTAGAATAACCAATTCTTGCCGATAGTTTCCAAATATCGTCTTTCTTTGAAAAAAAAAATTGAGACCATTATTAATTAGATTGTTATATAACATGCTGCAATTATTTTTTTCAGTTTCCATTTGCACAAATTTAGAAAAGATTAGTCGCGATTTTTTATGTAATCTCATTTTATTTTGAGTTAGAGCCACAAGCAAGGCCGTGCCAAAATTATTCTTTCGCGTGCCAAAAGTGGCACGCGTGCCATAGGTTCGCCATCCTTGCCCTAAGCAATCTGAGAGTAAAGCACCAATCAACTCTAAGCGTGGCACATTGCGGACGATTAATCCATATAAAACCTATGAAAAACCACCAAATTTTGATAAAGTAACCTATTAAAAACAAAAGATACAAATAACCAGCGAAATATTGTTGAACCATTAAAAGACGTATCATAAACAAATAATAGATCAATTGGATGGATGTAGCAGAAAGCTTATATAGCATTTCACTTCTTCAGGGGTACATGAAATACAAATATAAGCAAAAACGTAGTCGATTTCTATAATAGAATTCAGCAATAAGCTAAAAATTGAATTCCATTATGTACCCGATCGACTATACACCAAAAAGTATAAATTTACCATGCCATATAAATTGAATTAAATAAATAATTAATCAATGCAAGATCCGTAATAATGAACTGTATGAACCAAATTGGAACATTTAAATTTAAGACATACCCAGCAGGAGATTTGCTATGACCATATCATAATCTCAAACATGCATCCTATTTTAGCACAGCAAAAACCCCGCCTAATTAAATGGTACAGTTAAAAGCGAATCCTTACGGTTTCAAATCATCACAGCTTGCAGATAATATTAACATTCTTATAAATATAATAATTATAATTAACTTAAATAGTCCTATATAATAAAAATTATTTTGTGCTATTTTAAGGATTCTGGATTATATTATTACTAAAAAGAAAAAAAAAGACGTAGATGTTTAAAATAAACAGGTAATAAATAAGATAAATAATATAATATAATAAAGTATGACAACATTATTATTTTAGAACTGATTAAATAATTATTTAATGCTGCCATCTACCGAAACTTCAAGAAATTAAAAAGTTAAAAATGTCCATACGTGTTCCCAATCAGAGCTAAAAGAAGAAGAAATAATTTGTAATGGCTCCAAGTATTGGCGATTACCAAAAATAACTGTAGAAAAATTGCATATATATATATATATATATATATATATATATATATACACACATATACACTGGTTTCCAAAAATTAAGGAAAAACAACAAAAGTAGCGATTACTCAAAATGTTACAAGTAGATTTTAATAAAACTGAACCACAGTGTACAACACATAGTAAGGCATAAAATAGCATTAAAAGAAATTACCAGACGATTGTGGTGTTTCAGATATTAATACAATTATAAAATGAACAAAATAAATGTGTCAGTTTGGTATAGGAAAAGTACCTTTAATATGGAGTATGATCACCCCTAGAAGCAATACACCACATACAGCGATGTGTCATACTGTCAATTATGCGATTGATAAGTTTGTTGGGAAGTGTGAGCCATTGATCTTGTAAAGCAGTTGTAAGCGTGGCAAGGGTCTGAGGAGGGAGATTGAGAGCAGTGACACGTCTTCCTAAAGCATCCCAAACATGCTCGATGGGATTCGAGTCCAGTGATCGAGCTAGTCATTTCATTCGCTGAATTGTTTAGTGCTGAAGACAATCTTTTACGATGTGAGACCTGTGCGGTCTAGCGTTATCGTCCTGTAATAGGAAATCATTACCTATTACACCGGCATAAGGGCTCACATAAGCATCAATAACGTCATCTCTATAGACGTGAGCATTCACAGTTCCACGTGGAAAGACATAGAGGTCTGTACGTCCACCCAAAGAGATACCATCCCAAACGCAGGCACTGCCTCCTCCATACGAATTTCTTTTACGAATGTTTGATGGATGATAGTGGGAACCCTGTTCTCTCCAAATCAAATAATGTCTACTATCGCTTTGAAGACTAAACTGGAACACATCCGTGAAGAGAACACGCCTCCATTGATCAGCCATCCAGTGGACATGTTGACGTACCCATCTCAAACGTTCCCTCTGGTGACGTGAGGTGAGCGGCACACAAATGTCTGGTCGCATCGAGTAAAGAGCACCTTCATGAAGCCTTCTACGCACAGTAGACGTTGATACCAACCTTCCAGTGGCTGCAACAAGGGAGGCTCTAAGATGAGAGGGGTTTGCTGTTCTATTCCTTCGTACACATAACCGCAAATATCGGTCATCGATGCTTGTCGTAGCTGTTGCCCGTCCTTGGCTAAATCTTCTCGAAGCCGAACCAGTGGTTTGAAATTGTTTCCAAAGTCTATGAACAACAGAAGGACTCAGATTTAGCCATCTGGTCTCCTCTGTCTGACTTTAGCCTATCTCCAATCTTCCAATAGCTCTATATCGCAGTTACGCGGACAAATGATAACTCGCGATCATACTAATGAATTGGCTATCTCAGTTTTCTTATCTCATAATCACAGCGACACCAGCAGTCGTACTCTCTAGCATGCATTTTTATACTCCTCATAGATGGCGCAATCCGATTGCAGCGCCTCTAAATTGCATTTTGTAATTTTATTCAGAATCTTTTAGTTAGCAACATATGCAAATTTCATACGGATAGGTTAATTTTTGAACGAGTTGTCGCTTTTTTGGTGATTTTTCCTTAATTTTTGGAAACCAGTGTATATATAATGAATTTGAAATCACAAATATGATACACATATAATCACTTTTTATGGCTACGATAACTTCCACAATTCTGCACAAATCTCTTCCAAACTCATACATAAAATTATGGGGCGTAAAATCTCGGTCAAGTTCATTAATGAGCAAAATCGGACCAAGGGGGTGAAAATAGAGAGGGGTTTTGTGAAAACTGAAAAAAAACTCACAACTTCTTAATTATAATACATATCGATTCAGTTTAAAGTTGCAATTACTTCTAAAAAAAGGACCAAAAATTTATGTATGACAGATTTTTGATAAAATAAACAAGTTGGAAATTGCTCGTCAAACGTGGCAAATGAGGTGCGTTCGTACTATAACTAGTTTTATAAGTATTTTTTGCACCGCATATTGTACTGAATGTATATTTTAGTACACTTCAATTAGTGCATATCGATTTTCTTCTTTTTGAAAGGCTGTGAGATAATTAAAATGCACTTGAAATATTTTTTTTCCCATTGGCCGTCATGTAACGGAAAACTTTTGACTGTCCCTGTAATTAAACTATACATCCTATTTTCATAAAATTTGAAATGACTTTAAAAAATTTTGCAACAATTATATATTTAAAATTTCAGACCATCCGAAAAGCTGTAACATCATTAAAATGCACTTGATATAATTTATTCCTATTGGCCGTAATGTAAGGAAAAACTTTTGATTGTCCTTGTAATTAAATTGAACATCCAATTTTCATGAAATCTGATATGACTTGACAAAATTTTGCAACAATTATACATTTAAAATTTCAAAACATACGGAAGGCTCTAACATCATTAAAATGCACTCGCAATAATTTTTTTCCCATTGGCCGTTATGTAACGGAAAACTTTTGAATGTCCCTGTAATTAAACTATACATCTGATTTTCAGAAAACTTGAAATGACTCGACAAAATTTTGCAACAATTATACATTTAAAATTTCAGACCATTCGCAAGGCTGTAACATCATTAAAATGTACTTGCAGTAATTTATTCCCACTGGCCCTAATGTAACGGTAACCTTTTGACTGTCCTTGTAATTAAACTATGCATCCGATTTTAATAAAATTTGAAATGACTCGACAAAATTTTGCAACAATTATATAGTTAAAATTTCAGACCATTCAGTTGGATAGTTTTTGCTCTGTTATATGTGGACAGACGGACTGAACGACGACTATAGGTGCTACGTATTTATATAATTACGAACGCACCTAAAAATGGACTCAAGAGGCGAAAAAAATAGGGTTTGGGGGAGAAAAAATTTCATAACTTCTTCGATTCTCAAGATATCAATTCTAATTAAATTTATTATAAATCTTCTTAATATTACCTGCAACTTTTATATTGACAAGTTTTTGATAAAAGCAATTCGTACCGCAAAAAAAAATAAATAAAATAAAATAAAATAAAAACAAAAACAAAAAGGGGGGGTTGAAGAAGGAAAAATCTTTGCATCTTTGTCAATTCACAAGATATAAAAACCGCGTGAATTTATTATATATCTAGTTAATATTATCTAAAACTTTATGTTAACAAGTTTTAGATAGGACCAATTCTTATAGCAAAAACAAATTAAAAATACATAGCGGTTAAAGAAAAAAATATCGGATTAAGGGTGTACTCGAATCCAAACTGCTTATTTTCTGATTTATTTTTAAATTAATTTTTGCTCTCAAACGCCTCCATTTGGTAGATTTTCTTATTCAGGATCTATATAATGTGCCATAACGTTCGAAATTTTGATAGAGGTAGAATATATTTTTTTTTTAAATGTCAAAGTGGGCATTTTGAACCGAATTTCTCGAAGCGATTGTGTTGGAAACGAAAAATATTGTCTACTGAGAAAATAATTTTCTATAAATCAAATTCTAATTAATTGAACGAAAAATAAAATAATAAAAAAAACTGTTCGCTTATAAGTCTCTTCAAAAATCACGTCCACAAATTTCATGTTTTGCCTTTTAAAAATGTATCTGAAAATGTGTCAGAAAATTTCGAGTTGTTGAGCATGGAAAAGTATTTTTTTTAATACCGCCTTAACATGGTTCTGATAAAACCAGCTCTTATATGAAAATAAATAATGAAGGGAAAAAAAGGTCTTGTGATAGGTCTGCCAATTTTTTACCTTTATGTTTAAAAATGTGTACGTCATTGTGTCAGAAAGTAACAGGCTTGTTGAGCAGTACGGTACAGAACAGCCTTAACATGATTCTGATAAAACCAGATCATACAGAAAAATGAAATTAAAAACTCGTCAAAAGCGGCGAGATAAAATTGTTAAAGTGGGTTTATCTCTAAACATGATTTAGATTTTGTTGTTGAAATTAGTACTTAACTTCGAAATCTATCTGCATGTGTAGGCCGAGCCGACATGGATTTTTAATATAATAGATTGATGAAGTTTTAATTTCGCTAGGAAAGATTAGCCAGGGATAAATGCTAAACTATTTATTTTCTTTTAAGTACAAATGGTTATTTCGTAATGGAGCCTGCACGCAATAGAGGTAGATTTTTAAAAATTATGCTTGAAAATTATTTAAAAAGCCTTAATAAATAAATCAATGAAGATTTTAGTTTTCTAACAAATTGCTGTTGAAAATAGACTTTTTTCCTATATACCGGTGTAAAAATTGAAAATGTGCGATGTTTAGAAATTAAAAAAATTGCAGTAGAAAAAATTGCGAAACTGAAATTTAATCGTCAAATGCTGCCATTCGCAAAATTACGTCAGCGTTATGCACGGACACGTTTGTCCTTTATAATACAGATAGATACTTTTCAAACTTGAAGTCACATTTGTCAGCTACAACTTTGCATGTGAAAATTCATTCTTTTCTTTTGATTTGAGATTCTAATCTGAGTCCCGCCGAGTACAAATTCCAGAAATTGATGTCTTTAGATCAGCCATACTCAACCTGCGGCCCGCGGGCCGTATGTGCACGGTAAAAAAAAAAAAATCCGTTAAAATACGGAAATTGTACTAGCAATCGAGACGCCAGTACTATTTCCGTATTTTAACGAAAAAATTTTTCCGTAAATTCCACAAAAATTCTTTTTTTTTTTCACAATTTTTTTCTGTTCTTTTTTTTTTTTTCATATTTCCGCATTTAAAAATTTCCGTCTCAAAGACAAAATATAATAACTTACACTTTGCTTTTCAAGGATACGTTTACATCAAGTTCGGAAAATCTCGGTCTAATTTAAACAACACTAAATCAACAACACTTACCTTCACGAGATTCGAACCAGGGAACCGCCCTCATCCAGATTAGCGCCCTTAATGATTACGCCACTTTTTCACAAACTACGTGTTCAAATATCACTACTTATTAACCATTTGGAAAAATGGTTGTTCTAGTCAGGGTAGGAAATCAAAAGCATATCTGAAGGTTTTCATTGGTTTAATCCGCATTTTATTCGTTTTTTTATTGATCTATACAGTAATCTGTATTTCCCTTTACTTTCAACAGAGATGGATACCTTCTGTTGCAACTATGACAAAAAAGTAACAAAAAGTACAGAAAAAATGAATAACTCAGAAACAAATTGAGATACAGCTTTCAAACAAATTGCATTTAAAAGTACATTTTTTTTCCTCTATACGACGGTGTAAAAAGTAATATTGTGGGATGTTTAGAAGTTTATGAATGAAATTATTTAAAATGGGTCGTCAGATTTCTTGGAAATCTGACGATGGAAAAGCCTTTTCCCGCACAGCCAATGAAATGCTTGGATAATACATAAGTTTCAGGTGGATAATACGTACGAGTCGCAGGCGATTTTAGGTAGTTTTCATTACAAAAAGCTACCTATTGCAGCCGTTCGGAGGAAAACGATTCCGAAAAATTTTGGTATATTTTCACCGATCATGACCCCTAGACCCCGAAACCACCCTCCGATCAAAATTTATATATATATATATATGCGTGGAGGAATTTGGCCACCTACCCCCCTTATTTTACCATGAATTCACAAAATAAATCACGGCCCTTAATTCCCGGCGGTCTGAATGTTCCTGGTTACGGCAGCGATCAGAAAGACATGAAGACAGAGGGTGCTAAGAATAACCGGGCTCGGCTAGGCTGCCATAAGTTGATGACCTTGGCTACGTATAATGGACGATCCCTATCTTCGGAAAATCGTTTACAGGAACTTGAAGAAGAATTAGAAAGAATCAACTGGGACATCCTAGGATTATGTGAAGTAAGAAGAAAAGGAGAAGAGAAGATAGATCTTGCCAGCGGACATGTATTATACTGCAGAGGCACAGAAGATGGAAGAACAAGCGGTGTAGGATTTCTGATTCATAAAAGGTGGAAGAATCACATCGTAGAATATGATAGTGCATCAGATAGAGTTGCAAGGTTAGTAATACAAGTGTCCAGAAGATACAAGCTGCAAATTACCCAAGTTTATGCACCAACAGTAAGCTATACTGATGAAGAAGTTGAGGATTTCTATGAAGAAGTAGCTTCAATGCATCAAAAGGGTAAATGCTACATAAAATTAATAATGGGAGACTGGAATGCTAGAATTGGAGAAAGAGAGAAAGGTGAGTTATCAGTAGGAAATCATGGATATGGGATGCGAAATGAAAGAGGAAACAGATTGATTGAGTTTGCAGAATGTGAACAGTTGTATATCATGAATTCATTTTTCAAGAAAAAGCCACAAAGAAAATGGACATGGCGTTGTGCAAATGGCTCAACAAGTGAAATCGACTACATCTTAACAAACAAAAAGCATCTTATTCAGGATTGCAGCGTTCTCAATAACTTCAATACAGGAAGTGATCACAGGTTGGTTAGATGCAAACTGCTGTTAAATACTAAAGTGGAAAGAATGAAATTTTTGCAACACTCAAAGAAATCAATCGATATAATAAATCTCCAGAAACATAAAGAAGAATTCCATTTGGAACTTAAAAACCGTTTCCAAGTACTTCAATCAGCTTTAGAAGAAGAGCAAGATGTTACAGTAGTGAACAAGAAACTAGTACTCTACAAGATATTGCAAAGAAGATAGCCGGCGATGCACAAGTAAAGCAGACAAGGAAAATAACAGAAGAAACAAGAAGATTGATGAAGAAACGCAGAGAATTTAAAATGAAGAAAAACGATCCTAAATCAAGAGTTGAATATGCTGAATTATGTAAAACGGTAAGAAAATGTGTTATCAGAAAATTTAACTCTGATCTTGTCAAGAAAATTCTAGAAGATAACAAAAGTTTAAAATCAGCTAGGCGAAAACTTTGTGTTGGAAGAAAAGGTATTTTTGCACTAAAGAGGGCAGATGGAACAATCACCAAAATCAATAAAGAAATAGTACACATTGTCGAAAAATTCTATAACGAATTATATAAATGTGAAGATCAGAGGGAAATCAACTTATGTAATCCACGAGAAAACTTAACAGAAACCGATGCCATAATCCCAGTGACGACAGACGAAGTTTTACAAGCCATTAAATTTATATAAAAAGGTAAATGCCCCGGAAAAGATGGAATTACAATCGACCTTATCAAAGAAGCAGGAGAAGAATTTGCAAAAATGCTATCCTTACTGTTTTCCAAATGTCTCCAGAAGTCAGATGTACCAGAAGATTGGAATAATGCTGTGATGGTGCTACTTTACAAGAAAGGAGAGAAGGAAAACATTAAAAACTACCGTCCAATCAGCTTACTGTCAGTGATTTATAAAATTTTCACCAAAGTTTTAACGACAAGACTTGAATCAGCTCTGGACTCAGCTCAACCTAGAGAACAAGCAGGATTCCGAAGTGGATTCAGCACAATGGATCATATCCAAACGGTAAGGAAACTTATAGAAAAACATAAGGAATATAATTTACCTCTTTGCCTTGCCTTTATTGATTATGAAAAAGCATTTGATTCGGTCTACACATCAGCAGTAGTAGAATCTCTGGAGGACATTGGTATAGACAAACCTTACATCAATATTATAAAGAAGATTTACAAGAAAGCAACAGCAACCATCCGCTTGGACAAAGGAAAAGCAAAGATCAAGCTTGGAAGAGGGGTAAGACAAGGAGACACCATTTCGCCTAAGCTTTTTACTGCTGTCTTAGAAAATATTTTCAAGAAGCTGGATTGGGAAAACAAAGGGATTAGAATAAATGGGGAATATTTAAGTCATCTCCGATTCGCTGACGACATTTTAATTTTCAGTAACAGTCCTGAAGAATTGGAAAATATGCTAAAAGATTTGGCAGAAGCTAGCATTAATGTGGGATTAAAAATAAACTTGGAAAAAACTAAGGTGATGTTCAATTCATTTGCATCAAAAAAGAAAATCGTCTACAACAACACTGAAATTAAAGATGTGCAAAGTTATGTGTACCTTGGGCAAGAAATATCATCTGATAATAGTATCATGAATGAAATCAATAGAAGAATAAGAAATGGATGGAGTGCTTTTGGGAAGAACAATATTATTCTGAAGAGTAGCATGCCCCTGTGTTTGAAAAGAAAGGTATTTAACCAATGTGTTTTGCCTGTCCTAACTTATGGAGCAGAAACATGGACGCTAACAAAACGGATGGTACAAAGATTACAAACAACACAGAGAAGTATGGAAATATGTATGCTAGGTATAACTAGAAGAGACAGAAAAAGAATAACCTGGATAAGAAGTCAGACGAAAGTTTTTGACATCATTGAAGGAATTCAACGGCTAAAATGGAAATGGGCTGGGCACATTGCAAGAAGACAAGACAATAGATGGAGCACAAAACCCTACAATGGTATCCCAGAGATGTAAAACGGCCAAGAAGACGACCTCAAGTAATATGGAGTGATGAAATCAGAAAAGTAGCCGGTGTAAATTGGATGACTAAAGCACTAGACAGGAAACATTGGAAAAATCTGGGGGAGACCTACATCCAGCAGTGGATTGAAAACGGTTGATGGTGAGGATGATGATGATATATATATATATATATCACATCATGTATTAAATGCATTTGTCAGACCCAGAATCCTGCACCATAAATAAACTAAGTATAACCATAAAACATCCAAGAAATTTAAACAGATATAACCTGAACAAGAAAAACAACAAAAGACTGTGGCCTCTTCAGCGGTGGGCATTTTAAAAAGCACAGCAATGTTTCAGACTATGCATTTGATTTATGCTTTGCGACTCTCTGGCCGAAACCCACTGCCACTACTGAATAATAGTTTGTTGTAAATTGTAAATACTCTGAAACATTGTTGCGCTTTTTAAAATGCCCACCGCTGAAGAGGCCACAGCCTTTTGTTGTTTTTTCTTGTTCAGGTTATATCTGTTTAAATTTCTTGGATGTTTTATGGTTATACTTAGTTTATTTATGGTGCAGGATTCTGGGTCTGACAAATGCATTTAATACATAATGTGATATACATAATCTGTGTGGTTATTTTCAGCTGTAGCGCTTATCTCATGGATTTTGTTTTTATTTTTATTTTTATATTTTATTTTTAGTTTTACTCTTAACCTTTTTGAGCTTATATATATATATATATATATAATCTTTGTCATACTGTAACTCTCGTATTTATGAACCGATTTGAATAAAATTTCGTATGTACGTAGTACATACCAATGTCTCAACCGAGTTCGTTGGCCAGCTTCATCCGCCATCTTGTTTCAAAATGGCGGCCATTAAAAAAATTTTTTATTTTAAAATTTAAAATGAGGCACAAAAAAATTAGACATTGAAAAAGATTTTTTTCTTGTGTGTTTGGGCTTGATAAAAAGATTCTGGAGCATTTTTAGTTTCGTCTATATCTTAAAAAATGGCTGAGATATAGCACTTTGAATTTCCAGCATAGCTGACATTTTGAAACGATCTAATTTTTGTCACACGATAATACACGTATTTATGAATCGATTTGGATGTGACAAGGAATGTGCATAGTACATAGCAATGTCTCGACCGAGTTCGTTGGCCAGCCTCATCCGCCATCTTGTTTCAAAATGGCGGCCATTTAAAAATTTAAAAAAAAATAAAATTTAAAAGTGAGGTATAAAATAATTCGAAATTGAAAAAGATTTTTTCCTTATGTGTTTGAGCTTGATACAAAGATTCCAGAACAGTTTTTGTTTCGTCTATATCTTAAAAAACGGTTGAGTTATAGCACTTTTAAATTTTAGTGTGGCTAACATTTTGAAACGATCTGATTTTTGTCACGCGATAATACGCGTATTTATGAACCGATTAGGATGTGACAAGGCATGTGCATAGTACATAGCAATCTCTCCGCCGAGTTCGTTTGCTAACTTCTTCCGCCATCTTGTTTCAAAATGGCGGCCATTTAAAAATTAAAAAAAAATTAATTTAAAATGAGGTACAAAAAGTCCTTTCGGCCAGTGCCGGGAGGAAGAGGTAGCTTTCATATTCATTATTTTAAAAAAGCCAACTTATATCATTCAAACACACGAAGGTCAATTAAGGGGAAACCGAATATAGGAGATTCAATACTAATTTTTATCAATATAATGAATGAGAATTTCGCGAAATTAGTCAGCTTTATCCAAGCTGCTTTTCTTTAAAGTAACTTATATTTGGCTGCCAAATTCGGCGATTTCTTAAAGTGCCTGCCATTTTAAGACAACATGGTGGATGAGGCTAACCAGTGAACTTGGTTGAGACCTTAGTAATTGCTGTGCACATGCTCACTCGCATCGGAATCGGTTGATATATACGAGTGCTGTCGCAGGAAAAAAATCAGATTATTGAAAATGCACCCACATTAGGTATTGAAATTGCTATATCTGAGCCATTTTTTAAGATAAAGACAAACAAAAAATGCTCCTGAATCCTTATATCAAGGTCAAATACTTAAGAAAGAAACCGTTTTCCATTTCTAATTTTTTTGCACCTCACTTTAAATATAATTTTTTTTAATTTAATGGCCGCCATTTTGAAACAAGATGGCTGATGAAGCTGGCCAGCGAACTTGGTCGAGATATTGATGTATACTATCCACATGCCTTCTTACATCGAAATAGGCGAATACGTGTGTTATCGCGTGACAAATACAAGATCGTTTCAAAATGTTAGCCATGCTAGAAATTCAAAGTGCTATAATTCAACCATTTTTTAAGATATAAACAAAAGGACAAATTTTCAGAAACAAAAACTGCTCCGGAATCTTTGTATCAAGGCCAAACACATAAAAAAAATCTTTTTCATTTTCCAATTTTTTAATACCTCATTTTAAATTTTAAATTTATTTTTTTTTAAATGACTATGATATGAATGAATGGTTTAAATGGAATGGTATGTACTATGTACAGACCAAGTTACATCCATATCGGTTCATAAATACGCCTGTTATCGCGGGAGAAAAATCAGGTCGTTTTAAAATGTCAGCCACAATAGAAATTCAAAATGCTATAACTCAGCCATTTTTTTAGATATAGACGAAACAAAAACTGTTCCGGAATCTTTGTATTAAGGTCCAACACATACGAAAAATTTTTTTTTCATTTTCCAATTTTTTGGTATCTCATTTTAAATTTTAATTTTTTTTTAAATTTTTAAATGGCCGCCATTTTCAAACAAAATGGCGGATGAAACTGGACAACGAAGTCCGTCGAGGTACTTGTATGTACTATGTACACACCAAGGTACATCCAAATCGGTTCGTAAATACGCCCGTTATCACGTGACAAAAATCAGGACGTTTCAAAATGTCAGACACACTAGAAATTCAAAATGCTATAACTCAACCATTTTTTATGATATAGATGAAGCAAAAACTGCTCTCGAATCTTTTTATCAAGGTCAAACACATAAGAAAAAAATATTTTTTTCAATTTTCAATTTTTTGGTACCACATTTCAAATTTAAATTTTTCTTAAAAGTTTAAATGGCCGCCATTTTTAAACAAGATGGCGGATGGAGCTGGCCAACGAACTCGGTCGAGACATTGCTATGTACTATGTATAAACGAAGTTACATTAAAATCGGTTCATTAATACGACTTTTATCGCGTGACGAAATTCGGGACGTTTCAAAATGTCAACCACGCTAGAATTTCAAAATGCTATAACTCAGCCATTTTTTAAGATATAGACGAAACAAAAACTGCTCCGGAATCTTTGTATAAAGGTCAAATACATAAGAAAAAAATATTTTTTTCATTTTCAATTTTTTGGTACCACATTTCAAATTTTAATTTTTTTTTAATTTTTTAAATGGCCACAATTTTGAAACAAAATGGCGGATGAAGCTGGCCAACGAACTCGGTCGAGACATTGGTATGCACTATGTACACACCGAATTACATCCAAATCGGTTCATAAATACGAGAGTTACAGTGTGACAAAGGTCAGATATATATGTATGTATGTCAATTTTGAACGGAGGGTGGTTTCGGGGTCTGGGTGTCATGATCGATGAAAATATACCAAAATTTTTTGAAATCGCTTTCCTCCGAACGGCTACAATAGGTAGCTTTTTATAATGAAAGCTACCTAAAAGGATTAAGCCAAGCGTCTCAAACTCAGTATCAGCGGAAAGAAAATATATTGAAATGTAACATAGCTTTATGAGAAGTGCGCATTTTTTAAAGCATGGCATCAATTTCAGCTCAAACTTAAAGTTATTTTTAATTGTAAGGAGAACACTGCATCAAGATGGATAAATAAACCCCAATATTTCTTTTTTTCTGCCACACTGGAAGTAATCCAATTGCCACCATTTTGAAGAAAATTCATAAAAAACTTAAATTTAAAATATAAAAATGGGAATATTAAGAAAAATAGCTAGCGCAGGCATATTTAATAATGAACAGCTTTCATAAAAAAAAATAATAATAATAATAATTAGAAAAATTGGTTCAGTAGAAAGTTCGGAGAAAGATTCTACGTCTAACAAAACTGTCTTGTGTTTTAAATATACGGATTAATTTTTCTCTTTTACTGTAGTAGTTGCCTAGAAACTCTATTTCAAAACGTATCTATTTCATACAAATTACATTTGAAAGCACATATTTTTTCCAATTCGGCTCTGCAAAAATTTAAATTGTACGATTACATGTACGTTAAAATCGTGTTTATATATAAATATATATATACTAGCAGACACGCCCGGCGTTGCCCGGGGGTTTGTAAATAATAACCTTGAACAAAACTTAAGTTTGCATGATTTTATATCTTTGGAAATTCTTTTAAATGAACCTTTAAAGTAACGCGATTTTTAATTTTCGGCTGTAGTGAGTAGATGTAAGTTGATGCTGGAAAAGGAGATTAATGTTCGAAAAAGGTGGTAGATGAGGTACAAAGAAAGACCGGGCCATGGGGGGCCAGATGTTATCTGGAATGTAGTTGGGTATACGAAAATTTTGTAGTGGCTTTAAAGTAGCTGGAAGACGCTAAAACTAAGTTAAAGAAAATTGCAATAGAATAGGTTAGTTTTTAAAGAAGCTGCAACAAAGGCCCCAAGAAGGCGATTAATATTCAAAATTGGTGGTAAAAGAAGGCTGCATTTTTTTTTTTTTTTTATGTAGTAGCTGGAGAAACTAAGAAGTTGTTAGAAAAAAAATTCGTGAATCGAACCATTTTTAAAGTAGCTCTAACAGGGGACCCAAAAGGGTCCAACTGATAGTTGAGAGCAGGGCCTTAAAATGAAAACATGTTTAAATGTTGTAGTACTTAGGGTTTAAGATCTTCAATTAGTCAAAATTAATCATGGGGTATGAAGTAATCATTAGAATTATATTTTAAAGAAATGCGCAAAAATGGTGTAAATGCTTAAAAAGGGGCCCTAGAGCCCCAATAAAAATATGCGGGTGTTGGTCTAGGGGGAAGAGTCCAAGACTCAATTTTAAAATTATGCAATGAGAAGGTGAGAAAATTAGGGTATAAAAAATGCATAGCACACAAAAAGTTCAAGGGGCACCGGATCGGGCCCTACAGGAACCTAAGGTGCCCCAGGATTTTAACTGGAATATAGAAACTGGAGAATAACTAAATGGAAACATGGTTCCAAAAATGAAGATCGGATTAAGAGAGGCAATTTATTAATAATTTACGATGCAAAAGCTTCAAGGGGCCTTGTACCGGGCCCCAAGGGAGAAGGGATTTAAGTGGCTTGTAGTTTGCTATAAATACACTTTTTAGTAATTTTTACTGTAATCTGAGGACTCTAGAAGTATGGTAAAGAAAATTGCAAGGAATTCGGAACATTTTTAAAGAAGATGCACTGAGGGCCCCAAGAAGGCGATTTATATTCAAAATTGATGGTAGTTGAAGTCTGAAATATTTTTTTGTCGTTCATGTAATAGCTGGAGAACCTAAGATTTTGTTAGGAGAAAAAAAGCTAGTGAATAGGACTATTTTTAAGGGAGTTAAAATAGGGGGCACAAAAGGGGCCAACTGATAGTTGAGAACAGGGTCCTAACATGAAAACATGTTACAACGTTTTAGTACTTAGCGTTTTAGATATTCGATTAGTCAAGATTAAGCATAGGGTATGAATTAATCATAAGAATATAATTTGAAAGAAATGTGCAAAAAATTGGGGAAATGCTTAAAAAAGAGTCCAAGGGTCCCAATAAAAATATGTGAGTGGTGGTATAAGGAGAAGATCTCAAGACACAACTTTAAAATTACGCACCGCGAAGCTGAGAAAATTAGGGTGTGAAAAACGCATGGCACACAAATAATTTAACGGGCCCTGGACCGGGCCCTACGGGACCCTAGACGGGCCCATTTTCATAACTGGAATGTAGAAACGGGAGAATGACTAAATGGAGAAAGTATTCAAAAATGAAGATCGGATAAAAAGGAAGCAATTTATTAACAATTTAGTGCACTAAAACTTCAAGGGGCCCTGTACCGGGTCCCTTGCAAGGGAGTCTGGGTCTTAACTGAAATGTAGAAATGGGGTAGAAACTGAATGGAGAATTCATCCCAAAAACGATGAAGATCGGATAGAAAAGAGGCATGTTATTAACAATTTAGTGCACTAAAACTTCAAGAGACCCTTTACTGGGCCCCTTGACAGGGTGCCAGGGTCTTAACTGAAATGTAGAAATGGGTCAGAAACAGAAAGGAGAATTTACTCCAAAAACGACGAAGATCGGATAGAAAAGAGACATGTTATTAAATATTTAGTGCACTAAAACTTCAAGGGGCCCTGTACCGGGGACCATGCAAGGGTGGCAGGGTCTTATCTAAAATGTTGAAATGGGGTAGAAACTGAAAGGAGAATGCACCCCAAAAACGAAGAAGATCGGACAGAAAAGAGGCATGTTATTAACAATTCAGTGCACTAAAACTTCAAGGGGCCCTGTACCGGGCCCCTTGCAAGAGTGCCAGGGTCTTAACTGATCTGTAGAAATGGGGCAAAAATTTTTCCCTGTAAGGAGAATTCACCCCCTAAACGAAGAAGATCGGATAGAGTCTTAACTGAAATGTAGAAATGGGTCAAAAACTAAAAGGAGAATTTATCCCAAAAACGACGAAGATCGGATAGAAAAGAGACATGTTATTAAATATTTAGTGCACTAAAACTTCAAGGGGCCCTGTACCGGGGCCCATGCAAGGGTGGCAGGGTCTTATCTAAAATGTTGAAATGGGGTAGAAACTGAAAGGAGAATGCACCCCAAAAACGAAGAAGATTGGACAGAAAAGAGGCATGTTATTAACAATTCAGTGCACTAAAACTTCAAGGGGCCCTGTACCGGGCCCCTTGCAAGAGTGCCAGGGTCTTAACTGATATGTAGAAATGGGGCAAAAATTGTTCCCTGTAAGGAGAATTCACCCCCTAAACGAAGAAGATCGGATAGAGTCTTAACTGAAATGTAGAAATGGGTCAAAAACTAAAAGGAGAATTTATCCCAAAAACGACGAAGATCGGATAGAAAAGAGACATGTTATTAAATATTTAGTGCACTAAAACTTCAAGGGGCCCTGTACCGGGGCCCATGCAAGGGTGGCAGGGTCTTATCTAAAATATTGAAATGGGGTAGAAACTGAAAGGAGAATGCACCCCAAAAACGAAGAAGATTGGACAGAAAAGAGGCATGTTATTAACAATTCAGTGCACTAAAACTTCAAGGGGCCCTGTACCTGGCCCCTTGCAAGAGTGCCAGGGTCTTAACTGATATGTAGAAATGGGGCAAAAACTGTTCCCTGTAAGGAGAATTCACCCCCTAAACGAAGAAGATCGGATACAAAAGAGGCATGTTATTAACAATTTAGTGCACTAAAACTTCAAGGGGCTCTGTACCGGGCCCCTTGCATGGGTGCCAGGGTCTTAACTGAAATGTAGAAATGGGGCAGAAACTAAAAGGAGAATTCACTCCAAAAACGACGAAGTTCGGATAGAGAAAAGGTATGTTATTAACAATTTAGTGCATAAAAACTTAAAGGGACCCAGGGGTCCCAGCCTTTAAAAAATTAAAAATCTGAGAGGTGCATCAGAACCTATCTTGGGCTTTTTTCAGATTTCTATGTGCAGTAGTTTTCGCTAGCCATCGCACACACGCAGACACACAGAGCGATTTGTTCTTTTATTAGTATAGATTATTCTTTTATTTATTTATTGATGAAGCTTTAATTTCGTTGTGGAAAAATTGCCGGTGAACAATTTTTATTTTTTATGGTCAAATAGTTTATTATTATTTTGTAATGGAGCCAATACACGATAGAGATAAATTTAAAATATGATGCCTGAAAATTATTTTATAAACCATAATATCAGCCCTTTAAGATACAGCTTTTTTTTTAAATGCATTTGAAAGTAGATTTTTTTCCCGTATACGGCGGGGTAAAAATTGGAAATGCGCGATATTTAGAAGATTAAAAAATTGCAGTAGCGAAAATCGGGAAACCGAAATTTCTCCGTGAAGTGTTGCCATTCGCAATGTGACGTCAGCATTACGCACAGATACGTTTGTCCTTTATAATATAGATAGATAGATAGACTAGGGGATCAAACTCGGATCTCCCGGGTTACAGATTATAAGTGAAAACCATTTTTCATTTTAATGTTTTTTTTTCTTTTGATTGCTCGCTAACAATCCCAAAAAGCATTCTTTTTTAAGTATCAATTTTGTATTTAAATAAAATTTTGAAATTTATTAAAAGCGATACTTTCGTATGAGTTCATAGCTGAAGAAATCGTCAAAGATTTAGTTACTTACAGCAGTCATTTATAATTGTAATCATTTCGATTTTTTAAGAGTGTAGTTCAATTACACGTCTGTTAAATTTCTGTTTTATTTATGTTATTGTATGTTATTGATGAATTTTTAACTTCGTTATGGAATATCAGCCGGAAACAAATGCTGAACTATTTATATTAATTTAAGTGCAAACGATGTTATCTCTCATAACTGTCTGCACGGGATAGAGTTATTTTTTTTTTAAATCATGCTTGAAAATTATTTAAGAAACTATAAAAAATGAGTAAATTGCGATGCAGTTTTCAAACAAATTACAATGCATTTTTTAAACAAATTGTGTTTGTAAGTATATATTTTTTGTCTATTCGACAATGTAAAAACTGAAAATGTGTGATTTTTAGAAGTTTAAATTTTTTTAAAAAGGTTGAAAAGCGAAATTTAATCGTCTGCTACTGCCAACATCAAAATGACGTCAGCGTTACGCACAGACACGTTTGTTCTTTACAATAGATAGATAGTAGGTAATTCTTTTTTTAAATATTAAATTCATAAATCATACAATCATGTGCAGAAATTGTGGAAACTACAGAAATCCAGTTATGTTTGGATTTTTAGCTCACAGGCTATCAAAGCCTGAGAGCTTATGTGCCCGCTGGTTCTGTATGTATGTACGTAATGTACGTACGTATGTACGTAACGCGATTACTCTTGCTAGAAATATCCGATTTGTTTCAAATTTTTTTTCTAGGTTCATTCTGATAAGGCGCTTCCCTGATTAGTTTCAGGGGTGCATTGGTTAAGGATAAAGCGGGAAAAGGGGGGCTAGTCCCCCCTTAATTTAGATGAATGTGTTTTTCATGCAGAAATATTCGATTTGCTCCAAATTTGGTATACCGGCTTATTATGTTAAGGAGCTTCCCTGATTAGATTTGGAAGCTCATTACTTAAGTATAAAGGGGGGCTAGCCCCTCCCTTAATTTAGATAAATGGGTTTTTCATGTAGAATTATTCGATTTGCTCCAAATTTGGTATACTGGTTCATTATGTTATGCCTTGATTAAATTTGGAGGTTCATTAGTTACATATAAAGGGAGGAAAGGGGTGCTACTCCCCACTTAATTTAGATAAATGGGTTTTTCATGCAAAAATATTCGATTTGCTCCAAATTTGGTATACCGGTTAATTATGTTAAGCAACTTCCCTAATTAGATTTGGAAGTTCATTACTTATGTGTAAAGGGGGGAAAGGGGGGATACCTCCCCTTAATTTAGGTAAATGGGTTTTTCATGCAGAATTATTCGATTTGCTCTAAATTTGGTATAACGGTTTATTGTGTTAAGGAGCTTCCTTGATTAGTTTTGGGGGTTCATTGGTTAAGGATAAAGGGAGAAAAGGGGGGTTAGTCCACTCCCCCATTAATTCAGATAAATGGGTTTTCCATGCAGGATTATTCTATTTGCTCGGAATTTGGTATACCGGTTTATTATGTTAAAGAACTTCCCTGATTAGTTTTGGGGGCTCATTGGTTAAGGATAAAGGGGGAAAAGGAAGGTTAGTCCACCTCTCTTAATTCAGGTAAATGGGTTTTTCATACAGAGTTATTCGATTTGCTCCAAATTTCGTATACCGGTTTATTATATTAAGCAGCTGTCTTGATTAGATTTGGAGGTTTATTGGTTAAGTATAAAGGGGTAACGGAGGCTAGTCCCTCACTTAATTTAGATAAATAGGTTTTTCATGCAGAATTATTCGATTTGCTTCAAATTTGATATACCAGTTTATTTCGATATGGCTTTCTTCATTTGATTTGGAGGTTTATTGGTTAAGTATAAAAGGGGGAAAGGCGGGCAAGTGTCCCCTCCCCTTAATTTAAATAAATGGGTTTTCATGCAGAATTATCTAATTTAATTTAATTCTTTTTTTCTTGGTTCATTCTGATAAGGAGCTTTTCTGATTAGATTTGAAGGTTCCTTGGCTCAGCATAAAGGAAGAAATGGGGGAGCTAATACACCCCCCCCCCTAAATTTAGCGAAATGATTTTTTTCATGCAGAACTATCTGATTTGCTTCAAATTTGATATACCAGTTTATTATGTTAAGGATCTTCCCTGATTAGATTTGCAGGTTCTTTGGTTAAGTATAAAGGGAGGAAGCGGGGGCTAATCCCTTCATTTATTTTTCGAGCGACATTATTCTTTGAAATAAGAGTATAATATACAATTAGTGTAAATAGCCTGTGAGCTCAACGCCATCAGTTTAACTGGGCAATTTTCTTTTTATTAAGTAATATGTTCATGCAAAAAATCACCATAATAAGAAAATTTCTTCAGAAGATATAAATAAAAATACACAAAATTAATTTATTATTAAAAGCTTTAAATTTAAATAACTTTTATTCCGAAACTTTTGTTCCAAATACCTTCATATTTTGAACCTGGGGTTAAACTTAAACGTAGAATAAAAATATTTAGCCAAAAAACGATGTTACCAGTGGGTATTCGAAAGTTAGTTCAAACTTTAATATGTAGATAACCCCTAAACACTAATCTATGTATTCTATTTAATAGTCAAGTTATTTTCAATCGATTGGCACAAGCATAATTTTTACAGTACGATTTTCAGTAGAATTAGCGTTTGGGGATTACCTCCACCTCACCCAATTGAACGATGGAGTTATGAAGACATATATTGCAGAGTCTATCAGTTTCGAGTGAAGTAACTGAGAAGGTCGTCACAAGATGGCGGCCGATTTTTTACATCGGATCACCAGTTTATAATTACCGCCGAAGCAAACTTTCACCAGTAAATTTTAAATAGAAAAGTTCCCTTTACTTTCGTGGCTTATTCATACAAAATTTCTCTTAAAAATATAATAAAAATTTCTATTTGTTTTTACTGTTGAGAGTTAGCCCGAGTATTATAATCTCTTTCACTGACATTGACAGGAAGTTGTTTAGGGTAAAAATTTCTATTTGTTTTTACTGTTGAGAGTTAGCCCGAGTATTATCTCTTTTACTGACATTGACAGGAAGTTGTTTAGGGTAAAAATTTCTATTTGATTTTACTGTTGAGAGTTAGCCCGAGTATTATAATCTCTTTCACTGACACTCCAGGAAGTTGTTTAGGGTAAAAATTTCTATTTGTTTTTACTGTTGAGAGTTAGCCCGAGTATTATCTCTTTCACTGACACTGCCAGGAAGTTGTTTAGGGTAAAAATTTCTATTTGTTTTTACTGTTGAGAGTTAGCCCGAGTATTATAATCTCTTTCACTGACACTGACAGGAAGTTGTTTAGGGTAAAAATTTCTATTTGTTTTTACTGTTGAGAGTTAGCCCGAGTATTATCTCTTTCACTGACACTGCCAGGAAGTTGTTTAGGGTAAAAATTTCTATTTGTTTTTACTGTTGAGAAGTTAGCCCGAGTATTATAATCTCTTTCACTGACACTGACAGGAAGTTGTTTAGGGTAAAAATTTCTATTTGTTTTTACTGTTGAGAAGTTAGCCCGAGTATTATAATATCTATCACTGACACTGCCAGGAAGTTGTTTAGGGTAAAAATTTCTATTCGTTTTTACTGTTGAGAGTTAGGCCGAGTATTATAATATCTTTCACTGGCACTGACAGGAAGTTGTTTAGGTTGTTACAATACGGTGGAAACGCAGGGCCTGCCTGCAGCAGAAGTAAACAACCAGCAGTAAAAAAAACATTTGTCTTTGGCCATAATTATGACTAAAATTCTTCATAAATAGACGCTTAAATAAAGAGAAAATTTCTATTCAAATTTACTGGTAGAAACTTGATCCGGCTGTAATGAGCCAAAACGAAACCGGTTACAGTTGAAGCTTTACTATTTTGAGGGTACATCATTTCCTTTTACTCATAGTTCCATGAATTGAACAGCCCTGGAAAAAAAGTTCTAACTTTATCTATCTTAACAAGAATAAATAAAGAGAGAAAATGCGCTATTTACAATTGCGGAAAATATTTCGGATCAAATATTGGTACATGCTGCGTGTTTCCCGCAAATCTTAGTTTTAAAATTTTCCAAAATCCACTGTTTGTAAGAATAGATGCTCATAGCAGATTAATTAAAATATAACGCGAGATTATTCGAAGGATTCATTTTCTTGCTAGTTAAAAAGTAAATTTATATTTGCACTAAAAATTGTACGAGAAACGTTAAATTTGATGCACTCAAATACTGAAGTAACTGAAATATAATCTTTAAATTCTATCAATTCATACTTACTTAAAATTTAATCTTTAAGAGAGGCGAGAAAAAATAAGTAAATAAAAATTCAACTTTCAACAAAAAATAATTTAAAAATTTAGACTGGTAGCTGAAAATAGAATGTTCTTTCAGAAAGGTTTTCATTTTGCTTTTTTATAATGTTAGAAAAAGTGTCTGTTTTGGCCTCATATATACTCCATTTTAGTTCGTGTTGAGTAATGAAATCTGATTGGTAGTAAATATAAAAATATATTTTATTTAATCTTTTTAGGGGGTCTCAGGACTCTTAAAATTGAAAAAAAGGGGAAAAAAAAGACCATTTTCAACATATAATATCTTAACATATTTATTTGATTTTAAGGCACTATTTTATATTGGTATGAAATATATAAGTATGTTCTTTCATTTCATGTATTTAAAAAATTGCAAGATGCAGAATTAGAATTTACACGGGGCTCCAAACTGTCAGACATTTGACGAGCAGAAAATCGGCATAACAGCTTACGCGCAGGATTGCAAAATAAATTTTGCAACTAGAATGAGAATTTTGATGCCTACTTATACTCCAGATTATAGTAATTACCGCGAACCTAAATAAATTTTTATTCAAAGCATTTTTATATTTATAATACAAAGTTGTATTTATTACAAAATTTTGAAAATTTCAACAGTATAATCACATAAAAAATATTTTTCTGAGCAATAAAAAGGAAATTTTAGGTTCAGTCTATACAGACTAACATGAAAAAATATTCAGAAGTGTTTGAGATATCCTGCGCGTTATGCTCAAATACGTCGTTTGGAGAAAGATAACTTTAAAGTTTCGGAAACGGCGCTTCAGCTATTGGGCGGGTATAATTCTAAAAGCCATAACTTTTATTCTAATGGGAATTTCCAGGAAACAATTATATCAAAATATTCAGAAAAGGTAGGAGTTTAACATCTAAAAAATTAAAATTTCGAACATTTTGAAGCTTTAAGAGTCCTGAGGCCCCTTAAAGTTCAACATTTTTCAAGTTATATATTACAAAGCAGTAAGCCCGAAAAGTTCGGCTCGGGTGTTTTCAAAAACTACCCGGTGGATTCTTCTGCAGATTGTATCATTTAATAGAGAATATTCCCGCGGTGGTTTATGAGTAAAATATACAGGGATAACTATGATTTTTGGTATTTTATTGATATTTTCGACGAAAGGGTTGCCAGTGATTATATTTTGGCGATAATATTGTTGGTTAAAGTATTGAAACGGCTGTGCCAGATAGAAAATAATCTAACAAATTAAAAGAAAAAACTGTTATTTGTTTAATAAAAAAAAAGAAAGAATCAAAATCCTTTTAATGAGAGGTAAATTTATTAAACGAAAATATTTATCTTAAACATGAAAGGAATGTTTATAAAGCTTAAAAAATAAATTAGTGTGAAAGATGCCATTGATATACATTATCTGGCACTTTATCGCTAGCGCCAGATTAATAAAAATGTGTCTGAAAACTTAATGAAATAAAATCGAAGTTACATTCTTTAGTTTTTTTCTTGTTTTATTTTTTTTTCAATTTAATTATTATTTTTATATAATTCTCCCATTATATGATTTACAGGTGAAACTAAAAGAAGTATTTGTAAAAATGGCTGTATTAGTGAGGTACATGCTATTTATTTATTACTTTGGTCGCCAAACAATGCAATTTTAAGCCAAAAAAAGTCGAAGCGTGAAATAAGCTGAGTGAAGTTCGCAATAATGGAGTTTTTTTTTTTTTTTTTTTTTTTTTTTTTTTTTACGTTTACGAGATCCTTTTAGAGTATTTTTTTTTTTATTCAAGTGTAAATTATAAAAAGCAGCTAAAAAATAATTATGTAGTCTATATTTAAATTTTAGTGTAAATATCTGCCATATACACACATATGCTAAAATAATTTAATTTCAGAGATTTAAAATATTTTTCATCATAGAATGGAATACCGTTACAATGGGAAAATGCCGTTTTGTTTTCCTCAAGCGTGTGATTTTTATATCCTCGAGCTCAGATCATTATTTATGAATTAAATATTGTGTATTATGCTATTTTTTTAACATGTAGAACATATTGTCAATTTCACTTGTAGGAACATTCACTGGTTTAAAAGTTAGGCTATAAGAATATTCTTAGAATATTTCTTCAATTATACGTTATTGTGGTACTACTCGATTATTCCGTCGACCAATTTCGCCAAATTATACAAATCTTCAAGCTATTCACCATATTATAAAAATTGACGTAATTTTTATTTTAAATAACGAGAGAACAAATAAATTAGTAAAACATTAATTAAATACAAATAAAAAATCGAATTAAAAATCACTTGATGACGTAAAAAACACGTGTTTCGTGTTCAATATCGATTGAAAGTTACATTTACGATAATTCAATATTGGCTTTTAATTTTATAGTTTGGCGATAGTTTTTTGTCGACGGATAATCAAGTAGTACCAAAGAATACAAATAAAACGCCGAATTAAAAAGACTTGTTGACGTAACAAACACGTGTAACACGTTTACTTTCAAGTAAATGTGACATGCATGATCATGCATTATTGGCATTTAATCTTACAGCTTGGCGACAGTTTTTTTGGTGGACGGGATAATCAAGTAGTAGCGGAAATAGTAAGCCTAATTTATCTCTCTGTGTTTTTATACTCATTAGAAAAATTCAAAGAAAATCTTTGTTTCAAATATTCACCAAAACGACTAACGCTATTTATCATCGTCATTTCTATTTAAGGTATGGATTTTTGTTGGTAAAAAATCTATAATTGTGTCACTAACAATTTGACCTAATTTAATGCATCGTAATGCGCGTAACTAACTTCGTTTTGTAACTGACTCTGTTACATTTGTAACAATATCGTTGCAAAACACTTCTAATATTTGGCGTCAACATTGGCTTAATATGATTACAGAAAATTAGGAAGATTTTATTGGATGCAAACTAAATGTTTATTTTTCTAACATTATCAGTCATCGAGTTTTTTCTCACGTTAACAAATACATGATTGCAACTGGTCCATAAAAATAAAAGGCAATGAAAATGACGCCCTTTTATTTTTCTCAAACAGTTCAACTTTAAACATCCACGTTTTTTATGCTCCATTTTTCTTTTAAATATGACAGTTAAACCCTTAAATGGTGATTATGGTGGTGGTGGTTATACTAATATGATGGTTAAACTTTGTGTGCAAATAATTTAATACACTTTTGACTATATCTTCTCTTCTGCAATCCAAAAATGGAAACTGTAATAGACCTGCCAGGAGAGGACGTATTTTGCGAAATATAACATAATGTAGAGTGAAGTTTTATTCAAGCTGTTAGAACAAAACATATCGTTAACCTGAGGGGTTCGGAGACCAAGAACTAATAAACGAATATAAACCAACCGAAAATTCTTTAAATTCAATGCTCAATCTCTGCAATCACTGCAGTGTTCTGCAATGTTCAATATTTTAGTAGTGTTGTGACCAAAGAATATTTTAATTAATGTTGTTATAACTGCCTCATTTCCCTACCAAACTCCACTGCAAAGAATCAACTAAAAGAGTTGCTTTTGAACAGCCCAAATTTTGTCCAACACATAAGATCGCAAAAGAAAAATGTACTATCTCAATGGTATTCGCATCGTCTTCAGCAACGCGGAAGGACATTAAATCCATACTGCCTCCTACTGAGACAGGTCCATATCGCTTTAAAATGCAAGGTCAAACTCACCATTTCGTTTGATTCAAGGTTTGCTTGGAAAAATGGACCAGCGCAGCGGGCATAGCCTGCTAGTCATATCATCATCATATATATTATAAAGCAGTAAGCTCTAAAAGTTCCGCTCGAGTGTTTTCAAAAACTACCCGGTGGATTTTTTTTTTTTTTTCTTTTTTCTTTTGCAGAATGTATCATTCGATGGAGAATATTTCCCTGGTGGTTTATAAGTCAAATATACAGGGATAACTATGATTTTTGGTAATAAATCTCGTATTTTATTGTTATTTTGAAGGAAAGGGTTGCCAGTGATTATATTTTGGCGAAAATTGTCATTGATAAATGAATTGAAATGGTTATATCCGTTAGAAAATCTTACAAACATCTTGAAAATAAAAGAAGAAAATTATTACTGATATTTAATTAAAAATAAAACACTTTAATGAGGCATAATATTATAAGACGAAAATATTTTAACTTAAAAATGAAAGAAATATTTGTAATGCTTAAAACATAACTTAACGTGAAACATTACAATTAGAATCAGCATTTGGCGATTTATCCCTTGCGTTACATAGAAAAAAAAATCTGGAAATTTGATTAAAGGAATTTTGAATGAAATTTTTTTTCCCTTTTTATTCTTCTCTTTTTCTTTTTATCTAATTTCCGTATGATATGAGGAGAAATAAATAGACGCAATTATAAAAGTTACTATAATTTGTGAGTTACATATTATTTTTGGTACTACTTAGTTATCCCGTCGACCAATTTCGCCAAATTATATAAATCGCCAAACTACTTGCCAAATTATACAAATTGACGTAATTTTTATTTTAAATAACGAAAGAACAAATAAATTAGTATAACATTAATAAAAATACAAATAAAGCGTTGAAATAAAAATCACTTGATGACGTAAGCACGTGTTACTTGCTTAAAGTCAAGTGAATGTGACATTTACGATCAACCATTGTTGGCATTTAATCTTATAATTTAGCGATAGATTTTTGGTCGACGGGATAACTAAGTAGTACTTGTTTTTTTCTTTGCGATTTTAATCTTACTTTTGTCCCAAAGAATGTGATTTTAAGCCAAAAATGCATACATGTGACATTAGCTTGAGGTGTTTTTTCAAGTGCAGATTATTTTTGGAGTACATTTTAATAACAATTGTAAATTATGTAGACAATTTAACAAATTCAAAATTCAACATTTTTAAATAAAAATTGTTTGCTGAAAAAAAATTACAAGTTTCTAATTGGCCATTTCTTCTTCGATTTTCTTCATCATATTCCCTGTGTTAGACAATATTTTAAAAGATATTGGACTAATCGAGTATTGGATAATCGAGTATCTCCAATGGCATATTTGCTATATCATTGAAAGTTTTGTTGGCACAGATGTCATATACGCACCGAGATAAATAATAGGCTCTAAAATGGCGCTATTTTGTCTGACATGGTAGCCCGCATATTGTTGTTTACTTTAATAAAATGTTTATCTACTTTTATTTTCTTTTTTTTAATTATATAAATTGTTTTGTTCTATAGCTATTATTTAAAAAATTTTTATTTATTGTTAGCTTTTAAAAATAATAGAAAATAATTTAAATATATATATGTAACTGGTATTCGAAAAGGATGTTTCCGCCAAATTGGCGTAAAAGAAAATCGCGCCAAACTCGGTGCATATATGACATGTGTGGCGTTTTATTTAATGGATGAAGGAGACTTCTAGACGGTCAATCAGATTATAGAAAATTAGTCAGATTATTCACGCTGGTGCGATCCTTTTTACGCCAATTTCATATACGCACCAGAGTACTTAACTGGCGCCAAAATGTCATTATTTTGCTTGATATGGTAACCCGGATGTTGTTTTTATTTATTATTAAATTGTTTATTTACATTTATTTTCTTTATACAAAATCTGCAATACAGATATTTTTAATTAAAAATGGAAGAAGTCTAAGATTTATTTCGATTTTATTTGAACGGAATCTAATTTTTTAGGGTGTTTTAAGTATCATATAGTATGAATTTTATTTTTATTTTATAATCTTCAAATGGCTAAAATAATTTGTTACAAAAATTTAACATTAAATGTAGAACTAATTGAATGAAATAACTTAATATCTGTCCTTCTCGGGCTTAAACAATGTAGGAAATAAATTTTGTTTTTTTTTTAATTTGTTCTTCAAATTATGTTTTTGTTTAATTTATTTATTGTTATTCCTTTTTTAAAATATATATATGTAATATGTAACTGGTATTCGAAAAAGAGTTTTCGCCAAATTGGCGTCAGAATAAAATCACGCCAACGTAGTGCGTATGACATCTGTGCCACCATTATTAAGTTTGTGATTTTCATTATGAAGCAAACAATCAAAAGAAAATTTACTATTGGTGCGACTGGAGAATTAACGAGTGCTTGATGTTATTTTAAAAAATTGCCAAATTGGCGATTTTTTTAGTTATTTGTTTACATTATTGTAAATATTATTATTTATATTATTTGTTTACATTATTTGTTTACCTTGTTTGTTTATGTTATTTGTTTACATTGAATCTGAATATTTAGGTTGATAGAATTGGCGTATTTATCACATCACTGCCAAGTCATGCGCCAAGCATTCTGTAATTCTGCGGTTTAACATTACTATTATATATTTTATATCTGCAGTTATTTTACTACTTTATTATTCTGCCGACCAATTTTGCCAAGTTATACAAATCGCCAAGCTATTCACCAAATTATACAAATAGACGTAATTTAGTGGTAAAACTTGGTAGTAAAGCAATAGCACGGTACGCTGTGGACCCAGGTTCGAATCCTGGCCTCGGCTATTTTTTTACTCCAGTTGGGTTTATTGTATTAATTGTGTTTTAAGTCTGTCTTAATATATGTGTACCTTTAATAATTTTAAAAAATGGAAATCAAACATTGATTTATGTGCTTTAATATATATTGTGGATCGATGGAAAAAGTAATTTGTTCATCGTTGTCGCGTCATACAATGCTATCTGATAAATGAACGATGACGTTCCCCAATCTGATTTATTATACCTTAGTGGTAAAGCAACAGCACGGTACGCTGTGGACCCAGGTTCGAATCCTGGCCTCGGCTAATTTTTCACTCCAGTTGGGTTTATTGTATTAATTGTGTTTTAAGTATGTCATAATATATGTGTACCTTTAATAATTTTAAAAAAATGGAAATCAGAGATTGATTTATGTGCTTTAATATATATTGTGGATGGATTGATAAAATAATGTGTTCATAGTTGTCACGTCATCCAGTGCTATCTGATAAATGGACGGTTACGTTCCCCAACTTGGTTTATTAGTGAGAAATTACCGGGCTAGGATATCTACCAGTGGTAGTTTAGTGGTAAAGCAACAGCACGGTACGCTGTGGACCCAGGTTTGAATCCTGGCCCCGGCTAATTTTTCACTCCAATTGGGTTTGTTGTATTAATTGTGTTTTAAGTCTGTCTTAATATATATGTAACTTTAATAATTAATGCAATGTAGTTAGGCACGAAATTTACGTTGTTTTGTAACTAACTCTGTTATTTTTGCAACTATATCTTTGCAAACACTTCTAATATTTGACGTCAACCTTGACTTAATACGATTACGGAATATTAGAAAGATTTTATTGAATGTAAACTAAATATTTATTTTTCTACCATTCAAACAATTCAGCTTTAGAAATCCACGTTTTTTAAGCTTCATTTTTCGTTTAAATATGATGGTTAACACAGCGCTTTGTGTGCAAATAATTTGTTGCACTTTCGACTGTGTTTTCTCTTCTGGAATCCAAAAATGGAAAAGTGTAATAGACCTGCCAGGGGAAGACGTATATTGCGAAACATAACAAAATGTAGAATGAAGTTGATTCAAACTGTTAGAACAAAACATATCGTTAAGCTGAGGGGTTCGGTGTACAAGAACTAGCAAACGATTATGAATCAACCAAATTTAATGGTCAATCTCTGCAATCATTGTAATTTTCATTATTTTAGTAATGTGGTGACTAAAGACTATTTTAATTCCTGTTGTCATAACTGCCTCATTTCATTACCATACTCTACTATAAATGATTAACTTAAATGATAAACTAAAATAAGTTGTTAAGTTGCCCAAATTTTGTCCAACGAATAAGATCGCAAAATAACAACATACTATCGTAATGGTGTTGAATTCGTTTTCAGCAATGCGGAAGGATTTTCCAGGAGAAGGTCCATATTGCTTTAAAATGGAAGTAAAATTCACCATTTCGTTTGATTCAGGGTTCGCTTGGAAAAATAGAGCAGCGCAGCGGGCATAGCCTGCTAGAATATTATAAAGCAGTAAGCTCTAAAAGTTCAGCTCGAATGTTTTCAAAAACTACCCGGTGGATTTTTTTCCAGATTTTATCATTCAATAGAGAATACTCCCGCGCTGATTTATGTGTCAAATATACAGGGATAACCATGATTTTTGGTAATGAATTTCGTATTAATACATGGAAATTATTCCAGAGAGAAACATTTGCCTTGCATACAATATTTCAAATGAAAATCAAATTTCAAAGTAATTGCTTAAGAGGCACAAAGGCCAACATAGGGAAAAAGATTCCTTGCCGGGACTCAAACCCGGGCCATCAGTATAGCGCACTGACGTTCTACCCATTAAACCACATAGAACGATACCCAGCCTGGAAAATTTCTCACTATTATATGTTGGCAAGGCTACAAACGCAGCACAAGATTGAATATTTATCCTGAGCCACCGACCTAGGCTGAACACGAAACTTGTGCTGCGTTTGTAGCCTTGCCAACATATAATAGTGAGAAATTTTCCAGGCTGGGTATCGTTTCATGTGGTTTAGTCGGTAGAACGTCAGTGCGCTATACTGATGGCCCGGGTTCGAGTACCGGCAAGGAATCTTTTTCACTATGTTGGCCTTTGCGCCTCTTAAGCAATTACTTTGAAATTTGATTTTCATTTGAAATATGAATTTCGTATTTTATTGTTATTTTCGACGAAAAAGTTGCTAGTGGTCATTTTTTAGCGAAAAGTTTGCTGATTAAAGAATTGAAATGGAATCCGTCAGAAAATAACACAAACACCTCGCAAATAAATGAAAAAAAAGATACTGATATATCCTTCTATATATAAAAAAAAGTTTTGATTTGGAAATGGACCAATGAAATTCTGCGTAGATATTCCCTGCAGATGGGCATCCAGTTTGAATGCTTAAGCATGGCCTTTCTTCGTTAATATTAAAAAAACTGTTGCATACAAAAATATGAAAATCGGTAGTATTATAGAGAAATGTTTGATAAACACGCTGATGCAGACAGTTTTCAAATCGAAGAATTATTTAAAGAGATATTTAATGCCAAAGTTGGACAAAATCGTCCCATTAAAAAAGTTTTATAGGAGCAAAAACTGTACATAGGAATTTAATCATTTTTAGATCATTTTTTGCGCCAGAATTTCCCGGTGTGCAGACTGCATTTAGTATTTTAATTTGACTCATTTTTTGATATTTTATTTCTATTTTAAATTCTAATTTTCAGCATTTCGAGAAATATTTCTTACATATTTTAGAAAATTGTATTAATTTAAACTGTTGCCAACTGTATAAACAGCGCAAACAATAATGTTTGCTTCAAATTAAAAATTTATTTTACACGTGACTATTATAAACAGAAAATATAAAAAGCAGGAACTCATTGAAAATTACGTCATTAAAAACTATATTGACACGTGAATTTTAAAAGAGAAAGAATATTGTAAAATAATAAATTCATTAACATGCGATAGAAGTCTTAAATAGGAGAATTTCCGTCACTTTTACGTCACATTACACTTATTGCGTAAAATGAACAAAAAATAATATTGCAAAACAGTTTAAATTTGAAAATTGCGCGAGACATTTATTTTATATTTTAAGATGATCATAATATTTCATTTCTAACAAAAGTATTTTTACATGAATATTAAAAAGAGAAAGAAAAGTTTGGTGAAAATTACGTCAGATTATAATTGTCAGATTCAAATTATAATTCAATCTTCCGAAATCTTTTTAAAGCCGATCAAATTAGCGTGCTATTAGAGTCTGCCGTGTCTGAACGGGGGTTGACGAGCGTAGCTTGTAGGAGGCAGAGGCCTCTAATAATTAAAAAAAAATTAATGAGAAATAGTGTTATAAAACGAAAATATTTAATTTAAACATGAAATAAATATTTGTAATGCTTAAAATATAATTTATTAAATTTTACAATTGATACAATATTTGGCGAATTATTGCTTGCGCTGGGTTAAAAAAAATAAATCTGAAAATTTGATTAGACTAATTTTAAATGACAATTTTTTTTTGTTCTTTTCTTTTTATTTTTATCTAACTGCCACATCATGTGACTTACAGGAGAAACAAGCAGATGTAATTGTAAAAGTTGCTGTAATTGTGAGTGGCATAGTATTTGTTTCTTTATGATTTTTAATTTACCTTTGTCGCCAAACAATGTGATTTTAGGCCAAAAGTGCATAAGCATGGCATTATCTTGAGGATGTTCGCAATAAGGATATTTTTTCAAGTGAACGAGATCATTTTTGGAGTGCATTTTTATAATCAATTGTAAATTATATATATCAGTTAATATTTTAAAAATGGAATCAAATATTTAACTTTTAGTTTGAATTTCTACAACATATACATATTATGAAATAATTTTTTAGAGAATGCATTGAAGGGAGATGATAAAAATATCTCGGTGACTCAAATAATCAGAAGGTTTTGTAGAAAAATAAACTTTATTAACACAACAACACATAGTCAAATATTCGCCATCGTCACTGAAAGAATATCTGCCGCTCTCTGCAGAGTTCGAATGTTACTGCGTCACGTGACTTCAAAAGCTCTCCGCAGAAAACGCGGGGGGGGGAAATGCGCCTCATTGCTATTGGCTGGCTCCTCGCGTGCGAGAGAGAGAGAAATAGCAGACGGCTACAGAGTATGCCCCCAGTGACGAAGTCGCGATTACAAAAAGGTAGCAATTAATAAGATACATAAGAAAGGTCTTGAGTAAAATTAAAGTACATATGATGCAAAAAAAAAATAGAAAATATATTATGCATTACATGAAAAACAATACTTTTGAGAAGGAAATAGTATGCACACTATATACATCAAATGTTTTAAACAATATAATCCGTAACGAGATGTTTCGGAAAACGAACTTTACGACCAGATTTGGTGGTAGGGTGTTCAACAGGAGTAGTTGGAAAATTTATGGGCTCATTTCGTTTTTGAGGTTGGGAAGGTGAAATAGAATCTGCTAATTGATACGCAGGTTTAATGCGATCAATAGATACAGTACAGCGCTTCCCGTTTAATTCCAAGTCAAACGTTTTCTCAGACCTGTCAATCACTCGATGAGGTCCTGTATAAGGGGGTGATAAGGGAGGATTGACTTTATCTGATCTAAGAAACACGTGTGAGCAGGTTTTTAATGAGGGATTGACATAAATTTTAGGATTGCCGTGCATTGCAGTGGCAATGGGATTTAACTTTCTCATTTTTTCAGTTAACTCAGTGACGTATGTAAGAGTAGGTGGTTGATTTATAGTTTCAGTGTTTATGAGATCAGAGGGTAGTCTGATATTTGTGCCATAAACAAGTTGAGCACAGGTCGCTTGGATATCATTTTTAAGAGCAGTGCGTAAACCAAGTAAGACAATCGGGAGGATTTCAGTCCATTGAATTTGATTGTGAGCTTTAAGAGAACTCTTAAGATGGCGATGGAATCTTTCAATAAAACCGTTAGACTGTGGATGGTATGCTGTAGTTCTGATGCGTTTACATCCTAATCTATCTGTAAGCTCTTTGAAAAGAGTGGACTCAAAATTTCTACCCTGATCAGTAGTGATGGTAACAGGGGTTCCAAATCTGGAGATCCAACTGTGTATCAATGTACGAGCAGTTGTTTCTGCAGTCATATCAGATGTGGGTATAACTTCGGGCCATCTCGTGAACCTATCAATGATGGTCATGCAATACTGATTGCCATCGGATGATGGTAAAGGTCCGATAAAATCAATATGAATATGGGCAAAACGAGCATCAGGTTCAGAGAATGTACCAATTGGTGATTTGGTGTGTTGAAAGATTTTAGCTTTTTGACATTTCGTACAGCTGCGAACCATAGATTTTATGTCCTTACGCATGCGAGGCCATACAAATCGTTTAGAAATTAAATCTAATGAAGCTGAGATACCAGGATGCGAGAAATAATGTAAGGTTGAAAAAACTGATTGTCGCATACTTTTAGGAACAAATGGTCGAGGATGTTTTTGTGACATATCGCAATATAAATGTACATCTTCGAGTGGAAAATAATGTTTTTCTAATTTTAATGAAGTGGTGTCAAATTCGAGAAGTTGTTTTAGCTCTTCATCATTTGTCTGAGCAGTGGCAAACTCTTTAAAATCTAACACATTAGGAGAAATTGAATCTATCTCAATTCGAGATAATGCATCGGCCACAATGTTGTCAGAGCCTTTAGTATATCTAATATCAGTAGAAAACTGTGAAATATAGTCTAAATGTCTCAATTGACGTGGGCTACATTTATCAGGGATTTGTTGAAATGCGAATGTAAGGGGTTTTTGGTCTGTATAAATAATGAAATTTCGACCTTCTAGCATGTGTCTGAATTTTTTAATAGAACAATAAATAGCAAATAATTCACGATCATAAGTAGACCAATTTCTTTGAGATTTATTTAATTTACAGGAATAAAATGCTATTGGTTCCCATTGGTTTTCGGAGAGTTGCATTAAAGATCCACCAATTGCGACATTGCTGGCATCGACCCATAAGCTTAGCTGGGCGCCAGGAATTGGATGTCGTAATAATGTAGCTCGAGCTATAGCTTCTTTTGAAGCAGTGAAGGAAAGAATGGCTTCATCGTTCCATTGTAATTGCTCAGTTTTGTTAGCATTGGAACTGGGATGTTTTTTCGTATTTTTGTGTCCTTCTAAGAATTTAACGAGTGGAGCTAAAATATCGGCAGCTTTGGGAATGCACCGTCGATAAAAATTGAAAAGACCTAAGTAGCGTCTTAGTTGAGTTAAGGTAGAGGGCTGGGGGAAATCTAGGATGCATTTTACACGATCAGGTAAGGGTTCAATTCCTTCAGCTGAAAGTTTGAATCCTAAAAAATCGATAGTGGATTGGCCAAATTTACATTTATCAACATTAATACACAGGCCATACTCTTTAAGTCTAGAAAACAACAACTCAAGGTGTTCTAAATGTTCAGTTTCATTATTTGATGCAATTAGAAAATCATCAAGAAATGCGTAAACAAATCCTAAGTCACGAATTACGTCATCAATAAATCGTTGAAAAGTTGAGGAAGCGTTACAAAGGCCGAATTGCATACGAGTGCTTTCGAAAAGTCCGAATGGAGTGCAAATCGCAGTTTTATGTACATCATCAGGATTTATGGGAATTTGATGGTAGGCTTTTACAAGATCAATGTGACTGAAGATTTGTTTACCATGTAATTCAGCAGTGAAATCTGCGATACAAGGGATAGGATATTTTTCTTTAACAGTTTGTGCATTTAGAGCACGATAATCACCAACAGGTCTCCAATCGACAGATCCTTTCTTCGGCACCAGGTGCAAAGGCGAAGAGTAATTACTTTTAGAAGGTCTCATATGACCGAGTTGTAGCATGTGCTGAAATTCAGCTTTGGCAATTTTTAACCGATCTGGAGCTAGCCGTCTAGGCTTAGCAGCGACTGGAGGCCCCTTAGTGTTTATATAATGCACAGTATTATGCTTAACCGGTTGGTTAGGATCCGGTAATTTCGTGATTTCAGGAAATTTAAATAATAATTTACCATATATATCATTTACAACATTGGGTTTCACAGAAAATATATTACAAGTACTTAATATAGCAGGAGCTTTTAAATTAGTAGTGGAATCAATAAGACGACGATTCCGTAAATCAAGTTTTAAATTAAAATTATGCAAAAAATCAGCTCCTAAAATAGCACATGAAACATCACAAATATAAAAAGAATATGTAAAATTTCGGCGTAGGCCTAAGTTGATATTAATACATTTACGACCATACACATTAATTTTTGTGCCATTAGCAGCACGAAAGGTTTGAAGAACAGGCTTAGTTTTGTCATTTTTATTCGCGGCCACAAGTGAGGCATCAGATCCAGAATCGACTAGAAAACACATACCTGTATTTCTGTCTCTAACGAAAAGGCGACGAGAAGGTGCTGGGGAGAAGTCCGTCGCCGCTACTCTTCCCGCTTCTGGTTTTCCGAATAGGAACAAGGCGCTAGGCACTTTTTTGCTTTTTCTTGATATTTTTGGTGATACCAACACAATGTTGCATCCCTATGGCGGGACTGAGAACGATTACGCTGATGGTTATCACTTCTAGATACACTTCTGGAACGACGAAGATGAGCGACCTCTTGGCGTAATGCTTGGATTTCTTTTACGAGCATATCAATGGCTGGTGGTGTCTGAGATTCAGTTGTTGGTGTTCGAATCGAAACAGAACTAATGTTGGAAGGCGTTAATTCAATTATTCTATCAGCAATATCCGCCGCTTTATCTGGAGTAATTTTTTCAATGGAAGCTAGAATCGTTTGCACAGTGGTTGGCATTTGTTGAGTAAACAGTTCTAGAAGAAGATCGTTACTAATATTATGGCTTTCAGCCCGTCTTTTCATTAATCGAAGTAATTCAGTTGGTTTTCTGTCACCCAGGCTTTCTCCAGCTAGCAGTTTCCGAATTTCTAAAGTACGACTTTCTCCGCAACGTTCGATAACTTTTGCTTTCAAAATCTGATAAGGATCAGTTGGATCAGGACTCATTATCACATCTCGAACCATAGTAGCAGTAGCAGGCGGTAGATGCGCTACAACATAATTATATTTTGTTTTCGACTCAGTGATAGCTTTAGGAGTAGCTAATTCGAACGTGCTGTCCAGCATATGAAACCATAATGTAGGGTCCACAGAGATATAGGGTGGAATGACTACGGCAGATGTTTCAGCAGTTGCCATTTTGCTAGTTAAACAAAACGTTCCACGAAACAGTTGAATAGTTCGACGTTCTATGAAATAGTTGAAGGTTCAAAAATCCGCGGTCACCATTTTAGAGAATGCATTGAAGGGAGATGATAAAAATATCTCGGTGACTCAAATAATCAGAAGGTTTTGTAGAAAAATAAACTTTATTAACACAACAACACATAGTCAAATATTCGCCATCGTCACTGAAAGAATATCTGCCGCTCTCTGCAGAGTTCGAATGTTACTGCGTCACGTGACTTCAAAAGCTCTCCGCAGAAAACGCGGGGGGAGGAAATGCGCCTCATTGCTATTGGCTGGCTCCTCGCGTGCGAGAGAGAGAGAAATAGCAGACGGCTACAATTTCATACTTTTTAAAAAGTTTTTCGTCATAATTACGGAAGCATGTGATTTTAGGCTTAGATGCCGTATATTACAGCGGCCGCCATCTTGGACGTTTTGAGATTTCTTGGTGATTTTTTGTTGGCGATCTTTATCGATATGGCAAATCCGTTAAGGTTATTTTCAGGGACTGCACTAAAACTCTAAAGCATTTGCTGGGTTTCCCTGGGTGGCCATCCTGGCCATCCTAGCCTAACATGCGCATAAATCGCTGCTTAACGACATTTACTACTTGGCGGAAAAGGAGTTTTCACGCCAAGAAAAAATCCAAGATGGCGGCCAAGGAACAGATATGACATTTGTTCCTGGTTTTATAGACTCCAACTCAGATCAATGAATATTATCCTTTCTTTAAGCAAATGTTATTCATCATATATCATATATATTATATTATATCATCATATATCATATATATTATATTATATCATCATATATCATACATATTATATTATATCATATATATATATATTAAACGAGCAAGAGATTTTCCCGATTATGAATGATATCGTAAACTACTGTATCGATTTTCATGAAACTCGCCTCCTATACTAAATCGGGCCCGAGAAAAAGACCTAGCTAGGTCCCGAATTCAAGAAAATTCGTTTTTACAGGGTAAAACAAGATCTTATCTGAAACTTTTGCTTGCAATAAATCGAAAAATTCTCTTGTAATTTACTCTAAACGTGTTTTCTATACTAATTCGAGCACGAGAAACACATCTAGCTAGGTTTCGAATTCGAGAAAATTCGTTTTGATAGGTTAATACAACCTCAGTACTGAAAATGTTGCTATATATCGAAAACGGCTCGATTTTCACAAAGCTTGACACCTATTCTAATTCGAGCTCAAGAAATCAATCTCGCTAGGTCTTTAATTTGAGAAAAATCGTTTTCTGTGGTTAAAACAAGCTCATTACTCAAAATGGTGGCATTAATCGAAAAAAATTCTGACGATTTTTATGAAATATACTTTATTATAATATCAGAAAACCTTCCAACTATGTCTCGACTTAGGTAGAAAAAAAATGTAATTTTAAGCAATTTTTTTTTATATTTAATCATCCGTAATCGGAATCCTCATCAGCATAATGAAAGGTGATCTCGAAAGTGGCTCTAAAAGATTGCCTTCTACACTTAATTCGAGCACTCGATAACGGCTTATATAGATCAAAAATACGGTAAAATTTGTTTTAACTGACTAGAACAAAAAAAAAATTGATTGATTATACCAACTGTTGATTTCTTGAATTTAAATACTTTTATAAACAGTAGTAATATTTCTTGCTAAAGTAAAGCAATAAAGTAAGTATTCTGTGCTTATACTTTTGCTAAGTTTAAAACCACTGCCATATTGTTACAAACATCTGTATAGTTTAAGGTATATATAAATATTATACAGACATACAAACAATAAATACAATAAACCCAACTGGAGTGAAAAATTAGCCAGAGCCAGGAATCGAACCCGGGACCACAGTATTACAAGACTGCTGCTCTAACCACTGAGCTACTCCGGCCGATGCCCGAGTCTGCAATTTTTCACTAATAAACCATGTTGGGGAAGTCACCAGCCATCTATACAACAGCCTTGGATGGCCGGACAACGATGAATAGATTTTACTATTACATCGATCTACGATAATTATAATAAAACACTCATACTACAATATATATTAAAACACTCATACACACATAAATAACGCCTGCATTCAACAGTTAAAGGTATGTATAAACATTTTATATATACCTTTAACTGTTGAATGCAGGCGTTATTTATGTGTGTATGAGTGTTTTAATCTATATTGTAGAATGAGTGTTTTATTATAATTATCGTAGATCGATGTAATAGTAAAATCTATTCATCGTTGTCCGGTCATCGAAGGCTGTCGTATAGATGGCTGGTGACTTCCCCAACATGGTTTATTAGTGCAAAGTTGCAGACTCAGGCATCGGCCGGAGTAGCCCAGTGGTTAGAGCAGCAGTCTTGTATACTGTGGTCCCGGGTTCGATTCCTGGCTCTGGCTAATTTTTCACTCCAGTTGGGTTTATTGTATTTATTGTTTGTATGTCTGTATAATATTTATATATACCTTTAACTGTTGAATGCATGCGTTATTTATGTGTGTATGAGTGTTTTAATATATATTGTAGTATGAGTGTTTTATTATAACTGTATAGTTTGTTTCCATGGCGATATACCTTGGCGCAAAATTAGAAGCAACTTTAAAAGCAAGATTATTTTTCTGTCAATCTTTCCACATAGCTCATTTTTCTCGCCAACCATTGACTTACACAACATATCTTGTTAATAATCATTTAATGTATAAAACATGGAGTATAGCAATCGGGATATGCTTGATAATCGCATGCATATAAAAATAGTTTATTTTCATCTATTACAATCCAAATTTTCGGCTATATGCAAAGTTTTCTTTTCTTTTCTTTTCTTTTTTTTTTTTTTTCTTTTTTTTACTTTAAAATATATCATTTTGTTACTCGAATAAATGCTTCGGAATAAAAAAATTAAATTTTATATTTCTTACCCCCACTGAATAAATGACACTATATTTAAAAGAAGAAAGTATTTTTTCTCTTTAAAAGTGAAATATGTCAACTATTGCACATCCATGGCATCATTTTCTCCGACTTTTAGTTTCTGACCGTGCTAAGCCTAAGAGCCGTAAATACAACATTAACTCCATGACTTATTGATATTCTACTAATATTTAGTAACTATCGCTTTTCTATGTTTATTGAAAAAAGTAAATATTTCTAATACTGTGAAGTTAGAACTAAAGTATTCATTTTCCTTCAAATTTAGTTAGTATAATTGCAAATTAATTATGTCTTAAGGACGGCCTAAAAAAAACGGGAGTTCAACTTTAACGATAGAATGCCGAGTCCGATTAGAAATACCGAAATTGAAAAGGATATTTCAACATCTAGACGAATGCGTGCTGCTAAAGAAAGAAGCTGACAAAGGAACACAGATATGATATATTGTCTTAATGAATCTGGATCCCAAGAATTAGATCAACTGCGTACATTAAAAAGACGGGAAAGAGTTGACAAAACAAACGAAACCCGCATTCAACCCATACGTGAAATGCAGCATTGATCCATTCAGCACATAGAAAATGAAATAAATAAGCGACAAGATCAAGATTTAGAAGAACAAAGACGCCGTAACTTAATACGCCTGCAAATTTTAGTAAAGAAACGAATGCGAACATGAAAGTGCGCAGTTCACAAAGAAGCAACATACCAAAAATTGGGTTCTTTTAACATTGAATGTATTCATTACAAAGCAATTCATTTTCCAGAAGAACGTGTGTCTAATCAAATTAACCAGGACTAATTTGGCAACTGCTGCTTATATGGGCGAATTAAGCTGGACTTCCCTATATTTCCAAATGAATTGGTCGGTCTCTTTTAAAAATGCCATCCATTTGCTGAAAATTTCCACAAAAAATTTCGCAATTTAAATTCATGCTTTGCTTTGTCTTCATTTAAGGCACATAATGATCGAACAATTAACAGCCATGGTATTTACAGCTTTGTCGCCGGCGGACAAGTTTATCACAAGATGAATATGGCAGCTCATCCAACGAAAAACAACGAAGGTGAATTTGGACGGCCGCAATATGGTCAAATATACTTTTTAAGTTCAGAAGATGCTGTTAACGAAAGACTCGAATATCCTCTCAACCATGGAATCAGACGAAATTTAATGGAACTTTTAGAGCATATTATTCGGTCTCAAAATATGTTTTCGCAATCATTTATGATGATGCGAGAAGTTGAAGAAGAAGTGAATAGACATGTTAAAGCAAAAGGAATAAATGCTCCATATGTCAAACTTCTGGTTACAATGCAAGAAAATTCTGATTACAGAAGATTCAATGTCCCTATGACCAATGATGTATGCACCGTGCTTACACTCAACTGACAAAGCTTTCCATATAACGAAATGGGGGGTACATCAACGTGGAAAACAAATTGTCAATTTGCCTGATATTGATAAACGGATAGAATCATTCACGTATCCACTATTTTACTCCAAAGGAACTTTTGGCTGTTCTGTGGATCTACAATTGCAAACACCTAATACAAGTCGTCAGCATCTTACTCGACTAGAATTAGCACAATATAGAATTGCTTTTCTACTTGAACTTACTAAATACCTTCCTCCAGAATCAGCTATTATAGGTGCAGATTTGCGCCAAATACACTTCAACGTTTTGCATTTTGGTGGTCGCCTTTTCCAACAATACCTCGTTGATACATACATCAGAGTAGAGCACGATAGCATCCAATGGATCATGGCTAATAACAAAAATATTCTTACTGACCAATATTCTGGGGTTACCCACACTATTAAGGCACTCGCTGAAAAGAAAGATGCCGTTGTTGGTGAAAAGATAATACTACCAGCTTTATTCCTTAGATCGACGCGATACTATGTTGAACAGTTCGAAGATGCGATGGCTATTGTCTACAGATATGGATCGCCAGATTTCTTTATCACTGTGACATCAAATCCTGAATGGCCAGAAATTAAAGAGGCATCAAAAGTTGTCTTGGAAAATGGAATAATACATGAGCAACCTGCTCAAGATAGGCCTGATCTCGTCACTAGAGTTTGTAAAATTAAATTCGATGACATTATTGAAGAATTGGACAAAAAACAAGTATTTGGAAAGGTTGCCGCTTACGTTTATACAATAGAATTCCAGAAACATGGCCTCTCACATATGCATCTGCTACTGATTATGACTACTGAAGATAGAATCCGTAACCCAGAGGAACTTGATGACCTGATTTCAGCGGAAATTCCCATTAATAATGATCCTTAATTACGAAGTATGGTGCTAAAATGGGTGATTCACAATCCGTGTGGGAAACTAAACCAAAATGCACCGTGTATGATTAATAAAAATGGGTGCATGAAATGTGGTTTCAACTACGATAAAACGTTTAACGAAATCACTTCTTTAGCGGACGGTGAAAAACCAAGTTATCGACGTAGATATAATCTACAGTTGGATCAACATAGTTTAGAATTTTCGCACAAGCATGCTGTTTATCGAAAGGATATAAATGGTTGCAAAATAACAAGAGATAACCGTCATGTAGCTCCATCCAATGCTTATCTGTTAAAGAGATACAAATGTCATATAAACGTTGAATATGTAGGAAATATCCGTGCTGTAAAATATATCTACAAAGGGAATGATTGTGCAACAATAAAGATCGTTGAAAACCAAAGAAAACTTATGTACAATGAAGTAGACACCTATATTGAAGGTCGATGTATTACTGCACCAGAAGCATGTTGGCGATTATTTGGCAACGAAATTCAAAAGAAATGCTATTCTGTTCAACGCTTAGGTATCCATTTACCAGGTCAATTTCGAATTGCAAACATTGATCTAGCACAAGAAGGATTTAGCAGATACGGACCAGAAAGGTTCAACATTAGAGGCATATTTCCGGCATAATCGAGGTCTAAAAGAAACAGAAGAAAATAATCTTCTGAACGGAAATTCTCAAGAAGTTATGTATCACTACTATTGGCAAATTCCTGAATACTTCAAATGGGATGGAAAATCCAGCGAATTGATTCAAAGAAGTCGCCGTCTGCGCGTTATTGGTCGAATACATAATGTAAATTTCATCTCCCAGCCAGAACTCTACCACTTACGACTGTTGCTGTACCATGTTAAGAATGCAACAAGCTTCGAAGATATAGTAACAGTTGATGGCATTGCATATGCATCATATAAGCAAGTTTGTTCAGTTCGTGGACTAATTTGCGATGACCAACAATGGATTGAAAGTCTGCGAGAATCTGCTATGTCGAAGATGCCTGAAGTCATGAGAACGCTGTTTACACAGATTCTCTTTTTTGGATCTCCTGAAAATCCAAGACGCCTATGGGAAATGTTTAAGACAGATTTGGCTGAAGACTTCATTCGAAAAACAGGACGGATGGTTAATTCTGTCGAAGAAGTGCTTATGCGTGCTGATCGAATTATCGCATTCAAGTTAAATACAGAAGCTACTGAAGGTAGGAATTTCCGATACTGGGTTCATAAACTTGGTATGGACGATATTAATGGATAGGAGAACGTGCTAAATAAAGAAGCAATTAACACCAATGAGTCTATTTCGATTGGAGAATATATGTATCAACTTCTGAAAGGGAGACAAATTGAAATTGTTTATACCATCTTACATTCAGTAAACAATTCATCCCCTCGATCAGTTTCTTTATTGCTGGACCTGGAGGCACTGGAAAGACTTTTGTATACAAAACTATTCATTACATTATTTCAAGACTAAAGCATAAAGTAAACTGTATGGCATTCACTGGGATTGCTTCTATTCTGCTACCTGATGGAAGTACTTCACACAAGACTTTTGGACTTAAAGTTCCATTGACATCGGATTCAATTTCCAACATGAAACATAGATCCGCTAAAGCAGTCGAACTCAGGAAAGTTGATGTATTTTTGATGGATGAAGCTCCTATGCTGCCAAAATACGGACTGCACAACATAAATCAATTGCTGCGCTCTATTGGAAATCCAATTTTGCCATTTGGGGGAAAGATTACGGTCCTAGGAGGGGGCTTCCGTCAATATCTACCCGTCCAACTACGCGCAAGCAGAAGTGAAATATTGTATTTATCAATAAAAAAAGTGAGCTGTGGCACCACTTGAATTCAATTTCATTAACAGATAACACTCGCGTTGATACGGAACAAAGATAATTTGCCAAATATCTTTTGATACTTGGAAATGGGGAGCTACCTGAGTACGCGATGGGTGAAATCAAACTACGGTATATATTACTTTCAAATGGTCATCTCATTGATGAAGTCTTTGGTAACTGCTTAAAGAAAGGAAGTTATGAAGAAATGAAAGATCGAGCTATCCTTGCGCCATTAAATAAAGATGTCAGCAAGATGAACGCCGAAATTATTGAGAAGCTTCCTGGAGAGTATAAAATCTACCGCAGCTACGATTCCGTCAAAGATAAACCTGAAGGAGCAGTCCACTTTACGACGAAATTTCTCAATTCCGTTGAAATAGCTGATTTGCCACCTTATGTAGTTAAAGCTTAAAAATAACTCAATAATCATACTATTGCGCAATTTAGATGTTTCAGAAAGCCTTTGCAATGGAACAAGGCTAATTGTTAATGATCCTTGCAATAACATAATCAAAGCAAAAATAATCACAGGAGAATATTCAGGTATCGAAGAACATATTCCGTATAACTCTCGATTCAAACAGAGGTCAACTTGGATGCACGATGCGAAAGCATCAATTTCCTGTGAGGCCAGCATTTGCAATAACTATACATAAAGCTCAAGGTCAGACCTTCGAATTTGTTGGCGTCGACTTACGGACACCCGTTTTTATGCATGGATTGCTCTACGTTGCATTTTCCAGGGTTAAGAGGCAAAACAACTTAATGTTACTTCTACCTACAGAAAATCCTCATCACACTCATACTGTTGTATGGAAAGAAGTATCTAGACACACGGCAGTGTGTCAGCCAAGTTCGCCTGACATAGCCGTGTGTTATTTACACGAACCATTTCAAGCTGTTTTAGTCAAATTTCAATGCTCTACTACTGAAAATCTATGAGACCTACATACTTGTTATACGAAATGTGTAGTAAGGCCACCCTAATTACCTAAAATCCAAAATTTTATAAATAACGCATAATTAGTTTCCGAGATAATGACATTTGAAAATGTCTGATAATCGATAATTTTACCACTGACTGACTGACTGACTGACTCACTCATCAAAAAGATCTCGTATATCTACTGCAGCGACATACTTCAAATTTGGTGCGAAGTTCGTTTACACTATAAAACTAAGGAAAAAAATAAAAAAATTGTGAAAATCGATGAATTACCCACCTGGGGGTGCCCATTTTTACTTTAACATTACGTCTATTAGGCGAAATTTTAATTTGCCGTAGGAGGGGACGCTGTTCTGTCGCCAAATACCGCCAAGTTTCTCGCCAACATGGCGATATATCGCCAAATTTGGCGACCAAAATTAGTCGCCAAAAGTGACGCCACCTTGGCGATATCTCTAATATTTCGCCAAATTCCCATAGACTTCCATTGTAAACCTATCTACTTACTGGGGTTTATCTAGGTTTACTTGCTTACAGAAAATCAACAAATTGAGATATTCTGTCTGTCACAGAGCCTGTTCTCAGAAACTATACTCGTTGGAGACTTGAAATTTTGCATACTTATAGCTGAACACCACACATCATACGGCAAATTATAAAATTTTGAAAAAGTCGTACATTTAACCCTTTGGACTCCCACATGTGTATTTTAAACAATTATTTCTGTGTGAGCCTCTAACTAGGTTGGAGGCGTGAAATTTGGGATACTTATAGCTGAACACCTCACATCAAATGACAGTCTGTAAAATTTTGAAAAAGTCGTACATTTAACCCTTTGCGCCCCCACATGTGTATTTTAAACAATTCTTTCTAAGTGAGCCCTAATTAGGTTGGAGGGGTGAAATTTTGCATTCTTATAGCTGAACACCTCACAACAAACGAGAAATCATAAAATTTTGAAAAAGTCGAGCATTTAACCCTTTGGGCTCCCCATGTGCATTTTAAACAATTCTTTCAAAGTGAGGCTCTAATTAGGTTGGAGACGTGAAATTTTGTATACTTATAGCTGAACACCTCACATGAAATGACAAACCATAAAATTTTGAAAAAGTCGTACATTTAGCCCTTCGGGCTCTCACATGTGTATTTTAAACAATATTTTCTAAGTGAGCCCCTAATTAGGTTGGAGGCGTGAAAATTTGCATACTTATAGCTGAACCCCATCATGCGACAAATCATAAAATTTTGAAAAAGTCGTACATTTAACCCTTTGAACTTCCACATGCGTATTTTAAGCAATTCTTTCTAACTGAGCCCCTTATTTAACTGCAGACTTGAAATTTTGCATACTTTTAGCAGAACACTTGAGGCCAGGCGACAAATCATAAAATCTTGAAAATGTCTTACGCTTAACCCTTTGAGCTACCACATGTGTATTTTAAGCAATTCTATCTAAGGGAGCCCCTAATTAAGTTGGAGACATGACTTTTTGCATACGTATAGCTGAATAACTCGGACCAAACGACAAATCATAAAATTTTCAAAAAATCTTATATTATTTACTCCACCGGGCTCTAACTTGTGTATTTTAAGCAATTTTTCTAACCTCCACCCTTTTCACCCGGGTAGCACCTTTCTAACTTTTGTAGACACCCCTTTGATCATTCTTTCATATTATGCACCATAGCCTTACATATTTTAGTTCCACTTTTTACCGCCAGGTGCGCCTACTTATCTCGGTGCTATGTGCTCAATCCCCTCGACTAATATATCTACGGATAGTATGTAAAACAGAGTTTCGTTCGGATAAAGGTTTGTTTAGAATAGAGTGCGCCCCTGGTTGCGAAATGTGGAACTAAGATTTTTCAAAAGGATAAAGTATTTTGAAAGGAATATTAAACGAAACCCTCTGTGCGATCTGCGATCACACTTACCCACTTGTTATTTTCAAAATCATCAGAGAAAAGGATATTTAGTTAATTAAATTTGAAAATCCAGGGAGGGGCAATATCCTTCCTCTGCACTGCCTCTTTGCCGGCACCCATGGATGAATGATACATAGTGTGGCATAAGTACATAACTTTATTTTTCACTTTCAGTACAAAAAAGCAGGCCCAGCTATAGGATATTTAATTGGAAAATTTAATAGGAAAATTTAATATAGGAATTTAATAGGAATTGTTGTTTCAGAAACAATAAAAGTTTCGAATCAATACATTTCGTCTCAAAACATGCATTCAATGTAGCAGTATTAAAATATAGATTTCTGCCGCAAACTGACAGCTAAATAGTTTGTTGCAGGAAATTTAATTTATAATTGAATGTTGCTTGGTGAATAAAATAGTCACATGTAAACACATTAAAAAGCATTAAGTGTCTAAATATATTGTAACTTTACAAAAAGTAATGATATCTAACAAAAACATAGCTGTGAAAAAAGGGAGCCAAGTTCTGTAAAGACAATGGCAAGAAAAGAAGTGATATCTAAGTGGGTGCCAAGTTCAAATAAAATTCACTCAAACTTACCTACTGAAGTATTATAGCATTTTTTAAATTGTTTAGAAATAAAAATTATTGATAGCATATTAATAATAAATCTAGAACTTGGCAAGTTTTTGATAAATGTTATGCCTATCAATTTCATGTCTTAATAAAATGGTGATGTTAATATTAATTTCAATGACATTACAAAAAAAAATTAATATAGATATTATTATAATAAAATGACTCATGTTAAAGATTTGATAAACCAATAAATACACAGATACACTCCCGCTCGTCTTTGGTTATCACTCTAGCACCCACCTCCAGAAACCTCAATGCAAACAGACTAAGATGCCTGACAAAGAGACAGATATACTTACGCTTGTTCTTGGTCATCACTCTAGAGACTGCACCCCTTTAACCCTTTCAGGGGCAAATAACTTTTATTCGTGAAATGCTGAAATGATTGAATCATACCAGAATCTACAAAATAAATTTATTTCAAAATGGGTAAAAGCTTCTTTTCACGTATTTAATAAAATTAAACTTTTTAGTCCTGAATTCTAGTATCAATGTGGAATTTTGCAGTTAAATTAGGTGGGATATATTTTATCCCACCGCCCTTCAAGGTGAAGGAGCTCACTCAAATTAAGGCTTCCAATCATGAAATAACAAGATTTGATATGATAATGCCATTATTAAAAATAAATGACTCGTAAGTAAAAACTTGCCAAGTTCTAGATTTATTATTAATTTGCTATCAATAATTTTTATTTCTAAACAATTTAAAAAATGCTATAATACTTCAGTATGTAAGTTTGAGTGAATTTTATTTGAACTTGGCACCCACTTAGATATCACTTCTTTTCTTGCCATTGTCTTTACAGAACTTGGCTCCCTTTTTTCACAGCTATGTTTTTGTTAGATTGAATACACCAACAACCAATCAACTTAGTATTTAAAAGAGTGCAGAAGTTCGTAACAAAATGGTTTACTAGAAAGTACTAAGAAAGCGATATAGATTTGTCAATAAATAAAAAGCTCAAAAAACGAATATGTAGTATGTGTTATTATTATTTTTAGAAAGTAGAAATGACATTTTCATGTAGAAATAAATACGTTAAATAATAAATAAATAACATTTTTTCAATGCAATATAATCGCAGAATAAAAAAATCACCGAGTGATGCTCGATGTACCAGGTACTTGTTTATTAACCATTTGGAAAAATGGTTATTGTCCTCTGTCAGGGTAGGAAATCAAAATCATATCTGAAGCGTTTTATTAGTTGAATCCGCATGTTATTCGTTTCCTGATTGTTCTATACAGTAATCTGTATTTTCCCTTTACTTTCAACAGAGATGGATACTTCTGTTGCCACTATGACAAAAAAGTAATAAAAACTACAAAAAAAAAATTTATAATTCAGAAACAAATTGAGATACAGCTTTCAAACAAATTGCATTTAAAAGTACATTTTTTTCTGTATACGTCGGTGTAAAAAGTAATATTGTGGGATGTTCAGAAGTTTAAGAATGAAATTTCATTTAAAATTGGTCTAGGAATATTAATGTTTAATCCATGGCGTACGTAATGAATGACCAGCTCCGTAGAAGTTTAAAAATTTACAGTACCGAAAAATCTAATACATGGCGTACGTAATGTATGATCAACTCCGTGCGATTTTTTGTGTCTTAAATTTTAATCTTTGAAAAAATCATTTTCCAAATGGTCCTTGTAATTTGTTAAATTGAATTTTATTTATTTATTTTTTTTTTTTAATATTTCTTTGGCCATAACGCCAATTTCACTTATAGGAAAATGCACAGTTTCAAAATTTAGGAACTGAAAATTATTCTTAAGGAAATTTATGCAATCATGTGTTATTACTATCAAAAAATTCAACGTTTTGAAATAAAAATTGCTTGCGGAAAAAATATGCAAGTCTTTTTTAATTCGTTATTTCTTCTTCGTTTTTCTTCATATTTTCCCTTCTGTTACACTCTAAGTTAAAATGTCTGAAATTCAAACACTTAAGTGTCTGAAGCGGAGTGTTAAATTTTCAGACGTTTTAAAATGCCTTAATTTTTTCAGACACTTTATGCGTCTGAATTTCAGACACTTCATGTATCTAAATCGCAGCCGTTATTTTTTTTTTTTTTTTTTTTTTTTTTTTTTTGTAATCATTATACGTAGCCATGTTTGACTACATTGAATCCTGAAAAAATATTTGACTTTGGTTCTGCTCCCCCCACTTCCTCCATTTTAGAGGCTCCTAATGTCGGTATACCATTTTCGTAAACCTGATACTTTATCTTTTTCAACGTCGCACTCATTATAATTAGTCCAGTCAAATTAGAGTTTGAAGTGGAAAATTCTGGTGTAATTATTTTTAATGTCTTACTTTATGTTTTCGGGGGTGCTGATTACGAATCTGAAGTTGTCCAACAAAATTTCTCTCGGCAAATGTGAAAAATCGTGGAAAACCCACTAAAAATCTCAGATTTTTTTGGTTTTTGGCTTATAACTTGCAAAGTAAGCTTTTTACGCAAAAGGTGACCCAATATTAAAATACAGACGAGAAAATTACCTACAATTCCTGTTCTTATAATTTTTTTTTTTTTGTACAATATACGGCTTCCGTAGAGGCGTTAAAAAAAGGCGAAAACCAGTAATTTTGGAAAATCGCAAAACAGATATTCTTATCCTTTCCGCTCATAACACTAAAAGTAAGCATTTCACTGTAAACATTTGCAAACGTACTCACTTATTATTAGGTTACATATTTTTATGATGTAGGTATACAGTGTGACCTCGAAAATCCGGCATTCAGAGATCCGGCAACTTAAAAAATCCGGCATCAAAGTCATCTCCCCTTCTCTTTTTTCACTTCCAACTTATGGCAAAAGTAAAAATAGCAATTATTTTCGAATTAAAAATCGAGATAAAAAAAAAACAATGCATCAGCTGATAGCGATATCGCTGACGCTGTGCTAAATAGAGCCCTCGATAACACTGGTAGCTGCTCAGAGGAACGAGGTAAGGACCTGGCAGAAGATAAGGTCTCACCAAAAAAATGTATACATTTGACCAGAAAATTAACATAATCTTCAAAGAAACAAGACTGTATTTCCGAAATTGATACAATTCTCTACAATTTATGTGCAAGTCATTTTTTTGGACCTCGAATAGTTATAAGAAAAACAATGACGAATGCACGAAGTATTAAGCTGCCTCTTTATTGAAAACATACAAAATGCATCATTAGACGTCTGTATATGTGAAACGTAAACGTTAGGTTTTATAGATACAACAAAAAGATAAAAAGTGATTAATGATCGGTTAGTGTTTAATGTTATAGTCCAGGCATTTTGTGATTGAACATGGGCAAAATTGCAATAGAAGCTTTTTACAGAATTTTTTAATCAGGAACTACTGCTTAATAGCATACTAAAAATCAGACAAAATCTGAGCATGGGAACACCCCTATATACGGATTTCAAAATGGCGGAGGGGATTTTCAGGAACTAAGGCAGAGAATATATCGCTTACGGAAATATATCGCTTTATTTTCACAATTTAACTTTGAAGTATAGTCAAAAACGATAAACAGTACACAAAAGTCTACTATTTCTGACAAATTACTGCTTAAGTTCATTTTTACAGAAATGTTCCAGTGAAGAAAAAAAACGTATCAATAGTTTTCATCATATTTATAATTAGAAGTTAGGTAGTTCTTGTTACATCCATTGACTTGGCACACCCCAGAAGCTGTAGAACAGGGCAATCAATTACGCTTGCATCAGCATCGTAAAGTAGCACAGTTTGTCTTTCAAGAACATGGAATCATATTAAGTAAATAATCTGTAGCTGGTAGTCACTCGCAGAGTATTGGGTAGCACGAGTGTTTTTTTACATACCAGCCCCATTCTGCTGGCTTGGTTCTTTCTTCCGATATTTATTTGTAAGTAAGTGTGATAGCTATCATATTTTGTAGAAGAATCGGTCGGAGGCAAACGTTCAGGTGTAATAAATGATTTTACTGTAGTTACTTTCCTTACCAACATTTGGGGACATAGTTTGTCTATAGAATCCAGTGCCTTGCAGTCATAAAACAGAAGCATTGCTTTTCTTCCAGCCTCAGCCATATCTGAATGTAGGCTTGAATTTGAATGTAGGCTGAATATTTTTGCAATAGAACGGAGCTCTGTCTTGTTTATCTGTTTGAGAAATTATGAGGATTTCCCAATCGAAAAAATTCTGGATGCTGTATCGCAGCCCGTGAAAGCATGAAGAAACAGAAGGAAGTTGCAATTTTCACGACCTAACAGAGATTGCATGTTGAGGATATGATAGACTGGTTTGGAACATGATCCTCGTCTTATGTCACTGCGATAGTATAGCTTGAAGCCATTATCCTTTGCCTGTTAAAGAAGGAGAATCAGCAAGTCGGTATCTTCACCTATTACAGTGGTATGTGCATGTGCATTTTCTGAAGATGAGACTGGAGCACGAACAATGTCTATATTGGCATCCCCATCTGTGTTGGGAACAGTACAGCCTTGTTTCTTAAGCAATTCGCCTATGAGGGAAGTCATTACTTGCTTGTTTTTTCATTGTCCAGAAACTCTTCCTTTTTTCCAATAAATTTCTCGTATGGGCTGAAATTAATATCTCTACTGTTTATTTTTTGTAGCGTCATCTGTGAGCCACATCATTGATTGTTGGATACCCAATGTAATTATCAAAAACCATGATAGGTTTTCCATATTGTTTAACAATAAAATCAGCGTAAGACGTAGCAATGTTTTCATATGTATCATTTTTTACACCAGGAAATGCGACGCAAGAAAGATCCTCCATCCAATATGTACCTTTCTGTACTTTCCACGTTGTCATATTTTTCATTGTGTAAATTTTTAATGTGTTTGACTAGTGCTTGAGCTAACTGAGATTTGTCTGAATTCCTCATCATACTTGGTGATTCAAATAATGCTGCAGGGTACGCACACGGTTCATAACGCATGACATCTCCGAGATTCATTTCACCACAAGTGCCAGTAATCATCATTCTTTGGAAGAGGAGCGCTGGATCTATTTGTATATCTAAGTCATCTTTATAACTACAAATGGCGGCAGCAGATCCTAGAGTTTTCACTTTCTTTGACCTTTTAGCCGAATACCTAAATATATCCTTCCCTATCATTTTGGAGATGATGATCATACCAAATAAGTGCAACTCATCAACATTAACTTCTTTTTTAGCTGTTACGCCTGTAACAATTTTGCGTAGAGTAGAATCAGAATGAAATGGCGATATGTGTTCCAGTACATCGCCCACTTTTTAAATGTCATTGCTGCTCCTCTTCTGTCTGCTGTCTCTTATATGTATTTTTGATAATTTTATAAAAGTTACACACTCCCAATGTTATTCCTATTGGAGTTTGAAGCTAAAAGTTAGCATAGAACACAATTTTTAACTATTTTCAAAACATCATTTAGTACACTTAAAATTGATATTTTGAATTGAAACTGGCAACAGAGCAAAGTATATACACTTACGTTAATAAAAAGCACAGTATGGAGCTGTTTATAGCATTTATTATGTACGTTAGAGGTTAGAGATTAATTAAAAATGGTTAACATTACAATAATCTCCACAGAGATGCATTATTAAATGGCCGCCAATGGTAAAGCATGTACATTTCAGAGGCTCATTAAAATACTAAAATTTATAAAAATAATCTAAAACTCACTCACTAGTGTTGTATAAGCTTCAAATTACACAAATAATGTAGTAATCCGCTGTTAAATAATCATTTAACACCATAAATATAATCTTGAAAAACACTGACATGACAAACTACTCTGGTCAGATCACAATCACAGCACAGCCTGTATAAAAAATATCGATATCTTTGCTTAAAGTCCCCTTAACAAAGTAAATTGGTGATGAAATGTCCCTAAATGAGGGGTCGTGCGTGTCCTGAAATTTTATAGCCAGGAAATTTTTCGGTACCAGTATTTTCTTATAGAAAATTACTTCTTAAATAAGGCGAAATTTCGCGCGTTTAAGCTAGATTTATTCTTCTATTAAAAAATACTGATATTTGCCCTGAAAAATTCCCTAAAGCATATTATTAAAAATGTTCCGATGCCTGGGAAAGTTATGCACAACTAGCATTTATAAGCACTGGAATCGATTTGGAGCCAGTTGCAATTGCGGATACATGCAATAGAGAAACGGGATTAACAGAAAGTAGAGAATTTTAAAAGAACTGTATCTCGCGAACCACTGGACCGATTTTGATGCGGAAGGGCTTAAAATGTTCAGGAAGACTTAATATGTAGAAAGAAAATATAGTATAGAGCTTGCCTGAGGCCGGAGATATATATCCCCATCGCCGGAGCTTGAAAAACTCACCGCATACCGGATGACTGTTAGGAGATCGGTCTAGTAGTAATACAGTTTAGAATGAGTTATAGATACTTTACTTTATCTGTTCCAAAAGCATTATTGGTTGTCAGTTGTTCGATAAAAAATGAATATTTGCAGTCCAAATTGTTTAGTGCTGCCCTCTGTCGTCTTCCGTCTCAACTAAAAGCTATACAACAGCACAACAACGCAAAACGGCATATGATTCAGTCCGTTTTGAAATCCGTTTTTAAGAGTGTTCCCGTGATTGGATTTTGTCTGATTTTGGTTATATTTCTCAGTAATGGTTACGGATTAAAAATCAGTTAACAGAGCTTCTATTGCAATTTTGCTCGGGTTGAAGGTGTATTTACTTTAATTTGCCTGGACTATTATGCAGTATAATAAAATAGGTAGGTAAATATTTTTTTTATACAACACTTATTATTAAATGATTATTGACTTGAAATGACACTCATTAGTCAAACCGATCCCTCTTGGCCAAAGGTTGCATGATTTCAGGCATGCCTTCCAATTCTTCAATACCTAAAAAAAAAAATTAAATATAATATTTATTTAAGCACCTGGGCGCGAAAGAGCCGTTTTCGTCCCGAGGGAGAAGATTGCTGCCCCAGCCGTAGGCGAAGGCTGCAAACACCCAAGGGTCGAAGCTTAGGCTTCTGAGCAGCTCTGGTGCACGTAGTATTTTTAAAAACGGTGGAACTAATTGTAATTAATTAAGTAAGTAATGATTCATGCAACATTTTATCATAACATGATTTTTACGTCTTTCTTTCGTTACCCCTCTATTACAACTCACGTCATGAATAGGTTACTTTTGGACCTAAATTTAGAAAACATATTAGCCTATTATTTTACGAACAACCGTTTAAAAAAAAATAATTTATGATTTATTTCTAATTTTTTGAAAATTGAGTAGTTATACCACTGTATTACGATAAATATTTTGATCACAAAAATAAACTAGTCGGATGTACCAATCCCAAAACTTTCTTTTATCTCATACATGTTAATACTTCAAAATTCGCTATCACACTACCAAAATTAAATGGCAATCTATGCATCTCATGAGGATTCTAACGATATGAAATTCCGTGCATTAGTTCTTGAGATATGACTATCGCTGAAATCGTCTGAATTCAGCAAAATGCTGCCTAGCAGCGCCACCTATTGGGTGATTTATACCAAATCCTAATCAGCAACAATTTATGTCAACGTCTGACTGAATCTGAAGTTTGGAGAAAATCCGTACATTAGTTTTTGAGATAGAGCAATAGCGAAAATCGTGAAAATTTCTGCATAGCAGCGCCACCTATTGGGTGATTAACACCAAAACCTAATTAACAACAACTTGTGTCAACATACAACTAAATCTGAAGTTAGATGAAAATTGGTCCATTAGTTCTATTGATAGAGCTATTGAGGCAATCGTGGAAAAGGCAGCAGAGAAGCGCCACCTGTTGGGCGATTTACACCAACACCTAATCAGTAGCAAGTCATATCAAGGACTAACTTAATCTGAAGTTTGACGAAAATACGTGCGTTAGTTCTTAAGATAGAGCTATTGGGGAAATCGTGTAAATACTGCAAAATTCATCATAACAGCGCCACCTGTTGGGCGATTTACACCAAAACGTAATCATCATCAATTCATATCAAGGACTAACTAAATCTGAAGTTTGATCAAAATCCGTGCATTAGTTCTTGAGATAGAGCTATTGCGAAAATCGTGAAAAAGGCAGCATTGCAGCGCCACCTGTTGAGCGATTTACACCAAAAACTAATCAGCATCAATTTGTATTAGGCACTAGCTGAATATCAATTTTTATTAAATTCCGTGCATTAGTTCTTGAGATAGAGCGCCCACAAAATTTGTGTCACATACACACAGACAGACAGACAGACAGACTCACAGAGTCACAGACAGACATTTTGTAAAAACATGTTTTTTGGAATCTCTGACCCCTAAAACATGTAAATCCGTCGAAAACCGGAATTCGAAAATTTTCATGAATCCAATACTTTCTTCTTGTAAAGATAGAAGAAAGTAAAAAGTTAGTGAAAAAGTAAAGGTGAAATGGAATTATTTATACATATTTACCTTCAAGTACTTCAGGGAATTCCGGATCATCCTCGCCTTCCTCTATTTCAGTAAAAGGCATGTTATTGCAACTGCTTTCGCAGTTTACACACATATTGGAGCACTTGAGGCCTGCTTTTTTGCATCCACAGTTTTTCTGGCAGGTCTTCTTGCATTTGCAAGAAATGAGTTTCAAAACGGCTTGAGGTGCTGGTGGCTGTAGTATGGTTACTGGCTCCAGACCATTTTTCATTTTCTTCCAAACCCATTGTTCAGGATCTTTTTCATTCCCAAACCATTGTTGAACTTAAAAATATGCCCTAAAGGAATGTTGCTGAGCTGCAGACTCAGTAGGAGGTAACGACGCCAAATGGATTGATGTCTTGTATGCAGACCTAAGGTAACATAAATACCTCAATTTATTTAATGACGTGGCTTCCTTGTCAGCAAATTTATACAATGAGACTAAAAAACGATTGTCAGCATCAGTAACTGCATCAGCATCTACCATAGGGTCTTTAAAAACCTCAATGTTATTAGTTAATGCAGAGTTTTTCTTGAGAGTCCGAAGAAACCTCATCTTTCCTACTTTGGACAAGGCTGAAGTAGTATCGCAGCCTCCCATGGCATGCAAAAATAATATGTTGTCAGCAATCGATTGATCAAGTTTGCAGTCAGAAGAAAAAAAATGAGTGGTGAAACTGTTCCTTTGCCTAGCTTTAGAAAGCATACACTTGAATGTACCCTTACAGCGACAAATCATGATAACTAGCAAATCGACGCCTTCATCCACAATAACTACAGAGTTATGTTGTTGTGGAATGTCCCTTGCTGTGATGACAATAAGTGTATCCGCATCCTCTCGTGCCTGTTTTGTGTGAATGTCAGCTACTGCAAATTTGTAATTGATTTTTGAAAATTACAGATTTCGGAAAAAAATATCAAAAGTACTTACGATTTTCTTGATTTTTTTCGTTATTTAATACATACCCAAATGATACTGAAGTGAAAAAAAGAGACAATTGAATGTTTAAAAAACTTACTTTAATTGATATTTTATATGTTAAAATTTTTTTTTGATAAGTAGTGCTGTCATTTCTTCTCATGTAATTTCTCAAGCATCAATGTCAAGTAATCAATGTTCTTCTTTCTTGGATTTTATACAAGTGACGTAAGCCTTGTAAGATATTATCAAAAAAGATTTGCAATTTTTATTTCAAAATGTTGAATTTTTTTATAGTAATAACACATGATTGCATAAATTTCCTTAAGAATAATTTTCAGTTTCTAAATTTTGAAATTGTGAATTTTTGGTACTACTTAGTTATCCCGTCGACCAATTTCGCCAAATTATATAAAGCGCCAAATCACTCGTTAAATTATACAAATTTATATAATTTTTATTTTAAATAATGAAAGAACAAATAAATTAGTATGACATTAATAAAAATGCAAATAAAACGTCGAAATAAAAATCAGTTGATGACGTAAACGCGTGTAACTTTGCTTAAAGTCAAGTGATTGTGACATTTACGATCAACCATTATTGGCATTTAATCTTATAATTTGGCGATAGATTTTGTGTCGATGGGATAACTAAATAGTACCGAATTTTCCTATACGGGAAATTGGTGTTATCGCCAAAGAAATAAACAATAATATTTACTAAAAAAGAAAAAAAAATGGATAATAATCCTTGATCTGAGTTGGAGTGTATAAAAATCATATGCTTCCGTAATTACGGCGAAAGCCTTTTTAAAAAGTATGAACTTATTTTATAATATGTATGTGCGGCAGAAATTCAAACTAAAATTTAGATATTTGATTCCATTTTTAAAATATTAGCTGATATCTATATAACTTATAATTGAATATATAAATGTACTCCAAAAATGATCTCGGTCACTTGAAAAAACACCATTATTGCGAAAATCCTCAAGGTAATGTCACGCTTATGCATTTTTGGCTTAAAAAAAAAAAAAAAAAAAAAAAAAAAAATTGGCTAAACATTGTTTGGCGGCAAACATAAATGAGAAATCTTAAATACAGTAACTTTTACAATTACATCTGTTTATTTCTCCTGTAAATCACATGATGTGGCAGTTAGATAAAAAGAAAAAGAATAGAAGTAAAAAAATTGTAATTCAAAATTAGTCTAATCAAAATTAATCTAATCAAATTTTCAGATTCATTTTTTTTTAACGTAACGCAGACGATAACTCGCCAAATATCGTATACATTGTAAAATTTCACAATAAATTATATTTTTAAGCATTAAAGATATTTATTTCGTGTTTAAATTAAATATTTTAGTTTTATAATATTGTGTCTTATTAAAAGGTTTTTTTATTGTCTTTTTTAATTAAATATTAGCATTTTTTTCCACTTATTTGCGAGGTATTTGCATTATTTTCTAACGGACGGATAACTATTTCAATTCTTTAATAAACAAACCTTTCGCCAAAAGATGATCACTGGCAACCTTTTCGTTGAAAATAGCAGTAAAATACAAAATTTATCATCAAAAATCATACCTATCCCTGTATATTTTCTCATAAACCACCCCGGGAATATTTCCTATCGAATGATACAATTTGGAAAAAAATCGACCGGGTAGTTTTTGAAAACACTCGAACGGAACTTTTAGAGCTTACTGCTTTATAATATATATGATATGATATGATGATATGATAAGACTTTTACTTTTTACCTTAAAAACCAAAAATACATTAAAAGTGAGGGTGCCTAATATTTTTGGCCAAGGCTGTACAATTTAAAACGTGCCAACAACGTACCTACAACATGCCCACAACCATTACTGGTTAAGTCTGATCAACACAGATCAGAATTATAAACTGTTTACTGGTGTTTTTTAAATATTATACTATTATTTGATTAGTCCGCATTAAGCAGGCCTGTCTTTTACAGGTTTTCATGGAGTTGGAGAACTCATAACCGCAGAGCAATTAGGGTATTATGCCGAGATCAAGCAACCAATTTTCAATACAATCCGTTCGATGAGTTACGAAGTAGTCTATCCCAAAGCATACTCTCAGACAGGTAAGTGTTATCTATGCTAATAAAAGAAAGTTTCACTATCTATGGCACGTACGAGGTTAAACATTTTTTAGGGAAGTGTCTCCTGATGCACCTCAGACTCAGAATTTTAAATTTCTAATAATTAGTTTAGTTATTAATTAAAAACTCTAATTAAAAGAATGGGAAAGTATTCATAATTCAACTGAAGCATAGATTTTTATCAAACCGCAGAATATTTCTTCGAAAAACTCGAAGAGAGGGGGGTGGGGGTGCTGGAAGGAAGGGTTGCTAAGTGTGTTAAATGTACTGGCCCTTTTAAAGAGGGCAGTATTTTAAAATCTACCGGGCCTAAAAACACAAAAATTGCACAGCCAGACGCAAACAAAAACCATCCTTTCAGAAATTCCATAAAATATTCCGATACTCGTGTAAAAGTTAAAAAATCCATTAAAAATCGATTTATAACATCTTTGTTTTATTTCCATTGAAATACAAGCCGTAGAACACAGATCATGAACATAGAATAGAGAAGGACTTCTCACAAAATAGGTTTTAGAAGAGAAAAATCGTTCCTTGAAAAAGTGTGAAATAAGAAGCGCTGTGTAGCACGGTTCTACTAGGTTCGTCTGCTTCAATATGCACTACCAATAATCTCTTCGATCACTGACATCCAGTCAATGAATGTTCTCCGCTAGAAGCGCTAATCTCAAAATAATTTAAAGATGAAAATGTGAAATTCCTAAAACATATAAAAACTAGTCGTTGAGGGCCACCGTAATACTTACCCATCATGGATATGGATAATATAAAATATGAAAATAAAACATGTCACACATGCTAAGCATTGTATCATGTTACTCATATTCATAATTTAATTTACTTGGGCTCTGTGAAGGCGCCTACCTCCACATATTGATATCAATACCTTTCTCCTTTCCCCCTTTAAAATTATATTTTCTTTTAATTCTTTAAATTTAATTATCTGTCTGCATTCGGATTCAATCTGTTTTTAGCGCTCTTTTCCGTTCATAAATTCAGCAATCATTTTTCTGTATCTGTAATATTTTAAACGCAGCGCACTGCATTTAAAAGAAAAGAAATAATTTCCTCTTCTCGCCTAGCAACTGCATTCTAATTTTCATCCTTCTGCCTTAGTTTTGATGATATGCAGAAATTAGTCAGACATATTACTTCTACATTTTTAGCAGTTGGTCCAGATGCAAGATTTATTAGTCATTTCAGTTATTAACCCTGTCTTTAATTTGTTTTATTTTATTAACGTTCTCTTGCTGGCGTTTCAGTCCCGTGGGATCTCTGGTAACCCCATATAGAATGTTAGGTCGCGGTTTATGAGCTATATTTTCTACGCAATCAGTTGGCGTTAAATATTTCTTATTACTCTTTTACATCCCCCATTCAATTTCAATTATTGTACTTTGATCACATCTCTCTCTCTCTCTCTCTCTTTAATCTCGCCATATAGTATATGTATTTGGCGAAATTGTATATGTACGCTTGCCAACACTCGAGCATTTCGAGAAAATGTAATTGTAAGACTTCCTTCTTAACTCGCATGCTGTGAGCATAAAAAATGTAACACCTTGCTCCCTTCTCCAATACCGGCTTTCGCCGGATAATCCAGGCGTGGTTGAAAGAATCCCGGGGCATAATAAAGACCTTCAGTCATCATACCACTGAATCCACTTATTTTTTATGCTTCTTGTCTGATCACTCAAAATAATTACAGTTTTTTTCCAGCCTCCTTATGTGTTTGACGTATCAACAAAAGGAAACATCCTACCACAAGGAGACCTTCTTTATAGGCTCCCTAAAATATAATTAATATAATCCCTTAAGCTAATATTACTTTTTGTTGCATTAAAATATCTCAATTTCTTGATTTTCTGTAAGCAAATAAACATTATTGGTTTACAATGGAACTCTATGGGAATTTGGCGAAATATTAGAGATACCGCCAATTTGGCGTCACTTTTGGCGATTCATTTTAATCGCCAAATTTGGCGATATATCGCCAAGTTGGTGCCAAACTTGGCGGCATATGGCGATAGAACAGGGTCCCTTCTACGGTAACAGCCCTTATATGTATGGAGATGCATTAAATGCTTGACATTTACAATAAGCCATTATTGTCATTTAATCTTATAGTTTGGCGATAGTTTTTTGGTCGGCTGGATGATCAAGTAGTACAGAATTGCGTAAAAGAAACATCCTTGTAACTCGAAAAATTATAATCATATAAATTAACAGTTTATGCGTCGGATTAAACGTCTCATTTCCAATTAAAATACATTTTGAATTGAAATTTGAATGAAATACGGGGTCATGAAAAATCCAAGAGTGTGAAAAATATGATTACAAATATCTCGGTAACTAATTATCCGATCTACTTCATTCTTTATGTAAAATTTATATTTTTTTTATTGTCTTTTATATTCACTCCTTCATATAAACAATTTCGAAAATTTTTGAATACCTTTTATCAGAACGAATATTTCGAGAGTCCGAAAAATATAGTTCCAGATCATCGAGGTTATTGATATTCAATAGGCTTCTTCCCATTATTACTTCCTAAGTACACACCATATTTCAAGTCTCTATCTCAATTTGTTCGGGAGATAGAGCATTTACAGACACACACCCAGACTGACGGCAAATTTTTTTTTCTTCTAAAAATACGTTTTTCGGAATCTCCAGTGTCTGAAACGTGTAAATCCGACAAAAAAAAATTCGATTTTTTTTAAACAATTACAAGACTTACCCTATACTACGTATGATGTGTAAGTAAAACGAAAAATCAGGCATCGGGTAAAGATTATGAAACACTTTCCAACAGTAACAGAATATTATTAAAACTTTGAGGTCTGAGCTATTTCAACCGCATATCTCCGTCTGGACTGAGGGTATTTGTACTTTTCATGATTTTTCAAAAAATACTTGCAAGATATGTATTTTAATTTTTTTTTATTATAAACTTCAAACTGTTCTTATTCGTAACCAAGGAACTATTTAAATGCACTAAAAGTTAATATTTAATGAGAAATTAATGAAAAAAAACAAGCTTTATATATTTTTCAAAAGTTCGCATAAGAAACCACCATTTTTTAATATAAAATTTTACATAGACTTGAATAAAAACTTACCCAAATGTTGAACGTATATAGTTAGTATTTTTTATAGCTCAGGCAGTTAAAAGTTGGCCCCGAGAGACTCTCGGGCTTAGTTCGATTCACCGAAAATGGCAACCCGAGTGACATTCAGGCTTAAACCTCAAAGTGTTAAGAAATTTCATTTGTTTTTCATAGAACGAAATCAAATAACTAAATAAGGAACTTAAAAAAAAAAAAAAGCATAACTCAATAAAAATGCATTTTCAGCAATTACTGCTCTTATCCAGTAATGTGAGATAATTTTTTCGTGTACCTCTACAGGCGATCTATAGAATTCTTATACACAAAAGTAGACTAGTCGTTGGGGGCCACCGTAATACTTACCCATCATTGATATACATAACATAAAATATGAAAATAAAACATGTGTTACATGCTAAGCATTGTATCATGTTACTTTTATTCATAATTTAATTTACTCAGACTCCCTTAAATATAATTAATATAATCCCTTAAGCTGATATTATTTTTTGTTGCATTAAAATATCTTAATTTGTTGATTTTCTGTAAGCAAGTAAACACTATTGGTTTACAATGGAAGTCTATGGGAATTCGGCGAAATATTAGAGATACCGCCAATTTCGCGTCACTTTTGGCGATATAACGCGAAGCTGGCGACAAACTTGGCGGTATTTGATGACAGAACAGGGTCCCCCCCCCTATTGTAACCCCCCTTATAGGTATGGTGATGCATTAAATGCTTGACATTTACGATAAGCCATTATTGGCATTTAATCTTATAGTTTGGCGATAGTTTTTGGGTCGGTGGGATAATCGAGCAGTACCGAATTGCGTAAAAGAAACATCCTTATAACTCGAAAGATTATAATCACATTAACTAACAGTTTACTGCGTCGGATTAAACATCTCATTTCCAATTATAATATATCTTTGAATTGAAATATGAATGAAATACAGGGTCATGAAAAATCGAAGAGTGTGAAAAATAGGATTGCAAATATCTCGGCAACTAATTATCTGATCGAGTTCATTCATGATGCAAAATTTATATTTTTTTATTGTCTTTTAGATTCACTCCTTCAAATAAACAATTTCGAAAATTTTTGTATACCTTTTATCAGAATGAATATTTCGAGAGTCCGAAAAAAATTGTTCCGGATATTCGAGGTTACTGATATTTAATAGCTTCTTCCCATTATTACTTCCTAAGTACACACCAAATTTCAAGTCTCTATCTGAATTTGTTCGGGAGATAGAGCAATTACAGACACACACACCGACAAACACCCAGACGGACACCAATTTTTTTTTTTTTTCTAAAAATATGTTTTTCGGAATCTCCAGTGTCTGAAACGTGTAAATCCGTCAAAGAAAAATTTTCGATTTTTAAAACGATTACAAGACTTACCCTATACTACGTATAATGATGGGTAAGTAATAAGTTAAAAAAAATCCTTGCCGGCTCGCCGTACATGCACAGGTAGATTTCGAAGTCAAGTACTAATTTCACCACCAAAAACTAAATCAAGATTAGGGGTGGTTGGTTGTATTTATGACGGCCAATTATCTGCGCGAGGGATATAGGCCCTGGGGGGAGTGCCCTTCGTGGGGGGGTCTTTCTAAGGGAACCCAACCCGTATTAATGCTTGGAAATCCAAGGTTCGAAGAAAACCACGAAAACTCCGAACGATTAGGCCGACGGGGACGATTGGGATCGAACCCAGCACCTCCCGTCTACCAGCTTCGAGAGCAGAACCTCTCAGCCACTGGTGGGGCTATCAAGATTAGGGATAAACCCAATTTAAGACTTTATCTGGCTATTTTTGACGAGTTTTTAATTTAAATTTTCTGTAAGAGTTGGTTTTATCAGAATCATGCTAATGTGAATTGTTATTCTTCTACAACCCACCCCCCTCTCTCCTCTTTTTTTTTTTTTTTTTTTTTTTGTTTGTTTTAATTTTTTTTTCCTGTAAGACTTGTTCCTATCAAAAACTTGTCAATATAAAAGTTGTAGATAATATTAAGAAGATGTATAGTAAATGTAAGAGAATTTGATATCTTGTGAATTGACGAAGTTATGAATTTTTTTCTTCTTCAAACCCCACCCCCTTTTTTTCGGTTTTTTTTTTTTTTTTTTTTTTTTTTTCCTGTAAAAGTTGGTCCTATCAAACACTTAACAGCATAAAAGTTGTAGATAATATTAAAATGATTTATAATAAATTTAAGTGGATTTAATATCATGAGAATTAACGATGTTATGAATATTTTTCTTCTTAAAACCCTATTTTTTTCACCCTTTAAGGCTATTTTTAATAATATCAAAAATCTGCCATACATAAATACTTGGTCCTTTTCCTAAAAGTAATAATAACTTTAAACTGATTCGATATGTATCATAATTAAGAAGTTATGGTGTTTTTTCATTTTTCACAAAAACTCTTCCGATTTCCACCCCCTTCGTCCGATTTTGCCCATTAACGAACTTGACCGAGATTTTCTACCCCTTGATTTTCCCCTTGTATCAGTTTGGAAGAGATTTGTGCAGAATTATGGAAGTTATCGTGTCCATAAAAAAAGTTTTATATACGAGGGCTGTTGGATAAAGAATTATCATAGTTTTTTTTTTATTAGCACTAGGGGGCACTCTGAGCCCTACAAGCTACGATCGCCAACTCCCGTTCAGACACCGAAGGCTCTAAAAATAGGCTAATTTGATCGGCTTTAAAAAGTTTACGGAAGATTGAATTGTAATTAAAAAACCGGTAGTGATCTCCCTGTAAACGGGTTTCTATTCATTTCCCTTTAATTGCTGAAATTTGAAGCCGAATCTGCTTTTGTTATAAAATCCAATGGCTGTTTTCGTCTTTGATTAAATAAAATCAGTTAAACATTTGAAAATAAGCTAATATAAAATGACTTAACTAAACAGTCTTTGTCTCCAGGTATTTTTTAACAACGCTATAAGAAAGTTCTTTTAACCCCTTGGGGACAAGCGACACGTATACGTGCCGGAAATAGGCCTAAGAATCCTCGTTTATCCTCACCAATAAAATTTTACTGTGAAATTTGCCTTATTTAATCCGAGCATTTTCCCGATTTGAATAGGCACAAACTTCTGTTTTTTAAAACCGGTAGCAAAGTAATAAACATTTCGTAAAAGGCTCCCGTCGCGAAGGGGTTAAATAAGACATTTTAAATGTATCGTTTTGAATCTGAAGTAATTTTCACCGAAGTTTTCTTTCTCTTTTTAATATTCACGTGAAAATACTTTTGTTGTTAGAAAGGAAATATTATTCGCGCTGTATTAGAATTCACAACAATAGATGAAAAAAATCATCTCAAAATATGAAATAAATGTCTCGCGCAAATATATTCTTAAATTTAAACTGTTTTGCAATATTATTATTTGTTCATTTCAAATATGACGTAATTTCTCCTATTTACTACTTTTAATGCATATTAATGAATTTATTATTTTAAAGTTTTATTTCTCTTTTTAACATTCACGTGAAAATACTTTTGTTGCTGAAAAGGAAATATTTTTATTTGCGCTGCCTTAGAATTGACAACAATAGTAAGATCATATAGGAATGTGAAATGTCTCGTTTAAATATATTTTTAAATTTAAACTGGTTGGCAAAACTATCATTTGGACATTTTAAGCATGATGTAATTTGCTCCATTTACGTTTTTTAATTTATATTAATGAATTTATTATTTTACAATTTTCTTTCTCTTTTAAAATGCACGTGTAAATATAGTTTTTATGACGTAATTTTCAATATTTTCCTTCTTTTAATCATTTAATTCTAATTTGAAAGTTTTTATTTTTTTTTTTTTACTTTATAATACTCGCGTGTAAATAAATTTTTAATTTGAAGGAAATATTATTCTTTGCGCTCTTTTTAAATTGGCAACAATTTAAAATAATACCCTTTACTAAAATATGTAAAAATTACTTCTCAAAATGCTGAAAATTTGAATTTAAAATGGAAATAAAGCCTCAAAAAATTAATCAAAAAAATAAATGCAGCCTTCATACCGTGATCTTCTAATCTATTATCCTTAGAAAAAATGATTACTTTCCTATGTATAGTTTTTGCTCCTATAAAACTTTTTTAGTGAAACGATTTTGACCAAATATAGAGATATTAAATATCTCTTAAAATAATTATTCGATTTACAAACTGTCTGCATCAGCGTGTTTATCAAACATTTCTCTATAATGTCACCGATTTTATTATTTTCGTAAGTAGTAATTTTCTTAATATTATAGAAGAAGGTCACAAAAAATTCACTTACAGTGGCACTGACAGCGTTAGTTACTTTTTTTTTTTTTTTTTTTTTTTAATAGAAAGATACTTTAATTGCACACAAATTTATTTTTATATTCCATTGTTAGCTTAATGGGTAATGAATGCGTGGTAATTTTTTTTTCAATTCCTACTATTAGTTCACACTTTCCTTATATATCATGTTCAAATTTTCAGTCGTTAATAAAATACTTATTATTCATCCACTTAAGTTCAAATGCATTTTTTTAAACTTGTAGTGGGTGACACTTGATGTTAATACAGTTTTTTCAAATATTAATTACTTAATTAAATTTAATTAATAAATTTTAGTTTTATATGGGAGAGGAAGGGTGGTCATTGGTTATTGAACAGCGTTTAATGCATCTTCATACTTATAAGGGAGTTACCATAGGGGGGGGAGGGGGCCTGTTCTGTTGCCAAATACCGCCAAGTTTATCACCAAAAGTGACGCCAACTTGGCGATATCTCTAATATTTTGCCAAATTCCCATAGACTTCCATTGTAAACCTACTTGCTTATAGAAAATCAACAAATTGAGATACAGTAGCGCTCAAAAGTATTTTGGAACAGATGTCATATTCGCCCCATATTGGCGCGATTTTTTTCTGACGCCAATATCATATAGGCAACGGGTACTTAACTTGCGCCAAAGTGTCGTTATTTTGCTTGATGTGGTAACCCGGATTATGTTGTTTATGCTGTTGATGTTTTCGCCAAATTGGCAACCGAAAAAAATCGCGCCAATATGGGGCGAATATGACATCTGTACCAGTATTTTGACAAAGCTAATATTTCACTTAATTGAAAAGAATAATAAAATACAAAAATCAATCATTTATTTTATTTAACCATATTCAATGTTTTAATTTTAATAAATTAACAATAAATATTAATAAAATTAATAAAATTATATATATACTATATATATATAGATATTTATAGAGATATATCCATATATATGTATATATTTATATCTGAATTTTGTCATGCTGTAACTCTCGAATTTTTGAACCGATTTGGATGAAATTTTTCTTATGCATAGTACATACTAATGTCTCGAACAAGTTCGTTGGCCAGCTTCATCCGCCATCTTACTTCAAAATGGCGGCCATTGGAATTTTTGAAAATCTTTTATGTTTTCTAACACTGTATACTTATAGAAAATGTTACGTTTCACAAAATGCAAACTCTTATATATCATTTTAAACAGAATGTTAGAAACATTAAAAGATATTTTAAAAAGTCACACAGTGAAAGTTAACAACATAGGTCATTTTAAAAAGAAAGTTACGAAACCTAAAAATTTCCAAATGTGTTCACAAAATTCAAGTGGCCGCCATTTTGAAACAAGATGGCGGATGAAGCTGACCAACGATCTCGGTCGAGGGATTAGTGTGTACTCTGCATATGAAAAATTTCATCCAAATCGGTTAAAAAATTCGAGAGTTACGGCATGACAAATTTCAGATATAAATATATATATATGGATATCTATATCTATATCTATATCGTATATATATAATTTTATTAATATTATTAATATTTATTGTTAATTTATTAAAATTAAAACAATGAATTTGGTTAAATAAAATAAATGATTGATTTTTGTATTTTATTATTCTTTTCAATTAAGTGAATTATTATCTTTGTCAAAATACTTTTGAGCGCTACTGTATTTTAATGCAACAAAAACTAATATTAGCTTAAGGGATTATATTAAATTTTTCTTTGATGACCTAAGTAGGAATTGACTTAAATTTTTTTTTATATTACTTGTTTGTTCATTTATTTCCTGTAGTACATCTGTGGCAGCCATGAAAACTCAGATACTTTCAGTATTGCCTATGGGAACTGCGAAGGCAACATGCAATGAGCAAATAATCTCTTTCCTGAAGGAAATTTTGCTTTCGCCTGAAGAAATCATCAGTCGAAGCGTATTATTACATAGGGGATTCATCTCATGTACATGTAACATCACCTTCAGCATCGAACAATCTCCACGCGAACGTCCTGTTGTTCAGGGTATGAGGAGTCTCGGAATTCAAGGCGCACAAACACGTCTGATGTTCCCTTTTCTGTTACCAACTTGTGGATGACACGCCATTATAACCGCGATATTTTAAACAGTTGTCATATCTAATAATCTTCTCTGACAATAATAGCGACGGTATTATGTTAACTTCTCTAAGCTGAGTTACAGGAACTCGTCCATCTTCCATTGAAGATTATTGTATTTCTCTTTCTTAAACATCTCAGACCATCATCTAACTGTGCTACAAGGAAGAACAAACTCTCCATAAGTCTCCTATAACATATTCTTCGACCGACCATTTCTTCTGGCGAAAGCAACATTTCCAGCGGACAAGAGAATACTTACACTAGATTACTCTTAACACAATTATTCTAATTGGTAAAATACATCATATTAAATGTAAATTTCTAATTGGACGAAAAATGTCTGCCCCAGGATTCGAACCAGGGTTCTCTTGGCTGAAGCCGCCAATGAACTACCATCTGAGAAATCCCGGGCAAATCTAGTGAAACTTTTTCATCCAGCAAACTTATTGATTATAGAATCTGGTTCAGCTCAACAGAATGAATCGCAGGTAATGGAACTCCAGAAATCGCTGGATACGTAATTACACTAGATTAATTTTAAAGCAATTATTCTAATTGGTAAAATAAATCATATTAAATGTAAATTTCTAACTAGGCGAAAAATGTCCAAGAGACCCCTAGTTCGAATCCTGGTCCGGACATTTTTCGACCAGTTGGAAATTTACATTTAATATGATTTATTTTACCAATTAGAATAATTGCGTTAAAATTAATTTAGTGTAATTACGTATCCGTCGATTTCTGGAGTTCCATTACCTGCGATTTATTCTGATGAGCTGAACCAGATTTCAGGCCAGAAACTATAATCAATAAGGTTTGCTGGGTAAAAAAGTTCCACCAGATTCGTCCGGGATAGTTCAGATGGTAGAGCATTGCCGTCTTCAACCAAGAGATCCCTGGTTCGAATCCTGGTCCGGACATTTTTCGCCCAGGTAGAAATTTACATTTTATAAGAGAATACGTGCTCATTGAGTGCAGCACCGTGCGAAGAGAAAAACTGCGCCCGGGGCAAAGCTTGAATTTGGCGCCCCTCCCCCCCCCCCCCCCTCCCAAACACACACACTTTTTCTTTGTGAGATGTGTCACAAAACTGAAAAATACAAAAACGGAAATAAATTCTATTGAATACATATTTCGCGTTTATTTCGAAGCTTTATGCTTAATTTTAAATCAGAAACTTTAAAAAACTAAATAAATAAGAGGAAATTGCACTTGTATTTTGGCAAAGGGAATCTGGGAAATGGGTGTAGAAGATATGTATCTATCAATACAGTATAATAGTTTGCAATCCTTTTGTATTCCCAGAAGGAAACCCCATGCTATTTTGAGAGTATATGTTTTTGTCAAGCACAGAAAGAAAATTACAGACAAAGAAAAGAGAAGGTTAGCGAAAGAGACTAAGACAAAGACAAGTTTTGAAAAGAAAGAAGTCCTTATTAATTAATTTTTATTTGGTTGTAGGGCAAGGGACAATACAATAACTTTGAAACGAAAAATTAACGTGCTCTCATTGCAAAAAATATTCCCAATCTGTACATATATAAAAAATTTTACGAAAAGGAAGAAAAAAATGAGGTTTCTAACATAAATTTGGCGCCCCCTCAATTTCCGCTCCCGGGACGACCGCCCCCTTCGCCCCCCGCTTTGCACGGGCCTGATTGCCTGTTGCCTCCATCGTTTCCATTGGCGATACTGAAAGTATCTGAACTTTCAGACCTCCAACTGACGTACTACTGGAAATAAATGAACAAACAAATTATCCAATATTCATTGCACATTAAGCTAACAATGGAACATAAAAGTATATTTGTGTGCATTAAAGTATGATTAAAAAAATTATGATCATTCGTTATTGAATAACCCTCGTAGATAGATAGATAGATATAAAGTTTTCAACTGTGGGCGTGGTTTTGGGTTCTAGGGGTTATGATCGGCGTAGATCTGCAGATTGTTTCAGAAATTCCAAAATAGAGGAGGATGCAATATGTAGTGTTTCTTACGAAATCTACCTAAAATGTATATGACAGTAGGAAGCGCACTTCCAGCAACTATCGATCTTAGTCATCCCTGTAGCAGAACTATTTGTATGTCTCTATAAATGAACAATAAATGCTATGCACTCGATAATCTATAGAAAACATGTTGTTGGAGTATATGCCTAAAGAAAACATGAGATTTCATTATGTTTGAAGTATCAAAACATGATTCAAAGCACCCACAAACCATTTTCCCTCATTTTTCTAGAAACAGTCAGATCGTTTTCAGGACTTCCTAAACCGCATAAATCTGTCGAAAACAGGAAGTCGAATTTTTTCGCGAATACAATATTTCCTTCTTGTTAAAAGGGACGAAAATAACAAATGAGGACGTTCTTTATGGAAATCGACCGAAAATTCAGCTTCGTTTTCATTTTCGGCCCAAAATCTGAAATTCGCTGAAAATTCTTTATCGGCGAAAATGCTGATGAAAATTCGGTCGGATCGAAACTATCTGTATTCTAAGAAAATTGTTTCTTCCTTCGGAAATTTTCAACATTATTCATTGATTTGAGCTGTATCGGCTGAAATGAGACACTCTTTATTTATTGCTATGAACTTCACTGTTTATAATTATCAATGATAACAGACTTAAGACGTGAGTGCAGATTATAAAGCAAACAGTGAATATATTACTGAACTTTAAAGACGCTTTTCACGTGCTCATTAAAAGCTGCAGTCTTAACAGAAATAGAAAATTTTCAGTTTGAAACCGAAGAAGTGTTTTGAATATTCTTTGAGAAATTTCTAGTATAACAGATGATCCTTTACAAAAATCATTATAAAAGAAAAATCGAACTATGTAGGCCTCAAGCATATTTAAATAGATGAAATTCTTATAATTAGAAAATCATTCTGTGTCGTAGATGAATTAATTACATTTTATTTTATATGAAAATTAAAAAACTTTTTGGTCAGTGGCACAGAGAATCAACTTGGGTCACATGTATAATTAACTGATAATTTTGTATGTTTATGTACATATTGTTAGCGAAAATCGAAATACGCAAGGTTTGTTTTCCAAAGACTGGCAAGAGAGGACGCCACTAAAAAAGACTGCTCCGCTAAAAAAGGATTTTTAAATAACTTGTCTGATGCAACAGTTTATTATCTTTCATCATTTTAATTACATCATCTTTACTGCGTTCCAGTTATACAGAAAAGGTGTTATTACGTCAGTTGTTTGTGAAACTATGTACTGATAAAACGGAAGCCATGAGCTCCGGTACTTTTAAACAATATAAACATAAGAAACATTAAAAAAATAATAATAATCATTTAAACATATTTAAATGTAAGAATAACTATAGTAGTATGTTATTTTTTCCCAGTTATATTTATCCGTTTTGCATCTTGATAATTAAATTCATAAAAACGTGAAAAGACGCCGGTACTACCTTTCATCTTTTTAATTAATAAAAGTACACAAAGTTTTCTTTTCAGCTCAAAGTGTTAGTGGTTCCCGGGATATCTGGTGCTCACGTATGGATTATAAATCTGCAGCAATTCTGTGAAAGGTAAGGGATCGAATTTTCTTACCTGAATTTTATTACTTTTTGAAACTTATAAATAAAAAAGCTCAGGGCCTGTACGACACACGACTTTTAGATTATGAGAGATGAACTGAGGATTTGTCTCTTGAAGGCTGGTCCCTATGAGCTATATCTAACTATCGATCAAGTACAATATAGAATTTATTAGCAATGGCCACAAAAGATATTGCTCTGATAGAGAAATTAAATGACCAAAATTATAGTCATTGGTCATTTAAAATGCAAAATCTTTTATTAAGAGACGATTTATTCAGCGTAGTGCTGAACGAACCCCCAGATCCGCTAACAGATAATTGGACCAAACATAATATAAAAGCTAAATCGCTTATAAATTTATGTATAGACGATGTACAAATTATCCATGTTAAGCATTTAGATAATGCTAAAGAGGTATGGAGCGCTTTAAAAGCGGTTCATCAGCGGTCCAACTTGTCATCAAAATTGATCCTGTTACGAAAATTGTATTCGCAGAAACTGAGCGAAGGAGGGGACATGGTTGGTCATATTAACACCATTCTATCAATTAAAGACAAATTGCTGTCTATTGGGGAAGAAATCCCCAACGCACACATATGCGCCTTGCTGCTTTGCTCTGTACCTAGATCCTATGATCCGTTAATTACCGTGCTTGAGGGCCGTAGCCAAGACGATCTTAGGTTACAATTTGTTAAAGACAAATTAATTGACGAGTATAGACATAGGCGCGAAAATAGAGAAACGAATTCAAAACCGCGTGATTATGCGTACAATGCGACAAATAAATTAGAAAATCGGGAAGCCGCTTCGAGCTCTCGCGACTCGGCCTACAAGGCAGAAAATAAAAATGCTAGAAATACGAAATTTTGTACATACTGTAAAAAATCAAATCATGTAAAAAATAAGTGTTACCATTTGAAAAAAAAAAAAACGAAAAATAACTTTCAGAGAAATGATACGAATAAGTTTCATAATAATCCGAAGTCTTTCAGAAACAATCCGGGAATTTACAGAAGTAATCAAAGTAACGGAAGAGATAGTTCTAATTTTTGCTTTAAAGGTAATGCAGACATGGGAGTAGGTGAAAATGTTTTTTACTCCCTATCAAACTCGGAAGAAAACGTTTACGAATTCTCCGATCAAAGTTACCATGATGGTGATTTAATGCTGGCTAACGAAGCGCAAGCAATAAATGTAAATAAGTTCGTAATTGGTTCCGGGTGTACTAGACACGTCGCATTCGCAAGAGAAAACATCATAAACTTTAAAACTGGGAATTCCGGTAGTATAATGATAGCAGATGGTAATAAGCTCAATTCATGTGGTATGGGATATATTAAATTACGCACAAATTCATCGCATGATGTTACACTTAAGGATGTTCTTTATTGCCCTGAATTGCAGAGCAACTTATTATACGTAAAGAAGGCTACGGAAAACAATTTCAAAGTCGTTTTCGAAAAAGACTCTTGTAACTTTGTTAAAGATAACAATGTAGTACTAACCGCAGAATTAAACAATAATTTATACGAAATTTGTCCTAGGGATGAGTATGGGTATATTGTTAAAACACAAACAATTTGCGAAAATCCAAATTGTGTTACAATCTGGCACAAGCGTTTGGGACACAAGAATTTTGAATCTATTAAATATCTCGTCAATCATAAGTTAGCGGAAGGTATAAGTTTAAGTAATTGCAAACACGAAACTACATGCACTAAATGCATTGAAGGAAAACTGTTACAATCCCCCTACCCTAAGGTAGCATCAAATAGATCAAAGGAAGTTATTTCACTAATTCACAGTGATATTTGTGGGCCTATGAACACAGAAACATTCACAGGTAAAAGGTATTTTACATAGGCGTAACCAGCCTTTTGAACGGGGGGGGGGGGGGGTGCCCAGACTTTTTAACCAGAATATGTTGGATACAAACAATATCTTATATAGTAAAACCTGCTAAAACAGAACCCCATTAAACCGACCGAATTTCCGTTTTAGACAGGTTTTCCTCTTAGAATTCATAATTGTGTGTTATTTCTTTTAAAAAGGGCTCAAACGCGATTTTTGTTTGCGTGAGGGGGTGTGAGAACGGGTTCAAAACATCAAAACTAAATCTAATGGTAAAAAAAAGATATGTAAATCTCCTTGCAGCAGTGAAATAAGACAGTGACTAAGTGAGGTCAAAAGTGTAAAACTTTTTGGCACCCTAACTTCTTACAAAGAATAAAAAACGCTTTTAATCTTGCTGGAAACTTTTATAGGCACAGGGGCATTGCATGAGACGTAAACTTAGCATTATCTATGTCAAAGTCTTGTAAATGAAATTTTGCCGGCTGATAAATCTCAGATAATACATGCTGTACACAAGTACATACCCACGAAAGTTTTTCAGAATGTGACTATGACTTCTTAGGCATCACCAGAGGAGAACCAAGAAATTTTGGAGGAAAGTGCATACAAATAATTTTTATAATATTATAAATAATTACAATATTCATTAATAATTCACGTTTTTACCTCAGAATGTGTCCAATGTATTAGGTAAAGCAATACACTAAATTTTGTCAAGATGATAAAAATTATATTATCATGATGCGGCTGTAATAATAAAGATAGGTGCTTGTCTGTCTTCGTGTGTGTGTATACGCGTGAGCGCTGAACTCTGAAAAAACAATGCAGTCCTGACAGCCGCAAGATTTGACAGGAAAGCACCTGTTTGCCTGAAGTCATGCATATCGAAGACAATTTCTGCAATTTTCAATTAATTTTTTATGCGAATTTTTTCAAATTAGTAAAAAAGAATCCGATTTATATATTTTATCCAGTAAACTTTATCTTCTTTTCAATAAAGTTTTTACGAGATTCTTTGAGCGATTTTTCAATTTGTAACAATTTTTTAATGTTATTTTTAGAGGGTTTCTTTTCGCGTTCCTAAAAGAAATCCGGTTTAAATATTTTACCCAATTAGTTAATTTCCTTCCCTGCTGTCCTTTAATCTTTTCCGAATTCTTAATGCGATTTATAACGGGGTTTTTTGCACTTTGAGGCGAGTTTTTGATTTTTTTTTTAAACATAAAAACTCTCCTGTAATTTTTGCAATTGCTGTGATTAAATTCAAATTGAAAGAATGTCAAATCAGTTCTCATAAGAAAGTTGAAAATTTAATTTGGCTCGGAAAAAAAATCGCGATAATTCAGGATTTGTTTGTTTCGAGACGGAAGTGGTCGTAGCTTGGTCGGGGGTACGTTGCCAAATGCAGCCCCCCCCCCCCCACACACACACACACACGCACTCCTAGATTTCTTTAATTCTATGTTCGTTTAAAAAAAAGCAACCAGCGAAACTCTAATAGTAATGAAGTTTTCTTTGAGGGGCAGAGTTTGAAATAACGTGCGGGATTGCGTGATTTGTGCACAGAAAAGGAAAGATCCGTATAATAAAAAATGCTGTGCAGTATTTCCGCCCTTAAAATTCTTTCACAGATCTGTGATTCTTCAGTGAGTATTTAAAAAAAAATTTAAGTCCGCGATTTTTATTTCTTTTGTGGAACTTCTTAAAATCAATTCGTAACTCGATCCCGGAAAAATTTAAGAATTTCTTCAAACGAGCGTGAAAAATATCGTGAATTTCGATAAAAGAGTGCAGAAAGAAATCGCGAATTTCGTCAAAGATTGCGCAAAAAAAAATCAAGAATTTCGATAAATGATTGACGAGAAAATGTTGCAAATTTCCTCAAAAAGTCGCGGAAAAGAGCAGAGGATTTTGTTAATTGGTACGGAAAGATATCGAGAATTTTCTCGATCGGTAGCGCAAAACTATCGCGAATTTCGACAAATGATCCCTGTAAAAAAATCAATTTCGTGAATAGGCCGAAAAAAAAATCGTCAAAGGATCCCAGTGAAAAAGATAATTTCGTCGAAGGATCGCAGAAAGAAAATGCGAATTTCGTCAAAAGATCACGGAAAGAAAAAGCGAATTTTGTCAAAAGATCGTTTAAAGCAAACACGAATTTCATCGAAGGATCGTGCTAAAGACATCCCAATTTCGTCAAAATATTGCGGTAAAAAATGCGAATTTCATCAAAGGATCGCGGTGAAAAACACGAATTTTGTCAAAGGTTAGTGTTGAAAAGTGCGGATTTCGACAAAAAATCGCGTAGAAAGACGTGAATTTCGCCAAATGATTTTGGGAAAAATTGTAAATATCATGTAATGATCGCAGAATAAAGTCGCGAATTTCATCAAAATTTAAAGCACAGGGCTAAAACATTGAAACGGGGTCCTTTTTCTAGTTTCAAAAGAACTCCGCGAAACGAGAAGAAACTCCAAAAATCGCGTTGAAATTTTCAGAGGAAAAAAATTACTGTATTGATTTGAAAGACTGCAACCATATTCCTTTTACGAATGTCAAAATATGGTCGCGAAACACGAAATTCAACCAACCAACCAACTTTAGATTAATTTTAATTTTCTGTGTTATTTCTCATTTTCAAAGGAGGCAGGGTCTGTGCAAACCCAACCTTTCCCCCGGCTAATCACCTTTTACAATTACTGTTTCACATCTGCATTCCCTTTCAAATTTTTTTGCTTTATTCCAGACTGCGAAATCAAAGAGACAAATAATTTCTGTTTCTATCCTCGTCAAGAACTTGCGTTAATTTCTCATGAAATTGCAGAAATATGCAATAAAAAGAACGGTGTTAAAAAAATCTCCCACAAAAAAAAAGAAAAAAAAAAAGACGTCAAAGTGGGATTATAAAATATGCTTTTTGGCTTACTACGACTAATACAGATTCTTGTAAATATTCTAGTTTTAAATAAAGATAAAGAACATAATTAAAAAAAAAAAAAGAACGTGGAAATTTTTTTTTTTTAATCCCAGTTTAGAACTTAGGCTGTTAGTTATCTGACCTAAACTAATTTGCTAAACTAATTGAACTCTGCTTTTACTTCTTTTTTTTCTTTTGTACACTTCGATTTTTTTAAATAATTGTGCTTGAGTCTGCGCAAGCGGGGCGGTGCCCGGGCACCCAGGGCACCCCCCCCCCTGGTTACGCCTATGTTTTATTACGTTCATTGATGATTATAGCCGGTTCACAATGGTTTATTTACTTTCACACAGATCTGAAGCCTTAGAAAAATTGAAGGATTTCATTGCCCTAGTGAAAAATAAATTTGCGAAACAAATAAAAGTCTTTAGATCTGATAATGCAGGCGAATACCTTGGGGACAATTTTGAAAATTATTTAACCCTTAACGGTATTGAACGTCAATTAAGTGTACCATTTTGCTCACCCGAGAACGGCGTTGCGGAGAGAAAAACCGCACACTTGTAGAAATAGCACGAACCATGCTCTCGGACGCAAATTTGCCGAGACAATTTTGGGATGAAGCGATTCTTACTGCAACGTATTTAACTAACCGGCTACCAACTAAAGCAAACAACAATATAATTCCATTTCAACTTTGGAATAACCGAAAACCGAATTTGTCACATATAAAGACATTCGGATTCAAGGCCTACGCTTATATAGAAAAATCCTAAAGAGGAAAATTCGATTAGAAGGCCGTTGAAGGTATCTTTCTGGGATATGATAATAGGAGCAAGGGGTACAGGATATGGGTTGATGATAATAGAGTAATGATATCTAGAACTGTAAAATTTTTAGAACATAAGTTAAATAACACTAACGAAGACGCAAACAACATTCCAACCCCTACGGAAAATATCAGAGTAGAATTAGGCGGTGATGAACATGACGCGGACGCAATTCCACAACAAACTTCAGTAGAGCCTAGGAGATCTTTGCGAAAAACAGGGGAGTACCTCCTGATAGATTCGGAATTAGCGTGAATATGTGTAAGGTAGAGGATCCGGAAACGTAGGAAGATATACAAAACGTCAAAGATCCAAAAATTAAAAATAATTGGCTAGCGGCAACAGACGATGAAATTAAATCACTGAAAGAAAACAATACATGGGATTTAGTAAAACCACCTCCGGGGAAACATATTATTGGATGTAGATGGACTTTTAAAACTAAATTAAACGCCTAAGGAGAGGTGGAGCGATACAAGGCAAGGCTGGTCGCAAAAGGATATTCGCAGAAATTTGGGAGCGACTACGATGAAACGTTCGCGCCAGTCGTAGCACACACCAGCATTAGATGTTTCTTAAATGCCCCCTACGAGCTACGCTCGCCAACCCCAATTCAGACACCGCAAACTGTAAAAGCACGCTAATTTTATCGGCTTAAAAAAAAATTCGGAAGACTGAATTATAATTTAAAAAAAAAAAAAGAACAGTGGCGATCTCCCTGTTAACAGTTTATTTTCGTCCTTGATTAAATCAGATCAGTGAAACATTTCAAAACAAGCTAATATAAAATGAATTAAATAAACGAGTCTTTGTCTCCCGGTATTTTTTAACGACGCTATTAAAATGTTCTCTTAAATGAGACATTTTAAATGTGTCGTTTTAAATCTGAAGTAATTTTCACCAAAGCTTTCTTTCTCATTTTAATATTCACATGAAAATACTTTTCTTGCTAGAAAGGAAATATTATTTGAGCTTTCTTAGAATTCACAAAAATAATTTAAAAGATTATCTCAAAATATGAAATAAATGTCTCACGCAAATATATTTTTTAATTTAAACTATTTGGCAATATTGTTTGGCCATTTTAAGTATAACGTAATTTCCTCCATTTACAAATTTAACGGATATTAATGACTTTATTATTTTACAATTTTCATTTTCTTTAAAAATTCACGTGTAAATATAGTTTTTATAACGTAATTATAAATACCTTCCTGCTTTTAATACGTAATCATTTAATTCTCATTTGAAAGTTTTATTCTTTTTATTATATAGTCCAGTCAAATTAGGTTTTTTCTGGGCATAATTACGAAAGTTTTGAAACTTGGTAATATTGTTTGGAGGGCTCTACTAATAAACATACTAAAAGTCCTGATGAAGGGGGGGGGGGGGGTGAGCGCGAGGGGGGGAGGCAAAAGGTACTTTTTTCGGTTTTTTGTTAATATCTCGTAATTTATAAGTCCTATTGAAAAATTGTTAATACAAAAATAAATACAATTCAATTCTCTTCAAAAAAGGTTATAGACATTTTCCTCTAGAGGCTATAGTTAACGAGATAGTCGCATTCGAAAATGAAGAAGTTTGCCAAAAGTCACACCAGTGCCAGAGAGCGGGTCAATGGCATTTACATTGCGTCTACTTAACTTAAATTTAAACAAGCGTTAATAAATGCTGTGGTCAGGTGAATGGAAGCTTGAACAATAACTTCAACATATAACATTTTTCTTAACTATAGATTATGTTATATCGATTATATGTTCGTAATCGGGTTTAAAGTCATTTTAAAAAGCGCGATTTAACGCCAATTTAATTTCCTTCTGTAAATTTTGTTTGGTATACTTTTTTTGCATACATTATAGGCATGTTGAGCCTTCAATCCGTCATGATCAAAGGGAATTACGACAGTTAAAGGTATATATAAATATTTTACAGACATATATACATACAATAAATACAATAAACCCAACTGGAGTGAAAAATTAGCCAGAGCCAGGAATTTTTCACTCCAGTTGGGTTTATTGTATTTATTGTATGTATGTCTGTAAAATATTTATATATACCTTTAACTGTTGAATGCAGATGTTATTAATGTGTGAACGTGAGTTTTAATATATATTGTAGTATGTGTGTTTATTATTAGGATTACGATATGTTTGTTCGACAGAGCTATTTCACGATTCGACGCAGCGACAAGTTTTGGACAGGAGTTTGATCTGACATAACCGTTGAGTAAACACTAATGCTATCTATGAAATTGTTTAGAAGGCTCACGCATGGATGAGGAATAAATGACAGCGTTTTGAGTAAGTGGGTTCTGGGCGCCACAGCTAACTTTCATATATGTACCGCCCTGGAAGAATTCTGTGGATTAACTCTTTCTTCTGGTGAACACTATAAGGATTTTCGTGAAGCTCAGATCAAAAGAGATGCTCCGGATATCTCCAAACTTTCAACTTGGTTTAAAAATCACCCGCGCTTTCTTCAGATAGATATAATTATATCAATATCTTCTGGGATTATTGGAGATGAAACTATCTCCTGCTTCAAAACTTTGGAAATCGGGAGTAAAAAGGTGATTCAGGTGTCTAGCAAATGTTACTCAGATGTGAAACTAACTCGGAAAGGTATAGCACAATCACTCAACCGTATGCACAATTCAATAAAATTTCATGATACTACTAAAACTGTGGATCCTCTAGTTATATTCCAACGGATTTCCTTGTGCAAACGTAGTAATGATGATTTAGCAAATTATCTACAATATAAATTGGCTCCTTATCCTCTCTCTCTTTTCAATGATTGCGGAATGTGCAAGACAAAGAAAAGTGCTTTGGGTCAAATATTCGAACAATCAGGTGAGATAATAGACCAACGACAAACAATAGTTGTGGATGGTGGCTTCCTGTTACATAAGTTGGTGTGGAAGAAGGGATCAACAATACAGAATATTTCCAACACCTAAATAAAGTACGTTAAGAAACACTGTTGTGAAAAGGGATGCAGAATTGTTTTCGATGAATACACTGACCTTGTAAACAGTACCAATGTATCTGAATAAATTAGAAGGTGCTTAGTGAAAAGGTCAGTTGACATACATTATGAAGAATATATTGTCATCTGTGTTCCCCAGAATCAGTTTCTCTCAAATAAGAACAGTAAGACAATGTTGATTCGTCTCATGTCAGCAAAGTCCTAACTATGCCGACGCTCTGACTGTTCAGATTGCTATAGATGCACTGAGTGAAAGTGACAACGTTATTGTTGTTGGACAGGATGTGGATATACTTGTTCTTCTCGCAGCCTTAACCTCTTCAGATAAAAATATATGCTTATAGATACAGCTGTGGCAGGAAAATGAACTGTCTAATGAGATTTGGGTTTGGAAACGTACGCTCGTTCATACGTTAGTGCCTATCACAACCACCGATCCTGTTGCCCCTGAGGCAGTACTAAACCTCATCAGTGTACAACTGGTTGCAGGCAAAAATGTGGATGTAGAAAAACAGGAATTACATGCACTGCCGCCTGCCACAACAGCCATGGAGAGAGCTCAAACAGTCCACCATCTGTTGAGGAGGATGTCCTAACAGAAATGGAACACAAATCAACATCTTTTGAAATTTTCTATTAAATCTGGGTGAATCAAAATGATCACGGACTTCAGTATATTGTTTATTCTTATATCACTAGGGGCGCTGCCCCCTACGAGCTACGCTCGCCAACCCCCGTTCAGATACCGTAGTCTATAAAAGCACGCTAACTTGATCGGCTTTAAAAAGATTTCAGAAGATTGAGTTATAAGTTAAAAAACAGTGGCTATCTCCCTATAAACGGGTTTCTATACATTTCTCTTTGATTGGGGAATTTTAAAGCCAAATCAGCTGCTGTTAAAAGATACAATGGCTGTTTCCGTCTTTGGTTAAATAAAATCAGTTAAATATTTCAAAATAAGCTAATATAAAATGAATTAAATAAACAGAGTCTTTGTCTCCCGGTATTTTTTAGCAAAGCGAAAAGAAAGTTCTTTTAAATAAGACATTTAAATGTATCGTTTTTAATCTGACGTAATTTTCACCAAACTTTTCTTTCTCGTTTTAATATTCACGTGAAAATACTTTTGTGAGAAATGAAATATTATTTGCGCTGTCCTAATAAAAATAGTTGAAAATATCATCTTAAAATATCAGATAAATGTCTCGCGCAATTTTTAAATGTAAACTATTTTGCAATATTATTTTTTGTTCATTTTACGTAATGTGTAATGTGACGTAAATGTGACGTAATTTCTCCTATTTAAGACTTCTAACGCATGTTAATAAATTTATTATTTACAACTTTCTTTCTCTTTTAAAATTCACGTGTATAGTTTTTATGAAATTTTTCAATGAGTTCCTGCTTTTTATATTTTCTGTTTATAATAGTCACGTGTAAAATAAATTTTTAATTTGAAGCAAACATTATTGTTTGCGTTGTTTATACAGTTGGCAAAAGTTTAAATTAATACCATTTTCTAAAATATGTAAAAAATATCTCTCGAAATGCTGAAAATTTGAATTTCCTTCTATATATATAAAAAAGTAATGCTTTAGAAATGAACCAATGAAGATTTTTCCAAAAATGCAGTCCTTTATTTGAGAAATAACCAATATTGTGAATGTCGCTCAAACCGATGCCACTCTCATGCATTTTTGGCTTAAAATTAAATTGTTTGGCGATAAAATGAAATCGTAAACAAACATACAATATATAACTCACAAGTACCGTTATTTTTATAATTAGATCTGCTAGTTTCTTCTGCAAGTCACAAGACGGATGAGATAAATAAAAATAAACAGTAAATTTAAAAAAAAAATAAAAAATAAAAACAATTGTCACTCAGATGTTATCTTATCAAATTTTCTGATGTATTTTTCTTAACCTGAAGCAGGAGATAAATTGCCAAATATAGTTTAAAATTGCAATATTTCATATTGAATAAATTTTTAAGCATTACGAGCATTTCCTTTCATGTTTAAATTCAATATTTTCGTTTTATATTACCACTCGTCAAAAATGTTTTTCATTTTCTCCTTTTTTTTCTTCTTTTTTATTTTAAATAGAATTAGTAACAGTTTTTTTCTGAGATGTACAGTCATTTCAATCCATTTATCAACAAAATTCATCTCCAGTAAAATAATGGTAACCCTTTCGCCCAAAATAACAGAACTTTCCGTCATAATTCTATAACTAATCTACGTAGAACAATGTGTTATAGCTTAAAACCTTCCCCGGAACGATACCTATCTAACAGTGTAAGTTCTGTTAAAATCCATGCAGTAGAACTCCAAATATAGATGTTCGGAACGAAATTTGCGTTTGGATTTTATATATACTAGAGGATCGAACCCGGGCTTCCCGGGTTACAGAATATAGGTGAAAAAATTTTTTAAAATTGAAAGCTAATAATTTTTTATATGCAATAAATTTTTTAGATTGCCCGCTTACATTAAAAAGCACTTTTTCATATGAAAAATACGAATTATACAATCAAATAAATTCTTGAAATTTATCAAAAGCGATATTTTCTTATTAGCCGCATGCTAAAAGTTATTTGACCAAGATTTCGCTTCTTATGGCCTCCTTTTATATTCTGATAATTTCAGAGCTTATACATATCTGTTAAATTTGTGATTTATTTATATTATTTTATATTTTATTCATAGGGAATTTTTTTTAATGGATATTAACCGTTAGAATATGATGAACTCTTTATTTTGTTTTAAGGGCAAACGGATTAATCTTTCGTAATCGAGCTCCGCGCGATATAGATAAATTAAAAAATATTTTATGCTCCAAAATTGTTTTGAAAACCATAGACAATCAGTAAACTGAGATGAACTTTCAAACAAATTTCATTTAAAAAAAAAATATTCCTATTTAGTGATCTAAAAATTTAAACTGTATGATTACAAATATGTTAGATTTGTGTTTTTTTAATATTATTCTTTTATTTGTTTGGAAGTATTAATTATTTGGAAGTATTAATTTCGTTATGCAAAAATAATCAGAAACAAATGCTGAACAATGTTTATTGCTTTATGCGCAAAATGTTTATTATTATTATGTAATGAAACCGGCACGTGATAAAATAAACTTTTAAAAAATCATGCTTAAAAATTATTGTAAAAAACATAATACATCAGTCAATTAAGATACAGTTTTTAAACAAATTTGTATTTGAAAGTATATTTTTTCCCTATGCGACGAAAATTGAAAATGTACGATGGTCAGAAGATTAAAAAAAATGCAGTAGCGAAAATTTCAAGACGGAAATCTGATCGTGAAGTGTTACCATTCGCAAAATGACGTCAGCATTACGCACAGATACGTTTGTTCTTTATAATATAGATACGTAATCAGTAAAATATAATAAAGATCAATTATTAGAATGTGGTTATCAATTGAGGCTCTTATGCTTGGTATTCCGGAATGAAAAGCAGCAATTTTCACCTTTTCAAAATTTGCATACGCACTTCTCATATCCATATTCATCATTTTTTAAATATTTGCATTTCGTTTGATCATTTTAAAATCATTTTAACTCAAAACTTGAAGTCATGATTGTCAGCAACATCTTTTATGTGAACAGACGCACTCTTTACTTGAGATTCTAATCACAATTACGGAGAGTAAAAATTTCCGCAATTTATGTTTTTTAGATGCATTTGTGTTAAAATGTCTAGTTTTATCTGAGAAAATGGCCGTTTTCTTTTAAATATGACTTCATTTTCACTTAAATAACCATTTCGCCCAGTGTCTGAAACTTAGTATCAGTACACATGCAGAAGTAAAAACAATATAGAAAATTTATGAGGAAAAATGCCTCTAGACAACAATTTTTATCAACAATTTTGAATTTTTATTAGAAAATGGCATGAATAAAGATAAATAAACTTCAATATATCTTTCTTGTCTGCAATAATGAAATCTATCTAAATTTCACCATTTTGAAGAAATTTCATAAAATGCTTTTAAAAATAAAATAGAAAAATGGAAATATTAAATAAAAATAATAATAATAATAATAGTGCGATCACATCTACAAATGAACAGCCTTCAGTTAAAAAAAAATATACACACTAGTAAAATTGGTTCAGCAGAAAGATCAGGGCAGATGACTAAAAAACACACTTATGTTTTAAATATATAGATTATATAAAATTATGAAAAATTAAATTAAGCAAATTATGTTATTTTGATAAAGTTACAGTAGCATATTTAAAGGATAGCAATAAAATTTTATTAGAATTTTGGACAAAAACTTAGAGAACGTGATATTATTTTAAACCTCAAATTATTTGTTTGCTGGTCTAACTCGGCGAAGAAAATCCATCCAGGCGAGAATCACCAATTTCTGTAACAATCGCTATTATTTGCATATCACCTCTCTTTTATAAAAACACTCTAAATTTTTGTAAAACATTGCGTTTTATTAGTGTGTGATTTCGATTACATTATTTTCAAAAGTGAAGCATTTTCACCTGTGAAGAATTTCAAAGCAGCTGGGCAGTGAAAATAACGTACTCCTACAAACCATAGTTCAGTTTTAAGAATTAAAATACACGCTTTTTATAAAATGACGTCATTTGCATCCCCTAAAGCAATCCACTTTTACAATCCAGCCTTAAACTTCGTCTATAGAAAAGTATGCCTATGACGTCACTATCGCGGAATAACAGACAATATTACTGAAAGAGCCCGTATTTTAATTTCAACTTTTTTTTTCAGGTTTTATGAGAAAATGGCAACAAAAAGATACAGTAATCTCTTATATTTGACTATTTTCCCTTTACTTTCAATAGAAATGGAGTACTTGTTTTGCCACGATTAGAAAAATGGTATTAAAAACTACAAAAAAATTAATATCTCAAAAATAAATTGACATACAGCTTTCAAACGAATTGTATTTTAAAGAGCACTTTTTTCCTCATACGACGGTGTAAAAATTTAAAATGTGCAATGTTTAGAAGTTTAAAAATTTGCCGTAGAGAAAATTGCAGAACCGAAATTTTATTTCAAATTTTAAAGTGTTGTCATTCGCAAAATGACATATGCGTTACGCACAGATATGTTTCTCCTTTATAATATAGATAATAATAGAAAAGTAGATATATACATATTTTATGTTATATTTTACTAAAACATCACGAAGTTAGTAAAGTTAGAAAATGTTAAGATAGTTACTTTTAAAAAAGACAATTTTAAAGTTATATTCTAAAAAATAAATTAACCTAGCAAACCCCTTGAGGGGCGGTGGGATACATTATATCCCACCTAATTTTAATTAAGATTTGCACCAGAATCTTTTAATAAAGTTTTACATTTATTACTTTGGTGAAAAGAAGCTCAAAAATTGCTTTTCCTTTTTTTTATATATATAAAACTTTTCCAAATTTTCGGTAGGAATTCAACATTACAGAAACACAATTGCATGCCCCTTAAAGGGTTAAACCACAGCCCTTTCATCACTGCGGGGATGTGAAGGACCCATCAAATTTTTTGTTACAATGATGGTTTTTATTTACCCGACCTTCCTCCTTAAAACTGCATAAAATTGAAATATTAGTAATTAAATACAGTCGAACCTCTATTTAACGAAGCCGCTAAATCCCGGAAAAAAGTTCGTTATATGGAAAATTCGTTAAATAGAGATTCACCTTTTAAAATACTTTAAACTACATAAAACAGATTTTAAATTCATAAACACTAAATATTTTTACTAAAAGTAATTAATCACATTTTTTTTATAAATTATATCGATTTGTTTTATTTATTTTACCCACCAATATCCATCATCAATTCATTTTTTCTATGTGTTTAAATCTTTGAAATCTGCAAGGAAAACAAAACGTTGTCCGGGAATGCAGTGTACTTTCTGTTTAAAGTAAATAGTTTTACATTAAAATTAACAAATTTTAATGACATTATCGTATTTATTATTATTATAAAAAATAATTTTAACCATACATTAACATATGCGTCCTTAAATTTAATTTCTGAAAAACTCTGTTAATTCTGCCTGAGTTTTTTTCTTTTAAAAAGTGCTATCTCTCATAATACGTCTCGCATCTTTGCAATGCACGAAAAACCCCTTCATGCGTATTTTCTTCTAACTATAATCCGCATCGGATTGTTTCGTGTGATTTTAGCATTTCATCATACGAAGTTTTGTTAATTCCAGCATCATAATTATTTCCATCATCATCATATTCGTCTTCATCGCATGTTTTTATTTTTCGCACTGTCGAAAATATCCAATTCGGATAGTGTTTCCGAGGTCTCAATTTCAGAATTAAGTGAAATACAGTCATCAATCAGCACATCATGGTTAATTTTTTCTTTTTTTCTCATCTATATCCACATTTTTTAACCCCTAAATGCCTGGTGTTGCTTTTCGGCAACATACTCAATTTTGGCTTCTAAAATACTATTATAATAATATTGAAGCTATAGTGCCTAATGTTGCCAATAAAATACATTCTGAAAATATTGTTAAATCGATTTTCAACATGTAGATGTCAACACTTGTGCTGTTTAAGAATAAAGATAGATTTATTTTTTCATTTGTTACTACTTGTTGTTTTTGTTTTGTTTGGAAGCTTTCGAAATACCCTATTTTGTTTAGCAGTGAGCAAGTAAAATTTATTTCTTATTATAGTTCCTAAAATTCTTGTGTGTTTAATATTATAGAATTTTATCAAGGAAAATTATTTTTTCAATTAAAGACCAGTATTGCCGATTAGTAACAAACTGTTTTTTAGCCGTAAACCACACTTAAAACAAAATATGATTTTTTAAAGTATTTTTCTCATGACTTATTTTAAAAATAAAAACCGAAAAACATTATTACAATGATTTTTGAAAAATCAGGCATTTAAGGGTTAAAGTTACTCTAAAGTATTATCGTCTTCGTCCTCCGTACTTACCGAATTCTCACTGCTGAGAAAGAAGGTGCCTGGTAAAACCAGTTCAAGGCCATTGAACATCATATAATGTGTTTAAAGAAAGAATAAATTTGAAATGTCCAGAAATATTTTGAGAAATGGGGAGAAAAAAATTTAGATCACAAGAAAAAGTTCGTTAAATGGAGAATGCACTTCGCTATTTGGAGGTTATTTTACGAAGAAATTCGCAAAATGTTCTTGGTTCCAAGGAAAAGTTCGCAAAATAGAGAAATTCGAAAAATGGAGGTTCGTTAAATAGAGGTCCGACTGTATTTAAATATATAATTACAATACTAATACATCAGTTTTTAAACCAGAATGTCTCAATTATCTACCCTATATATATAAAATCCTAATGAAACGAATTTATGAAACGATTTTATGAAACGACTGATTAAACAGCTGATTATGTTTCACGACGATTTCTTTTAAAATATGGAATATTATGCGATCAAACTAACACCAAAAATCTGTATTGATCCGCAGATCTTAAAACTGGTATTAGAATTTTTAAATTCGAATTGCTTTTCGAGATATTATTTTTTTTCTAATTTTAAATACTTTTCTCTAATGATGGCAACTCAAATTTTAATCATAACAGATTTTTTTTCATATTTTAGAAAAGGTTATTATTTTAAACTAATTTGGCGACCAGTTTGGCCTCCCATAAATGTGTGCTAAGAAATGTATCATGTTACTTTTATTCATAATTCAATTTACTTGAAAAATCTTTCGCCAAATCAGAAGATACTGATAGAGAAATCAAGAACTCAGTATTTTTATGCTAGCGCGACGCAGGTGATAAACCGCAAAACATTTCTCCCGTCGCAATTTTTTTTTCCATCATCATTTTATACAGGATGTCCGGTCACAACGGTGTCCAATGGCTAATTCCTAAACCGTTAGTCATAGACATATAGTTCCAATTACAAAAATTGTTTTAAATGAGGTAAAGAAGTATTTTTAAAGCGATGTGGGTCAATAAAAACATTTCTTAAAAAATTATGAAATTTATTGCATGGTCCCCCGGATATAACCCCATTCATATAACTCTAAAATTGAGCGAGTTATGAAACTTTAAAAATGCACGACTTATGCCACTTTTCTGCACTGAAAACAAATGAGTTCGGCTTGGCTTTGAGGGGTCACATACCAAGTGCTTAAAGTATTCGAAGATCTTATTTCATGTCACGCTTTGAAAAAAATCGTACAAGTATTACGATTAAGTTAACATTTATTAAGTTTCAGATTGGCTAAAATAACATATGTTTTATTTTGTCAGGATTTGAGACTATTTCTTTTATGATTTCTTTTAACAAAAATTATGTTATCTTTTATACGTTTTTATGTTACTTCAACGATCGTATGTATGTTTTTACAGTTCAAAATTTGTACTCGAACTTTAACTAACTTTTAAATATCCGATCAAGATTACATTTTACATACTGGCGCAAATCCAGTAACAATCTAATACTAGTATCCGTCAGGCCGAAATGTCGGAGCATGGAGTCGTATAAACTTAACACATAACATTTTAAAATTTTTAAAAAAAGTATAATTTTCATGTTTACTGTTTAATAGTACAAAATGAAATTTGAAATAACACCCGTTGAATCCTCATTTTCTAGTGTTTAATTCAGTCATCAGTTGCCTCAGGTAATGCTCAAATGCTAATTTGTGGCATGATAACCAACAAAATGAACCATTATAGCCTGTGGCAAGTCTGGGGGTTGAAAGTTTGGGTCATAGACAGTATCTTTTACTGTATTCAGTACAGCGCTTATCAATCCCCACTCCATCCAGATATTGCTATGTAACATAACTCTGCATCCAACTGCTGAAAAAAATCCAGCCTGAAGTCCAAACATGTGATCACCTTCACTAAATCTTACTTTTAATTATTGTGGTCTGCTAACATTCTTGCCATTGACCACTTTGATTTAAGAAGTACTTCTTGATTATGTTCTTTCGCTTGCTTTTTTTTTTTGGAAAAAAGACATATAGCATCTTGAAATCATTCAAGTTGAGCCGGAAGCAGTGTAGCTTTCCACCGTTGCATAAGGGATGAGAGTAGTCTGAAACTTGGCCCACGCAAAGCGAATATAGAGACTTTCGAAACTGTCTTTGCTGATCGCCATTTTGTCTCAATGAGTTTGTTAATGTGAAGCAGTTTTCAAAACCTCTAAGCATTTTTTGTCTGCGAAGAGCCAAAATGTCTTTTATAGAATGTCTCTTATATAGACGTGTCTCTTATTACGCGATGTAACTACCTAATACTTCCAAGGATTTAAACAAAGTACCTTTGCGACATCTTTGTTCAAGTTCAGCCATAAGACGACAATTGAAAATTCGTCAATAAAGATAAATAATACTGTATCCATGCTGAGCTGTAGATTTCTTTCTGCCTGACTTTTTAAATCAGCGAACAATTTAAAACACGGTGGTTTATTAAGCACTGATTGAATTAACTGTCCTTCGACATTAAGCGCAGGAGTACTTGTTAGTGCCAAAAGAATGACAGCTTCTGATCCTAAGTGCTGTATGATTGTTTTACTAATTTCTTTGATTATCCTAATTTTTCCAGATCTTGCTTTTCCAATAATAAAAGTTGACTTAGGGAAAATTGTAACTTTTGTTTGCAATGAAGAAAGCTGTTCTGTGCATAACTAAAGTATTTTCTGCTGCTCATCTGTAAATCTGATGTCAGAATTATCAAAATTTTCATGCAGCGTGATTTGTTGTTCTTTAAAATAATTCAGAAATGTTAAAAGTAAAGAGAATTCATTGAATAAGAGAGTCTACGGTAAAGAGAAAGAATAACCACCGGGGATGTGTTGAGCGATTTTGATTTGTTTAATGTAGCTCCGATCTTTGAGACAATCAAAAATTGGAACTGGATCCATCGAGCTAACGGCAGAAAACTTCAAAGACTTGCATGCCTGGCATAGCCCAGACTTTTTTAATATGGTATAAGGGAAAGGTTTGTAACACGTATGTAACACGCACACATCTCTAATCTGCTATACTCCTCTATCAAACTTGATACTTTTGTTCATCTGAGTTATTATTATATCGTTATTCGCGCAATTACTCGTATGCAGCTGGGTTATTTTTATGTGACTTTTCCACATAGAATTGCGCTGAATAACTCTTTTCATCTCAATTGCTTTCTTTTAATCGGCATTTTCGAAACTTTTGTGATAATGTTACACATATAAAAATATGTACATTTCTTAAAATGTACACTACATCTAGGCAACAGGTTAAAAAAAATCACGGAATGATTTATGACTTTTAGTGAAGTTGATTTCTCACGAATTATCTTTCATTGCTGTATCCATTTTTCGATTATAAGCATAAAACTATATAGTCATATACATTAACGTCAAAATTTTCGCCAAGCTTGGAGACATTTCGAGAAATTTTCCCAAATTTGGCGAGCAAAAATATGTTGATATAAATGCAGCGAATTTGGCTGTATTTGGCTGTATGCCAAATTTGGCGAAATTTCCACTGAAATTCAGCACTGATGATTCTTCTTTAATCGGGTTCTTCGCATTTTAGCTTAGTGTTTTCCCGCAAAATTAGCTAAAATCTTAAAATCAAGAAATAAGTAAGCTACCTTTTCTTTACGTTTTTAGGACTTTTTTATTTTGTTATCTACATATTTCTGTTTTCAAGTGTACATCCAAGCCAAAAATGCTTATCTCATTCACTTCAGAATGTTCACTCGCATTTCAGTTGCAACAAATTCAATTACGGTGAATTAAAAAAAAACTGAGTAACCCTCTGTAATTGGGACCTCTACCAAATGGTTATATTTGCGCATAAAACAGCGCTCACTAAATTATGAAATTTTCTACCAACCCGATTACGGAAATTTCCTAATACAAACATACATACCTCTGAATAAAAACATACATAAGAATATATACATATAAGTAATACATACATAACATGATATTTTTTTCGACTTCTTTTATTATCATTCTTTGCCATGCGGTTAATACTGATTCTGTTATCATGCAACTAACATCTAAAATCGTATTCTCCATATTCGATTTCTTTTTATTTCTCTTAATTTAAAATTCAAAGTGAATCGCATCGATTTGGTAGGTTACGGAAAATGTTCACTTGCATTTCAGTTGCAGTACATTCACTTGCGGTGAATTTAAAAGAAAAATTATTAACCTTCTGAAATTGGGACCGCTACCAAATAGTTAAATTTGCGCATCAAACAACGCTCACTAAATTATGAAATCGTCTACAAACCGGATTACGGAAATTTCCCATTACAAACATATATACTTTTTAATGCAACCATACATAGATAAGAATACATACATATAAGTAATACATACATGACATTATACACTGTTCAAAACAATTAAAGGATATTGCAGTTTTAGGTGGATTTTGTATCTGGTAAACTGTTTAGCTGATTGATACATGGTCGACAGACATAGTAGGTTATATGAGAATAAATTACACATGTTTGGCAGAAAAAATGCATTTTATTGCGCATTTGTGTACTAAAGGAAAAAAAACACAATTTGTGCATATGAGAAAAAAAGAATAAGAAAAGGTGTTTTCTTCAAAGAAAATCATTTTCAGTAGGGGGTATGGTTTCCACGGGCGGCCAGCAACGTTGAACACCTTTGAGGCATGGACTCAATGAGGCTATTAATGACGAGTTGGGGTATTCTGCCCCACTCTTCCAGAAGAGCTCTTTCCAGTTCTTGGAGAGTTTGAGAGGGTTGTTGGCGGACAGTAACTCGTCTTCCTAGAGCATCCCAAACGTGCTCGATTGGATTCATGTCTGGAGAACACGCTGGCCATTCCATTCGAACGATTCCTTCCTCGAAAAGGAAATCCTCCACCAGGTTTGCACGATGTGGCCTGCAGTTATCGTCCATTAAAATGAAGTTATCTCCGATTGCTGCAGCGTAAGGAACTACAATAGGTCTGAGGATCTCATCCCTATATCGGCGACCAGTCAGAGCTCCATCTCGAATGATGTAGAGGTCAGTGCGCCCGTCAATGGAGATGCCACCATACACCAACACTCCTCCACCGCCAAAACTCACACTTTCGTGCACGAACGCAGGATTATTCCTACTGCCACGGTCCCTCCAGATGAAAATACGCCTATTATCCGGATGCACAGAAAAACGGGACTCGTCAGAAAACAGAATATTGCTCCATTCATTTCTCCTCCAGTTGACATGCTCGGTTGCCCACTCCCTGCGGTCGCGACGATGCCTTGATGTTTATCTAACACATACCATCGGTCGGCGAGCATACAGACCTACAGCATGGAGCCGGTTTCGGACAGTCTGAGTTGAAATCGTGGTGCCTGTAGCCGAGCGAAGGTGTTGTTGGAGAAGAGTAGCGTTCATGGTTCGGTGTCTCCGAGCTGTTAGCGCTAAATACCGATCTTCATAGGGCGTTGTTGCCCGTCTACGACCTTGCCCTAGTCTTTGGCCTGCACATCCACTCTCCAAAAAACGGTTCCAGATCCTGGAAATGACACTTTGTGACACTCCAATGGCTTGCGCTACTTCGGCTTGAGTTAGGCCCCCTTCTATCCTACCAACAATTCTCAAAGCTTCTGAATCTGTCAAATGACTTCACTGAAACATCGTACTCATCGAAACAAAGCAATCATTGAATGCCGATCATCCTTGTCTTCATTCTCTTTTATCCAGTTGAAAGTCAAATTTCATTCGCTGCCGCTGAAGCGACGTTTTTGACGTCGAACTCAAAATTTGCATACTCCACAGTTTGAAAACCAGAAAAATTTGCATTTGTGATTCTCTTCTTCTATTTTCGGCAAAAAAAATTCGTTTATATCTTTATTTTATATAAAACTTCAAATATCCTTTAATTGTTTTGAGCAGTGTATTTTTCTCGATTTCTTTGATTATCATTCGTAGCCATGCGGCTAATACTGAAATCGTTACCAATCGTCTAATAAACGAAATCGTATTCTCCGTATTCGATTTCTTTTCGTTTCTCTTAATTTAAAATTCAAAATGAATTGCACCGATTTGGAATGTTACGGAGAATGTCCATGTGCATATCAGTTGCAGCACGTTCACTTACAGTGAATAAAAAAATGAGTAACCTTCTGTAATTGGGACCGCCACCAAATGGGTAAATTTGCTCATCAAACAACGCTCGCTAAATTAAGAAATTGTCTACAAACCCGATTGCGGAAATTTCCCAATACAAACATGTATATCTCTGAATATAAACATACATACAGAAGAATACTTACATATAAGTAATGCATACATGACATTATATCAGGGTTCGTACGACTCCTGGAATTTTGCGACCAGAAAATTCTTCTGCACCACTATTTTCTTACAGAAAATCTCTCCTTATAAGATTGCGAAATTTCACCAGTTTAGCCTAGGTTTCTTTTTCTATTAAAAAAAAAAATACTGGAAACTCTCAGGAAAATACCCTGATCCGTACAAAACCCTGTTATATTTTTCTCGATTTCTTTGATTTATCACTCGTAGCTATGCGGCTAATACGAAATCTGTTACCATGCGGCTAAGACCCAAAATCGTATTCCCCGTATTCGATTTCTTTTCATTTCTCTTAATTTAAAATTCAAAATCAATTGCATCACTTTGGTAGGTTACGGCTAATAAAGGTTCGCACTGTAAAAAAAAAAGAAAAAGTGGTCGTTACGGACGTAAAAAGTAAAACTTCTGAAAGTCAATCTATATCTCAGGTCACAAATATTGACGACACCATAACGATTCGGATGAGGTTAAAATAAATAATTTACAACAATGTAGCTAATGTTTTGTTTAATAACGAGATGAAGCCCGTCGTATTTTGACGAAAGAAATTGTTTAAAAAGGAACTCATACATTAGTTAATACTTACTCTCAACAGATATTATTCAATTACTACTATTAGTTCACACTCTCCCTATATTTATTTAAGTACTGCGCGGCAGCGCAATACTTATTTATTTCCAGTGTCACTTCTCAATGTTAATTTGACATGGAAAAGCCTATGGAGATCATAACTTTTTCATTTTTTCCTTTCACCTTTTTGTCCCTGATGCCACTCATTTTTTATACTTTACTAATTCTAATGATATTATAAATTTAAAGTGTTAAAACGTTTGCCTGACGCCAGGGTCAAAACGAATGGTAAAATGCCTTTGCATATGGGTGAATTATAACCCAGAGAGAAAATGGACCAATTTGTTTTTAGATTATTCAAATATTTTTCTTAATAATTCCAATTTTCACTTTTTTCATTGAAAATCAACTTTTTTACTTCATTGTTGCAAAAATTACAAAAGCCGTAATAATAATTTATTTATTTTTCGTTGAAATATTTTCACGAGAAATATTAAATTGGGCTAGTTTTTTTTTTTTCTTTTTTTTTTCAAAAATTAAAAAGGTGAATATGGCGTCATAGTGGGAAAAAAAGGGATATTTTCAGAATAAGTTTTTGCTTTGGTCAAATTTATATTTTAGTAAAAAGTTTCTGGTGGATAGCTATTTTTACGCAGGTAGCGAACTTAGTGGGTAATTACATAACTTAAATTTTAAAAAGTATTTTTTTTTTCCGAGACGAGAACTATTTATACCCCAAGTTAAACTTAGGTAATAATTTTCTGATGTGTTTACATCACCCCTTGGGAGAGAATAAGGTTTAAAAATTTAAGTAAAACTTTTATTTTTTATTTTTTACTGTATCACAGCTATAATATTGTTAAATATTAGCAGTAAGGATTCCACACAATTTACATTTACATTCATAGCGTTCCTGAGTGGGAAATAGGGTATCTAAATTTAAGTGAAGTTAATTTTTTATGTTTTGATTATAGATTTTTTACGTTCAGATTAGAAGTTTTTGTCCAAACTACCGCAACCTGCTTTACTACAGTGGTGAAACATTTTGAATTACACATTGGTAAGCTGCTTCCCATCTTGTGATGCAATACCGCATACATCAAAGCCTGATGATGATACTCTCTATTAATTTTGAAATGCGTTTGTCTGAGTGTATTAGTTATTAAAAAACTTGACATATTAAACAAAAACATAATTTGAAGAACAAATTAAAAAAAAACAAAATTTATTTCCTACATTTTTTAAGCCAGAGAAGGGACAGATATTAAGTTATTTCATTCAATTAGTTCTACATTTAATGTTAAATTTTTGTAACAAATCAGTTAAGCCAATTAAAGATTAAAAAATAATAATAAAATTCATACAATATGATACTTAAAACACCCTAAAAAATTAGATTCCGTTTAAATGAAATCGAAATAAATCTAGACTATTTTTTAAGTTTAGTATTTTGCATGCATCTTATCATTTTATGCACAATTGTCATAAACATAATACAAAATCTGCAATACAAATATTTTCAATTAAAAATGGAAGAAGTCTAAGATTTATTTCGATTTCATTTGAACGGAATCTAATTTTTTAGGCTGTTTTAAGTATCATATTGTATGAATTTTACTTTTATTTTTAATCATCAATTGGCTTAACTAATTTGTTACAAAAATTTAACATTAAATGTACAACTAATTGAATGAAATAACTTAATATCTGTCCCTTCTCTGGCTTAAAAAATGTAGGAAATAAATTTTGTTTTTTTAATTTGTTCTTCAAATTATGTTTTTGTTTAATTTATGTATATATTTATATATTTATATATCTTGTTCAAATTTTCAATCGTTAATAAAATACTTATTATTCATCCTATCAAGTTGAAATAATTTTTTTTAAACTTGCACTGGATGACTATTGATGTTAATACAGTTTTTTCAAATATTAATTCATTAATTAAAGTTTAATTAATTTTAGTTTTGCATGGGAAACAATATGGCAGCCATTGGTTATTGAAGATCAACGAAAGTATTTTCGATAAGGGGTTACCATAGGGGGGACCCTGTTCTGTCGCAAATACCGCCAGGTTTGTCGCCAACTCGGCGATATATCGCCAAATTTGGCAGCCAAAATGAGTCGCCAAAAGTGACGCCAACTTGGCGATATCTCTAATATTTCGTCAAATTCCCATAGAGTTCCATTGTAAACCTACTTGCTTATAGAAAACCAACAAAATTGAGATATTTTAATGCAACAAAAACTAATATTAGCAAGGGATTATATTAAATTTTTCTTTGATGACCTAAGTAGGAATTGACTTTAAAAACAAAATTTTTATATTACTTGTTTTTAATTTAAAGTTACCAAAATACTAATTCCATAAACTTCGACTGTTCAATGTATTAAATTAAAATGTATTAGTATACCTAACCAAGATGAGTAATTATGCTGAAATTACCCATTGAGGCTATTATGTTTGAAATTACAGATTGAAAATCAGTAAAAATTATTTCAGCATGAGCCAATCATAGAATTACTTTTCGCGTGAAATACAAACTTAACGTCATTTTCATCGTCTCAAAATTTACATACGCATCTCTCAAATTTACATTCACCATTTCAAAAATATCGCAGTACGCAATAAGTTATTAATACATATATTTCCAAACTTGAAATGAAGTTTGTTAACTACGACTTTGCATGTGAACATTCGCACTCTTGACTTGTGATTCTAACCTCCGTATCGGCGAATAAAATTCCAGAAATTTATATCTTTTAGAGTCGTTTGTAGTAAAAAATTTCGTTTTATCAGAGAAAATGATGGTTTTCATTTAAATATGATGTCACTTTGCCTTATTGAAGCATTTCACATAGCGTCTCAAACTCAGTGGAGTGAAAAAATATTGAATTGTAATAACTTTTTGAGGAAAAATTTAGTGTTTTTTTAAAGAGTGGCGTCATTTTCTGTTCCCTTTTTTTACAAAGTTTATTTTGAATTTTATTAGAAATTGGCATCAATAAACATAAACATACTTTATTAATTTTTTTTTTACAACAATGGAAGTGATCCAACTGCTACCATTAAAAAAAAAAGTTATAGAAAATTTTTTAATTTTAAATTTAATCATGAAAATGGGATATTTAAAAAAAAAATAGCTAGTGCCGCAAATCTACAAAGAAACAGCTTTTATTTAAAAAAAGAATTATTAAAATTGGTTCAGAAAAAAGCTCAAGGTACATGTCTAAAAAACAAGTGGGTAAGTGTGATCACAGATCGCACAGAGGGTTTCGTTTAACATTCCTTTCAAAAGACTTTATCCTTTTGAAAAATCTGTTAGTTCCACATTTCGCAACCAGGGGCGCACTCTATTCTAAACAAACCTCTATCCGAACGAAACTCCGCTTTACATACTATCCGTAGATATATTAGTCGAGGGGATTGGTAGAGATCTGCACGGGCTGGCCCGTGGCCCGAAGCCCGAGATCGGCCCGGGCCGCGGGCCAGGGTCGGGCCGATTTTCATTCACGGCACTTGGGCCGGGCCTGCTTACCACTCTGTTCGGGCCGGGCCTGGGCCATATTTTTTTCTGAAGGCTCGGGCCGGGCCTAACTTAATTTTTCTGTACAGAGCCGAGCCTGGATTCATTCCTAGTCTTCACGGCCCAAACTTTTCAGTCCTAGTTTTGAGCCAGCCCGTATGAAAATCATTGTTTCAGCGTGGCCTGGTCCATTTAAAGGTTAGTTAAATTAGGCCTGGCCCAAAAATTTTTGCAGAAAATGCATACATTTTTCATTCGACATTATTGTACACTTAAACATTAAAAAATATTATTTTTAAAGAATAGTAGATTTCTACGCATATTAAAATATAGTAAAATATGTGAAAAGGAACTTGTCTATGACGGAACCCTGTTTAAACTGAAAAACGTGTTGATCCATGCAAATTAATACACTAATAAGTAAGAAAAGAATATATAATACATTTACACTTGCTAAGAAGGGAACTTGTCTATAACGCATTGTTTTCTTTCCTATGCAATTCCGTCTTAGAAGATTTTACTGTATAGCATTTTTTTCAGATTTTTAACACTTCTATACATGCAATATGGATTAACAATATTAATGATAACTGAAACATTTACATACATGAAATAGAGATTGACTAAAAAAATAAATATTGCAGCCTGCTGCACTTCTATAAAAAAAGAAAAAGATTATAAACATGAAAAAAAAAGTTAAGATAAATATCTTTGGTCAGAACTCCTCGTACGAAACAAATTTTTAACCAATTCGACGTAAAAATCAATGTTTTGTAGAAATTCACTCGCGCCCGGCCGGGCTCGGGCCGAGATTTTAACATTTTTCCGGGCCGGGCCGGGCTCGGGCCGAACTTTTAATTTTTTTATAAGGCCGGGCCGGGCCAATATTACTTTTCCTACGGGCCGGGCGGGCCTGGGCCGAATTTTTAATTTTTGTACCGGGTCGAGCCGGCCGAATTTATTTCTCTTATGAGTCGGGCCGGGCCTGGGCCTGAAAATGTCGGCTCGGGCAGACCTCTAGGGATTGAGCCCATAGCACCCGAGATAAGTAGGTGCCCCTGGTGGTAAAAAGTGGAACTAAAATATGTAAGGCTATGGTGCACAATATGAAAGCATGGTCAAAAGTGGTGTCGGCAAAAGTTCAAGTGCTCCCCGGGTGAAAAGGGCGGAGGTTAGAAAAATTGCTTAAAATACACAAGTTAGAGCCTTAGGAGTAAATAATATAAGACTTTTGGAACATTTTATGATTTGTCGTGTAGTTTGACGTATTCTGTCGAGAAGTCTGAGGTCGTATGCAAAAATTCATGTCTCCAACTTAATTAAGGGCGCTCTTAGAAAGAATTCCTTAAAATACATAAGTGGTAGCTCAAAGGGTTAAACGTAAGACTTTTTTCAAGATTTTATGATTTGTCGTCTGGCCTTAGGCGTTCTCTTATAAGTATGCAAAATTTCAAATCTCCAGTTTAATAAGGAGCTCAGTTAGAAAAAATTGCTTAAAATACGCATGTGGGAGCCCAAAGGGTTAAGTGTACGACTTTTTCAAAGTTTTATGATTTGTCGCATGATGGTGTTCAGTTATAAGTATGCAAAATTTCACCGCTCCAACCTAAATATGGCCTCACATAGAAAGAATTGTTTAAAATACGCATGTGGGAGCCCAAAGAGTTAAATGTACGACTTTTTGAAAATTTTATTATTTGTCGTTTGATGTGGGGTGTTCAGCTATAAGTATACAAAATTTCACGCCTCCAACCTAATTAGGGGCTCACTTTGAAAGAATTGTTTAAAATACACATGGGGGAGCCCAAAGGCTTAAATGTAAAACTTTTTCAAAATTTCATGATTTGTCGTTTGATGTGAGGTGTTCAGCTATACGTATGCAAAATTTCACGCCTCCAATCTAATTAGGGCTCACTTAGAAAGAATTGTTTAAAATACACATGTGGGAGCCCAAAGGGTTAAATGTACGACTTTTTCAAAATTTTATGATTTGTCGTATGATGTGTGGTGTTTATCTATAAGTATGCAAAATTTCACTCCTCCAACCTAATTAGGGGCTCACTTAGAAAGAATTGTTTAAAATACACATGTGGGAGTCCAAAGGGTTAAATGTACGACTTTTTCAAAATTTTATAGTTTGTCGTTTGGTGTGAGGTGTTCAGCTATAAGTATGTAAAATTTCACGCCTCCAACCTAATTAGGGGCTCAATTAGAAAGGATTGTTTAAAATATCCTTGTGAGATCCCAAAGGGTTAAATTTACATTTTTTTCAGCATTTTATGATTTGTCGTTTGATGTGAGGTGTTCAGCTATAAGTATGCAAAATTTCAAGTCTTCAAACTAATTAGAGGCTCACTTAGAAATAATTGTTTAAAATACACATGCAGGAGGCCAAAGGGTTAAATGTACGACTTTTTATAATTTTATCATTTGTCGTATGATGTGTGGTGTTCAGCTATAAGTATGCAGAATTTCACGCCTCCAAGCTAATTAGGAGCTCACTTAAAAAGAATTGTTTAAAATACACATGCGGGAACCCAAAGGGTTAAATGTAAGGCCTTTTTCAAAATTTTATCACTTGTTGTTTGATGTGAGGTGTCCAGCTATAAGAATCCAAAATTTCTAGTCTTCCACTTAATTAGGGCTGAGTTAGAAAAAAAAGCTTAAAATACACAAGTTAGAACCCAAAGGGTTAAATGTACGACTTTTTCAAAATTTTATGATTTTTCGTATGATGTGATGTGTTCAGCTATAAGTACCGAAAATTTCATGTCTCCAACATAATTAGGGGCTCACTTAGAAAGAATTGTTTAAAATACACATTTGGGAGCCCAAAGGGTTAAATGTACGACTTTTTTCCAAAATTTTACCACTTGTTGTTTGATGTGAGGTGTCCAGCTATAAGTATGCAAAATTTCACGCTTTCAACCTAATTAGGGGCTCACTTAAAAAGAATTGTTTAAAATACACACGTGGGAGCCCAAAGGGTTAAATGTACGACTTTTTCAAAATTTTATGATTTGTCGTTTGATGTGTGGTGTTTAGCTATAAGTATGCAAAATTTCAAGTCTTCAACATGTATAGTTTCTGAGAACGGGTTCTGTGACGGACAGACAGACGGACGGACAGACAGACAGACAGAGGAGCGAGACGAATAGGGTTTCGTTAGATGAACGAAACCCTAAAAAGAAGCCTTATCTTTCAAATATATAGATTTAAATCCGCAATTTTATCTCTGTGGGAAAATTTATAGTAGACATTTCATGCCGTTAGGGTTGACGAATATTTATGATTTTCAATACGCACCTAGATTTTGGCACTATCAACGTCCATTTAATTTTTTGTGTCGATACAACAAATATTTTGGACTCTATCGTGTTAACAATAAGTGTAACTTTTGCTGGTAAGCCGGAGCTGTGCTCCGACAATTATTATGATTTTCAGTGGTTACCATTTATAATTATTTTGCAGGCAACACAAAAAATCTCGGATAGATTACCGCCAAGAAGTTTAAGAAAAAGTTTTAGATTAGATAATACAAGACTGCGATTGTTGATTTTTTTAATTTTTATGTATTTTTTAGCACTGCATCCGAAAATTACATTAATTTTTAACCATCATGTCAGGATATTTCGCAAATCATAAATTGTCATATTTAAAGAATAACAAAAATCGGATACTATAAAGTTGAGGAGATGGTTGTGGTTTTTTAACTTTTGATAATTGATTTTTACGTGCATATTTATTTAATTTCATTGTAAAATTAATTTTACTGTAAATTTAAGCGAATTTTGCAAAGATTTCAGCGCATGTCAGTAATGTCAGATTTTTTTTTTTTTAATAATTCATTATAAATTTTCAATTCTGAAATGTGTTCGTATATTTTATTTAAATAACTTATTTCAATACTCTAAGGAAAATGTAATTTTCTCTCAAAATAGTACAATGAAATTTCTTTAATTAAAGCTTTTTTTTTTCTCTCTATTCAGTAGTTCTTCGTTATATCGCATCTCATGATATGCTTATTCACATATATTGATTATTTTTTGCAGTCTCTAAAAAAATGTTCCATCAAACATTCTGCCCCTACCTACTATATTGAAAAAGCCTTTGTTCCATATTTAAAAACTATTCTCCCGCCATCTGAATATGTTATTGACTCCACTACTGATTTTGTCAAGAGGATAAAAGACATCTCAATTAACCATAATAGCATTCTTGCCAGCCTGGACATTGTCTCTCTTTATCCTTCTATAAATAGTAATGAAATTGTTAAGATAATTTAAACATCTATTGACAATAACCCAAATTTCAATCAAGATATTCGTACCACGTTAAAATCAGCAATTAACCTGATTACACAAAATAATGTTTTCTTTTTTAACAGTAAATATTACAGACAACGAAATGTTGCTCCTATGGGATCCCCCATTTCAGGATATTTAGCCGAATTAAAACTTAGACCCTTAGAAACAAAGATTATGGAAGATTTTGAAATCAAGCCATCAATTTGGATAAGATATGTAGATGACATTTTAATAATTCGGAATCACGATTTGCAGTCTTTAAATAATTTCCTGTTAAAACTTAATGAGTTGGATACAAAGATAAAGTTTACTTTAGAAATTGAGAAAGAGGGTATTTTACCCTTCCTTGATATTAAATTAATAAAGAATAGTTATGGAAATAAATTGGAGAGTTCTATTTATAGAAAACCATGCAGATCTAACAACACTATTCCTTTTGATTGTAACTCACCATTTTCATATAAAATTGCTGCCTAGAGTTTTTACGTTAAACGTGCCTTCGAAGTTTGTACAGATAAATACCTAGAAAACGAGATTAGTATAGTAAAACAAATTGCTATTGAGAATGGTTTCCCTACTCAACACGTTAATAAATTAGTTAATCAAGCAAAACAACCAAGACAGAAGAAGGAATTAAGTTTGAGCAAGTCTATTTATTGCACATTTGATTATATCCCACAGCTTTATGAGAGATTAAGATATGCATTACTAAAATATAATATTCATTTAATAGCTAAACCTCCAACAAAATTGAAAGAATTGATTCACAGCAAAATTTATCCTATTCCCGATTATGAAAAAGCTGGAGTCTACATCATCCCATTCAGCACAGAACAGCATAAGAATTTATTTTATATTGGTATGACATGTCGAAAATTTAAGGAAAGATTAAAAGAGCACATTTCTGATATCAAGTTTAACAAACCAAATACAGCTTTATCCAGATTGCATCAAACAGAAAATATTAAGATAAACTTCGAAAAAGCTAAAATTATCATTTCAACGTCTAACCACTACTCATCAATAATCCGTGAATCCATTGAAATTTTACTTAGAAGTGATGATGTTTGTAACGACGTCCTTTCCTATAATATTCCCGCAATTTGGTACAATATCCTAAATATTTCACGACCTCCTGATAATATGAACTGATCTTTTCACCCCTCTGCAAAGAAATGGACTCAACTCAGCTTGCGTATGCGTACTATTTTTGTTTTTGTTTTTTAAAATGTATTTCTATTCAGTCAATCATCTTTTATCCCTTTGAAAATGAACGCGTGTGTGTTCGAAAGATCTCGGGTTACATTAAATAATTTTTTTATATTTTTATATGTTTTTGTCACCTGTTAAGTACTTACAAGTATATTATAAAGTTTATTAATAACAAGGTGAAAATTTCCTTCACGACACTAGTGTTTAAAACAGTGTTTTGACTCTATTGTTATATATATTAAAACTGCTTTGTGACTACGGAAAATTGACGTAAAACTGATATTGACGTATAAGAAACATATGTATTAAAGAGGCTTCATTCAAATACATACACGCACATACACATATATAGAAATATATATAATGCAATCTCATAATAGGCCAGGCAGCGACTGCTCATTGAGTTCACGGCTGACAATTAGGATTAGTTAAAAGTCGATTAGCATCTTAAAGTACAACTGGTCTGCCAAGATATATCTTGATGGAAAACCACCTGCAGACCCGATTTTAGTGGTTGATTGGTAGGTTTACCACTGTGTTTTCCTAAACCCACTTCTCCATGTTTTCATACCTTTGGATGAAGGAACACACTACCAATCAATCACTAAACTCGGGTCTGCAGGTATTTTCCCACCAAGATATGACTTTGCAGACCAGTTGTACTTTAAGATGCTAATCGAGTTTCATCTAATTCTAGCTTTTCAGCCGTCAACTTGATGTGGTGATGATTTGTGTAGCCGGTCGAAGAGAATGATTATCGTGTGCTGGGTTTGTACCACTACTTTTCATTTCCAATTGAAGCAAGGCGATTTTTGTTATTACCATTAGAAACTCAAAAAGTGTCACTATGTAAAAGGAAAAAAATGTATAAATGGTAAAAATTTATACAATATGCAATATTCAGCGTGTTTATTTCGTTTTCTCAGAAACATGTTTGTTTCAATAGTTATTCTTACATTAAATTCTATATCCTCAATGTATTTGGGTCTAACTCGCTGCGTCATTTATTGATGAGAATTGGAACTAATTTTTAAAATTACTGTATATGAAATTTATGAAGTACCTGATATGCATATCTTTATTTCATCTTTATAATCATCATAATATGTACTATATTAATTTTAAATATAGGGACATTATGAAACACCCTGTACATACTCCGCACATACATATAACATTCTGTGTCAGACGCACATACTGAAAGTGACAAACGCTTAATTTTTATAAGTTTAAAAAACACTAAAACACTCTGTTGAGTTTCTAAATAAATATTCTTAGATTTATAAATACTTTTTCATTCATAACGAATATTGTTCATTAGTAAAACCTAGTGACACTTATTAAGTACAGTTTTAAAAAAAACGACACCTTATACATTTTAATACACAAATAGTCTCAGAAAAAAATTACGAAAATAGGCATTCGACCTGAAATTCTGTCTTCTTCCAATTTATGTGGCAAAAAATATGCTTAGGGGTCGTCTCCATATGGAAATTTTATGAAACTCTCAAATGTACAATATGATCACCTAATATTGCTACCATATTAAAAACGGTTCTTAATGAACCTTTACATATTCTACCATGCCAAATTCAGGCTTCTACCCCGAACAGTATCACAGAAATCGGAATTTTAGGAAATGATTTCTAAGAGCATTTACGTTTCAAAAGTTACAACCAAGTTAAATTTCAAGATCATGCTTTAACAATTCTATTTTAATCGCAATTTAGAACGTATTTAGAAAGTTTTCTGCTCGTTTAATCTTTTTAATGCAATAAACAGTTCTTAGCGAGCGTTTAGATCTTTAAAGCAACGGCTTGTTAATATTCAGGCTTCAATATTCAACGATATCACGTAAATCCAATTTTAGATCGTTTTTTGCTCCTGCGACGTTAAAAATTTCAAATTTTTTAGGAACTGCTCACTGTGAAAATTTTCGTCTTAAATGTTACAACTACCGGGTGTCCTAAAAAGGACTGACTGATTTTAAAATTCAATAACTTGCAAACGGTGACAGATATTAAAATAATTCTTGCAGGAGGGTTATGCATAAGGTCAAAAATTTTATTACAGTGATTTTCGATTTTAGTTCGATTTACAAACAATAGATGGCGCTGTAAGCAATAGTCGCTAAATACTGGCTCGATTTTTGGTCCTTTCTCTTGTTTCATGCTGAAAAAGGATATGGAAATGTATTATGCGGGCCACGAAGTACCAAAAATCGAGCCTGAATTTAGCGTCTATTGATCGCAGCGCCATCTATTGTTTGTAATTCGAACTAAAATTGAAAATCACTGTAAAAAAAACTTTTGACCTTATGCATAACCCTCCTGCAAGAATTTTTTAAATATCTGTCACCGTTTACAAGTTATTGAATTTTAAAATCAGTCAGTCCTTTTTAGGACACCCGGTATGTCAAACTTCAATATCCTTAAGGCTAAGAATTCAAAATAAATCATAATTTTAAGCATTTTTAGAAAGCTTTTTACTCGTTTTACCCTTTTAAATATCGATTTTTTTAGAAATGGGTATTAGCGAGCACTTACATCTTAAAAGTAACCACCATATCAAATTTTAAGTTTCTCCCTTCAACAGTTTCATAGAATTCTTAATTTATGAATGACTTTTGCTATTGCAGCCTTTTAAATTTCGCATTTTTACTTTCTTCTATCTTTACAAGAAGAAAGTATTGGATTCGTGAAAATTTTCGACTTTCGGTTTTTGACGGATTTACACGTTTTAGAGGTTAGAGATTCTGAAAAACATGTTTTTACAAAATGTCTGTCTGTAGGTCTGCGCATCTGTGAGTCTGTCTGTCGGTCTGTATGTGACACAAATTTTGTGGGCGCTTATCTCAACAACTAATGGACAGAATTTAATAAAAATTTATATTTAGTTAGTCCCTGATATAAATTGGAGCTAATTAGTTTTGGTGTAAATCGCTCAACAGGTGGCGCTGCTATGCAGCCTTTTTCACGATTTCCGCAATAGCTCAGTCTCCAGAACTAATGCACGGATTTTCATCAAACTTCAGATTCAGTTAGTCCTTCACATGAATTGAAGTTTTGTACATTTTGGTGTAAATTGCTAAACAGGTGGCGCTGCTATACTGTATTTTTTACGATTTCCGCAATAGCTCTATCTCAACAACTAATGGTTGGATTTTCATCAAACTTCAGATTCAAGTATACTTTGATATGAATTAGAGCCGTTTGTGTTTTGGTGAAAATCGCTCCACAGGAGGCGCTGCTATGCTGCACTTTTCAGAATTTCCATTATAGCTGTATCTCAAGAACTAATGCAATAATTTTCACCAAACTTTAGAATCAGTTAATCCTTGACATGAATTGACATTTTGCACATTTTGGTATAAATCGCTCAACAGGTGGCGCTGCTATGCTGTATTTTTCAGAATTTCCACTATAGGTGTATCTCAAGAACTAATGCACGAATTTTCATCAAACTTTAGAATCAGTTAGTCCTTGACATGAATTGACATTTTATACAGTTTGGTCTAAATCACTCAATAGGTGGCGCTGCTGTTCTGTTTTTTGTGATTTCCGCAGTAGCTCTATCTCAAGAACTAATGCTTGGATTTTCAACAAACTTCATATCCATATATACCTGGATATCAATTATTGCTGTTTATGTATTGGTGTAAATCGCTCAACAGGTGGCGCTGCTATGCTACATTTTTCAGAATTTCCGCTATAGCTCTATCTCAAGAACTAAGGCACGAATTTTTATCAAACTTCAAATTCAGATGCACTTTGATATGAATTGGTGCTAAATTGATGTAATTTCTTGTACTATTTAAATGATTTAACTGACGTGATTTATGCAGAAGAAAGTTTTATAATGGCCACAACATACTAGTTTAGAAATTGCTCAGGACGAGCGTTTTTGTTTTAAAAGCAACAATCATGTTAAATTTCAAGTTCACGAAGTTCATGCTAGAGTTCATGCTCTAGCAATTTCATTCAAATTGGAATTTAGAATGTTTTTAGAAAGCTTTCCACTCATTTCATCCTTTTAAAATGCGATTTATTTAGAAACAGTTTTTAATCATTATTTACATCTTATAAGTAACCACCATGCCACATTTAAGGATTCGATACCGAACTGCTTCACCGGAATCGAAAATTTAAGAATTCTTTTGCTCCTGTACTCTTATAAATTTCTAATTTATTAGAAAACGCAAAGCATTTATTGCCCTTTAAAAATAATATCCGTGTCAAATTTTATTTTCCCAGCCCAAAGAATCCCAGTAAAATCATAATGCAAACCGTTCTTAAACCGTTTTCCGCTCGACTCGTCTCTTAACATTTCGATTTTTTACTAACAGTTCTTAGCGAGCGTTTACATCTTTAAACAAACCGGCATGCCAAAATTCAGGTCCCTATCCCGAACGGTATTACAGAAATCGCAATTTTAGAAAGTTTTTTACGCCTGCATCCATTTAAATTTCGAATTTTTTTAGAAAATTTTCTGTAGGATCATTTACGCCCTATATGTAAAAAAGATTGTCAAATTTCAAGTTTCTAGCATTAACAATTGAAAATAAATCATAATTTAAAACGTTCATAGAGCACTTTTCTATCGTTTCGAACTTTTAATTTCTTCTTTTTTAGAAGTAATTCTTAGCGAGTATTTAAAAGTAACCACCATGTCAAATTGACGGTTTCTATTCTAAATGGTATCGCAGAAATTTGAATTTTAGAAATACTTTAGGACATACTTTAATACTTTTGTTCAGACCCGTAGTTTACCTAGTACCTTTATTACATGCCACTATTTAGCTAAAATTTAATTCAAACTAAATCACTCTTAAAACTACTGAATTCATATTTCCAGAATTTATCATCTATAGACGGCCATGTTATCCAATTCTGTGTGTGGCCCTGTATATCATTTTATCTATGTTCTACATACATTTCATAGTAAACTAAATGCAGTTCAGCGTAAAAATGCATAACACATTTAAAAAGCACCTTTCAGCAATTTACGCTCATACTCAGTAACCTTTACGAATTGTTTTGCGTAGCCCTGATATCTACCCTATATATATAAAATCCTAATGAAACGAATACATGAAACGGCTGAAATGTAACGATTCTTTGAATTGACTGATTAAACAACTGATTATGTTACACGGCGATCTCTCCTAAAATATGGAATACTTTGCGATGAAATTAACACCAAAAATCAATATTGATCCGCAGATTTCAAAACTGGTATTAGAATTTTTAAATTCGAATTAGTTTTCGAAATATTATTTTTTTTTTCTAATTTTATATGCATTTTTCTAACGATGGCAACTCAAATTTTAATCAAACAGAAATTTTTTTTTCAGATTTTAGAAAAGGTTACTATTTCAAACTACTTTGGCGAGAAGTTTGGCCTCCCTTAAATGTATGCTAAAAAATGTATCATGTTACTTTTATTCATAATTCAATTTGTATTCCTTATCATTTTAGGTAGATTTCGTAAGAAATACTACCTATTGCAGTCGTTACCATGGTGCGACTTTTGAAAAATTCCTTCATAACTTTTCATTATATGACCCCAGGTACCCAAAACCACCCCCACCTAAAAAGTTTATATATATATATATATATATATATGTATGTATGTATGTACTAAATTTTGTCCGCACGATAAAAGTCGCAATTATCCACGGATCGTCTTCGAACTCGCCAACAACTTTGAGATGGCTAATATCTCGGCGGGGATTGAAAATGAGCAAAATCGGCCAAAGGGAATGGAAATGGGAAGGGTTAAAAATTTTGAATACCGTCTTAACAAGATACTTATAAAACCATTTCTTACACATCAATGACAGGAAAAAATAAATATTTTTCATTATAGCAGTTGCCAACAGTGAAAAAGAACAATAAAATTCTCACCACAACAATTGCTTTTCTATTGCAAAATTTTTCACGTGAAAAAATAAATCAAATAAATAGTTTGACGAATTGAAAACAAATTCAATATTACGTCAAAAGTTTTCTAGGGCAAGATTTCAGAATGAAAACTCAAAATGAAATAAATAGTGTGACGAATTAAAAAAATATATATATTACGTCATATTGGAAATATAATGTACCTCAGCAGGTGAATATGTAACGTCATAAGAGTTTCAAGAAACGTATTAAAACATTATAAAAACCCGACTATGAGAATATTAACATATTTTAACACTTTGAGGTTTTCTGAATTTGTTTCAGCCATTTTTAAACCTATTCCATATACATGCGTGTGTGTATTCGTGTATATTAGAATTTTCACAAAATGTTTAGCTTCCTAGAGCTCATTCTTAGTGAAGGAACTGGTTTTATCTCTAATGCTGATTTAAGTTTTGTTGGTGAATTTAGTACTTAACTTCGAAATCTACCTCCGCCTGTAGGCCCGAGCCGGCAGGGATTTTTATTTAATACAAACAGAAACATTTAAAATAAATGTCTTTCACTTCTTTATTTTTTTAAACGAAATGAAAAGAAAAATATTAGGCACAGATGTCATATACGCACCGGGGTACCTAATTGGAGCCAAAATGGCATTATTTTGGTTGACATGGTAACCCGGCTATTGTTGTTTATTTACTTTATTTCCTTTTTTTTTAATTACATAAATTGTCTTGTTCTATAGTTAATTATTTTTTTGGTTATTTTCCTTTAAGAATAAAAAATAATAGAAAATAATTAAAAAAATACGCTACTACTTAGTTATTCCATCGACCCATTTCGCCAAATTATATAAATCTCCAAACCACTCGCCAAATTATACAAACTGACATAATTTTTATTTTAAATAACGAAAGAACAAAAAAAAATAGTATAACATTAATAAATATACGAATAAAACGTCGAAATAAAAATCACTTGATGACGTAAAGACGTGTAACTTGCTTAAAGTCAAGTGAATGTGACATTTATCAACCATTATTGGCAATTAATCTTATAGTTTGGTGATAGATTTTTGTTCGACGGGATAACTAAGTAGTACCAAAAATACATATGTAACTCGAAAACGAGGATTTCGCCAAATTTTCGTAAAAAAAATCACTCCAAACCGGGTGCGTATATGGCATCTGGACAAATATTAAATGATGTAACAAACGATTACATTTAATTTCAACTTCAAAGCAATGTTTTAATTTACCACTCGAAAAAAAAAAAAATGCTAACTGGCGAATTGAAAAATAGTTATTGGCGAGATTTACACCCGGCTAGCGTAACAGTACCAAGAATTCTTTGCGACAATTCTTTTATGTAGTATTATTCGAAAAAAAAATGATTTTTTAAAATCGAAATGGATAACTTTCGGCACAGATGCCACATACTGTCCCATATTGGCGCTATTAGGTAGCTTTCTTTACAAAAAGCTACCTATTGCAGCCGTTCGGAGAAAAGCGATTTCAAAAAAATTTGGTATATTTTCATCGATCATGACCCCCAGACCTCGAAACCACCCTCCGTTCAAAATTGATATATATATATATATATCAATATATATATATATATATATATATATATATATATATATATGACCTATGTCACACACTGTAACTCTCGTATTTATGAACCGATTTGGATGTAATTCGGTGTGTCCATAGTACATACCAATGTCTCGACCGAGTTCGTTGGCCAGCTTCATCCGCCATTTTGTTTCAAAATGGCGGCCATTTAAAAATTTTTAAAAAATTTTAAATTTGAAATGTGGTACCAAAAAATTGAAAATGGAAAAATATTTTTTTCTTATCTATTTGACCTTTATACAAAGACTCCGTAGCAGTTTTTGTTTCGTCTATATCTTAAAAAATGGCTGAGTTATAGCATTTTGAATTTCTAGCGAAGCTGACATTTTGAAACGTCCTGAATTTTGTCACGCGATAAAAGGCGTATTTATGAACCGATTTGGATGTAACTTCGTTTATACATAGTACAGACCAATGTCTCGACCGAGTTCGTTGGCCAGCTTCATCCGCCATTTTGTTTAAAAATGGCGGCCATTTACAATTTTAAGAAAAATTTAAATATGAAATGAGATACCAAAAAATTAGAAAATGAAAAAGATTTTTTTTCGTATGTGTTTGACCTTAATACAAAGATTCCGGAAAAGGTTTTGTTTCATCTATATCTAAAAAAATGGCTGAGTTATAACATTTTGAATTTCTATTGTGGCTGACATTTTAAAACGACCTGATTTTTGTCACGCGATGACAGGCGTATTTATGAACCGATTTGAATGTAACTTGGTCTGTACATAGTACATACCAATGTCTCGACCGAGTTCGTTGGCCAGCTTCATTCGCCATCTTGTTTCAAAAGGATTGCCATTTAAAAAAAAATGTAATTTAAAATTTAAAATGAGGTATTAAAAAATTGGAAAATGAAAAAGATTTTTTTTGTGTGTTTGGCCTTGATACAAAGATTTTGGAGCAGTTTTTGTTTCTGAAAATTTGTTCTTTTGTTTATATCTTAAAAAGTGGTTGAATTATAGCACTTTGAATTTCTATCATGGCTAACACATTGAAACGATCTTGTATTTGTCACGCGATACCACACGTATTCGCCTATTTCGATGGAAGAAGGCATATGGATAGTATACATCAATATCTCGACCAAGTTCGCTGGCCAGCTTCATCAGCCATCTTGTTTCAAAATGGCGGCCATTAAATTAAAAATATATATATTTAAAGTGAGGTGCAAAAAAATTAGAAATTGAAAAAGGTTTCTTTCTTAAGTATTTGACCTTGATATAAGGATTCAGGAGCATTTTTTGTTTGTCTCTACCTTAAAAAATGGTCCAGATATAGCAGTTTCAATTTTTAACGTGGGTGACATTTTGAAAAATCTGATTTTTTGCCTGCAGCATTCGTATATATCAACCGATTCCGATGCGAGTGAGCATGTGCACAGCAATTACTAAGGTCTCAACCAAGTTCACTGGTTAGCCTCATCCACCATGTTGTCTTAAAATGGCAGACACTTTAAGAAATCGCCGAATTTAGCAGCCAAATATAAGTAACTTTAAATAAAAGCCGCTTGGATAAAGCTGACTAATTTCGCGAAATTCTCATTCATAATGATTTAGTATTGATAAAAATTAAAATTGAATCTCCTACATTCGGTTTCCACTTAATTGAGCTTCGTGTGTTTGAATAATATAAGTTGGCTTTCTTAAAATAAGGAATATGAAAGCTACCTCTTCCTCCCGGCACTGGCCAGAAGGACTTTTTTTTCTGACGCCAATATCATATACGACACGGGTACTTAACTGGCGCCATAGTATCGTTATTTTGCTTGATTTGATAAGCCGGATGTTGTTGTTTATGCTGTTGATCTTTCCCCAAATTAGCGTCGGAAACAAATTGCGCCAATATGGGGCCGTATATGATATCTGGGCCAAACTTTCATATGAAAAGCGAAAGGATCAGAGCGTATTTATTTATGGCAGTTACATGACTTGGACTATTATAATATAGATGAAATGATGGCGATAGAATAATATTTGGCGACTTATCACCTGTACATGGCTAATATTAAAGTACCAAAATGTCACCAGGAATATAAAAAGCGAAGTGATTCACCCGGAACTCTTGATGATACTTACATGACTTAGGCTATTGTTATAGAAATTGTTTTAAAATACCTGGAGACAAAGACTCTGTACACTTAATTCCTTTTATTTTTAGCTTCTTTTCAAACGTTTAACTGATCCTCTTTAATCAAACACGAAAATAACCATTGGATTTCTTAACAGCAACTGATTCGGCGTTAAATTTTTGAAATCAAAGGAAATTGAATGGAAACCCGTTTACAGGGAGATCTGCACAGCTTTTTTCAGTATAATTCAATCTTCTATAATATTTTTTAAACCGATTAGATTAGCGTGTTTTTAAGATTCTGCGGAGTCTGAACGGGGGTTGGCGAGCGTAGCTTGCAGGGGGCAGAGCCCCCTAGTACACTATAACATTTATACACACCATATAGTATGCATAAACTAGTCGTTGGGGGCCACCGTAATACTTACCCATCATGGATATAGATAATATAAAATATGAAAATAAAACATGTGATATTTGCTAAGCATTGTACCATGTTACTTTTATTCATAATTTAATTTATTTGTACTCCTTTAAATATAATTAATATAACTCCTTAAGCTAATATTACTTTTTGTTGCATTAAAATATCTCAATTTGTTGATTTTCTGTAAGCAAGTAATCCCGATAGGCTTACAATGGAAGTCTATGGGAACTTGGCGAAATATTAGAGATATCGCCAAGTTCGCGTCACTTTTGGTGACTTATTTTGGCCGCCAAATTTGGCGATATACCACCAAGTTGGCAACAAACGTAGCGGTATTTGACGACAGAACTGCCCCCCCCCCCCCCCCACTACGGTAACTCTCTTATAGGTATGGAGAGGCATTAAATGCTTGACATTTACGATAAGCCATTATTGGCATTTAATATTATAGTTTGGCCATAGTTTTTTGGTCGGCGGGATAATCGAGTAGTACCGAATTGCCTAAAAGAAACATCCTTATAACTCGAAAAATTATAATCCTATTAATGCGTCGGATTAAGCGTCTCATTTCCAATTAAAATATATCTTTGAATTGAAATTTGAATGAAATACAGGGTCATGAAAAATCGAAGGGTGTGAAAAATAAAATTACAAATATCTCGGCAACTAATTATCTGATCGAGTTTATTCATAATGCAAAATTTATGTTTTTTTATTGTCTTTTATATTCACTCCTTCAAATAAACAATTTCGAAAAATTTTGTATACCTTTTATCAGAACGAATATTTCAAGAGTCCGAAAAAAATAGTTCCGGTTAATCGAGGTTACTGATATTCAATAGGCTTCTTCCCATTATTACTCCCTAAGTACACGCTGAATTTCAAGTCTCTATCTCAATTTATTCGGGAGATAGAGTGATTATAGGCACACGGTCATACAGACGGACGGACAAATTTTTTTTCTAAAAATATGTTTTTCGTAATCTCCAGTATCTGAAACGTGTAAACCCGTTAAAAAAAATTTTCGATTTTTAAAACGTTACAACACTTACCCTATACTACGTATGATGGGTAAGTAAAAAGGTGAAATTTAAAACCGCATATCATAATTAAATATGCATTCCCTGCCGTCATCGCTAAAATACAGTACTTCGGATAGACTATACTTGTCTGAAATCTTTTGTGTGTCCCTGTAAATGCTATGCACTTCGTATTATGCAGAAATAACTTACAGTAAGCCTCACCGACGTATATCAATTTCATTATATATGAAATTGCATAATTAAAATACGCCGCAAACAATTTTCCCCTATACCATTATGTAATGGAATTTTTTTTGTGTGGCCCTGTAAATGATTAGTAACTATTCGCTGCATCGCATATTTTAGTGCACTTCGTAAATGCATATCAGTTTTATTATGTTTGAAAGGGTGTAACATCTTTAAAATTCATTTGAAACGACATTTTTCCCATTGACTGTAATGTAACGGAATACTTTTGACTGTCCTTGTAAATAAACTAAACATTCTACAAATTTCATTTGAAATAGGGTTCGTGCTAGGCTAAATTTCAGTAACCCAAAAATTTCAGGGCAATCCGAGTATATTTACGTGAGTTAGAGCGCGGACAGACGGACAAACAAACCGAAGTCAATAACACTTTTCAACTTAAATGGAAAGTTTTAAAAACGCCTATCATAACTGAAAATGTTCATCCAGCAATCATATTAATCCAGCAATATACAGTATTTCGGGTACAGTATGGTATCCGAAATCTTTTGTATGTCCCTGTGAATGCTATGCATTTCATATTATACAGGAAGAAAGTTGTAGTAAACCTCAGCAATGTATACTAATTTCAGTATACATGAAATAGTTTAACATATTTAAAATACGCCGCGAACAATTTTTTCCCCTGTACCATCGTCACAATTCTTTATGTAGCCCTGAAATGAATAATGCATATTCTTTGCACCACACATAGAATGTTTATTTTAGTGAACTTCATGAATGCATATCAGTTTCATTATGTTTGAAAGTGCGTCACATCATTAAAATGCACTTGAAACGATTTTTTTCCTATTGGCCATAATGTAACGGAATAATTTTGACTGTCCCTGTAAACGAATTATAACTGTTACAAACTTCATTTTCTTCAATAACGTACAAAAATTTCAGGGCAATCCGAGTATATTTACAAGAGTTAGAGCGCGGAAGACGCACTGACGGCCGAACGACCAGACAAACCAAAGCCATAAACATTGTTGAAGTACATTGGAAGTGTTAAAAACATTCCAAGGTAAAACCGTATTCCATTAACGCACCCGAAAATGACGTCAAAAATGTTTTCTAAGTTGATTCTCTGTACACAAACGAAGTGCCTATAGCTTACCATGTCTTTGTTGTTGTTGTTGTTGTTGTTGTTTTATAATCTGAAAACCACATTCAGCTCAATTCCTTTTCAAAAATTCTGTTTACATTTGAAAATAAAACTTTAAATTCGAATAACTTTCAATGCATACTTCTTAGAAGGTACCACTTCTCTCAAAAATTATTTTTATTTTAAAAATATTTCTAAAAATGTAACTTTTATGCGGTTTTATTGGAAAAAATCTTGTTGGAAATTGTTGATCTATCAGATTAAAGTTGAAGTAGTTTTACCGTATTATAATGTGGATAGTATGCCTTCTTTGGCGGGTTTATCGCTGTTTGGTATTGTTTGATAATTTTAGACTTAACAGTTTTTTGCTTATTAAAGACAGATTTTTTTTTTTTTTTTTTTGAAGCTGAATTTTATAAAAGCATGTAGATTGAGTTATTACCTGTCCGAAAATGATTTCCATACTTTTTTCTGTCCATTATTAAAGTCTCTACCTTGATTGAATTAATATATGTTTGACGAAGGTTTTTTTGTTCATTTTCAGTATCTCGACGTTTTTTTAAAAATCCTGTATCTCTGTTTATAATTATTTTAAAGAGATGAGTTTGATCTCAAATTGAAGCTTTTCTGCTGTATATTCTTCTAGTCTTAATTTTATTTCTCTGCGATGCTTGCTTTCTTAAACATCTGAAAATTTAAAATGCCACGTTTGGCCGATTTAACATGGAGAAGTTGTTTTCAGTATAATAAGCAGTTACGCGGTTCTGGCTTTTGGTTGTTGGCGCTTGTTTGTTTGGCGGAGTTAGCATTTTTAGCCTCCGGTACGGTATGCTATTTCTTTCTCCCAGCTTATTTTGTGTCCAAAAAATAACGTTAGCTTACAGACGCTAGCCGTAAATCAAAGCATTACGATTAAATACTCTTTAGCAATGTTTTAAACTTCTAAGAATCGCACATTTTCACTTTTTATACCATCGTATTGGAAAAAAAAAGTTCTTTTAAATGCATTTTGCTTGAAAACTGTATCTCCATTTATTTTTGAAATATTAATTTTTTTGTAGTTTTTGGAGCCATTTACTTAATATTGGAAACGGCATTTTATCCATTTCTGCAGAAAGTAAAAGAAAAATAGTTTTAAAATAGTAATTATATATTTTTGTTGCCATTTTCTTGTAACAACCGAAAGAAAATGTAATTAAAATACGTGCTATTTTGAAAAAAATATAAACGAATGATTTCTGTTAAAACAATGGAGCTATTATATACTATATTTAATTGTAAGTATCTATGAATCATTAGATAGCAGGTTTTTTTTTTCGATTTTCTTGAATGACGGAATCATTTTGCTGCATTTGTGCATTATTTCGCGATAGTGATGTACTATGCATGCTTTACTGTAGATGTTTAAGAGCAGACCGTAAATGTGGAATTCTTAAGCAGATGCGAATGACGTCATTTTACATAAAATAAAACATGTGCTTCAAGTCTTAAAATTTAAATATGTTTTGTACTGCAGTAGAGTCCCGCTTAACCGAGTTATTTTCTTCTGATGGACTGGTGGCTTCTATTATTATGAAACAGCCATTATAAATGAAGTGTTAAGTGAAGATGAAAGAGCAGCCGCAAAAAACAATTATGGTCATTCCCCCCCCCCCCCTATTCTGACCAGAAAATCAGAGTTCTAACTTTTTACAACTGCTCTTTCATCTTCACCTAATACTTCATTTATAATGGCTGTTTCATAATAATAGAAGCCATCAGCCCAACAGAAGAAAATGGAGTAATGGAAATGCCGGAGGCGACACTAAATTCTGAAAAAACAGAATTCGTGTTCTCTAGTTTTATAGCTTGGCTTGGCAGAACGACCGTCCTGCTTGATTTTTTTTATTCTATATTTTTATAAATCAGCTAGTTGATCTTAATAATTGAATTGAAACTTACAACTATCCTGTGTGATTTTCTCAATTTAAGTAAATGTTGTTGAATATTAGTAGCCCGAATACCCTGCATTTTGGATAAATATATAAACATTAAGAATTAATGTTTAATATGATATGTATTTAATGAATTTCATATAAAATAAAAAATATAACAATGCCAAGCATATTCTGATGCAACTTACCTTTTAACAAATTTAACCGGGTATTAATTTCATATTCAGCATAAAATGAAAATCTGCCTTTTTGTTAATAGTATTTTGTAGTCAGCATGATCTTATGACTCAAGACATTGCACCTATGATGGCAATGCTTGGATGTGAAAACAACCACGGAAGATTAATCAAAAGTGAAAAAATAATAGAAAGAGAAAGACAATTGTTTTTATCTTTTATTTTTAATTTACATTCACCAAGAATGGGTAATCAATTGCCAATTCTGGAAACTTTGTCATTTTTTCCTTAATTTCTCTACATTATTATAATAAACAAACCTTCATTGTTAAGATAGAATTTTTAAAAAGCATGCTTGAAAATTATAAAAAAAATTATGAGTATATTGGCAAACTACAGTTTAAAAATAAATTTTATTTGAAAGCACATTTTATTCTCTGTTCGTCGGTGAAAAAATAAAGTTATGTTATACTAGCTATTACTCGTAACTCCGTTCACGTAATATTTAAAGAAGAATAAATGCATCAATTAAGCAAAACATTTCAATAATGAAAAGCATATACAATTAACCATTTATCACATTTTATAGTAGAAAAACTTCTTAAATTTCCAATTTGCCTTTTATTTTTCTTTCTATAGGATCAGGGATTATTATTCAGCGATAGTGACGTCGTATGAATGTAGATGTTGTTTAAAACTGGATTGTTAATATGGATGAAGTCATTTTATATAAAATAAAAGCGTGTGTTTTAAGTCTTAAATCGGGAATATGTTTTGTATTATCTATATTTATATACATATATATTTTTTTCCTATTTATATACTTATATAATTTTTTCATCGGGGCGGCGCTAAATTCTGAAAAAGCAGAATTCCTATTTTCTAGTACATTTTTTTTAACATAATATTGTTTTTAACTACCAAAATTGTTTTTAATAATTTTGTATACATCTCTGACATGACATCGCGGTGCTTAAGGAGAGCCAACGCGGCGTCCAACGCCGCCGCGCGTAACCTCCAACTAAATATGAAAAAAGAACTAAGGATGAATTTCAAAACAATGCACACGCACAACCTAAAAGTGCAATTTGGAAGCTCTGGTGAAGGCCCTCAGGCCATTCCAGAGTTGAAAGCACGAGGTTAAATATAGACTCCAGAAAAAAGGGGCGCATAGGGCATCCAAATAAATTTGGTTGCCCTACACTTCGATGTCTCTTCACCGACTGGCGTAGGTAAAGATCGGAGAAGGCAAAGACAGTAGGGTACCAACGAGCACAGGAAAGCTATAGCATAAGGTAGCCAAGCCTTTCTAACTCTAAAACTTATAAAAAACAAAGGGGCTATATAGCTCACTAGTTTAGATGTCAAGCCTAGTGTGCATTACAGGTCCCGGTTCTCCCGGCTTTCGCACAAACCGTTCAGCCTTTAAAAAGGCTTCGTGGTACTAGACATCGAGAGAACACCGCTATTGCAAATTGCATTTTGGCATTAACAGTGATCGAAAATGGGGACAAGTTAAGATTAAAATTAAAAGCTAAAAAATATACAAGTAACTTCAAAATTATCTAAAAAACTGGGACATGATTTTCGTGACCGGGATGCCTAAGCACCGCCGGTCGAATGAACCAAAAATGGGAGGAAAAAGGTATAAATAGCCGGGGTGCAGTGAGCAAACACCCCAAGGCCGGTCGGGAATAAGATAGGCGGAGCCCAACCTCTCCCTGGGTGGAAGTATCGAAACTGTTCGAAGGCAATCTAAAATTTTGAAAAGGATAGAGCACCCATTATCACTTAATAAAATAAGGAAAGGGAGCTCCAAATAAATAGAGATAAAATTACTAATAAAATACAAAAAATTTAAATTAGAAAAGTTGAAATTCGCGGCTGTTGACAATGAACAGTATGCTGCATGACGTCACGGGGAAAGCCAATTCTAGATGAAAATTTCTTTCAATCTAGGGAAAAGATGGAATTTTCCCGGGGAATTCTGGGTTTAGGTGACACCAGATGGATTTCTCCTGGAAGTTTTGGAACATGGGACGAAGTCATCGTCCCGAGTGAGTATTGCGAGGGGCCGTTTCCGGTTCCTCCCCACTCTAGCGTCATAACGACGGATGGCATCTAACGCAGGATTTCTCACGGCTGGGGTTGACCTGTGAAACTTCAACGCAAGTTTTTTGATTTCTGCAAATATAGGTTTAATTTTGAGGTCACGATGAATGACGTCATTCCGAACAGAGCGGGTCGCCTTGGTAAATCTACGCAAAAGCTTATTTTGAAAAATTTGAATTTTATTAAGATTAGATTTAGTTGCGCTGCCATAGACAGCTGACCCATAAGTTATAATTGGGCGAATCATTGATTTATACAATAACAATTTATATTTGATTGACAGGCGTCTATTCCAAGCCAAAAGGGGTTTAAGGTAACCCACGGCGCGGTCAGCACGCCCCAGAGTTTCTGAGATGTGCTTGCACCATGTCAATTTGGAATCTAGGTGAATGCCTAAGTATTTATAATCAGTCTTCCAGGGAATATTTTCATTATTCAATTTAAAATTAAGATTAGCATCTGGGGTAAAACGTTGATTGGTGAAGAAGATGGCGGTACTTTTGGCACTGTTCACTTTAATTTTCCATTTTCTTAACCAGACCGAAAGTATATCCAAATAATTTTGAAGTCTAGAGAACACTGTTTGTGCATGTTTATGTTGTTTAAGCATGGCGGTATCGTCGGCAGAAATTGCTAAGTCGATATCAGGCTCTTTAGGAATATCGTTGACGTAGATGTTGAAGAGGGTGCGACCGCTCAGGGAACCCTGAGGCACAGAGCTAGAAATAGGTTGAGGGTTAGAGTAGGAACTTCCCACTCTAACGACGAAGGATCTAAGTTGAAAGTAGTCATTATAGATTTTAATTAATTGGCCCGGTACTCCGAGCGCAATCAGTTTAAAGATAAGAGCGATGTGCCAGATCTTGTCAAAGGCCTTCTGCTCATCGAGAAAGATTGCTCCTGTCACGCCACCAGATCTAATGCCATCGTGAAAAAGTTCAGGAACTCTCCACAGCTGGTGAGTTGTTGAATGACGTACCCGAAAACCGAATTGCTCCGATATAAGTACGTCATTAGAATTTAAGAACTCCTATAAGCGGTTGACAAGAACATACTCATAAACTTTAGATAGACAAGATAATAAAGATATAGGTCGAAAGCTAGAAGGGTCATGTTTATCTGCCACCCCACTTTTGGGTAGGCGGATAACAATGGCCCTTTTACAGCAATCAGGCAAAATTTTGAGATTCATCATGCAGTTAATAAGAATTACGATATAGAGAATGAAATTATGAGGTAAGTTAATTAACATATTAGTAGAGATGCGGTCCTCACCCGGAAACTTATTCCTTTTTAAGCCTGAGATATACTCCCGAACCTCAGAAGGTGTGACCGGGGGTAGTGTGTTAGGTGTGTCTGTGTTTAAAAAATTTTGAACTGTGGTCTCCAATACAGCTGTTACCCGTGGGTTGTCGATTCCAGAATTAGGTGTCAACTGAATTCTAAAACTTTCAGCGATAGCTTCAGCCTTTTGAGTGTTAGTATATGCCATGCCATTAGGGCTAGTAGGGCTAGTAGTAGCCGGAATGTGTGTTCGTGTCCTACGAATGCGGGAAACAGCCTTCCAAATTGTGTTGTCTTCTGTTGAAAGTGATTCAACAAAAGTGTTCCAGCGTTCATTTCTAAACTTGGAAATAGCAGCCTTGACTCTCCTGTGCAGATGATTTAAATGGGTCCTAAAATATTGAGTACGATAGACCTGCCACATCCTGCGAGCACGATTTCGTTCAGTAATCAATTGTCTGATCTCCAACGGTAGACGGAGAGTGTCGACAGTATTGGTTCTCGGTTGAGAACACTGTTCATACACTTCTCTAAGAACGTCACCAAGTTGACTGATGGCTTCCTCCGCCTCCTCTTTTGTCTCTGGGACGAGGGGCGGAGTTTCTCGCTGCTCGAGCAGGAAGGTGAAATCCTCCCACCTTTTGCGAAGAAGCCAACCTAAATCTAGGTTGTATGAGTCAACTCGATACCGAAGGATTACTGGCAAATGATCTGAATTTAAATCGTTCAGCGTTTGAATGCTGTAAGGATAAGGGAAATTGCGGGTGATTGCAAGATCAAGATAATTATTAGAAAGTGGAAAAGTGGGTGTGAGGGGCGCTATAATTTGCGCAAAATTTTGATCCACCCACCTCCTGAGTTTGCAACCAAACCCGTTAGTAGATCTACAGTGACAAGAGGGATGAGTAGCATTAAAATCACCCGCAAGAATAAAATTTGGAAAAGCATTAGTGACCCGGGAATAATCTTACTCCAGCAGGTTTCTATCACTTAAAGGAGGTGCATAAACGACTGCTATGAGAAAATTTGGAATATTGGGGAAGTCCAGAACAACTACAGAACAGTGTAACTTCGATGGAATTTAGAGGGCGAATATTGTTGAAAGTCACATTAAACCCACTTTTTACATAAATAGCAGTGCTGCCCCAACAGGGGCCATTAGTGCCCCTACGATACCTGTCTACATTGAATAACTCGTAGTTGGCAACCTTGGTGACATTTCCCTGGAAAAAATGGGTCTCGCTGACCAAAATGATGTCTAAATTGTTACTGTAAACCCGAGCTTGAAATTCAGTTTCCTGCCTTTTTAGCCCATTGGCGTTATATATACCAATGGAGAAAGAGTCGAAATTGCTAGTAGATGGGAACATGATGTGGGAAAAGAAAAAGAACTAAAAATGGGGAAAGTGCACATCCGTAGATGGCGACACCTAACCAATTTTGGACATATTTACAATTTTAGAATACAAAATAAAAATCCGGTCAATCTCCGTGGATGCCTGGCGGAGTGCCGGAAGGGATTCCGCAAAGGCCTTGCAGACAATGTCTGCATTGTAGTTAATTCCCAATTTCATCAGGTTTTGAATGAATTCGGCGGCCGAAAAGACATCCTTAATTGGCGCCGAATTTTTTTAATTTTGAGGGTTGGAGGGGTAGAGGGGTGGGGGGTAAGACGACCTTATGTCCAACTGCAGCTTCCCTAAATGATTGGGAAGTTTCAACTTTCCTGTTGGAGAAAGTTCTATTAGATTTCACAGTTACAACAGTACGTTTATTACCAGTATTAATTTTAACGTTTTTGCCTGTCTTGGGGGAGGGGAGGTAGTTTTTGGAAACTTGGGGCAGTTCCGATAATTATCGGGGTGATTAGATCCGCAGTGGTAACACTGACAGGAATATTCGAAGCTTTTCATACATTCCTTCGTAATGTGACCTCCGGAGCACTTAAGGCACACTGGAGGTAGATTACACGCAAGGGATGAGTGAAAAAACCCCTGATAGTTGTGACAGTGTGATGGACCCTTTCGCCCCCGATATTTCTTGAAACTAACCTCAGTTTGTAATAATTCAGTAATCTCAAAGACGCTGCCAACACCCTCTTGCTGTGGGATCGAACAAAAAAATAGGGGCATATATTTTTTATTACTCACGGGACCCCTATACATCTGGGTCACCGTGATGCCCGGGAAATCAATTTCCAGGATTTCTTGTATTTCCGGGCCAGAGGTGTTAACGGGTAACCCCCGAAGAACCACTCTAAGTGGTTTTGCGTCCTCAAGAACGTAACTGTGAAATTGTACATTAATTTTAATTAGAAAAGCTTGTACTGTTCTATAATCTTCCACATTATCAAAAGATAAACTAAGGTATTTCCCCTTAGCCTTAGAACGGGTCGAGGGTGTCATTCTTTTAAGGTTATCTAAAAGAGAAGACCTCCTCTCAGGGGGAACAATTTTGATGGGTGGGATCCTGGATTTTTTTACCTTAACACTAGTTTCGGTTACTTCCATATTACTAAAACTATCTGAAATCTCTTGTTTTTTGCTCTTTTTTGGAGCAACTAATTGAAAATTTGCCTCATCAGGGGGGTAGAATTTTCAGAATCCGCCAAAGACTCCAGCCTTCTCTTATTCGCAGAAGGAGTTTGGTTAGCATCCGCAACGGCAGATGGCATCACCTCCCTCTCCAAATTTAGTCAACCGGTGCTTCAACGGACTGGGCGTTATCCGAAACTGGGGTATCTTTTTTAAACTCACTAGATTTGGCATACTGGTAAACCAAAAGGTTTAAACCAGTGTTAGTTTGGATTGTCATAATGTCCGCCCATAGGACATTTTGAAGTTCTATGCAAGCTTGCAATTGAGTAGCTTCAGCTTCATAGGATTCACCACTACATTTGTGCTGAGCAATAGTTTTTTTAGGGAAAGATCACTACACTTTTCAGAGCTATAGTCTGCATGGACCTTCCAGCCCATAGATTTAATCTCATCCGATGACAAAGTCCTAACATCAGTAAAACCCTTACGGGAAATAAGAAAAAACATATTACCAGTCTGTTGACCCCTTCTCTGAGAACCTCTGGGATTAGCTGCCCAAGAAAGTAGCACATCAGATACGTCGTCAATACGTCACTCGCACACCAACCAATCCGAAAGCGCGACAACACTAAGCCACTCCTACTGGCGGGAGCTCAATTAACACACGTCTTCACTCGACGGTGTCCAACGACGTTCTCCAGTATACATCTCTGAATAGACGATTTCAGTCGTGACGTCAGTCGTGACGTCAGTCGTGACATACTCCAAACAAAGGATTGCTATGCTGCATTTTCTATTCTGTTTGTATATTATAGCTATATATTATATCTATATCTCACATCTAATTGTTTTAATACTTGATATGTAGTGGTAACATGTTCTACGATTTATATTTAAAAAGAAATAATGCATAGCAACCGTTTGTTTGGAGTCCGTTTCCAACCAAAACGTCATGACTGACGTCACAATGAAAGCATCTGTGAAAAGTGTTAAAATAAAGTTTTTATAAAAACATGTATAATAATCACTTATAAACAGATTAAGTAAAATAAAGTTATAAAAAATGATAAAATATCTTTTACATATAAAAGATATTTTATCACTTTTTATAGCATTATTTTACTTAATAAAGTTTTTGTCAACGAGCGGTAAATAAAATTATTTATGGCTCGTTGGTTTTTATAATTTTGCAAAATTACTATAGTTATTTGCACGAGCATAAAATTCCGTGCAAAACTTAGAATTAATATAATTTTCAATCTTCAGCTGGATTTTGCTTATGATTTTGTTTGACATCCAGAAAATATTTTAGTTTGGGTTTGGTAACTTCTAATATTTATCATGTTTCCGTGTAAGTTTTTGATGATCATCTTTTGGAGTTTTCTTTATTTATCAGCACTAATTCTGACCATATTTCTGATTTTATTTATCGCACTTTATTTATTAGCCAGTTATAAAATGGAACAAATTCGTAAGAAAAAGAAAGATTCAGTTAAAAAATTTGCTGCCATGGTGTTAGACTGTTTGAGGAAAATGAACAACGGCAATGGAGTATCACCAGAAGAAATCGATAAATATATAAATGAAAAAGAGAAATATAAATTAGGATGGATAAGGCGTCAAGTCCGTAAGTTTTTGCAAAAAGCTGTTGCTGATGGACGGCTTGAAAAGATTAACGACAGTGGCGCTGTAAAATTCAGAATCAGGATAAGTAAAGAAGAAGAAGCACAAAAGAAGATAAGAAAATTACAGGAAACGGAAAATAAGTTAAAAAAATTTCAGAAAGAATTAAGTGAAAGTATGCTGAAAAAGATTGAAAACACAAAATGAACGAACAAAATATGACCACATTAAGCAAAATTAAAAGCTAATATTTTTTTCGGACATCAAAAATTCTTATTGTATATTATTATATGTATCGAATAAAAATCTTGTAGGAAATTATCTGTGAGAATTGCATTTTTCATGAAAAAAAATGTACCAATTATAATTTAAGATATCGCCATTAATATTTAATAATAAATGTATTTTAAATATTAGAACAGATATATTAGAGGTCCGCAAATTAAACTTTGCGACAAAAAAGGCAAAATTGGTGGTGGTGAACCGTTATTCGTGGCAACTGAGATTTATGGTAACCATAGCTATTTTTCTAATTACCAAAAGTAAAAAAATCTCCATTATTATTAACTGAATTATATAATCTGATTTTCTATATTTAGATACTGAATTTGGTACAATTAGTTATCCCGTCGATCAATTTCACCAAATTATACAAATTTACATAATTTTTATTTTAAATAACGAAAGAACAAATATATTAGTATAACATTAATAAAAATACAAATAAAACGTCGAAATAAAAATCACTTCTTTTAGTTTGGCGATAGATTTTTGGTCGATGGGATAAGTAAGTAGTACCCTAAATTTATTAAAATCGAAGCTTATTTCTGTAATTTTTTAGGTAGTACTTAGTTATCCCGTCGACCAATTTCGCCAAATTATACAAATCGCCAAACCACTCACCAAGTTATACAAATTGACTTATTTTTTTTATTTTAAATAACGAAAGAACAAATAAATTAGTATAACATTAATAAAAATACAAATAAAACGTCGAAATAAAAATCCCTTGATGACGTAAACACGTGTAACTTGCTTAAAGTCAATTGAATGTGACATTTACGATCAACCATTATTGGCATTAAAGCTCATAGTTTGGCAATAGATTTTTGGTCGACGGGATAACTAAGTAGTACCATTTTTTATATTTATTTAATTTTCTTATTTAAAATTCCTATAAAATCCCGGTGCGATCGCAGTTTAATCTCCTTCTTGGCGCCATTTTCAAAAATCACCAAATTGTTGCAATAGGGTTGCCATATTGGGAGAAGTCCGAGTAGCAGTTTGAAATACTGGAGTTGCCACTATTGCGCAGTTATCGCGTCAAAAAAAATCGTCTTGGTGAAGGAGATTAAACTGCAATTTACCGAAAATCCCTTTAGTTTTGAAAGTAATCTCCATGTTAGTTCGTTTATCTCGGAATTTCAGACTGGCGATCATTTACAAAAATGGCATTTGGCGTGTTTTGGGGAAAAATCGCCAAGTTCAATCTGTGGACCTATAACAAATCCATTCCGAAATATTAAATGTCATAAACCTTTTTCTGCTTAATCTTCTTATTTTTAATAGCTTATTATTCTAAAATTGTTTCTGACTTTAGTACTCCTTTTTTATACGGATCTTTATAAAATTAAGATTTAAGCTTTTTAAAATGACGTTGGAGCAGTTTGCGGTAAAGAAAGGGATATTTGTTGCAAATGTAATAAAAAGCCGTGAAAACATATTTAATCAGATATTATGCTTCTATGTATTTTTTAAAAACATTGCTTCAAATTTTGTGTATTAGATAAATTACTTATTCTTTTATATATTAACAAATAATTGGCTTCTGTATGTAAATGCATTTGCCATAGTGTAAATACTGAACAAATTGAATTTGTGTATGGAACAGTGAACAGGTTAGAAAAGTAATATGTGAAAATATTTCAGTATTTACCTATCATTTGTGCCAGAGCGATACCGCCAAAAAAGGTTGTCAATCGCCAAGTGCTTTTATCGTTGCCAATCCTCAATTGTGTTCATAACGGTAAGTTACTGTACATTTAACAAAATACATAGTCTATATATTTGAAAGACAAGGCCGTATTTTAGTCATCTGGCCTAAACTTGCTACTGAACCGATTTTGATCATTATTTTCTATATATATGTAATTTCTTCACATTGGTGGCAACCGGGTTACTTCCATCGTTGAAGAGAGAAGGGAAATGAGGAATTACCCATGGAGGAATGAAATACATGGAGATTCAGTATGCCGTCAAAACGGTTTCCAATATGAAGCGCGTTATCACTCAGATTTAAATGCTCTCACTAGGCCCAAAAAAAAAAAAAAACACCTGGAACAGGGGCCGAATTCTTTGACATCATTTGTGCATTTTTTTTTCTGTAAATGAAATTGATCTGCTTATTTTTAAGCATTCTGAAGCAGAATTCCATTATATTATGAACTAAAAACAGTATTACTAAAAGTTTTCTTCTTATTTTCGTGAAAGAACGTGCTTGTGTTTGGGCCTACTGTAGCGGATTTTAGGGTTACTTTTTTGGTGTCACCCCCAGCCTCCTTACTGCATCTCCATCTATCTCTTTCCTCCATGATTTTTACCCGATAAAACTTTTTACTAAAAACGCCTTTGTAAAATGTTTAATCTGCCAACATTGAAAAATAATTAATTAAAATAATATTAAACAAAAACATAATTTGAAGAACAAATTAAAAAAAACAAAATTTATTTCCTACATTGTTTAAGCCCGAGAAGGGACAGATATTAAGATATTTCATTCAATTAGTTTTACATTTAATATTAAATTTTTGTAACAAATTAGTTAAGCCAACTGAAGATTAAAAAATAAAAATAAAATTTATACAATATGATACTTAAAACACCCTAAAAAATTAGATTCCGTTCAAATGAAATCGAAATAAATCTTAGACTTCTTCCATTTTTAAATGAAAATATTTGTATTGCAGATTTTGTATTATGTTTATGACAATTGTGCATAAAATGATAAGATGCATGCAAAATACAAAACTTAAAAAAAAGTCTAGACTATTTTTTAAGTTTAGTATTTTGCATGCATCTTATCATTTTATGCACAATTGTCATAAACATAATACAAAATCTGCAATACAAATATTTTCAATTAAAAATGGAAGAAGTCTAAGATTTATTTCGATTTCATTTGAACGGAATCTAATTTTTTAGGGTGTTTTAAGTATCATATTGGATGAATTTTATTTTTATTTTTTAATCTTCAATTGGGTTAACTAAGTTGTTACAAAAATTTAACATTAAATGTAGGACTAATTGAATGAAATAACTTAATATCTGTCCCTTCTCGGGCTTAAAAAATGTAGGAAATAAATTTTGTTTTTATAATTTGTTCTTCAAATTATGTTTTTGTTTAATATGTCAAGTTTTTTAATAACTAATACACTCAGACAAACGCATTTCAAAATTAATAGAGAGTATCATCATCAGACTTTGATGTATGCGGTATTGCATCACAATGTGGGATGCAGTTTACCAATGGGTAATTCAAAATGTTTCACCACTGTAGTAATGCAGGTTGCGGTAGTTTGGACAAAAACTTCTAATCTGAAAGTAAAAAATCTATAATCAAAACCTAAAAAATTAACTTCACTTAAATTTAGATACCCTATTTTCCACTCCGGAACGCTATGATTGTAAATGTAAATTGTGTTGAATCCTTACTGCTAATATTTAGCAATATTATAGCTGTGACACAGTAAAAAATAAAAAATAAAAGTTTTACTTAAATTTTTAAACCTCATTCTCTCCTAAAGGGTGATCTAAACACATCCGAAAATTATTACCTAAGTTTAACGTGGGGTATAAATAGTTCTCATCTCGGAAAAAAAAATACATTTTAAAATTTAAGTTACGTAATTCCCCACTAAATTCGCTACCTGCGTAAAAATAGCTATCCACTAGAAATTTTTTACTAAAATATAAACTTGACCAAAGCAAAAACTTATTCTGAAAATATCCTTTTTAATTCCACTATGACGCCATATTCACCTTTTTAATTTTTGAAAAAAAAAACTAGCTCAATTTAATATTTCACGTGAAAATCTTTCAACAAAAAAGAAATAAATTATTATTACGACTTTTGAAATTTTTGCAACAATGAAGAACAAATGCTACATTTTCTATGAAAAATGTCCGTTGATTTTCAATGGAAAAAGCGAAAATTGGAATTATTAAGAAAAATATTTGAATAATCTAAAAAATAATTGGCCCATGTTTCTCTCTGGGTTATAATTCATCCATATGCAAAGGCATTTTACCATTCGTTTTGACCCTGACGTTAGGCAAACGTTTTTACACTTTAAATTTATAATATCATTAGAATTAGTAAAGAATAAAAAATGAGTGGCATCAGGGACAAAAAGGTGGGAAGAAAAAATGAAAAAGTTATCATCTCCATAGGCTTTTCCATGTTAAATTAACATTGAGAAGTGACACTGGAAATAAATAAGTATTGCGCTGCCGCGCAATACTTAAATATGTTTTTTTTTTAATTAAATTCGTACGAATAGAGGGCAATCCATTTAAATGCACGGAAGTGATATGTACATCCTTGGTTGTAAATATCAATATAAGTAGTAGGAAAACAAGAGTACGGGCTCAGCCGGGTGTAACACCCTGTTAACTCAGGTGTTATAAATAATAAGAGAGTTACAAAATAGCAAACTGGCCATAACGAAACCATTAATTTATTGGAACAAACAAGTTAAAGTAGAAGTACATAAACTGTTACGTGAAAGTAGAAATTACAAATTGTTCATGTGACATCTTCCCTTACAATAAAAAAAAAATAAGAATAAGATTTAATTTATAAGTTCAAACGTTCTGGAGGGCGTATAACTCTTTCGGAACGGGTAACCAATGTTTTAGGTTTGGGCGGAGTAAAAGCTGGAACAGATAGACGAGAAGCATCAAGAGGGTCAAGTGATATACTATTATCATTCTCCGATCGAACAAAATCTGAAGGGTTAATAACAACCTGGCGGTATGGTACAATCACAGCCTTTGATGGACGTAGATGTGCGCTGTTTCGACGGAGAATCTTGCCTGTAGGAGTGGTAACAAAGTAAAAACGGTAAGTATCAGCAACATCTGACACAGTAGCAGAAATCCAAGTACGATAATGAGTTTGGAGCTTAACAGATTGGTCTTTAGTCAGTAATGGAGATTCATTTCGTGATTCTGTGGTCGTAGCTGCACGTTGCTTTTCTCTACTTAATTGGAGAGGAACGGTAGATAACATTCGAGGCAAACGTAAAGAGGGATGTATTATTAAACTTCGAGTAGGTCTTCCAAAGAGACGTTGAGCTGGAGAAGGCAAATTTTCACGTGGTGTACTTCTCCAATTTAAAAGTGTCAATCTGACATCTGTATGATCTATAACACATCTTCTTAAAATCAATTTTGCTATTTGAACGTAGCGTTCTGCTAGGCCATTAGATTTAGGATAACGCGGGCTAGACGGAATAAGCTGCATTTTCCAATCTTTACAAAAACTTGTGAAATGCATCTCATGAGTATTGTGTACCGTTATCAGATTCCAAAATGTCTGGTATTCCATGAGTTGGAAACGAATCTTTCAAATAGTCTATTACCGAATGTGATGAAAGATGCACTAGTTTTTTAAAATCGAAATATCCCGAGTAACTGTCAACAATAAGACAGTATTGGTTTCCAGAAAATTCAAACATATCAGTAGCTACTCGTTGCCACGGGAATTGAGGAACAGGTTTCATTTGCAATGGCTCTGTATTCGGTGAACGAGCTGTCTTTTGACAAACAAGACATTTTTGTATAAAGAGCTCAATATCACGGGTCATGCCAAAATATAATTTCCCGAGCACGATGTAAAGACAAATTAATTCCTAGATGACCTTGATGAATTAAATTCAAATACTTTGACTTTAATGCAGATGGAACTATTAAACGTTCTGATTTGAATAACAAATTCTCATAAACTGCCTATTTTTCTCTAAAGTTCCAGTACTTACGAAGTTGTGGAGAAACTGAGTTAACACTAGGCGGCCAACCATCAAGAATTAAACATTTTAACTCTTGCAATTCAGAATCTTCGTTAACAACAGAATTCAACAGTTCTGAAAAAGTCAATAATGGAGGAGGAACATCGCATACAACTTCAAAAGTTTCTATCTCTTCATCTTCTTTTCTATCTAGTCATCTTCTACAAGATCAATAATGCAAGCACGACTTAACCTTTAAGCGGATAGAGTAAATTCACTTTTCGGGGTCAATAAATTCTCCCCATTCGAAGGAAAAGCTCTTCAATAAAAACTTGTTTAAGTATTCCGATGCGTGGAAACCCACACCGCACGCTATTCCCCCTCAAAGGGCAAGAACGGTGTGCCGGACTGTCAAGTGAAGGAGAATAGTCCAAGAGCTGTTAAACATTTTAGGGAAGGTATTTGAGGCACCCTGAAAATTTGTGCAACACTTCTTCTGTAATGGCTGAATACAAAATCGAATGTCTGGCTGAAGGATCGTGGCCCAAAAACTGTGCCAGACACGTGTCAAGTGCCATTTTTTGACTACCCAAAAAAAAGGTATTTGAGGCACGCTGAAATTGAGACAGAATAATATTTATACTTAGAAAAAAATATTTTGAAAATGACAGACACTTTAGTCGGCACAAAAACTGTGCCAGACACGTGTCAAGTGCCAAATGGCACTTGACACGTGTCTGGCACAGTTTTTGGGCCACGATCCTTCAGCCAGACATTCGATTTTGTATTCAGGCATTACAAAAGAAGTGTTGCATAAATTTTCAGGGTGCCTCAAATACCCACTCAAAAATGTTCAACAGCTCTCGTACTAGAAGGGAGCTTTCCTCTTTGGATTAACGCATTCGGTTAATTTGCAGGGTTTTCATAGGGTCATTTATAGGGTCAACCATTTTGCAGCCTGATGGAAGTATAGAATTTTAAAAAGTTCTTGAAGTAAAAAAACTGTGTCTGTAATGTTTCGCTCTTTTTTAAACAGATATTTTAGCCTTTTATTTCGTTTCATTAAAACTCTGCCACAATGTTTTTACAGAAATTTTTTGTTGATAACGTTTATCAAATACTACATTTCTTTAAAAAGACTACATTATAATGGAATACAATAATTTTAAAAAAGTTCTTGAAGTAAAAAAACTGTGTCTGTAATGTTTCGCTCTTTTTTAAACACATATATTAGCCTTTTATTTCGTTTCATTAAAACTCTGCAACAATGTTTTTACAGAAATTACGAAAAGAAGCCCCCATAGGTTTAACAGTAGCTATCACTCCTTGCTGTAGTGTTTCTTAAAAAGCAAACAAAAAAACCCCAGATATTTTAGCTTTTTGTTCCGTTTCATTTAAACTCTGCCACAAAGTTTTTGCAAAAATTACAACCCGCGAAGTTTTTTTTTTTGTTTTTTTTTTTTTTTGAGAACTTTTATCAAGTACATTTCTTTAAAAAGACTTCGTTGTAATGGAATATAAAAATTATATAATACAATTTTAATTAAAATATTATTCTAAACAATCTGTGCTGATGTAAATTTTTTTTGTTTGAAAAGGCATTTTTTCTTTTGGGAATTTATGTCATTTTCACCAACAGAATTGTCTATGCGTTTAAGATTAGTGCATCATTTCCATCAATTATTTTTAAATGTTTCAGATTTTAGTTTTATTGGTTAATTTTGATTTCAAGGGATAGAAGAAAAGAAATTTAGAAATAAACTAATAAATTTTGGGAACTTTAAATGCAAGCTAAAGTTTATTGAATATGACATTATACTGACGCAATCACACTAACTTGTTCCATTTATGAAAATGATCTTTTCTTTTGAAAATGGTGTCGTTTTCATCATCCAAACAAATCTGAAATCTAAGATTATGTCACCTTTTAAGGGCTTTATCAAAGAAATATGTCCCTCCGACAACACGGAGCTTTTAAATATTTACGGACACATTTTTAAATGCAAAGGCATGACGTTTGCAGGCATGACTACTGAAGCGATTTGGCATCGAATAGTGTTTACCAATCGTTGATCAATGAGTTACTTATGTATTTATAAGCGATTTTTTCCACGTGACGACAGGTTTTCCTTTGACAGTATTTGATGAAGATCTTTTGCTTTTATTAAAAATTGGAAAACACTCGATCGCATAGTATCTGCATGAAAACACCTGCCAATTTCATGTGTTACAATATTCTTTTAAATATGACTACGTTTTCATTTGTGGAATACTCTTCAATCTATTATAATCAAATTTTATTTTTTGAAACAACTCAAATTACCATGTTTAACAATCCGGCGAGGTTAGGACAGGGTTTTGAGGGCTTAGCTCGTAACAGGCACAGCCTCTGGTACATTAAAAAAAAAAAAAAATACTTTGAATTATTATTTAAGAGAAAAATTTTCTTAAAACTTGTTCAGTTAATAAAACTTTAAATTTTGTATTTTTCTCGGTGAATTAAAATAAATAAAGAAAAATTTCTTTTATTCTAAAAAATATATATATATATTTTTTTTTAAATCTAAGGCAACTTTTATTTTTCTAAAACCATCATTGATTTTTAAGAATTAATTCCTTCTTAACTTTTCAAGGAGCTTATTAGAATTGGCTGGAAGGAATTACAGTTAACATTTGACAATTATTTAGTTATTTATTAGGAAGGGACCGAGCCGATAGATACACACATGTTCAAATAATAACAATTGAAAAAAATATTTTTTTTTTACATTTTACTCCTGTCGGTTCTTAGAGCTCTGCACGGGTCGGAATTTCCAGGCCCGGCTCGAACGAAAGCTATCTTGGCCCGGCGCGGTATAAAAATTGGAAGATTGGCCCTACTCAGTTTCTACAAAAATGTCCGTTTTTTCTCTACAAAAATGTCCGTTTTTTCTCGACATACAATTAAGATTCTTTTAATGAATACTACATACATACCGGGTGTCCCAAAAAGGACTGACTGATTTTAAAATTCAATAACTTGCAAACGGTGACAGATATTTAAAAAATTCTTGCAGGAGGGTTATGCATAAGGTCAAAAGTTTTATTACAGTGATTTTCAATTTTAGTTCGATTTACAAACAATAGATGGCGCTGTAAGCAATAGTCGCTAAATACAGGCTCGATTTTTGGTCCTTTATCTTGTTCCATGCAGAAAAAGGAGATGGAAATGTATTATCCGGGCCACGAAGTACGAAAAATCGAGCCTGAATTTATTCTATTGATCGCAGCGCCATCTATTGTTTGTAATTCGAACTAAAATTGAAAATCACTGTAATAAAACTTTTGACCTTATGCATAACCCTCCTGCAAGAATTTTTTAAATATCTGTCACCGTTTGCAAGTTATTGAATTTTAAAATCAGTCAGTCCTTTTTGGTACACCCGGTATTTATGGGAACATTTTACAGTATAGTTTAGATTACTATGTGTTCGCAAAACATAAAATACATAACAGTAAACATTAACGATTACTTACAGTGTTTTAGTCATCGTCTCTACTGACATTTCAAAATTCAAATAAGGATTCATTAAAAGATTAATGTAGTTCAGAATAAAGGATTAAAAACATGATAATTTTTGAAGCTGTATAATAAAAAGTAGATTTGTGAAAATATTTCTCTCATTTTTAAGGCTTTTCTCAAATCCAAAGAAGCTACATTTCGACACATTTATGAATTCATTTCTTTTTGGAAACGCGTAAGATTGGCAGGTATTCTTATTCGGAAACTATGTAAATGTCGTTTTTTTCTTAAATAAAAGCAATATATCTTTCTGAAAATACTGCTAAAGTTAGCGTTTTGAATCAAATTTCCGCAAGCGATCTCACAGGAAAAGATAAAAACGTGGCAGTCACGTGACAAGAATCTCTGTTATCTCTATAAGTGATTAATAAAGTATGGAGAAAGCTATTCGTTTCCAAATGCCTTCAATAGTCAGGCTTGTCAATTTTATGCCTTTATAGTTAAAAATCAGTCAGAAAATGTGTCTAAAAGTTTCGCATTGTTGAGCGGTGAATATGAGAACCACCTTAAGGTATATTTCCAAACATACTGTTAAGGCTGTTCTTAACTCCTCTGCTCAACAAGCGCAGAACGTTTTGACATATTTACAATTTCATTTTTTAACGGAAAGATATAAAATTGGAAAGCCTGGCCATGGAAGCGATTTGGAATTGAACTGTTTTTGCCATTTTTTCATCAATCAATTACCTATTGAGTTGTAAGGGAATTCGATCACGTGACAAACGTTTTTCGCCCGCTGTTGAGTGCTCCTTCTCCCTTCGCGCGGAAATTCGGCTCAAAACGCCCACTTTGATACTCTTTTCTGAAAGATCTATTGCGTTTGCAAAAAAATGGAAAAAACAGCTCAATTACATATTTTCTGAACAACAACGCCAGCTTGTTTCATGCATTTTCGAGCAAAAATAAATAAATAAATTAAAACTTATGTCAGAAAGTTGCCCTTTTGGATTTAAGAACACCCTTAACAGAAGTTCATTATCACTATTAATAATCTTACAAAATATAATGCCTATCCTACACATCCTGAGATCGAAAGACCAGTTTCGTCCCGGCACGAGTCTGCTGAGAAAAATTAAACCCAGAGTAGTAACTGTACGAAGCCGATCTCTACGATGGACATGTTACATTTCTGTATTGATGTTGTTAAACTCGCATCGGCTCGTGATGCACATTTATACTTCTCGAGAAATCATATTCATTGAAAATGGCTCGTATTTTATCTGCATCACCTGAATTCTTATATCGGGCCGATAGTCCCGATTAATTCTTTTATCGACCTGGCCCGACCCTGCAGGCCCATTCAATTTTTTTGCCGGCCTGGCCCGGCCCGGCCCATTAAAAAAATTGTCCTAATTCTGCCGGCCCGGTCCGTTTGAAAATTCGCCTTCATTCCGCCGGGCCGGGTGCGGGCCAAGCCCGGGCAGAACTCTAATCGGTTTATAAAGGACGTTTTAAAAATGCGCAGGCAAGCAATATCTATATTTTGCTTTTACTTTTAAGAATCAAGGTGTTTTTAGACTAATGGTTTTCCGGCACATTCACAGACTTTATTTTAACGTAAAAACGTGAAACTGGGCAGGAATGCAAGTGATTTGGAATCGAATTTTATTTTTCATTTTTCAAAAAATATACTTAATCGAGTTACATGTGTATACTCTCTTATAACAACTTTTGTTGGTAAATTCCGTTCAAATCGCCAACTTTGACACCCTTTTCTGCCTCTTTGTTTGCCTTTATAAGAAAAGGAAAAACGCTGTTAGATTTCGTAATTTTTTTTTTTTTTTTTTTTTTTTTTTAATATATAAAAACGCGCTTGCCAGTTTTGTGCTATTAATAATAAAAACGTATTTATGACTGTCTCAGCAAGTATCCAGTTTGAATTTTATGCATAATAGATGAAATTAAGGATTGACCGAAACGAGTTTTTAAGACCGAAAGAGAAACTGAAACCGAACTTTGGTAATCTTACTATTTTCGGCCTAAAACGAAAATGTTCTATTTTTTAAAGTAATTAATATATACATAATTATTCATTAATTATATGTGTAATTAAATAAATTGAAGGATTATTATGTTTTGAAATTAATAGCACAAATATAATTAAAAAGATTTACTAAAAGACGTACAATACACTTAAAAGTTAACACTTTCAAAACATTAAATACAATTCTAAAAGTCTAAAACTTACAAGTTTCACAAGTAAAACAAGTTTCCCAAGTTTCAAAAGTAAACTTTTGAATTTTACAAACTAATAAGTATTTTTCTCTTTTTAACAGAAGTAAGACCCTTGATGATGGCCACAGGGTGGCTGAAACTTGTAAGTTTTAGACTTTTAGAATTTTATTTATTGTTTTGAAAGTGTTAACTTTTAAGTGTATTATACGTGTAATTATTATACGTGTGGCCCTAGTTGGCTCTCTGTGCCTCTGGTCAAAACTTTTTATTTTCATATAAAATAAAATATAATTAAATCAGAGTCTTGATTATATGAATTTAATCTAATTAAAAAATGTTTTAGGTATACATACCTCGACTTACCTTTTATAAAGATTTTTGTAAATGATAATCTGTTATACTGTAATATATTCTAATATTATTCCGTTATACTATATTCAACGGGTATTCGAAACACTTCTACGGTTTCAAATCTATTACTGTGAAGTCTGCAATTTTTAATGAGCTTGTGAAAAGCGTCTTGAAAGTTTAGTCATGCATGTATTACTTGATTATAATTTATTTCACATGTTGAGTCAGTCATGACTGATAATTATAAACAGTGAAATACACAGCAATAAATAAAGAGTGTTTCATTTGAGCCGATATAGCTCAAATCAATGAGTTATATTGAAAATTTCCAAAAGAAGAAACGAGATATTTGGAATAAAAATAATTTCGGACGAGTTTCGGTGAGGCCGAATTTTTGGCAACATTTTCGCCGAAAACGAAACTCCGATTTTGAGCCAAAAACGAGAACGAAACCGAATTTTCGGTCGATCTATAGTTAAAATGTTTGGTTTACACACTGAATAGTTGATTTGATCTATGAGTTTTTTCTTTTCAAAATGTTAAGTTCTAAATTGGGTTTGAAAAAAATGCTTCGTTTTCACTTTTATCAGTTTTCGCGTGTGCTCTTAATTATTTTCATAATAATTATTTAGCATATAATGCTAAGCACTGTATTATTATGAAAATAATAAAACTTTAGCGTTATAGTTTATGTTATATTTATATGATACAGAATATTTTAGCATTACAGTTTATGATATATTTATATGATACAGAATATTCAATTAAACTATATTCGACTAAAACATGCTTAATCAATATATATGTTTTATTATAGCATGCTTAACAGAAGATTGCACCTGCATTGCAAAAAAGAAAAAAAAATCGCATATTTTTAGTTTTTTAAAAACGTACTTACGGTGACTAAAAAGTACAAAATACGTGACAAATGAATGTTGTTAATGTAGAAGAATACATGATTTATACAGATTTGTACGTGTGTAAATTTATGTAGAGATAACTGAATCAAAAATCAACTGAATCAATTTTTTTTTATTTAAAAAATATTTCATGTATATATAGAGAAAATTAACTTCGTTTCACACTTCATTATTAAATTTGGCAATTCATGCCACATTACTGTTTTGAAGTACATTTTAAAGAAATGTATTGCTTTTTTAATTAGCCTTTTTTTTTTTTTTTCTTGAGGTATTTAGGTTATAGATTTAAGAATTTACAGCCGGAAGTGAAAAAAAATTTTTTTTTTTTGCTATATTCTCCAACAAAAGCATTTGAAACCCTTTGTGACCATATAAGTCGCTATTTATTAATCGCGAGTCAATAAACTAACGACAACAATATTTGCCACATTGAGAGGTTGTCTGAACAATCCGATGAATGACATGAAGTTGACATTTGCTTAAAAGTTCTTCCAGATTATTCCACTTTCAACTGAAATGCATTTTGGAAAAGAGCAAACAGCCTTTATGCTTTTAAAAGCTTAAATAGTAACAAATAATTGACTATTGCATGATTAAAGATCTGACACCACGAAGTCTGTGTTGTTTAAAGAATCGAAACTAAAAGTCGGTGTCGTTTAAATTCTTTCAATCCTTTGCTGTGGGTTAAGAGGCTACTTCAGTCAGGCGAAAAGACCCGTTCGCTAATGCTAATCCTATGGAAGAAATTTATAAAGATATCTCGTCTGCATTTCAATATTTTTGAATGATTTCTTTTGCATTGGATAGCTGAGATCAATCTGTATGCAGGCCGTTTTTTACTTTTTTGATTTTCATTGCAGATTTTTTTTTTTTTTTTTTTTTTTTTTTTTTATGAGGATGTTTTCACTTTCGAAACCGGTTCCGAAAATGAAAGTGTCCCCATAAAAAATATCTCTAAACAAAATTGAAAAAGTAAAAAACAACCTTTGTACAGATCGATCTCAGCTGTCTAATGCAAAAAAAAAAAAAAAAAAAAAAAAAAAAAAAAAAAAATCATTTAAAAATATTGAAATGCAACCGAGATAGCTCTATAAATTTCTTCCATAGGATTAGCATTAGCGAACGGGTCTTTTAATTTGACTGAAGTAGCCTCTTAATGTATATTTGTGCCGATTTCGGAAAAAAAAAAAGAAAAAAAAAGAAAAAAAAAGAAAGAAAGAAAGAAAACCCATTCTCATATTTTACTCATACGAGTGTTGCGATTTTGCTTACCTCAAGCAATCAGTTAAAAATTATGGAGCAACGACGAATATTTGAGGGAAAGAATTGTGCAAAATACTTTGTACATGAAGACCATTTATATAAGTTAAAATGCAACAGGAAATTGTCTAAATATTTTTTATGCAATTTTCAAAATTGCAAAACATCCATATTAGTTAGTGAAAGTAATGACGTTATCCGAAAACGTGGTGACCATTTACATGAACCTAAGAAAAATATTTAAAATAAAAGATTTGACAGAAGTTATCAATTTTGCACAAAATCCCTTAAATTCAAATTTAATGAATCCTTCTAAATCCTTCAATCTTTCTAAAATACTTCTAAAATGTATTAAATGATTATGTAAATCTTTTAATGTAGTTTAAACAATTCACGAAAAATGTTTTAGAAGATAAAATTTTCATGAATTCATAATTCAGTACATAAAAGGGACAATAGTTATTTACAAAGAAAAAAGTATATAAGAAAAAAAAAATTCTCAGAAAGATTACAGAATAAGTCCCTTTTATTGGATAAGCCTACGTAGTACTAACAGTTGAATTGGCGCATATTTATTGCACATGTGAGCATAAGTGTACCTGATACATAAATTAAAACACCCACTTCCACTCCATCCAGGCAACAAAATGGATGCTTATACGGATCACCGCTAAGGAAATCCACCATTTCAAAGAAAGGATTAGTTTTTCTCCCCATGCGAGTTCGGGGAGAATGATGAATGGCTTTCTTATTGTGTGATTTGAACCGTGCCACGGGGGCTCGAATCATTCCGATGTACACTAAAAATTTCTCAACAGGTATTTCCTACCACCCTACCCCCCCCTCTTGAGTGACGGGTAATCCTTACGGTTTTGTTCTGTAGGCGGACTAGTGGAATAAAAAGCTTTTGTATAGCAAATGCCTCTCAATGTCCATGTGTGGGAAAACTTGTATTTTACTAAGATAGATATCATGCCCTGACTTCAACATATAGCAAAGAAAGACTGCCATTTTTTTTTTTTTTTTTTTTTCTAGAATAAGTAGTCTACGATGATGCGAAAGCGTGCTGTAAAAGATCTGTTTTCTTACTTACTCTTTAAGTCAAAATCACAGATAATTATAAGGCTCTATTTGTTTGCGGTCAGAAGCATATGTTACAGTTTAAATTTGAAATTTAAATGAAAGGAATAATTAAAAAAAATGATTCCTTGCATATTATTATTTATAACTTTTATGATATTTATCAAAATACATTTTTTTTTTAATTTCCGTAGTATGAAACATCCTTACTTTAATTAAGAATTTTTTTTTTTTTTAATTCTTTGATTTGTCATATTAAACATGTAAGCTGTTGTAATGTTAGACATATAATTGAAATAAACAAAAATACGTAGAGAATACTTTAAGATGAACAGAAATTTTTAACTTTGTATTGCAAGACAAGAAATGTGAAAGCACCCTTCATTACTTTCTGAAAATATATTACATTTAAATTATATGTATGTTTGCACAGACAGAACTGAATGATAACTTTAATAATGTTACTTTAATAATAGACACTTAATAATAATAAAATTAGTTTAATAATAAAACTGCTTTTTGTTTTAATTTCCTCTTTTTACTTTTATTTCTATCTTTACAGAAAAGACATTTCATCAATAATCTCGTTACAAGTAATGAGATTAATACAAACTTTATTTTCATTTTCTTACTTTTTTTTATTATTACAGCAAAATGCATTTTATTTTTAAAAAAGTAGTCTATTTAGATATAGAGTACAAAAGGATTTTTAGAATGCTTAAAATATCTAAAATCGGGGTTTTGTTAAATAACATTACATCTGAACTCGTTTATAATGAAATTGAATTTGACTCCAGCATTTTCCCATTGCAATAGAGTTGTCGCAAAAAATATTACGTTTCTGAATTATAAAGCATAACAAAAATTTTAACACATAAGAAAATTATAAAATATAATTTTAAAAAAATCATCATAATATAATATAAGAATTATAAAATATAATAAAGAACAATTGCCAGATTGAATTAAATTATTAAAATGTATTTTAATTCGTTTGTTATAATTTATTGAAATAAAATGAATTCTATTTAAAAGAAAAAAAAATGTAGTCTGTTCTGATACAAAAGATGTTAATCTATTGAAGATATTTCATCCAATTGCTTAATAAGTGTAAAATACACGTGAGATATATTTATTAGGTGAAATGAGGAAAATCGAAGTTTTTTGTTCATTATTACGAATTTTTGTTTGTTGCATATGAGTTTTTGTCTTTACAACTAAGTTATCTGTAGTGATTTCTTTTTAATATTAGACCAACTATTTCTCAACGGGCATAATCTATCACGGTAATTCTGGAGAAAATATCCAAATATAAAAATTTCTAAATAATTGGATGACCTGGTAAATAAAATATACAAAGAATAATTCCCTAAACGGCAAAGAGAGAAAAAAACAACGCATAATACCCCCTGCGTTTGCCATAAACTCTGCGATTATATGAGTTGAAAATTGCTATTCGGAAATATTGGTGACAATGTGCCCCTGTAATAATCAGGCTCTGTTGTAACTATTTATATAATAAAGGGTAAATGTGTCCAGGACCTGACCAATGCAGAGTCATGCACGGTAGTTGACCCGAGACCCCCATTTGAGGGAGCCCACAACAAGAGAAATAAGGATCTTTGTTAAGAGGGTTCCAAATGGTTAAATTTGGCTAAAAGTGGCCCAAATTATTTTTGACTAAAAATATTTTCAAAGATTTAGGAAGGGGGTGCGATCTTCTTCCCCTCTTTGCTTCATGCACCTAGAGGTCTGCACGGGCCGGAATTTCCAGGCCCTGCCCGGCCAGAACGTAAGCTATCTTGCCCCGGCCCGGCCCGGTGTAAAAATTAAAAGTTCGGCCCGAGCCCGAATTACCTACATCTTATAAATATTATCTCCAATTTTCTACTACGAAATTGCAAAGTATACAAAATTACCTTTGTAAAAAATCTATTTTTGGAATTCTCCAGCTTTTTAAATTTTAGAAAATTTCATTTTAGAAAATAATGATTTAAAAGACAAATAAAACTTTTGCACAAAAATAAACTTAGTATCGCCGTCCATTAAGAATTCTGTGTGCAATTTATATTAAATGAAATGGTGGAAGATAGCAGCAATCAATAAAATCGCCTTTTGAAGTACACTTTATAAGTAACATTGTTTTTTGGGATATTATTCAATATTATTTAATTCAGTTCCGGCATTTTATCAATTTTGTGACAGCTGTCACAACGAGAACAAGTGTGTGTGTGTGGGGGGGGGGGGGGGGGGGGGAGGCGCAAAGTTGTAACTTTCCTCTGGGCCCAGTTTTTGATTCTCACGCTCCTTAGCCTGACGATGAAATTTTGGTTCTGCCAATACAGCTACTGCAATTTTATTTAACTCCCTAAACATCACACATTTTTAAGTTTTATACCATCGCAAGGTGAAAGTTGTGATTCTAGGAAAAAACGTGACAAGGAAAAAAAGTGACAAAAAATTATTAAATATAGAACTTGTCGATCAATAAATGCTAAAAACTAAAGTGCAGTTTTTCCACTGTTAGTTTTTTACAGCGTAGGAGGTTGGGGGGGGGGGTGTACAGAGTTAATGGATGGGTTAGACAGTTCTAAGATTTGGTCCAAGAAAACACAATTTTAACATTTCATTAAGAGAAGTTTAACATGACTTCTACAAAAGACAAGGTGGGGGGGGGGGGGGGTGGAGGGGGGAGAGTATTAAGGAAATATAATTTATAGATTCTTTCAACTCGCTACATTGATAGTTTATATATAAACAAATATGTTTTATCTACCCTATATATATAAAATCCTAATGAAACGAATTTATGAAACGGATATTATGAAACGACTGAATTGAAACGAATTTATGAAACGATTCTATGAAACGACTGATTATGTTTCACGGCGATTTCTCCTAAAATGTGAATACTTTGTGATAAAATTAACACCAAAAATCCGTATTGATCCGCAGATTTCAAAACTGGTATTAGAATTTTTAAATTCGACTTAGTTTTCGAGATATAATTTTTTTTTTCTAATTTTGAATACTTTTCTCTAATGATGCCAACTCAAATTTTAATAATAAACGATTTTTTTTTTTCATACGTTAGAAAAGGTTACTATTTTAAACTAATTTGGCGACCAGTTTGGCCTCACTTAAATATATCATGTCTACTTTTATAAATAATTCAATTTACTTGAAAAATCTTTCGCCAAATCGAAAGATTCTGATAGAGAAGTCAAGAACTGAGTATTTTTATGTTAGCAGGACGAAGGTGATAAATCGCCAAACATTTTTCCCGTCGCATTTTTTTTTTTATTTCATTAATTTTCACTTAAAATATAATCCTTTCATTCATTCTATTTAAAATGCACAACTTTCATTTAAAACTGAAACATTTAAAATTTATGGCTTTCACTTATTCCTTTTTTAAACAAAATGAAAAGAAAAATACTAAGCACAGATGTCATATACGCACCGGGCTGCCAAAATGGCATTATTTTGGATTGACATGGTAACCCGGAATTGTTGTTTATTTAATAATAAATCTTTATTTACTTTTTTTTTAATTATATAAATTGTTTTGTTCTATAGTTGTTAATTTCTCTTTTTGGTTATTTTCTTTTAAAAGTAATAGAAAATAATTAAAAAATACGGTACTAGTTAGTTATTCCGTCGAACAATTTCGCCAAATTATGCAAATTGACATAATTTTTGTTTTAAATAACGAAAGAACAAATAAAATAGTATAACGTTAATAGATATACAAATAAAACGTCGAAATAAAAATCACTTGATGACGTAAACACGTGTAATTTGCTTAAAGTCAAGTGAATGTGACATTTACAATCAACCATTATTGGCATTTAATCTTATTACTAGCTGGCTTCGCCCGCTAGCGGGCCCTCCTTTTCATGAACCCCTCGTTTTCATGAGCCCCTCCTCTTCATGAACCTCCTTTTTTATAAAATCTCGAAGCGAATGAACCTCGACCAGGGTCCCCGCTGCCTACGGCACCGTATAGCAGGCGTGCTGCGCACGCACTCATACCCCCTCCTTTTTATGAACCTCTAATAATATGAAATCTGGAAGCGAACGAACGTCGAGCCGGGTTCCCGTTGTCTACGGCACCGTATAGCAGGCGTGCTGCGCACGCTTTGCATACCCCCTCCTTTTTATGAACCTCTAATAATATGAAATATGGAAGCGAACGAACGTCGAACCGAGTTCTTGCTGCCTACGGCAGCGTATAGCACGCGTGCTGCGCACGCACTGCAAACTCATTAAAAAAATCCTATCGTGCTCGAACGAAAGTCGAACCGGGTCACCGCTGCCTTCGGCACCGTCAAACTACTCTTATAAAAAAAAAAGTGGCACTCCGGGAGTGCCAATAGAAGTGAAATCTTCAACAATCACGTGTGTATTTTTTTAATCGTCAGAAAATGTTTTATTGTGCAGGAAATACTTTTAAATGTAGTGTTTTTTTATTCATTATTATAAACTATTACTACCAAAATTATATTACAATTTTCATTTAATGCGCCATTGTACATGAAAAATAATGCATATAATTTAACGTCAATTTGGCGAAAGCCCGTTTTCCAATACCAGTTACAATATATATTTTTAAATTATTTTCTATTGTTTTAAAAAGTAAACAACAATAAATAAACGATAATTTCATTAATAACTATAGAACAAAACAATTGTACAATTTAAAAAAATAAAATAAAAGTAAATGAACAATTTATTAATAAATAAGCAACGGGTTACCTTGTAAAATAAAGTAACGCCATTTTGGTGTCAATTAGGTACCCAAGTGCGTATCTGACATCTGTGCCCCATATTTTAACTTCCGTAATCGAAATTCCCGCCAATACTGTTGGTCATTGACCAGACCATCAACACGATAAAATACAGCGTTATCGGTTTTTAGTTACACGAAATAGGTAGGTCACGAATACGGTATAATTCATTTTAACTGACGAAAAACAAAATAATAATTTGTTTTAGCAATACGCCGGGAGAAAATATTCATTTTTTATTTTTCATTTTTTGTGAAACAAACACATAAGACAATAGCATTTACATTAGGGAAAAAAAACTAAACAAAAAACTCAGAACTTCAAAGTGAAAAATAATATATTTAATATACAACCGCGTACAATAAAACACAGAGTAATTACATCAAATCTGTATATTTATGTCATAATGAAGGGAACGAATATTTTTCCCAACTGGATTAAATCATATTCAAGGCTGGAGTAGCACAGTTGAAGTTTATTCCAACAGAGCGAAAAATGTCCAGACCAGGGATCGAACCTGGATACTTGGCGTGTCGTGCCAATGCCTTACCTGTTAGGCTATCCGGACCGACACCTGGCTGACATAATTCACTCTTATTAGTTGGACTTGGCTGCGAACTGCAGCCTAACAGGTAAGGCATTGGCACGGCACGCGAAGTATCCAGGTTCGATCCCTGGTCTGGACATTTTTCGCTCTGTTGGAATAAACTTCAACTGTGCTACTCCAGCTTTGAATATGTGTATATTTAATTTAATCATAAAATCCTTGAAATTGGAATATTAATTAAGTATAATGTGAATCAGTCAGAAGATAAAGTTGAACAAGATACAGTTAAAAAAAAAAAAAAAATGTATAAACTAAGCATTCATGATAGTGGGGTACATTTGAAAAACAATATTTCTTATTTTGATTTTTTTATACAAAAGTAAAAATGAAAAAAAAAATGTGAATGTGTGAGATTATTTTACATTATAAAAATCAAAATACTCCTCAAATCTTAAAAAAATGGCGACTTACATACTGAAAGTTAGTGACCACGTCAAAAAATTTATTCGCCATGTTGCGACTGGCGACCGTGAATCTGCATCTATTCTATACTCTTAAGAGAGCTCAAAGTAGTTCCCTCCAAGATCAATGCACTTTTGTAGGCGAATTTTTCAAAGATTAAATGCCTCAAGTCAACCATTTCTTGGAATAGGTGAAAAATATTCTTTTATAGCCTCATCAATCTCACCTTCGGAATGAAAACGACGCCCACGTAAAAAAATTTTCGATTAAAAAACCGTCAAAAGTCAACATAGCAATATCAGGAGAATAGGGTGGATGTTCTATCACTTTGATTTTTTTTTTTTGTTCAAGAAATTCGAATGTAATCGTTGCTGAATGAAAAGATGCATTGTCATGGTGAAGTATGAGTCCCCTAATATTCACCTCTTGAAGAATTTCTGGAAAACACTTAGTAGTGTACCAGTAAGAAATAACTGTCTTCTGTCCCTCTCGCTTAATGGCTTTGACCAGACCTGTACTTCTGAAGAATACGGAATAATATGAAGAATACGGTAAACTGAACTTCATGAAACTCCTGTTTTTTTTTTTTTTTTTGTTTTTTTTTTTATGATTCTTGATCTTGTCAATATTGTTACTGAAAATTTGAATAAGGTAAGGAGAGGGGATAGCTTCTCATTTTATATTGAATGTCTGAAGAACCTGTTACCTGTTCGAATCTACGATTCGAAACTTAGATTTTTAATTTGTTTGTGAAATCACTGTTTTGTTGCATGTATCATTTAGCATGTTGTATTTGCTTTGAATGCAAAATTTTTAAGTATAATTTATGGTGCAATGGTCCAATATGTAATCAATCGCATTTATTTGTATGACACTTAGTTTGTAAGAAAGGATAGATTCCAATGGAACTGAATCTTTACTCAAATACAATACCGAACATACAAAAATTATCGATCAAGGTTTGACCTCTCAGGTACTATATATAGAAAGAGGAAGCTCGGGTACTATGGAATACTATTTACATTTTTATTTGCAAGTCAAGATTTAAAAAAATGAGATAGATTAAAAGTTAGTAAAGAATCAACTTTGACTATTTCTTAATACATTTTTAATGCGTTTAAAGTGGAAGAAATTAATACATATCAATATTTAGTTTTTTTTTTTTTTTAAGTTACAATTTTCGAGTAATGGCAACCAGTCGGGTAATATGGAAAGAATAACTAAAGTTATTTAATGAGTAAACCTTAGTACATCATCTATAAATTATCAGATTCTTTGAAAAAATGTTTTATTTTTTATACTTTGCTTGAAACAGTTGTCTAGCTGATATTCCATATTTCCTGGCACACCATTTTGAAAAACATAACCTCTTTAATCGTCAACAAAGTTAGCACAGAGGAAAACTGACTAACACAGCAATAAATATAACTATTCAACTTTACACTGAACTTTACTAACATCAGTGACAATGAGATTTTATAATTAATACGAATCTTATCAAATTTACCTGCAAAAATTAGGAATAAGATTTTATCTCACCGCGCCGCTCCAACAACAAGTATCCAAACAAGTATCCCAACAAGCATCCTTTCTATATAAATTTCAACGGAGGTTGGTTTTGGGGTATAGGTGTCATGATCGGTGAAAATGTACCGACATTTTCAGGAAATGCCTTCTCCCCGGACAGCTGCTATAGGAAGCTTCTAATATTTTGTAAGTGAAGCTACCAAATAAATGTAAAATTTTTGAAAATATTAACGTTATTTCTTCTTAATAATTTGTTTTTAACGTATTCGAAGTGCAAAATGTCTTTTTAATCCATTTTAAAATAATTCGTGCAGAGAGTTAATACCATTAAAAAGAAAATTGTGTTTTACAAGCTTATCTTTGTTACTTTAAAAAAACATTCCAACCATCTATCTTAACTGACTCAGGTTTTTTTCTCTGGCTGTTTTATTTTACATTTATCTTCCTCTCCTGTGTTTCTTTCTTTTTTTTTTTTTCTTTTCTTTTCTTTTTTTTTTTTTTTTTTTTTTTTTTGGCTGCTGAAAAGAACTTAATTCCAGTTCTACTCTAACTTTAATTTCAGGAGAATGTTATTTTATTGAAGTTTAAATTTTTTTGTCTCAGAAATACTTATCTAAAGGAATTGCAATAATATTAATGTCTTTAAAATTTTATGTGAATTCATTCTTGAAACTAAGCGATATATTACTTATTTTACCAATTTATTAGGTGCGTTCGTAATTATATAAATACGTAGCACCTATAGTAGTCGCCTGGTCCATCCGTCTGGTCTGTCCGCATGTAACAGCGCAAAAACTACCCAACCGAATGGTTTGAAATTTAATATAGATAATAGTTGCAGAATTTTGTAGAGTTTTTTCAAATCTTATGAAAATCGAATAAAAACTTAAAAAGATATTAATAAAAGTTTTCTTCGTTGTATTAAATCCTATCATTCGTAATTAATTCAATGATATCCCATGATATGTAATAATTCTCATGGTGATTGCGTCCTATTTAAGATGGAGTCCTGTTATTTCTATATTACTGAATTTAATATATATAACCGTAATAAAATTTGTGTTCATGCATTTTTGCATAAGAGTACAACAGCTATTGGAACAAGATCTGAATATTTATAAAACTAGTTATAGTACGAACGCACCTCATTTGCCACGTTTGAGCTACAATTTCCTACTTGTTTTAGCTATATAAAAGTAAATATGTGAAATTTTCGTACATTTCATGATAAAAGATTACAAATTTTGTAAAAGGACGCTCGTCACGAAAGGGTTTATGACGCCAATTGAAGTAAACTTAACATTTTAAAAAAAATTAGGAATTTTTTTTTTTTTCAGTCAAAATACAGATTGACCTGATAGTTACAAGCAGATTTTAACTAAATAACTTTTGTCTTAGTAATTTTTTTTTCTTTTAGGTTTAGAGTAGTTTTACAACACAGGCACATAGTTGAACAAAGCGAATATTTTCAGGATAAAACCTCAATCACTGTGACTTAAATTCATTGTGATCATACTAAGGGCCTTATTATAAACTCTGGTCCTCAAATCCAAGCGTCAATCTACAAATTGTAACTATGCATATAGAGTCTTTCTTAGAAGTATGTGACAAGTCAGGGCCGAAATTAATGGGGGGGAGCAGAGGGGGCATGTGCGTCGGGCGCCAGAACGAATGGGGTGCCAAATGAAGATTTTTGTTTGTCAATTTTTCTCACGTCTATGTTCAGCACGGTATCTCTCTATTCTAAAAAAAAGTAACTACCGCTGTCACCGCCGCCGCCGTTTTTGAATTTTTTGTGACCGGAGGTCTTTCTTCGTTAATATTAAGAAAAATAATACATGCAAAAATATGAAAATTGGTAGTATTATACAGAAATGTTTGATAAACACGCTGATGCAGACAGTTTTCAAATCGAAGAATTATTTTAAGAGATATTTAATGCTAAAGTTGGACAAAATCGTTCCACTAAAAAAGTTTTATAGGAGCAAAAACTATACATCGGAATTTAATAATTTTTAGATCATTTTATACGTTATAATTTCCCGGTGTGCAGAATTAATTTATTTTTTTAATTTGACTCATTTTTCGAAGTTTCATTTCTATTTTAAATTCAAATTTTCAGCATTTAGAGAGATATTTTTTTCTTATTTCAGAAAATTGTACTAATTTAACCTGTTGCCAACTTTATAAACAACGGAAACAATAATGTTTGCTTCAAATTAAAAATTTATTTACACGTGACTATTATAAATAGAAAAAACTTTCAAATTAGTATTAAATAATTACTTATAAAAAGCAGGAACTTATTGAAAATTACTTCATCTATAATTACACATGAATTTTAACAGCGAAAGGATATTGTAAAATAATAAATTTATTAACATGCGTTAGAAGTCTTAAATAGGAGAAATTACATCACATTTACGTCACATTACAGTTATTACATAAAATGAACACAAAATAATATTGCAAAACGGTTTAAATTTAGAAATTGCGCTAGACATTTATTTGATATTTTGAGCGGATACTTTTCAACTATTTTTCTTAGGAAAGCGCAAATAATATTTCATTTCTAACACAAGTATTTTAACGTGAATATTAAAAAGAGAAAGAATAGTTTGGTCAAAATTACGTCAGATTAAAAACGATTAATTTAAAATGTCCCATTTAAAAGGACTTTCTTTTCGCTTTGTTAAAAAATACGGGAGACAAAGACTCTGTTTACTTAATTCATTTTATATTAGATGATTTTGAAATGCCATTGTATCTTTTAAAAGCAGCTGATTTTTCCGTAAAATTCCCCAATCAAAGAGAAAGGAATAGAAACCCGTTTATAGGGAGATCGCCTTTGTTTCTTTAATTATAATTCAATCTTCCAAAATTTTTTTAAAGCCGATAAAATTAGCGTGCTTTTAGAGACTGCAGTGTCTGAACGGGGGTTGGCGAGCGTAGCTCGTAGGGGGCCGAGCCCCCTAGTTGTTAAAATCGTCCTATCTGGGGTATGCCAAAGCTTAGAAGAATCTAAGCATGATATGGCATAAGGATCCTGTATAAAGCGGATTTTTTTTCGATTCAGTTTTCAAGATTTTAATGAATCAATATCTGACAAAGCAAAGTATTACATATTTTATGATTACATATTTTAAAATAAGTCGGCTATTAGAAAATTAGTAAAATTCTCTTTGTAAGTGTACTTTGCGGAGGAGGAGGGAGAGGGGGGGGGGCGCCAAAATCTATGTTTGTCCCGTGTGCAAAAAAGGCCAGTTTCGGACCTGTGATAAGTTACGGACTCACAGTGTCACCAGAATGGCAAATTTTTGTGAGTTTTCGTTACTCAAAATATATACCAGAATTCGTGAATGATAATCTTTACTTTATTTAATGATAGACATTTCATTTAATGATATATGTCCCATGATTAAATAAAGTGAAAAGTACTATTTCGAAATTCTGGTGGATATTTTAATTAAAAAAGCACTAAATTTGCAATAATGTGCACATACCTAGAGTGTGGAAGAATACGACCTGAAGTAAGTTATTTAAACTATTTCTTTTTCATAAAATTCTATTAAGTCATTGGTAATTTTGAAATGTGTTTTTCTCATATTAAAGCTTTTTCCACGGATGACTCATTAGTGCGTGCGATTTAAGGTCTGTGCATATGTAGTGTTATCACTTTAGGAGGGAGAGGGCGGGATCTGGTACTTGATAGCGTTATCATTTTTGATTCAATAAACTTTTCTTTTTTGAGTAACCTTACATATACGAATGTCTGTTACTTTTTATTTATTATTATTTTTATATGTTTTTATGAAAATACGAAACTATTATTGAAGCCACTAAATGTTTATAAAACCATTTCATTCTGAAATTTGGAATACCCAAATGTTTGACATTACTGTTTTTTGCCATATGCGGATATAATTCGCTGTTAGAGAAACCAGGAGCATAATATGTTTTAAATGATACTTGCGTTTACCAGTAAAGAAAGAGAAATAATGTTATCCACTGTTTTGTTGATAAGATCTGCTTTTACCCTCTCCGAGCTGGGGAAAAGTGCAAGAAAACAATATTACTTTTGATTCATTATCTAATATACAGTCCTCCCCACTTAATCGGGTCACGGATAATCGAAAACCCGCTTATTCGAATAGAATCCTCCGGAACCGAATTTATTCCTATTGGTTCTATGTTATTTTCCCCCCGCTTAAACCAAATATCTTTTACGAATGTCGCCGTCTAATCGAATAACAACTGTGTGACCGATGTTTGAAAATAGCCGCAGAAAACACGTTTCAGCTGGAATTTCCTTCCACCTATTGTCATTTTCGGTTCCTTTACTCTGAAAACAAATTTTCAGTTCTTCCTGCAATGATTTCGGTCGGCAGGTGTATAATGGACAGGTCAAATAATTTCCATACCTTGATCTCCTCACCATCACTTCTTGCTATTAACCAGATTTTAATGGCAAGCGCTGTCACTTCGAGACTCGAGATGGTAGTTGTGATATTATGCATTCATTCGAGAAATAACCCGATATTTATTCCTTTAAATTCCAACTTAAACAAACCATCTTAAACGATTTTTTTAAGGCAGTATAAGTAACTTAAAATAGACGTAGCAAAGTTTAGACCAAATTAAAATGAGCTGCCTTAAGTGTGATGTAAACTATATAAATGTATGTACTGACATTATATTAACGCGTATTTACTTTATATTAGCATTTGTATTTATTTTAGTTTATGCTATTCTATTAACGATTTATTATGCTGTTAATTAAATATACCGTAGATGGTTATTTTGCCTTTTTATTACGCATTAAATATTACAAATATGATTCTCCGTTTAATCACATTCCTCGCTTAATCAAATATTATTTCTGGAACCGTCAATATTCGTTTAAACGGGGACGACTGTATAACAAGTGAGTAAGTGCGATCACAGATCGCACACAGGGTTTCGTTTAATATTCCTTTCAAAACACTTTATCCTTTTGCAAAATCTGATAGTTTCATATTTCGCAACCAGGGGGCGCACTCTATTCTACACAAACCTCTATCCGAACGAAACTCCGTTTTACTACCTATCCGTAGATATATTAGTCGAGGGGATCAGGTCCGTAGCACCCGAGATAGGTAGGCGCTCCCTGGCGGTAAAAAGAGGAACTGAAAGATGTAATGCTATGTGCATAATATGAAAGAGTGGTCAAAGGGATGTCGGCAAAAGTTAGAAAAGTACCCACCGGGTGCAATCAGGGGAGGTTAGAAAAACTGCTTAAAATACACAAGTTTGAGCCCGGAGGGGTAAATAAATAAGACTTTTTGTGAATTTTATGATTTTTCGTGTGATCGCAAGTGTTCTGCTGTAAGTATGCAAAATTTCAAGTCTTCAACATAAATAGGGGCTCAGTTAGAAAAAAAAACTAGTTGGATGTGCCAATCCCAAAACTTTCTTCTATCTTATACATCTTAATATTTCAAAAACTAGTTACACATGTTAATACTTCAATATTATTAGTTCATTACTATACCAACTTTGATTTTCATCTTAAATTTCTGCTTCAATCAATTAAATGAACTAAAAACCAGTTAATCTATATCATGATATTTGTTAAAATTAATAGTTTTTCCTTATTCTGTTGTTATCAGATATTTGTGAATAGCCGGCTTAGCAGGAAGTGAGTTCCCGCCTTTGCACGAGCCGCCAATGGACAATACAACTACGAAAAATCAAGAAAAGTATACAAAAATCGCTATCACAAAGCTCCATTACCGCGCGATATTTCCAAATTCAAGGAGGACCTGTTGGCCAAAGCCAAAAACATGCACAAAAAATTTGGTTCAATTGTATGCATAATTTTATACACTTTTCGATTGTACAATAAAGAAAATGGTACAGACATCGTAATTATAGCGCCCCCTTCCAGCGGAATTTTTCCAAATTCAGGGAGGACCTTCATGGCATGACCAAAAAGAAACACAAAACATTTGGCTCAATTCTCTTCATAACTTCATACACTTTTCGATGGTAAATTATTCAAAATGGCACAAAAATCGCTATTACAGCGACTCCAACCGGCAATTTTTTCCGAATTAAGGAAGGACCTGCTTGCCATAGACAAGAACTTAAAAAAAAGTTTGGTTCAATTCTATGCATAACTTCATACACTTTTCGATGTTACAATATGCAAAATCGCTATTAAAGCGCCCCTAGAGGCAATTTTTTTCCAAATTCAGGGAGGTGCTGCTTGTCATAGCCATAAACTTAAAATAAAATTTTGGTTCAATTCTATGCATAACTTCATACACTTTTGGATGGTACAATGATCAAAATCGCACAAAAATTGCTGTTACTGCGCCCCCTACCGGCGAATGTTTTCCAAATTCAGGGAGGATCTGCTTGCCAAAGCCAGAAACTTAAAATAAAAATTTTGTTCAATTCTATGCATAACTTCATACACTTTTGGATAGTACAATAGTCAAAATCGCACAAAAAATCGCTGTTACAGTGCCCCCTAACGGCGAATTTTTTCCAAATTCAGGGAGGACCTACCTGCCATATCCAAAAACTTAAAATAAAAATTTGGTTCAATTCTATGCATAACTTCATATAGTTTTGGATGGTACAATATTCAAAATCACACAAAAATCGCTATTACAGCGCCCTTTACCGGCGAATTTTTTCCAAATTCTGGGAGGACCTACCTGCCATATCCAAAAACTTAAAATAAAAATTTGGTTCAATTCTATGCATAACTTCATATACTTTTGGATGTTAAAATATTCAAAATCGCACAAAAATTGCTGTTACAGCGCCCCCTACCGGCAATTTTTTTCCAAATTCAGGGAGGACCTACCGGCCATATCCAAAAACTTAAAATAAAAATTTGGTTCAATTCTATGCATAACTTCATACACTTTTTGATGGTACAATGGCGACAGACAGACGGACACACGGACACACGGACAGACAGACATTTTCTATAAACATGTTTTTTGGGATCTCTGACCCCTAAAACATGTAAATCCATCGAAAACCGGAAGTCAAAAAAAATTTCGATTACAATACTTTCTTCTATTGAAGATAGAAGAAAGTAAAAAAAGCTTAAAATACACAAGTTAGAGCCCGGAAGGGTTAATATAAGACTTTTTCAAAATTTTATGATTCGTCGTTTGATGTAATGTGTTTAGCTATAAGTATGCAAATTTTCAAGTCTTCAACTTAATTAGGGACTCTGTTAGAAAAAAAAAGCTTAACATACACAAGTTAAAGCCCAGACGGGTAAATATAAGACTTTTTCAAAATTTTATGATTTATCGTTTGATGTGAGGTGTTCAGCTATAAGTATGCAAAATTTCAAGTCCTCAACTTAATTAGAGGCTCAGTTAGAATAAAAATATTAAAATACACAAGTTAGAGCCCAGAGCGGTAAATATAAGACTTTTTCAAAATTTTATGATTTGTCGTTTGATGTGAGGTGTTCAACTATAAGTATGCAAAATTTCAAATCTCCAACATATATAGTTTCTGAGAAAGGGCTCTGTGACGGACAGACCGACAGACAGACATACAGAGGAGCGAGACGAATAGGGTTTCGTCAGATGAACGAAACCCTAAAAATGAAAATTTGTCTGTCTGTAATGCTAAACAAATCCACAGTTTGGAAGCCAGAATTCTGAAATGCGTATTAAAACACGGCCGAAGCAACTAAAGCAAACCGGAATCGAAATAACTTATAGTTAATTTTTACTTTCTTCTATCTTCAATAGAAGAAAGTATTGTAATCGAAATTTTTTTTCGACTTCCGGTTTTTGACGGATTTACACGTTTTAGGGGTCAGGGATGCCAAAAAACATGTTTATAGAAAATGTCTGTCTGTCCGTGTGTCCGTGTGTCTGTCGCCATTGTACCATCAAAAAGTGTATGAAGTTCTGGATAGAATTGAATCAAATTTTTATTTTAAGCTTTTGGCTATGGCAAGCAGATCTTCCCTGAATTTGGAAAAAATTCGTCGCTAGGGGGCGCTGTAATAGCGATTTTTGTGCGATTTTGAATATTGTACCACCAAAAGTGTATGAAGTTATGCATAGAATTGAACCAAATTTTTATTTTAAGTTTTTGGATATAGCAAGTAGGTCTTCCCTGAATTTGGAAAAAATTCGCCGGTAGGGGGCGCTGTAATAGCGAGTTCTGTGCGATTTTGAATATTGTACCATCCAAAAGTGTATGAAGTTATACATAGAATTGAACCAAATTTTTATTTTAAGTTTTTGGATATGGCAAGCAGGTCCTTCCTTAATTTGGAAAAAATTTACCGGTAGGGGGCGCTATAATAGCGATTTTTGTGCCATTTTGAATATTGTACCATCGAAAAGTGTATGAAGTTATGCATAGAATTGAGCCACATTTTTTGTGTTTGTTTTTGGTCATGGCACGAAGGTCCTCCCTGAATTTGGAAAAATTCCGCCGGAAGGGGGCGCTATAATTGCGATGTCTGTACCATTTTCATTATTTTACCATCGAAAAGTGTATGAATGTATGCATAGAATTGAACAAAATTTTTACTTTCTTCTATCTTCAATAGAAGAAAGTATTGTAATCGAAATTTTTTTCGACTTCCGGTTTTCGACGGATTTGCATGTTTTAGGGGTCAGAGATTCCAAAAAACATGTTTATAGAAAATGTCTGTCTGTCAGTGTGTCCGTCTGTCCGTCCGTCCGTCTGTCCGTCTGTCCGTCTGTCTGTCGCCATTGTACCATCAAAAAGTGTATGAAGTTATGTATAGAATTAAACCAAAATTTTATTATAAGTTTTTGGCTATGGCAAGCAGGTCCTCCCGGAATTTGGAAAAAATTCGCCGGTAGGGGGCGCTGATATAACAATTTTTGTGCGATTTTGAATATTGTACCACCCAAAAGTGTATGGAGTTATGCATAGAATTGAACCAAATTTTTAGTTTAAGTTTTCGGATATGACAAGCAGATCCTCCCTGAATTTGGAAAAAATTCACCGGTAGGGGGCGCTGTAAATGCGTTTTTTGTGCGATTTTGAATATTGTACCATCGAAAAGTGTATGAAGTTATTCATAGAATTGAACCAAATTTTTAGTTTAAGTTTTTGGCTATGGCAAGCAGGTCCTCCCTGAATTTGGAAAAAATTCGCCGGTAGGGGGCGCTGTAATAGCGATTTTTGTGCGATTTTGAATATTGTACCGTCCAAAAGTGTATGAAGTTATCCATAGAATTAAACCAAATTTTTATTTTAAGTTTTTGGCTATGGCAAGCAGGACCTCCCTGAATTTGGAAAAAAATCGCCGTTAGGGGGCACTGTAATAGCGCTTTTCGTGCGATTTTGAATATTGTACCGTCCAAAAGTGTATGAAGTTATGCATAGAATTAAACCAAATTTTTATTTTAAGTTTTTGGATATGGCAAGCAGGTCCTCCATGAATTTGCAAAAAATTCGCCGTTAGGGGGCGCTGTAATAGCGATTTTTGTGCGATTTTGAATATTGCACCATCGAAAAGTGTATGAAGTTATGCATAGAATTGAACCAAAAAAAAATTTTAAGTTCTTGGCTATGGCAAGGAGGTCCTCCCTTAATTTGTAAAATAATCGCTCGTAGAGGGCGCTGTAATAGCGATTTTTGTACAATTTTTGTGCCATTTTGAATACTGTACCGCCGAAAAGTGTATGAAGTTATGCACAGAATTGAACCAAATTTTATGTGTTTATTTTTGGTCATGTCACGGAGGTCCTCCCTGAATTTGGAAAAATTCTGCCGGAAGGGGGCACTATAATTGCGATGTCTGTACCATTTTCATTATTGTACCATCGAAAAGTGTATGAAGTTATCCATATAATTGAACCAAATTTTTTGTGCATGTTTCTGGCTATGGCAAACAAGTCCTCCCTGAACTTGAAAAAATTCCGAAAGATGGGGGCGCTATAATTCCGATCTCTGTGCCATTTTCATTATTGTACCATCGAACAGCGTATAAAATTATGCATACAATTGAACCAAAATGTTTGTGCTTGTTTTTGGCTTTGGCCAACAGGTTCTCCTTGAATTTGGAAATATTGCGCGGTAAAGGGGCTCCGTGCTAGCGATTTTTGTATACTTTTCTTGATTTTTCGTAGTTCTATTGTGCATCGGTGGCTCATGCTGCGGCGGGAACTCGCTTCCTGCTATGCCGGCTATTCGCAAACAGCTGATAACGACAGAATAAGGAAAAATTAATAATTTTAACAAATATCATGATATAGATTAACTCGTTTTTAGTCCGTTTAATTGACTTGAGCAGAAATTTAAGATGAAAATCAAAGTTGGTATAGTATTGAACTAATAATATTGAAGTATTAACATGTGTAACTAGTTTTTGAAATATTAAGATGTATAAGATAGAAGAAAGTTTTGGGATTGGCACATCCAACTAGTTTCTGTATGTTTCTGGCTATGGCAAGCAAGTCTTCCCTGAACTTAAAAAAATTCCGCCAGAAGGGGGCGCTATAATTGGATCTTTGTGCCATTTTCATTATTGTACCATCAAAAAGTGTATGAATTTATGCATAGAATTCAGCCAAATGTTTTGTGTTTCTTTTTGGTCATGTCATGAAGGTCCTCCCTGAATTTGGAAAAATTCCGCTGGAAGGGGGCGCTATAATTACGATGTCTGTACCATTTTCTTTATTGTACAATCGAAAAGTGTATAAAATTATGCATACAATTGAACCAAATTTTTTGTGCATGTTTTTGGCTTTGGCCAACATGTCCTCTTTGAATTTGGAAATATCGCTCGGTAAAAACGCTCTATGATAGCGATTTTTGTATACTTTTCCTGATTTTTCGTAGTTCTATTGTCCATCGGCGGCTCGCGCAAAGGCGGGAACTCTCTTCCTGCTAAACCGGATATTCGAAAACATTTGACAACAGCAGAATAAGGAAAGATTATTAATTTTAACAAATATCATGACATAGATTAACTCGTTAGTTCGTTTAATTGTCTGAAGCAGAATTTAAGATGAAAATCAAAGTTGGTATAGTATTGAACTAATAATATTGAAGTATTAACATGTGTAACTAGTTTTTGAAATATTAAGATGTATAAGATAGTAGAAAGTTTTGGGATTGGCACATCCAACTAGTTAATTAATAAAAAAACACAAATTTAACAGCAATTTCCAATCAAATTGAAAGATTTTTCGTTATAGCTGTTGCCAACGATTAAAAATACACAATAACGATCTTACCACAATAATTACCTTTCTAGTGCAAGGCGCATTGCATATTACGTACGCCATGCTTGCAATACTAAAAAGCTGAAGCGTGTATTACGATAATTCTTTTACCTCACAAACAAATAATTAGAGATTATTTAATTGCGCTTAATTATTACAAATTTTTAAAAATAAAGAAACACATTTTATCACAAACATCAACAAAACTTTTTATTTTATTTATTCCCTTATTCCAAAATAGTAACATAAATAAAAAAGCACAGTAGTAGAAAAATATTTTACTACATCGAATAGTTATTTTTAATTTTCGTTTTAATAAACAGCTACTGTAATAATAAACAACTATTAAATACTTTTAAATGGTAAAATAACTTTTTTAGATGTTATTTGATTTAAATTTGTTGCATGTATTTATTTTATTGACTTCTTGAAATAGTAAAGTATGTGACTAACAAATGTATAATCATATGTGTATATGATTGCAAAAGTATAAAAAGAATGAAAAATATTGTAAAAATAAAAAGAATTTTTAGACACTGATAACGATATCATCGGGGGTGCGGAGGGGTTCGACGAATGTGTGTTGATTAAGGGTCCTGTCCCTGCCGGCGAAGACACTCACTAGCTAATGCTAATCCTATGGGGAGGGATTTTTCTAATACTGTAGAACCTCGATCCATCGTTTTTCAAGGGGTGCGTGAAAAAAAAACAATGAATGCGGGAAAACGATAAATGCGGGTTAACATCAAAACACGAAAAAAAATGTTTATGCATTACTAATTCATGCAATGTATACAGTATACTAATAAATACTAATTTCTTTCTTACCAAACTGTAAAAGAAATAAATCGAAGTTGCAGAAAATTGATATTTATTTAAAAAGATCAGTAATCTTATGTGAGGCTTTTCGGTTATTTTTAAAATTAAGCAACAAATTTTCGAGATGTACAACATTTTTCTGGTCATTTTGTGTGATTTCATGTGCATATATAAAAGTTCGTACAGCTTCAAATGCCGCAATTGCATATTGGCACTGGTGTAGGCTCAGCTTCATCGGCATGAACATTATCCTCTGCTTCTTCGCCATTATTTTCATTTTTACATCATCACACATTTCTTCTGTGCTTAGAACACCACATGTCGCAACATCTTGATCAATGAAAATATAATCGCTAAATTTCACACCATATACAGCCTCTGCTACACGCATCCACACTTCATCTGCATTATTGTCACCATCATTATTTTCTTTCTCTTCTGTTGAGCATTCCTCATCAATATTTCACATAAAACCGCATTTCACGAAACAATTCTGGATTGCTGAAGAGGTTACTTCATGCCATGCTGGAAGTACAAAATGAATAGCCTGCAGAAGGTCTATTTTTGGAGTAGGTTCTTTTGCTTATTCCATGAAACATAAAGATCTTTTCAATAGCTTTCTCCTGCAAAATTGCTTAAAACAGTTGATTATCCCGGCATCAAGAAGTTGTAAGACAGATGTACAATTAGCTGGGAAAAAACTGACTTCCATTTTTCAAAGACGACGTATCTGGTAAATGAGCTGAACAATTGTCAATAAATAGAATGATTTTCTTTTTGGGGGGGAGGGGGGGGGGGCGCCGATTGATCTATCAAAGTCATGAAGATATTTTGTAAAAATATCATTTTTCATCCCTGCTTTGGCATTCAAATGGTAGTGAACTGTAGTAAAATGGTAGTGAACTGTAGTAAAATGGTAGTGGTTTCTTTACTTCATGAAGCATCGAGGTCTAGGAGATTTACCAATAACGGTGGTACTCGTTTATCAGAACCGTCCTTATTTGTGCATAGTAGCACTGTAAATCTTACTTTGGAATGTTTATCACCATGACAAAACTCTCCTTTGAATTCTAGCATTCTCTCTGACAAGCATTTATAAAAGAGGCTTGTTTCTTCTGCATTATAGAGGTCACAATCCTTGTAGCTTTCTAGTAACTTTGGAAATTTTTAGAACCACATTTCTATGGCATCAGTATTTACCACTGAAGTACTTTCGCCACATAATTTCCTGGATACCAATTCATGGCGAATTTCAAAACGCGAAATCCATTCATTTGATGCAGAAAAAGTATCCATGCCATATGAGGCAGCTATTTCAAGTGCCTTCTCTCGAAGATTATTCCCATCAACAGGAATATCTGAGCCACGAGCCTACTCGTATCACGCGAAGAGAAGTCTTTCCAACTCACTAAGTAGTCATTTTTGCTAGTTTCTCTTTTTTGCAGAAGTTCCACACTTATTAGCTTGCTCTAATTTTTCTTTTTCGAAATTATCGAATTCAGGGTTGATGGCGGTATATCTAAATGTTTAACGATGTTAATTTTTTCTCAATAGGATTCATTTCACCTCATCTATGATGTGAAGCTTTTCTTCAAAGGTTCGGATTTGTTTTGCCATTCTTAAAATTCCCAGAATGCATTAAATTGAAAGCTCGCACTCTTGAAAATAAAAAAAGGTGCACTGCACACAACAGATTAGACAGGATTGTGAAAAAATGTGGAAGTCGGCCGAAGTGAATCCATCCATCGTCCCCCTTACATAGAATAGAATAACCCATTCTCCAAACCTGAACACCTGTCCGCATTCAGTTATTTACGCGTACATACATGTCACAATATCAGAGATAATTCCTGTCCCTCCCCCTAAAACAGCACAAATGAGTTATTTTAGCATAAAAGAAGTAATTGCAGTTTGTATGTCATATGGATCCGCTTGACCTGCAATTTCATTTCGGTGAGGAGAAAATTTTTATAACGATGAATGCGGGAAAACGACTTTTCGAAGAACGATGCATGCGGGTTTTGTTAACATTATTTAAATATAATTTGTGCAGGGACCATAGAAATAAAACGATCAATGCGGGAAAACGATGGATGCGGGAACTATAGATCGAGGTTTCACTGAATCTCGTTTGCATTTTGACATTTTTAAATACTTTTTTTTTGCATTGGATAGCCGAGGTCCGTCTCTACAGTGCACCTTTTTTACTTTTTCAATTTTGGTCTCAGATATTTTTTAGAATGACACTTTCATTTTCAGAACCGGTTTTGAAAGTGAAAGTAACTTTATTAAGAATATCTGCGACCAAAATCGAAAAAGTAAAAAAGGTGCGCTGTAGAGACGGACCTCGGCTACCCAATGCAAAAAAAAATATTTAAAAATGTCGAAATGCAAACGAGATATTAGAAAAATCCATCCTTATAGGATTAGCATGAGCTTGTGAGTGTCTTCGCCGGCAAGGACAGGACCCTTAAGACGTAGGTTATTGACGTAGGTTTTGGTGTAAATTACCAAGCAGGTGACGCTGCTATGTGGCGTTTTACCTGATTTCCGCGATAGCTATATCTAGAGAACTAATGCACGGAATTTCACCAAACTTCATATTCTGTTAGACCTTGACAGAAATAGACCCTTATCAGGTTTGGATGTATACCGCTCAACAGGTGTCAGGGCCGTAGCGACCGCCCCCCATACCCCATACCCCCCATTTGGGGGGGGGGGCTGAGCAAAGTCAGGGCCCAGTAGTGAGCTATTGTACCTTTCAGCCGAATTTTTTTTTTATGAATTTTTAATAACATTTTATTTTGTTTTATCGAAATTCATTTTTTTTTTTTTTTTTTTTTTTTTGTCAAAGATCTTGATCAGATTTACAAATAGAAAACAGATATGTGCTTTTCTTCTATATCCACCATTTTTTATAAAAGTTTTTGAAGGCTGTAAGTTCTACTTAAAAAATAAAATGGCATTTTAGTATTTTTGGGGTGCACCTATCAATGCGCGAAAAAGGTGAAACCAAAGGTTCAAAACTTCTTTAATACTATTACTTCCATCAAACGAAACAGATATGCGCTTTTTTTCTACAGGAACCATTTTTTAAAGGGGCCCAGATGAAAGAAATTTTGCAGGCTCTAGATTCTTTTTGAATTGTCTTTTTTAGGGCCCCCTATATAAATGCGAAAAAGTTGGAGCCCAAGATTCAAAACTTTTAAGCCCATTTTTTGATCCAAATTTTTTAAAAATATGCTTTTAAAACTCACTTAGGAACCCAATAAGTTTCAAAACTTCGTTATACTATTACTTCTTTCAACCAAATGTGCTTCCTTTCTATAGTCATTATTCTTTTTAAAGGTTCCCAGATGAAAGAAATTTTGCACGGTCTTAATACTTTTTAAATTGTCTTTTTGGGGGCCCCCAATAAAAGTGAGGAAAAGTTGGAACTCAAGATTCAAAACTTTTAGGCCCCATTTTTATTATTCAAATGTTTTAAAAATATGCTTCTTAATATCATTGGGGGCCCCAACAAGGTTCAAAACTTTCTTAATACTATTACTTCTTTTGACCAAAACAGATATGCACTTCCTAAGGTTCCCAGATGAAAGAAAGTTTGAAGGTTCTAATTTCTTTTTGAATTGTCTTTTTTAGGACCCCTTATAAACGGGAGGAAAAGTTGGAGCCCAAGATTAAAAACTTTTAGGCCTCACTTTTTTATTCAAATGTTTAAAAAACATGCTTTTCAAACTCGTTGGGAGTCCCAATAAGTTTCAAAACTTCCTTAATACTATCAGTTCCTTCAAACAAATGTTCTTTCTTTCTATAATTAGCATTTTCTTTAAAGGTTCCCAGATGAAAGAAATTTTGCAGGCTCTAAATTCTTTTGGATTGTCTTTTTTAGGGCCCCCTATAAAGGTGGGAAAAGTTGGAGCCTAAGATTCAAAACTTTTAGGTCCCATCTTTTTATTCAAATGTTTTAAAAATATGCTTTTTAATCTCGTTGGGGGGCACCAATAAGGTTCAAAGCTCCCTTAATACTATTACTTCTTTTGACCAAAACAGATATGTGCTTTCTTTCTATAGCCAGTAGTCTCTTTAAAGGTGACCAGATGAAAGAAATTTTGCAGGCTCTAAATACTTTTTTAATTAACTTTTTGGGGGGCCCCTATAAAAGTGAGGAAAAGTTGGAACTCAAGATTCAAAACTTTTAGGCCCAATTTTTATTATTCAAATGTTTTAAAAATGTGCTTTTTATTATCGTTGGGGGCTCCAACAAGGTTAAAAGCTTTCTTAATACTATTACTTCTTTTGACCAAAACAGACATGCCCTTTTTTTCTATAGCTACCATACTTTTTAAAGGTGCCCAGGTGAAAGGAATTTTGCAGGCTCTAAATTCTTTTTGAATTGTATTTTTTAGGGGCCCCTATAAACGGGAGGAAAAGTTGGAGCCCAAGATTCAAAACTTTTAGACCCCATTTTTATTATTCAAATGTTTTAAAAATATGCTTCTTAATATCGTTGGGGGCCCCAATAAGGTTCAAAACTTTCTTAATACTATTACTTCTTTTGACCAAAACAGATATGCACTTTCTTTCTATAGCCATCATTCTCTTTAAAGGTTCCCACATGAAAAAAAAAATTTGTAGGCTCTAAATTCGTTTTTGTCTTTTTTAGGGCCCCCTATAAAGGTGAGGAAAAGTTGGAGCCTAAGATTCAAAACTTTTATGCCCCATCTTTTTATTCAAATGTTTTAAAAATATGCTTTTTAATCTCGTTGGGGGCCCCAACAAGGTTCAAAACTTTCTGAATACTATTACTTCTTTTGACCAAAACAGATATGCACTTTCTTTCTATAGCCAGCATTCTCTTTAAAGGTTCCCATATGAAAGAAAATTTGCAGGCTCTAAATACTTTTTTAATTGACTTTTTTGTGGCCCCCTATAAAAGTGAGGAAAATTTGGAACTCGAGATTCAAAACTTTTAGGTCTAATTTTTATTATTCAAATGTTTTAAAAATGTGCTTTTTATTATCGTTGGGGTCTCCAACAAGGTTAAAAACTTTCTTAAATACCATTACTTCTTTTGACCAAAACAGACATGTCCTTTTTTTCTATAGCTACCATTCTTTTTAAAGGTTCCCAGATGAAAGAAATTTTGTAGGCTCTATATTCTTTTGAATTGTCTTTTTTAAGGCCCCCTATAAACGGGAGGAAAAGTTGGAGCCCAAGATTTAAAACTTTTAGACCCCATTTTTATTATTCAAATGTTTTAAAAATATGCTTCTTAATATCGTTGGGGGCCCCAATATGTTTCAAAACTTTTTTTACTACTATTACTTCCTTCAACCAAATGTGCTTTCTTTCTACAGTCACGATTCTTTTTAAAGGTGCCCAGATGAAAAAAAAATTGCAGGCTCTAAATTCGTTTTTAATTGTCTTTTTTAGGGCCCCCTATAAAGGTGAGGAAAAGTTGGAGCCTAAGATTCAAAACTTTTATGCACCATCTTTTTATTCAAATGTTTTAAAAATATGCTTTTTAATCTCGTTGGGGGCCCCAACAAGGTTCAAAACTTTCTTAATACTATTACTTCTTTTGACCAAAACAGATATGCACTTTCTTTCTATAGCCAGCATTCTCTTTAAAGGTTCCCAGATGAAAGAAAATTTGCAGGCTCTAAATACTTTTTTAACTGACTTTCATTGTGGCCCCCTATAAAAGTGAGGAAAAGTTGGAACTCAAGATTCAAAACTTTTAGGCCTAATTTTTATTATTCAAATGTCTTAAAAATGTGCTTTTTATTATCGTTGGGGGCTCCAACAAGGTTAAAAACTTTCTTAATACCATTACTTCTTTTGACCAAAATAGATATGTCCTTTTTTTCTATAGCTACCATTCTTTTTAAAGGTTCCCAGATGAAAGAAATTTTGCAGGCTCTATATTCTTTTGAATTGTCTTTTTTAAGGCCCCCTATAAACGGGAGGAAAAGTTGGAGCCCAAGATTTAAAACTTTTAGACCCCATTTTTATTATTCAAATGTTTTAAAAATATGCTTTTTAATCTCGTTGGGGGCCCCAATAAGTTTCAAAACTTTCTTAATACTATTACTTCCTTCAACCAAATGTGCTTTCTTTCTACAGTCACGATTCTTTTTAAAGGTGCCCAGATGAAAGAAATTTTGCAGGCTCTAAATACTTTTTTAATTGACTTTTTTGGGGCCGCCCATAAAAGTGAGGAAAAGTTGGAACTCAAGATTCAAAACTTTTAGGCCCAATTTTTATAATTCAAATGTTTTAAAAATATGCTTTTTAATCTCGTTGGGACCCCAATAAGGTTAAAAACTTTCTTAATACTATTACTTCTTTTAACCAAAACAGACATGCCCTTTTTTTCTATAGCTACCATTCTTTTTAAAGGTGCCCAGATGAAAGAAGTTTTCCAGGCTCTAAATACTTTATAAATATTCTTTTTTGGGGCCGCTCTTAAAAGTGAGCAAAATTCGGAACTCAAGATTCAAAACTTTTAAGCCTCATTTTTTTTTTCAAATGTTCAAAAAAATATATGCTTCTTAATCTCGTTGGGGACCCCAATAAGCGGGCATCTATGTGCATTGCATATGCCGCCTATCCACTTATGTTCGACCTGTTTCGTTTTGAACATTTCATTTCTTTTGTCTCGATAAATTACTTATGTTAACTATACATAAATTACATTGTGTATTTATTTAATCTACTAGCAGAGCTTCGCTAATTGCTTTTTTTAAAAAAGAACCTTTTTTTTGGAGTTCTCCATTGGGGGCTTTCACTGCCTTTCGCAGCGTAAACCTTTTCCGGATATTCCCGCTCCGATCTTGAATCAAACAATCATTGAATTTTTCGATATTTTTCGAATTTCGATGATTTTTTCGATAAAAGTGATAGTGTCCAGATAAAAGTATACTTTTCCAGCATCGTAGCTCACGTTGCTACAGGAACAAATTTGTTAATTTTCCACTTCAGCTTAATTATGACAGCAGCAAAATCTACTGGATAATTCTTCGGTTTCAGAAAAAAAAATGTCAAAAAACTCCGCAAAACGCGAAAAAAAAAGTGTAAAAATCTTATAAAAAATTGGGCAAAAATTCAAAAATCGCTGAGAGAAAATTGATTATATCGAGCCAAAAGATTGTAACTGGAATGTGAAAAAATTGCCGTGAAAGACAAAAATATGTTAAAAATCACATAAAACGTTCGTAAAAAATTCAGAAATTTCTATGGACATATTTTCTATATTGAGCTGATAAAGACTGAAACCTGATTCCTTTTAGGATGTCAAAAATCCGTGCCGCAGATGGCAAAATTTTTACTATATTGGGATAAAAGATAGAAACTGGGTTCCTTTTACACTGTCTCTCCAAAAAAAAGAAAGAAAGAAATCAGTAAGTTGAAGGATTTTTTCCGCAACTTTTTCTTTCATTCAAACACACACACACAAAAAAACTTTGATTTGATTTTCTCATTTTCCGCGAAAATATAGAAAACTCACCAATCTAACATAAAAATTACCTAACATCCTTACTAAATTTGAAGATGCATTTTTGTCAAATCAAATCACAGGAGTGTTCCGCCAACTTTGCTGCATTGTACTTTTCCCTATTAGAAACTGAACTTTTACGCATGACTTTTTCCTTCGTAACACGAAGAAGTCGCGAATAAAACATCAAAATTTCTAGAAATGTTCCTTTCTAAAGACGAAAGTTTCTTCAAATGTGAGATAAAATCTCTTCTAATCACGGGGGTCTTGAAAAGGGGAAAAAAAACGTTCGTGAAAAATTCAAAAATCGCAAAGGACAAAATTTAGTACATCGGGCTAAAAGACTGAAACCTGATTCCTTTTACTAATGTCAAAAAATACGCGAAAAAAAGTTAAAAATCACATAAAAAATTCGCGAAATATTTAAAAATCGAAGAAGACTACTTTACTATATTCGGCTAAAATGGAAAGATGGATTGAAAATAGATTCCTTTTATGAATGGGGGGAAAAAAGCACGAAACTCGAAAAAATACAAAAAATATCGTAAAAAATTAAATGAAAAAAATTCGAATCAAAAAATTTAAAAACCTGTTTCGAGCAACTTCAGGCATGCAGGTAACCTTCCTGTCAAATTTTGAAACAGAAAAACATCCTGTGAAACAGAATATCTTTTTGAAACAGAAAAACATCTTGTCAGACAAAGAAAAACTCTGGACAGACAAACGTCTGTCTTTATTATTAGCTACTAGGAAACCCGTCTTCGTTGCCCAAAGAAAGGTACCTTCTATCCGAAGGTATTTTTTTTTCTTCTTAAATTTCAACTTGGGTGACAATTTTAAACTGGAGAAAACCGGAATATATGAAAACAACATCCCAAAAGTATTATTATTATTATTATTATTTTTTTTTGAATTAGTAAATCTGTACATATATATGTATTTAATAAAAGGCACCAATCCGAGCGGGAAAAAAAATTGTTATAAGTGAATATTTTCTGCTTAAAGAAAATCTCTGTCTGGGGCACGCGGATAGCATTGTCAAACTGAAGTGAAAATTGAAAATACGAAAACGACTTCCATATTTTTTATTTATTTATTTTGTTTATGAACAATACTTAGCAATTCTACATTTGTAAAAGGAATTCAGTTTCAAACTTTTTTGCCAAATTTTGTCCTCTGCTGTTTTTAAAATTTTCGAAAAAAAAACGGTTTCAATTTTTTAACCCAATATGAGTAAAGTTTGATCTCTATGAACTTTGAAAATTTTTATGCAATTTTTGGCGTTCTTTCGCGTTCTTCGACGATTTTTTTGACATTTTTTTCCTAAATGGAAGAATTCTCAGTTAAATTTTGCAAGTCCTTTGATTAAATTCACATTGTAAAAATATCAAATCTGTTCCTGCAGCAACGTGAACGAAATGTTGAAAATTTGAATTTAATCTGGATCTAAATAAAAAAATTACAATAATTCAAGGTTCGTATGATTCAAGATCGGAGCGGACATAGCCCCTATGGGTGTACGCTGCCGAAAGCGTGCAGCCTAACTACAAATTCGTTCAATTTGAAGTTCGCCTTGGAAAATTCGACCAGCGAAACTTCGCTGGTGTTGTTATACAATGGAACTCGGGTGGAAAATTAAATATAGATATTTCTCTAAAATCTTAGAGGGGGGCCCGAAAAATATGTTTTGGGGGCGGGGGGGGGCCTCTGAAGACCTTGCTACGGCCCTGACAGGTGTTGCTGCTATACACTGTTTTTCCCGATTTCCGTTATAGCTATATCTCAAGAACGAATAGATTGTCATTTAATTTTGGTTGCAGACGATTTCACTTATATAGAAGAAAGTTTTGTGATGGCCGCTACATGCTACACTGCTCAAAAGAATCAGGGGAGCACATGGTTTTTACGAAATTACGCAAACACACAAAGTAACGTAAAATAAAGCATCCATAATTTAAAGCGTAGCAGAAAACAGAAGAAGAAAACTTCATATGCAAATCTAAGTTCATAATGTCAAATACCAGAAAAAGGAGATAAGTGCAGAAATTGGGATTTCGCGGAAACGTCTGTTTCACTGTCGCAATTGTGAAATTCAATCGTTCAGCTTTTGTTTTGAAAAAAAGTGACTTAAAAATGTCACAACAACGTGATTTACCGGAATCCATGGCTTGGCGTATTACCGGGAGACTTAAAACCGGGAAACACAACAAAGTATAGCGGGCGCTGTTGGAGTCGCAAGAAGTGTCATTTCAAGGCTGTGGATTCGATTCCAAGAAGCGGGGAATGTTAGACGTCGACCAAGGCAAGGTCGGCCACATGCTACCACAGCAACTGATGATCGATATATTCTATTAACATAGCTCTCCAAGATGGAACAGGCAATGCTATTCAGCTGCAAAAATAGTTGCCCTTGGCAACAGGACGAAGGGTTTCTGAACAAACAGTCCGAAATAAGCTTCATCAGGATGGTCTCTATGCCCGTAGACCAATGCAATGGATGAATGGTCTGTATTCCGGTGACCACAAGCCACCATGCGGTCCAAAGAAGGTGGGCTGCTGAACATTGAGATTGGAGTAAAGTGCTGTTTATAGACGAGTCCCAATTCAGTCTGGAGTGGGACACCCGATGTGTTTTGGTATGGAGGTAAAGGGGCACTCGAAATAACCCCACATTCGTTCGTGAAAGATCACATTACAGACGAGGTGGATTGATGGTATGGGCTGGAATGAGCATAGGTGGACGTACGGACAAGCATATCTTTTGAAATGGCACTTTGACGTCTCAAAGTTATGCAGACGAAATATATGGGACTTCATGCCGTACCTTACGCTGCAGCCATTGGTGATTCCTTTGTTTTCATGCATGATAATACCAGATCGCACACAGCTCGTCTTGTAGAGAACATGCTTGAAGCTGAAACAATACAACGTATGGAAAGACCAACATGCTATCCTGACCTGAATCCGATCGAGCATGCTTGGGACACACTCGGTCGATGCATTGCATGGAAACCAAGAGCGTTTACTGCCCGGGACTTGGAGATTGGAGAATATTGTTCCACTCCTCAATAATTGCAAAGTCCTGTCGATAACCTCATCACATCCATGGAAAACATGTGTGTAGCAATCTTAGTTGTCCCAGGGGACCATACGCCTTATTAAACATCTTGCATCATTTCTAAACAATGCTTTTTTGTCACTTACATGTAACCAAATTGTTGCCCTAAACCATCTTTTCATGTTCTTCCCATCGTTTCAAAGAATTAAAGCTCCTTTGCAAATTATTTTGCGTTTTTTCTTTTATTTATCGCGCATTGATACTCGTGTACTCTCCATTTTATGCCCATGCATGGCTGTCTCGCACGGTTCTCTGCGCTCCTTTGCTTTCTCCCTTAATTTTATTTTAAGCAATATAGTTGTGATTATGTACTTCAATTTCCCAGTACACAGTTTGACAAAACTTCTTATTCCACTCACTTTGGTAATTATGCTCCAGGATATCCACTTGCATTGCGTTCTTTTCGTGACGTCCTGAAAACCGTCTTAAAATGACGACATTTTCTGAATGATCATTTATAGTGGAAAACTTCGTTCAATTTCTTAAGAGCTATAAATAAAATTTGCAAATTTTATACATTTACGACTTCAAATTTCATGAGCATTTATGAATGAAAATAACTTTATTTATGTATCATAAACAGCCGATTTGGAGCTGTGAACAAACTAAAGAAATAAAAACTGCTATGTACGGATATGGCCGTCGCCCACCCCTCCCTCTAAATGGAGAGCTGGATCCGCTCTTGGATTAGCTCATGCAATAATCAGGTCCTGATTTTCGTAACGCAAATTTTTCATATATTAATATTTTTACATATTTTCTCTTATATAAAAATTTAATCCATTAAAGTTAGAAATGATCTGATTAACTCCTAATAAAAAATCAGAATTAAATTTAATCCTAAATTTTTGATCCTGTAAAAATCAATTTCTATACAAAAGATTTCCATTTTAAAAGTAAATTTACTATGCACCAACAATCTGGTAAGTTAAATTTGATTTAACAAGTTTCTTTTTTTTTTTTTTTAATTTGAATTGAAACTCCTCTAAAACAATCATTCTTTCCATTAATTACAAAAAAGGGAAAAGGAAAATTACAATAACTGCAAAAAAAGACAGCAAAAATATGAATTATAAACATTTTTATTTTCTGTGAAAAGATACTTTAAACTTTCTAAGTAACTCTTCAGTCGTAAAATTGAGCTGAAATCGATGTCTAGAACATTAATCACACGATTGTGCGTACCAAGAGGGCATGATGAAAGATAGAATACTTTTTTAATGATATGAAAAACATTCTACCCTTTCTTTATTTTGTGATAAGTTGCAATGAATAACAAAATTTTATGCATGAGAGTTAAAGGCTGTAATTATAATTGCTCAGCTGTAAAATTGTTATGAATTGAAAAATATGTTTCAATAAAGATAGTGGAAAATTTCTTTAAAAAGAATTATTTATCAAATTGCAATGCTAAAAAATGCTTCAAATTTATCCATCAAAAAAGATAATTTTAACTCTTGTGTGGCAGCACAGGGAGTGTTCGACCCTAGCTATTTTCAATGCATGGCAGTTTTTAAATTATAATTATATTAGGGCCATCCATGTATTAAGACTATCCTAACAATGTTACACACGTAAACAATTTCTTTGTGCTTTTTGACTTTCTTCTATCGTCTTTCGAATCTATCTTTCTTCTATCTTTCTATGGATTTATATGTTTTAGAAGGTCCTGAATAGCATTTGACTTTTTCTTTTTTCAGAACATGTCTATCCATGAGTCTATGTGTCTGTTTGTTTTCAGCACACAATTCATGGGCGCTATATCTAAAGAACTAATGCACGGAATTTAATCAAACTTCCACTTCAGTTAGATCTTGACATAAATTAATGCTTATTAGTTTTTTGTGTAAATCTTCCAACAGGTAGCACTGCTATGCTGCATTTTTGACTATTTCTGCGATAGCTATATTATCTTTTAGGATGATACTTTCATTTTGGGAACCGGTTTCGAAAGTGAAAGTAACTTTATAAAAAATAACTGCAACCAAAATCGAAAAAGTAAAAAAGGTGCGGTGTAGAGATGGACCTCAGCTATCCAATGCAACAAAATTATTTTAAAATGTCGAAATGCAAACGAGATGTTAGAAAATAACCTCCCGATAGGTTTACCATTAGCTCGCGAGTGTCTTCGTCTGCAGGGACAGAAGCCTTAAGATCTAATGCACGAAATTTCATCAAACTTCATATTCTGTTAGGTTTTGGCATAAATAGATCATTATTAGGTTTGGCTGTATGCTGTTTAAGAGGTGTCGCTGATATGCTGTGTTTTTCATGATTTCCCCGGCAGTTATATCTCAATATCAAATAGATTGTCATTTAATGTTGGTTGCAGATGATTTGATTTATATAGAAGAAAGTTTTCCGATGGGCACAATATATTACTTTTGCAAAGTTTTGAGTATTTTCCATTAGAAAAAGTAAGAAGCGAACTATTGTAGCCCCTCGGCGGAAAGGCTATTCAAGAAAATGTCCCTGTTTTCAAATGTTGATTTATACAGAGTGTTTCAAAATTATGTGTCAAAAATGCAAAGACAGATAGAAGGGACCTAAATAAGAAGATTTCGTATAGGAATGTGGGTGCGGAAATGCAGTGTTTAGGTAATAGAGGTCGCTGTCAAGTTCGGTGGATAAAAACACTTCACTAGCTTGAATCGTCATTCTCCGCATGGATTTCGAGCAACATGCGTCGTCATAGCAATGTGGAGCTTACTGACATTTCATGTATGAGGCTGCATAAGGAAATGGGACGGCTGCTCCAAGAATGTACATGGAACGATTCCCGAATAGAAATCTGCCACATCGCCGAACATTTGAGCGTCTTCATCGGATGTTGTGCGCGAGTGAATTGTTTTATGCTTCGAGGCGTTATACGGGCATTGGAAGATATCGCAGAATTCCTGCAGAGAAAGAATCAGCATTATGCACAGTAGGGGATAGTCCTTCGACAAGCTCGAGAGCTGTTGGATGGGAGCCATTTACTTGCGCTGCCCCATACATAAAATGCATGTCGGCAAGCTCCGAATTGGTGTAACGATGCATGTTGCTCGAAATCCGTGCGGAAAATGACAATTCAAGTCAGCAAAGTACTTTCATGCGCCGATCTCAACAGTGCCCTCTGTTCTTTCAACCCTGCATTTTCGCACCTACATTCCTATGCAAAATCTGCTTATTTAGGTCCCTTCTACCTGCCTTTATATTTCTGACATATAATTTTAAAACACCCTGTATATTTATTTATACCCAAGTTGCACACAGACACTTGGTCCATTTTTGGCAGTTTGTGAAAAGCATTGAGAAATGGTAAGGTTGTGAAATGATAGGCGTAGAAGCACTTCTAATTTTGAGCGTATCTAAGCAGGATTCTGTCTAGATAACGGATGGACCACTGTTGAACAATTGTTGGCAAATGGTCCGTTGGCCATTAGTACGGCAAGGCGGACATTTCTTTCTGTAGGACAACAATCAGCCAACGTTTGCCCAATCACCATGTATTATGTGGGTATATATCCGTATCATTTTTGACCTGCGATAGCACTCGTATTTCTAAAGTATGTGACTTAGCATGTGTTTAGGGCTTATCAAGGGTTCGTTTGCCAGCTTTATTCATTGTATTGTTTTAGAACGCAGCTCTGGCCGTAATTTTCAAACTTATCATATTTTGAATTTTTTTTAAATATATACAAACAAAAAGAAAATAGGCCCAATTCTTTGTACTAATTTAGCATAAAGAACCTTTAGTACTCTGATGCTGCAAGAGTTTAGAAATTTTAAATTTCTATGATACTGAAATTGTTGGTTTTTATTCTAATCCTCACTTCATTTTTATCAATATGTTTTTAACAAGTTATGAGCTGATTAAAAAATATAAATCTAATTATAAGTAGTCGGCTGTGCCAATTCCAAAACTTTCTTCTATATCATACATGTTAATAATTCAAAATTAACTATCACAGTTCCAAAATTAAATGACCATCCATGCCCAGCATGAGGATTTTAAAAGTATAGGTTCATTGAATTGCGTGCGATTAAAAAAAGAGATATAAGCGTCGCATTTCTCAAACAAATCATTGCATTTAGGCACCTATCCCTTAGATGTCAACAACCAAAATTTTCAACTGAAATTGCATAAAAGTGACAGCTTTGGGCAGTATATACCCAGGCCTAATAAGGATCTATGCATATGAAAGTGTAACAAAATATGAGGTTTAATTAAATTCCGTGCATTAGTTTTTGAAATATAGCTATCGCGAAAGTCGTGGGAAATTCAGCATACCAGAGCCACCTGTTATATGATCTACACGAAAATCCAATCAACACCATCTTATGTCAAGGTCTAACAGTATATGAAGTTTGATTAAATTCTATGTATTAGTTCTTGAGATATGACTATCACTAAAATCTTGTAATTCTTGAAAAATGCAGGATAGCAATACCACCTGTCGGGCGATTTACACCAAAACTAATCAACACTAATTTATATCAAGGTGTAACTTAATCTGAAGTTGAGTGAAAATTCGTGCATTACGCCTTGAGATAGAGCTATTACGCGGAAATCGTGACAAGTACAGCATAACAGCGCCACTTGTTGGGAGATTTTTACCAAAACCTAATCAGCAACAACTTATGTCAAAGTCTAATTCAATCTTCTTAAGTTTGCTGAAAATCTGTTCATTAGTTCTTGAGATAGACTTATTACGGAAATTGTGAAAATGTAGCATAGCAGCGCCATCTGTGGGCCAATTTGCATTTGCATCAAAAACTAACCAGCACGAATTTATATCAAGGTATAACTGAATCTAAAGTTTATTAAATTTCGTGTCTTAGTTCTTCAGATAGAGCTCCCACAAAATTTGTGTCACATAGACAGACAGACTTGAAAACAGACTCACAGACAGGCATTTTCTAAAAACAGTCAAATCGTGTTCAGGACTTTCTAAAGCGTTTAACCGGTAGTGGAATGTTTTTCCGAATGGCTTCACTAATCGAATACTTTCTTCTTGTAAATATAAAAGAAAATAAAAATGACACTGTATGATAATGATTCTTAACTGGTTTGCAACTCATATGATTTATTTAACAATTAGAATAATTGTGTTAAAATTAATCTAATGGTTGTTATTTTTGGATATCTGGGGGTAAATTCACAACAAAATAAATTGCTAAAAATCTAATTAATAAAAAAAAAGTTAACCATTCAACATAGAAAACACAAGTGTTGTTACAAGTACAGGGTGTCCGGCTTAAAGGTACCCAAAAAGGATGGTTTATTTTTGCGGAACAACTCATCAGAATTAAAAAAAGAATTACTTATATAGAAAGACCATCTCACCAAGTTTTAATTGCCGAAACGTCAGTGAAGGCTTACTGTGGAGACCCGAAAAGTTTTTGGTTTCCATCTGTTTGTTAGTTTGTTTGTTAGTTAGTTAGTCTGTCTGTCTCGCGATAACTGCCATAAAAAGCATCCGATTAGCTTGAAATTAAGGATGCATGTTGGTGAGGTCCCCGGATTCAGCTGTATAGTTTTTGGTTAAATTTGGTTCATTCGTTCGGAATATATAGAACATTTTATTTTGCGCCTAATGCTTTCCTATAGCAATTCAGACGATTTTTCCATTTTTATTTGTTGAAAGGAAATGGCTCATATGATTGAAAGAGTTAAATCAGAGGTTCCCAAAGTGTGCTCCGTGGAGCCCTTGGGGCTCCGCGTGAACTTTCCAGGAGCTCCGCCGCGCTTTCGAAAAAAAAAATGAAAATTTGAAAGAAACCAACACATTTAAAGAAAGCAGTTTTTGTTTTTTAAAAAATGGAAACAGATTCTTTTGTTACAAAAGTATTTATAAATGAATGATAACTATCTTCAACTATCTGACCTCTTAATTAACTAAATTTTATTTTCTTCAAAATATTTCCGGTGCAAATATTAATTTTATGCTCTATTTTTACGTTTTCCGATCAAAAAATGCAATAAATAGAGAAACAAACGTGTATTTACTGTAAGAAAGCCAAAAATTGTATTCTGAAGGATAATTTGGATATTTGAATTTCTCAACTCCTCTTCTCCGTGTGATTTGATGAAATGTTTGTTATCCAATGACTCCACGTTTCATGCCGACTACGTCATCATTCCGAAAGGAATTAGTCTGATTTGAACGATCAACCGCCTGATTTTTTTTAATATGAAGGGCAAAGTAATCTATGCATGCTTCAAAAGGAAATATCACAGCACTTGTTAAAACAAATATAGGTATACAGTAAATAATAAACTGCACCTATGTCCTGAACATAGGTGCAGACTTCACGGGTGTGAAATGGACAGTAAGATATATTTCTACAATTACTTTAAATTTTTCCTTTTGTCCTGTTTAATCACTGTGCTTAATTACAACATAAATAATGTTCTATAATTAGTGATAGAAGTTTGTCTTGTTATACACTGTCGCCTCCGTTAAGTCGGTGCTTACCTGATATTTACCGAGTCGCTTGAATTTGCGAAGATCATATAATTGCAAAGACTCTTGATAAGTCTCATAATATTGATATTGTCAGGAATTTGCTTTATGAAAATGTTGTTAATTTAGAGTCAATATTTCCTTATCAAATTGATTTTTTTTAATTAACTCTATAACAGGTGACGTAAAAGAACACAAGAGCATCTTCAGATATACAAAATTTGCACTATAATTGAATGAATCTATTGACGTCACTGGATTAGCAGTTTTGTTAGTATTTTTCAGTTACGTATACTAATATGCCGTTCAGACCAGGGAAGTTAAGATTTTAAACCGACTATTTTGAAACGGGCACCCGGAACTTAAATTGATTTTTCCATTATTACGGTGTTTGAGAACATTAACTTGATTTAAATTAAGCTCCTTAATAACGCCAATTTGAAAGAGGTTTCACAAAGCTATCAATATCATACTTTTTGTAGATCACGACAAACCAACGCACTAAGAAACGAAATATTTTTTAATCAATACATAGGAAAACACATATGAACATGAATGCACTGATGATGCGAAAGCAATGATGGGTCACAATGCCACTGCAAAAGTTAAAGAGATGATAAAGCACCGTAGCACTATCTGTACGTTCTTTAAAGATACATTCTATCCCCTGGAAAATGTCTTCTGAATTTATGAAAAGGTTAAATGCTGCCATTAAAATAGTAAACTATATAAAATCACGAACTCTTAAAAGCAAACTTTTTAAGCTTATGTATGAAATTATTGGATGCTGGCATCCGCCCTCCTACTAACATACGGAAGTAAGATGGTATTGTCTATGAAGAGCGTTTATACAATTGTTGTAATTGCAGAGGTGATATTAGAAGAACCATAACTCTAAACTGGCAAAGCTAATGAAGATTGAGAATTCTAATTACGTATTTTCCCGAAATTTTAGTAAAATGAAATAAATATATCTATCATTGCAATGAAAATCTGTCACAATTTCTGTTTCATTTGCCGAACGTCTTCATTAAGACAAAACGTGTATTGGTCGGATTCTGAGCCAAACGATGATATCGATTACGTCCCTCTTGTTAAAAAGGAATGCAAAGAACACCAGATAACGAAAAGTATACAAATAAAATTTCGAAGCCAATTCCGAAAGTGAAAGTACCTTTATTAAAAAAATCTGCGACCGAAATCGAAAAAGTAAAAAATACCCATATTAGAGATCGACCTCAGCTATCCTATGCAAAAAAAAAAAAAAAGGTTTAAAAATATTCAAATTTAAACGAAAAATTCGAAAACAACCTGCCCATAGGTTTAACATTACCGATCGGGCGTTTTCAAGTAAGTGAAGAGTCCCCTTGGTCGTTTATGCGCTATTGTTTGTCACTCTTATAATGTAAAATTTATTGTAAGGCAAATGTTAAGATTTCTTGAGTATTGAGGTTTTTTAAGTTTGTAAACGTTTGACAATTCCATCTATTGATGATTATTAAAAATATATCCAGTATTACAGTAAAAGTTTCAAAATATAATTTTATTTCTGGGGCAATGCATAATTGTTCAGATTACTATTCATTCTCTTTTCCTGTGCTCAGTAGCAATGCACCTAAAAAACATTACCTTGTAACATAGGTTACGGTAGGCTTCAGGGGCTCCGCCATAGAAATTCATTCAAAAAAGGGCTCCGCCAATCAAAAAGTTTGGGAACCACTGAGTTAAATGATAAATTATGGATGATGGCATTTCCTAATTGGAACCATACATTATTCATATTAGTTTGAAATTTTGTGTATACATTTGTCAGAGTTTTTAAATTCAAAGCATAACTTATGGAGGGATTTTATATATGTGTTCCAATAATATAAAATATTTCCTTTTATAAATTTCGTTTTTTTTTTTTTTTTTAATGCACATATTTCATTGTCTTAATTTTCTTTTAACTGTTGCCTAGCAACGGAACTACACCTAAAAATATCGGAAATGTGAAAATATGCGTAATTGTTTGAAGTCAAATCAACGTCGAAAGGATGAATTAATGCTTTTGTGTCTTTACACATAGATGGAATTTACCGCCAGAAATAAAGAAAGGCTATGTTCTATTGATTTTGTTCAAATAATTTTCTTTTAAATTAAAAAGTTCATTATTTTTATAAGGAATAAATTGACATTTTGCTATAAAATTTAACAATCTTTTTTTTTTTTTTTTTTTTTTTTTTTTTTTTTTTTTTTTTTTAACCGTTGCCAAGAAAATCCGATACCGGAATAATAATTTATCCTAAACAGTTAATTTTGATTTGAAAGATATTTATGTGCAAGAGGAAAATTAAATAAAAAAAGCAAATTGATATAAACGTCAAAATTATGCACCTCAAAATTATCGCTGTCGAAAATGACGTCATTGTATCGGAAAATAAATATTTTCATTCTTTAAAACCAAATATTAACTACTAGATTGCCTGAAAAAATATTTTTTGATGAGTGTTACTTCTTAATACCGCCTCATTTCAGAAAATATGAATGAAAATTATTTTATTTTTAAAAGGAAATTACATTTTCATTCATAAAACCTAACTTTGAATATAATCGCGTCAACGTAAATCATTTTCTGCCTACCAGTATTGAAAAATAAGGCTCGGAAGTGTAAAAAGAAATCTAAGATTTACGATAACCATTAGCGCAATCAATAAAAAGTTACATATGTAAATTAATGAGACCACGGGGGGTTTAGAGGTACGGAGCCCCCCTGAAGACTTTATTATTTAAAAAAATACCAAAATTAGTAGCCCATGAAAATTTTAAAATATCCTTCCATAGCAACGTTTTTAATTTAACGCTTCTACGTCTGCAACTAACTATACTACGTCTTGCTTCTAACGCTAACGTCTGAAAACTTCGTATTTTTTATTCTTATGAATAATTACATAATTTGAAAAACTTTAAATTGCGGTTTGCAGGAAATTGAATATTACCAGAGTGTGTCTAAAAATAATGACTTGCAGAACTGACGTTGAGGCTCCTGATCTGCAGATTTACTAGTATCAATAGATGTTGATATGTGGAGATCTTAAATTCGGATATTTGCCAGTTCCAGATACCAAAGTTTCGCCCCCCCCCCTCCTCTGCCTATTCATTGGTAGATGGATTTTGAACATTCCATTGTGTTTGCACCCGTCGCTGAACACGCGTCACAGATTTAAATTCCGTTTACCAAAGCACGCACTGCATCTTTTGCTATGGCGCCCACATCATTAATAATGGAACCCATGGAATAGGTTTTTCGCCTTTGTGCCAATTGCCGACTACTATACCCATGCACGGCTGGCAAACAACCCAATGTAACATCTCCACAAATCGAAATCTATTGATATTAAAACTTAGTGAGATGCTCGTTCTATCTAAATATATATTTTTTAATTCTAATGACTACTTTCGTAAAAATAGGCCATAACGTTTGGATACTTTCAACCTGGACATCCAGTATTTCAAAGCGTTTTTCTCCTCTATCTCAAAAAGTCATCCGGCATGTAGCGGGAAGGAAATGTAGCTTCACTATTCTTTGGTTTTAACCCCTTGGGGGACGAGCGTCTTTTACAGAAATTTTAATCTTTAATCACCGGCTTTTTAAAACATAAATTTCTGCCTAATTGAATCAGGAAAATGCTCGGATTAAATAAGGCAAAATTTACAATAAAAATTTTCTGGTGAGAATAATCCCCGATTCTGAGCACTTTACGCGGCACGAATACCGGTCGCTCGTCCCCAAGGGATTAAGAAATCAGCTAATTTACTTCAAAACACGAAAGCTAAAATGCATGGAATCCTATTATAGAATATTTTCAGCTTTCGTCAATACTGTATTTGAATGGGAATTTTGAGCAATTAGTCAATTATCGCCAAGTTAGTTTCTGGCGACTTACTTTTGTCTCCAAATTTAGCACTAACTCGCCATCTCCTAGCATGGAAAGAATTTGACGCAGACGCACACCATTACTACGTATGTGTGTGCGAATGTTTTATGATAACCAGTATATTATTTCTTCTAAATGTGACTTCAGTTTATGATCGACTATGCATTAGAGGTCTGCACGGGCTGGAATTTCCAGGCCCGGCCCGTGCTAAAATCAGTGAAAACGGTGCAAAAATTAATGAAATCAGACCCGACACAATTTCCACAGAAAATACCGATTTTTCTTAACATACAATTAAGATATTTTTTTTTCCCTTGAATACTGCATAGAAATTTATGGAAAAAATTAACATTACAGATTACTATAAGTTTTAGATTACAATACGTTCCCAAACCATAGAATGCAGAATAGCATCAGTGTCGGCCCGCCATGTAGGCCCAGTATATCTCTATTCTAAAAAAAGGTAACTACCGTTGTCACCGCCGCTATCAAGGAATTTTTTATGACCTGAGGTTTTTCTTCGCGAATATTAAGAAAAATACTGCATACAAAAATATGAAAATTAGTGATATTATACAGAAATGTTTGATAAACACGCTGAAGTAGACAGTTTTTAAATCGAAGAATTATTTTAAAAGCTATTTAATGTTAAAGCTGGTCAAAGTCGTTCCATTACAGGATCCATCCAGTTTGTAAAAAAGTTTTATAGGAACAAAAACTATACACAGCAATTGAATCATTTGTTGTAATGTTATACATTAGAAACTCGCGATGTGCAGACTGCATTTATTTTTTTAATTTGACTCATTTTTTGAGAGTTTATTTCCATTTTAAATTCAAACTTTCAGCATTTCCAAGGATATTTTTTACATATTTTAGAAAAGGTTATCATTTTAAACTGTTTCCAATTGTAAAAATTTCGCAAAAAAGAATAATAATTCCTATAAACTTGAAAGTATACTTATACTTACTTAAAAGGTGACACAAACTTATAAAGATATTATTTAATATAACCCTGAGATCTTTCAAACGCACATGCATTCATTTCAAAAGGAAAAGGTGACTGACTAGATTAGAAAACAAATTTAAAAACATTAAAGCGTGTGCGTTTGAAAAATCTCAAGGTTATAATAAATAATATCTTTATAAGTTTGTGTCATCTTTGAAGTAATTATAAGTATATTTTAAAGTTTATATTAATAGCAAGGTGAAAATTCCTTCAGGACAGTAGTTTTTTAATATAATGCTTTGGCTCTGTTGAATAATACTTCCTTTCAATTAAAAATTTATTTATACGTGACTATTTTATAAACAGAAAAAAAACCCTATGAAATCAGAATTAAATGATTACATGTTAGAAGAAGGAAAATATTGAAAATTACGTCATAAAAATTGTTTTTACACGTAAATATTTAAAAAGAAAGAAAACTATAAAATAATGAATTATTTAATATGCGTTAAAAGCAGTAAATGCACTGCAAATAGAAGCGTCTTAAATTTAGACACATATGTGACTGAAAAAGAATTTTAGACACTTAAGTGTCTTAATCTGAAAATTCAGACATTATAGATGTCTTAATTTAAGATACATAAGTGTCTTACTATGACCATGGTGTAAACGAATTGAGAATAATGTCTAAAATATCCGCAAACGTCTTATTTTAAGACACTTGTGTCTTAATTTAGGACGTTTTGATTCTTCCGACGCAATAACCACCAGGGGGCACTAGCACTCCCAGTTGCGCATGCGTTTTAGATGTCTTCGTTCGAAGTGGTATACGTTGTAATTCAAACAAAGTTTGTTTTTATGTACGCGTGTATTTTAATTCGTTTTTTGCGAAATGTGAAGTACTGTGATTTTAATTCGTATTAACTTGGATTATTTATTTATTGAATACATACATCTGACGTGTGTGCTCGACATCAAATGTCTCTTAGAAGCTGTCGTCGATACAAGGGCGGGATAGACACAGAACAGAAGTAGACGACGGTTGAAGATTACACCCGGAAATTCTACAAAGCGTGTGCAATGGGCTTAGTGTTAACTCGTATTAATTTATATCAATAATATTGTGTTATTGATCTTCGTCCTGTCGAAGTTGGAAAAAAAAAAGAAACTTTTGTCTGGCGGGTCATGTTTTCAGGATGAAACATCTCATTCTTTAAATATGGCTAGTCGGATGTATTATGGGATTACCTTTTAAACTGATGAAAGTCTTTCTCCCTCACTGTGGTTGTGGTAGTTTTTAAAATTTCAAATCGAGGAATATTTCTTACCTCTTGCAAACAGCGATTGAAGTAAGTGTTATAATTTCTTTATAGTACTAAAATTATTGTCTTTTATGATTTTATTTATTGTACTAAACAAAATCTTACATGAAATTTAATTAGTTTTGAATCTTTTTGCAAAAAAAAAAAAAAAAAAAAAAAAACACTAATTCTAGAAGTATATATTTTTAAATTTATGACGTTGTCTTTTATTACAAATTATGTATTATTTATTCTCATCTTTTTTCTCAAATTTAAAGTAATAACATCACTAAAAAACAGACATATTTAAAAGTTAAGTTCATTCTCTTGTTTTGTTTTGTTTTCAATATGGCAGTTCTTAGTTTCAATTTCAATGGTTAATGCTTATCTCATACTCGACCACAAGGAAATAGAAAAAAAAAAACTTTGAAAGATCTCCTAAAGTTTTCTTACTTCCTAGCTAGGGATTACAATCCCAGATTGAGATCCCGGGATCCCGCTTTAATTTTAACCCCGAAAATCCCGGAATTTTTACTGAAAAATTCCGGGATTTTCGGGATTGCCCTTTTTTTTTCCATTGAACAATATTCAGCTGAAATTAAAAAATATATTTATAAACTTTCGCTTTTGGAAAAAAAAAATCAATTGATTTTCATGAAATTTATATATAATTGAAAATGAATGTTTATCTCAAGTATTTCTTATAGATATATTTCTAAAGCTATTAAATCTTTTAATGTGTGAAAACTTTTGATTTCGAAACATAGAAGTAAGCCAGTCAGGAAAAAGGAAATCATTTGTTTATTTAGATTTCGCTGCATGCGTGGATTCGAAGGTCATTTTCCAATTAGACTTTACTGATAAGCATCGCAAGTTTGTATCATAGTGATATCATGTGCTAACTTTTTTTTTTTTTTTTGGCTTTATTTTGCTTTAAAGATGTCTTGTTTAGTACCTCATAGGAATGATAACAATAAGCCCATGTGGCAATATAAATTTTTAAAAAATCTAATTTTTAAATGATAAGGATTTTTATTTTTTTTCGGGGAGGTGGGGGGGGGGGGGGATTTTGTATGAAATTTTCGTAAAGTTGATACCTTAAATCTTGCACTGATTATAATGAGAGTTTTGAACTTTTAGAGTAGGACAAGATTAAAAAACACAAAATATAAATAAACAAAATACCGAAGTAATTTTTTTCTCAATATTAACCATTTGCACTTGAGGACTCCGGAGCGGAGCCATTTAAAATTTGTCTTCAAACTCGAGGTCTCCGCTATGGAGACAATGCAAATAATTTTGTGATACCATGTAATCTTGGCTTTTCTAGACAGGTATCACAAAATTATTTGCATTGTCTCCGTAGCGGAGCCCTCGAGTTTGAAGACAAATTTTAAATGGCTCCGCTCCGGAGCCCTCGAGTGCAAAGGGTAAAGTAGAATATTTATTTATTTATTCATAGTTAAATAGCTGCTGTGATTATCATCTGATATATATGTAAAATTGCCTATGTGGCAATATAAATTTTTAAAAAATCTATTTTTAAATTATATGAAGTAGAGTAGGACAAGATTATAAGAAATATATATATTTATCCATGTACTTTAAAAGTCCTCAATAGCCCTTGCCGCTGAATTTGTCCGATAATCGGAGATGTCTGCTTTTGTGAGGTAAAAATATACAAATATGTATGCCATGCGGATTAAAAAAGTATTCGCTAAATAGATGTTTCAGAATAGCTATTCGGGAATGTCCATTAACCTCCACAACGGATACTCCCGAATACCGGACATCTCAATTAAGATAACAATAATGCAGTGTTGCATTTTTTGCAAAAGAACTTCTTGATTAAAGAATGAGCATACTGGGCCGTGCCCCGCCCCCCTACGATTTTAGTGCCCACAAATTTGATGTGCAATATTTGTAAAGTTTATATTTTAAATCTGTTTCGAAATTTCACTGATTATAATCAATATTTTGAACTTTTAAAGTAAAATAAGATTAAAAATAAAACAAATTAAAAAAATCTAATATTTAGATAAATATTTTTTGTTTTAATCTTGTTCTACTCCTGAAGTTCAAAATATTGATTATAATCAGTAAAATGCCGTAAAAGATTTAAATTATCAGCTTAACAAAAATTGCGTACCAAAATTGGGAGCACCAGAAAAATCAGGTTGTGGGGGGGGGGGGGGGGCAGGACCCCAGCCAAATATTTTTCCAGGTTTCAACGTGGTCAAACATGGCTACGTATGATGCTTACAAAAAAAAAAAATGGATGCTATTAAGACGTTTGAAGTGTCTGAAATTCAGACACGAAAAGTGTCTGAAAAAATTCAGACATTTTAAAATGTCTGAAAATTGAACACTCCGTTTCAGACACTTAAGTGTTTGAATTTCAGACATTTTAATTTACAGTGTGCGAGTAAAATGATGTTCTATTTCAAATGACCAAATAATAACATTGCCAAACAGTTGAAATTAGAATATATTTTTACACGTTCACGAGAGATTTATTTCATATTTCGAGATAATCTCTTTAACTATTGTTGCCAATTCTAAGACAGCGCAAATAATAATATTTCCTTTGTAACAAAAAAAATACTTTTAGGTGAATATTACAAAGAGAAAGAAAAGTTTGCTGAAAATTACGTCAGATTTAAAACATTATATTTAAAATCATTTTCTTATAGCGTTATTAAAAATACTGGGGAGCAAAGACTCTGTTGACTTAGTTCATTTTATACTAGCTAATTTTCAGATGTTTAACTAATCTTATTTAATCAAACACGAAAACGGCAATTAACAGCAGCTGCTTTGGCTTTAAAATCCCTCTGCGAAAGAGAAATGAATGAAAGTTCGTTTTCAGGGCGATCGCCACAGGTTTTTAAATTATAATTCAATCTTACGTAATATTTTTAAAGCCGATCAAATTAATGGATTTTTAGAATCTGAACGATGCTTGAAGAGGTTAGTTCGTAGGGAGCAGAGCTCCCTAGTGTAGAAAGAAAATGTAAGCCTGATCCTTGCCCGGACCCAGTTCGCTGAAATACACCGGCACAGCGAAGGGGGCTTTTGGGGGTTAAAACCCCTCCCAGAGCTCAAATAATTAGTAGTATCATTGCCGCTTAAATGAATCACTAGTTGAGCAAATTAGCCGCTTTAATGAATCAAAACCAAAGTTAATATTAAAACTTTTTGGCTTATTCGGAATCAGGGGCTTTGTTGAATAAAATTCTAATTAGGGGTGATTCTATCCCGAATTTTCTGAAAATTTAAAAAAATCGGTCATCAATCCGAAAATTCGGACAAAAAATATCGCGAATTTTGACAAATGGTTGCCGAAAAAGATAAATTTCGTCAATCGGTTGCAAAAAAAATCGCGAATTTCGTCAAAGGCTAGCAGGAAAAAAGTAAATTTCGTCCAAAAAACATAAAAAAGCAAATTTTGTGAAAGAAACGCGGAAAAAATGCAAATTTTGTCCAAGAATCGCGAAAAAAGCAGAAATTTTGTCAAAAGATCGCGAAAAAACACAAACCTCGTCAAACGATAGCGAAAAACCATAAATTTTGTCAAAAGATCGCAAAAAACCCCGCAAATTTCGCCAAAAAATAGCGAAAAACCACAAATTTCACCAAAAAGATCGCGAAAAAAACACAAACTTCGTCAAACGATAACGAATAACCATAAATTTTCTTAAAAGATCGCAAAAAACCCCGCAAATTTTGCCAAAAGATAGCGAAAAACCACAAATTTCGCCAAAAAGAATGCGAAAAAACCCGCAAATTTCGTCAAAAGATCGCAAAAAACGCCGCAAATTTTGTCAAAAGATCGCGAAAATAACACAAATTTCGTCAAATGATCGCAAAAAAACCGCAAATTTCGTCAAAAGGGCCGCGGAAAAAACGCATAGTTTGTGCCGGGAATGGAATCCCCCCCCCACCCCCACCTTCTGCTGTAACTTTTCAGAAAATTTTTCTGTGAATTTCAGAAATTTTTTTTACTCAGAATCACCCCCGATTCTACTCAACAAATGTGATTCCAGTAAACGGTGAATATTGTATTTAAAACTGTGAAAACGCACATTACATGCATCAGTTTTGTGAAAACTGGTCATTTGTTTTGAAAAACGGCAGCTGTCACATTTTCGAGACGTCTTAGGCTAAAAGAGTGGTCATTTCCTGCCGCATAGAAACTTTGAGTTTGAGTATTATACACTGGACAACAGTGTTTTAAATGCATTTCTGTCTATTCGAAACGATAATGGAGCATCCGGAATTTAAATTCCAGGGAAAAACATAAAAGTCATGCTTTCTAGATTTCTCACAGTTTCAAACGCCCTTATTGCGTTTTTGTTCTCAGTTATCTCTAAGACCAAGTTATGTGCATAAAAACTTTGAAAAAGTAAGAAATACAAAAACAGTATTGTAAAGATATTAACATAAAAAGCTGTTTTATTATGATTTTACAGATTATTGCAATCGGTGTGTCTTTTGAACCATTTGTTTGGGTTGGAGTACATAAATTTAAAGTTTGTAGTTCATTAGTTGGTAATGTAACTTGAAATTTTCACCAGGAGATCTTGCTCTCGGAGAGATACTGTAGGAAAGAGTCACTGATTGCAATTGCATTGACGCATAGAGGCATGACTGTAAGCAGGATTTTCAAAAGACAGACATTAAATGCGAAACCTTTTTTTAGAATTAATAAAAATTACTATGTATATTTTACACACAAACATAATCCATTTATCCAGCGAAAAAAGTAAGGTACTAGCAAAACCCGCGGCTTTGCTTGCGTAATAATTGAAATATGCCCAAATAGTGGTATTTGTGGGCCTATTTTATTACACGAAATTATACTGGTATAATTCAAAAATTACTAACTAAGTCACGGTTTGACTAAACTTCATTATTACACAACATTAGGCGAAAATGGGACTTAATTTAACGAGAAGAATTAAAACAAGTAATTCTAAATAAATGATAATTTAGAATGTAATTGAAAGCTTTTACGCTTATTTCAGTTTTCATTTGAAGTTTTGAATTTTTTAGAAACCATTCTTAGCAAGCATTTACATCTTAAAATTAACCATCATGACATATTCCAAGTTTCAAGTCTAGGTTTACCACACCCAACATAAAATGTATCTTATGTTGGAACAGAAACTGTCACTATCAATTTGCCAACATTATTTTTGAAATCGGTTTTGTATTTCCTGAGATCCCATAAAAATCGTAATTTAGAAAGTTTTTAGAATGCTTTCGCTCATTTTAGCATTTTAAATGTTAAATATTTTATAAACTGTTCTTAGAGAGCATTTACATCTTATAAATATCTACCATGCCAAATTTTAACTTTCTATCTTTAACAAATCCATAGAAATCAAAATTCAGGTAGTTTTTCGCTCATTTTACTCTTTTAAATTTTGATTTTCTTAAAAACTATTCTTACAGAGAATTTATATAAGTATCTGATAAGTAACTATCATGCCAAATTTATAGTTTCTAGCCCCTTCAGTATCGCAAAAATCTCAATTTTAGAGCATTTTTTTGCTCCTGCAATCACCTAGTGGCAGTGGCACCGACATAAAATATAGCCTATATTCGAGCTGGGACTGTTACCATCAATTTGCAATCATTAAGTTTAAAATTGGTTTGGTATTTCCAGAGATCCCATAGAAATCGTAATTTAGAAAGTTTTTAGAACTCTTTTCGCGCATTTTTAACCCTTTTAAATTTCGATTTTTTTACAAATAGGTCTTAGAGAGCATTTACATCTTATAAGTAACTACCATGACAAATTTCAAGTTTTTACGATCTTCAGTAACACAAATATCGCATTTTTAGAACGTGATTTGCTCCTGCATCCCCTTGGGAGTAGTGCCACCGGCATAAAATATAGCTTATGTTGAAACAAGGACTGTCACCATCAATTTGCCACCATTACTTTTGAAATTGGCTCAATAGTTTCAGAAATTACTCCATACAAACACACCAACTAACAAACAAACGTTGCTTCTTTATAATATTAGTATAAATAAGACTTCAAGCGAAACACAGATATTTTTTCAGATCTGTAACGATAATGAAGATATTTTAACGAAATTTTCAATAAATTTATATTGCTTTCCCTTTATGCGAAATTCGATGTCTTTTAAAGCGCTGATATTGCACAGTAATTCAGTCAACTATACAGTGCTTAATATGTTAACTGCTTTCCAAATTATAGAATACTTAATTCAGCACTGTTTGGACGTGGATAATTATAAATTCCACCAATTTTCGCGATATTATTACATTGACACAAAGCAAGGTAAGTCTATTGGAAATTTTTCTGAAACAGCTTCATTATTAACCCTTTCAGGAACTTTTTTCAACGTTTTCATTCCTAAAATGTTGAAATAAATGAATGACAATTTTTGGCTGAAAAATCGGATTGCAATCACCAGATATTTTCCGATGAACAACCCGATGATTTTCGATACAAAAAATATATTTGTTGTACTGTGTTATTCCATCTTTTAAAATTTGTCTGTTTTTTTAAACACTTATAAATCTAACAGAGTTTTGTGTTATTTCATTGATACATTTTAAGTTTTGTAACTCTAATATTGTAAGCGCTGTTTAAATGAATCAAAACCAGCGTATTTGCTGGTTCGTATAAACCAGAGAAAAAGCGTATGATTTCATTCAATAAATAGACTGATTCGATTAGCTAGTGATTCAGTTAACTGGTGACCACCGTTATCAACAACTCAACCCCCCCCCCCCCCTAGAGCTAAATTCTGGCTGCGCCTCTGAAATAATTAAACCCTTGTTCAGACATGATACATGTGCTAATGCCAATCTCTACGTTGGACATATTATATTTCTGTACTTATGTCAACCTAGCATAGGCTCGTGCAGCATATTTATACTTATCTTCGTCTCAGTCACGTCCACTGAAAATTTTTCACATTTTATTGGCTGAGATTGATCCTTTTATATTTTATATCGTGCCGAATTCTTTTTTTCGGTTCGGCCTGTGCGGGCCCGTTTATTTTTTTCACCGGCCCATTAAAAAAATTGTCTTTAATCCGCCGGCTCGTTGGAAATTTTCTCGTCATTTTACCGGGCCGGGTATGCTTCCGGTCTCCTATTATAGAAGATTCCCAACTTTCGACAGTACTGAATTTGAATGAGAGTTTTGAGAAATTAGTCAATTATCACCAAGTTAGTTTCATTTATGGCGGCTTACTTTTGACTCCAAATTTAGCAATAATACGCCATCGCCAAGTTTGGGAAGAATTTGACGCTGGCGGACACCGTTACGTACGTACGTGTGTGCGAATGTTTTATGAAAATCAATATATTTTTCCTTTTAAACATGACTTCATTTTATGATCTGACTATGCATGCTGAAGCGTATGAGAGTCGCAATAATAGTTGCAACAATGAAATTAAATTTTCGAAAAATCACGTTTGCTAAAACATAAATCATAAATAATATCTTATTTTTTATCCATTGTCTTATTTCCAAATTTAAGCCACCCTAGAACTCCAAACTGCTATATCTCAGCCGCTTTTAACGACAGAGGCGAAACAAAAAATGCTCTGTATTCCTTCTTTTCAAGACCTAATGTTTATAGAAATTTCCGATCTGCTGTACTCCAAAAAATTCTGGTAAATTCAAAAATATAAGTACCTTAAAGATATATGCTCTTTTAGTGTACTCCTTGACATAAATTATCATTTTCAAATTATATTCAGACATTCCATTCAAAAAGAGGCAAAACTATTAAAATTTAAGAAAAATATCTTTTCATGTATAAGTTCAGATGCATTTATAGTAACTACATAGTTTATGTCGTTATTATTTAGCATTTGTTAATTGCTGCATTCCCGAGAAATAGATTTATTTAACATTACATAACATATTTCAGTAAACAGATGGAGAGTACATTAGCTTGCGCAAACAAACCACTTCCATAGCTGTTGTATGTCACAACATCTATTGAAAAGCTGTTTATAGAGCGTTTAGTTGAAAGCCACTAAGCAGTTCACAAGTGTCATCATGTCACGAGACAGAGGTTGCTAATGAATAGTTAATGAGAAGCAAATTGATGCAAAGACGTATCAAGATACTTCAGAAGCTTTTCTAAACTTTAGAATTTATTTTATTGCATTTATAAAGGGAATGAAAATGTTTAGTAGCGTAACTTGCTAAATAATCAAACAATTTAGGACAATCTAATCGTATTCAGCAAATGAAGAAAGCGAAAGCCTTCATGATTAAATAATATAAAATTTATTATTTCATAATTCGGATATGAAAGACTCTTCCCTTACTCTATGGATCATATCATATTCCGGTTTTTATGGCAAGCTTATTATGGCGGCAAATGTTTCGATGTGGTTGTTGCGATCTCCAACATCTAAGGTTGCTTTTTTTGTTTCTTGAATGCTACTGGAGATAAGAAATAAATTTGAATACTTTTTTATAAGTAATTTTTTTAATAATTTGTTTTAATTTATAATTTTCTGGGGGTTTTTTAACGATACTAGGGGGCTCTGCCCTCTACGAACTACGCTCGCCAACCCCCGTTCAGACACCACAGACTCTAAAAGCACGCTAATTTGATCGGCTTTAAAAGGATTTCGGAAAATTGAATTATAATTAAAATTAGTGAGATGTGGCAATACCAAAACTTTCTTCTATCTCATACATGTTAATTCTTCCTGGAAAAATGCTTTATAGCAACGCCACCGGTTAGATTATTTACACCAAAATCTATTCAGCAACAACTTATGTCAACTTCTAATTGAGTTTGAAGTTTGATGAAAATCTGTACATTAGTTTTTGAGATAGAGCTATTGCGGAAATCGTGAAAAATGCATCATAGTAGCGTCACCTGTAGGACGATTTAAACCAAATACTAAACAACACTAATTTATATCAGAGGCTAACTGAATCTGAAGTTTGATGTAAATTCGTGCGCTAGTTCTTAAGATAGAGCTACTGTGATAATCATGAATAATGCAGCATAGCAGCGCCACTTATTGGACGATTTACACCAAAAAGTTATTAACACCAAATTATATCAAGGACTAACTGAATTTGAAATTTCCGGAAAATCCGTGCTTTAGTTCTTGAGATATAGCTATTCCAGAAATCATGAATAATGTAGCACCTGTTGGGCGATTTACACCAAAAACTAAACAATACTAATTTATATCAGGGACTAACTGAATCTGAAGTTTGATGTAAATTCGTGCATTAGTTCTTAAGATAGAGCTACTGTGATAATCATGAATAATGCAGCATAGCAGCGCCAGCTGCTGGGAGATTTACACCAAAAACTAATTCTTGAGATAGAGCGCCCACAAAATTTGTGTCACACACGGACAGACAGACTCACAGACAGGCTCACAAGCATACTCACAGACAGACATTTTGTAAAAACATGTTTTTCCTGATCTCTGACCCCTGAAACGTGTAAATCCGTCGAAAACGGGAATTCAAAAATTTTTACGAATCCAATACTTTCTTCTTGTAAAGATAGAAGAAAGTAAAAACAATGACGATCTCCCTGTAAACGGGTTTCCATTCGTTTTCCTTTGATTGAGGATTTTTAAGACCAAAATCAGCTACTGTTAAGACGTACAATGCCTGTTTTCGTCTTTGATTAAAAAAATCAGTTAAACAGTTGAAAATAAGCTAATGTAAAATAAATTAAGTAAACAGAGTCGTTGTCTCCCGGTATCTTTTAACAACGCTATAAGAAAGTTCTTTTAAAAAAGATATTTTAAATGTATCGTTTTAAATCTGACGTATTTTACCAAAGTTTTCTTTCTCTTTTTAATATTCACGTGAAAATACTTTTGTTGTTAGAAAGAAAATATTATTTGCGCTCTCTTAGAATTCTCAACAATAGTTTTAAAAGATTATCTCAAAATATGAAATAAATGTATCGCGCAAATATATTTTTAAATTTAAACTGTTTGGTAATATTATAGTTTGGCAATTTTAAATATGACGTAATTTCCTCCATTTATGGCTTTAACGCATATTAATGAATTTATTATTTTACAATTTTCTTTCTCCTTTAAAATTCACGTGTAAATATAGTTTTTATGGCGTAATTATCAATATTTTCCTGCTTTTAATACGTAATCATATAATTTTCATTTGAAAGTTGTTCCTGTTTATAATAGTCACGTGTAAATAAATTTTTAATTTGAAAGAAATATTATTCTTTGCGCTGTTTCTTAATTTGGAAACAATTTAAAATAATACCCTTTTCTAAAAGTTGTAAAAAATATCTCAAAAATATCTCTCGAAATGCTGGAAATTTGAATCTAAAATAGAAATAAAACCTCAAAAAATGAGTCAAATTAAAAAAAATAAATGCAGTCTGCACACCGGGAACTTCTAATGTATAAAATGATCTAAAAAGGATTAAATTCCTATGTATAGTTTTTGCTCCTATAAAACTTTTTTAATGGAACTATTTTGACCAACTTTAACTTTAAATGTCTCTTAAAATAATTCTGCGATTTGAAAACTGTCTGCATCACCGTGTTTATCAAACATTTCTCTATAATACAATCGATTTTCCTATTTTTATAGGCGATATTTTTCTCAATATTAACGAAGAAAGACCTCCGGTCACAAAAAATTCAAAACCGGCGGCAGTGACGGCGTTAGTTACTTTTTAAACACTTTCCAACAAAGTTGAAAAGTGTTTATGCATTCGGTTTGTCTGGCCGTCTGTCCACGCTCAAACTCCCATAAATGTATTCGGATTTTCATGCGATTAATAAGCTTTATTTAGGGTCACCAAAGCATGTTTGGCATTGCATATGAGGTAAAGGTCTGCACAGGCCGAAATTTCCAGGCCCGGGCCCGGTCCGACTCATAGAAAAAAAATTCTGCCCGGTCCGGTCCGATACAAAAATTAAAAGTTTGGCCCGATCCCGGCCCTGCCCATAGAAAAAATAATATCGGCTCGGCCCGGTAAAAAACTTAAAAGTTCAGCCCGAGCCCGGCCCTGAAAAAAGTTCAAATCTCGGCCTGGCCAGAGTGAATTTCTACAAAACATTGATTTTTACGTCGATTTGGCTTAAAATATGTCTAGTACGAGGAGTTCTGACCAAATATATGATCTTAACTTTTTTTTTTCATGTTTATAATCTTCTTTATTATAGAAGTGCCGCAGGCTGCGATATTTATTTTTTTAATGAATCTTTATTTCTTGTATGTAAATGTTTCAGTTATCATTAATATTGTTAATCCATATTCCACGCATGCAGTGTTGAAAATCTGAAAAATGCTATACAGTAAACTCTTCTAAGACGGAGTTGCATAGAAAAGAAAAACAAATGCGTTATAGACAAGTTCCCTTCTTAGCAAGTGTAAATGTATCATATGTTCTTTTCTTTCGTATTAGTATATTAATTTTGCATGGATTAACACGTTTTTCAGTTTAAAACAGAGGGTTCCGTCATAGGCAGGTTCATTTTCACACGTTTTACTATATTTCAATTTAGTTATATTTTAATAAGCGTAGAAATCTACTATTCTTTAAAAAGAATAAATTTTAATGTTTAAGTGTAGAATAAGGGCGATTATAAATGTATGCATTTTTTGCAAAAATTTTTGTGCCAGGCCTAATTTAACTGTCCTTTGAATGGACCAGGCCACGCTGAGACAATGATTTTCATACGGGCTGGTTCAAAACTAGGACTGAAAATTTTGGGCCGTGAAGACTAGGAATGAAGCCAGTCCCGGACTGTAAAAAAAAAAATATGTTAGGCCCGGCCAGGCCCGAGCCTTCAGAAAAAAGTATGGCCCGGGTCCGGCCGGAAAAGAGTGGAGATCAGGCCCGGCCCGAGTGCCGTGAAGGAAAATTGCCCCGGGGCCGTGCTCGGCTCGGGCTTCGGGCCGGCCCGTGCAGATGTCTAATATGAGGTATGTAGGATTAATAGTTCATTTACAGGGGCACTCAAAAAAATTCCATTACATTATGGTATATGGGGAGAAATCGTTTGCAGAGTATTTTAATGACATTACGCTATTTGAAATGTACTGAAACTGATATAAACCACTGAATTTCTCCACGATCACGTTAGAACAGGGCATTCATAGCAATTTTTATTCCTTTACAGGGACACACAAAAGAAATCCGTTACAGTACTGTCTTTGGGGAATAATTGCTGGAGTTTACGTTTTAAAATTCGGTATGTGCTTTTAAATTTAACTAATTTTTTGCGTATTACTCATTATATGTAAATTCTATAGCTCATATACAGGGCTGCACAAAAGTATTCACGTGCTATTCTCCTTACTAGAGGAAATTGCTGAAGAGGAATTTTCAACTGAAGTATATGTTTTTAAAAAGTGAACTAAATTTTGGCATGCATGTAGTTAATAGATACGAATCTATATATCACATACAGGGCTTCTGGAAAAAAAATCGGATAATTTACCAATTGTAGATGGGAACAGCTGAAATTGGTTTTTGAAACGTGTTATGCGTTTACATAGGGTTTAATTAGATATAATATTTTAATTTTTTAAACGGTGCAGTTTAGTTATATTATTCTGAATGTATTGGAAAGTGTTTCTTAATCTATGCTGAACGCATGACTTTTTCTTTCTTGTTTTAGAATAGAGAAACACTTCCCAACTAAGTTGAAAAGTGTTTATGACTTCGGTTTGTCTGATCTTCTGGCCGTCTGCCCGCGCTCTAACTCTCGTAAATATACTCGGATCGCTTTGAAATTTATGAATGTTAGTGGCCTCTACCATAGCACGATCCCTATTTCAAATGAAGTTTGCAGCATGTTTAGTTCATTTACAGGGACAGTCAAAAGTTTTCCGTTACACTACGGCCAATGGGAAAAAATCGTTTCAAATGATTTTTAATGGTGTTACACTCTTTCGAACATTATAAAATTTATATGCATTTATGAAGTCCACTATAATATGCATTCTGTAGAATATGGGTACAAAGAATAGTTATTATTCATTCACAGAGCCACGCAAAAGAATTCCGTTACATAATGATATAGGGGTAAATTGCTTGCAGCGTATTTGAATTATGTTAAACTATTTCATATATAATGAAATTGACATACGTCACTGAGCTTTAGTATAAGTTATTTCATGTATAATACAAAGTGCATAGTATTTACAGAAACACACAAAAGATTTCAGATACTATATTGTATCCGAATTACTGTACATTAGCAATGATTGCTCGAAATGCATTTTTAATTATGATATGCGCTTTTAAGTTTCACTATGTTTATGCATACTATATAGCGTGTATAAATGCTATAGTTCATATAGAGGGCTACAGAGAAGAATTCGTAAAGGTTACTGGGTATGAGCGTAAATTGCTTAAAGGTGGATTTCAAATGATTTATGCATTTTTACTCTGAACTGAATTTAATTTACTAATAATTTTTTGTAGAATTAAGATAAAATGATATACAGGGCCACGCAAAGAATTGGATACATGGCCGTCTATGGATGATAATTTCTGGAAATGTGATTTCAGTAGTTTTAAGAGTGTTTTAGTTTGAATTAAATTTTAGCTAAATACTGGCATGTGATAAAGATACTAGGTAAACTACAGGGCTGTACAAAAGTATTCAAGTATGTTTCCATCTATTAGTATAAATTGCTGAAAGAGAAATTTCAACCTGTTATGAGTTTTCTCGCTAAATTTAATTTTCCCATTATATAGTACATATATTAACCTACAGATCAAATACAGGGCTGTTCAAAAAAATTGGAATGCATGTTTGGCTATAGCCGGTTTTTCAAATGTTTTAAGCGTTTCATAAAATGTTCACTTAGTTATCTTATTTACCTTATTTCCCTAAATAACGAAATTTTGTTAAAGCATTCAGGAAGTGTTGGAAAATGTTTATGCTTAACGCATGATTTTTCTTTCTTGTTATCCTTGTTTTCATTCTCCCACTATCGCGTTTTTTTTTCTTTCTTTCTTCTTTTTTTTTTACGACATTTTCTTTTGATTAATTATGATACTGGTGTATATACAGTTGAACTCGGTAATAGCGTCCTCGGTTATATTGGCAACTCGGTTATAACGTTAAATTCTGCAGTCCCCACGAAACTGCCATAGGCACTAATGTTATAATAACTTGGAAATAATGACATAATTTAAACAGCAACCCCGGTTATTTCGTCAAAAAATATACGTGAACTAATATATTTATTCTAAGAAAATTGGTGAAGTAGTATCACCACATGGAATCGAAGACGCTCAACAATTATTATCATGTTATGCAGGAACAAATTCCGTTTTTCCTTGAAAAAATATAGTAAGTGTATTTTTTACTCATTTTATAATTTATTATACAATTTATACCAACATTATCATTCTATAATTTGTAAAATAGGGTAGAGTGCAAGCGTTTTTTACCTATACACCATGTTTCTGACTAGACCTCGGTTATTACGTCACTCGGTTATAACGTCATAATTATTGCGGTCCCTTGAATGACGCTATAACCGAGTTCGACTGTATATGCCTAAATTCGGTTTCTCTTTGCGTTAATAACATTTTATTATTAGATTATTTAGGTTAAAAGAGCGGTTTTATTATTAAGTATTTTATTTAAGAGACAAATTTCTATGTACATTTCCTTCAAATTTCCTCTTACAGTGAAAATGTTCATTTGTATCACTATCGAGAGGGGATTGCAGCCGATACAAATTACCAGGATCCGTCTCTCTTAAAGTGACTGTGCGCTTCCCTTTTGTTAAAAAATACGAAAACATAGACTCAAACAACGTTTTTATAATGTTTTTAATTAAATAAATTACAAGCAAATGAATTAAAAAGTCAAAACTTGAATCATATTATGAGATGTACATTTCATTGTTATTAAACAGAGCTGTTATTTTTTTCCCCTATCTAACAAATAAATTATCAGCAGTATAATAATAAATTTAAGCTGCCGCCCTCCCAGCTTCAGAGGTCCCCGTGACGGCTAAAAATATTTATATTTTGACCGCTAATTTTTCTTTTATATTTTGTTTTAACTGTGATGTTTCAATTTTAAGCAAATATGTATTTCATTTTAATAGTAATTATTCAAAAAAAAATTTTTTTAACTATACATCAGAGCTCGTATTCCAACCACTACCGGGTCTGCAAGCTATCTCTGCAACCGTGCCCACTAGTAGTTCTACCCACATTCCCCTAGTTGGTGTAAGCATAAAAATCTGCTGTTACAAAACTGTATCAGGGCGGGAAAAGTAAGACTTTAATGTATTTTAAACACTTTAATGCATGAAAAAATGCATTTAATTATAAAAAATAAAACAGGACATTTGCCAGTAGGGCTCACACTTCATTCCGTATTGGTTCCATACCATTGTGTCACATTACCGCAAAGTTTTGTAATTATATGACCATCGCTATTCGCAGAACAGGAGGAACCGCTGCGCCCTTCAAGGCAAGATTATTGGGAAGGATGTATCTTAAGCGAGGCACGGTAATCCCAGCCGAAATGTCTCTATAAAATTGGTAAAATATACAGGGTGTATCTGAAAAAGGGGGAAAAAACTTTACGGGGTGATAGAACGCAGTTATACGAGCGAATTTCTTCACAGAATGTGTGGTCGGCACGCAAGCGGTAAGAAATTAAAAGGTAGTTTTCCATTGTCGCAGTTAAAAAATTAACACAAGAATAAGAGCAGATACTTCAGAAAATATTTTATTAACAGGAATGTAATTAATGTTACATGCTCAAAGAAATTGCTCAAAAGATCTTCCACCACTGCGGGATAGTGACTGATGCATATTTGCGAAGACACCAGGCATTTCCCGAATATTGCCGGCAACAACGGCAATCCTGGCTACTAGATCTATGTCGGTTTCAATGGGGAGCTTGTAGATTAGGCTTTTCATATGGCCCCACAGAAAAAGTCCAAACACGAGAGATCCGGCGATCTTGGTGGCCAAGCAATGGGACCACCTCGATCAATTCATTGCCCTCGGACAGTTGGAAAACTACCTTTTAACTTCTCACCGCTTGCGTTCCGACCATACATGCTATGACGAAATTTGATCGTATAGCTGCGTTCTATCACCTCGTAAAGTTTTGCCCACTTTTTCAGATAGACACTGTATATATATTTTTTTAATTATGCTTTTTTGCACATCATAGGTGGCCCTTAAACCAGCATCTTGACGTTTTTTAAGCACAATTTGAATACTTCTTGGGAGAAAATTTTGAAATTTTGGGTGCTCATAAAGCAGGACTTGATAAATATAAATCCATAAAAAAAATTGTAGCTTGCAATTAATTTCGAATATTAATTTCATAATTCATAATTCATGTTATAATTTTTTTTAATTACAAATTCAATGTAGGGTGACCCAGCCAGTAGTTGATCAAATAAGGTCGGTGCTAGAGGGTTTTTATCATATTTCCTTCCTTTTAAGTTTTAGAAGTAAATTAACATGAGTGCTACAACTCTTACTGAATGTCCTATAAAGGGTAAAAATGAAATCTGCTGAAATTAAATAGCAACAAAATTACAAGTAAATAGTTTCTTTCTTTAATAGCCATTTTTCAAAGTAGTTGATCAATCGAAGAAATCAGTCGAAAATTCAAAAAATAATATTTAAAATATCATGCTTAAGCTGTGATTAACAATAATTCATGATGGACATAAATCATCAAGATGCATAACTGTGCTAAAAATAAACTAATTTCTTCAGTTACGTAAACAATACATCGTTTCAATTTAGCCATAAATCTCTTTATAATACTAATGCATTTAATCTTGAAATTCCTATAAAGATAATGACTTGTTGAGTGGCTAAATTGAGACTCATAAACTACAGTGAACTGATTTATTGTTATTGCTATGTTATCTTGTAATGTAAACATTTTCTTTCTTTCTGAACATGTATCTAATCCAGGAAAGAGGCATGTAAAAATGCTCTCTTATTTACAATCTATATAGTGTGAATTAAAAAACTAAAAATGTTACCGCTTCTTCATTTAATCTATATAATAGTCTACAATTTCTTTAATTAAAGGCGATATGAAAAGTTGTGCATTAAAGAATACAATTTTCCACAAAGATAAAGTGAATAATATACTCAACTAATACCTATTGGAAACACCGACAATAGGGGGAAAATCATATTCTTTTACTTTTTTTGATGACTACTCAAGATTTACGATCATATACCTATTGTCTAGAAAAAGTGAAGTTTACGAAAACTTAAAGAATTCATCGCTTTAATTAGCAACAAATTTGGAGAAAAACCGAAAGCAATTAGAACGGATAACGGAGGGGAATTCACATCAAATAAAATAGAAAATTACCTCAGGGCTAATGGGATAAAACATCAACACACAATCCCATATTGCGCAAGCCAGAACGGTGTGGCAGGGAGGAAAAATAGATCGTTAGTTGAGATGGCAAGGACAATGTTAAGTGAATCAAATTTACCATTAAAGTTTTGGGGGGAAACAATTTGCACAGCAAATCATTTTCAAAACAGACTACCGACGAAAGCAAATGAAAAAACGCCATACGAGTTATGGACAAACAGACAGCCAAACTTAAGTTACGTTGGGGTATTTGGCTGCAAAGCCTTCGAATATATCAGTAAAACCAGAAGACAAAAATTAGATGATAAATTTATAGAGGGAATTTTCGTCGGATATGATAATGAATCCAAAGGGTACAGAATATACGTAGGAGGAAATGAAATAAAGATCGCAAGAACCGTTAAATTTCTCGAAAACAAATTTAAATATAGAAACGAGAAAGTAGAAAACAAACCAAAACAAGATGAAAAGGAAAATCGCGATAATGAAAACCTTGTAGAAATAGAAATTTCAAATAGCAATGAAGTACCATCCACGTCTAATCAACCAGTAGCAGAACCTAGACGATCAGATAGAATTAATAAAGGTGTACCTCCTGATAGGTTAATAAACATGGTTAAGAGCGAAAACGCTACTGAACCAAAAAATTATGAGGAAATCGAAAACATGGAAAATTTTAAGGATAAACAAAATTTGATAGATGCAATGAAAAGTGAAATGAACTCCCTTATGAAAAATAAAACTTGGTCAATTGTAGAACCTCCACCAAATAGGAGAATAATAGGTTGCAAAAGGACCTACAAAATAAAACGCGACAACACAGGAAAAATCCAAAAATATAAAGCACGTTTAGTTGCAAAAGGATATTCACAAAAATGTGGGGAAGATTATGATGAAACTTACGCACCAGTCGTATCATATACAACAATAAGAGCATTATTAATAGCAGCATTGCATCAAAAATTAAATGTAAAACATATTGATATTAACACCGCGTTCTTACATGGAGAGCTTGAGGAGGAAATATACATGTCACAACCAGAAGGTTTCGTTGAACCAAATTAGGAAAATAAAGTATGTAGGCTAAACAAAGCCATATATGGACTTAAACAAGCCGTGAGAGCGTGGCATAATAAAATTACAGAAACACTAAAAAAGATGAATTTCAGTCAGAGCAAATTTGACTCATGCCTGTTTACGCGAAAAAGGGGCGATAACACAACATACATAATAACATAAGTAAACGACATTTTAATTGCCGGAAAAGACGAAATAATAGAGGAAGTAATCGCAAACTTAAATAAAGAATACGAGCTAAAGAATTTAGGTGACATCAATAACTGCATATCCATGAACATTAAAAAAGTAAATAAGAGCTACATGATAAATCAAACTCAGAAAATAGAGGAATTAATCAATAAATTTAATTTGCAAGACGCAAAACCGTGTAGCACACCCATGGAAACAAATTACACACTCTTTAATGATGAGGATAACATTTAACAAACAACATATATTACAGACAAGCCATAGGAGCACTTCTATATTTAGCAACTATAAGCAGACCTGACATATGTGCAGCAGTAAACATTCTTAGTAGAAGAAATGAATCACCAAGACTGAAAGACTAGAATGCAGTAAAAAGAGTGATAAGATATTTAAAGACTACAAAAAATTATAGCCTAGTTCTAAGCGGAGAAGAGAAACCGATATTTGAAGTTTGTGCAGATGCAGGTTGGGGAGGAGATGTAGATTCACGAAAATCAACAAGTGGGAACCCATATATGTTAGGGGGAAATCCCATACAATGGTCGACCAAGAAACAATCATGCATTGCATTATCATCGGCAGAGGCCGAATATGTGTCAGCAGCAAATGCAGCAATTGAAATAAAGTAACTAGTCAATCTACTGGAAGAATTAAACCTAAAGCAAACCTTACTTATAAAGCTATATGAAGACAACCAGTCCACGATCAAGATGATATAATTAGAAAAGCACTCTAGTAAAACTAAACATATTGAAATTAGGTTCCACCTGATAAAACAGCTAAAGCAAGAAGAGACTATCAACCTAAAGTACTGTCCAACCAAATTGATGATAGCAGATCTGTTTACCAAACCTGTTTTTCAAACCCATAGAAGGAACTTAAATTTGCGTGACAGTGTAACTTCAGACATAAATCATCAAGATGCATAACTGTGCTAATAGTCTAAGATCCGGTGTATGGAATATATACCCTCATTTGTTATTTAATGATAACAAAGAATATATGTTAGATAATGTATAGATTGATACATTGCAAATAGGTTGCCTAGCTAAATCACGTGCCGATAATGTTAAACAATAAAGTGTTTAATTAAATTTTTTTTGATCAATTTCCTCGATTAGTTATTTATGAAAGTCGAGAATCAGCTGAGAGAACATACCCCGAGGAATTCAAAAGATAAGGGTTGCCTACTCTCGACTCTGCCCAACTATGGGGTTGCCAGGTATAAACAGGTAAGTAAGCGTTGTTAATATACCCTCATAAGTTATTTAATCGAATTACACATCAAATGAAAGCTTATTTTATTCCCATTCCAACCGTATTAGGTTGCCTTATCAAAAAGGTGCCTGAATCCATGGTTGCCTAGATTTAAGATGTTCAATTTTCTGCGTGAGCGTTGAGAGTGACAGAGAAGCGTTGCGAGCGCAATTCCATTTGACAGACAAAGATGCAGCGAGGCATAGATTAACATACAAGATCGGACAGTTCCATAGAGCGTAATGGTAATGCAATTGCGATTGCAGCGCCTTTAGTGATTATGGGGAAGAAACTTCCCTTTCTTATAATATTTTTGTTATTTAGCGTCTATCTTATTGTAATATTTCTTTTTTTAATGTTGCATGTTTACGTTTTCAACAGAATGTTACACCGATACATGAACATAGAATAGATATTTTATTCTATGTATCTAATATTTATTCTATGTTCATGCATGGATATATATATATATATATTGTACATGATGGGTGAACGATGTAAGCGCCGCGAAAAACAAGCTGAAATTTTCGTCTTGAATATTATACGTCAAGTAAATGTGATAGAATTGGATTTAAAACTATATAAAGGGATGGTGTAATGTAAAAATATACGAAATATTGCACTTTACAGGTCCCAAAAAATTTTATAAATATTCCCATTTGGTAGAAAATTTTTTACAGCTGATGTTTCATTAATTTATGAAGTTTAATATATTAAACAATCGTTGCAATAATCTTTCATAATTTACGCATTTTCACTTTGTCACAAATAATCGACGATCAAGAGACGAATAAAGGCGACGATCGTCTACCACAAGAAAGAAAGAATGAAGCGGTTTGCTTATTTTGCAATATTTCACGAAAGAAAATTGGTCAGCAAAAGACTTACGTAATATTCCCGAAGTGTGAAGCAACCGTTACCCAGCTTTAAAAAATTGCGTCTACATTAAATGATTCTGAGGTACTTGATAAACTTGAGAATGAAATTATCGCGTATCATCCAACTTGTTTCTCATCATATCAAGTACAGTTGAACGTCAAGTTGAGGAACATTCTGATACCGATTGGCATAAAGATCGAGAGATACACAAGTTAGCGTTTAACTGTCTTGCAACATTTATACAGCAAGAGATCATTAACAATCATAAAATAATGTACGTCACGCAACTATTATCCCGGTATAAGGCTTTGTTGTTGGAGTTTGCAGAGGGCAAGAAACGCCCTGAAGATGTTGCACTTTATCGGAGTGAATATCTTGAACAAAAAATATGCAAAGTTTTTGGCGACCGTCTCAAAATTGAAACATCTACTGGACTGCATAACAAAAAGATTATATACTTCAATAATATGGCCATACCATCACTGGCAAGTCAAGCTGTAGAATTAGAAGAAAAAGAGGACAGTAAGTTTCAAGAAGTCGCGTATGATTTGAGATATAGTGTTAAAAGTATGCCCAGCTGAAAGCTGCCGAGTCGTTTAACAGTAGATGATGTGTTAAAAGGAGAATGTGATATTCCAGAGCAACTTTATGAGTTTATGTACAATTTAATCGCAGGACCAGATATTTCTTCTGATGATTCAAATCAGATCTCTATTAAAATTAAGTCACTATGTAGTGGCATAATTTACATGACAGCAAAAGGTCGAGTTAAGCCTGATAAAAAATATAAATCTTGGATTGGCTATAAAGTCTCTAACTAATTCACGACAAGTTCTGACGATACTCAACAGATAGGGGCACACAATTGGGTATAATTTGGCTGAAGAGTTAGAGACAGAAATTACTTACACTACAATAGAACAAAATAAAGTCTTACCATCCGGTATCAAGGCAGTTCGTGGTCCAAGTGGTTTTGACAATTTTGATCGCTTCGTCGATACTACTTCCGGAAAAGACACCATGCATGACACCGTTGGTATAATATATCAATTTTTTACTGTTAACAATGAAGATTTGGATAATATTGGAGCTTCAACGTCGTCAACCCTTCAAGATCATAATGATGAATTAAGACCACCATCACGAAAAAGACGACGCTTCAATCAAGTTTCAAGAGAAATACGGCCATATTATCAAAAACTACTGCACCCATGGAATTATTTACCGTTGATTCCATTGTAGAGGGAATGGTCGCATGCCAATGTGCTGCTACAGATATTGACATTGAAAGGGATTTACTGTGGATGATGTCTTTAGCACGACTTGATTCAGTACCTATGTGGTTAGGATACAATTGCATGGTTACGACCGATGGTAGTCAAACTCAAACCATACATTATTTACCTCCAATCAATTCTCCGCCAACGTCATATGCTATAGTAAATTAAACGCTCATTATTGCAAATGAAATTGCTGAAGAGTGTAATGAAGAATTAATAATTGTCACGTACGACTTAGCCATAGCTAAAATGGCGATGCAAATACAGCAAAGTGAAAAGCCGAAATATAACAATATATTTATTAATTTGGGGGGCATTTCACACGCAGATGGCATTCTTTAAAGCCATTAGTAAATATATAGACTGCAGTGGATTAGTGGAAGTTTTGGTTCAAGCAGAGGTCTTAGCAGGAGGCTCAACCAATAGCTTTCTAGACAGCAAGCATTTTATTCGCTGCAAGCGTCTCCATCCATTGGCTTCCGCTGCACTACAAATCCTTCACTTCGAGCAGTATTCGTCTAAGCATGAATCAAATCCTGAGATACTTGACGAACTTTTACAGATTTTGAAGGATCAAATTGTAAATTGACTTACCTGAAGTACTGAGGGAAATCGTAGATGGCTACAAAGAATACTGCAAAAAAAACTTTGCTCTGTGAGCATGGGAAGACGGCTCAATACTATCTCCAGTACTGTGAGTTCATTAATTTGTTTCTTCGGTTTTCAAGAAGCATCCAGTGTAGTGATTTTGAGCTGTATATAGACTCCATTTACAACATGTCCGATTTGTTCTTTTCATTGACCCAGCCAAATTATGCCAGGTGGTCCATTATGTACGTCAACAATCTTATGAAGGCGCAAAACAGCAATTCGCGTGTGGTATCTGAATTTAGACGAGGAGCTTTTGGTATCCGACGTATCAAACCTGAATTCTCCCGATCACCCGTTGACTTGACGTTAGAACAGACCATTCACGCTGATGCCTCAAATCAATTAACATATAATCTTGCAGCAGAGTCTATATCAGCGCGACAAAGTTGGGCAGTTAGTCATAGCATAAGGACCAAAATTGTATCCACTGTTAAAGAAAATGTCGGTCTATCGCAAAAAGATGATACCTGTCAAGCCTTGCAGAAGAATCGAATCAAAAAGGATACGAAAGTCTACAGAGTGTCTTTACGACTATAAGAGATACGCTGAATCCTTTCGTTGAGAGTATAGATAAAAATATTCTGTTCAATATTTCAACTGGTAAGGCAGCATCTACTGAAGTTTGCGATTTTCTAATCAACGTTAAGTCGGTTGGAAATCAACAAAAACTGACATTTATTTCAGAATGCAATTCCACTCCCGGAAGGTTCGAAAGACCGATAAAGCGTAACAAAATCCAGAATTTCACTTCACAGTCTGTCGTCAAAGCTCAAACCAGCAAAGATAAAACTCAAAAGACCGTTCTTAAAATGGAACGAGACATCTTTGACCGATTACTTGCTATTAGTATTGAGAAAGACATCAACATAGAGTACTGTTTAACGTTTCCATTAGCGCCTGTGCCGCCTGCTCTTTTCTCGTGTACTGGTGACTTGCTAAAAACTGACAAATCCAAATTAGCTCAAATATTAACGTCTAACGTCGAAACAGTTGATTCTACTGGTATCGATATTGAAATAATAGACGGTTTTTATTACCTGTATATTATCGGATCATCTATGCCGCAGGCATTTGACAAGATTGGTGAATCGATCTTAATAAAATTGTGCTCAAGTAATGCCCCTGAAATACACATAATTTTTGATTGACACATTACGCCCTCTATCAAAGACTGTGACCGGCAAAGTCGACTGGAGTTCGATAGACCGTATGTCATCCAAGGACCTCTTCAACCAAGACCTAGCGATTTTCTCGGAAATCTCAAAAATTACCGTTTCAAAGAAGCCCTGATACAATTCTTGGCTAATTACTGGGAAAATGATAATCTACTTTCAATAATCCAAAACAAAAAAAATTTTATAACAGTTGGAGAACACTGTTTTTCTTACTATACTGTCGGAAAACGCGTCGTGAAACTTGAAGAAGAAGATTATTTATGTCAACATGAAGAGGCAGATACGCGGATAATGTTTCATATATCAAAAGCGCCACCTAATTCGAAAATATTGGTCAAAGCAAATGATACCGATGTCTTGGTAATTTTACTGGCCACTATCCACAAAATTCCGCAGACTCAATTTTGGTTGGCGGGTTCATCATCAAAGAAAAGCAATAAGAAAGATCTTCATTGCATTAACTGTACTGAGCTTGCAATGAAATTGGGTTCTACTTTATGCCTGGGTCTACCAGCTTTCCACGCATTTACGGGCTGTGATTACACAACGGCTTTTTATAATAAAGGGAAAGTCAAGCCTTATAAAATATTTTCAAGACGAACGGATTTCCAGGAAATATTCTCATCATTGACCGATCCAGAAGATGTACTCCTAGAAGATAAAATTCAACCTGTTCAGGAGTTTACTGCCCTTCTTTATGGGATCAAGCAATGTTATAATATCAATGACGCTAGATATCAACTGTTCCAAAAAACATATTCAATGAACAAAGACAAAGAACATTTCATGAAGAAGATTAAAGGCATGGACTCCAATATGATACCACCGTGCTGGATCTCACTGAAACAGAAAATTTTGCGCACAATATATGTTAATTCTATGTGGCTTCATGCAACCGATACATGCTGCGTTAAAGTCAGTCCTGAAGATTGTGGTTGGTTTTTGGATGGTTATTTGAAGCCTACGTGGTTTAAAGGGGACCCAACATCCTTACAAGTTAACGACGTATTAAGAGAATCGAGAAACAGAGAAAACGATAAAGAATTAGAATTAGATTGTGACATCGGCACTTCTGACGATTCTGAATATGAATAAGTGTTTTATATAAAACCTTTGTATTTTGCTATTGATAAATTTATGTATTAAAATAAAAATATTTATATCATTATGTGGTATTTTATTTAACTTTTATCAGTATTTAATCCGCGCTTAAACGATCGAAAAAATCTCCTTTTCAAAAACGGACATTTTGAACGGAAAAACCTATTATTTCATAATTATGTATTGAATAAAGATTGATAAATGAATGTGTGAGTAAAAAAATATTTGATATCATCTTTAATATTTACACTATCGGAGAAATCTTAAAAAAGAATTCTCTGCATCTTTGTCTGTCAAATGGAATTGCGCGCGCAACGCTTCTCTGTCACTCTCAACGCTCACGCAGAAAATTGAACATCTTAAATCTAGGCAACCATGGATTCAGGCAACATTTTGATAAGGCAACCTAATACGGTTGAAATGGGAATAAAATAAGCTTTCATTTGATGCGTAATTCGATTAAATAACTTATGAGGGTATATTAACAACGCTTACTTACCTGTTTATACCTGGCAACCCCATAGTTGGGCAGAGTCGAGAGTAGGCAACCCTTATCTTTTGAATTCCTCGAGGTATGTTCTCTCAGCTGATTCTCGACTTTCATAAATAACTAATCGAGGAAGTTGATCAAAAAAATTTAATTAAACACTTTATTGTTTAACATTATCGACACGTGATTTAGCTAGGCAACCTATTTGCAATATATCAATCTATACATTATCTAACATATATTCTTTGTTTTCATTAAATAACAAATGAGGGTATATATTTCTTATATTGGATCTCGTACTATAAAAATAAACTAATTTCTTCATTTATATAAACAATACATCGTTTCAATTTAGCCATAAATCTCTTTATTATACTAATGCATTTGACCTTGAAATTCCTATAAAGATAATGACTTGTTGAGTGGCTAAATTGAGACTCATAAACTACAGTGAACTGATTTATTGTTATTGTTATGTTATCTTGTAATGTAAACATTTTCTTTCTTCCTGAACATGTAGCTAATCCAGAAAAGAGGCATATAAAAATGCTCTCTTATTTACAATCTATATGGTGTGAATTAAAAAACTAAAAATGTTACCGCTTCTTCATTTAATCTACATAATAGTCTACAATTTCTTTAATTAAAGGAGGTATACAAAGTTGTGCATTAGAGAATACAATTTTCTACAAAGATAAAGTGAATAATATACTCAACTAATACGTATTGGATTAAAAGTAAAACGTGGATTTACACGATAAACGGATAAGTATCCTGATAAAGGGTAAATCCCAATTTACATTACATACTAACACCTGTTTAATGGGATTGAATATCCTATCAATTCATCTAAAACTATTATTTGAAATAAGCAACATGGAAGTGGATTATTTTAACTTACCGTAATCTCCAACTAATCAAAAACTAAATTTTTACATTATCTAATTAAAAAAAAATTCATAAAATGGCTTCTCTTACAGCAGGCAGCTGACAACAATGTGACAACAGGTACTCCAACATTCAAACAAAGATATTATGTCTAAGTCTAGTGTCACGTGTAAAACTCCTTTCCGCCAAAAATGGCGCAATATTTCAAAAATTTTATCAACTAGTCGAAGGGTTATCAACTACTAACATGGTCACCATATTTCTGTTTGGGTTGTTTGGTATTATAAACATAGAAAAAATTATCACATTAGGATTATGATTTCAGGAATTATTAATAAAAATATGAAAATGTAATTTAATATTAGAAGCTCTAAATGTTTAATGTTTATATAATTCAAAAACGTATCATCAAAATGGCTTAAAATGTCGTATCAAGGTATAGTTTGAATCGAAGGTTTAAAGTATCTTATCAAAGTATCTTATTAAAGTGTCTGCGTTTTAGCTGAATTCTATGTAAACATTGATTTACCAAAACCAAGTTTTTATTATTAAAATCCTGGAAAACGCATAAACATTGTTACCTTTTAAATACGAGTCAATGAGTTTCCATTTAATATTACTGGTAGTTTTTGTTCTTGTACTGATCTTAGCCAGTTGCCTCAGATTGTAGATTTAAACATATTATAAATTTTCCACCATTTTCTTTATTTCCCATCATATTTAAAGCAAACACAATTTTATCTTATAAATTAATAATAGATAGATTTGCAAATTATTTTTTATGTTCATTTTTTCTCATCCCAAAATAGTTCACATTTCATTTCACCTGCCTTTCAATTAGAAAACAGGTTTAAACTGTTTTTGATACTCTACAGTACAGGTGCATTATACAAAAACTTTACCAAACAGACACTTTTAAAATTGGCGCACGGATGTTTTTGTATCAGATTGAAAAGTCAAGTCAGAAAATTCTTTACTTAGCTGTAAAAGTAATTTTAATTAGCTAGAGCTATTATTTTAACCAAAGTGATAATTCCAGAATAGCACACGCCTGTTTTGGATGGCTGAAATTGTCAAATTGTATTTTTTAAATCCAGTCTCACATTTGTTTCTTGTACTTATGATGAGATTTAAAGACCTTTAGAGTATTATAGATTTAAGACCTATAACGAGATTTTAAGTTTTTGTTAAACTTTTAAAGAAAATAGGACCCAAAAATTTTTTTCCACCCACATCATCGTCTAAAGACAAAGAGTAAAGGTCTGCACGGGCCAAAATTTCCAGGCCCGGGCCCGACCCGACTCATAGAAAAAAATTCGGCGCGGCCCGGTAAAAAACTTAAAAGTTCGGCCCGAGCCTGGCCCTGAAAAAAGTTAAAATCTCGGCCCGAGTGAATATCACAAAACATTCATTTTTACGTAGATTTGATTAAAAATTTGTCTCTTACGAGGAGTTCTGACTATAAATATTTATCTTAACTTTTTCTTTTATGTTTATAATCTTTATTATTTATAGAAGTGCCACAGGCTGCGATATTTATTTTTTTAATAAATCTCTATCTTTTGTATGCAAATGTTTCATTTATCATTAATATTGTTAATCCATATTCCATGTATTGAAGTGTTAAAAATCTGAAAAATGCTATACAGTAAAATCTTTTTAGACGGAACTGCATAGAAAAGAAAAAAAATGCGTTATAGAGAAGTTCCCTTCTTAGCAAGTGTAAATATAATATATATATTCTTTTCTTACTTATTACTATATTAATTTTGCACGGAGCAACACGTTTTTCAGTTTAAAACAGGGTTCTGTCATAGGCAGGTTCTTTTTCACACGTTTTACTATATTTTAATTTAGCTCTATTTTAATGAGAGTAGAAATACACTATTCTTATAAAAGAATAAATTGTAATGTTTAAGTGTAGAATAATGGCGATTTTAAAATGTATGCATTTTTTGAAAAAAATTTTGGTCCAGGCCTAATTTTACTGACCTTTGAATGGACAAGGCTACGCTGAGACAATGATTTTCATGCGGGCTAGGTCAAAACTAGGACTGGAAATTTTGGCCTGTGAAAACTAGGAATGAAAACAGTCCCGGCTCTGTACAGAAAAAATAAGTTGGGCCTGCCCCGGCCGGCCGGAAAAGAGGGGAGACCAGGCCCGGCCCGAGTGCCGTGAATGAAAATCGGCCCGAGCCCGACCCGTGCAGATCTCTTCAAAGAGGCATGTGATATCACTTACTTTTATGTCTGACGAGTTTTAGATTATATCTTCAATCCATTTACAGCTAGTTGTTTTTGATCAGATATTATTCTATCAAAAACAGTTTTAATGTCTTAAAAAATCCTTATGTTGATTAAAAATTTTAAATGGTGCACTTTCAATAATTCATTCATTCATTCATATTTTTCTTGACAGTTAAGAAAACAATATTTAAATAATCTTCTATCTGCAATTAATACTGACGTCACACTGTTCTCATGTATAGTCGCATTGGAGCTGTAGCTTCGAGCCTTAGTCGCGACAGCTTAAGCAAATGTGATTCAGTTTTAAATATCTTTGTTTCTGTCGAAATGCACTGAATCACTGAAGTCTATAATGCATACAGCACTTTAGAAATTACTTGAGCAGACAACTTATTCATTGCAGCCATTAATTACGCCTCTCAAATGTGCATTGCTCTAAATTCTTCCTCGTTACGGAATTTTACTGCATAATTAAATTTAGCATAGTACTTCGTTTCATCTATCTTTACAGTTTTCAAATGTGTTTGTATAAATGGTTTCATAGATATGAAAAACTACATCACGAATGAATAAACAATATAAAATATTTCAATTTACTAGAAAATGAGTTCTTTGAACATTGAATAAATTTTGTTTCATAATTTTATTTCCATTTTTATTTTCTTCTATAAACATAAAAAGAAAGTATTGGAATCTTGAAAATTTTTGACTTTCATCTATCATTACAGGTTTTCAAATGCGTTTGTATGGTTTCATAGATATGAAAAATTACTTCACTAATGAATGAATAATATAAAAACTTCAATTTATTAGAAAATGAGTTCTTTAACCATTGAATAAATTTTATTTCATAATTTTTATTTCCATTTTTATATTCTTCTATATACATAAAAAGAAAATATTGGAATCTTGAAAAATTTTGACTTTCATCTATCAAATGTGTTTGTTTTCAAATGTGTTTGTATAAATGTTTCATAGAAATGAAAAATTACTTCACTAATGAATAAATAATATAAAATATTTCAATTTACTAGAAAATGAGTTCTTTGAACATTGAATAAATTTTGTTTCATAATTTTTATTTCCATTTTTATTTCCTTCTATATTCATAAAAAGAAAGTATTAGAATCATGATTTTTTTTTACTTTTATATATTTTTACAGGTTTTCAAATGTGTTTGTATAAATGGTTTCATAGATATGAAAAATTACTTCACTAATGAATAAACAATATAAAATATTTCAATTTACTAGAAAATGAGTTCTTTAATCACTGAATAAATTTTGTTTCATATTTTTTTATTTCCATTTTTATTTTCTTCTATAAACATAAAAAGAAAATACTGGAATCTTGAAAAATTTTGACTTTCATCTATCATTACGGGTTTTTAAATGTGTTTGTATAAATGTTTCATAGAAATGAAAAATTACTTCACTAATGAATAAACAATACAAAATATTTCAATTTACTAGAAAATGAGTTTTTTAATCATTGAATAAATTTTATTTCATAATTTTTATTTCCATTTTTATTTTCTTCTATATTCATAAAAAGAAAGTATTGGAATCATGATTATTTTTTACTTTTATTTTTATTACAGGTTTTCAAATGTGTTTGTATAAATGTTTTCATAGATATGAAAAATTACTTCACTAATGAATAAACAATATAAAATATTTCAATTTACTATAAAATGAGTTCTTTAATCACTGAATAAATTTTGTTTCATAATTTTTATTTCCATTTTTATTTTCTTCTATATACATAAAAAGAAAGTATTGGAATCATGAAAAATTTTAACTTCATCGGTCCTTCGTAAATTTATATGTTTTGGGATGTCATGAACATGATTTGACTATTTTTGGAAAATGTCTGCTTGTCTATAGTCTGCGTGTTACACAAGTTTTGTGGCCGCTCAATCGCAAAAATTATTGCACGGAAATTCATCAAACTTCACATTCTGTAAGACCTTGACTACCTTGATAGATGATTATTAAGCTTGGCTGGCGCTGTTGTACTGTGATATTCACGATTTCTGCTATAGTTATATCTCAAGAACTAATGCACAGTATTTCGTCCAATCGAATATTTTATTATACCTTGTCATAAATAAATACTGATTTAAATTTGACAATGGTCACTCAAGAGGTAACACTGATATCCTGTTTTTATTTTAAGATGGTCCACATTCAATTGATGCAATTTAGCGAGCGTGGTTTGCAGTATCGTTAATTCTATTTCGTACAGCTCATACATTTTTCACTACTGTTGCCAGAAAATCTCTTTGTATCAAAATTTGGCTGTGGACCTGATTACGGAATGTTAACCCTATGCTTTTCACGATGAACTTTGTCGCTGTATCTCATTTTCTATTGTGTAGAAATGCTCCAAATTTTATATTTGAGTTTAACGATTACAGATGTGCATGTTGATGTAACTTTAAATTTTAATACTCAACAGGGAGCGCTGTTTTCTGTTCTTCTTTTAATTGACTTATCACAGACATATATTATGCTTTATATTCATAATTGCTGTTGCTATTATAAATAAATACTAGATAGTACCCGTTAAGATTTGACAGTAAATAACTTGAATGTTTCATTAGAAAAATTTTTAAATTTTTAATTAATTGCTTTTAAATTCATTATTGAAATCGTGACAAATTTCTATATTCCATAAGTGATTCCTATTTCTTTAAGGCGATAGATGGTGCTGTCAGTCTGACCTATTCAATGAAGTGAAAGAATTTTAAGTTTATAACTTACAGCCAATTATGCTTGCTTTTTATCAGAAATTTAATTTAAAATATTGGGTAGAGCATTTATTTTTATTTACAACGTTCTCATTTTTTTTTTTCGAAAAAATAACAATATTTATTTTTATTTATTTTTATTTTTTTAAGTACACGACCATTAAAAGCTGCTAGGAATTTAATTTTTATCAGTCTCATTCGCTAAAAGCCTAAATTTGAAACCTGATGTAACTAACAATTTATAATATATATTTTTTATTACTTGAATTTTATTTTACATTTTTATGCATTTTTTAAATATTAAACCATGGATATCAAGGTAATTTCTTTTATAGTTCTTATATGAATATTTTTCTTTTTTTCATTTTCTTTTTTCTTCTTTATGGAAAACAAAGGCAAACTTTTCTTTATAACATGTTCTAGATAATGGTCAGAAAAAATAAAAATTTGTAGATCAGCTCAATTTATTGTCTGAGCGAAGCGAAGGCTAATACTCAACGCAATATTACAGCTACGATTGATAGTAAGGCCATGTCCTACTAAAAAAAAAGCCCCAATAAAAACTTTCGTCAAGCATAACTCAAAAAATATTTGCCGTATTTCGTTTCTGATTGCACCAGAAGGTACCTATGAGAGTCGCCTACTGAATGCACCTACTATGAAAAATAAGCTCCAAACCGCTTAAAAATTATATAAAAAAAACTGATAAAAAAGCAAAATTTATCTGCATACGTCACAGATATTTGTTGTGCGTCACTTTCACTGGTAGATGTTTTCTTAGACAACTGGTTTGAACACATGGAGTAAATAATTAAAAAAAAAACGCACGCATTAATAATGAAGTGCCATAAAAAAATTAAATGTAATCAAACAGGAAAAGAAATCTGTTTGTTATTCCACTAAAAAGTAAAAAGGCATAAAAATTTTAATTTGAGATTTTGCGATAATCTTTCAATAGCATTTTTTAATAGCCAAAAGCATATTTTATATTTCGCGTGTGAAAATTAGAAACAATTATATGATGTTTAATAAAATAGTTTGCTTTATAGCATCATTTTTTCTTTTTTTCTTTATTTTTTTAGGGTTTCGTACATCTGACAAAACCCTATTCGTCTCGCTCCTGTCTGTCTGTCTGTCCGACTATCACAAAGCCCGTTCTCAGAAACTATACATGTTGGAGACTTGAAATTTTGCATACTTATAGCTGAAGACCACATATCATACGACAAATCATAAAATTTTGAAAAAGTCGTACATTTAATCCTTTGAGCTCCACATGTGTATTTTAAATAATTCTTTCCAATTGAGCCTTAATTAGGTTGGAGGCGTGAAATTTTGCATACTTATAGCTGAACACCTCACATCAAATGGCAAACTATAAAATTTTGAAAAAGTCGTCCATTTAATCCTTTGAGCTCCAACATATGTATTTTAAACAATTATTTCTAAGTGAGCCCTACTTAGGTTGGAGGCGTGAAATTTTGCATACTTATAGCTGAACACCTCACATCAAATGACAAACTACAAATTTAAAAAAGTCGTACATTTAACACTTCGGGCTCCCACATGTGTACTTTAAACAATTCTTTCTAAGTGAATACCTAATTAGGTTGGAGGCGTGAAATTTTGCATTCTTATAGCTGATCACATCACATCAAACTACAAATCATAAAATTTTGAAAAAGTCGTACATTTAACCCTTTGAGCTCCCACATGTGTATTTTAAACAATTCTTTCTAAGTGAGCCCTAATTAGGTTGGAAACGTGAAATTTTGCATACTTATAGCTGAACACCTCACATCAAATGACAAACTATAAAATTTTGAAAAAGTCGTACATTTAACCCTTCGGGCTCCCACATGGGTACTTTAAGCAATGCTTTCTAAGGGAATACCTAATTAGGTTGGAGGCGTGAAATTTTGCATTCTTATAGCTGAACACCTCGCATCAAATGACAAACCATAAAATTTTGAAAAAGCCGTACATTTAACCCTTTGAGCTCCCACATGTGTATTTTAAACAATTCTTTCTAAGTGAACCCCTACTTACGTTGGAGGCGTGAAATTTTGCATACTTATAGCTGAACACCACATTCATACGACAAATAATAAAATTTTGAAAAAATCGTGCATTTAACCCTTTCGGCTCCCACATGCGTAATTTAAGCAATTCTTTCTAACTGAGAAATTGGAGATTTGAAATTTTGCATACTTATAGCAGAACATCTGAGACCAGAGGACAAATCATAAAATCTTGAAAAAGTCTTACGTTTAACCCTTTGAGCTACCACATATGTATTTTAAGCAATTCTTTCTAAGAGAGACCCTAATTAAGTTGGAGACATGAATTTTTGCAGCTGAATACCTCAGACCACACGGCAAATCATAAAATTTTCAAAAAGTCTTATATTATTTACCCTCCGAGCTCTAACTTGGGTATTTTAAGCAATTTTTCTAACCTCCGCCCTTTTCACCCGGGGAGCACTTTTCCAACTTTTGCCGACACCCCTTTGACCATTCTTTCATATTATGTACCATAGCCTTACATATTTTAGTCCCACTTTTTACCGCCAGGGGCGCTTCTTATCTCGTGTGCTATCGGCCCAATCCCCTCGACTAATATATCTACGGATAGTCTATAAAACGGAGTTTCGTTCGGATAGATAGAATGGAGTGCGCCCCTGGTTGCGAAATGTGGAGCTAAGAGATTTTTCAAAAGGATAAAGTGTTTTGAAAGGAATTTTAAACGAAACCCTCTATGCGATCTGTGATCACACTTACCTACTTGTTCACTATATTTATGCATACTATAAAGTGAGTATAAATGCTACAGTTCATATACAGGGCTTCAAAAATGAATTCGTTAAGGTTACTGAGTATGAGCATAAATTGCTTAAAGGTGGGTTTTAAAGGAGTTATGCATTTTTACGCTGAACTGAATTTAGTGTATTAAGAAATATTTGCAGAATATAGATAAAATGATATACAGGGCCACGCAAAGAGTTTGATACGTGGCCGTCTATGGGTGATAATTTCTGGAAATGTAATTTCAGTAGTTTTAAGCGTGCTTTAGTTTGAATTAAATTTTAGCTAAATAGTGGCATGTAATAAAGGTACTAGGTAAACTACAGGGCTGTACAAAAGTATTCAAGTATGTTTCCATCTATTAGTATAAATTGCTGAAAAATGAATTTCAACCTGTTATGGATTTTCTTGCTAAACTAAATTTTCCCATTATATAGAATATATATCAACATACAGATCGAATACAGGGCTGTTCAAAAGAATTGGAATACATATTTGGCTATGGGGGGTAACTACTGAAATCAGATTTTTAAATGTTTACTTAGTTGTCTTATTTACCTTATTTCCCTAAGTAACGAAGTTTCGTTAAAGCTTTCAGGGACTGTTGGAAAGTGTTTCATAATCTATGCTGTACGCATGATTTTTCTTACTTGTTTTAATGTTTGTTTTATGTTGTATGTTAAATTTTGAAATTAATTTTTCAGAACAAACATCCTTGAAATTCTGGGCAACGCCGGAAACTTTAGTTTGTAGCAGATAAATGGCTTCTGTATTTGTACATCTGTGCTAATATTATAAAGCGATATAATATTATAAAGTGTATAATATTAATAATGTTTGCGCGTTTGTGTGGTGTTAAGTCTGAAACTACATAGCCAACTTAAAAAAATGTTGGTGGCCATTTCTGCTCCGAAGAAAAGACTATGTTTTATGTCAGTGCAACAGCCTACATCACTGCAGGAGCAAAAAAATTCTAAAATTGCGATTTCTGTGATAGTGATTGGGTTAGAAACTTTAAATTCGCTGTTATGGTTACTTTTAAGATGTAAATACTCGTTATGAACGCTCTCTAAAAGGTTCGAAAATTAAATTTGACAGATAAACGTAAAAATTTCTAGAAAGGTTCTAAATTATGATTTATTTGGAATACGGAAATTTCTGGGATACTGTTGAGGTTAGAAACTAGAACTTTGGCATGGCAGTAATTTATATGATGTAAAGGCTCGTTGTAGAGTGAATTCTAAAAAATCGAACGGCTAAACAAAGCGAAAAAAAAAAGATCTAAAGATGATCTGAGTAACAAAGTACATGGAATTGTTAGGAATATAAACATGAAAATTGACATGGCTGTATTTATCATGACGTAAATTCTCGCAATAGAACAGTTTCTAAAAATATCGCTATATAAAACACTGCAGAAACATAAAACGTTCGAAAATTTTCTATTTCTGTGTTACTCCTGAGCCCAAAACATTGAAATTTTGCTTCGGGTTAGTTTTAAAATTTAAAATTGTCTGTGTGAATTTTTTCGAAAAAACTTTCAATCTAAAAAGATGAAATGAACGGAAAGCGTTCTCAATTAACATTAATTTGGAATTATTAGGTATAGAAAATTTAAATATTTCATAATGCCGCATTTCCTCCACAAAACCTGCAATTTAAATGCAACAAAACAGATAGATACCCACCTAGCATTAAATAAATTGTGTAAATATTAAATAAAGACCTGTATGAAACAGTGAGTGGGTTGCCCGAAAGTACTTGTTAAAGTGTTCCTTCTCTAGGCTTTTCTCTTTCTCGCCAAAGGCACTAACAGCGGGAAGTGCCGTTTTAAATTTGATATGAATTATTTTCTGATTCCTTTTTCTAGCGATTTTATCATAAGGTCATATTCTCAATTGTCATTAGTAGATTTTTTTGTATATTAACTTATTCTGGTGAAATTTCGAAATCGGGTTCATATGGGCGTATTTTAGCTTGCATGATTTGCTGAAAAAATATGTATGGATTTGTAAATTACTTCAAATGACACTTTGACAGCTCAAAGGTTATGCAGACGATATATTCCGATCTTGTGTCATACTTTATGTTGCAATCATTGCCGATTTCTTTTATTTAATATATGCTAAATACAGCTCAACTTGTGCAGAATATGTTTGAAAACAAAACAATACAGCGTATGTAGTGGCCAGCAAGCACTCATAATTTAAATCCGATCGAGCGTATCTAAAACAGACTCTAACGATGCATTGCATGCCACTATTGATGTGTTCGGTACGTTGATACTACATCAGATTTAGAAGAGAGAATTCCTTAATTCTTATCCACAACCTCATTGCATGCGTGGAAAACAGATATTGTACAATATTAACTTTTCCGGGGGAGCACACACTATATAAAGTATAGTCCATTCTTTTCAAACATCATATATTTGTCATTTAAAGTTACTCAAATTGGTGCGGAGCGTCTGATTGTGCTTTTGACATCATTTTATACAGTTACAATTACGATTTATATCGTAATATAATATATAATATAATATAATATAATCAAATATTCAATTTGACAGATAAAGGTAAAAATTACTAGAAAGGTTCTAAATTATGATTTATTTGGAATACGGAAATTTCTGGGATACTGTTGGGGTTAGAAACTAGAACTTTGGGATGGCAGTAATTTATATGATGTAAATGCTCGTTGTAGAATGAATTCTGAAAAATCGAAAGACTAAACAAAGCGAAAAAAAAAAGATCTAAAGATGATCTAAGTAACAAAGTACATGGAATTGTTAAGAATATAAACATGAAAATTGACATGGCTGTATTTATCATGACGTAAATTCTCGCAATAGAAGAGTTTCTAAAAATGTCGCTATATAAAACACTGCAGAAACAAAAAACGTTCGAAAATTTTCTATTTATGTGTTACTCCTGAGCCCAAAACTTGAAATTTTGCTTCAGGTTAGTTTTAAAATTTAAAATTGTCTCTGTGAATGGTTTCTAAAAAACTTTAAATCTAAAAACATGAAATGAACGGAAAGCGTTCTCAATTAACATTAATTTGGAATTATTAGGTATAGAAACTTTAAATATTTCATAATGCCGCATTTCCTCCACAAAACATGCAATTTAAATGCAGCAAAACAGATAGATACCCACCTAGCATTAAATAAATTGTGTAAATATTAAATAAAGACCTGTATGAAACAGTGAGTAGGTTGCCCGAAAGTACTTGTTAAAGTGTTCCTTCTCAAGGCTTTTCTCTCTCTCGCCAAGGCCACTAACAACGGGAAGTGCCGTTTTAAATTTGATATGATTTTTTTTCTGATTCCTTTTTCTAGCGATTTTATCATACGGTCATATTCTCAATTGTCATTAGTAGATTTTTTTGTATATTAACTTATTCTGGTGAAATTTCGAAATCGGGTTCATATGGGCGTATTTTAGCTTGCATGATTTGCTGAAAAAATATGTATGGATTTGTAAATTACTTCAAATGACACTTTGACAGCTCAAAGGTTATGCAGACGATATATTCCGATCTTGTGTCATACTTTATGTTGCAATCATTGCCGATTTCTTTTATTTAATATATGCTAAATACAGCTCAACTTGTGCAAAATATGTTTGAAAACAAAACAATACAGCGTATGTAGTGGCCAGCAAGCACTCATAATTTAAATCCGATCGAGCGTATCTGAAACAGACTCTAACGATGCATTGCATGCCACTATTGATGTGTTCGGTACGTTGATACTACATCAGATTTAAAAGAGAGAATTCCTTAATTCTTATCCACAACCTCATTGCATGCGTGGAAAACAGATATTGTACAATATTAACTTTTCCGGGGGAGCACACACTATATAAAGTATAGTCCATTCTTTTCAAACATCATATATTTGTCATTTAAAGTTACTCAAATTGGTGCGGAGCGTCTGATTGTGCTTTTGACATCATTTTATACAGTTACAATTACGATATAAAATAATTTAATCAATAATTCAATTTGACAGATAAAGGTAAAAATTACTAGAAAGGTTCTAAATTATGATTTATTTGGAATAAGAAAATTTCTGGAATACTGTTGGGGTTAGAAACTAGAACTTTGGGATGGCAGTAATTTATATGATGTAAATGCTCGTTGTAGAATGAATTCTGAAAAATCGAAAGACTAAACAAAGCGAAAAAAAAAAGATCTAAAGATGATCAAAGTAACAAAGTACATGGAATTGTTAAGAATATAAACCTGAAAATTGACATGGCTGTATTTATCATGACGTAAATTCTCGCAATAGAACAGTTTCTAAAAATGTCGCTATATAAAACACTGCAGAAACAAAAAACGTTCGAAAATTTTCTATTTCTGTGTTACTCCTGAGCCCAAAACCTTGAAATTTTGCTTCAGGTTAGTTTTAAAATTTAAAATTGTCTCTGTGAATGGTTTCTAAAAAACTTTAAATCTAAAAAGATGAAATGAATGGAAAGCGTTCTCAATTAACATTAATTTGGAATTATTAGGTATAGAAACTTTAAATATTTCATAATGCCGCATTTCCTCCACAAAACATGCAATTTAAATGCAGCAAAACAGATAGATACCCACCTAGCATTAAATAAATTGTGTAAATATTAAATAAAGACCTGTATGAAACAGTGAGTAGGTTGCCCGAAAGTACTTGCTAAAGTGTTCCTTCTCAAGGCTTTTCTCTCTCTCGCCAAGGCCACTAACAGCGGGAAGTGCCGTTTTAAATTTGATATGAATTTTTTTTCTGATTCCTTTTTCTAGCGATTTTATCATACGGTCATATTCTCAATTGTCATTAGTAGATTTTTTTGTATATTAACTTATTCTGGTGAAATTTCGAAATCGGGTTCATATGGGCGTATTTTAGCTTGCATGATTTGCTGAAAAAATATGTATGGATTTGTAAATTACTTCAAATGACACTTTGACAGCTCAAAGGTTATGCAGACGATATATTCCGATCTTGTGTCATACTTTATGTTGCAATCATTGCCGATTTCTTTTATTTAATACATGCTAAATACAGCTCAACTTGTGCAGAATATGTTTGAAAACAAAACAATACAGCTTATGTAGTGGCCAGCAAGCACTCATCATTTAAATCCGATCGAGCATATCTAAAACAGACTCTAACGATGCATTGCATGCCACTATTGATGTGTTCGGTACTTTGATACTACATCAAATTTAGAAGAGAGAATTCCTTAATTCTTATCCACAACCTCATTGCATGCGTGGAAAACAGATATTGTACAATATTAACTTTTCCGGGGGAGCACACACTATATAAAGTATAGTCCATTCTTTTCAAACATCATATGTTTGTCATTTAAAGTTACTCAAATTGGTGCGGAGCGTCTGATTGTGCTTTTGACGTCATTTTATACAGTTACAATTACGATATAAAATAATTTAGAGTTTCATTTTCTATTTTACTTTTAACATATTGCGTACTTACAATTTTATATCCATGCATGTCTGTCTTGCATGGTTTGCTTTCCCATTTTTTAAACAGTGTATACGAATTTATATATAAGATTTTGTAATTCTACGACTCGTTTATTTTCATCATCTCAATTTATCGCAGTATATGGGCAATTAAAGATAACATCTCACTTTCTTTGCTTCCACATGTTATTATTAAATCTATGTTCTCAGCAATATCGCTCAGACTAATCCCTCAAAGGGAAGTCCTAGTTTAATTGATAATTACATGCAAAATATTTTAGCATAAATATCTTAGATAAAAAATTATTCTTATTATTTTTTTAAATATTGTTCGATGTTAAATTTCATTTAATTATAAAGCATTCAAATAATACTAATAATAAAATAAAAATCATATAACTTCTCTTCTAATAAAAAATGTCATTATTGAAATAAATTATAGCCCAAAACATTACAGAAACAATTTTGCCGGGCGTTGGGCTCGAACCTGTGCCCTCTACAAAAATTCAGAGCTCTAAACTGCTGCTTTAGATCGCTCCGCCGCCAGTAACTGGATCTGCTTTTCTCTAAATTGAAGAGGTCCGAAAAAAAGTTGACGCATGCACAGATGTGCCGAATTCAATCTACATAAATTTTAACCTTTGCGTTTTAATATATATGATGATATTAAAATGGTATAGAAAAAAGTTTGCGATGACCAGTGCATACGTTTGAATACAAATCTATAACAAGTTCTTTTTTAATGCATTAAAAGTAAAACAAGAAAACAAAGTGCATTCTTTAACGAAAGAGCAAAACCTTTAGTTGTGTAAATCACCTTAAAAATCGAAGAATTGTGGAATGTCAAAAACCTGTCAAAAAGGGGAGAAAGACCTGTCAAAAAGTTCAGAAATTGTCGAAAAGTGTAAAAAATCTTATAGCTTTTTTTTAGCATTCATAAGTGATATTTTATATTACATCAACCTAAAAACTGATTAAATAACAATTTATATCTAATATAAATAATTTATTTAGTTCTATTATAATTAAGTTGTAATAAAATTATATATCATAATTCAAATTATTTGTCAATTATCATGCTAGGAAAAATAGCTAAAAATATTGAAACTACTATTGAATACATTTTACAAAGTACTATTTATATCTTTATTACTATTAAGTGTTCAGCTTGTTATAAAAAAAAATTAGCAATCTAATTTATGCTTTTTTTTTAAATCTTATGTAAAGCTAAAGTGGCCACTATTCAATTGCTAATCATAAGTTACCTGGTTTTTTAATGATTCTAAATGTTTGTTTTTGAACATAAACATTAGATATAAACCACAATTGCAACACAAATGTTCTCTGAGTAATTAACTGAATTATAATATGAAATCAATATAATTAAACGTTCTTTAAATCAATAACTTAAAAGAAGATGGTTTGTTATTTTCCATATTTACACATATATAGCATATCTTCATTTTATTATGTTAGTTTCAGTTTAATTATTTAGAACAATTTATTTGTTAAATTTTATTTTTATACGTTATAAAATAGTGCTCTTTTTTTTTTTTTTTTTTTTTTTTTTTGAGCATATTATTGTAAGTTTGTAGCTGCAAGACTAGCCTTATTAATCCTTAATCATTTGTTTGTGGAATGTGCATTTGCAAGCAAAGAACAGGTGTAACCTTTTTTCGAATTCTATTAACCTGTACCTGTACCTGGCACCTGCCTGAGTAGAAGAATGTAATCAGGTCAGTATTGTGCAATTACTTTACATAATCAGTTTGGAAAACTAGCCTGTGCTTTATAGAACTATTTAGTCTTACTTTCTTAAAACTTAAGCTATTTCTAAGAGAAAAATTGTTTAATCTGTGGTGGCATATTTTTATCCAGAATTCTTGTTTTGTTAATATTGTGTATTAAGTCTGTTTCTGTGGTACAGATTTTTACATTAAGTCATGGATAAGTGATTTCTTCTGTGTAAAAGACGGAAATAAAACTTATAGAAAATGCAAAAGATGTGGACACACTATGGCCAATAGAGTTCGCAGAATGAAAGGTCATTCAGCAAAATGCAAAGATGCAGAGCATGTGCAAGAGAAAAGAAAATATTATGTAAATAAAGAACAAGAACATCTGCACATGGAAATTGATATTGAAAGTCCAGAGAACAATAGTTTTGTGAATGAAAGTGTAAACAGTAGGTAACCATGAAGAAAATGATTGTACTTCAAATATTTCAGGCATTAAGAGGCTTTGTTTGGAGCAAAATAAGATAGATAACTATATAGTAAAAACTACATCTATCATAAAAAAACAATTGAATCTACAAATTGCTAAGTTTTTTTGTATAGTTGTAATATCCCTTTTAACGTTGTTGAACAAGAGGAATTTGTCAAGCTAATACAACTTCTTCACCCTGGATGTAAACCACCTTTTCGGAAAGCATTATCTGGTTGCCTTCCAGAAGTTACTGAAGCTTTAAAAAGTGAAATGAAATCAGAACTTCAAGGGAAAGATTGTACACTAGTCGAAGATGGACAGAGTAATGTCCATTATGAAGCAGTAATAGCTTTTTGCCTGCATGCTGAGAGAAAGGTTTCCTTTCTTGAAGCTACTGATTGTGCAGGCCAATCTAAAATAGGGCCAAATCGTTCGGAGTTTTCCGTGCTATTTTTCTTTTTCGAATCTTGGATTTCCTTGCGTAAATACGAGTTAGGTTCCCTTAGAAAGACCCCCGCGGAGGTCACTCCCCACCTTTGGGCCCATATCCTTCGTGTTGATAATTGGCCGTCATAAACAACACCATCTTAAACAACACACCTTTCGCATTCCTGGAATCTGGTTTTCTATTTTGAAAGATCTATGGAATTTCCACGTTTGTTCCAACCCTTCATTCTTCTTCTTTGAATAACAGATGCCGCCACTGAGTTATTTTTATGGATTTTGAAAGTTTCCGTTGAACTTTTCCCAAGGTTGAATTTAATTTTTAAGATGTAGCACATAGATTGTTTTTGCCGATTTGTATTTTAGAAAATTTTACTCCTGATGATGGTTTTAAAGATTAAACTGAAACGTTGAGATTTATTTTATTCATGTGTCTATTTTATATCATATTTTAATTTCTGAATAAAAGTGTACGTTGGATAGCAACACCTATTTTGTTTAGTACTTTAAATTTTTTTTTATTCTATAGTTATAGCTTACAATTATTTTCTATTTTCTAAGCAACTTGTTGAACCAACACCAAGTTTTGAGTTTTATTCAGGATATGTGGTGTTTAATGTCTAAATCTGTTAAAAAGTTTACTAAAGTGCCTAAAACTAAAAAATATGGAAAGTTATAAATTTAATGTTGTTGTACATAATTTTAAAGAGTTTTTGGACTCAAAAAAGGAATTTTTGATATGACGGGGGTTTAAAACCAGATAAAATCGTCTCACTGTCAGAAACGTGCCAACCTTGGTTTATGGTGAGAAAATATAGTTTATGATGAGAGTTATAGTGAGAAAATTCCGAATTCGGAAGACGCTCAGCGATCAAATGTAAACTTTTTTCGAAATGATTATGTTTTCACATATGTTCATTTCAATTGTGTATTTTGGGTTGCGTTATATAAGTGCTGTCTAGGTTCCTTTTTGACGCGGCGGTGCGATATTATATTATTTGGTCCATATATTAAGATCCACGTAATTTCTGGATCGTATCATTGCTGTACACGATAAATCCAAATTGTTTATCTAATACATCTTCCTCTCTGAATAAATTAAAGCAAATGAGTTTCATCTCAAGACATCTGTAATGTTTTCAGCATAACTCGGAAAGGATGCTATCTTCTTCTTGTTTGTTTACTTAGGTTAAACAAAGCTATGCCATGAGTACACAAATAATGTAAAAAAATATTTTAATACTTAAATAAATAAACCTTTTAATAATTACGGATTTCTACAGCTCAAATTTCTTACGATTTGGCTCAAAGATGGTAAGAAAGATATTCTAATAAAACGGTCAAGTTGCGTGTAGTATGCATTGTTGCATATACGTATGCAGGATATTAAGATTCAGTAATAAATCGTAAATGATAAAGCACATTCTTTATTTCTTCTTTGTTGGATTCCATTAAAAAAATATATTCGTCATGAGCAGCAGGCCTTAGAAGCTTTTAAAAAAATATAGAAAATAATTTTAAGAATTATATAATCTTACAGCTGAAGCTCATTAGCATAATTTTACACAGTGTTTAAAAAAAATATATTCTAATGAAATGATTTTTTGAGTATAGTAATGATACAGGCTATGGTGATTTAATAATCTTCCAATAAAAAGTGTAACATATTTTTTACTAAATTTGTAATCATTTCTCTTCTGACATTGCGTGCAGTGATTTTTTTCCATTCATTTCTTTGAAAAGAGAAACAAAAAGGAAACTAAAACTGAAAGTGATTTTAGGTTGAAACATAGATTGAAACTTAAATAGAAAAAAAAAATATCAACCACGAAATAAAACTTATGTAACTGTTCGCAAAGTTTGTAGATATTAAAATTTTTATTCCAAGTAACTAATATGAGCCTTTCAGTTTGTATTAAAACTTATCTTATTTTCTTTTACGTTTGATTGATAACATTATTTTCATATGTGTATAAAACACGGCACTGATTACAGAAAAATGGAATAATTCCCTGTAAATCAAACACGGAGTATTTTTGTAAGGTCATTGTGCCTAAATGTGACGACTTCTAAAAGCGACAATGTTCTTGTACTTAATATCTTAATGGAAAAATCGTAAATAAATGCTATATAATGAGACATCCGAACTTCAGGAACAAAACCCGAAACATTTCTCTGCATTTAAAACGTTTTCTTTAAATAAAAATTCCCCATTAAAGTACACATCGTTTGTTATAAAACGCCCTCATCTTCCCTAAATGAGGCAAAAAATCTCGAAAGTGGTTCACGGTTTTTAGATGCGTTCGTAATTATATAAATACGTGGCACCTATACTCGTCATCTGGTTCGTCCGTCTGTCCGCATATAACAGCGCAAAAACCACCCAACCGAACGGTTTGAAATTCAATATATACAGTCGAACTTCCCTTTAACGAAGTCCGTGTTTAACAAATTTTTCTACTTAATGAATTTTTCTGCTGAACCTTGACATAGATCGTCCTTAACATGTAAATTAATCTCCATATTACGCACTGCAAACTAAAATGTCTGAAATTCAGACACTTAAGTGTCTGAAACGCAGTGTTCAATTTTCAGACGTTTTAAAATGTCTGAAAATTATCAGACACTTCTTGTGTCTAATTTCCGACACTTAAGTGTCTGAAACAAGAGTGTTCGTTTTTCAGACATTTTAAAATGTCTTAAAAATTTTAGACACTTCTTGCATCTGATTTTCAGACATTTCAAATGTCTTAATTGCGGCCATCTTTGAGCCGCCCCCCCCCCCACCACCACCACCAATATAAAGCCATCTTTGACCACTTTTCTTTCTAAGCCACAGACGCAGCCATATTTGACCACATTAAAACATCTTTTATAAAAAGGGAATAATTTGTTACTATAAAGCAGAACTGATCGCAACGTGGGAAAACTGGGAAGCATCTCTGCCCCCTGATTTTAGGGTACCCCAAATTGGGTACGAAATTTTCATAAAGCTGATATTTTAAATCACTTTTGAACTTATGACGATTGTAATCAGTATTTTGTAGTTTTGGAACAGGATATTATATATATATACATTCACCTAAAAATGTATTTATGTGATATCATATATGGTCGCATAAAAAACGTCTATTACTTTCAGTGAGAACTTTAAATTAATTCTAGTCCAAAGATCTAGCATTCATTCGCCCCCCGCCTTTCATATACTGTTACAAAAAAAATTAAAAAATATTTATTAAAATAAGTATAAGATCAAGACAAATTTAAAATATCAGCTTTATAGAAATTTCATACCAAATGTAGGAGCACGTAAAGCTAAAGGCACAAAGAAACAGCCCAGTTTGCCCATGCTGCAATTAGCTCTGCTTTATGGTAACAAATTATTCCCATTTATAAAAATAAATGATTCACTCCTTCAGAAAGAATCTCATCCCTGCTTTGTTTCCATTTTTTTTCCATTTAAATTAGATATTCCCAGTGACATTTTTATTTGTGTGTTAAATAAAATCTAACACTAGATTACACAAAATTTTCAGTATATGAGATCCCAACATTAAAAAAAAAAAATGAGTATGAAACTCTTACTTTTTTTGTTGTTGTTGTTATTATACTATTTATCATTAATAAGAAATATTGAAACATTTGACAACAGCACATTAATCAGCATAATGTTGAAAGACATTCAAAATATCAGTTTTACAAAAATAGAATACCAAATTTGGTGCCACCAAAATACAAAGGGAAGGGGGCACCGCCCAATTTGCTAATGCTTTAATAAAATCCTGCGTCTGCAAAAAATCCAACCCAACGTTATGGCTCGTTAAATAGAAGTGACCAGAATTCGGAAGTGTCCGCTAATGAACATTCCCGAATACCAGAAATCTCTGTGTAGCGAAAACCTTCTTAAATCATACTGTATTACTCTAAACGTTCAAAATATTCATTATAATCAGCGTAATTTCGAAAGGTCTTCAAAATTGCAGATTTACGAAAATTGTATCAACCCCCCCCCCTCCCACCCCCCCAATAAAAAACAAAAAGGAGCAGCACCCTTAGCCCATGTTTTAAGCAGAAGCCCTATGATTCGCTAAACAGACGTATTCCCTATTCAGGAATGTCCGTTACGCATGTTTTACTGTGTGTATTTAAAGTAAAACCTCCATAACCGACATTGCCGAACAGCGGACACCTCTTCTTTTATTTTTCTTCTTCTTTTTTTTTATCCCCAACACCTTTAAATCTGTACGTCTTTACCTCTTTAAAGTAGACACCACCAAATAGTGGACTAATTCCGTGCTCTCGAGGTGTCCGCTATTCAGAGGTTTTGCTGTATATTCATTTATATGCATATTCTAAAGGGTAAAAAGTTTTTACATTTTTTGTGACAGTATAAGAAATATGTTCAAAATAAATTCTAGGTCCAGTTGTTGATACTATTCAATAATATTCTACAAACTAAATTTAAAAGACAACGTGCGTTGATATTAACGTTGTCATTAACGAACACAGGCACACACGCACACACACAAATAAAAAAAAAAAAAAAAAAAAAAAAAAAAAAAAACTTAAAATCCTTTTTAATTTTTTTTTTTTTTTATTATTATTTTCATGGATTCTTTTTAGCACCCAGATATGCTTAAAGAAAATTCTTTGAGGGTTGAAAAACACTTCTAAAAACATTTTTTTCTTCCCAAATTCAAATACAAATCAATACAAATTCCAATACAAATTATTTTTATTGTGATGTTTATGCATAAACATCACAATAAAAATAATTTGTATTAAAAAATGTTATACTAATATGAAAATATATACATACTCGGAGCACAAGTAATTATAAGAATAATTAATCTTCAAACCATGTTATTTTTTCAAAATATATTAAATATCAGCATAGTTACACTTTACCAATCAGTCAGAATTATTGGCAATACTTGTTTGAAATCTTGCATTAGAAGTGCGTTTTCAGAACATGTTTATTTAGGTCTTAAATTTTATTACAAAAATGAAAAATATCTCCTACTGTCATGGGCGAGAATTCTTATACCCATCTTCTTTTTTTTTTTCATATAATTGAATTTTTTTGCATGATGTTATTTAAATTGATTTTTTTAATATTTTCCGCACATATTTAATTAATTACGCCGATTTTTATAATTTGTTTATAATTTCTTTCAAGATCGCTTCATGTTTTAAAATTTAAGTATGGTGTTGAGATGTAACGCAGGAAATACATACTAGGTATATTCCATCTTGAAATAAATTTTCATAAAGATTATTAAATATATATATATATATATATATAAAACCAGTAGTAATTTATGGTAGTGAGACCTGGACCACTACACAAAAAGATGAAAAGCTACTTATCACTTGGGAAAGGAAGATCTTAAGGCAAATTTTTGGACCTATTAAAGAAGACAATACATGGCGTATAAGGACAAATATGGAGTTAGAACTGTTATATAATGAAAAAGATATAATAAATACTATAAAAATAAGAAGATTGCAATGGTTAGGCCATCTAATCAGAATGAGGGATGAGCGAAGCACGAAGAAGATTTATAGTGGTAATTTAATTGGGAAAAGAAGTATTGGTAGACCCAGGAAGAGTTGGATAAAAGAGATAGAGAAAGATCTTGCAGAAAATCAAATTATAAAGTAAAGGCCAGAGATCGGAAGGTCTGGAGAAGTATATTGAGGGAGGTCAAAGTCCTACATGGATTGTAGCACCATTGTGTATGTATGTATGTATGTATATATGTATATATATATATATATATATATATATATATATATATATATATAGTATCGGCGTGCAGTTGAATACAATAAGAGTGATTTATTTCCAATAGGAAAAACTGCAAGTTTACAAAATACTCCGAAATACACGATAACACAAACCCTTATACTTTCGAGATTTCTTTTCATACTCTATATCCACCACATAAAACAAAAAATAAAAAGTTCATGGTTTCTCAAAGATAAATTTAAATTTGTTAATGTAAAAAAAAATCACTTCAATAATATACTCTGTAAGATAAATAAATGGCACTCTTGTCAATAAAAATGAAAATTTGTATGTAAAATTATATCACTAATATAAAATAAAGGAATTCGCAAGGAAAGAACTTACTTGTGCAAAGTTATATAAAAATTAGCTTTTTTTAAAATTTATACTGAACAACTTTTTTAATATGTTGCTCAGATGATACGAGCTATTTAACAATCATTACCAAAATTATAAATATTCTTTTTTAATAGCATGCAGGAAACATTAATTCTATAATTTCAAAACTTCTTTACATCTTATCAAATCTAATTGAAACTGTTGTATTTTTTACGTAAATAGTATTATTCAAACAATAAATAGATTATTTACTACATGAAACTTTAATTTATAAAGTAAAGATCTAGACGAGAATTAAATATATTTATTAATACTGAAAATCATTTGCACTCATTGAAAAGCATCAGAAATAAGCAAACAAATCTTTTCACACAAAATATATTTATTTGATAAAAAAAAAGACAAAAATATTAAAAATGCAAATTAGTCTAATAAGAATAATTTAAATAATAAACAAATAATAATATATATGTAAGAACGTTCTGTGAATTATCATTCCAAACCTGTGGAATACCTTACCTTGGCGTAAATATCCAAAACTGTAACAGCTAATCCAGTATGAGGGAAATATTATTTTACGATATTGAACGCCATTTTAAAAATATATGCGTATTCATATTATTTTACCACTGTATTTTTATAAATATCATGCTATTCTTTTGAATATTTGGTGAGTCTTGAATAAAAATTATCGTAGAAATATTGACATTTTTATATTTCCATGAAAAATATAATTCCCAATTGATTTTTTTTTTCGATCTCCATTTACAAGCACGTAGTGTCAAACCATTCAAATAAACAGAATATAAATTTTCGTCTAGCATCTATAAAATGAAGACACAAAGATATAAAATACAGACATCGGATCACTATGCTAAAAATGTTTTTCTCTAACGACTAACACACCAACGGATGTAGATGTAGATGTGCATACTATTTCACAAAAGAAAGTAAATACTGCGTCACTACTTTCTCTTCATTAATGATGATACACTCACTTTCTGACTCATCTTCGATTTACAAGTAAGAGAATTCAAAGTTCAAATCTTCAATCAGTGTAATGTTTTGGAAATAAAGCAGAAACTTTTAATGCGTTATAAGATTATAACGACGATTGACGATTCCATTTATTATGTGAATAACAAACGTCATTATAGAGATTTCGGATTGAGGAAAAATATATCGTCAGACTTTCAAATAATTTATCAAATGCTGATAAATGTAAAAGCAGTTTTAACACTTCAGACAAATTTACTGTACTGATACTTTAAATCACTTTCGCCAATCCGTTGAATAAAAGCCGTTGCCCGCCAAAACAGCAATAATCAAATCTGGTCGCGTTCTTCTCCCGCACCGTTCATGCTTGCAACAACAAACAAACTTACTCACTTCACTTCATTTTACTTGGTGAGTGGCTCAAATGGCTGAATTTCTGAAATGTCTAAAATTGCAAGTGTCTTAAATTCAGACATATAATCATAATTCTAACATTTTTTTCAGTTCATTTATGCCATGATCATAATAAGACGTTTATGTGTCTTAAATTTAGACATCTATCACGTCTGAAATTTTATTTTCAGACGTTTAAGTGTCTTCATTGCTTTTTCAGTCACATATGTGCTTGAATTTAAGACGCCTCTATTTGCAGTGTGAAAAATATATTCTATATAACGAAGTTTATTCCACTTTAGTGCGTGTACAACATTCAAACGGAGAGGTCGCTGTTGCGATGGAAGCATGAATTTATTTCAGCGGTTTGAATGAAAATGAAATTATTTATTTATTTAATCATTTTCATTCAAAAGAAGAAATGCTAAAAGCCTTCGATACAATAAGAAAAATATTCAAGTTTCACGAAAATTGTTAGAGATGAATTGTTCGGATTCTTACAAAAGAGCGAAAATCTTTATGAACGGTGTATTTTATATGAGAAACCTGTACAAAGTAATATTAAAGACGATTTCAAAACAAGTAAGAAAAATCATACGGACAGCATAGATTATGAAACACTTTCCAACACTCCCTGAAAGCTTTAACGAAACTTCGTTACTTAGGGAAATAATGTAAATAAGATAACTAAGTAAACATTTAAAAATCTGATTTCAGTAGTTACCGCCCACAGCCAAATATGTATTCCAATTCTTTTGAACAGCCCTGTATTCGATCTGCATGTTGATATACATACTATATAATGGAAAATTTTAGTTTAGCAAGAAAATGCATAACAGGTTGAAATTCATCTTTCAGCAATTTATACTAATAGATGGAAACACACTTGAACACTTTTGTACAGCCCTGTAGTTTACCTAGTACCTTTATTACATGCCACTATTGAGCTAAAATTTAATTCAAACTTAAACACTCTTAAAACTACTGAAATTACATTTCCAGAAATTATCACCCATAGACGGCCATGTATCCAACTCTTTGCGTGGCCCTGTATATCATTTTATCTATATTCTACAAATATTTCTTAGTACACTAAATTCAGTTCAGCGCAAAAATGCATAACTCCTTTAAAACCCACCTTTAAGCAATTTATGCTCATATTCAGTAACCTTTACGAATTCATTTCTGTAGCTCTGTATATGAACTATAGCATTCATACGCACTTTATAGTGTGCATAAATATAGTGAACAAGTAGGTAAGTGTGATCAAAGATCGCACAGAGGGTTTCGTTTAATATTCCTTTCAAAAAACTTTATCCCTTTGAAAAATCTGTTAGTTCCGCATTTCGCAACCAGGTGTGCACTCTATTCTAAACAAACCTCTATCCGAACGAAACTTCGTTTTATATACTATCCGTAGATATATAAGTCGAGGGGATTGGGCCGATTGCACCCGAGATAAGTAAGCGCCCCTGGCGGTAAAAAGTGGAACTAAAATATATAAGGCTATGGTGCATAATATGAAAGAATGGTGAAAGGGGTGTCGGCAAAAGTTGGAAAAGTGCTCCCCGGGTGAAAAGGGCGGAGGCTAGAAAAATTGCTTAAAATACACAAGTTAGAGCCCGGAGGAGTAAATAATATAAGACTGTTTGAAAATTTTATGATTTGCCGTGTGGTCTGAGGTATTCAGCTATACGTATGCAAAAATTCATGTCTCCAACTTAATTAGGGGCTCTCTTAGAAAGAATTGCTTAAAATACATATGTGGTAGCTCAAAGGGTTAAACGTAAGACTTTTTCAAGATTTTATGATTTGTCGCCTGGCCTCAGGTGTTCAGCTATAAGTATGCAAATTTTCAAATCTCCAATTTAATAAGTGGCTCAGTTAGAAAGATTTTTTTTTAAATCTACATGTGGGAACGCAAAGGGTTAAATGTACGGCTTTATCAAAATTTTATGATTTGTCGTATGATATGTGGTGTTCAGCTATAAGTATGCCAAATTTCACGCCTCCAACCTAATTAGGGACTCACTTAAAAAGAATTGTTTAAAATACACATGTGGGAGCCCAAAGGGTTAAATGTACGACTTTTTCAAACTTTTATGGTTTGTCGTATGATGTGTGGTCTTCAGCTATAAGTATGCAAAATTTCAAATCTCCAGCATGTATAGTTTCTGAGAACGGGCTCTGTGACAGAAGGACAGACAGACAGACAGGCAGAGGAGCGAGAGAATCAAGGTTATTAGACATACAGGTTGGCTCGTAAGTTTTCCTCCAATCAGAGGACTCTCTCCCAGCTACGTCACAAGAATCCAAGAAACGAAACTAGGGTCGAAATTCGCCTTAACTCTATGGCTCTATGCAGTTAATTGCTATACAATTCTAATTGAATAAAAATTAATAATACATTTTTTTCGCGTGTAAAGAAATAAGAGACCTTAGTTTGTAAAACTATATGGAAAGAAAATTATTAATTTTTAAAAACTTTACAGTGACGCAGGAGGAAAAAATAAATAAAATAATTTTGGAAGGAAAAAAATTATAGTTGCACTATAGTTCTTATTATTTTCTCTCTCTCTCTTATTTTATTATTTTATTAGTATACATGTAGATATATATATATTAAATATAAATTGCCTATTTCCAAATTTTTGTTTTAGATTATTTATTAAATTATTAAAATTGTGGGTTGCAACTTTAATTCATTTAATTAAAATGTATGTTTTAATAAATAACTTCTACAAATTAGAAAAGAACAAAACAGTAACTTCTCAGAATTACGTTTATAAAGCCTAATAAAATTTTAAATATCTTTAAATTGTGAAGAACTTTAAAAAAAATGTATACAACATATGAAATTATTACTCTTTAAAAAAATATTTATGAAAAATACATAGTGCAATTTTACAGGGTTCTTTAAAACCAAGAATTAGCTATGTGCAAAAGCTGATACAAATGAAGGGGGGGGGGGGGGGAGAAATTAGCGCTCTCAATAACTAATAACACCATGTTTTTTTGTTGTTGTTGTTAAAAATATAATATACCAATAATTAAAAAAAAAGCATTTTTACAATATTTCAAGCATTCACATATTATATTAATTACAACATAAAGCATTTTATTTTCTATAATAAAGACAACTACACAATAGTTTTTCTTATTTTATTTGATGCACGATCTCCATTGTGAAATTTAAATTTTCTGTTTACTTAGAATCATTTTAGAATTTTATATTACAAATTTTTTAAATTATCATGAGTAATATTTACATTATATTGGCAGTGGCAACACCTGACCAATAAGTTTCACTTTTACTAATATATATATAAAGAGAGAGATAACTTCTAAACATCGCAGCAATTTCAATTTTTACACTGCCGAATCGGGAAAAAAAAGTTCTTTAAAACAGAATTTGTTTGTAAACTTTATTTCAATTTCCTCGTTTATTTTTATTTTTATTTATTTATTTATTTTTGTGTGGTTCTTAAAATAATTTTTAAGAATGATTTGCACTAAAATCTATGTTCATCGCGTACAGCACGATTACGAAACTTTAATCCGTTTGCACTTAAAACACTATAAATAGTTCAGGATTTATTCCCGGTTAATATTACATAACGACATTAAAACTTCATCAATAAATAAAATAATATAAATAAAACACAAATTTATCAGTCATGTACTTGAACTACGCGCTTAAACCGCTGAAATAATCAAAATCAAAAAGACTCTGTAAGTAGTGAAATTTTTGGTGATTTCTTCAGCTATTAACTGCAGGCATGCATTTAATAAAATATCACTTTTAATAAAGTTCAAAACTTATTTGAATACATTACTGATATTTTTAATATAAAAATGCTTTTTGGTGTTATCAGTGGGCAATCTAAATGTATATATATATATATATATATATATATATATAACTAATCTTGTAAGTCAAAGTTGCATACCTTAGTATTTTTAAATATGCACTTATTAATAATAATTTTTATAAATATAAATGTGTTTTTGAATAAAAGGAATGCCTAGATTATGTTTGGGCCCACTCATTGCATCTTAATAAAAAATAAAAAAAAATTCAATCGGATGATTTTTTTGGGAAGCTAAAAATTTAAATTTGCCATGTAAGTTTAACTTTGGTATCCTCAAGCTTTGAACCCTACTAACTCTATGAAGATTTAAGAAAAAGTGTATAAACTACATACTTTACCTAGTTACTTTACTCAAGTAAAATAAACTGTCAAATGTGAGTGTTAGCATTTGAAAAATGAAAGTTTGTACAATTTTTAATAAATCGAAACTCCTATTTTATTCTTACGGCAGATAGGGAATTGTCCTTCTTGGATTCTTGTGACGTAGGACTTCTCATAGCAACGAGAGTGGGCGGAGCAGCGTCCTTAGTGACGAGCCAACCTATATGTCTAATAACCTTGCGAGAGAATAGGGTTTTGTCAGATGAACGAAACCCTAAAAAAGCACATATCATAATTAAAAATGCATTTCGAGCAATCATTACTAAAATAAAGTAATTCGGATAGAATATAGTATCTGAAATCTTTTCAAATACACCGCAAACAATTTCCCCTATACCATTATGAACGGAATTCTTTTGTGTGGCCCTGTAAATGAACAATAACTATTCTTTGCACCGCATATTCAACAGAATGTATATTTTAGTGAAATTCATAAATGAATATCAATTTTACTATGTTTGAAAGAGTGTAACGCCATTAAAAATCATTTGAAACGATTTTTTCCCATTGGCCGTAATGTAACGGAAAACTTTTAACTGTCCCTGTAAATGAATTAAACATGCTACAAACTTCATTTGAACTAGGGAACGTGCTATGGTAGAGGTCACTAACATCCAAAAATTTCAGACCGATCCGAGCATATTTACGAGAGTTAGAGCGTGGACAGACAGCCAGACAAACCGAAGTCATAAACACTTTTCAACTTTGTTGGAAAGTGTTAATTAAGGATTTGGAATACTGAGATGAAAGAGAAAAGGTACGCTACGCTTCAGTTTTTGTTCACCTCTCTTTATTGTGTATTTTTTTAGACATTAGTATAACTAGTAAATCTGCAGATCAGGAGCCTCAACGTCATCTTTGCAAGTCATTGTTTTTTAACACTCATTGCGTAATATTCATCTTCCTACAAATCGCTTTTTAAAGTTTTCAAATTACATACCGGGTGTCCCAAAAAGGACTGACTGATTTTTAAAATTCAATAACTTCCAAACGGTGACAGATATTAAAAAAATTCTTGCAGGAGGGTTATGCATAAAGTCAAAAGTTTTTTTACAGTGATTTTCGATTTTAGTTCGAATTACAAACAATAGATGGCACTGCGATCAATAGAGGCTAAATTCAGGCTCGATTTTTGGTACTTCGTGGCCCGGATAATACATTTCCATCTCCTTTTTCTGCATGGAACAACAGAAAGGACCAAAAATCGAGCCTGTATTTAGCGACTATTGCTTACAGCGCCATCTATTGTTTGTAATTCGAACTAAAATCGAAAATCACTGTAATAAAACTTTTGACTTTATGCATAACCCTCCTGCAAGAATTTTTTTAATATTTACCACCGTTTGGAAGTTATTGAATTTTAAAATCAGTCAGTCCTTTTTGTAAATATTTATAAGAATACAAAATACTTCGTAAAGTTTCAGAAATTAAATGTGTTAAACAAGTGGTTATACACTGATGTTCTGAAGTTCTGATGAGCTGCTGATTCTGGTAACTTTTTAAATCAAAAATTGCATTTCTTCAGGGGGGCTGTGCCCCCTGAACCCTCCGTAGTTTATTTAAGTTTACATTCGTAATTTTTTATTGATTGTGCGGATGGTTATAGTATATCATAGATTTTTTTTTTTTACGCTGTGATTTATAAGGATAAGCATAAGTTTTTTTTTTTTATAAATTAATAAATTTAAAATTTAAAATAAAATCCTCATGTTAACAGTACGCAAACAATAAATCTTGAAGTGATGCCAAAAATGTAACCTTAAAATCCGCTACATTCGACCGAAACACAACGGCGTGCTTAAAAAAAGAAAGAAAGAAAAGAAAAATATTTTTAGTAATACAGTTTTTAATTCATAATACGATGAAATGCTACTTTAGAATGCTTAAATATAAGCAGATCATTTTCATTTTACAGAAAAAATGCACGGATGAAGTCAAAGAATTCGGTCCCTTTTCCACGTGCTTGTTTTGTTTGGGCCAAATGATGGCATTTAAATCTGGGCAATAACGCACATCATATTGCAGACTGTTTTTACGGCATACTGCATCTCCATCTATCTCTTTCCTCCGTAAATAATAGTTCATTTTATTTTAGCCAAGGTCTTTTTATTCCAATATCTTTTTTTTTTTTTTTTTTTTTTTTTTTTTTTGATAAATGACGTCTAATTCTTCTGCTATTCGTACTTACTCAAAACCTTTCATCTTGTTATATTAAGAAATACTTGAGAGTTTTCTTTTTATTCCCAATATGTCGCCATATTAATTTTTTTATTCTTAATTTTTTTTTCATTTTCCTCTTTCACGTCAAAATCTTTCAATTGAAAATTGTTTAAGAGAAAATATTATTCAGAGTTTTGATTTTCTTGGCAACGATTAAAGAAACATTGATAAATTTTATGAAAAAATATCACATTATTCTCAATGAAAATAATGAACTTTTGTATTTTTAAGCAAAATATTTGAATAAAATAAATAAAATATTGCCTATTTTTATTTCTGGGGCTAAAATTCATCTATATGCAAAAATACAAATGCATTAATTCATCCGTTTTGACGTTGGCTTTACTGAAACATTATAGACGCATTTATACTAATACTAGCAGCCTACCGCCCGCTACGCTGGTCAGTTTTTCTAAAGAAACTTTGAATCAAACGAAATATATCTGTGAATTTGATCATGCGTTTCAAAGCAATATGGACATTTACCTGGAATGCCCAATCTAATTGGTGAAACAATATTAACGTTATTACGCTATTAAATCTTTTGAGCCATGAAAAAATTAGCCTGTTAAGGGCCAACTTCTTTCGTTGATCATTTAGTGTAGTATTCGGTGAAGAACGACAGAACAATATGTAATATACTAAAAGGGTTCATGAAAAATTATCAGTGCAAGTCTCATCAGAATCTGTTAATTGGACATACTGAAAGGCTAATCGTTCATAATTTGGATCGCCTGATTCTAAAACATTCAGCCTTAATTCTATAATCAAGTAACCTGACGACCAAGCAACACCAAGCGAATAATATGTGCTTTATACTATAACATTCACTGAAAAATTAACTAACCGAGCAAGTTCCATCGAAATCCACTTAGCAGGATCTTTTAAACTGGAAAATGTACCGAAACATTTCATAAAAATAATCTAATTAACAGTTTAAATCCCGTGAAAATTCATTCCGCGAAACCTTAAAAAAAAAGCCAATCTTTCGAAATTGGGTTCATCTGATTTAGATCTTTACCCATAATTATTTAATTAAGCAACGTAGAACATTATGTTTTGTACTAACATATTTTCTGTAAATTATCTAACTAACAATGTAAGCCCCATCAAAATCAATTAGTAGAAGTAAATTTAAAAGCGACCGGAATGAAATTTCTCTTTGCATTTTATATACATTGAGATAGTTAAATATAGCTATCCTAATCGCGTTAACCTGATTATAGAACTCTCAGGGGTGTAGGGGTCGGATACGTCGCATCATTTCTGGATTTTTAAAGAAACTCGCACAAGTTCCATAACTATAGCATTCTAGTATATATCCTTTGTCTGTAGCGTATTATCCTCCAATTTTCTTTACTATACCACAGAGAACTTTTTCCGCAAAGCTTCCTAACTAAACAATTTTGAAAGATATGATAAATATTGAAAAAATCCCTGAAACATTATCTAACTAACTGTGCAACTGTCATTAAAATCCATTCAGTAAAACTTGAAATCTTTTCTAATCGAGTTCACCTAATTTTAGAACTCCTGTAACTATTACTGAGCAACTTGGAACTATGGTTTTTACATTAAACTATTTATAAACCAAATTTACTATCTAATAGTGTAAGTTCTGCAAAATTATGTTCAGTAGAATCTGAGTTATAATCAATCGGAATGAAATAGGAATTTACGCTTTACATATAGTAATAGAAGCCTTTGCCCGCTACGCTGGTCGGTTTCTCCAAACGAAACTTTAATCAAACGAAATATATCGGTGTATTTGATCTTGTGTTTTATAGCAATAAATACATTTATCTCCAATGATCATCCGCGTTGCTGAAAATAATATGAACGCTGTGATGAAGATGATGTCTTGCACAGGTGGTTCATTTTTGCTTAGTTTCCATACTGAATACAAGGCTGAAAAATTAACTGTTACTTATTTTAAAAGGAAGGCAAGAAACTGCTAAGGTAGAAATTATCTAAAGTTCTTTATTGTCCACCGGGATCGTTTCGAACATAGCCGAAATTACACGGCTGAGGCCGATATTGGAGAAGGGAGCAGAAAGTTACATTTTTTACGTTCACAGAATCAGATCTTCGAAGCAAGTGCTCCAATTACATTTTCTCGAAAATGCTCGAGTGTTGGCAAGCGTACATATACAATTTCGCCAAATACATATACTATATGGCGAGATTAAAGAGAGGAAGACATGTGGTCAAAGTACAATAATTGAAATTGAATGGAGAATGTAAAAGATTAATAAGAAATATTTAACGCCAGATGATTACTTAGTAATTATAGCACATAAAACCGCAAAAGAACATTCGATAGGGTTTGCCAAAGTTCTCATGGGATTGAAGCGGCCGAAGCGCCCGTTAATAAACAAAACAAAATAAAGACAGGGTTGATAACTGAAATGACTAATATCTTACATCTGGACCAACGGCTAAAAATGTAGAAGTAATATGTCTGACTAATTTCTGCATATCATCAAAACTAAGGCAGAAGGATGAAAATTATAATCGAGTTGCTAGGCGAGAAGAGGAAATTATTTCTTTTCTTTAAACTGTAGTGCGCTGTGGTTAAAATATTAAAGAGACTGAGAATTGAATGCTTAATTTATGAAGGGAAAAGAGTGCTAAAAACAGATTGAATCCGAATGCAGACAGATAATTAAATTTAAGAATTTAAAAAAATGTAACTTTAAAGGGGGGAAAGAGGAAAAGTCTTAATATTAATATGTGAAGGTAGGCGCCTTCACATATATCTCCCCAACAGCCGAAAAAGAACGAAGTGAACCGCGAGAGAAAAAAAAGTTACCCCATGTCTTCCCTCAAATACATTACACATAAAGAAAATATGTAAAAATGTAATATTTTGTAGAGGGAACCCGGTGACCAACAGTTTATAAACATATACAGCAATACTAAATATGTAAGGAACAAATAAATCATGTCTCATATAAAAAGCATGCCTATAAGCATGACAAAGCAAGTTGGTACCAAAGACTTGCCAAAAATAAAAATATTGAAATTTTTTGAACTGCAGTTAATACTTCTGGACAGCTGTTTTCTTATTTTCTTCTTATTTTTTTTTTAACGTGTGCACACCATTATTTTTTTTCTAAAGTTCCAGAAGATTTTAATATATAGATTGCTTGAACTTTCACTGCAAGCAAGAGCAATTTCCACAATTGCTACAAATGTTGGTCATACTCCAACTTATAAAAATATTTTGAGACATGAACTGTATATAAATACAAAACATTACATAATATAGTAAATATAAAATTGTAACCTTTTCAGCACTAGTTGTGACATCTCTAGTTTTTAAAAGTAATGTAACTAGTAAAAGGAGAGGAAGATGGAGGTAAATTATTTGTTAAAAGTTGAAAGTTGCCATTCTTTTATCTTGTAACCAAAGACTGAATGTGTTTTACTGAGAACCTAATTTAACTAAAGTGTATTTTAAAACATATTGCACTCCTATAAGGTATAAACAAAATGTAATAAGAACTTTCCAGAGAAAGTACCCTTTACAAAAATGGTAAAAAAATGTCCAGTAAATTTAATGAAATTTAATAAGCATTATACAACAGGTGACACAAAAGTATGTATGTGTGTGAATGTAGTCATAAATAACACCGTTTGATGTTACGACTGGTTTATACCAGTAATAAACCACATGTGTCAATGAGCATAACAAAAACCAAAAAAAAAAAATAATGCACACCTGTGTACTGAGTGATTGGAAAATCGTGCATAAGAAAACTACCTTATCACGTGAAATACCTTGAATAGCCAAGAAAGGTACCGAATGAAAAAAATAAAAGTAAAGTGTAATCCTGTAAAGTTACCAAAAAAGGAAACCCTTTTTTTTGTTACCGATTAAATTAAAATAACACTTAACTAAAAGGTCAACAGATTTCAATCATATGCCATGTTAATGTGAAAGAAGTGTACATTTCCTACTTTTTTTTTTTACGGAAAAAAATATCAATAATGCGAAACTAACAAAAAAAAACTGTTATTTATAATGTGTAACTACCATTAAAAAAAAAAAATGCTGCCTAAAAATGAGCAATCCCACGCGCAGTACCTATGATTAACCATTGTATGTAACCTTTGTAGAAACCTTTGTATAGTGTACCTGCCTGTAAAATTGCACAAACGAAAAAAAACTGAAAGAATATTCACTAATGTTGAACAAGACAAACTTTTAAGTTTAATACCATTGTAAATTATAAACATCAGCAAAATACCTAACAGATGCAACAAGCGCTTATTCTTTTTTTTTTGTTTTTTTTTAAAAAAAAAGAAAAGCATGTGTGACATAATAAAATTAAATGCTGACTACAAAAATAATATGTGTGTAAATAAACGTGGAAAAAGTTTAAATAAATTCCCTCAATGTGAAAAAAGAAACTTTTGTTATAGAACCAAAAAAAAAAAAAAACAAACAAAGAGCAAACGTGTGCAATAATTCCAAAGAACCAAAGAAGTGCATCACTGTGACCTCAAGTGTAAAATTGTAACAATGAACCGAAGAAATGTGTCACACTGACCTCAAGTGTAAATAAATAACAATGAACAAAAGAAGTGTATTAATGAAGTAAAATGCCTAAGTGTTTTGAAAATCAGTTGTAAAAACAGTGACAATTAGTCCCTGATGCACGCAAAGAATTGACAAAGCAATGAACTCGTGTAAGGGTTTTTTTTTATGAACTAAGATAAACTATGAACTACTGTGTGTGTTAACTATGAACAAAAATTCTCTACATGCACCAAGCACCAAACAGCAAAATGTAACTGAAGAGAAAAAAAGTGTACCGTATTTAAAGAAAATCGTTACCAAAGGGTTAAATTTAATTTTTTTTTTTTTTTTTTTTTTTTTTTTTTTTTTGTAAATTTCATAAGATATTGCTGCATTCGTTGAAAAAAATATATCTATCTCTACTCAAAACGCATCAGTGTAAAATTGACAGGAGCCATACCTTTACGTTAAATACACAAAAAAAGGAACAGGAGTGTTACCGCAAAAGATAAACTGTCTCTTGCAAAATATAGAAAAAGAAGTGTTGTTTACCAAAAAGAAATCCTTAAAATCCTGACTTATGAGTGTGAAAGAAAAAAGAAATTTCCCTCGATAACCAGTGAGAATCAAACACAGTAAATGAAATTTGCCACAAAAAAAAAGGATATGTAAAGGTTTTAGTTTTTCTGAATTTTCATGTATAGACCATCTGTGCATTTATTACAATTTAACACCTGGCCAAAATATTAAAAACATCTACTAAGAAATTGCATACGCTTTAATATAGTGTGACAAGACACCTTACTAGATCTGCCACCTTCAAGTAAGATGTATCTAATGAAAGTGTTAAAAAAAATGTTGCATGTTAAAAGTAAACAGATTCGAAATGTGTGTGTAGTTTAACATGTCATGTGACGGATAACTCTTAGTAACTTTAAAATCTTTGTACATAGACAAAGTGATGGTGTCATTGATATGTTATGACATTATGCAAACACATAAGATAAACAAAAAAAACTCTGTTAAAATTTAAAAAAAATAAAGAAAACTGATAGAACCTTTTAATATCGAAAAATGGTGTAAAGTTTAAAAGATAGAAAAGTAACAGGAAAAAGGAACTGTATGTGTGTGTTAACCCAAAACACTAACATACGAGTGAGATTCAATTACATAATTAGTGAGTTAATCACCAAACTGTAATGAATAAGGGTTAATAAAGGCAAAGAACTCCGTGTAATGTGTGACAACTCTGGTTATACTCTAAACCAGCCAGTGTGTATTACTCAAAGAACTACTTGTGAGAAAAAAAAGGAATACTGTCGAATAGATCGTAAGCAAAGAACAATGTGTAAAAGCAAATGAACAAAATATGTAAATCAACACATGAACTAGTGTAATGTATGTATATGAATGAACAAAATTGTATTCTAACTGAGCAAATTTTGTGTAACATAAATAAATATCCAACACATGAACTACTTGTGAAAAGAAAAAAAAAATTGCATAAATGGTTAACTAAGGGTTAAAAATTAAAATAAAGGTGTATTTGCCAACGTTATTACTGTATCACGTTAAAAAGAAGTGTACATAAATGTACGAGTGCACGACAGATTGCATAACTCTACGCTAAACTGTAGCAGTTATGCCAAGCCAATATGTTCCAAGTAGAGGGTTGGAAAAGAGAAAAAAAACGAATAGCAAAATACCAAGCGTTATACCTTATGATCTATGAGTGTATGTATCCGTCACAAGACACCTGTGAGACTATAACTCACTAATTAAAAAATTAAAATGTGAGAGAATGCCAAAGAATTAGTTTAATGACTATATGTGAATAGCCTTTTTTTTAAAAAAAATAAAGTGTACATAACAGCTCACATTATGCATTTGAATAAATTTAAAAAAAAAAACACATTTTAAACGATATCAAATATCATGTCAGTTATAATAAAATACCTTATGTTATAAATAAAATAGCAACGAGTCACCAGCCGCGCGTAAACAACAAAATTAACCAATGTGTAAAAAATACTAGCTAGAAATTAACTCATGCATGTAAATTTAAGGTGCATGTGCAAATATTGCATTGAAGTACATTATTTTAAAAAAAAATCCGTAACAATCCGAAAATAAAAAAAATGTCAAGGCAACAACAATACACAAACTTTAAAATAGTGTAAAACTATGTATTTGTAAAAATGTACACAATGTTGAGAAAGAATGTAAAAAAATGTACAAGCACACAGAATCATGACCATGTTTAACCAAGGTGAGTGTCATAAAATTATTACAAAACAAGACCATATGAAATGCAAATGTAAATATGTGTGTGTATGTAGTACCAGGTTAAACTTGAAATCATAAAAGTGTGTACATGAGATTTAAAAAAGATGATGAAGCGAAACATCTAACTTCACTATCTGCCCATAGTAAGCTAGAGTGTGGGGGGGGGGGGGAATCATGTACGGAGTATCAAATAGTATGAGAGATATGTCATTATGCATTTAAAATATATAAAAGAGAGCGCGAACGCCTTGTAAATTAATGTGAGGTATTGAACATTTTGTATCATGTAAGTAATATATTCCACTTTTGAGAAAGTGGACGGCCGATCCACTTAGCCAAAACTGAAACATATACCTTTAATCATTAGGCTATTTCCGGATCATAGCGCAGTGAAAAAAAGGTACTTACACAACACAGGAAACAATAATTAAGCATTAACCTCAAGAAATATAATCACCTGTAAAATGTAGTGTGCGTGTAAATTGTGTGTGTATGCAATAACAAGCATACTGATATATAACACATGCATAAAATGTTTACGACTCATGTTATAAAATTTTATAAAGTAGAAATAGAAATCAAAAGGAAAAAGAGACTCTTTTTTTTATGAAAAAAATTTAAGATATGATGACTCGAGCTATATTTTAAAACGAAGGAGCCTAACATATGCTATAGAAATAAATTAATGAGACGTGACTAAAAATGCATAAAATCCGTGTAAATTGGAATATGAGAGATCTATCTAAACAGAAAAGTGTACTGTATAGATGCCAACTCTAATTTTCTTAAATTAGTAACAACCAACTGAAAAAGATTAAATACTGAGCAAATTTAACTGCCATTACTGGTCCTCTCATTGGTTACCCATCCTCTCTCTTTTTTTTATATGTCACTAGTGCTTATCCTTAAATATACAAGTTGCAAGACGTATACTTATAGTAATCTAGAGTATTAAATGTTTCATATCTTATTGATATGGATGACTGACAAAACATATAATATACACATAAAAAAAAACATATAATATACACATAAAAAAAAACATATAAAATGTTATATATAAAAAGAAATTACCTGTAGGAAGTGCTACCACAAGAAATATATTAAGCACAACAAGTAAGAAAAAAAAATCAATAATAATAATAATATCAGTCCAGTATCAGTTTAAGCCTTTTCATTTTTTTTACCTCATTTTTTTTGTATCAAAATTACATTAAGCTCTGTGAAAAAAAAAATTACCTTAAGTTATTTTATTTTTTTTTTTTTTTATACTATGCCCCTTTTTTTATCTAACAAAGTTTTCACCATCAGACTGCCTGATTACAACAAGATTGCTGAGTTTTAAAAGTACACGAACCGAAATAATAAAACTTTGTCTGTGGTCATAATATATAACATTTTTATATAAAATGCAATGCGACACATATCAGTTGCAGACGCATAATATCTAAAAAGGAAAAATTGCGACCAGCGCCAAGATGTAAGAAATTAAGCGAGAGCAACCATGTTCAGCAATACGAGGCCAATAGAGATAAGAAAAACAACATCTCATCTCAGAATTGCAACATTGTGTCACACCGAAAAATATATATAATGAATTAAATAAGAATCAGAAATGTGAAAAGAAAGAAAAAAATATTTTGGACAATCTTTTATCTAAATTAAAAAACTTTGAAACTGAACTGGATATGAAGTGCATCCCTAGACATACAAAATCTTAGCTTGCTACTAATAAAAAAAAATGCTTAATTTTTAGTAAGAAGCCATCAAAACTAATATATATAGATATATATTAAAAGAGCAATATAATCCAGCCATGAGGATTTTTTTTATATTTTATTATTTATGGTAATTAATCCTCATAACTAAATCAACATTAACTGACTTATTATACCATTTTAATATCCACTGCACAAAAAAGAAAAGTAGAAAATTTTTTTTTTAAACAAGCACTGTCTACTCTGTATTATTCAGTAGTTAATATAAGAGTATAAATCAACACTTACCATAAGACACTACAATGAAAAGGCAAATTGTAAAAAAACCTTTTTTTTTGTGAGTAAATAACTCTACACAAATATGTAATTTATGTACAAAACACAATACCTTTTAAAACCTAGAAACATGTAGCCAACTTAAAAAATATATATATCATCATTAAAAATTTATTTAGCAGAAAATTTATTTTCATCACAGCGAAGAATTTTCTTTATACACCAATAAATGTGTTTGTAAAAAAATTTAAACTAAACACATACCTTCAATATAATCTAAAAAAATGATTGATTTTTTTTTTATCTATATTTATCAAAGTCTAGAAAGGTAATCTCACACAATATGATCTATATTTGAAAAATGGCTCTTCAAAAGTTAACTCTTCAAACACTTAAAGCAAAATAAAACTTACCTTGAGCAAACAAGGAAATGTTATAAGTAAAGACATAATAATGTAAGAAAATAATAACTGAATTCAAAACATATGTGTGGGTTTTTTTTTTTATGCAGCAGCAGGAATACTCTTTTCTTAAAAAAAATGTTTAGGTATATCTGCGTATAGTTGAATGTGGAGTTCACCTAAATATTCATTACTTATATTTTATCATTTTACTTTTTGTTCTAAGGAAACTGCATGTTAACTGTCTTTCTTTGAACAAGTAAGTTAAACATTATTATTATTTTTTTTAAGTTCCTTGAAATGCAATAGAATAGATGTAGATCCATGAACACGCTTTCTTCATAGAGTTACTGGGGAAGGAGAAAAAATTTCTTTAATGTAGAAGAAAAATCATTTTTACTGTTCTGTTTCTTCTTTTTTTTAAAAAAAAAAATTCGGCCGATACAAGACATAGTCTGGAATATCTTAGAAATTCTGATCCAGCTGCGTAAATCAGCATAGGAGAAACAGAAGAGGAGAAGAAAAACAAAAACAGGCGATGGAGGATTTATGACTCATTCCGAAGGCGCTCACGTATTTTCGGTATCAGCAAGTCTTTTTTTTTATGCCGGTCGAAAGGATGGCGGTTATCGGCTAGTTGTGACGGAAGCTGACGGCATGAAGATAAGTAAAAATGTCGGTCACTTATGCGTTTGCTGTATAGTGCTAATACTTTAGCTGCTAATATTTTTGAAGAGGCGTCTATTGGCGTGATGAACATTTCGGTTGAGAGTGCGTTCACACAGAAAGCAATGAGTATTCCTCAGATTGTCTGCAGGAAGTCCATAAATTTTGAGCAGTTTTTTTTTAGAGTACCCACTGAGCCTAGCATGTAGATCACTTTTTTGACATTATTCTATAATCTTGAAATGTGACACGGCAAGGCGGAAAACAAGAATAGTTCAGTTCGAATAATAATCCAACATTAGGTAGTTTGCAGCAGTCACAGTTTATTTTTTTTAAATGGAATTCACAGTTTTTTTTTTCGTAGTAGTCCAAGGTACTGATGTACGCAGAATGAGAAAAAAAAAATATATATCACATGCTTCCCTTCTCCAAAAATGTAATTCGGTACGCCGGCTATATGCACCATATTTCTGTGATGAAGATGATGTCTTGCACAGGTGGTTCATTTTTGCTTAGTTTCCATACTGAATACAAGGCTGAAAAATTAACTGTTACTTATTTTAAAAGGAAGGCAAGAAACTGCTAAGGTAGAAATTATCTAAAGTTCTTTATTGTCCACCGGGATCGTTTCGAACATAGCCGAAATTACACGGCTGAGGCCGATATTGGAGAAGGGAGCAGAAAGTTACATTTTTTACGTTCACAGAATCAGATCTTCGAAGCAAGTGCTCCAATTACATTTTCTCGAAAATGCTCGAGTGTTGGCAAGCGTACATATACAATTTCGCCAAATACATATACTATATGGCGAGATTAAAGAGAGGAAGACATGTGGTCAAAGTACAATAATTGAAATTGAATGGAGAATGTAAAAGATTAATAAGAAATATTTAACGCCAGATGATTACTTAGTAATTATAGCACATAAAACCGCAAAAGAACATTCGATAGGGTTTGCCAAAGTTCTCATGGGATTGAAGCGGCCGAAGCGCCCGTTAATAAACAAAACAAAATAAAGACAGGGTTGATAACTGAAATGACTAATATCTTACATCTGGACCAACGGCTAAAAATGTAGAAGTAATATGTCTGACTAATTTCTGCATATCATCAAAACTAAGGCAGAAGGATGAAAATTATAATCGAGTTGCTAGGCGAGAAGAGGAAATTATTTCTTTTCTTTAAACTGTAGTGCGCTGTGGTTAAAATATTAAAGAGACTGAGAATTGAATGCTTAATTTATGAAGGGAAAAGAGTGCTAAAAACAGATTGAATCCGAATGCAGACAGATAATTAAATTTAAGAATTTAAAAAAATGTAACTTTAAAGGGGGGAAAGAGGAAAAGTCTTAATATTAATATGTGAAGGTAGGCGCCTTCACAAACGCCATTACGGTTTTATATCTTCTAATGTCTGAGACAAAATTTGGACTGTTATGAAGCAAATCTTTTAGTTGATTATTTATAATTCATTATGAAAAAGAACGGAAGAACAATATGTAGCATATTAAAATCACCCCTGAAAATTAAAAAATGCAAATCTCATCAAAATCCGTTCAGTAAAACCTTCTACTAAGACTAATTTCTCATAATCGGGTTCACCAGATAATATAAACATTCAGCTATAATTCTATAGCAAAGCAATGTAGAACAATATGTGTTATATACTAAAATCTTTCCTGAAAAAATATATAACAACAGTGCTAATTAACTCAGTAGAATCTTTTAAAAAGGCTAATCTTGCAAAATAGGGTTCACTGATTAAAGAACTTTCGCACATAATTCTATAACTGAGCAACGTAGAATAATATGTGTTATATATGAAACAGTTTCTTGAAAATGTATCTAACAATGCAAAACTTCTCAAAATCCACTGAAAAGAACTCAAGTTGTAAGCGGTCGGACCGAAATTGCCCTTTTTATTTTATATTTGACTTTGATAGTTAAATATATTTTTCGTAATCAAGTTAACGTGATTGTAGAATTTTCAGGAATGTAGCATAGACCTTCCGGATTTTTTTTAGAAACTATCCACTCCAAAGCTATAACATATATACTCTCTAATATATACCCTCTGCCTGTAGATTTTATCATACTTTTTTTTCATTTCAAATACACCACTGAGAACTTTCATCATAGTTCCATAACTAAAAATGTAGAATGACATGTCAAATATTGCAACAATCCTTAATATTACCTAACTGTGGATCTCCAATCACAATACGTTCAGTAGAACTAAGGTAATCTTTCACATTCGGATTCACCTAGTTTTGGAACTTGTAATCTAATTTTCTGCAATCTGATTTGTTGCCAAGTTTGTGCTTCACAAAAACAATAACCCAGAAGAAAACTTCGCTACAGAGAAGTACCATCCATGCAAGTAGTACCAACCACCCACAAAAAATAATCTAACAGTATAAGTCCCATCAAAATACATCCAGCAAAACTCAAATTATAAACGGGTGAAAGGGAAAGCAAATTTGCATTTTATATAATCACAGTAGATGTAACATTCATAATTGCGTTCACCTTTCTATATAGCTTTTACAATAGCTCTATAACTAAAACTAAGCAACGTAGAACACTGTGTGTATACATAAAAACCGTTCCAAAAACATTACCTAACTAATAGTGGCATATCCTATCAAAATATTATAAAGAATAGGAATAAAATGCAAATTTCCGTTTTAAATATGTAGTAGATGATGATGATACGATTTTCTGGAATAGATTTCATCATGAAGTTTTCGCTTCATACATAAACGATGCTTTCAACATTGTAATTAATACACCGATTGAAGAAGTATCCGATTACGGAAGATTAACCAAAAATTCCATGAACAACTACCCAAAGAAAGGTGAATATATGGCTTTTGTGATATTTTTATGTTAGCCTGGCGCAAGTAATAAATCATCAAAGATTGTTTGCATATCTTATTCTTATTTTATTATTTTCATTCAAAATAAAAACATTTCACTCATTTCATTTATAATACTTGCTTTACACTAATGTCATTGAAAAAGATAAAAAGTAAAACATTAGGAAATAATGCCATAACTTAAAACAAAGAATTGTTTTTATTTTACATACGCGAAATGTAACTACTGCTATTGACAATTTAAAAAATGCTAATGGCGATATTTACATACGGATACGGCTGACATAAATGTACCCATTTTTTCTTCGTATCTAGAAGCAAGTGATGAATCGCGATGTGAAAAAAGTAATAATTACGCATTATTCGGACCATGAGATAGATCACCAAAAATGGTTGACAATTGCCAATCTTGTTTGTCGTTTGCCAATTACGTTCAAAAAAGTAATTAAACATTCTTAAATACATAACCTTGTTAAAAATGGCAAATTGTTTTAAGTAAATAAATAAATAAAATATATAACAGAAAACTACATACTTAGCGGCACTCTTTGTCATAAGAAGTATTTTTACCCTAATTTTCAAGATTTTTGGTTCAGTAGTTTTGGCTGCGCGTTGATTAATACAAAATCCAGACTTTCTTTTATATATATAGATGCCAATTACGTTCAAAAAAGTAATTAAACATTCTTAAATACATAACCTTGCTAAAAATGGCAAATTGTTTTAAGTAAATAAATAAATAAAATATATAACAGAAAACTACATACTGTAAACTATAAACTACAAAAAAATATATAATGAAATTAATTTAAAACTATACTAAATAAACTATCAAATGGACAAAAAATAAGGGTTGCTGTAATTAATGTAATTGCATGCTTGGCGCAGTTGTATCTGACATGGCCCGGATGTAAGTACCACAAAATTTTTAAAGTCGTACAAACATTGCTTTCATTTTTAAATATTTTCGTTTTATAATGTTAATTTCTAAATGGATCGCTTTCTTGTATTTGAAATAAAATCAATGTATTTTTTCTTTTTTTCAAGAAGTTTGTATTTATTTGTTTTTTTCAAACTCATATAGCCGTTTTAATTTCTTAACCAAAAGAATTAACAAAAAGTTTTAATTTGAATTCCTTCCGTTGCTATAGTAACGGATTTACAATATAAATGAATATGGATAAATTATCACTTGTAATGTTCGATATTTCGAGGTTTTGGCGCCAAAGACATTGCCAAGTTAGAAAAATGTGAAATATCACACGAACTATTGGACTTAAAAGAGTTTGGTTAGTACCATTCGATTCAGCTTACAAAAATACACCAAAATATGTCATCAGTTGAAAACTAACTATAAAATCAGATTTTTAAGGAATTTTTTAAAAGTTCGTTCTCTTTTTTATACCCCTTAGGGGTGGAATTTTAGAAAATCCTTTCTTAGCGGCACTCTTTGTCATAAGAAGTATTTTTACCCTAATTTTCAAGATTTTTGGTTCAGTAGTTTTGGCTGCGCGTTGATTAATACAAAATCCAGACTTTCTTTTATATATATAGATTATTAAGACCAAATTCGTTGCTAGGCAACTGATGAAAGAAAAGGTAAAAAATGAAATATGTATTATGTCAAACTGATAAAACAAAATGCTTTATATTATTAGAAAACATGCATAAAGTTTCCCCAAAAATTATAAACCTAATTTAAAAAATCTCGCAAATATATTGACATAATTTCAAACTAATTGGAATAATTTAATAATCTTATTTAAAAATTTCAGCATCCAAAATTTACCATTTAAATCCATTTTTTATATGAGCCATTTCTTTCAACAAATGAAAATTTGAAAATCGTCTGACTTGCCATAGACAAGCATTACAAAGCAAAATAAAATGTTCTATATTTCCCGAACGAATGAACCATATTTAACCAAAAACTATACAGCTAAGTCCGAGTACCTCATCAACATGCCCAATTAATTTCAAGCCGATCGGATGCTTTTTGCGGCAGTTATCGTGGAACAGACAGACAGACAGACAAACGGAAATCAAAACTTTTCGTGTCTCCACAGTAACCCTTCACTGACGTTTCGGCAATTAAATTTTTCTGTACTACTTGTTTATCCCGTCGACCAAAAATCTATCGCCAAACTGTAAGATTAAATGCCAATAATGGTTGATCGTAAATGTCACATTCACTTGACTTTAAGGAAGTTACACGTGTTTACGCCATCAAGTGTTTTTTTATTTCGACGTTTTATTTGTATTTTTATTAATGTTATACTAATTTATTTGTTCTTTCGTTATTTAAAATAAAAATTATGTCAATTTGTATAATTTGGCGAGCGGTTTGGCGATTTATATAATTTAGCGAAATTGGTAGACGGGATAACTAAGTGTAGTACCAATTTTTCTCATAGTCTACATTGCATTAAAAAAAAATTACTGCCCGAATTAAAATACATTTTTCTAATATTTCCATTTTATGTGTAATTTTCATTTTATGCATGTTTATTTTATTATTCAACTTTCATGAATTTGAGTTGATTTCTGTTTATCGAATTTTCTTCATAACGAAGTGTTTAAGTGTAACGATGAGACTTCGTTAAATGGAAGTTTCACTGTATAATCGTTGCAGAATTTTGTCAAGTCATTTCAAATTTTATGAAAATCGCATGTATAGTTCAATTATAGGTACAGTCAAAAGTATTCCGTTACATTACGGCCAATGAGGGAAAAAAAATTTAAGTGCATTTTAATGATGATACATCCTTTCGAACATAATGAAATTGATACGCATTTATGAAGTGCACTAAAATATACATTCTGCAGAATATGCAGTGCAAAGAATATTTATTATTAATTTACAGGGCCACACAAAATAATTCCGTTATATAATGGTATAGAGGGAAACATTATTTGCGGCGTATTTTAATTATATAATTATTTACTATTCAAGCTATTTCACATATAATGAAATTGATATACGTTCCTGAAGTTTACGGCAAGTTACTTCATGTCACAGATAGAAAGAGCATAGTATTTACACGGACATAAAAAAGATTTCGGATACCATACTGTATCCGAAGTACTGTATATGTATATTGGCGATGATTGCTGCAAGTGATTTGTTAGTTGTGATATGAGTTATTAAGTTTAACTAAATTTTTTCATATTACACTAAATAGTGCCCGTCAAGATTTGACGTTAAATATTTTGAATGTTTCATTAGAAAAATTCTGGAATTTTTAATTAGTTGCTTTTAAACTAATTATTGAATGACGAAATTACGTGATGAATTTCTATATTGCATAAGTGATTCCTATTTCCTTAAGGCGATAAATGGTCCTGTCAGTCTAACCTATTCAGGGAAGTAAAAAAAAATTAAGTTTATAATTTACAACCAATTATGCTTGCATTTTATCAGAAATTTACCTAAAAATACTGGTAGAGAATTTATATTTACTTACTACGGACTCATTTTAAAAAATATATATATATATTTATTTTCATTTATTTATTTATTTTTTATAACTACACGACCATTAAAAGCTGTCATGAATTTTATTTTTATCTGTCTCATTCTCTAGAAACCTAAATTTGAAACTTGATGCAGCTAACGATTTATAATATATATTTTTTATTACTTGAATTTTATTTTACATTTATTAAATATTAAACCTGGATATCAAGGTAATTTCTTTTATAGCTCTGACATGAATATTTTTCTTTCTTTCCTGTTTGTTTTTTACGCAAATGAATGACAAACTTTTCTTTCTGACACATACACACTTATATTCTTGATAAGGTCGAAAATATAACGAAAATTGTAGATCTGCTCAATTTATTTATTTGATAATTACATGCAAAATATTTTAGCTTAAATATTTTAAATATAAAATCATTATTTTTTCAAAATGTTATTGAGTGTTAAATTTTATTTAATTATAAAGCATTTAAATAATAATAATAATACATTAAAAATCCTATAACTGCTCTTCCTAATAAAATATGTTATTATTGAATTATCGACAAAAATATTATACATTTTGCCAGACTTGGGGTCAAACCTGCGTCCTGTACAAAATTTCTAAGGCTATCGGGAACTCGTTTCTCTTCCTTCGAAATTGAAGAGGTCCGAAAAACAGTTGACGCATACGCAATTGTCTCAAATTTGAGTTCTGATCTAACAGAAGTAGTTTTGCGCTTTAATATTTATGATATCTTTTTTTTTTTTTTTTTTTCAAAGAAGCAGCTACAACTTAAAAAATCCCTGCCGGCCCGGCCTACAGGCAGAGGTAGATTTCGAAGTTAAGTATACTAATTTCACCAACAAAAACTAAATCATTATTAGATATAAATCCACTTTAACAGTTTTATCTGTCTGCTTTTGACGAGTTTTTATTTCCTTTTTATAAAATAGCTGGTTTAATCAGAATCATGTTAAGGCGATATTAAAAAAAATATTTTTCCATGCTCAACAACTCGAAATTTTCTGGCACATTTTCAGATTCATTTTTAATAAAAAAAAATATGAAACATGCTGACGTGATTTTTGAAAAGATTTATAAGCGACCTGTGTTTTTATTTTTCTTTCAATTAATTAAAACTTGATTAATAAACAATTATTTTCTCAGTAGGGCAATATTTTTCGTTTCTAACACAATCGCTTCTGGAAATTCTGTTCAAAATGCCCACTTTGACATCATTTTTTGAAATATATTCTGCCTCTATCAAAAAATCGATCATTACTGTACATTATATAGTTTCTCAATAAGAGAATCTAGCAATTGGATGCGTTTGAGAGCAAAAATGAATTTAAAAATGAGTAAGAAAATAAGCAGTTTGGATTTGAATGCACCCTTAAATAAGATGATTTTTTTCTTCAACCGCTATGTATTTTTAATCTGTTTTTGCTGTAAGAATTGGCCCTATCAAAAACTTGTCTATATAAATGTTGAAGACAATATTAAGAAGATATATGATAAATTCATGGAGATTTTATACCTTGTGAATTGAGGGAGTTATGAAAATTTTTCTTCTTCAACCCCCCCTTTTAGGTAGATTTCGTATGAAATACTACCTATTGGGATCGTTCCTATGTTGGAATTTCTGAAAAATTTTTGCAGATCTACACCGATCATGACCCCTAGAACACAAAACCACCCTCAGTAAAAAACTTTATATATCTATCTATCTATCTATCTATCTATCTATCTATCTATTTTTCTATCGATCTATCTATATATATCACTTTCTTCTGGACACGATAACTTTCGTAATTCTGCACCAATCTCTTGCAAACTGATACGTAAAATCAATGAGCATAAAATCTCGGTCAAGTTCGTTAATGGGCAAAATCGGACCAAGGGGATGGAAATAGGGAGGGGTTTTGTGAAAACCGAAAACCCCCCATAACTTCTTAATTCTTGAACATATCAAATCAGTTTAAAGTTTTTATTAGTTCTAAAAATAGGGCCAAAATTTTATGTATCACAGATTTTTGAAAAAGTTAAAAATGGGCTCAAGGGGCGCAAAAAATAGGGTTTTGGGGAGAAAAAAATTCATAACTTCGTCAATTCTCAAGATATCAATTCTAATTAATTGTCTGAGCGAAGCGAAGGCTAATACTCAGCGAAATATTACTGTCCGGACACATTACAGCTACGATGGATATTAACGCCATGTCCTACTAAAAAAAGCCTAATAAAAACCTTTCGTCAAGCATAACTCAAAAAATATTTGTCGGATTTCGTTTCTGATTGCACCAGAAGGTACCTATGAGGGCCACCTACTGAATGCACCTACTATGAAAAATAAGTTCCAAACCGTTGAAAAATTATATTAAAAAAACAGATAAAAAAGCACAATTTATCTGCATACGTCACAGAAATTTGATGTGCGTCACTTTCACCGGTAGATGTTTTCGTAGACAACTGGTTTGAACACATGGAGCAAATAAAAAAAAAAAAAAAAACGCACGCAGTAATATTGAATAGATCAGTTTCAACAACGTGATCACAAACCTTGCAATAACCCGTGGCAACCAGTTTTGGTGGGCAATCAAATAATAATACAATACTCCGTACCACGGTGACCGTTTTTAGCCAGTTGTATAAAATCTGGCCTGTTGTATGACATACAACAGGCTAAATCCGGCTAAAAACTCGGGCTAAAAGATAGTTGTCAGTCTATCGACTGGAAATTAACAGATTTTTTTAATACGCGTATAACGAAATTTAGAAACGATTGCGGGGATTAAAACAAAAGATGGGTGTTTATTTCTCCGGGAGGTTATCTTTCTCTGGATGTCTGTCTGTCTATCATACAGCATGCAATTTTCTTGTAAAGGATGACATTATTATGCAGTAAAACCTCCATAACGGACACATCCGATTAGTGGACACCTCTATTTCGCGGGCATTTTTTCGATTACCAACGCTTAAATAACTGTACATTTTTCGCTCCCAGTAGCGGACACCTCCAAATAGAGGACAAATTCTGCCCTCCCGAGGTGTTCGCTATTCAGAGGTTTTACTGGTAAAACCTCCATAACGGACACAGCCGATTAGCGGATACCTCTATTTAGTGGACATTTTTTCGATTACCAACACTTAAATAACTGTACATGTTTTACTCTCAGTAGCGGACACCTCCAAATAGAGGACAAATTCTGCGTTCTCGAGGTGTCCGCTATTCTGAGGTTTTACTGTATATATTATTGATAGTTATTTTACAGGGCCGCACAAAAGAATAAGAATATATGAAACGAATATAAACTAAATTCGGGATTGGTAGATCGCTGATGGTAATGTAATTTTAGGATGTTGTTACAGTCATCCGCAGCATGTTTTCAGAGTTTCGTTCATCTAACAAAACCCTACCTGTCTCACTCCTTTGTCTGTCTGTCTGTCTGTCCGTCTGTCACCGAGCCCGTTCTCAGAAACTATATATGTCGGAGACTTGAAAATTTGCATACTTATAGCTGAACACCACACATCAAACAGCAAATAATAAAATTTTGAGAAAGTCTGATATTTAACTTGGGCTCTAACTTGTGTATTTTAAGCAATTTTTTTTAACTCAGCCCCCAATTAAGTTGGAGACATGAAATTTTGCATACTTATAGCTGAACACCTCACATCAAACGACAAATGATAAAATTTTGAAAAAGGTCTAATATTTAACCCTCTGGGCTCTAACTTGTGTATTTTAAACAATTTTTCTAATTCAGCCCCTAATTAAGTTGGAGACATGAAATTTTGTATACTTATAGCGGAACACCTAACATTAAACGACAAATAATAAAATTTTGAAAAAGGTCTAATATTTAATCCTCTGGGCTCTAACTTATGTATTTTAAGCAATTTTTCTAACTCATTCCCAAATTAAGTTGGAGACTTGAAAGTTTGCATACTTGTAGCTGAACACTTGCGATAACACGATAAATCATAAAATTTTGAAAAAGTCATATTTAACCCTCCAGTCTCTAACTTCTGTATTTTAAGCAATTTTTCTAACTCAGCCTCTAATTTAACCCTCTGGGCTCTAACTTATATATTTTAAACAATTTTTCTAACTCAGCCCCTAATTAAGTTGGAGACATGAAATTTTGCATACTTATAGCTGAACACCTCACATCAAACGACAAATAATAAAATTTTGAAAAAGTCTATTATTTAACCCTCTGGGCTCTAACTTCTGTATTTTAAGCAATTAGTCTAACTCACCCCCTTATTAAGTTGGAGACATGAAATTTTGCATACTTATAGCTGAACACCTCACATCAAACGACAAATAATAAAATTTTGAAAAAGTCTAATATTTAACCTCTAATATTTTGTCTCGCGCAATTTTTAAATTTAAATTGTTTTACAATATTATTTTTTGTTCAATTTGCATAATAAGTGTAATGTGACGTAATTTCTTCTATTTAAGACTTCTAACGCATGTTAATGAATTTATTTTACAATATCCTTTCTCTTTTGAAATTCACATGTAAATATAGTTTTTATGGCGTAATTTCCAATAAGTGCCTGCTTTTTATACCTAATTATTTAATTCTAATTTGAAGGGTTTTTTATGCTTATAATAGTAACGTGTAAATAATTTTTTTATTTGAAGCAAACATTATTGTTTGCGCTGTTTATACAGTTGGCAACAGTTTAAATTAATACCATTTTCTAAAATATGTAAAAAATATCTGTCGAAATGCTGAATATTTGAATTTAAAATAGAAATAAAACCTCAAAAAAAGAGTCAAATTAAAAAAATTAATGGAATCTGCACACCGGGATCTTCTATTGAATAAAATGATATAAAATGATTAAATTCTCATGTATAGTTTTTGCTCCTATAAAACTTTTTTAATGGAACGATTTTGTCTAACTTTAGCATTAAATATATCTTAAAATAATTCTTCTATTTGAAAACTATATGCATCAGCGTGTTGATCAAATATTTCTCTATAATACCACCGTTTTTCATATTTTTGTATGCAATAGTTTTCTTAATATTAGCGAAGAAAGACCTCCGGTCACAAAAAATTCAAAACCGGCGGCGGCGGCGGTGACAGAGTTGGTTACTTTTTTTAGAATAGATAGATATATAAAAATGGAAACTTGTCTATCTGTCTGTTTGTAATTCTATAAAAATCCACAATTTGGAAGCCAAAATTGTGAAAAGATACGTACATGTGTATTAAAACATGGCCGATGCAACTAAAGTAATCCGGAATCGAAATAATTTATAGTTAATTTTTAATTAATAAAAAACCACCAATTTAACAGCAATTTCTTATCAAATTTAAACATTTTTCGTTATAGCAGTTGCCAACACTTAAAATACACAATAAAATTATCACTACAACAATTAATTTTCTACTGAGAGATTTCCACGTGAAAAATGAAAATGAAATAAATGGTTTTCCGAATTAAAAAAAAAAGTGAATATTACATCATAACTTTTCTATTGCAAGGTATTCACGTGAAAAATGAAAATGAAATAAATAGTTTGACGAATTTAAATGAAAGAGAATATAACTTCATAACTTTTCTATTTCAAGGTTTCCACGTGAAAGAGGAAAATATTACGTCATATTGGAAATATAAAGGACGTGGTGGATATAGTATAACGTCATATGAGTGTGAGAAATGTATTGAAGCATGATAAAAACCCGATTAGGGAAATATTGGCGTATTTTAACATTATTGCTCCAATTATAAATTGAAATAAGTTTATTTATAGCTGTATTCTTTTGCGTCTGTTATATACATTTATACATTTTAGGTAGCTTTCTTTACAAAAAGCTACCTATTGCAGCCGTTCGGAGGAAAGCGATTTCAAAAAATTTTGGTATATTTTCATCGATCATGAGCCCCAGACCCCGAAACCACCCTCCGTTCAAAATTGATATATATATATCAATATATATATATATATATATATCTGACCTGTGTCACACTGTAACTCTCGTATTTATGAACCGATTTGGATGTAAACGGTGTGTACATAGTACATACCAATGTCTCGACCGAGTTCGTTGGCCAGCTTCATCCGCCATTTTGTTTCAAAATGGCGACCATTTTAAAATTTTTTAAAATTTTTAAATTTGAAATGTGGTACCAAAAAATTGAAAATGGAAAAATATTTTTTTCTTATGTATTTGACTTTTATACAAAGACTCCGTAGCAGTTTTTGTTTCGTCTATATCTTAAAAAATGTCTGAGTTATAGCATTTTGAATTTCTAGCGTGGCTGACATTTTGAAACGCCCTGATTTTTGCCACGTGATAACAGACATATTTATGAACAGATTTGGATGTACCTTGGTCTGTACATAGTACATACAAATAACTCAACCGAGTTCGTTGGCCAGCTTCATCCACCATCTTGTTTCAAAATGACGGCCATTTAAAAAAATTAAAAAAAAAATTAAATTTAAAATGAGATACCAAAAAATTGGAAAATGAAAAAGATTTTTTTCGTATGTGTTTGACCTTAATACGAAGATTCCGGAACAGGTTTTGTTTCGTCTATATCTGAAAAAATGGCTGAGTTATAACATTTTGAATTTCTATTGTGGCTGATATTTTAAAACGACCTGATTTTTGTCACGCGATAACAGGCGTATTTATGAACCGATTTGAATGTAACTTGGTCTGTACATAGTACATACCAATGTCTCAACCGAGTTCGTTGGCCAGCTTCATTCGCCATCTTGTTTCAAAAGGGCTGCCATTTTAAAAAAATGTAATTTAAAATTTAAAATGAGGTATTAAAAAATTGGAAAATGAAAAAGATTTGTTTTATGTGTTTGGCCTTGAAACAAAGATTCTGGAGCAGTTTTTGTTTCTGATAATTTGTTCTTTTGTTTATATCTTAAAAAGTGGTTGAATTATAGCACTTTGAATTTCTATCATAGCTAACACTTTGAAACGATCTTGTATTTGTCTCGCGATACCACACGTATTCGCCTATTTCGATGGAAGAAGGCATGTGGATAGTATACATCAATATCTCGACCAAGTTCGCTGGCCAGCTTCATCAGCCATCTTGTTTCAAAATGGCGGCCATTAAATTAAAAACAATTATATTTAAAGTGAAGTGCAAAAAAATTAGAAATTGAAAAAGGTTTCTTTCTTAAGTATTTGACCTTGATATAAGGATTCAGGAGCATTTTTTGTTTGTCTTTATCTTAAAAAATGGCTCAGATATAGCAGTTTTAATTTCTAACGTGGGTGACATTTTGAAAAATCTGATTTTTTGCCTGCGACAGCACTCGTATATATCAACCGATTTCGATGTGAGTGAGCATGTGCACAGTAATTACTAAGGTCTCGACCAAGTTCACTGGTTAGCCTCATCCACCATGTTGTCTTAAAATGGCAGGCACTTTAAAAAATCGCCGAATTTGGCAGCCAAATATAACTTTAAATAAAAGCAGCTTGGATAAAGCTGACTAATTTCGCGAAATTCTCATTCATAATGATTTAGTATTGATAAAAATTAGTATTGAATCTCCTACATTCGGTTTCCACTTAATTGATCTTCGTGTGTTTGAATAATATAAGTTGGCTTTTTTAAAATAAGGAATATGAAAGCTACCTCTTCCTCCCGGCACTGGCCGAAAGGACTTTTTATATAGCGTTTTCATATGATTCATTCATACAACATTTCCACTGCTTCTTTTAATGTTTGTTTTGTGTTCTATGTTAAATTTTGAAATTGATTTTTCAGAACAAACATCCTTCAAATTCTGGGCAACGCCGGGCACTTTAGTTTGTAACAGATAAATGGCTTTTGTATCCGTACATCTAATGCTAATATTATAAAGCGTTATAATATTACAAATTGTATAATATTATTAATGCTTGTATATTTGCGAGGTGTTATCTCTGAAACTACATAGCCAACTTAAAAAAATGTTGGTGGCCATCTATGCTCCGAAAAAAAAACTGTATTTTATGTCAGTGCAAGAACCTACATCGCTGCAGGAGCAAAAAAGTTCTAAAATTGCGATTTCTGTGATATTGATTGGGTTAGAAACTTTAAATTTGGTGTGGTAGTTACTTTTAAGATGTAAATACTCTTAATGAACGCTCTCTAAAAGGTTCAATTTGACGGATAAACGTAAAAATTTCTAGAAAGGTTCTAAACTATGATTTATTTGGAATACTGAAATTTTTGGGATACTGTTGGGGTTAGAAACTAGAACTTTGGCATAGTAGTAATTTATAAGATGTAAATGCTCGTTGTAGAACGAATTCAAAAAAATCGAAAGACTATACAAAGCGGAAAATGATCTAATGATGATCTAAGTAGCGAAGTACATGGAATTGTTAGGAATATAAACACGAAAATTGACATGGCTGTATTTATAATGACGTAAATTCTCGCAATAGAACAATTTCTAAAAATGTCGCTATATAAAACAGTGCAGAAACAAAAAACTTTCGAAAATTTTCTATTTCTGTGTTACTGCTGAGCCCAAAATCTTGAAATTTTGCTTCGGGTTAGTTTTAAAATATACAATTGTCTCTATGAATGGTTTCTAAAAAATTTAAAATTTAAAAAGATGAAATTAACGGAAAGCGATCTCAATTACCATTAATTTGGAATTATTAGGTATAGCAACTTTAAATATTTCATAATACTGCATTTCCTCCGCAAAACATGCAATTTAAATGCAACAAAACTGATAGATACCACCTAGCATTAAATAAATTGTGTAAATATTGAATAAAGACCTGTATGAAGCAGTGAGTAGGTTGCCCGAAAATACTTGTTAAAGCGTTCCTTCTCTAGGCTTTTCTCTCTCTCGCCAAAGCCACTAACATAGGGAAGAATGAATTTGATATGAATTTTTTATCTGATTCATTTTTTCTAGACATTTTATCATAAGATCATATTCTCAATTATCATTAGTAGATTTTTTATATATTAACTTATTCTGGTGAAATTTCATAATCGGGTTCATATTGGTGTATATGGCTTGCATGATTTGCTGATGGATTTTGGATGGAAATGTATGGATTTTTAAATTACTTCAAATGACACTTTGACAGCTCAAAAGTTATGCAGACGATATATTCAGATCTTGTGTCATACTTTATGTTGTAATCATTGCCGATTTCTTTTATTTAATACATGCTAAATACAGCTCAACTTGTGCAGAATATTTTTGAAAACAAAACAATACAACGTATGTAGTGGCCAGCATACACTCATCATTTAAATTCGATCGAGCATATCTAAAACACACTCTAATGAAGCATTGCATGCCACTGTTGATGTATTTGGTACTTTGATACTATATCAGATTTTGAGGAGAGAATTCCTTAACTGTTATCGACAACATCATTGCATCCGTGGAAAACAGATATTGTACAATATTAGCTATTCCGGGGGAGCACACACAATATAAAGTATAGTCCATTCTTTTTAAACATCATATATTTGTCATTTAAAGTTACTCAAATTGGTGCGGAGCATCTGATTATGCTCTTGACATCATTTTATACAGTTAAAATTCCGATATAAGATAATTTAGTGTTTCATTTTCTATTTTACTTTTAATATATTGCGTACTTTCAATTTTATATCCATGCATGGCTGTCTTGCATGGTTTGATTTCCCATTTTTTAAACAGTCTATACGAATTTATATATAAGATTTTGTAATTCTACGATTCGTTTATTTTCATCATTTCAATTTATCGCAGTATATGGACAATTAAAGATAACATCTCATTTTCTTTGCTTCCACATGTTATTATTAAATCTATGTTCTCAGCAATATCGCTCAGACTAATCCCTCTGAGGGAAGTCCTAGTTTTATTATAAATCTCCTTAATATTATCTACAACTTTTATATTCACAAGTTTTTGATAGGACGAATTTGTACCGCAAAAAAAAAATTAAAAACGAAAACAAAAAGGGGGTTTGAAGAAGTAAAAAATCCATAACTCCGTCAATTCAAAAGATATAAAAGCCCCATGAATTTATCATATATCTTCTTAATATTGTCTGCAACATCTATATAGACAAGTTTTGGATAGGACCAATTCTTACAGCAAAAACAAATTAAAAATACATAGCGGTTGAAGAAAAAAATCATCTAAGTAAGGGTGTATTCAAATCAAAACTGCGTATTTTCTGACTCATTTTACAATTCATTTTTGCTCTCAAGGGCTTCCAATTGGTACGTTTTCTTACTCAGAAACTATATAATGTACCGTAATGGTCGATTTTTTGATAGAGGCAGAATATATTTGAAAAAAATGCTGTTAAAGTGGGCATTTTGAACCGAATTTCCCGAAGCGGATTGTGTTGGAAAAATCATTGCATTAAGGATGCACTCAAATCCAAACTGCTTATTTTCTGTCTCATTTTTAAATTCATTTTTGCTCTCAAACGCATTTAATTGGTAGATTTGCTTATTCAGAAACTATATAATGTACCGCAATGATCGATTTTTTGATAGAGGCAGAATATATTTCAAAAAATGATGTCAAATTGGGCATTTTGAATAGAATTTCCCGAAGCAATTGTGTTATCACTTTCTTCTGGACACGATAACTTCCGCAATTCTGCACAAATCTCTTTCAAACTGATACATAAAATCAAGGGACATAAAATCTCGGTCAAGTTCGTTAATGGACAAAAGCGGACAAAGGGGATGGAAATAGGGAGGGTTTTTGTGAAAACCGAAAAAACACCATAACTTCTTAATTTTTGTACATATGAAATCAGTTTAAAGTTTTTATTACTTCTAAAAATAGCGCCGAAAATTCATGCAGCACAGATATTTGATAAAATTTAAAATAGGCTCAAGGGGCGCAAAAAATAGGGTTTTTGGGAGAAAAAAATTCCTTACTTCGTCAATTCTCAAGATATCAAATCCAATAATTTTATTATACATCTCCTTAATATTATCTACAACTTTTATATTCACAAGTTTTTGATAGGACCAATTCGTACCGCAAAAAAAAAATTAAAAACGAAAACAAAAAAAGGGGGGTTGAAGAAGAAAAATTTCATAACTTCGTCAATTCACAAGATATAAAATATCCATGAATTTATCATATATCTTTTTAATATTGTATTCAACATTTATATAGACAAGTTTTTGATAGGGCCAATTCTTACAGCAAAAATAAATTAAAAATACATAGCGGTTGAAGAAAAAAATCATCTTATTAAGGGTGCATTCAAATCCAAATTGTCTATTTTCTTACTCATTTTTAAATTCATTTTTGCTCTCAAACGCATCCAATTGCTAGATTCTCTTATTGAGAAACTATATAATGTACAGTAATGATCGATTTTTTGATAGAGGCAGAATATATTTCAAAAAATGATGTCAAAGTGGGCATTTTGAACAGAATTTCCAGAAGCGATTGTGTTAGAAACGAAAAATATTGCCCTACTGAGAAAATAATTGTTTATTAAGTTTTAATTAATTGAAAGAAAAATAAAAACACAGGTCGCTTATAAATCTTTTCAAAAATCACGTCAGCATGTTTCTTTTTTTTATTGTTTATTTATTAAAAATGAAACTGAAAATGTGCCAGAAAATTTCGAGTTGTTGAGTATGGGAAAATATTTTTTTAATATCGCCTTAACATGATTCTGATAAAACCAGCTATTTTATAAAAAGGAAATAAAAACTCGTCAAAAGCAGACAGATAAAACTGTTAAAGTGGATTTATATCTAATAATGATTTAATTTTTGTTGGTGAAATTAGTATACTTAACTTCAAAATCTACCTCTGCCTGTAGGCCGGGCCGGCAGGGATTTTTTTGTTTTCGTTTTTATTTTTTTTTTTTTTTCGGTACGAATTGGTCCTATCAAAAACTTGTGAATATAAAAGTTGTAGAAAATATTAAGGAGATGTATAATAAAATTAATTGGATTTGATATCTTGAGAATTGACGAAGTAAGGAATTTTTTTTCTCCCAAAAACCCTATTTTTTGCTCCCCTTGAGCCTATTTTAAATTTTATCAAAAATCTGTGATGCATGAATTTTTGGCGCTATTTTTAGAAGTAATAAAAACTTTAAACTGATTTCATAAGTACAAAAATTAAGAAGATATGAGGGTTTTTCGGTTTTCACAAAACCCCTCCCTATTCCCATCCCCTTTGTCCGCTTTTGCCCATTAACGAACTTGACCGAGATTTTGTGTCCCTTGATTTTATGTATCAGTTTGGAAAAGATTTGTGCAGAATTGCGGAAGTTAACGTGTCCATTAGAAAGTGATAACACAATTGCTTCGGAAAATTCCGTTTAAAATGCCCACTTTGACATAATTTTTTGAAATATATTCTGCCTCTATCAAAAAATCGATCATTGCGGTACATTATATAGTTTCTGAATAAGCGAATCTAACAATTAAATGCGTTTGAGAGCAAAAATGAATTTAAAAATGTGTCAGAAAATAAGCAGTTTGGATTTGAGTGCATCCTTAATGCAATGATTTTTCCAGCACAGTCCGCTTCGGGAAATTCGGTTCAAAATGCCCACTTTAACAGCATTTTTTAAAAATACATTCTGCCTCTATCGAAAAATCGACCATTACGGTACATTATATAGCTCCTGAGTAAGAAAACGTACCAATTGGAAGCCTCTGAGAGCAAAAATGAATTGTAAAATGAGTCAGAAAATAAGCAGTTTGGATTTGAATACACCCTTACTTAGATGATTTTTTTCTTCAACCGCTATGTATTTTTAATTTGTTTTTGCCGTAAGAACTGGTCCTATTCAAAACTTGTCTATTAGGGTGGGTCGAAAAAACCGAAATTTTTATAATCGAAATGTAATAGCGCGGAAAAGTTGCCTTTTTTAATACAGAATAAATTCCTAAAATATAAATCGATCGGTTAATGTCTTTTACCGCCGCAAGAGGGCCAAAGTTTCAAAAAATCGGAAAAAACATGTTTTTTTTTCATTTTTTTTTAAATTATCCAAACATGCCAATGCAATTTCTAATAGAACGCATTAGCTACATGAAGATATGAGAAATGTCCCGGTAAATGTTCATTATGATGAAACCATATCTTTATTTGCCGCAAAAAGACTATATTTTTTGTAAAAATTTCAAAAAATTCTCAATTTTTCATTTTTTTAAAAAAATTTTATAATTTCTTTAATGTGTCTAGAAATAAATAATTTTACTTTATATCTATTAATATATCATAGTTTTTTATAACTATTTGTAATAGACTTGAAAATAAAGTTAATCATTCATTTTTCTTGACTATCGCTTCATCTATACTGATGTTTTACTTCCTAACAGCCAATTCATGCCACAAAAATTATATAAAATGAGCAAAATGTTTTAGTATTTTATTAATTAAAATATAGAGATGTTTAACCGAAACGGGTTAAAGAAACTTAAAATGAAGAAGTATTTAATTTAAATGAATTTTATAATATAACTTGCTTTCAGATGAAGCCATTATTCCTCGAGAGGCCAATATTGATCAGATGTGATCCTCCCTCTGTTCTAGTAAACAAACTTTATCAGCGCTTCAATGACTAATTTCACGAATCTTTCTAGTGATTGAGTGGGACAAGGAAAGTTATAATAGCTGGTATCTTTAATCGAATATTTTAAACTCACCAGCGTTGTTAGTCGATAGAGAAACATAACAGGTGGTTCCGTTAGTTTTCAGTTTTGCCAGTAGACTAAAGCCATACAATTTTAAGCTTCACTGTTAAAGTCTGCTATGATAGTGACGGATGGCATTATTCTAGTCCACAGAACTTCGTGCTTTTGCAATTTCCATCATGGCTGGGGCCCTGATGTTCTCCTCTTCATATGCTATCATTCCAAAGAGGCTATTTGTATGATTTGCGAAATAGTCATTTCGTGAAAATGCAGGAACTATAATCTTTCGTAGATTATCTATCAAGTAACGTAAGTTACTAACTATAGTGCACAGATTCTGGAAAACATGAGTGATTCACTTTAATTGTGAACCAACTGATGCAATACACTTTCAGGCTGTACTCAAAGGGTATGACAAGTTAAGAAGAGGGTTTCTTTGTTCCAACGTAGAGTCTCAAAATTCGAATAGCAGTAATGATCCACCTTGCGTGAAATATTTGTCCATGGAATCAGCAAAAAAGGTCAATTGTATACATGCGTGTTGAAAGAGCTTTCAATATTTCAGACATATACTTCTGGTCAGTTGACAAATCATCTTTATCAACAACTAGGTGATCAGATTAAATTGGCTTAAATTTTGCAATTGGTAATAATTCGCAAATCACAAGAGATCAACCAATTGGGCCACAATATGATAGAGAATCTGTTTTTCGTCATCAAGATGTTTGAAAAGATGTCTCAGTGGAAGCTCATTGAAGTCAGGTCAAGGAAGCATTAAAGTGTTGTTTTTTTTAAGTTGTTCTCAAGTAATCCTACTATAACACCACCTTTTACATCCTGTTTTGAAGACAGTTCCGCGAAATTCGACTGCAATTATTATTACAGTTTGGATTGCATTTTTCTTCAAAAAATCTATAATGTCATTGCATATAGAAGTCACCTTGCCAGACGATAGGGTCAAATGACGAAAATAATTGAGACCTGGTTCTAATATCAGAAGTTTCCTCCTTGGCTTCGCAAAGATGAAACTTTGCCATCTCTTTAATCTGGCAGATATTTCTATCTTTAGGGCCATCAAAGTATAGAGTAAAAGGAGTACATTACAAAAAAAAAAAAAAAAAAAAAAACGAACAAAGTGAAACGTGGCCCTCTAGCAGCGAGAAATTAATTTTACGTGCAGGCAGCTGCCGGTGTTTCTATCATTGAGCAATTTTTTTTTATAGAACTAGGGGGCTCTGCCCCCTACGAGCTACGCTCGCCAACCCCCGTTCAGACACTGCAGTCTCTAAAAGCACGCTAATTTGATTGGCTTTAAAAAGATTTTGGAAGATTGAATTATAATTAAAAAAAACAAAAGCGATCTCCCTATAAACGGGTTTCTATTCATTTATCTTTGATTGGGGAATTTTACGGAAAAATCAGCTGCTGTTAAAAGATACAATGGCATTTCAAAATCATCTAATATAAAAGGAATTAAGTAAACAGAGTCTTTGTCTCCCGGTATTTTTTAACAAAGCGAAAAGAAAGTCCTTTTAAATAAGACATTTTAAATATATCGTTTTGAATCTGACGTAATTTTCACCAAACTTTTCTTTCCCTTTTTAATATTCACGTGAAAATGATTTTATTAGAAATGAAATATTATTTGTGCTGTCCAAAAAAAAAAATAGTTGAAAAATTATCTCAAAATATCAAGTAAATGTCTCGCGCTATTTTTAAATTTATACTGTTTTGCAAAATTATTTTGTGTTCATTTTATGTAATAACTGTAATGTGACGTAAATGTGATGTAATTTCTCCTTTTTAAGACTTCTAACGCATGTTAATAAATTTATTATTTTACAATATCCTTTCTCTGTTAAAATTCATGTGTAATTATAGATGAAATAATTTTCAATAAGTTCCTGCTTTTTATAAGTAATTATTTAATTCTAATTTGAAAGTTTTTTTCTGTTTATAATAGTCACGCGTAAATAAATTTTTAATTTGAGCAAACATTATTGTTTCCGTTGTTTATAAAGTTGGCAACAGGTTAAATTAGTACAATTTTCTCAAATAAGAAAAAAATATCTCTCGAAATGCTGAAAATTTGAATTTAAAATAGAAATGAAACCTCGAAAAATGAGTCAAATTAAAAAAATAAATTAATTCTGCACACCGGGAAATTATAACGTATAAAATGATCTAAAAATTATTAAATTCCGATGTATAGTTTTTGCTCCTATAAAACTTTTTTAGTGGAGCGATTTTGTCCAACTTTAGCATTAAATATCTCTTAAAATAATTCTTCGATTTGAAAACTGTCTGCATCAGCGTGTTTATCAAACATTTCTGTATAATACTACCGATTTTCATATTTTTGTATGCATTATTTTTCTTAATATTAACGAAGAAAGACCTCCGGTCACAAAAAAGTCAAAACCGGCGGCGGCGGCGGTGACAGCGGTAGTTACTTTTTTTTAGAATAGAGAGATTACATTGGTCATAGTTAACAATGTGCATGAAATTAACAACATAAAATAACTTTCCCAGCTATTAGAAATGTAAAAAATCTGAAAACATTACAAAAGTTATGAAAATTGAAAAAATGAAAAACTAACATTTTTTAGAAATTTTGGCCCTGTTGCGGCGGTAAATAAAATGATGTCACAAAAATGAAATGTTAATGTTACATTACTAATATCTTGGCGTGGCTATTGCATTCTATTAGAAATTGAATAGGTATGTTTGGATAATTTAAAAAAAAAAATTGCAAAAAGTATGTTTTTTGCGATTTTTTCGAAATTTGGACCCCTTGCGGCGGTAAAAGATATTAACCAATCGATGCAATATTGTACGTATTTTATCTTTTTTACAAAAGGCAACTTTTCCGCGCTATTACGTTTCGATTATAAATACAGTCGACGCTCGTTTTTACGAACTCGTAGGGAACACTAAAATAGTTCGTAAAATAGAATGTTCGTAAAATAGAAAACACCAAAAATGATATGAATACGTACATTATTTTTGTCTATTTTTATCAAACTCCCCCCTCTTCACAAATGAAGCAGTATTTCAAGATTTTTTATTATTTAATAAATTTATACGTGTATTTTTAAACATACAAGAAATAAATGCAAATTTATGCACAAAAAATAATTTTAGTACACAGAAACATGCGTTACTTATGCCTTAAAAACATTACATATGAAAATACAGACTGGATTAGTACTTAACAGGTGAAAATACATAGATGAAAACATAAATAAAAAATTAAGAATGGAAATAATCATTTACCTTTTTTCTTTTAAATTACATTTTGGAAAATATATATTTCCATTTTATCTATGCTTGAAAACATTTCACAATTATTGCTCCCTTCAAAAAAGTGTCTCAGACCTTACAACCACTACTTGAAATTGTTGCTATGCCCCCTCCCTCCGAAAGAGATTGGGAAAACAACACCTTCTTGGAATACATCTGATGTCTCATTGTACTTGTTGAGAGTTTAATTGACGTGACACTGCGTTCCGATATTTAAAAAAAAAAAAAAAAAAAAAAAAATTGCATAAGTATCAAAATTGAGTTCGCAAAAAAGAGATTTTCATAATCCGTAGTTCGTAAATGGGAGCGAAAAATTACATTGTTTCTATGGGAGTGTATTCGGGACCACTCTATAGTTCGTAAAATCGCAAGTGTTCGTGAAAAAGAGGTTCGTAAAAACGAGCGTCTACTGTATTTCGGTTTTTTCGACCCACCCTATTGTCCATGTAGATGTTGTAGACAATATTAAGAAGATATAGGATAAATTCATGGGGATTTTATATCTTTTGAATTGACGGAGTTATGGATTTTTTACTTCTTCAAACCCCCTTTTTGTTTTCGTTTTTAATTTTTTTTTTTTTTTTTTTTTTTTTTTTTTCGGTACGAATTGGTCCTATCAAAAACTTGTGAATATAAAAGTTGTAGATAATATTAAGGAGATTTATAATAAAATTATTTGGAATTGATATCTTGAGAATTGACGAAGTTATGATTTTTTTTCTCCCAAAAACCCTATTTTTTGCGTCCCTTGAGCCCATTTTTAACTTTATCAAAAATCTGTAATACATAAAATTTTGGCCCTATTTTTAGAAATAATAAAAACTTTAAACTGATTTGATATGTACAAAAATTAAGAAGTTATGGGGGGGGGGGGTCGGTTTTCACAAAACCCCTCTTTATCTCCATCCCCTTAGTCCGATTTTGCCCATTAACGAACTTGACCGAGATTTTATGCCCAATAATTTTATGTATCAGTTTGGAAGAGATTAGTGCAGAATTGCGGAAGTTATCGTGTCCAGAAGAAAGTGATATATATATATATATATATAGATAGATAGATAGATAGATAAAGTTTTTTACTGAGGGTGGTTTTGGGTTCTAGGGGTCATGATCGGTGTAGATCTGCAAAAATTTTTCAGAAATTCCAACATAGGAACGATCCCAATAGGTAGTATTTCATACGAAATCTACCTAACATGCTAGTTTCCCGATCTTCGTGTGTAACCATTAGCAATTCATATGATGGATTCACCAGCGATTACTTTAGGCCTCAAATCACTGTGTATGACCAAAACAATATGGCACCCCGAAATAAAACGTATCTAACTCTTAGTATCGACACAATACATTTTTGAATTGTTAATAATGCTGAACGAGCCAAATAATATTAACTTTGGTGAAAGAAAGAAAAGCTTGTTTACAGTAACATCGAATAGCAGACGAACTTAAAACAACTTCTACCTGTGATGTGATAGTTCAACATTGCGAGCATCTTTGCGCATGTGCAACGCATCACTCCAAAGGCATACAAAGAATTGTACTTATATATTGCGCATGCGCAACTATAGAATTTTAAATTTAAAATTACGCTAATTAATAAAATATTTGAACAAACGAATATACGATAACAAATCTGTGGCCAAATATCTTTCATTTAAAAAAAGATTTGTGTAATTTGATGCAGTAGTTTCTTCTCACGGACTGTCGAAAGAAAACGCTTAGCGTTTTAAATATATAGATTGTGTGTATAAATGCTGTAGATCATATACAGGGCTACACAAAAGAATTCGTAAGGGTTACTGAGTATGAACGAAAATAGCTTAAAGGTAGTTTTTTAAACGAGTTATACATTTTTACGTTGAATTGCATTTAGTATACTAAGATATGTTTGTAGAATACAGATAATAAGATATACAGGGTCACGCAAAGAATTGGATACATGACCATCTATGGATGATAATCTCAGGAAAAGTGATTTCAGTAGTTTTAAGCGTGTTTTAGCCTTAATTATTTTTTGCTAAATAGTGGCGTGTATAGAAGGTAAATTACAGGGCTGTACAAAAGTATTCAAATATACTTTCGTCTACTGATATAAATTGCTGAAAGTGAAATTTCAACCTATTATGCATTTTTAACACTTTCCAACTTTATGAATTCGGTTTGTCTGGCTGGCTGTCTGTCTATCCGAACTCTAACTTGCGTTAATGTAATTGGATTGCTCTTTAATTGACATTTTTTGTTGATATTTAGTACGCCTTGTTCGGTATTGAAAGTAAAGTATGAGCGTTCATACTTTATTTACAGAGACACTCAAAAATACTCCATTACATTATGGTCTATGGGGGAAATGTCGTAATTATATAAATACGTAGCACCTTTAGTCGTCGGCTGGTCCATTTGTCCGCATATAACAGCGCAAAAACTTCCCAAACGAATGGTTTGAAATTTAATATATATAATCATTGCAGAATTTTGTAGAGTCATTTCGAATTTTATGAAAATCGAATCAAAGCTTTAACAAAAGTTTGCTTCATTCTATTAAATCCTATCAAACGTAATTAATTCAATGATATCATGATACTGGATCATCAGTGATTCCATGATATGTAATGATTCTAGGTTGCCATGGTGATTACGTCTTATTTAAGATGGAATCATATTATTTTTGTTTTACTGAATTTAATATATATATAATCGTAATAAATTTTGCATTCATGCATTTTTGTATGAGAGTGCAATAGCTATTGCACCAAGGTCTGGGTATTTATAAAACTAGTTATGGTATGAACTCATTTGTCAGGTTTGACATATAATTTTCGACTTGTTCTTTTTTAACTTTGAAGATCAAATAACTGTATGGACGTGATTACGACACATATTTCATTTGCCTGAATCGAAGGCCTTTCACAGTAGCTACGCGACAATTTATGTCACAGCAGTTAAAGATTAATGAACAAAAATTTAAAGGGGAGCCGTACCGGGAGAAAATAAATGGAGAAAAGTACACAAAAATGTAGAAGATCGATTTAAAAAGAAGCAAATTATTAAAAATTTAGGTGTTACAGGGATTAAGGTTTCCTTTATTAATTTGATCCATTAATAAATCCATATGCTTCCCCTACCACCTCTCCCGTTCTCACTTTCAAGTTTTACATACATATGTTTAACGATTTTCAAATCTATATCTTAGTCATTTTAATTTTCGCTCATTAGTTCGCAATTATTTCCTTTAATTTTCGAAAAATAAATGGAGGGATCGGTTGGAAGAAGATTTATTTTTAGCTCAATTTTTAATAAATGCCGACTTCTGTCTAGCTCTTTTTTGAATTGTCTTGTCAGTTTTTGGCAAAAATTACGAAAAAACACTGACCAATTTTTACAAAAATTATATACTGGGATGCAGAAAACTTTTCTACGTATGTCCGAGTTTCCAATCGATATCACAAATAGTTTTCTTAATTTTCACTAATTAGTGAAAATTAGAAAAATCCATCGTCTGCGTTTTAAACCAAAGTTGGTCTCATATTTACAGATAAAAAATATCGCATTTGCGAAGCGAATTAAAAAAAAAAAAACACTAAAAATCGTGAAAATTACCGGATTATTTTTATTAATGTAGAAAAATCGCATAAAAAAATAATTTAAAAAAATCTAATCAAAAAATCCATAAACGAGCTTCGAGGTGCAAAACGGCATGTGTAGTGATATCTTCCAACAAAATTTTATAGCTCAACGTGCAGCAGTCCCTTCAGAACACCTTCGACAGACAGACAAACACGCACTAACTTCTTTTCTTATTATTATAGATATATTAAGAAACTACAACAATGATTTTTTCGCGATATGTATCAAATAAACATTAATAACACATACTCCATAGAGCGCTATGTTAATATTCAAAATTAAATACCCCCAGCAGACGAATGTTAATCTCGATCTCAAATCACGTGCATAAAGCCCGCATAGCGATTACACGGCGCTGCTCACGATCTAATTTAGCCTTGGCTGAATTAGAGGTCTGCAAGGGCCAAAATTTCTCGGACCTTGGCCCATACAAAAAAAATATTGGCCCGGCCCGGTAAAAAAGTTAAAATCTTGACCCGAGTGTGAATGTCTACAGAACATTGATTTTTATGTTGATTTCGTTAAAAAAATTGTCTCATACGAGGAAGTTCTGACCAAAAATAATGTTTATAATCTTTATTTTTGTAGAAGTGCCGCAGGCTGCGATATTTGTTTTTTAATGAATTTCTATTTCTTGTTCGTAAATGTTTCAGTTATCATTTATATTGTTAATCCATATTCCATGTAGTGAAGTGTTAAAAATCTGAAAAATGCTTCCAGTAAAATCTTCTAAGACGGAATTGCTTGGAAAATAAAAAAATGCGTTATAGACAAGTTCCCTTCTTACAGTATTATATATTCTTTTCTTACGTATTAGTATATTGAATTTGCATAGATCAACACGTTTTTCAATTTAAAACAGGATTCCGTCATAGGCAAGTTCCTTTTCACAAGTTTTATTATATTTTAATTTAGCTATATTTTAATAAGCGTAGAAATCTACTATTCTTTAAAAATAATAAGTTTTAATGTTTAATTGTAGAATAATGGCGATTTAAAAATGTATGCATTTTTTGCAAAAATTTTTGGACTAGGCTTGCGGAGACAATAATTTTCATGCGGGCTGGGTCAAAATTAGGACTGAAAATTTTGGGCCGTGAAGACTAGGAATGAAACTAGTCCCGGCTCTGTACAGAAAAAATAAGTTAGGCCCGGCCCGAGCCTTCAGAAAAAAGTATGGCCCAAGTGCCGTGAATGAAAATAGGACCGAGCCCGGCCCCCCGTGCAGATCTCTGGGTTCGATAAAGATGTTTTTGTTGATACCCTTTAAGAGCATCCTATAATCACTCATGTATGACACTAGCGCTTCGAGATTTATTTTCGATTACAAAAAAATAATCGATAACTCCTTTTTTTGTGAATTTTAAAATAGTAACTTTTCGTCGTTTTAGAATGTTCTTTTCTTTAGTATTTTCATATAAAGGATCCCCCCTCAAAAAAACATTTGTTAATAACTTCATAAATAAGAAATCATATGAAAATTTATTGAGCTAAACTCCTATAATTCTAAATGCATTTCATAGTTTTTGCATTTTTATCACAACAAACTGCAAAATCGACAAGATAAGAAGTGGTAATTCTGCTTCATACAATCTTTAGAAAGAAAATCGATATTGTCTTATTTCTGCTACATGTGTTTTTATGTGTGATATTTAAGATATGAAAGAGATATATGCATCATCATCCCTAAAGAGATATAAAATATCTTAATACAACCATTACGTTAAGCAAAGTTCTTTTGGTCATCATCTTGTAAGACAAAAATTTTGAAATTTACACCAGACCGATGTGAAGCCGTAAATAATGTTTGTTTTTTCTTTTACCACAGAATCGTAATTTCTTTATTTCAAAATCATGCTGATAAAATATTTTGAAATTTAAATAACCGAAAACTTATACTTGAATAATTCATGAACCGCATAAATATTTTCGAAATTTAATTCGGTTGTAAAACAGTCTATCCTATAACAAATAAGAATCTCTTTAAGAAAATGCTTTAAAAACTATGTTTCGGTTTTCACAAAATTTTCTTCTGTACATGAGCGCACCCAAAGGGGGGGGGAGGCTGATGGGGCCACAGCCCCTCCCGAAATTTTCGAAAGTGATATGAAAAAATTCCCGATTCTTTTCTTTCTTTTTTGGAATTTTTTAATTTTTTTTTCTATCATACAGCGGATGAGCCATTGTCTCTTATTAGTCCATATCGACATCAAAGAAGAGAAAGGGGTCTGATGGAGTTACTGTCCCCCTCCTCCCGAAATATTCGAAAATTAAATGAAAAAAAGCGTTTTTTCCTTACTTTTTTAAACAAATCTGTATTTTTGTGTGTGTGTGTCATACAGCGAAATAGTCATTCTCGTTAACCCCATATTAGTCCACATTGACATCACAGCATACCCAAAGATGGGGAGGGGGCTGATAAAATTACAGCCCCATCATCTCGAAATAGTCCAAAATAAAATTAGAAAATAGTGCTGATTTTTATTATTTCTGTTTGAGATAAATTTGCATTTTTTCTCCGATCATTCAACAAACTAGCCGCTCCATTCGCTTTAGTTCCATATTAGTACACGATGACACCACATTATACCACAAAAAGTGGAAGGGGCTAATGCAGTTGCAGCTCCCTGCCAAAATAGTTGAAAATGAAATGGAAAAAATGCTGATTTTTTTTTTTTCCTTTTTATTTGAGATAAATTTGTAATTTCCCCCTTTCATGCAACAGACTAGCTGCTCTCTTTTCTTTAGTTCAATATTAATGTACAGTGACACCACAGTATATCCAAATAGGTGAAAGGGACCAATGGGGTTACAGCCCCTTCCAAAAATAGTCGAAAATGAAATGAAAAAAAAAATGCTGATTTTCTTTTCTTTTTGTTTGAGATAAATTTGTAATTTTGTTTTCTACAATCCTTACTTTTTTAGATAAATGTGTAATTTTTTTTCTTCTGTCATACAGCTAAATAGGCATTCTTGTTAGACACATATTAGTCCTCATTGACATCACAGCATACCGAAAGAAGAGGAAGGGCCTGATGGGATTACAGCCCCCGCCTCTAAAATAGCCGAAAATGAAATGAAAAAAAAAAAGTGCTTTTTCTCTCTGTTTGAGATAAATATGTATTTTTTACCCTATCATTCAACAGACTAGCCGCTCTCTTCTCTTTAGTTCAATATTAATGTGCAGTGACACCACAGTATATCCAAATAGGTGAAAGGGACCAATGGGGTTACAGCCCCTTCCAAAAATAGTCGAAAATGAAATGAAAAAAAAATGCTGATTTTCTTTTCTTTTTGTTTGAGATAAATTTGTAATTTTGTTTTCTACAATCCTTACTTTTTTAGATAAATGTGTGATTTTTTTTCTTCTGTCATACAGCTAAATAGGCATTCTTGTTAGACACATATTAGTCCTCATTGACATCACAGCATACCGAAAGAAGAGGAAGGGCCTGATGGGATTACAGCCCCCGCCTCTAAAATAGCCGAAAATGAAATGAAAAAAAAAAGTGCTTTTTCTCTCTGTTTGAGATAAATATGTATTTTTTACCCTATCATTCAACAGACTAGCCGCTCTCTTCTCTTTAGTTCAATATATATGTGTAGTGACACCACAGTATATCCAAATAGGTGAAAGGGACCAATGGGGTTACAGCCCCTTCCAAAAATAGTCGAAAATGAAATGAAAAAAAAATGCTGATTTTCTTTTCTTTTTGTTTGAGATAAATTTGTAGCTTCGTTTTCTGCAATATAACGAACTAGTCATTCTGGTTAGTCCCATATCAGCACGCAGTTACACCACAGTATAGCCAATGAAAAGAGGGAGGCTGAAAGGACCATTTTCAAAATATTCGAAAATGAAATGAAAAAGGTGCTTTTTTTTTTTCTTTCTGTGTGAGATAAATTTGCAATTTAGTTTTCTGGTTTACCGCGGATTAAGTATTCCCGTTAGTCCCATATAAGTTTACATGGACACCACGGCATACCCAAAGAAAGGGGAGGACATTTTATTTTGAGGGGGGGGGGGAGAACAATTTTTAGATTTTAAGCTACAATGACGTTCTTGTAAATAAAAGTATATAAAAAATACCATTAACACTTTTCAATTTATTTAGGCGTGGGCGGCCTCAGGATTGAACCCTTGCCTCCCTACCCCCAGGGTTGATTCGAAGTAAAACAATATCTGAAATTCATAGCAAATTTTCTGAAAGGTTACAGCAGAGGGGCGAAGAGCGAGAACCCCTTACCGGCGCTAAATATTTTTGTTGCAGTTTGGGTTAACTCTGTTTTCATTTTAGGCCGATTTCAGGTTGAGTGTAGAAGCCTGGAAGTTGGGTTCGGGTTAACCCAGACTTTTAAAAAGTTAGTACAGTAGATTATTTCATAGCAATAAACATAGCTGTTTGTATGTGTGCCGTTTTCTAAAGAGACCGCTGCGTTTTTTCAACGACCCTTTGATGAAATTCAAGTTTTTATCACGACCTTTGACGAAATTCGCTTTTTCTGCGCGTCCCTTTGGCAGAATGCGTGCTTTGTTTCGCGAACCTTTGTCGGAATTCGCGTTTTTTCCGCGGCCCTTCGACGAAATTCGCGTTTTTTTGCGATACTTTCACGAAAATAGCTTTTTCTGAGCAACCCTGTGGCGGAATACGTGCTTTGTTTAGCGATACTTTGTCGAAATTCTCGTTTTTGCCCGCGGCCCTTGGACGAGATTCGCGTTTTCTCCGCGGCCCTTTGACAAAATTCTCATTTTCTTGCGATCCTTCGTCGAAATTTGCGTTTTTCTGCAGCTTTTTGAACGCGTTTTTTCCGTGCTCATTTGTCGAAATTTGCCTTTTTCCCGGGCTCATTTGTCAAAATTTGCGTTTCTTCCGCAGCTTTTTGACGAAATTTGCATTTTTTTTCAGCAGCTTTTTGAAAAGTCGCGCTTTTTCCGCGGCCTTTTGACGAAATTCACGCTTTTTCCGCGATCCTTTGTTGAAATCTGCGATTTTTCCGCGACTTTCAGGCGAAGTTCGCGTTTTTTCAGAGTCTTTTGTCGAAATGAGCGCTTTTTCCGCGGTTTTTTTTTTTGACGAAATTCGTGTTTTTTTGCGATCCTTAAACGTAATTCGTGTCTTGCGGAATACGTGCTTTTTTGCGATCATTTATCGAAATTCACGTTTGTTTTCCGCGCGGCCCCTTGATGAAAGTTGGGTTTTTTTCTGAAGCTCTTTGACGAAATTCGCGTGTTTTTCAGCCTTCATTAGACCAAATTCTCGTTTCCTCCTTGATCATTTGACGGAATTCACGTTCTATACGCGATCATTTGACGAAATTCGCGTTTTCTCCGCCATTGTTTGACGAAATATGACTTTTTTCCGCGATCCTATGATAAATTCGCGTTTTTCACGGCGCTTTGACAAAATTCGCATTTTATTTGCGGCCTTTTGACAACATTCGCATTTTATCAGCGACCGTATGACAAAATTCGTACTTTATCAACGACCCTTTGATAAAATTCGCATTTTATCCGCAGCCCTTTGACAAAATTCGGATTTTTTTTCTGCGATCCTTTTACGAAATTTGAGATTTTTTTTCTGCGAACGATTGACGAAATTTATTTTTTTCGCCGACCATTTGTCAAAAAACGCGGTGTATTTTTAAATCCGAATTTTCGGCTTGATGACCGATTTTTCGTAAGTTTTCGGAACCTCATACCTCAAATTTTCCAAAAATCGGAAAGGAATCACCCCTGCCCTCCACCTCCCCCCCTTTCCCCCCTCTGGCTACAGCCTTATTGTCAAAAATGATTTCTGTTTACAACAAAATTCTACATGTTTCGTAAGATATAGAACATTATGGAAATTTAAGTCAGCCCCCCCCCCACCCCCCCCCCACCCGAAATAAAATCCTGGGTACGCCACTGCTTCTGTACCATTTTTTGATTTTAATTTTACAGTTTTATGCTGATTCGATCAATTATGGATTTGAAGTATAGTAAATTATTTAAAATTTAATCCGGTGTGACAGTGATCAATTTTGGGGAACAAACCCTGTATTGGATATGAAACGTCAAAAGGGGATCAACATATGTATTTATACGCAGTTATAACGTCAAATTTGGCCTTTTTCTGCCGAACTAAAAACTGAGATACAGTAATATTTAGCGTAGCATATCACAGTACTAACAAGAGAGGTCTGTATGGGATAGCTTTTCTACATATTACGGCTTTTTACTTTCTTCTATCTTTACAAGAAGAAAGTATTGGATTCATGAAAATTTTCGAATTCCGGTTTTTGACGGATTTACACGTTTTAGGGGTCAGAGATTCCAAAAAACATGTTTTTACAAAATGTCTGTCTGTGACTCTGTGAGTCTGTCTGTCTGTCTGTCTGTCTGTCTGTGTGTATGTGACACAAATTTTGTGGGCGCTCTATCTCAAGAACTAATGCACGGAATTTAATAAAAATTCATATTCTGTTAGTCCCTAATACAGATTGATGCTGATTAGTTTTTGGTGTAAATCGCTCAACAGGTGGCGCTGCTATGCTGCATTTTTCACGATTTTCGCACTAGCTCTATCTCAAGAACTAATGCACGGATTTTGATCAAACTTCAGATTTAGTTAGTCCTTGATATGAATTGATGCTGATTACGTTTTGGTGTAAATCGCCCAACAGGTGGCGCTGTTATGATGAATTTTGCAGGATTTACACGATTTCCCCAATAGCACTATCTTAAGAACTAACGCACGGATTTTCATCAAACTTCAGATTCAGTTAGTCCTTGATATGACTTGCTACTGATTATGTGTTGGTGTAAATCGCCCAACAGGTGGCGCTTCTGTGCTGCTTTTTTGACGAATGCCTCAATAGCTGTATCTATTGAACTAATGAACGAATTTTCATCTAACTTCAGATTTAGTTGTATGTTGACACAAGTTGTTGTTAATTAGGTTTTGGTGTTAATCACCCAATAGGTGGCGCTGCTATGCAGGAATTTTCACGATTTTCGCTGTAGCTCTATCTCAAAAACTAATGGACGGATTTTCTCCAAACTTCAGATTCAGTTAGTCCTTGATATGACTTGCTACTGATTATGTGTTGGTGTAAATCGCCCAACAGGTGGCGCTTCTGTGCTGCTTTTTTAACGATTGCCTCAATAGCTGTATCTATAGAACTAATGGACGAATTTTCATCTAACTTCAGATTTAGTTGTATGTTGACACAAGTTGTTGTTAATTAGGTTTTGGTGTTAATCACCCAATAGGTGGCGCTGCTATGCAGGAATTTTCGCGATTTTTGCTGTGGCTCTATCTCAAAAACTAATGCACGGATTTTTTCCAAACTTCAGATTCAGTCAGACGTTGACATAAATTGTTGCTGATTAGGATTTGGTATAAATCACCCAATAGGTGGCGCTGCTAGACAGCATTTTGCTGGATTTACACGATTTCAGTGATAGTCATATATCAAAAACTAATGCACGGATTTTCTCCAAACTTCAGATTCAGTCAGACGTTGACATAAATTGTTGCTGATTAGGATTTGGTATAAATCACCCAATAGGTGGCGCTGCTAGGCAGCATTTTGCTGGATTTACACGATTTCAGCGATAGTCATATCTCAAGAACTAATGCGCGGAATTTCATATCTTTAGAATCCTCATGAGATGCATAGATTGCCATTTAATTCTGGCAGTGTGATAGCGAATTTTGATATATTAACATGTATGAGATAGAAGAAAGTTTTGGGATTGGTACATCCGACTAGTTTAATGATGCGATTGTATCCTGAAATTAAAGCCATGCTGATATGAAAATCTAGAAGTGTTTGTTATTTTTACCCGACTGAAAAGAAGGGTTATGTGTTTCACGCGTATCTGGGTAAGTGGATTTCTTTATACCCTCGAAACATCGCAACAGCTGGATGGATTTTAATGAATGAGGTCTCTATCAATTCGTCTTAACGACCCGATGGTTATACGCTAGGTTTTGTTTTTATAAATTCAGAATGGCGGCCGTAAAAAACAAAATGAGACGAAAATAATATAATAAACAAAAAAAAATTTACGCACCCTATTGAGTGGCATATCATTGAATAGGTCTTTCAAAATGAAGACTGTTGCGAAATACGCAGCATTCCTTTCCCTCCCCTAAACAATTATTCTGATTGCGCAATTGAGAAACCTTTTTTTATTACATGCCAGCGCAACACCCATGCACGGCAGAACTGAATTAGAAATAGAAGGAGAAGGTGCTTTTAGGAGCGCCTTTGTTGTCCAGATGGGACTCGAACTTAAATAGAACTAATTTTAAGACTAAGAATTAGTGAATCATTTAATGTAAATAGTTTAATTTTAATGTAACGTATTTTAATTTGTGTGTCATTTATCTAATCAAGAAATCATTTATTTATACAAGAAGGATTCGTGTGGATTTAATTTGAGTGCTAGTCCTGATTACCACTAGAACAGAGCCAGAAAAAAGACGACCGCTCCCCGGAAATTTGGATTTAGAATACCAGTATTACAGGTAGGAGCATTTTTATTGATTGAATAAGTTAGAAGTAACACTTTTAGTGGCATCCCTCGCCGGTATGCGGTCTGTCTGTCAGAATTGATGATTAATTAGAATCAATATAAGTTTATTTATAAAGACATTCTGCTTAAAGTATTAGAGTTATAATATTTGACATAATTTAAAGAACTGTATTTGTTGTCAAGAATCATGACTGAAAGTTTAGTGATTGCGAAGAAAGAGAGGGCAGTCCTTCGCGAGAGTATTGATAAATTTATAAATAAAATTGAATCGATTTTGAAGGATTCCGATCCTGATCTCCTAGATTTGGAGGAAACTTTAGAGCAATTAAATATGGCAGAGATAGAACTGAAGCGGGCAGATACAGATATTAAAAAATTAATTCCAGAAGCTCAATTAGACAATGAACTACAAAATGCTCAGGAATATCGTGAAAAAATTAACTCTTGGCGTTTTAGAGCCAATCGAAAGGTAAAAGATTTAAATAAAAAGGAAACGCGTAGCGATTCAATTTCTAAACAAGACTCCTTTTTAAAGGAAAGCATAAATATTAAATTACCGAAATTAAATGTCGCGAAGTTTTCCGGAGACGTATCAGAATGGCTGACATTTTGGTCGGCATACTAAACAGCCATTCATAACAATGATACATTAGAACCAGTCAGGCTCGGACTGGTCCATCGGCCCGAGGACCGGTGCGCCCTCGTCCAGTGAAAACTTCGCGCCCTTAAGTGCCTAAGCATCTCCAATATTTTTTCACTCGTTGTACACATACATTCTGATTAGAGTACTAAATTTCGAATTAATTAATATACAGACAGCACAAGAGCGGTATTTTTTATCATCAAAAAGAAATCAAAGATATATCGTAGCAATTTCAGGATTGGAAACCAAAGAGGGCATCTTTGGATGCGATTAAAAGAGAAAACCTGCCCCCAACGAGAGCTTTAGTAGCCACAGTGCGTTGAACGAAATTTTTTCATCGCTTTTTTTGAATGATGCCTATTAGATTTAACCAAATATTTTGCATAGTTTCAGTCCTTTTGCTTTTAATACCTTGCCTCCCCCCCTCCCTTATAACCGTCCCTGAATGCACCTATAATCGTGCTTTTTGAAAATCAACTTGAGGAAAAAAGAGAGAGAGAGAGAAATATCCGAAGGCAAAAAACTTTTTCTATGGATTTGTTGTTGATTGGAAAACATGATCTTTCTTTTCGGGGAATATAAAATTGATGATGTACTTTTGGATTACAATCCTGCAAGCTGTGGGATCTCGCAGACAGCGTTTTCTTTCACAAAATCATTTTTTGATTGTAATCTTCCCTTTATTTAGTGATTTTACGCGGTTAAATATTGTAGTATTTATTTTGAAAAAAATTGCTTAATTTAATCAATTGAAAAGTCTATCATTAAATAAAGAAGTGACTACTATTTAAAAATTATAATAGGTTTTTTGAATAAAATAAACTTTCAAAAAAAAAAAAAAAAAACTTAAATGAAATATTGAAATGTTTGATTAAAAATGTTTTTTAAAATGTTTTAAAAATATTTATTTAAAATGCTTATTTAAAATGTTTTTTTAATTATTTATTTTAGTCTGTGTTGAATTTCTAAAAAAGTACTGAACTAATTTTGATGAAATTTAAATGGGACTCATTAGAGAGTATATTCTTTCAATTAAAAAAAATCACATGAATCGGTCGCGTAGTTTCAGAGTAATCGGTGAGCATACAAAAAAAAAAAAAAAAAAAAAAAAAAAAAAAAAAAAAAAAAGTAAAATAAAATAAAATAAAAATACATATGCTTCGAAATGAGAACTTCCTCCGCCTTTTTTTAAGTCTGTTGAAAAAACACTGTTTACGGGATCCTGCAGTTTGCAGGAATGCAATTAGTTCTTTCAATTATGGAAACTTAAATATTTTCCATTCTCTATGACAATGATAAGGGTTTTGCAAATCATGGTAAGATTGTGCTTAGAACAGTAAATTTACTCAATCATTTTAGCAATTTTAGACTAACAAAGCGGCTTTTTTTAGGGTGTTCTTTTTCTGTAGAAACCTTTTTATAGTGCGATATCAATTCAGCACTTTATGAATGCATAAAGTCATTTTTTAAGGATACAAAATATACCTATTATTTTCACAAGCAAGTATTATTTTCACATTCAAATAGCCTTATCTTTCAGCATTCCAATAACCTATAATATGTGGTACTTTTACAAAAGGACAAAAGAAGCATCAGATTTAATTTTTAAATTTTCTATTTCCACAAGGAAAGTATATTTTTGTTCTAAACATAAATGCTTTTAAAACGAAATTTGCGTACTGAATTTTTCTTGTGTGAGATGAAGGAGACACCTGCAGATACCACATTTAAAAATGCTACTTTGTTAATAATATTATTAATAATAAAACAGTAAATTGTAACAGAAATTGAATTTATGACATTTTTAACTGACTCGATAACTAATTCATATTACGTTAAAGAAATATATTTAAAAAAGAGATTGAAGCTCTTATGAGCTCCGCAGTAACTCTATTTGCGCCTGGTGAAAAAAAATCTTGTAAGTTTTTCTAAAGATCCTCAGTGCATCAATGGTGATAAGTGGGGAAAAAATGTGGTTACTCCTTTACTAATTCCGCTAAAAATAATCGTAAAAAAATATATAGCTACCAACTGACTGAAATAATATCTACTAATTATTGTTATGTATAAATTATATTTCCAAAGTCGTCTACTTATTAAGAATTGTACCAACTTTGAATTTTCGAACAATAACACCCATTTTTGACACCTTATTTGAGTTTCTTGGATCGAGACAGCCTTGGAAAAGGCATTAGTTTATATGTATTATCTTACATCTTGATAAGGTTTGAAGAGTTTAAATTTGAGGATGCTAAAGTTAGATTCATTCGAGAAACTTAATTTTTATTTTCATAAAAATTACACCTGATAGATGTTTTATTAATTTATTAAAGAATTATACTGAATAGACCGAAAAATATTCCAAACTTTTTTTAATCATGAAAATTTTTAATGAAGTCGTATTAAAAAATATATATTATGAACAAACCACAATTGTTAAAAACATCGACGATGTGTACAGCTCTTTGAATAATTAGTTTTCGGGATATAGAGAAATTTTTTCTTTCCATAATTTAAGGAGATCGTATTCTGTGATCAAAGGAGCCACAGAAAAAAATCGTAGATAGTTACCAGAAATATTTTGAAGGGGTTTCTTTGATCTAAAGTAAGTTTTTATTAAATTTATAATCCTTGTATAGTTTTACTGGTGAGTAATTGAGTGTTTTAGGTAATACTTTTTCTTGTAAGATCTTAAATTTATTTTCCGAAATTAGGGATAAACCCCTAATACATTTTGTTTTTATAACTGTATTAAGATTTAAGAAAAGCATATAAACTATATCTCTTTCCTGGTTAGCAAGGAACTCAAATAGGATGTCTAAAGTGGATGTTATCATTTGAAAATCAACTTTCGTGTACTTTTTAATAGGTAAGACAGCCTCCAAAGCAAAATTTATGACAAGCATTTAATAGTAAATATTATTCCAAATCAACTGGTACTTATGTCTTTTCAGGAAAATTCGTAGGGGTGATCATTTTTTTTTTTTCTCCAAGGTATCTATCGATAAAAGAAGAAAATAAGAAAGCCATTGTCTTGATATCAATCATCTACTACAAGGTATTCTGTGTTCAACTTGTTTGAGGTTTAAGATAATACATGATTTGTTTTAAAAAATTGCGCAGTTTGTGTAGGTTTGATGTAACTTTAAACATGCACGGAGGATAAAGCGAAGTCTTCTGCCCAGAGTTAGAGGCATAATTTAAGCCATTATCATTACTTGGTGCTATGCAAGTGTGTTAAACCCAAGCACAACACAAGCAAGTAAAATTGACTTGAGTTCATTAAAATTTTTGCGCCCTCTGAAAATCCAAGGTCTGCGCCCTTTACACTGACCCAGTCCGACCCTGGAACCAGTTGATAAATTCAACTATTTAAGATCCTTTTTGACTCCCAACCCGTTAAAAAGTATTGACGGATTTTCCGTAACATCAGATAACTATTTAAAAGCGGTAGAGATTCTGAAGGGGCGGTATGGAAATACGGATTTGCTTATATCTGTACACACGAACAAACTTCTAAATATTTCTCCTCTAAGAAATTCAAACGATATCAGATCCTTTAGAAGAATTTACGATGAAATTCAAACAAATATTAGAAGTTTAGAATCCCTAAATGTTTCCTTGGAATCTTATGAAAGTCTGTTAAAACCGATATTATTTAAACTATTACCCAGAGATCTTGTGTTAGAATTTAATAAAACCCATGACGATGTTTTTAAAGTACAAGATATCATTTCATTTTTAAATAAACAATTAACATCCCGAGAAAAAAAGTTTGCGTCAACATCAAATGAAATGAATGATCGACCCACGCAAAGTAATTATATTACGCAACCACTTAAGAGAAATACTCCCCCCTCGCGTCAATAAATTTGATTATCAGAATAGAAAATTACCAACAACAAGTGATTTATTAGTTCAGAGCGAAAATGAGACTACTTGTGGATTTTGTTTTGGTAGGCACCAGACCAATAAATGTTTTAGCACTCGTAATTTACCGTTTGAGAAAAGACTTGATTTATTGCGGAAAAGAGGTATGTGCGGTCTTTTTTTTTAATTCGGTCACATACGGAAAAATTGTTTATCTAAAGAATTCTGTACTAATTGCCACGACAAGCATTCAGAAATACTTTGTAATAAATCAATAAATTTAAAACGGAAACCTCTAAATACAGAGAATAATGATGTTGATGTTACGAAACAGATGCTCTCAAATCATAATATCATTTCCAATGTTTAGTTGCAGTCCCTAATAATAATCAATCAACTGAATTTATTAGAGTAATTATAGATAGTGGGAGCCATCATAGTTATATAACTCGTTATGCTGCCAATAAATTAAAATTAAGAAAGATAAAAACGGAGATAATTAATCACGGACTTTTCGGAGGCACGGAAAGAAAAAGTAAACATAATCGTTACGAATTTACGATTGATAGTTTAGATAAAAATTTTCAATGCAAGATACAAGCTTTGGATGAAGAAAAAATCTGTACAGGAGTGAATTTATGTCGCGATAATAAATTATTGAGAATCTTAGAAAAGGAAGGGGTGTTTTTGTCAGATGTACATAGAAACAATAGATTGTGTTTGTATCAAAATAACCCCGAAGAAATACACATTTTAATCGGCGCTGATACAGCCGCGAAACTATTTACCGATAATATAAGATATTTCGCTGATCTGGGTTTAGCAGCTTTTGAAACGAAGTTAGGATGGACGATTATGGGGAAAATAGAGTGTAATCAAATTGGTTTCGAAAGTTCGTTATCAGTTCTATCACTGTCTTTGCTTACGACAAATGCTAATTTGTCTAATTTATGGCGATTAGACGCCTTAGGTATAAGTAATGAAGATGACAAAACAAAAGAAGATTTGAGCGAAGAAACAAAAAAGCATTTTTTAGAAAATGTCGAACGCGATGAAAGTGGCCGTTACGAAGTCGCATTACCGTGGACTGTGGACAATTCCGTCTTAACAGATAATCGGTCATTAGCGGAAAAACATCTTTACAAGACCGAAAATAAACTTATCAAAACGAATAAAAGAAAGGAATATGAAGAAGTCTTTAATTTATGGGAAGATAGCCAGATTATAGAAGAAGTTGCCGATTGAAAAGGAAGATAAGATACATTATTTACCGCATAGACCAGTAATTAAAGAAAACAGTGAAACGACGAAAATACGTCCCGTTTTTAATGCTTCGGCACACACTAGAGACTGTCCTTCTTTGAATGAATGTCTCACCAAAGGTCCTAATTTAATTGAAATAATCCCTCGTATTTTAACCAGATTTCGGAAATACCGAATAGGAATTTCAGCCGATATCGAAAAGGCTTTTTTGCAAATTAAAATAAAAGAAAAAGACCGAGATTTTCTTAGAGTTTTTTGGTTCGATTCCGATCGAAATTTGAAAATTTATAGACATTGTCGCGTAGTCTTCGGACTCACTTCAAGCCCTTTTTACTTTCTTCTATCTTTACAAGAAGAAAGTATTGGATTCATGAAAATTTTCGAATTTCGGTTTTCGACGGATTTACACGTTTTAGGGGTCAGAGATTTCAAAAAACATGTTTTTACAAAATGTCTGTCTGTGACTCTGTGAGTCTGTCTGTCTGTCTGTCTGTGTGTGTATGTGACACAAATTTTGTGGGCGCTCTATCTCAAGAACTAATGCACGGAATTTAATAAAAATTGATATTCAGTTAGTCCCTAATACAAATTGATGCTGATTAGTTTTTGGTGTAAATGGCTCAACAGGTGGCGCTGCTATGCTGCATTTTTCACGAGTTTTGCAATAGCTCTATCTCAAGAACTAATGCACGGATTTCGATCAAACTTCAGATTTAGTTAGTCCTTGATATGAATTGATGATGATTACGTTTTGGTGTAAATCGCCCAACAGGTCGCGCTGTTATGATGAATTTTGCAGGATTTACACGATTTCCCCAATAGCTCTATCTTAAGAACTGACGAACGGATTTTCATCAAACTTCAGATTCAGTTAGTCCTTGATATGACTTGCTACTGATTATGTGTTGGTGTAAATCGCCCAACAGGTGGCGCTTCTCTGCTGCCTTTTTCACGATTGCCTCAATAGCTCTATCAATAGAACTAATGGACGAATTTTCATCTAACTTCAGATTTAGTTGTATGTTGACACAAGTTGTTGTTAATTAGGTTTTGGTGTTAATCACCCAATAGGTGGCGCTGCTATGCAGGAATTTTCACGATTTTCGTTATTGCTCTATCTCAAAAACTAATGTACGGATTTTCTCCAAACTTCAGATTCAGTCAGTTGTTGACATAAATTGTTGCTGATTAGGATTTGGTATAAATCACCCAATAGGTGGCGCTGCTAGGCAGCATTTTTCTGAATTTAGACGATTTCAGCGATAGTCATATCTCAAGAACTAACGCACGGAATTTCATATCGCTAGAATCTTCATGAGATGCATAGATTGCCATTTAATTTTGGCAGTGTGATAGCGGATTTTGAAGTATTAACATGTATGAGATAGAAGAAAGTTTTGGGATTGGTACATCCGACTAGTTTACTAATGCTACATTAAATCACCTTTTGAGCGAAGTCCCCGAACTTTGGCAAGATACAGTTCAAATTTTGAGAAATTCATTTTATATAGACAATTCTCTCACTAGTTTAGATTCAATTCCTGATACCGAAAAATTTATTACAGAATCTCAAATCATATTAGCTTCAGATCACTTTAATTTGAGGTGTTGGCGATCAAATTTGCCTCAGGCTATGATCGATGAATCCGAAGATAAACCCAAAGTTGCACCCGTTTTGGGATTAATCTGGAATTTAGAGCAAGACAATTTAATGTGTAAAATAGATGAAACCATTAAAATAGATGAACCAATCACAAAAAGGAAAATATTGTCTATTGTGCAGAAAGTTTTCGATCCCATCGGATTCACCGCACCAGCAATTCTTGTACCAAAATTAATTCTTCAAGAGACCTGGAAACAGAGATTAAAATGGGATGAAGAACTACCTGAAAATTTAAAGAAACAATTCACTAATTGGATGAACAAAATAGGCTTTTTGAAAGAAATTTATGTCCCTCGATGCCTAAACATAATTCCCGCTAATGAAAACAAAATTTCGTTACACATTTTTTGTGATGCTAGCAAACATGCCTATGCCACCTGTGTTTATCTTAGGTGTCAAACGCAAGGAAAAATTCGAGTTCAGTTAGTAAATGCTAGAAGCAGAGTATCACCCATCAAAGAATTCACGATTCCGATGTTAGAATTACTCGCATGCCTTATTGGGGCTAGGCTCGCCAAATCTGTAACGGATGACTTAAAATTAAAACCAGAAAAGACTACATTTTGGAGCGATTCATCAACAGCTTTAGGGTGGATACGAATACGAAGGGAACAAACCTGGGGTATCTTTGTACATAACAGAGTTTTAGAAATAAGAAATCTTACCAAAATAGAAGATTGGAGACATATCCCTGGACACTTGAATCCGGCTGACCTCCCATCCAGAGGGTGTTCTTTTGAACAATTGAAAAAATCCAGATGGTGGGAGAGTCCCGATTGGTTATATTTATCAGAAGACCAGTGGCCACAACCAGAAGAATATCCTGATGAAAAAGTCATAAATCAAGAGAAAAAGAAGACAATTCTTACTCTTTTAGATAAAGAAGAAACTGATTTTAATCGCTATTACCGATATTTTTCCTCTTATCGAAAAAATGTCAGAATGATTGCTTGGATATATAGATTCTTCAACAACTCGAAAATGAAAGAAAAAGTTTCAATTCCTGATATTTCTGTAGATGAGTTTGAAAAGGCTGAAACCATATTGCTACGCTTAATACAAAGAGAATCCTTTTCGGGCAGAACCGACCCAAAATTGAAATCTTTAAGACCACTGGAAGATAAACCCGGTCTCTTAAGAGCCAAAACCAGCATAATTCTTAGAAACGATAAAGAAAATTTTCGTTATCCTATAATCCTTCCCTCTAAACATCCAGTTGTTTTAAGATTAATTTATGAAAAACATATAGAAAGACATCATGCTGGAGTTAGCAATCTAATGGCTCAAATTAGAGAAAATTTTTGGATATTAAAATCAAGAAAATGTATCAGAAATGTCCTTAGAAAATGTGTTAAATGCCAAAAGTTCCAGACACCGAGAATGGAGATCGAACAAGGAACCCCACCTGAAGACAGAATCAGAGATGCAGCTATATTTGAAGTGGTGGGAGTCGATTTAGCCGGTCCTCTTTATCTTGCCGATGGTTCAAAGGTATGGATAGCTTTATATACCTGTGCTGTCTATAGAGCGGTACACCTAGAAGTAGTTACCTCATTGTCTTCCGAATGTTTCATGCAATCTTCAAGAAGGTTTATTGCACGAAGAGGCAGACCTTACATAATTTACTCGGACAATGGGAAAAACTTTGTTGGCACTAGCAGAGCACTTTCCAGTGTAGATTGGGAAGCCATAAAAGCCTTAGCCTCTATACAGATGATAAGATGAAAGTTTAATCCCCCTGAAGCACCATGGTGGGGAGGATGGTGGGAGCGCCTTGTGCGGATGGCAAAGGAAATTTTAAGAAAAGTTTTGGGTCGCGCCTCGCGCCTCATTAAATTACGAAGAACTGAGCACAATACTCTGTGATTTTGAACAAATTATCAATTCGCGACCGATCACATACATCTCCGAAGATAATCGAGATCCTGAACCCTTAACACCATTGATGTTCCTTCAAGAACTGCCTACATCCGGCGTCCCGGATATCGATACATTAGACTCTCAAGATCTTAATCGACGCGCAAGATATCGTCAAAGAATAAGAAATGATCTGCGAAACCGATTTAGAACGGAGTACTTAGGACAGCTGCGGCAACAGTCTAGGAAGAAGGAGAATTCCAAACCTTTGCAAATAGGAGACATCGTTCTTCTGAAAGATACCAACAAAAGACGTCTTCACTGACCTTTAGCCAAAATAATAGATATCATTCCCGGAAAAGACAAAATAGCAAGATTGGCTAAAGTCCAAACAGAAAATGGAATTTTTCTCCGTCCTTTCCAACGCCTGTTTCCTTTAGAAATTGATGCAGCTAGCGATTCCCCATCAGATAATATAAAACAGCAGAAAGTGAATTTTAATGTCCATAATGAACAACGAAAGACTACTCCAGAAATCGATCAGACTAGAACCAGTGTAGAAAAGAGCCAACCCAGTGACAAAGATATCTCTCCCGTGGTTACCAGAAGTGGACGACTAGTGAAACCTCCTGCGAGACTCCAACTAGGACTTTTAAACTTTTGAGTTCCTCTCCAGGATCGAGAAACTCAAGGTGGGAGGATGTTGCGAAATACGCAGCATTCCTTTCCCTCCCCTAAACAATTATTCTGATTGCGCAATTGAGAAACCTTTTTTTATTACATGCCAGCGCAACACCCACGCACGGCAGAACTGAATTAGAAATAGAAGGAGAAGGTGCTTTTAGGAGCGCCTTTGTTGCCCAGATGGGACTCGAACTTAAATAGAACTAATTTTAAGACTAAGAATTAGTGAATCATTTAATGTAAATAGTTTAATTTTAATGTAACGTATTTTAATTTGTGTGTCATTTATCTAATCAAGAAATCATTTATTTATACAAGAAGGATTCGTGTGGATTTAATTTGAGTGCTAGTCCTGATTACCACTAGAACAGAGCCAGAAAACAGACGACCGCTCCCCGGAAATTTGGATTTAGAATACCAGTATTACAGGTAGGAGCATTTTTATTGATTGAATAAGTTAGAAGTAACAAAGACGATGTTTCATTGACTATTTTACAGCCAGAAGCTCCGTTAAAATATTATAAAACCTGGAAGTTGTCTAGGTAGGATCTCTAGCTTTACTGCAACTCTAACCATCATAGACATCTATAGCCTCATCGAAACAGTGTTTAAAGATGGAACTAACAATTAAACACAACTTAAAAGTCATCAATACAAGTAAATAGAAAAATAGGTAAATAATATAAACAAGTAATATAAAAAAAAATTAAAGTCAATTCCTACTTAGGTCAATAAGAGAATTTTTTTTCGCCCATTCTTCTTTCCTCTTGAGTGGCGCTTAAAATACCTTGATCAAGAAGAGGATTCTCTCGGTCTTAAAATACCTTGATTAAGAAGAGGGCTCTCTCCATTATTGAAAATTAATTAGTTTAATTTAATTAATAAATTAATATCTGAAAAAAACTAAATTAACATCAAGTGTCATCCACTACAAGTTAAAAAAATTATTTGAGCTTGATTGGATGAATAATAAGTATTTTATCAACAATTCAAAATTTGAACAAGATATATATAACGAGAGTGTGAGCTAATAGTAGGAATTGAAAAAATAGTTTCACATTGATAAGAAATAATTAATTAGTTCGCTTTTTACGCAGTCGGGTTTTTTAATTTTTTTAATTTAATTGTTTATTAATGTATAGTTTATATTTTAACAACTTAAAAGTTAATAGATATAGGTATTTATGTAAGTGTCATGTATAGGACATTTTGTCCGTTTCTCATGGAATGGACCATAAGTGCACACTAAAAATATTAGAAAAAATTACGGAATATTCTTCTTGTGAGGATATGTAAGTTTATAAAATACGGTGGAATCCCTATATACTGTCCGTAAAAAAAAAAAAAAAAAATTAAATTTTCGTTTTTTTTTTTTTTGGCAATTTATCGCTAGTAGGCGACACAATGAAATTTAAAAATATACTGTTTTCTGCTAATTTAACAGGCTTCGCCCACTACGCTGATTGATTTCTCCAAACAAACTTTGAATCAAACGAAATATATCGGTAAATTTCACCTTGTGTTTTAAAGCAATATGGACCTTAACCTGCGATATCTAACGTGTGAGACAAGAATTGGGCTGATAAGGGCCAAATATTTTAGTTGATAATTTATAATAGGATTTGGTGAAGAACGATACAGCAATCTATTATATTTATAAAATGGAAATGGGAATTTCGTTCCGGCAACTTATAACATTATTTTTGTAGAATGGATTTTAATGGGACTATCATTGTTATAGTTAGACAATTTTTCAGGGAACGTTTTACTAAAAACACGCTGTTCTATACATTGCTTAGTTATACAATTATGGACAAAAGTTCTACAATTAGGTGAATACGATTATGAAAGATAGGCCTTTTTAAAAAGTTCAACCAGACAAATTTTGATGAGACTTGCACTGTTAGTTAGATACTTTTTAAGGGGATAGTACAATATTTGTTGCTCTAACTTGCTTAGTTATTGAATTATGAGGAAAAGTTCTATAATCAGGTGAATCCGATTACGAAAGATTAGCCTTTTTAAAAAGTATTACTGAACGGACTTTGATGAGACTTTCATTGTTAATTAGCTAAGTTTTCATAAAGATGATTTTAGTATATTGCATAAGAACGGTAGAACAATGTGTAATATACTAAAACCATCCCTGAAATATTATTTAACAATGCAAGTCTCATAAAAATCCGCCCGGTTGATTTTTTTTTTAAAGGTAATCTTTCATAATTGGATTCACCTAATTGTAGAACTTTCCTCAATAATACTAATTTCTAATTTTATTGAAGGAAGCTGTTTACCCGAGATGAAAGTGCACTAAAGCCATTTTGGAGCAGCAAAAATCTGATTTTGGAGCAGTAAAATCCATTTTTGGAGCAGCAAAAATCTGATTTTGGAGCAATAAAATTCATTTTTGGAGCAGTAAATATCAAATTTGGGAGCAGTAAAATCCATTTTTGTAGCAGCAAAAATCTAATTTTGTAGCAATAAAAGCTGTTTTTGGAGCAGATTGAAATTCTAATGTTAATAAACTCCTAAAAATTAAAATGATTACTTTCTTGAAAATATTTTTACATTTGAAAGAATAATTACTCAGATATAATTTCTCCACACATTTTGCGAACTCTGGACATTCTAAACGACATTTGGGAAAGATTGCAATAAAGAAAAATTAGCAGTAGGAAGAGAACAGATCTATTTATCTTCCTTTAAAAAATATCATTTTAGAGCAATTTATTTGGATTTAAAAAATATTATTTTACGGCATAGGATTTTTAACTAATCACAGAAAAGATTATGAATACAACATACAGGACTCCCACTCAACTTTTGTACTAAAAAATGGTAAAAGGGGACCATTTTTTTTCAAAAAAAGGGACCAAAAAAAAACCATATACAGTAGCGCTCAAAAATATTTTGACAATCTTATATTCTCTCTTATTTCATTTAATATAAAAATATAAAAGAAAACATATTCCTTGTAATTGAGAAGACTATGACGGCAATTATTCAATTGTATCAAGTTTCTACTTGTTCGTTTACATTCGGCGCCATCGAAGAAATATGACTCCTCCTTAGCTCAAAAGTATTTTGACAACTAGTTTACATTTAATTGTTGAAGGCGTCAGTTTCGCTATAGCTTCGATTAGTGTTTATATTGACTTATTGTGATTATTTTTAAACGTCGAAATGTAAAGAGTATTCCAGTGATTCTAGAACAGCCGTTATAAATTCACTTAAGAAAGGTGGACTGCAAGCACAATTTGTTCGTTCTTTTAACGTGACTCGGCAACTTGTTATTACATGAAATAAAGTTTTTAATAAACAGAAATACATCGAAAATAAGCCTCAAAGTGTCCATCCGAAAAAAAAAAACTTGCAATGTTGACTGTTTTATAAAAATGATATCTACAAGTGATTGTCGTAAGTCCGCTTTAATAATAAAAAATGAATTGAAAGAAAAATACGGCATAGGCATGCACGTTTCAACTGTCAAATGATGTCTAATCCTCTATGGTTCACATTCCAGAAGACCAGCAAAAAAGCGTTTGTTATTTACTAAGAATAGGAAAGCTAGAGCTGCATTTGTAAAATGGCATAAATCGTGGAGAAGTGTAGAATGGTCTAATGTTTTATGGAGCGATGAAAGGAAGTTTAATTTAGTATCATCTGATGCAATCGACGTCCGACGACATTCGACGTCCTAAAAATAAAAAAATATGATGTTCGATACCAAATACCCACCGTCAAACATGAATGCGGCAATGTGATGGCTTGGAATTGTTTTTCACTCAGCGGAGTTGGACTCTTAGTTCGAATTGATGGGAATATGGATCGGTTCGTGTATGCTGATACATTAAAGATTCATATTCTACCATACACTACACAAAACATTCCTGTTCAGTAGTATTTTCAGCTAAAGACCAGAAACACAAATCCAAGCACGTAAGTGATTTTATGAAACGCAGAAAAGTTAAGGTTCTACAGTGGCAAAGCGAAAGTCCGGATTTGATCTCCATAGAGATTATCTCCATTAGATCTCCATTCCTCAACCTTTTTTACTTCACGACGCATTTAAGCTAGAATTCAATTTGTGCGGCACACTAAAATTATGATGATTTTAAAAAAGGAAGAATTACCTATTATTACTTAAGAAATGATTAAGGTCAGTCTGCCTTAATGAGACACGATTCCCCGTAGTTTTGTCGCATTTAGGGTATATTTAAGATTTTATTATATAAATGTATATTTTATTAAGCAACAAATTACTGAATACTGCACCTTTAGTTAAAAACTAACTTGTTTTGTAGAAATTTAAGAATTATCTGTAGTATAAAACCACAATATAAGATTGTCGCATTTAGGTCATTTTTGTCGTATTTATGGCAGCTAAAACCTAAAGGAGACGTTCATAGTCCTAAATGTGATAATGCATTTTATACATGACATTTCATCTGAAAAAGTTCATTTAACGATTAACTGCTGTGACAGAAAATTGCCACATAACAATTGTGAGCGGTCTGCGAAACGATTCGATTGAAAGATGAATAAAATGCGCGATTAACTCATAAAATACTGTTTTTGCACTAAACCGTTTGTACAGTACTATTTCTAATAAAATTTCAATTTCTCAAACATTTCAAGCAATAGTACTAGGCTCCAAATGAAGCAAAATTTCGCTGTATCGATAGTTAAACTGGAAATTACAAGTTAAACTGTGAAAATTTAAAAAAAGCAGCTTTAACAGCTGTTAACTGTAATTTTTTTTTATTTAATTAACCCTTAACTGCTCTGACAGGAATTGTTACATAACTACTGTGAGCGGTCTCCGAGACCACTTGATTAAAAGATGAACGAAAGTCTCTATTAACTCACATGGTGCAGTTTCTGTACCAAAATTTAAGTACAGGACTATTATAATTAAACTTTTCAATATTATTCTTGAAATCTTTATCACGCACAGCACCGTGCTGTTTGTCAATTTTACACTGCTAATATGCAAAAGTTATTTGAATACTGCGTATAATGCCTAATATAAAAAACCCTCAAATAAATAAATGCGTTCCTAATATAAAAACTCTTATCCCTCTTTGCCAAGGAGCTATGACCATAACTACAATTAAATGATTGTCGCAGAAAACATCGTTTAAAATTCGCGAAATTCTCGCGTCAATATTGACCCATAATTTATACACCAGTGGATTTGGGTTTCCGTAACTTCAACTCCTCATAATTTTGCTGACAATCTGATGATAATGAAATATAACTACATGATCCATATATGAAATTTCATAAGGAATCCAAATGAAATATTTAAATTTATCAAAATTCTTATTTTGTGAATGAAAATGCGAACTAATTAAAGACACCGACATTTCGATCGGTGTGAATTCACAGTGTGGAGCTTACGGGTTAAAAGAGTAATTAAAAGATATTTATAATATTGTTAACTAGGCTACTTATTACATATAACTGTATTATAAAATGTTACATTATAAATATATCAGTCTTAGAAATAGATAAAATCGTACAATATTTCTAATAATTCTGATTAAGCCAAAGAGAAGCTGTGCCTGATATTCTGTTGCACCCCTCTCCCCCCCCCCCATCTTCATTTTTCTTGCACTTTCACAAAAAAATGAACATTTTCTGTACTTTTAAAATATGTATATGGAAACAAATATTCATTTAGATAAACATAGTTTTATTTATTTTTTATCTTTTACTAATTTAAAAGTAGAAAATGTCGATTATAACGAATAAAAAGTGAAAAGAGTATTAAAATTTTATAAAATTGCTAACAAAAATTATGACTTCTAAACCATGACTCAATACTCCTCCATGACTATACCTCTCTCATAACTCAATTGCATCACGTTTTAATCGGAGACAGCATTTAAGTTACCGAATGGTATAATTTTGGTAAAATTAACTTACTTAACCGCATAAACATAAATTGTTCCCAATCTACACAAGATTTTCCAGAATTTTCATTATGTAAAATTATTGCAAATTCCTTAATCATATGTCTATATTATGTTACTGGAATAGACACTGCGTTTCTTACACCTTTTTTTATTAAAAATTTTATAGAACCGTATTTTTCTTTTTTGATCGTCTTAAACACATATTTAAACACCTGGTTAAAGAAAAAAAGTCCTTCCGGCCAGTGCCGGGAGGAAGAGGTAGCTTTCATATTCCTTATTTTTAAAAAGCTAGCCTATGTTATTCAAACACACGAAGCTCAATTTGGTGGAAATTGATTATAGAAGATTCAATACTAATTTTTATCAATACTAAATCCTTATGAATGAGAATTTCGCGAAATTAGTCAGCTTTATCCAAGATGCTTTTATTTAAAGTAACTTATATTTGGTTGCCAAATTCGGCGATATATTGAAGTGCCTGCCATTTTAAGACAACATGGTGGATGAAGCCGACCCGTGAACTTGGTCGAGACCTCAGAAATTCCTGTACACATGCTCACTCATATCGGAATCGGTTGATATATACGAGTGCTGCGCAGGCAAAAAATCAGATTTTTCAAAATTTCACCCACATAAAGAAATTCAAACTGATCGGTCTGAGCCATTTTTTAGATAAAGACAAAACAAAAAAAGCTCTGGAATCCTTATATCAAGGTCATATACTTGAGAAAGAAATCTTTTTTCAATTTCTAATTTTTTGCACCTAACTTTAAATATAATTTTTTTTAATTTAATGGCCGCCATTTTTAAACAAGATGGCCGATGAAGCTGGCCAGCGAACTTGGTCGAGACATTGCTATATACTATCCAAATTCCTTCTTACATCCAAATAGGTTAATAAATACGTGTGTTATAGCGTGACAAATATCAGATCGTTTCAAAATGTCAGCCATGCTAGAAATTCAAAGTGCTATAACTCAGCCATTTTTTAACATATAGACGAAACAAAAACTGCTCCGGTATCTTTGTATTAAGGTCAAACACATAAGAAAAAAATCTTTTTCATTTTCAAAAATTTTTATACCTCATTTTAAATTAAATTTTCTTTTAATTTTTTTTAAATGGCCGATATTTTGAAACAAGATAGCGGATGAAGCTGGCCAACGAACTCGGTCGAGACATTGTATGTACTATGTTCACACCAAGTTACATTCAAATCGGTTCATAAATACGCCTGTTATCACATGACAAAAATCAGGTCGTTTCAAAATGACAGCCACAATAGAAATTCAAAGTGCTATAACTCAGCCATTTTTTTAGATATAGACGAAACAAAAACTGTTCCGGAATTTTTGTTTTAAGGCCAAACACATAAGAAAAAAATCTTTTTCATTTTCCAAATTTTTGGTACCTTATTTTAAATTTTAAATTAAAAAAAAATTTAAAGGCCGCCATTTTGAAACAAGATGGCGGATGAAGCTGGCCAACGAACTCGGTCGAGACATTGGTATGTACTATGTACACACGAAGGTACATCCATATCGGTTCATAAATACGCCTGTTATCGCGTGACAAAAATCAGGACGTTTCAAAATGTCAGCACGCTAGAAATTCAATGTACTATAACTCAGCCATTTTTTAAGATATATACGAAACAAAAACTGCTCCAGAATCTTTGTATAAAGGTCAAATACATAAGAAAAAAATATTTTTCCATTTTCAATTTTTTGGTACCACATTTCAAATTTTAAATTTTTTAAAAAATTTTAAATGGCCGCCATTTTGAAACAAAATGTCGGATGGAGCTGGCCAACGATCTCGGTTGAGACATTGGTATGTACTATGTTCACACCAAGTTACATTCATATCGGTTCATAAATACGCCTGTTATCGCATGACAAAATTCAGGTCGTTTCAAAATGACAGCCACGCTTGAAATTGAAAGTGCTATAACTCAGCCATTTTTTAAGATATAAACAAAACAAAAACTGCTCCGTAATCTTTGTATCAAGGTCAAATATATAAGAAAAAAATATTTTTCAATTTTTAATTTTTTGGTACCACATTTAAAATTTTAAATTTTTTTAAAAATTTTAAATGGCCGCCATTTTGAAACAAGATGGCGGATGAAGCTGGCCAACGAACTCGGTCGAGACATTGGTATGTACTATGTACACACCGAGTTTCATCCAAATCGGTTCATAAATACGAGAGTTACAGTATGACAAAGATCAGATATATATATATATATATATCAACTTTTGAACGGAGGGTGGTTTCGGGGTCTGGGGGTCATGATCGATGAAAATATACCAAAATTTTTTGAAATCGCTTTCCTCCGAACGGCTGCAATAGGTAGCTTTTTGTAATGAAAGCTACCTAATATTAATGGAGGATTATGCTGAGGCTGACTCAACACAGCTTAATTAAACACAAAATTTGATTTTAATATCATTTTAACACAATACATAAAAAATCCCATATAAACGTATTCGTTAATCTTCTAAATGTTTCGCCGTATTTACAACAATATGTATGTCGCTATTAGGCACAGGCTGAAAACAAGCTCTCTTAAATGCGTAGTCCAATTCAAATTCTAAACCGGAAACTGGTCGCCTTTTCTTTAGTTTAACTGGTCAGGTAACTGAAACGGATAACGTAGCTCTTGACGTTTATAAGGTTATTTGATCTTCAAAGTTAAAAAATAAAAACCGTGAGTCACTTTCGCGAATTTTTGTCGCATTTACGAAACATGGGGGCGATGTAAAATGAACGATGTGTATTTGATTGGAAATTTCTTTTAAAGAAACCGTTTTACATGCAAAAAAATGTTTCGGGTTTTGTTTCTGAAGTTCGTATGCTTCATTATATAACATTTATTTACGATTCTTGCATTAAGATTTTATGTAAAAGAACATTGTCGCATTTAGGGGTTATCACATTTAGGCAGACTGACCTTACATATAATTTTTTAATTTATTTATTATCACAAACAAAATAGGCCATCCGTACCGAATAAAGGAAAAGATTAGTTTAAATAAAATTCTTATAACCATTTTTTATGTGCTTCTCTTTTATATGCATTAACATTTATAAGCAGAAGAAACACCGCTTTAAGCACCTTTTTAATACTAGTTTCGGTATAATTCAGCATACCATCATCAGTGCAAATAAACATAAAATTTTCCCACATATATGTAGGAGAAGCGGAATTGAGGTTTAGGTTTATTAATCAATAGCAGTGCAGGATTATAGGCAACAGCTTATATGAAATTGTATAGGAAAAAGAACTGGTAATGTGGAAAATTTGGAAAAGTACCTTAATTTGTCACAATCTTCGAATAGGCATACTCTTAAATCAGTTTTCAACGATCTTTTCTACTGCATTTTAAATTGTAATCTTTTTCCTTCAGGAGACATATTTTTTTTTGCTGAAAGTATTTATCTCAAAAGACGTAAGACCATTTTTAGGATTTTCTCGTATACTTTTATAATGAGTAATAGAAGAAAAAATTCCCAAATAAAGTAAATTTGTGACATTAAACCTTAGTAAATCGTATAATATGAAATGTCGGCAGAGCCGTCCTTAGCGAAAGCGAGGCCGGGTGCAAAAATGTTTGCGAGGCCCTTCCCTTTGAACTAGATAATTCCCTCCCATTACCACTAATGTTGCCAATTTAACTGATATTTTTTATTCCTCTACCAGAAAATTTCGATTAGTAATTTTTACTTTATTGAATGACAGACATTCCTTGATTAAATAAAGTGAAGATAACTATTTGGAAATTCTTGTAGATACTTTTGAATAAAAAAAATCCGCTAAATTAGCAACACTAACTGCTGCAACGCAATCTCCTTTTTAAAACAGCTCGCATGACATAGAAAGGGGCTCGCCCAGAATTACTCTTTTATTTCTTTACAGGGGGGGGGGGGGGGGGGGATATGTTTTAATATAGGTTTTACAGACTTAAGCCAAGTTTTCTTTCATAGTACTCGGGCTGGGATCAGATCCTTTTTTCTGCAGATTTGGGGCGGACCGGATTCATATCTGCCATCTCATAGAGGTCTACACGGGCCGGCATTTTCAGGCCCGGCTTGAACGAAAGCTATCTTGTCCCGGCCTGGCCCGTACAAAAATCAGTAAAAACAGGTCCGCCCCATACAAAAATCAATTAATCAAGTCCGGTATAACCCGACTCAATTTCTACAAAAAATTCCGATTTTTGATTACGTACAATTAAGTTTCTTTTAATTATGCAAAACTGAGCAATTTTTAAAACAATTTGGTAGCAAAAATTGATATATCCTTTGTAATAATTTAACCCATTAACCGCCAAAACTATAAGGTTGAAATTTTCAACTTTTTAGCTAACCGTCGCTTTCCACCACAAACTCTTAAAGATAGTTTTCGCCTTATATGATCTTAAAATTTTATGTCTTTAAGTAAGGCCAATTTTTTAATTGAAAAATAGTGGAGGGTATGAAAATAACTTAAATATGTGCATTTATTTTCACTGTTGCGGGAACGCAAAACCAGAGCGGAATGGGTTAAACAGAAATGTAAAACAAATATAATGGTTAAAATATTTATATATTTGACAACGGCGCTACATATACGTCCCACGGACCGATTACAGAGCTGCGACAATCGAATATTTTAAATTTTGTTTCGCCTTCGCATTACTATTTGCAAAAAAAAAAAAAAAAAAAAAAAGCAATTTAACAAATTACAACGACCATTTGGAAAATGATTTTTTCAAAGACTAAAATTTAAGACATAAAAAATCGCACGGAGTTGATAATACATTACGCACACCATGGATTAAAATTAACATTCCTGGACCCATCATGAACAAATTTTAAAAGAAATTTCAGTTTTACAATTTTCGGTACTGCAAATTTTTAAACTTCTACGGAGCTGGTCATACATTACGTACGCCATGGATTAAACATTCATATTCCTGGACTCATTTTAAATGAAATTTAATTTTTAAACTTCTAAACATCCCACAATATTACTTTTTACACCGTCGTATAGAGAAAAAAAAATGTACTTTTAAATGCAATTTGTTTGAAAGCTGTATCTCAATTTGTTTCTGAGTTATTAATTTTTTTTTTTTTTTTTTTTTTTTTTTTTTGTAGTTTTTATTACTTTTTTGTCATAGTGGCAACAGAAGTATCCATCTCTGTTGAAAGTAAAGGGAAAAATACAGATTACTGTATAGACCAATCAGAAAACGAATAAAAAGCGGGATTCAACTAATAAAACGCTTCAGATATGTTTCTGATTTCCTACCCTGACCGAGGACAATAACCATTTTTCCAAATGGTTAATAAAATAAAAAATTCTTTGTTGCAATTTTTTTTTTTTATTGTCACAGAGGTGTGCGGCAAAGATAATGTTTTGAAAGAGCTCTACGAAAAGAGTAAAAAATATATATAGTCCCCAGTTTGCCTCAATTTCTAATAAAAATAAATTCTTAATCGAAGGGTTAATTGATTAAATTACTCTGTCAGTAAACTTCATATTCTGCCGTAATAAATGTGATAACGATAAAATTTTTAACTTATAAATTCTATTCTTTCTTTAGCTGTAACATTTATTTATTATATTTTTTATTTAATCAGCAAATATAAACCCTTTACTGCGCGGAGTAATTCATTTTGTAAAATGATGAAATAATGTACTGAACCAGAATTACAAACGAATTTATTAGAAAATAAAAACATGGTTTTTCCCCGTACTTTATAAAAGGAAAATTTTAATTAAATATTCTTGGTGCCAGTACACTTAAAATTAGTTGTCCTTATTCATGGAGATCGTCCGCTTAAAGTTTAAACATGTTAATATTTTTAATTTAATAAGATAATTAAAAAAAAAAATAGGAAAAAAAATCTTTGTCAAAATCAATATTTCCCAAAATTTTTCCTTTTCTAAAAACCTTTAAAAACATTAACCTTTCATAATTTTTGAGTCTTTCAGTCTAAGGGGGTTTTCAGCTCCCTTGCCTCCCCGCCCTCTTAACGCTAATGGACATGCGTATGCGTACGACCAGGAACATTGATATTCTTGCAATTAAAAGACAAGCTTGATTACACAAAAATGAATGCAAATGTGTGCTTTTACATTAAAAATAGTCATAATAATAATACTGAGTAGTCATTAAAGAAATGGGGAGTAGTTCTCAGAATCATCACCAGCAACGACCTATTAATATCCAGTTCATGCGCTTTTCCAGATTTATTATGCGCCTAATGCTGTATAGGTTAGAGTATAAAAGATTCTACAGAACGAATATAAGCCACAAATAATTTATTTTTTTCTCGAGCTTCCATAACTTACACCGAAAATTTTACTAGTAAAAATATTTTACATTTTATAAATAAGCATATAAATTTTATTATGAAATAAATAACTCAACAAAATGAGTAATAAATATTTAGCTATTTTGTATGAATTTTTTTTTCAGTCGACAGACCTTCTTTGGCGCGAGGCCCTCCTAGGCGCGAGGCCCTGTGCGGCCGCACCTGTCGCACACCCCTAAGAACGGCTCTGAATGTCGGGCACTACAGATTGGAATTTTCAAAAATTTGATGTAACTTGGCTTACAAGTTTCGCGGCACATCTGAGATCTATTCGCGGCGCACAGGTTGAGAACTACTGCAATAGAGCATTTGTGGGAGGGGTTATAGTTCGTACAGTAAGATGCCAAAATTATTCAAATGAAACAGCTTTACGCAAAGCTCTTAAAAATGAGTGGGATTGAAATTTTTTAGATCGAATACAAGAATTAGTCGACTGAATGTCTACGCGTTGTGGGGCTGTCATAAAGGTAAGAGGATATGATACTAAATATTTACTGACTCATTACTATATTTGATAATTATTGCGTTAAAATGAAGTTTTTCTTTATTTATCATTTTTCTGATTTTTTTTTTGGGGGGGGGGGGCGGGGGGGGGGTCGTGTTATTTTCCATCAAATGACAGTTAATTTACTAAAATTCTGAAAAAATTGCATACGATTAACTAAAATAAATGATTGATTTTTGTATTTTATTATTGTTTTTAATTAAGTCAATTATTGCCTTTCTCAAAATACTTTTGAGCGCTACTGTATTTTGTATAAAAAGGAACCTTTAGGGACCCATTTCAGCAAAAATAAACAAAATCTCCTCGATCATTTCACGAAATTTGAGTGTTTTTCAAGATCCTTTGATGGAATTTGCGTGATTTCACGATCTCTTACCGAAATTTGAGTGTTTTTCGTGATTTTTTATCAAAATTCGCGTGATCAAAATATGACTGAAATTAAACTGCTTTTCGCGATCTTTTGATGAAATTCGCGTATTTTTGCGATCTTTTAATAAAATTTGCATTTTTTTGCAATCTTTTGACTAAATTCGTATACTTTTTGGGATCTTTTGGCGAAATTCGTGATCTTTCGGAGAAATTTGAGTTTTTTCGCGATCTTCTGACAAAATTTGCGCTTTTTTGCGATCTTTTGAAGAAATTTACGGGGGTTTTTTTCTATGTTTTGACCGTGTTTTGTTGGGTTTTTTCACGAAACTAGCGATAATGTGAAAAATTCACGTTTTTTTTCGCGACCTTTTGACGGAATTCGTGTATTTTTTGCGATTTTTCGACGAGCTTAACTTGTTTTAGCGGTATTTTAGTGATATTTGTGGGGGTTTTCGCGATATTTTGACATTTTGCGTTTTTTCGCAATCTTTTCACGAAATTCGCGTTTTTTTTCCCTTCCGCGTTTTGTTTGTTTTTCGACAAATTTTTTTAACAAAATTCACATTTTTTTCGCGATTCTTTGACGAACATGGCCTGTTTTTCCCGATACATTGACGAACATGGTATGTTTTTCGCGATCTTTTGATAAAATTCGCATGTTTTTCGTGATTTTTTGACAAAATTCACCTATTTTTCGCGATCTTTTGACCTCGGTTTTTTCGTTTTTTGACGAAATTAGCCGTTTGGAAAAAGTTAAAAATGGAATGTTTCTTTGTTTCTCGGATCGACGAAATCAATTTTATTTTGGTACTAAGTACGTTTTGGCGCAAATTTAAGGTAAAAAGCTATTTCTGCGCAGGTATGCGCAGCAATTGTACTTCTGTGCAGCACTTGAAACCCTGTGTTTCTCATTCAAACATATTTTGAAGCAGAAAATTTATTCAACAAATATGCTTTGTACCTATGCCATATTTATTTCATTGCATTTATTAAGTAAAATTTCAGTTTCAAACTATGTTCACTGAAATTCGAAAAAAATCTAAAGTTAGGAGTTATGAAGTTTAACGGCCGATAATTAAACTTTATCATTAGAAGTGTAGTTATTCATGCAGATATCATTAAATTCCATAACGAAATTTATATTTATCTATGTTGAAAACATATGAAAGAAAAATCTTGCACCACGCTTTTTCTGGTACAATTTTCAACATTATAAATTATTGGTGTGAATTTTTAAAGAAAAAGATTCAATCTTGAATTTTAACCTTCCGTCTACCAGACGGGTCCATTGGACCCGACATGTACATTCAAAATATTTATTCAAACCAGAAATTTCTTCAAAACAAACTAAATGTATAAATCAGACAATAATAAGTTAAATAAACAAATTAAATAGTTTTAAGTAAAAATTCTGGTGTAGAATGTTTTTATAAAACTTGAGTAAAATTTCCGGTAGTTCTAGGGTTAATTATTTATTTGCACGTTCACAAAAAAAATAAATCTGGACAAATACAAACGTAAATTTCACAGTTGAGTTTTAAACAAACGAGGTGTAACCCGTCGATTTTCGACGAAAGAAAATGTTTAGAAAGGAACTGTTGCATCAAATTTATAATACATCGACAACAATAATTACATTAACACGTTCTCGCCGGCGCGGTGGGGCGATTTTACAAACCATCAAGCGTAAAGCGATTGAGAGAGATATCGAATAATGATTGGTCGGTCGCCTCGCTGTAGGAAGGGCTTAATTCGCTGGAAGAGGATAGCTTTCACTTCGTTGATCTAAAATCGTCAGAGCTCGCATATTCATATTTGCTTTATTTTTAATGATGATTAGAACGAAAAAATGTGTACAACACGATTTACTATCTTATTCATTTAAAAGAAAACAATCCATATATACAAGTATCATTTAATATGAAGCAGATCGAATAAGCAATCAAGTACAACCAGTGGTGTAGTCGTAAAAAAAGCAGAGGGCATACGCTCAAGACAGAGGGTATACAGTATACATACTACAGCCTTTTTGAGAAACAGAGGGTATACGGTGATCCTTAAAAAAATCCAGAAGGTATACGGCGCTTACCACCGTATACCCTCCACTACATCCCTGAGTACAACAATTCTTGTATTATTTTATTGTATTTATTATTATTTTTTTTTTTTTTAAGAAAAAGAAAACTAATATTTTAACTGAAAAGGTGAATGAAAAATAATTAATTTCTATCATCTCATCTTCTGTAATTTTTTAAAGGGGGAGGGGACTATATGTTTTGCATAATTTAGTGTTGTATAACAAAACCTTACATAAACTTAAAAAATAAACATTAATATTCTTCTAGCAATTTTGCTTATAAATTATTATATTCGTTAATATCTGTAAGGGGCTGTTCAAATATTACGTAAGCATGTTTTTGACTATTTTTGACCCCCCCTCCCCCCTTGTCAGCAAAAATAAGCAAATCGCGAACCCCCCCTTAATAATTACGTAAGAAAATTGGAACCCCCCCCCCCCCTACTTAAAAAAAATTAGGACACAATACAAATTATAAAACTCTACTCGACTAATATAATAATAAGTCCTAAATATAAGTATAATAAATATAAGTATATAAATATAAGTCCTAAATAATAATAAACGCTTGTTTTATTTCTTTATAATTCTATTTAAGAAAATTTCTTAGATCACAATTTTAGAAGAACTTAGCCATTCGAAAAATTTAAATTTGAACATGACAATATCTATTCCGATGCTGACCACGGTTGCTCAAGCCATTTTTCCATATCCGTTATGATATTGGTTTCCAGTTTTACTTGATTATCTTCATCGCTTACTATTCGGATTCAATCTTTATCAACTTCATCTTCATTGATCCACTCAACATCTTCCATATCTTCCACGAATTTTACGAAGCGCATAAGTTCATTTGCTCGACGAGCAGCAATTCTCAATAGTCGTATAAGGCAGTCCTTCTCGCTTTTTTCACTCTGTTGAATTTTTTTTGCGTCTGTTTGCTGACTTCTGAGATGCATGATATTGGCCACAACTTCCACAAGTTCTTGCGGATAATGCGTGAACTTTATGGAAGAGCAAAAATAATCATACAGCATCTTTAAAAATCCCTTTTCTGTACTATTTAGATTTAAGGCCAGACGGAGACTTAAATCTATAAATTCCCCCTCTTCACTTGCAATGATGTCATTTGACGATTGTATCATTTTAATTGGAGGAGGAATGAATCGTCCTTTTAATATACGAAATAATCCACTACGTGCAGGAGAGCAACAATTCTTTTTTTCGCATTTTACAATTTGCAGCAAGTATTGACTTTCTTGTACGAGCTTCGAATACCAATCCAAGTCATAACCAAGAGACTCTGGTTCGCCTGAATCAACATATGTGGCAGTAACGGGATAACTGTCAATGTTTAATGAGTTCCAGATATCTGCGAGAGTTTTACCAGCATATGCTAAGTTATTTTGCTCCATTTCTTCATCAGTAGCGCGACCGTTCTCATCGAGATGGGAACCATAATGGTTATGAGGGTGTATAAGACAAGACAGTTCTCGACTGAGTGGTATCATTCGCCTTTCTACTCAATTATACGCACTTCTTCCAGGAGCATTGCACGCTATGAAAATTCCATCCAAATCATGCTTTTTGAAATGGTTAATAGCAAACGATATAACTTTCTGGTAGCGGGCATTCTTGTCTGGATCTCCATCAACCGTTACTATGATTACAGGTTTGATGAAACCCTCTTCTGTTTTCACTAATTTTTCAAAATCTTTGAGTATTTATAGAGTTTCAAAATCCTGAGCATGAGTATTTGCTGTGGAAGAACTGTGTTTCCCACTTCTTATAGCTATTAACGTTGGGCCAGAATAACCTATGTATGGCTTTACTTTGACCTGCCATGCCCGGAGCAATCACAATACTAGCGTAAACACATGGAATAAGTTTGCGGCGTTCAGCGATGACCTAGTCGTGATCGCTTAAGGATACGTGATACTCCATATGCATCAGTATCATAGCCTGTTTATTGGCTGCTGTAATTCCCAAAGGTACACGCGCTTTGTCATCATGTGAAAGTAGAAACACTTGCATGGGTCCAAAAATTGAAGCTAAAGTTTCTAAATAATGGATGGCTATTACTGCAAATTGGGTATCAATGTGAGATCGGTGATAATCAGCCAGAATCCAAGAAAGTTTTATCGGCACTCTGGTGACATGTCTTCGACACTCGATGGTTGAGGAATTTTTTGGAAGCAAACGAAGATATGTTCTACTCCTGCTTATTGCAAAACCAACCTTTTTCAGTTTTGCAATCAAGTCATCGAGAGTTTTGACACTTCGGACTTGTTTCTTCTCTTTGCATCTGCAGCGCTTCCAATAATAGCTATGTCTGCTATTGCTTTAAGTAATAATGGTTGTTTAAACTTGGTCTTCCTACTGATTCCCTGAAAGCTATTTTTTTTAATGTCTGGATTATCATGGCAGATTTCTCCAAGCTTTGTTCGTTTGGTGGTTCGATGTTTTCTTTGGTATTCAGCATTTTGTCGTTTCCTTTTTAGGGTTTCGTTCATCTGACGAAACCCTATTCGTCTCACTCCTTTGTCTGTCTGTCTGTCTGTCTGTCCGTCACAGGGCCCGTTCTCAGAAACTATACATGTTAGAGATTTGAAATTTTGGGTACTTATAGCTGAACACCTCACATCAAACAACAAATCATAAAATTTTGAAAAAGTTGGTAATTAACTGAATTACGGGCTAATTAACTTCTAAAATTAACCAATCCACCTTTTTAACGCAGATTCAAATGAACTTTCTCCAAATCATCCGTGTTTCTCCTAAGGGTTGCCAGTAAAAACAGCCGATGCATGGTTACCACGGAGGAAATTAAGCCGAAAAATGAAGTGGGCATTTTAAATCGAAATCGCATATCAGAAAATATTGGTCCGAGAAATTTGTAAATGAAATAGACAGACGCAGAAAAAAATCTACTTTCATTTGGTATAAATTTCACATTTCTGCGATGTGTATAAGTTAAAATATCAACTAAAAATCGATCGATAAAAATTTATTTTCTTTAATTGGAAAGACAAGGGAAAAGATTTCAATTCAAAAGATTTCAAAGCAGGTAGACATGACGACGCTGCGGTTTTTCTTAACACTTTCAGGGGCAAGGCATTCCTGCTCCAAAAACGTTCAAATAATTAATTCACACCGCAATTAACGAACAAATTTATTTGAAAATAATTAAAAGCTGTTTTTCACGTATATTATGAGATCGAAATTGTATTAAAATATTACTGGTGCCATTTGGCAATTTAGGCATTAAAATTAACCGTTTGCAGACTGCAAACGGCGCCCCTGAAAGGGTTAATAGCATATTTTAATACGGAATTTTAACTTTTTAAATATTAAATTTTTTGATTAAATTTTATGGCATCCCGATGTCAAATTTCTCGCTGATTTTATTGATACCTATTTCTAAGTCCTATCTTAATTACAAGCTGAAATATTAATTATTATTTAATTAATCGGTTTAACTCGCAGAAGAATAAACGCCGTACCCTACAACTCCCACATGTGTATTTTAAACAATTCTTTCTAAGTGAGCCCTAATTATGTTGGGGACATGAAATTTCGGGTACTTATAGCTGGACACCTCACATCAAACAACAAGTGATAAAATTTTGGAAAAAGTCGTACATTTAAACCTTTGGGCTCCCACATGCGTATTTTAAACAATTCTTTCTAAGTGAGCCACTAATTATGTTGGAGACATGAAATTTTCGGTACTTATAGCTGAACACCTCACATCATACGACAAATCATAAAATTTTGAAAAAGTCGTACATTTAACCCTTTGGGCTCCCACATGTGTATTTTAAACAATTCTTTCTAAGTGAGCCCCTAATTATGTTGGAGGCGTGAAATTTTGCATACTTACGGCTGGACACCTCACATCAAATAACAAGTGATAAAATTGTGAAAAAGTCGTACATTTAACCCTTTGGGGTCCCGCATGTGTATTTTAAACAATTCTTTCTAAGTGAGCTCCTAATTATGATGGAGGCGTGAAATTTTGCATACTTACAGCTGGACACCTCACATCAAACAACAAGTGATAAAATTGTGAAAAAGTCGTACATTTAACCCTTTGGGGTCCCGCATGTGTATTTTAAACAATTCTTTCTAAGGTGAGCTCCTAATTAGTTTGGAGGCGTGAAATTCTGCATACTTATAGCTGAACACCACACATCATACGACAAATGATAAAATTTTGAAAAAGTCGTACATTTAACCCTTTGGGCTCCTGCATGTGTATTTAAACAATTATTTCTAAGTGAGCCTCTAATTAAGTTGGAAGCGTGAAATTTTGCATTTTTATAGCTGAACACCTCACATCAAACGACAAATCATAAAATTTTGAAAATGTCGTACGTTTAACCCTTTGGGCTCCCACATGTGTATTTTAAACAATTCTTTCTAAGTGAGCCCCTATTTAGGTTGGAGGCGTGAAATTTTGCATACTTATAGCTCAACATCCCAGATTACACGTCAAATAATAAATTTTGAAAAAGTTTTATGTTTAACCCTTTCAACCCCAGCTCGTGTATTTTAAGCAATTCTTTCTAACTGAGCCCTTAACTAAATTGAATATTTTAAATTTTGCATACTTATAGCAGAACACCTGAGGCCAAGCGACAAATCATAAAATCTTGAAAATGTCTTACGTTTAACCCTTTGAGCTACCACATATGTATTTGAAGCAATTCTTTCTAAGAGAGCCCCTAATTAAGTTGGAGACATGAAATTTTGCATACGTATAGCTGAATACCTCAGACCACACGACAAATCATAAAATCTTAAAAAAAAAAAGTGTTATATTATTTACCTCTCCGGGCTCTAGCTTGTGTATTTTAAATAATTTTTCTAACATCCGCCCTTTTAACCAGGGAAGAAATTTTCCAACTTTTGCCGACACCCCTTTGACCCTTCTTTCATATTGTGCACCATAGCCTTACATATTTTAGTTCCATTTTTTACCGCCAGGTGCGCCTACTGATCTCAGGTGCTATGGGCCCAATCCCCTCGACTAATATATCTGCGGATAGTATGTAAAACGGGATTTCGTTCGGATAGATGTTTGTTTAGAATCGAGTGCGCCCCCTGGTTGCGAAATGTGGAAGTAATAGATTTTTCAAAAAGATAAAGTGTTTTGAAAGGAATATTAAACGAAACCCTCTGTGCGATCTGTGATCACACTTACCCACTTGTTAAGGATTGTTTTTCCTTTTTTGAGATCACTGCAAACCTTATTTATCTGTTTTTGAATCTGACAAGGAGAGGGCCAACCTTGTTAATCACAGATTTTGATTATTTTAATATATGTTGTAGGGTATAGACCCCTTAGTCTCAGGTTCAACGGATTTTATACAACGCTCGTTAGTTCTTGAGAAACCGGGGGTCTCATATTAGTAGATGATTTAAATACTTACTTTGTAACAATAAGGACAGGTTGGGCGTAGCTCAGTTGGTACGGCGTTTGCTGGCTGATCGGCGGGCTCGGGTTCGATTCCCGAAAGCACTAAATTTGTTTTTCTTATATTTTGTTTTATAAATATACTTGTAATTATAACTTAATAATCGCATTGTCAATTAAAATTTATACTACTGTATTTCAATTATAATTTTAACCTATTTAATTTTTTTACTTTTAACTAAATAGTTGTATAAAACATCATAAAACTCATAATTTTTTAAAAATCACTTTTAAAATATATTTCATATATTCAGTATGTATGCAATGATATTGAACAATTGTGTCAATTCGTGATTTTAAAGAAATATCATTTATTCATTGCTTTAACAAGTGAAATCAATACGATGATACTATTACTCTGTTTTTAAAGTAACAAACATAATTATGTTAAAAATTAGCATCGGAATTAAATTACAACGGATTTTTTGCATATTAAAGATTTTTAAATTTGTAATATGTATGCTTGCGCTTTCAAATATTTCGTTTTTCTTTCTATCTTTTTTCTGCTTTTTTTTTATTTTATTTGAATATGTTTTATTTTATCATAACTAGATGGCACCACAACAGGTTTCTAACGATTTTGGAATTTTTATTATTCAATAATAAATCCAATTTCTTTTTAAATGTCTTTAAAGGATGAGAAATAATAGTTCAAAATAAAAAATTATAAATTTAAATTTAAATTTGTTAACATTATAATTAATATACGATATTAAAATTTTTACTTGAAATTATTAAATTATAATTACAAGTATATTTATAAAACAAAAAAATGAGAAAGACAAAAAATGTAGCGCGTTCGGGTATCGAACCCAGGCCCGCGGGTCAGCCAGCAAACGCCGTACCAACTGAGCTACGCCCAACCTGCCCTTTTTGTTTCAAAGTAAGTATTTGAGTTGTGTACTAATATTAGACCCCCCGGTTTCTCAAGAACTAACGAGTGTTGTATAAAATCCGTTGAACCTGAGACTAAGGGGTCTATACCCTACAACATATATTAAAATAATCAAAATCTGTGATTAACAAGGTTGGCCCTCTCCTTGTGAGATAGATACATTGGTTTCAATTCAATTGGGTTACATTTCATTTTTAGTAAGGTTCAAAATTTGAAAACAGTTAGAAGATTATCTGCTACAAAACTAACATATTTTTTAATTTTTTTCCCCCATGGATGCATTAATTTTTGAGTTATTTGAAAAGAAAAGATGAGGCTTAGCTTGGCTATGCCATATTTACAAAGTAATAACTCGTTTTTTGACGTTTTTTTGGTCTTTATTTATTCCCATACTGACCATGTTTTGCCAAGGCTACACGGTCATTTTATCTTATCTATCTTTTTTCCAATTTTTACAAGTAATTATGTAAACTTAAAGTTATGATAAAATACATTTAAATTTTAAGAATAAATTCATTATAATTACCTTTATAAAATAACCAAGAAAGACTGATTTCTTTTTGGTTGCCTTACGCAGTTCGTCCTCAATTCTTTTTAGCACCAATACCTCTAACTCTTTGTCAGTTTTAGAAGACTTTTTGTACTGCCGCCACACATCATTAGTTTTACATTGGATATCCTTCAAAGGTTTATCTGATGCAGACTTTTTGAAACTTTCAAAAAGTTTTTTATACAAGATTTCTCGAAATGAAGACATATTTCTGATTTTATTTATTTTAAACACCACTACACTGCAGTACTGAGAGGTAGAGGTCTGCACAGGCCGAAATTTCCAGGCCCGGGCCCGGCCCGACTCATAGAGAAAAAAATTCGGCCCGGCCCGATAAAAAAGTTAAAAGTTCGGCCCGAGCCCGGCCCGAGCCCGGCCCGACCCGGAAAAAAAGTTAAAATCTCGGCCCGGCCCGATTGAATTTCTACAAAACATTGATTTTTATGTCGATTTGGTGAAAGATTTGTCTCGTACGAGGAGTTCTGGCCAAAAATATGTCTTAAATAATTTTTTATGTTTATAATCTTCCTTTTTATATAAGTGGCGCAGGCTGCGACATTTATTTTTTTTAATCAATCTCTATTTCTTGTATGTAAATGAATCCGTTATCATTAATATCGTTAATCCATATTCCATGTATTGAAGTGCTAAAAATCTGAAAAATGCTATACAATAAAATCTTCTAAAACGGAATTGCATAAAAAAGAAAAAAATCCGTTATAGACAAGTGCCCTTCTTAGCAAGTTTTAAATGTATTATATATCCTATTCTTACGTATTAGTATATTAATTTTGTATGGATCAACACGTTTTTCAGTTTATAACAGGATTTCGTCATAGACAGGTTCCTTCTCACATGTTTTCTTATATTTTAATTTAGCTATATTTTAATAAGCGTAGAAATCTACTATTCTTTAAAAAGAATAAATTTGAATGTTTAATAGTAGAATAATAGCGATTTAAAAATGTGTACATTTTTTTCAAAATTTTTTGAACCTGACCTAATTTTACTGACCTTTGAACAGATCAGGCTACGCCAAGACAATGATTTTCATGCGGGCTGCGTCAAAACTAGGACTTAAAATTTTGGGCCTTGAAGACTAGGAATAACACCAGTCCCGGCTCTGTACAGAAAAAAATGGGCCCGGCCCGATCCCCCAGGAAAAAAGTAAGGCCCGGCCCGATCCCCCAGGAAAAAAGTAAGGCCCGAACCCGGCCCGTCCCGTAAAGAGTAGTAACTACGCCCGGCCCGTCCCGAGCCTTCAGAAAAATGTATGGCCGGGGCCCGCCCCGAGTGCCGTGAATGAAAATAGGCCCGAGCCCGGCCCGTGCAGATCTGTACTGAGAGGTTTTCAAAACTCACGAGACACCAGACAGTAGAGCAGTCGGTCACTATGGTTATGGGGTTCAACCACTTGACAGAGGAGGAGTGGAAACAAAAAAGATAGAATTTTACTTACGTTTTGGAAGCTTTCCCGGAAAACTCATATTGTCACAATACATCATATCGCATCGGTCCATTCAATTCTATTCTATTCTATTCTCACAATTGGAAATAGTAGTAAGTTCTCAGAGATAATAAGCCCTCATGCATCAAACATGAACAGTCACCTCTAGATAAAAGAGATCGTTTATGTTTTCCTTGTGCGGTCAAAATAGCTGACATCAGAACTTCAAGTTTAATATTCTTTTGCTAGTTCTTTCTTTCAATTGGAAATTTTATAATTTTTTTTTTACAAGTTAGAGATTCTGAAAATGTCTTACGTAAGCATCATTCAAACCCCCCCCCTCCCCCCTTGTCAGCAAAAATAAGCAAATCGCTAACCCCCCCCCTCCCCCCCTTAGGTGCTTACGTAATATTTGAACGGCCCCTAAACTAATATTTCCGATTGTTAAATAAAATTTAAATAATCACTTTTTCAGTAGAAGCAACTCATATTTTTAATAACTAAAGAATGAAACTGAAATCAACATATTAAACTATTATTTCACAAAAATAATTAAGTAAAGCACAAAAAAAAAAAAAAAAAATATTTATTGTATTATCATAATTAGAATCGAAGTATCATATTGAAATTGAGATATCTCCTGTAATGTATATTTTCGCATTTAAATATATCTGCACTACAAGATGCATATTCAGAATTTTTCTTTTATAAATATTAGAAAAAAAATTGCAATTTTTCATTTTTTAGACATCGAAAGTTATTCCTTAAATCGGGATTATAAATTCCTTAAATTTAACAAGCTGCTTATATCTTTTTGTACTGTTGCATAAATTGACATTGACATGCAAATAAATTGCAGTTTCATACTTTTATCTTTAGGGGGGGGGGGGGGGGGGAGATGGGCTCAAACAAAGGTTTATTCAACCATCTCTTTAAATCAAAAGAGTATAAAATGCAAAATTTGTAATGTAAATTAATTTTTTTAAATATATTTAAATTATTTTTTAGTTTCACGACAACTACAAAAAAAAAAAAAAAAAAAAAAAAAAAAAAAAAACTTACAAACTTCCCATGTATTCACAGAAAAAATTAAACTAAATAAAACCTGAAAATAAATAATTCAGTTGGCTAAATAAATTATTCTCCGGTTTTTAAAAACAGAAATTTTTGCCTAATTGAATAAGGAAAATGCTCAGATTAGATAAGGCAAAATTTACAATAAAATTTTACTGGTGAGAATAATCCCTGATTCTGAGCACCTTATGGGGCACGGATACCGGTGGCTCGTCCCCAAGGAGTTAATATTAATTATATATTTAAATAAACAAGCAATTAATATAGTTATATATATTAAAATATCAATATTAATTATATATTTAAATAAAATTATTTTAAAAAGAAAATCTTTAGCTAATGGTAATTCCCCACTACTTAATAACTACAGATGAATCAGTAATTTTTGAATACTATATAATAAATATAAATGTTGAAGTCTAATGCTTACTTTTAAAAGATTAATTCTTTTAATTTGATATTTATATGTTATTAAAGTTTCAACATAAAAGTAATTTAATGTAAGTTTTAAAGTTATAACATTTTAATAAGTGTTCATTTAATTATTTAAAAAAAATAGCTTATATGAATTTAAAAAAAATAATTATTGAAATTTATTTAAAATTAAATTTTATTGTATGTAATAACAAATTTATTTAACTTAATTGTAATTATAATTTAATTATCTAATTGACAATTAAAAATTACAAAGCAACTGATAATTAATTTTTATTATCATTTAATAAATACTGTTTATTAACTTAATTAATTCAATAAAGATCTAAACAAAACTCTAAAAAAACAACACATTAATAAGGGCACAACTTAAAACCTTAAGGTTACTACTTTTGGTAAAACTAATAAATTGATTCTGTTAATTTCATATGTATCTGTTACTAAAGTTCTAACATAAAAGTATTTTAATGTAAGTTTAGGAGTTACAGTACGTTAATAAACGTGCATTTAATTATTAAAAATAGCTTATATGAATTTACAAATTTATTTAAAATAAAATTTTATTTTATGTAATAAAAAATTAATTAAATTTTATTTAACTTAATTGTAATTATAATTTAATTAACTAATTCACAATAAAAAATTACGAAGCAACTGATAATAAGCAATCTTTATTATAAGTTAATAACTACTATTTATTAACTTAACCAATTCAATAAAGATTTAAACAGTTCTAAAAAAAAAAAAAAAAAAAAAAACTTTAACAAAAGCACAACTTTAAACCTTTATAATATTACTAGTTTATATTACTAGCTATAAACAAAGTCCCTCATTGAATTGATACATTTAACTCCTACCCCAGAAACTCCGTAACCATCTTTCTGCCAATCACCATTCGATATTGTACTCAATCGCGCTACGCGTGAGCATTTTCGCCGATCCCAACCGTTATAGCAAAAATAAGAAATTGCGCATGCGTGGAGACTTACATTGAAATTCTATTACTAAAAAATTTGTACAGAGTTACCGAGGTTGCTATATGTAATCATGCTAAATTGGCGATTACTTTTTGGCTTTCGAAAAAATATTTCAATTTCTTGTTATTGTAAAACGGTGATACAGTGTAGAGCTTATGTAAACTTATTTGATTTGATATTTATAATGAATTTATCTGAACAATATACGTATGTTCCAGTCAAAAATGATAAAATATTTTCTTAAACAGTTTTGACTCTTCTCTTTTGTCATCAACTTTAATGTGATTTATAAATAATAAATATTATCAATATTAGATAAATAAATTTACAATATTACAATATAGGTTATAGAGAGGTATTTTATAGTACATACTATAAAATATTAAAATACTGTTTCATGAATTATTATATAATTATAATTTTTTTAATTAACTGTTCAATAAATTTTAAAATATTTTGTAAAAAATAAATAAATAAATAAATAAATAAAATAAATACTGTTATGTAGTATTTAAATAAATATATATTTATTTATTTTAATCATTAAATGGTTTACTGAAATATTTGATCATTATTGATATTTTTATAATGTTTATGGTATTTACTTATTATCGACATTAAATATTTTCATTATAAATAAAACAGTTGTAATTCATAATAAATATTATCTTCTTTATTGTCTAAAGAACATAATATTTTATAAATAAATATTATAAATTATCATTAATTTTCAATGAAATATTGATATGTAAAATTTCATTTATTGAAATATGTGGATAGCATTACATTACTAATATAATAGTTTAAAATGATAATAATAATTTGATAATAATCTAAGTATTAATATTACTGTATCATTACAGTTTTTAATAATAAATTATCAAATATAATAATTTGTTATTATCAAACCAATTATCTATAAATTACAGTGACATATTTAAATTTATAATATAATAACAATAATAATTTGATAATTATAAATTACAAAATATAATAATTTATCTATCAAATATTCTATATTCAATATTCTATTATTTCATATTCAAATATGCTATAATTATTTATAAATTGTACGAAAATTACATAATAATATGCTATTAATAAATAATTTGAAAACAAAATATTAAATCAAATTAGCTATTTGGAATGTCTAAACATTGCTCATTTATTAATTATAAATAATTATGTACCTAATTAATGTGTATTATAAATTAATTTGATAATGGTATAGCTAAAATGAAGTCGATTTTAAATTTTTAAAAAAAAACTCTTTATAATAATCTATATTTTTGCAAAGTAATTTTTATTTTTTTTGATAGAAGAATCTCTCTATTCTAAAAAAAAGTAACTACCGCTGTCACCGCCGCCGCCGGTTTTGATTTTTTTGTGACGGGAGGCCTTTCTTCGTTAATATTAACAAAAATAATGCATACTAAAATATGAAAATCGGTGGTTTTACACAGAAATGTTTGATAAACATGCTGATGCAGACAGTTTTCAAATCGAAGAATTATTTTAAGAGTTATTTAATGCTAAAGTTGGACAAAATCGTTCTACTAAAAAAGTTTTATAGCAGCAAAAACTGTACATGGCAGTGTAATCATTTTTAGATCATTTTATGCGTTAGAATTTGCCGGAGTGCAGATTGCATTAATTTTTTTATTTTGACTCATTTTTTCAGGTTTTATTTCTATTTTAAATTCAAATTTTCAGCATTTCTAGAGATATTTTTTTACAGATTTCAGAAAATTGTACTAATTTAAACTGTTGCCAACTGTATAAAAAGCGCAAGCAATAATGTTTGCTTCAAATTAAAAATTTATTTACACGTGACTATTATAAACAGGAAAAAAACTTTCAAATTAGAATTAAATAATTACGTATAAAAAGCAGGAACTTATTAAAAATTACGTCATAAAAAGTATACACGTGAATTTTAAAAGAGAAAGGATATTGTAAAATAATAAATTCATTAACATGCGTTAGAAGTCTTAGGAGAAATTACGTCATATTTACGTCACATTATAGTTATTACATAAAATAAACACAAAATAATATTGCAAAAAAGTTTAAATTTAGAAATTGCGCTAGACATTTATTTGATATTTTGAGAATTAATTTAAAATGTCTCATTTAAAAGAACTTTCTTTTCGCTTTGTTAAAAAATACCAGGAGACAAAGACTCTCTTTACTTAATTCCTTTTATATTAGCTTATTTTGAAATGTTGTTACACGTGTATACGTCATCAAGTTATTTTTATTTCGACGTTTTATTTGTGTTTTTATTAATGTTGTACGAATTTATTTGTTCTTTCGTTATTTAAAATAAAAATTATATCACTTTGTATAATTTGGCGAGTGGTTTGGCGATTTATATAATTTGGCGAAATTAGTCGACAGGATAATCAAGTAGTACCGCAGCGTATTTGACGTTAAAATTCCCCAATCAAAGAGAAATGAATAGAAATTCGTTTATAGGGAGATCGCCACTGTTTTTTAAATTATAATTCAGTCTTTTGAAATCTTTTTAAAGCCGATCAAATTAGCGTGCATTTAGAGTCTGCGGCGTCTGGACGGGGGTTGGCGAGCGTAGCTCGTAGGGGGCCGAGCCCCCTAGTGGTGAAAGAAAATTCCTGAAACATGTTTCCCTATAAAAGAACGTAATTTGTTTAATAAATATTCGGCAATCATGAATCCCTGATCAAAATTTCTATCAGGAAATGCATAAAAACAATATAATACACAAATAGCAGAAATGTAAGCTTAAGAATTAACCCGTGTTCATGATCTAAAATTGCATATAACATATTTAGAAAATATTATCCATGCTGTAGTAAGTGAGGCAAATTTTCCATGACCAAAACTTCTTGAGTTATGATATTTAGAATTGTAGGAATTTTTGCCATTCCTCGGTACAAAAAACGGCCAGACAACGCTGGAAATTCTTAAAATACAAAGTATCTTGACTCAGAAAGTTTAGACAATACAGTTTCTTTTCATTTGTTTTTTGTTAGAGCTTGGAAAATATTTTTCAAAATATACCTTATAGGATAAGTACAGAACTTGTGTGAAAATATAAATTATTTGAAAACAACGTTTAAACACACAATAAAAACAAGCAGATTTGACCATACGTATACGTTTCGTGAGTACTAGGACTCACATCCTCAGTGTAAAAACTATAAAAACTTTAAAAACAATATCCCCCAACTACATGTACGGTGAAAAAAACCCAAATGTCAAAACATGAAACCAAAAGACCATCAAGTTCTAACAGCCAATGAAATTAATGCGGAAGTGAAGTGTCGTGACACAACAAATCCATCCAGAAAGTATATTCATGTTTTGACATTTGGGTTTTTTTCACCGTACATGTAGTTGGGGGATATTGTTTTTAAAGTTTTTATAGTTTTTACACTGAGGATGTGAGTCCTAGTACTCACGAAACGTATACGTATGGTCAAATCTGCTTGTTTTTATTGTGTGTTTAAACGTTGTTTTCAAATAATTTATACCTTATAGGACTCACGGATATTATAAAATTTAGAATTTGTTACATTTGCGAAAATAACTACTTTAATTTAAATAATTTCTAAGATATGAAGAACAATATTTAAAAAAAATACAGTTCGAAGTAGGGTAAGTGAGAGTAAAGAATGGAGAAAAAGAATAGAGTGAGGGGCAAAATTCTTCAAAATTTCATTTTTTTAAAGTTGAATTTGCTCTTACAGGTCTGATGAAGAAAAAATATAATATTTTTCAGATGAAATATTATGTTATTAAATGAAATAAATCAGAACATGTCACAGTGTTATGTTTAGTAAACAAAAACACTGTTATGTAGAAAAACATTTAAAGTAAGTAAATTAATGTAAAAGCGATTTTCGCATTATGAAGTATCATTTTAACAACCGGTTCTCCGAACCCATCACAAATTAAAAACCGGTTCTACCGAACCGGCTGAATCCCACCACTGAGAAAAGGTCTAACGACTCCGAAAGCTGACGATGAGATTAATGAGGATGAAGGTGCTGGTAACGGCGACAAACTTAGCCAGCAAATCCGGAATCTGGCAGAATGGGTGGCAGAAAGTCGTGGACTATGATGGTCTCTACTTTAAAGAATTGTCCTTGTTGCTTTTGTTGTTAATTTGCGCATAACAACGCAACTTTCACAAATTTCCCAGAACTTTTTGCTCAACCTTGTAAATCTAAATCCATCAAAAAACTAGTATGTTGTGGCCATCACAAAACTTTCTTCTATCTCATACATGACAATACTTCAAAATTCACTACCTCAGTGCCAAATTAAATGGCAATCTGTGTTCATCATGAGAATTCTAAAAATATGAAATTCCGTGCATTAGTTCTCGAGGTATGACTGTCACTGAAATCGTGTAAATGCAGCATAGCAGCGCCACCTATTGGGTTATTTATACCAGAACCTAATTATCACCAACTCATGTCAACGTCTAACTGAATATGAAGTTTGAGGAAAATTCGTGCATTAGTTCTTGAGATAGAGGTATTGCGCAAATCATGACAAATGCAGCATAGAAGCGTCACCTGTTGAGCGATTTGCAACAACACATAAGCAGCAGCAATATTAATCAAGTTATGCATAAATCTGAAGTTTGATGAAAATTCGTGCATTAGTTCTTGAGATAGAGCTGTTGAGGAAATAGTTCAAAATGCAGCACAGCAGCGCCACCTACTGGGCGATTTACACCAACACGTAGTCAGCATCATTTCATATGAAGGACTAACTAAATCCGAAGTTTGATGAAAATGTGTGCATTAGTTCTTGAGATAGAGCTACTGCGAGAATAGTGTAAATCCTGCAAAATGCAGCATAGCAGCGCCACCTGTCGAGCGATTTACACCAAAACGTAAACAGCATCCATTCATGTCAAGGACTAACGAAATCTGAAGAAAAATCCGTGCATTAGTTCTTGAGATACAGCTTTTGCGGAAATCCTGCAAAATGCTACATAGCAGCGCCACCTGCAGGGCGATTTACACCAAAAAATAATCAGCACCAATCTATATCAGGGACTACCTGAATATAAATTTTTATTAAATTCCGTGCATTAGTTCTTGAGATAGAGCGCCCACAAAATTTGTGTCACATACAGACAGACAGACATTTTGTAAAAACATGTTTTTTGGAATCTCTGACCCATAAAACGTGTATTTCTGTCGAAAACTGGAATTCGAAAATTTTCATGAAACCAATACTTTCTTCTTGTAAAGATAGAAGAAAGTAAAAAATTGTAAGTTGCAATTCATAATTTTTTTCGAATATTAATTTCATAATTCATATCATAAAATTATAAAAATTGCAAATTCAACGTATTTATATTTGGGTATTTTAGTATTATTGCTACACAAAAAATTAGCACATTAGTAGTATAATTTCAGGAGATATTAATGAAAATATGAAAATGTAATTTAACATTAGAAGCACTAAATTTAGAATGTTTATAATTATAATTCAAAAGACTTCAAATTTGGTGACTAGGCATAGTTTGAACCAAAGATTTGAAATATCTTGTTAAAATTGAGTTTTGTCATTGAAAAAAATGAAGTTTGGCTTCGTTTTAATATGCAGATGGTCCCTTAAGGAAATATTATATACAGTAAACTCTCTGTAAGGAGCACTCTGTGTAAGACGGAAATCTGTCTAACTTGGAAAGGTTTTCAAGTCCCTGTGAATCCATAGACATAGAGTAAAATTTGTCTAAGGCGGAATATTGTCCACTACGGAAAATTTTCTCGGCCCCAATCGATTCCGCCTTAGACAGAGTTTACTGTATATCATTTAAAAGTAGACTTTATTTTCAATCGTTCGGTACCAGTAACTTTCTAGCACGATAATTTTTTGAGGAGTTAGTAGGGGGTGTTTACTTTTTTTCCCCCACGACTCTACGTAACGCAATAATAGCAGATAGAAATAGCAGATTTTCTTCAATTTTTTTTTCTAGGTTCATTCTGATAAGGTGCTTCCCTGATTAGTTTCGGGGGTTCATTAGTTAAGTATAAAAGGGGGTAACGTGTGGTTAATCCCCCTTAATTAAGATAAATGGGTTTTTCATGCAGAATTATTAGATTTACTTCACATTTGATATACCGGTTTATTCCAATAAGGTGCTTCCTTGATTAGTTAAGTACAAAGGGGGGGAAAAAGGGGCAAATTCTCCTGCTCCTTTAACTTAGATAATGGCGTTTTCATGCAGAATTATCCAATTTGCTTAATTTTTTTCTTTTCTAGGTTCATTCTGATAAGGAGCTTCCCTGATTAGATTTGGGGATTCATTGGTTAAGTATAAAGGGGGAAATGGGGAGCTAATACCCCTTAATTTTGCAAAATGGTTTTTACATTCAGAATAACCTGATTTTCTTCAAATTTGGTAAACAGGTTTATTCTGATAAGGCACTTCCCTGATTAGATTTGGAGGTTCGTTGGTTAAGTATAAAGGGGGAGAACAAGGGCTAATCCCCATTAATTTATTTGTTGAGGGACCTTATTCTTTGAAATAAGAGTATAATATGCAATTAGTGTGAATAGCCTGTGAGCTCAATGCCACCAATTTAACTAGGTGCTTTTCTTTTTACTATACTAGGGGGCTCGGCCCCCTACAAGCTACGCTCGCCAACCCCCGTCCAGACACCGCAGACTCTAAATGCACGCTAATTTGATCGGCTTTAAAAAGATTTCGAAAGATTGAATTATAATTTAAAAAACAGTGGCGATCTCCCTATAAACGAATTTCTATTCATTTCTCTTTGATTGGGGAATTTTAACGCCAAATCCGCTGCGGTACTACTTGATTATCCTGTCGACCCATTTCGCCAAATTATACAAATTGATATAATTTTTATTTTAAATAACGAAAGAACAAATAAATTCGTACAACATTAATAAAAACACAAATAAAACGTCGAAATAAAAATAACTTGATGACGTATACACGTGTAACAACATTTCAAAATAAGCTAATATAAAAGGAATTAAGTAAAGAGAGTCTTTGTCTCCTGGTATTTTTTAACAAAGCGAAAAGAAAGTTCTTTTAAATGAGACATTTTAAATTAATTCTCAAAATATCAAATAAATGTCTAGCGCAATTTCTAAATTTAAACATTTTTGCAATATTATTTTGTGTTCATTTTATGTAATAACTATAATGTGACGTAATTTCTCCTAAGACTTCTAACGCATGTTAATGAATTTATTATTTTATAATATCCTTTCTCTTTTAAAATTCACGTGTATACTTTTTATGACGTAATTTTTAATAAGTTCCTGTTTTTTATACGTAATTATTTAATTCTAATTTGAAAGTTTTTTTCCTGTTTATAATAGTCACGTGTAAATAAATTTTTAATTTGAAGCAAACATTATTTCTTGCGCTTTTTATACAGTTGGCAACAGTTTAAATTAGTACAATTTTCTGAAATCTGTAAAAAATATCTCTCGAAATGCTGAAAATTTGAATTTAAAATAGAAATAAAACCTGAAAAAATGAGTCAAAATAAAAAAATTAATGCAATCTGCACACCGGCAAATTCTAACGCATAAAATGAACTAAAAATTATTAAATTCCGATGTATAGTTTTTGCTACTATAAAACTTTTTTAGTGGAACGATTTTGTCCAACTTTAGCATTAAATAACTCTTAAAATAATTCTTCGATTTGAAAACGGTCTGCATCAGCGTGTTTATTAAACATTTCTGTATAAAACCACCGATTTTCATATTTTTGTATGCATTATTTTTGTTAATATAAACGAAGAAAGACCTCCGGTCACAAAAAATTCAAAACCGGCGGCGGCGGTGACAGCGGTAGTTACTTTTTTTTAGAATAGAGAGAAACATTATTTCTTGCGCTTTTTATACAGTTGGCAACAGTTTAAATTAGTACAATTTTCTGAAATCTGTAAAAAATATCTCTCGAAATGCTGAAAATTTGAATTTAAAATAGAAATAAAATCTGAAAAAATGAGTCAAAATAAAAAAATTAATGCAATCTGCACACCGGCAAATTCTAACGCAACAAAATGAACTAAAAATTATTAAATTCCGATGTATAGTTTTTACTACTATAAAACTTTTTTAGTGGAACGATTTTGTCCAACTTTAGCATTAAATAACTCTTAAAATAATTCTTCGATTTGAAAACGGTCTGCATCAGCGTGTTTATTAAACATTTCTGTATAAAACCACCGATTTTCATATTTTTGTATGCATTATTTTTGTTAATATTAACGAAGAAAGACCTCCGGTCACAAAAAATTCAAAACCGGCGGCGGCGGCGGCGGCGGCGGTGACAGCGGTAGTTACTTTTTTTTAGAATAGAGAGATAATATATCAACGAGCAACGAAATCATAATGACAAATTTTAATCATTTAACGATTCAGTTGGAGAAGTAATAACATCACCAGTTAAACTAGTCGGATGTACCAATCCCAAAACTTTCTTCTATCTCATAACATGTTAATACTTCAAAATTCCCTATCACACTGCCAAAATTAAATGGCAATCTATGCATCTCATGAGCATTCTAAAGATATGAAATTCCGTGCATTAGTTCTTGAGATATGACTATCGCTGAAATCGCCTAAATCCAGCAAAATGCTGCCTAGCAGCGCCACCTATTGGGTGATTTATACCAAATCCTAATCAGCAACAATTTATGTCAACGTCTGACTGAATCTGAAGTTTGGAGTAAATCCGTGCATTAGTTTTTGAGATAGAGCTATAACGAAAATCGTGAAAATTCCTGCATAGCAGTGCCACCTATTGGGTGATTAACACCAAAAACTAGTTAACAACAACTTGTGTCAACATACAACTAAATCTGAAGTTAGATGAAAATTCGTCCATTAGTTCTATAGATAGAGCTATTGAGGCAATCGTGAAAAAGGCAGCACAGAAGCGCCACCTGTTGGGCAATTTACACCAACACATAATCAGTAGCAAGTCATATCAAGGACTAACTGAATCTGAAGTTTGATGAAAATCCGTGCGTTAGTTCTTGAGATAGAGCTATTGGGGAAATCGTGTAAATCCTGCAAAATTCATCATAACAGCGCCACCTGTTGGGCGATTTACACCAAAACGTAATCAACATCAATTCATATCAAGGACTAACTAAATCTGAAGTTTGATCAAAATACGTGCATTAGTTCGTGAGATAGAGCTATTGCGAAAATCGTGAAAAATGCACCATAGCAGCGCCACCTGTTGAGCGATTTACACCAAAAACTAATCAGCATCAATTTGTATTAGGGACTCACTGAATATAGATTTTTATTAAATTCCGTGCATTAGTTCTTGAGATAGAGCGCCCACAAAATTTGTGTCACATACACACAGACAGACAGACTCACAGACAGACATTTTGTAAAAACATATTTTTTGGAATCTCTGACCCCTAAAACGTGTAAATCCGTCGAAAACCGGAATTCGAAAATCTTCATGAATCCAATACTTTCTTCTTGTAAAGATAGAAGAAAGTAAAAATGAGATGGAGTCAGTATATTTGTACTATTTAGATTATTATCACTGTCGATTGCTACTAATGGTCTAGAATTCAAAATAGCTTCAGTTTGAGTCAGGGTTGGTAAAAAAACAGGTTTTTTTGGGTTAGACCGGGTTTTTTTTAAATATATTTTCCTATCATGGAAGACGGTAGTATTTCGAGTGACGCAGCCTTAAGCCTAAAATCGTATCGTATCGTATCGTATCGTATCATAGAATTCGTAGATGGCGGAACTCATATATACAGCTAACTCGACATCAAAGAAAACGCGAAAAGCCGCCTTTTAATAACTCAGCAGATATATGTCTTATTGTTCTGAATTTTCTAGAACAGTCTTATATCTGCAGTCTAATCGTATACTGAAATTTTTACATTTCTACGTGCAGTATATTTTGAGATCTAAATAGTCATTTTTAAAGTGAAAACGTTGGTATAATATCGAGGAAGTTCCTAATTTGAAAATCTCGAAAACGGTTCTAACGATTATTTTTAAATTGATACATAATATAAATGTGATTAAGGCGAGGTGAATAACACTTTTCTTTTTTCTGGGAAAACTCTCGTTCGTTAAATAATTCGATTTTTTTTTCTTTCGAAAATGACACGGGCGATTTTTTAAAAATCAAATAAATATGTTTCAGATGAACCAAATAACAATTTACTTGTTTCCAGCAAGACTCTTGTTCGTTTTATAATGCGCATGAAAAATCGGACTATATTTCTTCGCCATTCTATGGAAATTTCACCGAAAATGCATGACACTGTATTTATACACACGCTTTCTTTTTAACCACTTTTGGGGAGAAAAATTTTGTCTTCCCACTGGCTGAGTGGCTAAGGCCATCGTTTATTGACCTTAAGATAGGCAGTTCGATACTCGCTGATACGTGTTTTCACATGTGAATGTTTTTTTTTGTTGTTGTTTTTTTTTTAAAGTCTGCTAGTTGACCATTATTCTCAGTTCCTTTGTAATTTTTTTAATTGCTATTAAGTTAAATAAAATTACAATTATAATGACGCCAATTTGATGATGATTATTTCTTGGCAATTTTTCAACAATAAAAATATTACCATAAATTTTATAAATATATTTAATTTCAATCACTTTACAAAAATATACATTAATAATTATTATTTGAATATAAATCACACGATCAGAAACGTAAAAAAATAATTCATTTCAGCTCTTCTTTTTATAATATCATTTTTTATTATTATGACGGTCAATCAATATATAATCACTGAGATCCATAATATTATTATTATTATAATTATTATTTTCCTTGCATAAAAACTATTGGGATGTAATAATTCTTTTATAATAAATAATTTAGTTGAAATGTTTTATTTATAAATATCAATGAAGTTTGATAACCCCGAGACAATTCTTTGCAATATTTACAGGGCTCCCAAATGATCCGCCAACTGAATACCAGTATTTTTTTAGAAAAATTTTCTTTTTAGATTTTTCTTACTTCAAAGTTAATTCTAGCGCAAACCTACCATACAATTTTCTGTTAAAATTTACTGGTATTCAATTGGCGGACCATTTGGGAGCCCTGTATTTACAGTTTACATAATAAGCATATCAGAATTCTGGTGTCGCCATCTTTTGACGCAATTGCGTAGTATTATAGAAAAGTGTTTGATAAAAATGTTGAAGTAGACAGTTTTTAAATCGAAGAATTATTTTAAGAGATATTTAATGTTAAATCTGGATAAAATTGTCTCATTAAAAAAGTCTCATAGGAAAAAAAAATATACATGGGAATTTAATCATTTTCATTCAATTTAATCATTCAATAGAAACTCTAAGTTTGCAGAGTGCATTTATTATTCTTAACTTGCCTAATTTTTTGACGGTTTATTTCAATTTTAAATTAAAATTTTCAGAATTTCCAGAGATATTTTTTACATATTTTAGAAAAGGTTCTTTTAAATTGTTGCCAAATGTTAAAACAGCGCAAAGAATAATATATCCTTTAAATTAAAAATTTATTCACACGTGACTATTATAAACAGAAAAAAATCCTTTTAAATTAGAATTAAATGATAACGTGTTAAAAGCAGGAAAATATCAAACATTACGTCATAAAAATTGTTTTTACACATGCTTACTTAAAATGAAAGAAAATTATAAAATAATCAATTATTTTCAAATTAGAATTAAATGATAACGCATTAAAAGAAGGAAAACATTGAAAATTACGTCATAAAAATTATATTTACACGTGAATATTAAAAGAAAAAGAAAATTTTTAAATAATAAATTCATTGATATGTGTTAAAAGTCGTAAATGGAGGAAATTACGTCATATTGGCCAAAGTGGCCAAAACAGTTTACAAAACACATTGCAAAACATATTGCAAAACAGTGTAAATTAAAAAATATATTTATATGAGAGATTTATTTCAAATTTCGAGATGATATTTTTAACTATAGTTGCTAATTTTAAGGTAGCGCAAATAATAATATTATCTTTCTAATAATAAAAATATTTTCAGTTGAATGTTACAAAGAGAAAGGAAAGTTTGGTGAAAATTATGTCAGATTTAAAACGTTACATTTAAAATCTCTTATTTAAAATCATTTTTTTATAGCGTTGTTAAAAAATACCATAAAGCAAAGACTCTGTTGACTTAGTTCCTTTTATATTTGGTAATTTTCAAATGTTTAACTAATCTTATTTAATCAAGCAGGGAAACAGCAACTAACATCAGCTGATTCGGTTTTGAAATCCCTCAGTAAAAGGGAAACCCGTTTACAGTAAGATCGCCATTGATTTTTTAATTATACAGAGCAGCCTCGATTATCCGAGCTAATTGGGACTGTTAGTAAATCGGAATCGGAAATCTCGGTTAATAGAAACTGTGTGTAAAAATTCGCCGTGCTTGCGAATTTAACATCTCTTTAAAAAAAATATATAGAACGTTTTTTAAAAAATAAAAGTAAATATATGTAAAGTTCTGTTTCACAGCTTAACAAATTTAAAAAGAAAATCAACTACCAGTAGTAAATTTTAAAATGCAAATTGAAAAATTTACGAAAGTTCACACAGCCACTGGAAACAAAGCATTGTTCGCTATTGACTTCTCAGGGTCCAATGTTTCTTTGGAGTTGAGGGCTTTTGGGGGCAGAAGGGCCTGTACAGCACGGACAGTGAGCTAAAGAGTGTGGTTATTTTTAAGGCTCATTCAAAAGGAAAAAAAAATCAGACTTTGTTACCGGCTCGGTTAACAGAAACCTCGATTAATCGAAGCTCGGTTAATCCAGGTTCTACTATAATTCAATCTTCCGTAATCTTTTTAAAGCAGATCAAATTAATGGACTTTAGCACAAAGTCACATAGCTGATAACTGCCATGCTTGTTGGCCACCTTTTTTTCAAAAAGTTTGCTTCACCTTATTCAATTAATGAGATATCTCCGATAAAATAAGTCACATTTTCCCGTTCTAAAATACTGGTATCCAAAAATCGTAGCATGTAACTGACACTACAAGTACTCATGGAACTAGACTATTTTAAGTCTGATTTTTATTATAGACTATATAAAATTATTAAATATATATATTATGATAGGAACTAGCGGGCTTCGTCCGCTATTTACGTTACGGATATAAAAATCATGGTTTTTTTAGGGAAAAAGAAATAAAAACCTATTTGACGATAGGTTTATAAAGACACATTTTGTATTTGTTATATTTCCGGGGATGAGGAAGGGGGGGGGGGGCTATTTTGATTAAATATCGCAATTAGTCTACATGGCAGATATAATTATGATAGACACTAGCGGGCTTCGCCCCTCTATGGCGCCTTATGGGTCCAGCTTCCATAACTCAGAAACTACCTTTCGGACATCAATGCAACAGATTCCAAACGTTATAATTAACTTAATAATCACCCTATATAGCATTAAAGTAAATTTATGAGTACTGCATACTATTTTTTTATCGTAATTTCTGAAGAGAAAAAATTATTTCGGTTCCATTCTTAGGTACTGGTCTGAAAAATTTTGAAAAAGGTGGGAAGGAGGGGACATGAGACTGCTGTTTGTCAAACAACACAACGGGATCTGGCTTATTCAACTTGGTTTTTGATGACTTCAATTGGAAGGTGGTTTGTTTAAAAGAGTGCGTTCCCTGCCCCATGAAAATTGGAACTATTGGTGCTACATCTATGTAAGGATTTAATAATTATAAATTAACATTTTGGATTTATTAATTTAAGGATAAAGTGTTTTTAAAGGAATATCAAATGAAACCCCCTGTGCGATCTGCGATTATACTTACCCAGTTGTTTTTATATACAAACTGCTATAAGGAAAATTGTAATAAAATAGTAAAAATTAAATCTGCATTAAATTCCATAAGTATCTTTTTTTTAATCATTTTATCACTAACCTCAAAAAAGTAATGATATCAATGCAAAAACCCTTGACGGGTTAAAAGTTTCTGACGCAGCACTTTATCTTATGCTCTAAGAATTTTAAATATGGAACTTAAAAATACTGATATCAAATTTTGAGTGACGTTATGCCATTTCTTAAAAAATATATTTGTATTTATTTCACCATTTTATTTTTGTTTTATTTATAATCGCATGTGCAAAAGTTATGTTCAACATGAAAAGCTGCATAAAATTTTATTCGCTGTTGCTTTATCATTTACATCTCTCATAAATTCAAAATATGTGTTTTAAAAGATATGATATAAAATTTAAGTGACGCCTTGATGTGACTTTTTAAAAGGTTTGTTTTTTAAAATTCAATTTAAATTATTTTTGACTTGGTTAAAATATTTTTTTTACATCTACACAATACTTTTAATTTTCCAATTCACTGTTAAATATATCACTTTCATTGAATCTATACTATGCATTGAAATGTATTTATTTCAATAAATTGATTTATCTTTTGTGTCACGCTATTCAAAATTGTGAGTAAGATTTATGTAAATGGTTTCTTTGCGTCATTGTGTCCAAACTACATGAAATGTATGAAAAAGGATAGTTTGACGCAAATAAACCATTTACATAAATCTTACTCACAATTTTGAATAGCGTGACACAAAAGATAAATCAATTTATTGAAATAAATACATTTCAATGCATAGTATAGATTCAATGAAAGTGATATATTTAACAGTGAATTGGAAAATTAAAAGTATTGTGTAGATGTAAAAAAAAATATTTTAACCAAGTCAAAAATAATTTAAATTGAATTTTAAAAAACAAACCTTTTAAAGTCACATCAAGGCGTCACTTAAATTTTATATCATATCTTTTAAAACACATATTTTGAATTTATGAGAGATGTAAATGATAAAGCAACAGCGAATAAAATTTTATGCAGCTTTTCATGTTGAACATAACTTTTGCACATGCGATTATAAATAAAACAAAAATAAAATGGTGAAATAAATACAAATATATTTTTTAAGAAATAGCATAACGTCACTCAAAATTTGATATCAGTATTTTTAAGTTCCATATTTAAAATTCTTAGAGCATAAGATAAAGTGCTGCGTCAGAAACTTTTAACCCGTCAAGGGTTTTTGCATTGATTACATATACATGCATATTTATTGATAAAAACACATAGTGAAACATTGATACCTTGAAAATCTTAATAAACAATCTTTTAATTACTAATACAACTATAAATAAATATATGGTGTAGTTTCATAAATATAATATACTTTCCCACGGCTATTCAAAATAATTTTTTTGATATATTTGCAATCTGAGATATCTGATTTTTCTGTTAGAATGCTACATGAACAATTATATTTTATTGAAAGTAAAGCTTTTTATAAAGAATTCTTGGAATGATTTTAATTTAGCAGTAGGGTCTTTACATGTTTCAAGAAGTATTGTGTATTGTCATTTGACACTTCTCCTCTGAAACTGCCGCGTTAAAGAAAAGGTGACAGTAAAATAAAGAAATACCTATTTACCAGCTTTTTAGACTACTGAAAACATTGATCTTAAAATGGAAAGTAGATTTATAAAAGTTGTCATCCACTAAAACATTTAAACAGCTATCAGACTTAATACATAGTATTTTTTTCTAAGCTATTTTATAATATATATTACTTTTAAATATCTAAGCTAAAAATTAATAATATATATTTTTAGACATTTTTATGAGACTTTTTTCTGTTATGGCCTCATGCAAACCTTATCTCAATTTTTACCCATTATTTTTGTCAGATTTAAATATTGCATGTTTTAGTTGAAAATAAACAGGTGTTTCGCTAGCACCTGATTTTTCAGTGTCCTCTCATTCGACTTCATATCTTGAGTTTCTTTTTTTATTCTTAAGGCTGTTCTCAAATTCGAAAGGGCAACTTAATCACATGGGTTTTAATTTAGTTTTGTTCGGAAAGGCATGGAACTGGCCGATGCTGTTATTCAGAAACTATGTAATGGAACTGTGTTTTCAGGGGTTTTTTTTTGTCTTTTTTTCAAATGCAATAGATCATAGTCTTTTAGAAAATAGTGTCAAAGTTGGCAGTTTGAACTAAATTTCCGTGCGAAAGAAATATAACTACTCAAGGAAGGTTAAAAACATTGTTGTCATATGATCAAAATTGCTTATAACTCAATAGGTAATTTATTTATCAAAAATGAAAAACACAGTTTGATTCCAAATCGCTTCCTGTCAGGCCTTCAAATTTTATATCTTTCCGTTAAAAAATGAATTTGTAAATGTGTCAAAGCATTTTGAACTTATTAAGTAGAGCAGTTGAAAACAGCCTTAAAAGATAATCTCCACAATCAAGAAAATTTTCTTATTGACTGAAATCTTAAGGGTCATTTTATGTTATTAATTGTAAATAATCTGCGTTTTCTCAAAGGAAAATATTTTATTCAAAATATTGACTATTTTTAATCTATTTTGTCTTTGATACATTCACCTGTTTTAAATTTTATCTTAGAGTTTCAGATATATTGATAAATACATGCAATTTGCATTCTACATGCATACAAATATAATCTAGACTCACTATGTCTCACGGTGACTGCTGGGATTAAAAGTAGAAATTATTTATATCCAATAATTTGAAACACTTAAATTACCAAAATGAGAAAATATTATATTAGATCTTTTCTAAAAAACCAGTTGTTTAACCAATTGATTTAAACCATGCCAATTCTGCTGGTAACAGAATAAAATCATAATGCAAAACCCCAATCCCAATGTAGGAATGCAAGAAAAACAAAGACTTACTAAACCAATAGCCATAATGCAGCAAAGAAAACTCACAGCCAATCATTCATTAGCATACAGAACAAAAAGTAACCAATGGAGAGAATTATGATTATGTCATCATTGAGGCATATGTAATACTTAGTAAATCTTAACTAATCAAGCAATCTAAGTAGTAAAAGTGTATTTTTAGCTTAAATCTGCCATTTTGGCTATTTTTAAAAGTAAAAGGCTTAAAAAAAAAGAAGAAAAATAACTAATTACTTGTTTTTTTTTTCTTTCCAGCTAATTTTAGAAAAATTAGTCTGCCATGTAGATTTAAAACTTATAAGAAAAGTCTTATTGATTAAAAATGTTTGCCGCCTTTACAAATTTATTAATTTTTCAGTTTTGTTCCTTTGAAAAGAACTTTGAATGCAGTACAAAAAAGAGGTAACGAGATAAGAGATTTTTTTAATGCAAAGTGGATTCGTGGATTTTCTTGTCTTCCTTTAAACTTATGATACACAGTCGGCTCTCGTTAATTCGAACTCGTTGGGACCACAAGAAATGTTCGAATTATCCAGAGTTCGAATTATGGAAAGTATGAGAGAAAACATGTTTAAAGGGGTACTATCACAAAGGAATTAATGTTATAGTATTTTTTTTTTAAATTTCGGATGTTATCGTTAGAATGACTTAATATTAAATTAAAAGATATAAATACATAAAATAATTAATAATATTAAAATAATATAAATAAAACATAAAAATTAATAATACACTATAGAACAACGGCATTTAAAATTACACTTTAATTGTACTATAATTTTCTTACCTGAAATTAGATGAACATTTAAGAAATTATTTACACTTATTTATCATCTCTATGAAAAAAATTATCAATTGTTGTTTGCTTAGTCCTATTCATTTTTGACTTTTTAGCCAGTTTTTCTATTTGTAACAGACAGTTAAGTTCTTTGTCTGATGACGGCTGCATCAGGATAAATGTACGCAAACACTCAATTGACTGTGCAATTGACTTTTCTGTGGGTAAGGAAAGCACTTGGGACATAGTAGCAGAATCACCAGAATCCGATTCCATCTCCTCATTGCATTTTTCGTGAATTGTTTCAACAATTTCTTCCACAGTTAAGGGTCCAGATACTTCTACACTATTGTCGGCTGCTACATACTCTGCGAACGTAATATCACATTGGAACTTTTCAGAAAAGTTTGGAAATTCTATTTCTTCAAAAGGTCTGTCGTTTTCGTCATTTGCATTATAACCACTCTTTTTAGATGGATGGATAAATCCGGCATGTCGAAAGCATTTTTCTATTGTTTCAGGTTGTACGGCGTCCCACGCCGCATATAAATCGTTGATGGTCATGAGTAATGTTATGTCGTAGCTTTCTTTAAGGTTAATCGAAAATTAAATTTGTTCTAGAATCCTTTTACGATAATGAGTTTTTAAATTTTGAATTATTCCTTGGTCCATCGGTTGCAGTTGTGCTGTAGTATTAGGGGGTAAATATTCAATCTTTATAGAGCTCAGTATTGGTAGTTTACAATGACTCTGCACATTATCTAGCAGCAATAGAATTTTTCTGTTTTCACGAGAAAATTTTTTATCCAGTTCTTTTAACCAACTGAAGCAGATCTCACGCGTCATCCAGGCTTTGGCATTTGCCACATAATCAACAGGCAATGTTTTAACTCCTTTGAAGCAACGTGGATTAGTTGATTTACCAATAACTAACAATTTTAACTTCTCACTTCCATCCATATTGGCACCTACCATCACAGTTATCCTGTTTTTTCTAAGTTTATCACTTGTGCATGTTTCACCTTTAAATGTTAAAGTCTTATTAGGAAGAAGTTTATAAAACAACCCTGTTTCATCGGCATTAAACACGTCTTTCATTGCATAAGTAGAAATAAGTTCGGGTAGCTTTTCGCAGAATTCATTGCAAGCAGCGATGTCTACAGCACCACTTTCACCACACACAGTTTTGTGTACAATGTTATTTCGCTGCTTAAAACGTGTCAGCCATCCTTCGCTGCAATTGAAATTTTTAATACCCATGAGTAGTGCAAGTTCTTTCGCTTTAGCTGCCAATATAGGTCCACTCAAAAGTACATTTCTTGCCAATGCATCTTTTGTCCATAACAGTAAAGCTTCCTCTAAATCCTCATGGGCTGCTGTTCTCATACGTTTTCGTCCTTTAGCAAATCTTTCCTTTTCCCATGATTTCAGGATGAATTCTTTATTTTTCAAGTAAGTAGACAGCGTATTCTTTTTTATTCCATATTCTGCAGCAATTTCTGTCTTAGATTGGCCACATCCTACCTTTTTAATAATTTCCACTTTGGCTTCTAGAGTTAACGATTTATAACTTCCATGTGGAGCCATATTTTAAAGAAACAAGACCTGTTACTTTCTCAAAAAACAATTTAGCAGTAAGTAAAATCATTGAGTGAAAAATTCGATCCCCAGAGTGAAAGTAGAATGTAGTGATAAAACAGGTTTCCCCTATCTTTAACAGATGTCCACTCAGTGAATTTCTTGGAATGTCACTGGGTCAAATGCTACAGAAAAGATTAGGAAAAGCACAATGGAAGAAGGGGCGGATGTGTCATTGATGGACAGACAGGGCACACTAAGAAAGCGTATTTCAAATGCATGGAATTATTATACTAGTTCAGAACAATTCTGACAAAAATGAAAGAAAGAAAGTTATTTCAAGGATCTGAAGTCCGTGAGAAAGTAGGGAAAAATGAAAAAATGGAATTCTCATTAGTTCGAATTAAACGAAGTCAAGAGAAAATGAGTTCGAATAAAGGAAAAGTTTTAACGTTATTCTGCCATTGAAAATTTCGGGACTTCATGTTTAGTTCGAATTAAGCGAAGATTCGATTTATCTGATTTCGAATTAACGAGAGCCGACTGTATATCTTCATAACAATTATCATCATAATAACTTATGATGAAAAGGAAAGTCTAAATTCTGAGCAAGAAATATTTTTAAAAATGAACAAGAAAAAATGCGTATGTAGCAAATAAAAAATAAAATCTGCCACAAACAGAATCAATGAAACATCAATAGGTGAACTGAAAAAAAAAAGAAAGAAAGAAAAAGAAAAAAGGAGCCTTACTAGTTATCCTAAAGTGGTTTTGGCAGTGTGAGATCTGCACGGGCCGGGCCATACTCTTTCCTGAAGGTTCTGTCCGGGCCGGGTTAGGGCATTACTTTTTTCCTGAAAGATCGGGCCGGACCTAACTTATTTTTTCTGTACAGGGCCTGGGCTGGTTTCATTTCTAGTCTTCACGATCCAAAATTTTCAGTCCTAGTTTTGACAAAGCCTGTATGAAAATCATTGTCTTGTCGTGGCCTGGTCTGTTCAAAGGTCAGTAAAGTTAGGCCTGGACCAAAAATGTTTGCAAAAAATGCATACATTTTAAATCGCCGTTATTCTACAATTAAACATTAAAATTTATTCTTTTTAAAGAGTAGTAGATTTCATATGCTTATTAAAATATAGCTAAATTAAAATATAGTAAAACAAGAGAAAAGAAACCTGCCTATGACGGAATCCTGTTTTAAACTGAACAACGTGTTGAGGATCTTGGGTTTTTTTTTTTTTTTTTAATCTTTTTTATATAATTCCGTCTTAGCAGATTTTACTGTATAACATTTTTCAGATTTTTAACACTTCAATACATAGAATATGGATTAGCAATAGTAATGAAAACTGAAACATTTATGAACAAGAAATAGAGATTCGTTAAAAAAAATAAATATCACAGCCTGTGGCACTTCATCAATGTTTTGTAGAAATTCACTCGGGCTGGCCCGAGATTTTAACTTTTTTCCGAGCCAGTCTCGGGCCGAACTTTTGAATTTTTTACTGGGTCGGGCCAATATTTATTTTGTACGGGCCGGACCGAACTTTTAATTTTTGTATCGGGGTTGTCCGTGCCGAATTTTTTCTGCGAGTCGGGTAGTCCCGTGCCGAATTCTTTTCTACGAGTCGGGCAGTCACGACCTAGAAATTTCGGCCCGTGCAGACCTCTAAGTGTCTCTATACGATATTTCAAGACCTCTAAAAGCCGCGGTCGAAACAATTCCGGAATTTAGATTGTACAAATATCAGTTCCTTAGGTGCAGCGCTTACGTCAATAAACTTTTTTTTTTAAACAGATTTTCATTGGTGCGGCGGGTATTTCCGAAAATACGGTATTATTATTATAAGTATGCAGAGGAGTTTGTGCACAAAATCAGTTTAATGAAGCAGTTATTAACTCAGAGGTTAAATCACTTACCAACTCTAAATGTAGAGCTTTTAGTTGCAAAACAAACAAATAAGACAAAATAGAATTTCATAGTTTTAGCTACTCTACCTCGATATTTCAAAATAGGTCTTGAACAGTCGATTTATATGCAGAAAATGGCCCGTTCGGAACTCTGTTAAGAGGAAGACCTCCCATTAGCTGTTCGGAAGAGGCCACTGTATATTTACAGCAGGTATTACATTCATGAATACATTTTTTAATTATCTTCTTGGCATGTATTATCCAATAACTCTGTCTAATGATACACATTAATGAATTTAACCCAAGATGAAAATTCACAACACGATAAAATTTATCAGTTAACATACTTAATTTTGGTTGAGTTGTCAAGATGACAGGATGTTTTGCATTGCATTGGAGGGGTGAATTTCTCAGCCTAAATCCCACCTTAAGTAAACCCCATCACTAGCAATAAAAGGACAAAATGACAGAAGAACTTTTTTTAGAGATAGGTCTATTTCATTAAATACAATTAATTTCATCTGTGAAATGCAGCCAAGTTTTATGCATTTTTTCTTACTATTTTTTAACAGAGAAATTTGTCTTATTTAATCATCAAAAACATAGGATTGAATAAGGCAAATTTTCCTGATCAAAAATAGTGGTAGGAAAAAGGCATTAAAGTTGGCAGCTATAGCTGTTGAACATAAGAAATAATTAAATTACTGGCATGTCTTTTTTCATTTTTTGATAAACAATAAAACTTATTTAAAAGGCTGGGTATTCATTTTACCAACTGTTTCTTTACAATTTCTCACAAACCTAATACAAAAAGCTAAGATTTTAACAAACAAAAAAAATTTTAATCGATGTCTTTAACACCGTAATTTTTGCTGTGTATCCGTAATACAGTGGAACCCGGTTAAGACGCACACGGTTAATATGCGGATTTTTTCCGACCCTTTGAACATCGCCCATAAGACTAATGGGAAAATATCACGTTTAAGATGCGAATGGTTATTACGCGATCCCGCTTAATACGCGATAGATTTTCGGTCCTTTGTGGCAAAAATCACGTTTAAGACGCGAATTCATCAGTGAAAATGGGAATTCCTTCTCTCTTCTCCAGTGTTTCCAATTTTGCGGACTTTTTTATTCATACAAAAAACACTGTTTCTGTATACTAATATTTACTTTATTTAATAACAGATACTAATAGAAAACAGTGGTAAATATTTGAATAAAATAAAACCCTTCTAAATTAGCAATACTGCAATTGTCCTTTGATCCCATGTCCTAACATTCTTTGTATCTCGCTTCATGGATTATTTTTATTGTAGTAGAGAGAGATACATAGAGGAATTCGGGATGCTGAGATACGTCATAAAATTATTATGATTATACCTGTTGTTAGTGAGTTTTTTTAAATCTACATTATATCACTACTATGTTGTATAATGCATGTTATATACGAAACAAAAAAAATAAAAACGCGCAAATATTAAACAAATACGACTGCGGTTGTATAATTCTTTTATGTTTTCGTTACTTTTTGCTATGCTAACAATATTTTTTACACAAATATTAATAAGGGTAGTTTTTTTTTTTTTTTTCACATTAAAGAGATAGACAGATTACATTGGTACTCATTATAACAAGTACTAAATATGATTTTAACAACTGGATTATGCTTCAAAAATTTAATATTTTATTCTTTCAGTTAAAAAAAAAAATGAGTATAGCAGAAAAATTATTTTTGTTGTTTTATCTTTGGTTGTAACGTATTAACGACGATAAAGCCATATTTGAATCCATATTTATTTTCAGTTATTATTCCTAGTCGGTCATATAAAAAGATACATTGAGTAAAATTGAATACAATTAAATTTAAATCTAAATATACATAAAAGACACAATTTTCGACCATAAATGAAAGCTCTAAAGTTCATTTAGACGATTATATGTGTAAGTAAGTCCACTTCCTGCAACATTATACAAATCACGTTTACTACGCGATCCCGCTTAATACGTGACTTTGGTCCACTCCCTTGAAACGCGTCTTAACCGGGTTCGACTGTAGTTATGGACAAATTGGCACCTCTGATCATGGTATATTATGTATTCTAATTTATTTTTTTCAGTATTACATTCTTTTAAGGTTCTTTAGAATTTATTAAAATTTTTTACATATATTTGAATGCCAGATAAATGAGAAAAAGAAAATATTTTTATATAGCCAAAATTGGTAAAAAAGTACACATTGGCTATATATAACCAAAATTGGCAAATATCTTGTTAATTTTTGACAAAATATTGCAAAATTTGGAGACAAATATCCTGTTATGCTGATGTCATAATGATGCATATGTATTGTATAAGTTCATTAACATCATTTAAACGGACTTAAAAGAATAATAACCCATAAATGATATCAGATTTTTGCCAGATTGACTAGAGTATTATTGCGATTAGAACCCTAATATTTATAACAAAATTTATTTTAAGGAAGTAAAAGATAGAAAAATAGACAGATAAACTGGAAAAATCATGTAAAAGTTACATTCAGCTTGAACTCATGTAAGACCTTCAAAACTCAGACTAGATTTGTGTAATTAGGCTCTGGTGAACACCGTTGGCATTAAATATGAACAAATAAATAGTTGTCCATGGAATCATTATTTAAATGTTTATCACACAACAAAAAATGTACATGATTGGAACAATGTAATTAGTTTAATTTGCCAATTTAATATGTTACAGAACTGTATATGGCCAAAACAGTGCCCCCTGTCTGAAGGGTTTAAAGGGAGAAATTCTATGATTTTAAATGGCTGTTGACCCAATTATGGAACTTTTCATGCACTAATACACACAAACTTTCTGTGACCAAAAACAGTAAAGTTTGTGTCTAAGTATTTTAAACTAAAACAATTTGTCCATTACTTCAAAAATAAATAAAATGATAGACCAATAATAATAATAATGAATAAATAAAGAAAGAGAGCGCACATTTAAAAAAAGAAGAAATGGTTATAAATTAATAAAGTAACATGAAATTCTAACTATGAGAAAAGTTAAAATGTCAGTAATAAAGTAATTTATACATAATATGAAACTATAAAAAAAGAGAAACTATGTATTAAAATAGTTACCTTTTTGAGACATTGATGTTATCCATTTGTTTCGAGATCAATATCTCGGAAATTCATGAAAAGAATGATGTGATGAAATTTTTCTTTCTTGATTATCTTTATTATGTGAGTTACACATAGTGGTGCACAACAATAAACCACTTTTGTTTAACGGTAAAATAAGTTTATGATATTGAAAATGTGTCTACAGCATATGAAAATTTTAAAATTACAACTCTCATTTGTAAACTACAAACATACAGCATATCCTACAGAAAATGAGAAAATATTTATGGAAAACAAATTAAAAAATATCCCTGTTACTAACATTAAATGGTGCTATTAGCAGGACAACCAGGTGTTTTCTAATCACATGTACAGCGGTCAAAGGAAACTTAGCAACTGTAAGTCTTATGATAAGGGGTATTGATACAGACCATGCTCGCATTGCCATCTCCAAGCTTCCAGTGAACTTTCTAGAAGGAAGTGTTTTGGCACATGCATTGAGACTCTTGCAATGTATAAGCTAGAAGTTTCATCATTCAATGCCTTTGGTAAAAGGACATTAATTTTTGAACCTCTCAATCTGGAATGGATTACTTAGCTATTCACTTTATTTCTTATTTACAATAGTAGTTTTTAATGTTCTTTTAATAGCTGTTTTTAGTTAAATATTATTTATTATTATTGCAATATTTTCCTTAATGCTTTACCATAGTAGACTATAGAACCATTTATCCGAAAACCCATTACGATATGTCCAAATGACTGATTTCAGAATCTTTCCGGAAAAAAATGTTATACAATACCAGCTTGACATACAGGGTAAAGATCTGCACGGGCCAGGCTCGGGCCTATTTTCATTTGCTTTGCGGCACTCGGGCCGGGCTGGGCTGGACCAGACTTTTTTCTGAAGGCTCGGGTCGGGCCTAACTTTTTTCTGGAAGAATCGGGCCAGGCATAATTTATTTTTTCTGTACAGAGCCAGGACTGGTTTCTTTTCTCATCTTCACGACCCAAAATTTTCAGTCCTAGTTTTGAGCCAGTCCATATGAAAATCAATGTCCCAGCGTGACCTGTTCTTTCAAAGGTCAGTAAAATTAAGCCTGGCCCAAAGATTTTTGCAAAATATGCATACATTTTTGAATCAACATTATTCTACAATTAAACATTAACATTTATTATTTTTAAAGAATAGTAAATTTTTACGCTAATTAAATATAGCTAAATTAAAATATAGTAAAACATGTGAAAAGGAACCTGTTTTAAACTGAAAAACCTGTTGATCCATTTAAAATATACTAATACGTAGGAAAAGAATATATAATACATTTACTAAGAAGGGAACTTGTCTATAACACATTTTTTTTTTTTTTCTTTTCTATGTAATTGAGTCTTAGAAGATTTTACTGTATAGCATTTTTTAGATTTTTAACAATTCAATACATGGAATATGGATTAACAATATTAATGATAACTGAAACATTTACATAGAAGAAATAGCGATACATTAAAAAAAATAAATATCGCAGCCTGCGGCACTTATATAAAAATGAAGTTTAGGAACATAAAAAAAAAGTTAAGATAAATATTTTTGGTCAGAACTCCTCACAAGAATCAAATTTTTAACCAAATCAACGTAAAAATCAATGTTTTGTAGCAATTCACTCGGGCCATGCCGGGCTCAGACCGAACTTTTAATTTTTCTACCGGGCCAGAATTTTTTTATATGAGTCAGGCCCGGGTCTGGAAATTTCTGCCGTGCAGACCTCTAATGTAGGGTGTCAACGATTTTTATCAGTTGATTTAAATCAGCGATTAAATCATGATTTTAATCAGACTATTTTTTTATTGTTAATCATTGATTAAAATGAAAAATTTTCTAAATGTTTAAAATGTCAAAAAAAAAAAAAAAAAATATTAAAATCTAATATGAGTATAACTGGAAAGTTTCTACAGGTATTTTGACTTATAAGTAAACAACAACAAAAAAAAGGTTTAAATAATAGTTTCCAAGCTTAATTCCTGAGTATTTAAAAAAATTAAAAACAGTTCAGTTTGTGAAAAGCATTGTTTTTATCCAACATAAAACAGTTTCATTTAAAAATGATATTTAAATTTAAATATAATATAATTTGCAATGTCAGAATTTCCTTTAGGAAATCAGTTTATGCATTATTTTACATAAAATAAACGTAGCGAGTGTAATAAATTTCTGCAAGTAAAAGAATAAACAGAAAGTGTCTTAGTTCTTTGACATCTGCTCAACAGCTAAATTGTAAATGAATGCATAAGAAAAAAAGAACTAGGTATAAAAATATTAAACATAGCAAGAGCTTCTTCAGTATAGGTTGAATAAATGTTTATTTGTTTTTTAACTTTGTAACTCATATATACTAAATAAAAAAAATAATTAGGTATTGAAAAGGCAATAAAACTTTTCTTAAAAAGAAAAAAAAAACAACCATTGAAAGCTAATAATTGCCACTGACAGGTAATAATGTTATTAATTAAATATTTTGAGGCTTTCAGATGTAACTGGCTATTCTTATATTTATTCTGTATGTATGTATGAATGGGTTTAACTCATTTTCATAATTGTTTTGGTTAGCATAGAGTAAGTTTAGATTTTGGTGATTAACAGTAATTTTTCTAAGTATAAATGAATATGAGCTGCAAATAATATTTGTTAGTTTTGTTATTTGTGCTGCTAGCTAATGAAATTACTTATTTACAGTTTTTATTAATTCTGGGATTACTGCACAAAATGCACCCTGCCTTTAAAAAAAAAGTTAAATTCACCTGTAGTTGTAGCCAGAGATTTCTTGTAAAAAACTTTCCCATTCAACAGTATTTCTAGATTCATGTGCCATAGATCTTGCAAAACTAATAAAACTTTATTTCGTTAGAAAAAACAGGATATTATTAAAACATGTTATTTAATTGTATTTTTCAATTTGTGATTAATAAAATTATTAAAAATTAACGACACTTTGTCATACTAAAATTCATCCCCCCCCCCCCCCCCCTATATCATTACTAATATATTTCCTCATGAAATAGTGCCCTTTTTCGGAACTAGCATCCTGACCCTTTTTCTTTCTAAAATGAATACTACATTAATTATTTTAATAATGAAAGCTTAAAAATATATAATCTGTTCCTAATTAGAGAGTTAATTGTTTAATAATTATTGATTTGAAAACATAGATTATGTTAGCAATTAGTGGTTTACGAATTGTTTTGAAAAATTAAAATTCTTGGTAACTATTCAGTATTTGAACACTGGGAGAAAAAATCATAAAAAAATGATTTAAATTTAAAAAAAAAAAAAAATAGGATTTTTTTAATTAAAAAAAAAAAATGATTTTTTTACTGCTATTGCCATGTGTATTGCTCAATACCCCACATGCATGGCATAACTTGATCCAACAACCAGGATTTCAAATGGAAACCTATTTAGTTAGATAGTGAGCATTTTGAGTTTTATGCAGAATTGTTATTCCCATAAATTGCCTTCTTTTAAACACTGATTAATCTTGATTGGATCAGACTCGTAATCTCAGTAATCTAATTAATTTGAAATCAGAAACAATGTCACAGCCACATATATTCTAGGAATCTGATCAAATGGAACGTCCAACCAGTTATCTGGAATACATCTGGCCTCAACCATTTTAAATAAATGGTTCTATACTATATCTAGTTTATGGTGATTTGTTTTAAACTCTGTGAAATATGAAAAGTGTAAAAGAGTACCTCTTATATAATAAAGATTACCAGAAGATGAGTTTCTCCTATTCAAATAACTTTCTAAAGAATTTGTTTTTAAAGATGAATAAATTGGCTTATTAACTTAAAGATTGTTTTTGTTGACTGAATACATGACTGATGATATCTAATAAATGGCTTTAGAAGTTTTTATTTAAATGATTTTAAAGCCACATCTCACATCTTTATCTCTCCTATATTTATATCCAACTATCCTTTCTTCTCTATGACAAGCTTACTTATTTTTCCAGCTTAAGCTTCACATAGCATGGTTCCAGAAATTTTCAAACAGCTATTTTAAATGTATGTTAGCTTTGAACAAGTTGGTCGCAGATGGTCAATTGATAAGAGCTTCTCTTGATTCTCGCTTTGCTCATTCTTAAGGCAATCTCTGTCTGCTACTAACAAGGAAGGTCTCCATACAGGCATATTCAGAAAAATCTGAAAAAATTGCAGAGTGTTCTTCTCTAGTGGATATATACGTCTATAAAAAATTTTTGGCGGAACCTCGATAGAACATTCGTAAAGAGATAATGAAAATTTCATTTATTTGGCGATTTATCATCGGTTGGCAATGAAATGAAATTTCGAAAAATACGCTTTTATGTTGAATATTCTTTAAGATAAAAATGTTTAAATTTACTTAAACAAGTTCAATATGAATGTAAATGACTTTAGTTTTGTCAGTTTTAGTTTGATTTAACTATAGTTTTGTCATATATATATATATATAATGAGAGTTAAATATTAAATTTTATGAATTAAAACAAAATTAAAAGAAATTAAAATTGTTTCAATATCTCAAAATTAAGTCCAATTCAGCACTGTCGATTCAATTTTGTTGCTATGGAAACGACGAATTCTTTGATATTGAAATGAGTAGCTGGTAAATTAATCTTGACTTTCTTTTGGAATACGCTTAAATAGATGAAAGTATTTTTATATATATGAAATTGTTTTTCAAGTAATAAAATTAAATAACAAGCAACATAAATATGCAATACAAAAAAAATGTATTTATTAAACTCCCTCATTGTTTAAGTTTAAATTCATTAAATACTTTTTACACGCATTCTAAAAATCAATTAACAAACAATTTTCAGGTGCATTAAAATCGTTTGCTTTTGGTGAGGAAAAGTACTGCTTGCTAAATCGTGTGACGCTTTCGTCTTTTCATGCCAAATACTCAAAAGTATTTTTTTTTTTTTACAGACTTTCTAGTGTAATTCCGCCGCTAAATTTGACTGATCCTTTAATACATACATAAGTAGTTTAATTGGTATTTTTTTCAAAATATTCTGAGTATGCCCAGTAAGGAGACCTTTCTTGTAAGGGCAATTAAAAATTAAACAATGAAAATAATTAAAAGAGAAAAACAAAGGGCCAAAGAAAAGGAAATCTGTATATGTACATTATTTCAAACTTATGTTCTAAATTCAGGAGAAACGAAATCTATTTAACGATAATGTGCTGTTATTACTATAAAGGAAAAACAATGCAAAGTTTACAAAAAAGTAACAAGTTTATTAAAATGCATTTTATGAACATGTATTTAAGATACTTTAACATAAGTGATAATTACAGATAAACTATTGCAAGTTACAAAATAAAAATATTGCTATTTAATTAAATTTACAATAGATCTAAAAATGAATATTACAAAAGATCCAATGCTAGACTTTCAAAATATATTGTGTATTTAAAAGCTGCCTTTGACAATGATTGAAAGTGGGCTAAGATAAATCATAATAATGCAAATTACAACATATAAATAAAACAAATCTTACAAAATCAAAGTAAAATGTACAAAAAATGTATAAATTGTTCTGTAAATTCACACAAACATTTTAATAGATATTTATAAATATACAAAATACATATGTACATTATTATTTTTTTTTTTAATCTGTTAATGACAATTTCAAAGGAACATTCTAAAAAATAAAATGATTAGGCTGTCTTCAATGTGTATATAAAAATATAAAAGGGTATGCCTTGCACAATGCTCATGAATAAGTCCTTTGAATCTAAAAGCATTTGTATAGAACTATGGAATGTATCTTATTTAATAAAGCTTAAAATATGGCAACTATGTTTTGTCATACAAGATAAATTATGCCAAAATCTAAGAGTGCACAAGTTATTTATTACAAATAGTTAACAACTGAAACTCCAAGAGAATTAGCTTTCAGCTTTTTGTTTCCGACTGGTGAAGATGAGAGACTGCTAGAAGGTTGCTCAAATTCCTGAAATTGAAATTTCAAAGACATAAGTAAAACAAAATTTGCACACATAATTTATTATAAACAAGATTATATAGGTTCAAGTTAATTCATAGTTAATAATACTTAAGTATTATTAACCACAAAAATATGTATTATAACAGAAAATGAAACAAATGAATTGCTTGTTCAGCAACATACAAAAGCATATCTAAAGCAAAATGTTTAAGGAACAATACTATTTTTTACTTCATTCTAAAAAAAAAAACAAAAAGCACTAAGAATTAAAAGAAATTGCTCAATTTCTGACAATGTATTAATTAGGACAGGGGGATGTAGAAATTTATTAAATTGATTTATAATCCATATGACAAAGGTTTACTACTATTATATCGATTTAACATCGATTTTACTTTTAGAACATGGGAGTCTATTTTTTTTAATTTTTAATAATAAAATAAGGTTTTTATGCAGCCTTCCCCCTTTCTCCTGTATTAAATAGTATACTCAGTTTTACTATTTTGAAATACATTTGTAAAGAGATATTTTAGGAATAAAGAAAGTTTGAATGCCCAAAGACACTGTTTTTTGCATTTTAAAAATTAGTGAACTATTTTAATAGACTTGATAGAATCATTAATTCTTTTTAGTTTTAGATTATAATAAATGCTGGAATTCATATAGTGGATGGAGAAAAATTGAAAATGTGAGCCCTGGAGCATTCAAATGCTGAAGTTGTTTCGCGATCATTAGACTCCTGTAATATCAGTAATTTTTTTTTTTTTTATTAAAAAACAGAAAATCATAGATCTGTAGAAAAACTACTGTTAATGATGCATTTAAATTGCTTAGTTGGGATTAAAATATTTAGTATCAAAATGTTTACACTTTTCAGCAAATAATTTTTCATCGTAGTAAAAGCAGTATCAAAAGGAAATTCTGAAAAACACAATAAAAGAACATCAATTACATATATACAAGACTGCAGAGCAAAAGCTTATTTTGTCAATTTGTTCTATCAAAAATTTCAATTCATTATAAAAAGTCAGTGGAAGACAATCTCTTTATATCTAAAAATAAATGTATTGTAAATATCAATCTTTGTTTCACAGGAATCCTATATATACAGAAATTGAGAGAAAAAAAAAAAAAAAATCCTAATTTTACTACGAAATCAAGTTTTTCTTATTTTTATTACTAATAAACATATGCATATAAAATATAGTATTTGTAATTTTTACTGCCAACCACTGACTAATCAACAATTGTCAAATGATAAAACAAACCAAACCCATAATTAAAACAAAGTAACAATTAATGGTTTGTGTGGTGTCTTTAGTTTAATATTAAATCACTAGATGGCATCAGAAAATGTTTTTTAAAAAAAGCACTCACATAAGCAAATTATTCTTCTGTTATATAAAAGTCTTGTGTTTGTGTATGTTGGTATATGTTTGTTGATGTGTGTAATTAAATTTTAATTAATTATGTATCTAATTTCCAGGCTATCTGATCTTTTGTAATGTGATAACTATTCATTAATTAGTTAAAAACAATAGTTTTGTAATCAAAATATTTTCACACCGAGTTTTTTTTTTAAGATGCAATAACGGGAAAGGAAATGTTATTAATAAGAATTGTGAAACAAAGGATTTTTCAGCATGATGCTTTAAATTTGGATACAATTAAAAACTCTAAAAAACAAATTTGGCAGCGTTTCTTCCTTTGTACTTTGGTTGTCACTAAATCACCTAAAGTGCATTGCAAGCATTTTCAACTTAAACTAGTTGGATGTGCCAATCCCAAAACTTTCTTCTATCTCATACATCTTAATATTTCTAAAAGTAGTTACAGATGTTAATAATGCAATATTATTAGTTCAACAAAAAAGATAGCCCGTCAAAAATGACCGAAAATGAGATACAGAACTGCCAACCTTTGAAAAAGAGAAATCGTAGCACACAAAATTAAAATTAATCTGGAGGTTGGTTGGTTGGTTGGTTTTTCGCAGCCATCTTTTGACATTCGTAAAAGGAATAAGGTTTCAGTCATTCAACTCAATATAGTAAATTTTTTCCTCTGAAAATTTTTACGCACGATTTTTAGAGTTTCTTCTCGTTACGAAGCTTTTTTTTTTTTTTAAACATTTGTAAAAGTAGTTTGGTTCCAATTTTTTAGCCCATTGCAGTACATTTTGACGAAATTCGCGATTTTTTCCCCGCGATCATTTCTGTTAGCCAGTTAAAACATGGCTAAACAGAGTTGCTGTGGTTAATGTGGAAGACTTTCAAGACACCAGTTCTAAAACAAACTTAATTTATTGAAGCAAGATGGAATGATGATATACATTGTAACAGCTTTACTTAGCCGTTAAATCATAATAAAAACAAAATAATGTCTGATGCAGCTACATTATGATAGGTGATATAAACGCACAAAAAATTCACGAAGCTACTGATCCACAATCAGTCTAGACATTTATACACCAGGAAACAGCAATTGTTTTGCATAAAATGTTTGCCAATCAGTAAATACAAACTTACAAAAAACACATCTGAAACGCCGATCATACATGCACATCTGAAATGCCATTGGCTGCAAACTATGACGTTGCAAGTCGACCGCTCACGGTGAAAGACGCGATCCTGAAATCACTGTTACTGGCAGTTACTCAGCAACGGCACTTGTCTCAAGAGGTAATACACATGAATGAAACTGCCGGTCGTTTCGGATATGTAAACAGAACAAGAGAGGGTGAAAAATAAATGTGCATCAATAGAAAGTAAATACTTTAAAGCTTTATAGTTTAATTTAAACTTTACTGAATGATTATTAAACATTAGGTAATTGATGCATAACAATCGGCCTCCTTTTTCACCATCTCTTGAGCTTCACAAAAACATGAAAAAGGTTATATATAAATACAAAAATACAAATACATGAAAAATTCAAGAAGGTTCAAAAATGCAAAAGTTCAACAACAAAAAGGTTACACTTTAAATTCAAAAACAACAATCTGATCAATGTCAGCTCATATACGACTTTATTGGCAAGGCATTGACCAGAGTGAACAACATTGTAGTAAAAATTAAACCCCCCCCCCCAATAAAAATTTAAATATAAAAAAATTCTCTTACAAAATTTCAATAACTGCTCTTTAATCTGTGGCTTTGTAAAACTGTCTGCAAGATTAAATTTACTAGCAATATATTTAAGTTTAAATACTTTATCAAAAACTAGGTTTCTAAGAAAAAGATATTTTATATGAATGTGCTTGGTTTTCTGATTTTCAAATGGAGAATTCGAAAAGGCTATTGCAGCTTGGTTATCACAGAACAGAGTACAATCCCTCAAGTTTAAGTTAAGCACCTCATTTTGCAAAACATTTTTGACCCAGATTAACTCTTTTGCAGCTTAAGTTAAACTGACATACTCGGCCTCCATGGTTGAAAGACTTATACATTTCTGTTTGAAAGTCTTCCAAGATATGGGCGTTTCATCTAGAAACAAAATATACCCACCCATAGAGCCACGGTTGTCTCTGTTTGCTGCAAAATCTGAATCTGAATAACATGAAAGGTTTGACTGACTCTGGACAACTCAAGTTTATAATTTTTAGTATATTTTAAGTAACCTAACAGTTTTAACAAACTATTCCAGTGAGTAATTCCAGGATTTGATTGAAATTGGGATAATAAATTAACTGCATACATTATATCAGGTCTAGTTCTTCCAGCTATAAAGGATAAACATCCTATAAAATTCCTATATGGAAACCTAGACATGATTTCTATTTTTTCCTTAGTGGAAGGTGAATCTTGTTTTGACAAAACCAAGCACTTGGGAATAGGTACAGAGCTTACAGGAAATTTAAATTCTGCAAACATCTCACAAACTTTCTCAATGTATGAGGTCTGGTGAATGTACAGACGATTTCCTATCTCTTCAAACTCTATGCCAAATAGCTTTCTGGTTGTTCCCATAATTTTAAATTGAAATGTTTTTGCAGTAAATTTAACCCAAAATCTAAATCATCTTTGGTTTTACCAAAAAAAAAAAAACAATATCGTCAACATAAAGTAAAAGGATCAATCTGGACTGAAACATGTATACACAATTGCACCAATCGAGTTTATGAAAACCAAGTTTGGATAAAACATCATCCACTTCAAAAAACCACTGTCTGCCTGATTGATGCAGACCATAAATGGCCTTATTTAATCTGCAAACTTTATACCTCACTATTTCATTTTTCTTGTTCCTTTTTAAGGTATACACCCAACGGTTACCAAGAATCTTAGCATCTTTTGGTGGTATCCCAAGATCCCATACATTACGTTCATACATAACATCTAATTCTTGGTTCATTGCGTCCCTCCAATTTGATGCTTCAGGGGTTTTTATGGCTTGATTGTAGGTTTGAGGAATTTTAATTTCAGTTAAGTTAGCTTCATCTACATTTAAAAAAATAGTTACTTTACCAGACTATTTTTACAGCTAAAATTAAATAAGTTTTTATCACATTCTATTTTATTTGCTTTACAATAATCTGTTAATTCATTAAAAGATCTAATTCTAGTGTTGGTTCCTTCTATGCCATAATGAATGTCTGTTTTATTATTTCCTGTTTTACGTGTTACAGCCTTACGAGTCCATGGAATAGATTTACAAGGTTTTAAACTAATCTCCTCCGAACTCTGGTCTTGATCTGACACACTAACTCTTTCAATGTCATTCTACAATTGAGGTGTACTCTCAGGTTCATAAAAAATGTTTCCATCAAAAAGTGAAAAATTAAATTTTTGCTCTTTTAGTTTTGAAACAATATCTAACCCCCCCCCCCCCCTTTTTTTGTTTCATCAAACTTAACGTTAATAGTTTCCACAACTTTATTTTCCTCTATTAATCAAATTCGGTAGCCTTTTGTTGTTTGAGCATACCCACACATCTCTCCAAGTCAACTGGTCTGTTACAGGAACTGTTTTTTCCTCTTTCCCATCCTTCTGGTCTGACGCACTGTTTTCCTTCCCCTCGACGTCTGAGTCAGGATTCTCGATGTAATTCCAGGCACCAAAATGCATTAACAGGACTTTCACTTCAACTTTCTATGTTTCCCAATTCCAGGAGGTCAAGAGAGCAATATTGGATAACTCAATCTTCAAAACGGCCTTCGTCGAAGCAGTCGTAAAGAAAACTTCAAAAACGTTGGTAATGTTCACGAAAAACATCTGAAGAATCGACGAAAAACATAATGAAAGTTCACGAGAAGCATCAGAAAAATTCACGACAAACGTCGCCGAAGAACGTCTCTCAAAAACATCGAAAGTCCAGCAAAGAGGCACAGCTTTTAGCAAACAGGAAAAATTAATCAGCGCTCAGCAGGAAAAAACTTATCTTCACTTCCACAAGGGCCACTGGGCCCATAACCTGTTAGCCAGTTAAAATATGGCTAAACAGAGTTGCTGTGGTTAATGTGGAAGACTTTCAAGACACCAGTTCTAAAACAAACTTAATTTATTGAAGCAAGATGGAATGATGATATACATTGTAACAGCTTTACTTAACCGTTAAATCATAATAAAAACAAAATAATGTCTGATGCAGCTATATTACGATAGGTGATATAAACGTACAAAAAATTCACGAAGCTACTGATCCACAATCAGTCCAGACATTTATACACCCGGGAACAGTAATTGTTTTGCATAAAAACCGTTGCCAATCAGTAAATACAAACTTACGAAAAACACATCCGAAACGCTGATCATACAAGCACATCTGAAACGCCATTGGCTGCAAACTATGACATTGCAAGTCAACCGCTCACAGTGAAAGACGCAATCCTGAAATCACTGTTACTGACAGTTACTCAGTAACGGCACTTGTCTCAGGAGCTAATACGCATGAATGAAACTGCCGGTCATTTCGGATATGTAAACAGAACAAGATAGGGTGAAAAATAAACGTTAGGGTGTTTCAAAAGTAATGGGTCTGAAAAATTTTTTTCATTTTGATATTGCATACCCTTTTATTTTATGAGGTTTGATGATATAAGCTTATTTGTAAAATTTCTAGAAACTAGGAAAAAGTTAAGTGACCTCTCAAAGCTGTCAAACTTTTAAAAAATTGGCATTTTTTTTTCAAAAATCTCCAAATTGACGTCCATTTTTTCAAAAGCAATAAACAAAACAATTTTTACAGTAGGTTGAAGTTTGAATTTAATATTCTTGATCTCTTAAGTTTTTTTTTAAGTGTTTCTTCAATGGCCAAGTAATGAATTGCTGATGATATTCTACTGTGTTATAGAGGAGCTGACCTTGATCCTCATCTTACACGAGTACATTATTGAATTCAGTGTCTAATAACGTGCGCATACTGGCACAGCACGTTTGGCACAATCATTTACCACTAATAAAGAATATATTTTTTTCTTTGACAATATTATAATCGTTTATCTACAAATGAATCAACATCATTTTTTAGAAATGAACTGACAAATTTTAGGACTGTAAAAAGATTGATTGCTTGGCTGCAAAATCTCGTAGCATTTAACCAAGTTTCTTCTTAGGTTTTCTGAAACTGAAACAATTGCCTTTTTCTCTTCAATTAATATAGGATCTGAAAAGAGTGATAACCCAATCATGTTCTCACTTAGGTACCAAAGTTTTCTTTTATGTTTTATCTTTTTTGCCAGTTCATTGTCTATTTTTTAAAAATAATTCCAGGGATTTAAGAGAATCAAATCACTCTAAGGTGTACTACAGCTTAAAGGTACAGAGGACCACGCTTTTATATAAATTGTCGCGATAAACAGGTGCGTTTTAATACACATACCTCATATTTGATGAAGTTGAATTGCTCACGTAAGCGAAATTTTTTAATGGAAGAAATTCTTTTTGTTATCCACCGCGTACGATGGTATGCACCAGAAGAGCTGAATGTAACTTTGCTTTTGCCTTTAAGAAATTGTGATGCGATTTCACACAAAGTAGTAAGGGTAAGTTTTATGCCAAGGACTGCACTAAAATTCTAAAGCATTTGCTGGGTTTCCCTGGGTGGCCATCCCGGGTTAGTTTAATTGAACTTCAGATAATCATCACAAGTTTGAATATTTCTGTGACTGTTTGTAAAGGAAGGCTACAATGACACTTCTGTTTAGTTGTAGCTAGTGTTTTTCATCTTCAGTTAAAACACAACCATCAGTATCCTTATCAATTGCTGCATAGCTGGCAATATTTATCATGGCCAGTAATCTTTAATTCTATCCAAAATAGCGATTTGAGGTCCTGATTCCTGGTGAAGTGAAAATAAGTCAAATACAGCAGAAGCTATGATTATAAGGTTATGATGCTTCTTATGTTCGCGCTGTACAAACATTTTATCCTCATGAAACGTAATCATTTTCTGCACTTCTAGTTGATCATGAAGATGTTTTATTTTGATATTGTATACCCTCTTATTTTATGAGGTTTAATGATATAAGCATATTTGTAAAATTCTAGAAACTAGGAAAAAGTTAAGTAACTTTTCAAACCTGTCAAACTTTTAAAAACTTGGCATTCATTTCGAAAATCTACAAATTGATGTGAATTTTTTCTAAAGCAATAAACAAAATAATTTTTAAAGTATGTTGAAGCTTGAATCATACATCATTACATCATGTACAAACGATGTAATGTTTGACCAGTAGTTGGTAATAATTGGTTATAAAGTTCTTTATGAAAAATGGAAATCAGATGTGAAGACCACATTATTATTTTTGGTTTTTCTACTGGAGATATGTCACTCGTCTTCTTTGACAAAACAAGTTGCTTAAATTTGTATTTGATACAACAATTTCATCAATTTTCACAGTAATTGTGAGGAAACATGTTATAAAGAAAGTATTAAAAATTGAACTGGAACATCATAATTCAGATTTCAGAACATGTAACCAACCAACATGAAATAACCCCCTTTCTCTAAAAATACTAGGCATTTCTCTTTACTGCGTTTTTGAAAATTTTCTTCTTCTTTTCACTTTAAGTGATTTATAATAAAGGTTTTAATAAACTATATATTTCTACTATGTGCAATTGCAACGTCATTAAAATAACGCTTATTCTAAGGAAATACTAGATACCTCACTTCACTTCCATTTTTGCACTTTTTATTCTTTACTTTATGCGATTTATAATAAAGATTTTCATAAACTATATTTCCATTACATACTGTGTGGTGTCATAGATAGAGGAAATTATGAGGAAAATTAATGCATTATTGCAATTATTTCCAAGGTATAATGACAAGCTTAAAAAATACAATTATGAAATCTTTAAGCTTCTTGAGAGGTCAGTTGTTATTAAAATAAAAACTTCAAATTTTTACAATGTGTTTATCTCATCATTTCTCACAATTTAAGCCCCTATGCATGTCACTTTTCAAAAAAAAATTTTTTTTTTTGAAACACCCTAATAAACGTGCATCAATAGAAAGTAAATACTTTAAAGCTTTATAGTTTAATTTAAACTTTACTGAATGATTATTAAACATTAAGTAATTGATGCATGACAATTTCAGGATATTCAGTTTTTACAGCTATTCAGTTTTCAGCTATTACAGTGCCCGCTTTCGGCAGAATTTTTTCAAATTCAGAGAGTACCAGCTTGGCATAGCCAAAACATTTGGTTCAATTCTATGCATAACTTGATACACTTTGTGATGGTACAATAATGAAAATGGCGCAGACATCGCTATTAACAGCGCCCCTTTTCCGGCGAAATTTTTCCAAATTCAGGGAGGACCTTCTTGCCATGGCCAAAAACATACACAAACATTTTGGTTAAATTCTATGCATAATTCCACACACTCTTCGATGGTACAATATTGAAAATAGCACAAAAAAACGCTATTACTGCGCCCCCTTCTGGCATATTTTTTTCAAATTCATGGAGGACCTGCTTGCCATAGCCAAAAACTTTTAAAAAATTTGGTTTAATTCTATGCATAACTTGATACATTTTGTGATGGTACAATAATGAAAATGGCGCAGACATCGCTATTAACAGCACCCCTTTTCCGGCGAAATTTTTCCAAATTCAGGGAGGACATTCTTGCCATGGCCAAAAACATACACAAACATTTTGGTTAAATTCTATGCATAATTCCACACACTCTTCGATGGTACAATATTGAAAATAGCACAAAAAAACGCTATTACTGCGCCCCCTTCTGGCATATTTTTTTCAAATTCATGGAGGACCTGCTTGCCATAGCCAAAAACTTTTAAAAAATTTGGTTTAATTTTATGCATAACTTCATACACTTTTCGATGGTACAATGGCGACACACAGACAGACGGACATTTTGTATAAACATGTTTTTGGGGATCTCTGACCACTAAAACATGTAAATCTGTCGAAAATCAGAAGTCGAAAAAAATCCTGATTACAATACTTTCTTCTATTGAAGATAGAAGAAAGTAAAAAATGATTGAATTTTAACTGATTATTATATTGAACTGAATATTAAATGCATTTAATAAGATTAATTAGTATTTTATTTTTGTTTCCTTAAATAAACAAATTACTGTTGTCTAGAAGATGATTGAAAATTTAATCAAAAGCAAATTTTGGAGTCATAAATAATGGGTAGTTAATATTAATTATGAATTTTTCTAATAAAATGTAAAAAATAGGGAACAGATTTTTTTTTTTTTTTTTTTTGCAAAGCATAGTTTTAGGAAAATCGAATTTCTGATTAACACATTAACAATAAGTAGAGGAGGTGGGTGTAAAAATGGGCACATGTGTAAATATGGGCACTCCTCCAGAAGCAGCCATTGGAGGTGCTGAAGACTGGCGGCCAGGATTGTACATGATGCCACTTGTTGATATAAGATAATAGAGAGCAGTTGGAACCATTTTTTTCATATAGTGTGAATGCAGCATGAGTTATTGTGCAAATTGGTGTTTGATCAGGACTGCAAACTTTTGACAGGTATCTAAAATAGTTTTCTTTTCATTAGCCTTAATGTTTAAAATAATTTCAGAGTGATATTGGGAAACCAAAGATCCTAACATACTTTTTAAAGCATGCCTTTAGTCATGCACATCTTTAGGTTACATGCAAAAGTGGCCATCTTTCTTAGTTGGGGTTGGTGTAAATATGGGCCCCATCTTTTTTGAATTATTTTGATATGCAAGCACATTAAACTCTAGCTATGCTAATTGATGAGGCTGCTGAAACACTGCAATGTTCCCCGGGAACTTCAAATGTAGTTTTTTCGGTCGACATATCTCCTGTCCTCAACATGAAGAAGAGAACTATTACTCGTGGACGCAAAGCGACAAGGTTTAGCGTCATCTCTGCATCACCATGCAAGGATCAGTTGACCAAGTCGCTTGACAAAAGTGCTCTCAAGAAGACATCATTGAGATTTACCGGAATAAGAGACCAGTCAGGGGTGGGAAGACCAAAGGCCTTATATAATAATAATTAAAAAAAAAAGTCAACCCATGAAACGATATGATTTATCCTAGGACTCATCACTGACCCTTCCCTTGTGAACAGTGATGATGATACGAACCTGGATATCAACAATGGAACTAAACCAGTCTCGAGTTATGCAACTTGAACCTTTTGTGATGAAAAGTTCTGTGAAGACACTCGCAGAGAAGTGTGGGTTAAATATGTTATGTACCAAATGTAGGCACATTTAGATCGTGCCAGGCTGAAAGAGTTTGATTTCTGAAAATAATTTTTTTTTTTTTTGTAATGAATAAATTCTTTACCATTTTATATTGTTTTATCCTATTTTAAAACATTTTAAACTAGTTTTTGTGACCTTTTTTGGAGAAGGCTCATATTTGCACCTCATTTTTCTGGTGCTTTTTTCAAAGCTTTTTGTAAATCTTTGTTTTTGAATTGAAACAATTGATATTAATTATTATTTTGTATCCCCTCATTTAGTAAACTTGTTTTAGTTGTTGATGAAGGTAAAAAATCTAATGAAAGTCACTTTAAGTAAAAAACAAAGGATGGTGCCCATAATTATACCTTTTCCTATATGTATAAGTTTGAAATTTATAATAAAACATAATTGCCCTCAAGATAAATTAATTTTGAGAAACATACTGAATGAATATTTGAAACAGCAGCAATATAATCTATACATAAAATTACATATTAATTACATGGCGTCCTTGGGCTCTCAAGCAGACAAATGATACAGGCACTCACAACAGCTACATTTCGCTTTCTCTTATCCAATTATTCATTGCTGAAGATAATGCCTGTTTGGTGACTAATCACCTTTACTGGTAAAACATCCATGAAAAGTTAAAATCCCACAGCTAATATCTTTAGAAATGCCCACAATTAAGGATTCTCAGTAATTGTCAGGTGGTTTCTTTCCCATAAAATTAAAATATTAACTGCCATGTGAATCACACATGATTCTCATTTCATTGCAGTGTGAATCACATTTGATTCATACAGCAGTCAGAGTGAATACTGAAAATTGAAATTCCATATTATTAAAAGAACTTTCAGGGATTAGTATGAACGTACTTTTAAATAAGCGAAAACTCAATGTTTAGAATGACATAATTATGAAAGATTGGTAAAAATATAAAAATATGGAACAGGCGTAACTACATTCACAAAATTATAAAATAATTTCATGTGATAATGAAAACTTATAATAAAAAATTTGGAAGCTGACTTAATCTTGTTTTTCTTAAATGCCTACGGGTAGGAGAGATGAGAAAATTTTTACTGAACTAAAATGAATATATCTTTTTCTTTTCAAATAGAAACAAGATTTCCCAACATATTTTAAAAAACCCGAAAAGAGGGAATTTTCGATTATTTGTGATTTTACCTTTACCTATAGTCCTATAAAATTTATTCAACAAAATTATTTAAAAAAAGTTGACTTATTTTATTTTATTTAAAAAAAACTTTCCTATTTAATTGACTTAAACTCAGAAAGTAGAATGATATGAATTCAAAACATTAAAAAAGGAAGTGGGGGGGGGGGGGGGGACTATGAAATCTTGAAATACAAAAAGACAATGTAGAACACTCCGATATAGAAAGGATAAATTTGTTATGTTGCACAAGCAATATCACTCAAACACAACCAATTCTAAAATACTTATTTTTGAGACACCAAGATAGGAGGAGGGAGTTAAACATCAATCAGAGTTCTTAAGTGCACAAAATGGGAAATGTATTTCAATAAAATGTACGAAGTTGACAATTTTAACATTAACAACACAGGAAGAGTCAGGATTTGAAAAAGATGTACAAAGCATGAAAAAATGCACAATAGAAGAACATAAAAATAACTTTTCAATATATTTAAGAGCATTCAAAGTTAACAAAACTTGGATTTACACTATTGCAAAGACAAATGCAGTTTCAAAAGTAATCATCTTATACTACAAATTTACAGAAGCAGTGCAAATTAGCAAGAAAACAAAGCTTTTTAAAACAGTCTAAACCAGTTACCAAAAGAATGCAAACAAGACAAAAGGGAAGGATGACCAAAGCTTTAATCAGTAAGTTTTTCTTACACAACTGACCTGGTTTTTGATTCAAATTCAGCTCTTGACCTAAAAGTGTTGAATCTCTGACGATTTAAGGGCAACAGTGCTTCAGGCATTAAAAAGGGAATCTAACAGCAAGAAAGATCCATAATACAATTTTCAAGTAAAAACTTAATAAAAATTGATATCCATTCTACATTATTTGAGCTACATAAAAAATATTAGTTTACCTGCATCAACTTTCTACATAGAAAGTTTAAAATCAATTTACAATTATGTTTAACAATGAATATTGATATCTGATAAATTCAATGTTTGAAATAAGATAGTCCTATTTTTTTTTTTCTTTCCTGAAAGTTGTCACATCTTTCTTTTAGAAAATTATTAGTTGAGTTTGAGCTTTTTGTCGCCTGTGCCATGTGTTGCAGGAAACAGAAAATAAAACAAATGGTTTTTAATATTCAAATATTCCTTTTCAACAAAATTACAAAGATGCAGTTTACTGAAATTATTCAATTTCCTCACAGGCCTTGAATTGGGGGAAGGATAAAAAATGAGTGTTTGGCAGTTATCTTGTTGTAACTATTTTTGGAAAATTTAAACTTTGCTTGTCAATATATACCAAAAAAAGAACATTTTATAACTTTAATATGGTGGAGAAAAAATATGTAAGTTACGCTAAGTGATATTTCCTCGTTTTGTTATTAAGAGTAGATGTGTTAGAACAGTGGTTCCCAACCATTTTTTGGCCATGTCTTACAATAACGTGTTTAAAATCAAGTCTGCCTCATTGATGCACATAAATCTCATTATATTTGAAATATAGTAACATACATGAAATGCCCACAAACGAGTTTTTACCATAAAACAATGGAATTCTTTTGTCTGTGTCAGAGTTTCTTGCTTACTTATCTTAATGTGAAACAGAATTGTTTTATGATCTGTATTTTTGTTTTGACAAAATTTCTTGAAGATACTCTCACGTATATAATTTTAATTTTTCAATTACTAATTAACAGCAGTGAAATTACACTCGAAAATATTGAATATATAACACGTGATAAAATGTGATAAATCACGTATTATATATACTCTCATATTTCTTATTAAATACAACAGTACTGATATACTTAAAGATTAAAATTAATACACTAGTACAAACAGATGGAATTTTTTTGGTTACTATGATCTCTATCAATAACAATACAAAAAATGCTTCTTGATGCTCATCTTCATCAATTTTATATGAAAGGTATGTACTATGTGTGTATTAGTATTGTTTAAGTTTATGTAGTATGTATGAAGCCTGCATTAGTCATAAAAATTAATCATTTTCTTCTGTGAGCTCAATTTTATAAAGTTGGTAGAGATACCCCGTTGAGGTATTTCAACTGTTTTTAAAAATCAGACAGTTTATGTTTAAAACAGTTTTAAATATGTAATATGGCACACCTTTAGAGCTGTCTATACCAGGGGCAGCAAACCTTTCTATGTGCGCGTGCCAAAAATTCACCAACATCTATCAACAGTGTAACGTAGTGATGGGCGATTCTCGAGAATTCGACAATCGAGAAAAATCGTCATCGTAAAAAATCACAATCGATACAGCCATCGATTAATTCATAGAATCTACAATCGAGATGTTTTACAATCGATTATAACGCTAAAAGCTAAAAACAGTTATTGGAAAACTTAGCTATTATTCTGGCCGACAATTTCATAGTAGTGATAGGGCTTAGTGATGGGCGATTCTCGAAAATTTACCAATCGAAAAAAATCGTTATCGTAAAATACACAATCGATACAGTCATCGATTACTTTCGAGAATCTACAAAGGAGATGTTCTAGAATCGATTAGTATTGAAATCATTGTTTTTACATACATATAAGGCAGATTTTATTAAATATAGGGTAACTGAAAACAGATAGAATAAAAATACAACAAACCAAAGGGAAACTATAAAGGAGCCATAAGACTGGAAAAGGCTTGTAAGGGTTGAAAAAAAGCTGAAAAACGCGAGTAGCTATGAAGCGGTAAGGGGAGTTTAAGTATCAAAAATTAGAATTTTTTGGCAATTAGCACCAAAATGGCCAAAGAAATAAGAATCAAAAGCACCCCTTAGTGGCAGAAATATGAACTAAAGGATGATAAAAGGGATCAAAATTTTTTATTGATTTTTCTACGTCATTTGAGATTGGATCTTTAATTTCCCCATTTTTATAAAGTCTTCGACTGGAATATAATTATTATTCGAAAGGAAATTAAGGAGGGGGTCTACCCCCCTTTCCGCTCTTCATACTTAACTAATGAACCTCCAAGTTTAATCAGGGAAACTCCTTAACATAATAAACCGGTATACGACATTTGGAGCAAATGGAAGAATTCTGCATGAAAAACCTATTTATCTAAATTTAGGATGGGGGGGGGGGACCAGCCCCCCTTCTCTCCCTTTATCCTTAACCAATGAACCGTCAAAACTAAACAGCGGAACGCCTTATCAGAATGAACATAAAAAAATTGAAGCAAATCGTACATTTATATCAAGAGTTATCGCGTTACGTACATACATACGTACGTACAGTACATGCATACACACAGAACCGACGGGTACATTAGCTCTCAGGCTTAGATAGCCTGTGAGCTAAAAAGTGATTGGATAAGCAGATGGACTCCTTTGAGAAATTATGACTTAAACCAGAAATGCGGTAAGTTTGACTCTGAAAGCTTCATTTCCATCTCGCATTTCGGCAAATCTCATCTCGATGATTTTTCCAGCATTTCGACGCTTCCAGATGGGAATCTGCTCGATGGTTGGTTCTCTCGGGGTTTTAAACCTTTTGGGATGGGAAGTCTCTCGAGAGTTTCCTCTCGCTCTTTTCAACCTTTCCCGATGGGAAGCCTCTCGCTTGTTACTCTCGTCCTTTTCGAAATGTCCCAATGAAAAGCTTTGAGGATTTCTCTCGCGCTTTTCAACATTTCGCTATGAGAAGCTTTTCGAGGATTTCTCTCGTCCTCGGCAGAGAAGAAAAGTAAGAAAATTTATCGAGAGTACCAAGGGACGAGATAGAGAAAAAGGCATGACAATAAGCTGTGAAATGAAGCCCTAATTTTCAAAGTTTCTCTTATTTTAGCCCTACCAAGATGTCACATACCTGGAACCCTCCGATAAAAATTATTTATTAAATATAAAATTTTCAAAGAGGAAGGTGGGTCGGGTGATTTCGAGGGAGGAGGACGTGAGAGTGGACTCATGGGGTGCAATTTTAAAAATTTTACCGAACCCTTCCTGTGGCATATAATCGAAAAGCCCTTTGACCACTCTTTCATACTATGAACCTTTCTTCGCCCAAAGGGGGGTGGGGAAGGGGCGAACAAATTTTTAAAACCGTAGCCGATTTCTATAATAAATTTAAATATCACTTTAAATATGGGTTTCTTACGCAGTCTTCCAGTAAATATTATTTATTGAACATAAAATTTTTAAAGTGGCGGCTGTGTGAATTCCGGGGTGAAAGAGTGGGCCCACGGGGGGAGAGAGGGGGAGCAATTTTCAAACTTTTTTTGGACCAGTCATGTGATATGTCACCGGTAAGCTCTCGGATGACTCTTTCATATTATGAGGCTTTCTTCCTCCCCTCCCCAATTTGGCCTCCACTGCGAGGGTAGTTTTTTCCGCTTTTATCATTTTAGATCGGATTTTTTTATGGAGCCCTCCGCTAAATATTATTTATAATATATGAAATTTCAGGACACTTTTCCAAATTTAGCCAAGACCCCTCATGTGACATATCGTTAGAAAGGTTTGTGACTACTTATTAGTGCTATGCACTTCCGGCACTTCCTATGCACTTCCCCCCCCCCCCCCCCAGCACACTTTTTCAAATTTAGTCAAGACCCCTCGTGTGAGATATCGTTGGTAAGGTCTGTGACTACTTATTGATGTTATGTACCTATGGTGTCCCCACCACCACTTTGCCCCCCCCCCCCCCCCCGGGCACTTTTCCAAATTTAGCCAAGACCCCTCATGTGAGATATCGTTGGAAAGGTCTGTGACTATTTATTGATGTTATGCACCTCCGGTGACAGTCTCCCCCAATTTGTCCCTCCCGGGGGACACTTTTTCAAATTTAGCCAAGACCCCTCATGTGAGATATCGTTGGAAAGGTCTGTGACTACTTATTGATGTTATGCTCCTCCGGTGTCCATCCCCCCCATTTTGATCCCCCCGGGGGACACTTTTCCAAATTTAGCCAAGACCCCACATGTGAGATATCGTTGGAAAGGTCTGTGACTACTTATTGATGTAATGCACCTCCGGTGACCCCCCCCCCCCACTTTTCCCCCACAGGGTGTTTTTCTAAATTTAGCCGAGACCCCTCATGTGACATATTGTTGGAAAGGCTTATGACCACTTACTCATGTTATCCACCTCCCGCACCCCTCCCCCCCTACGGGAAGGGCATTTTTATAAATTCAGATCCAGGCTTCTCATGTGACATATGGTTGGAAAGGCCTAAAGACCTGTGACGACTTAATCATATTATGCAGCTGCTGTGCCCCTCCGCTCGCTTTGACCCCTCCCCAAGAGATCTGGTCCGACGTTCATCCGTTTCGATATTATATTTTTTACAAGATTTTGTAGTGCGTGCATACCACACCCGCCTGCTATCATATATCAGTGCCGTATATAGCGGGTAACCTGTTCGTGATTTCATATTACAAAATTACGTATAAATTAGGGGCCCCAATTAAAGGAGGGGCCTGCTAGCGGTCGAAGTCACCTAGTCTTTATTAACATCGAATCATTCCAGTTCACCTGCAGACTATTCTTGATAAATGTATGACTATATAATACATAATATATGATTTATAAAAGAAATTTGCAAACTGTAGTCATCGAAAAACAATTTATACAATCGAAAAATATCGAGATGTCCATACAATCGAGAAAAACATCTCGTTATCGCCCATCACTAGTGTAACGTGCCACACTCTGACATAAAATAATTTTGCAAAGCACGATATTTATACAAAACACTAGTTAACTTAAAAATCAGATGCGATTACTCTACATAGGGCAATCCCATCGTAACTGACGTAACATTTTATCATCGAATTTTGTTTTCAAATCTATGTAGAAAATTTACTAATAAAGCTGGAACAAATTTTTACAATTTAAAATATTTCTTACTAAGGTCTTAATACCCAAATACCTGTAGATTATTTCAATCTCTCTTTGAGTCCCAAAAATTGCAATTCAAAATATTTTCAATATATGCAATTCAACTGCCATAACATAAAATATACAAACATTTTTTCTGCCTTCACCGAAGTGTAAAAATTATCAAAACTATACAGTTAAAAAAAGTGATTTAATGTTCTCAACAACACTAAGTAATGCCAAATTATAACAGTAACTTGTTTAATTAATTTCTGAATAATAAAAAAGAAAAAAAATGGCATCTACATGTGTAACTGACTTAACTTTTATTGAGTAACTGACGTAAGATTATGACTTTACAAAGAAAATAATGGTACTTAACTTAGTTTGTAAACAGTAATTTACAGTGCCTTTTTATTAAACTTTTTCTATAGAATATAAAAATATCAAGTATTCCATATTGCAATCACACCCTTAAATTAAGCATATTATAAATTTGATTCCCCCCCAAAAAAATGATTTTCTGTGGAATTGCCCTATATTGGAGTAAGCCATTAAATAAATGGAATTTTAATTCGTAAATATGATTCATTTATGTAATAATTTTCACTATAATAAGGAAATAAAAATACTAAATTTTATTTTAGAAATTTTTTACCTTATTATATATGCAACATCTAGTTATAATTATCCAAGTTGCATTAAACATTGTATCAATAAATTATTGATGAGATTTTTGCCATTGTATGTTCGATGGAGAATGCTTTATCCGATTCATATTTTGATAATGATATAAATTAGATCCATTTGCCCTCTTATTGAAGGGACTGTCTAAAAAATTAATTTGAAAAATACAGCTTTTTAAAAATCATATAGAAAGGCAAAATACATATTGCAAACACTACATAACATCACAAGAAAAGAAAATTCTTTTCAGGCAAAAATAATTGCATTATTTGTGATAGTCTGTATGAAACAAAATTTTATTCACTTAATTCATTCATTCAATTATTTATAATAGAAATTCATTCATTCAATTATTTATAATAAAAATGAAATGTATCTGTATAATAATTATAAAATTTATTTTTTCGCGTGCCAGAGAAATTGTCTTATGTGCCAACTCTGGGCTATACTAATAACAGAACAAATTGCTCTGTGTGTGTGTGTCTGTCTGCGATGGCTAGCGAAAACTATTGCACATAGAAGTCTGAAAATTTAGGTGCGATCAGCCCAAGACAGGTCCTGATGCACCTGAGGCTCGGATTTTTAATTTTTGAAGGGCCTTTAAGTTTTTATGCACTAAATTGTTAATAACATGCCTCTTTTCTATCCGATCTTCTTCATTTTTGGGGTGAATTATCCATTCAGTTTCTACCCTATTTCTACATTTCAGTTAAGAACCTGGCACCCTTGGGGCCCAGTACAGGGCCCCTTGAAGTTTCAGTGCACTATATTGTTAATAAATTGCTTCTTTTTAATGCGATCTTCATTGTTGTGAACCTTTTTCCATTTAGTTATTCTCCCATTTCTACACTGCAGACCATGGGACCATTAAGGTCCCCTTGAACTTTTTGTGTGCCATGCATTTTCAAGCCTAATTTTTTCACCTTCCCAGTATGTAATTTTAAGGTTGAGTCTTGGACTCATCTCCCTTGACCAACACTCACATATTTTTATTGGGGTCCTAGGCCCTTTTTTAAGCATTTCCCCAATTTTTTGCGCACTTCTTTAAAATTGCATTCTAATTATTAATTCATACCCTATGCCTAATTTTGACTAATCAAAGATCTAAAATGCTAAGTACTAAAACGTTTTAACGTGTTTTCATGTTAGGTCCTTGCTCTTAACTATTAGTTTGTCCCTTTTGGGCCCCATAGTACAGCTCCCTTAAAAATAGTCCGATTCATTTGCTTTTTGTTCCTAACAACTTCTTATGTTCCCCAGGTACTACATGAACAACAAAAAAAAATTTTCACACTTCAGCTACCATCAATTTTAAACAGTAATTGCCTTCTTGGGGCCCTTGGTGCATCTTCTTTAAAAATGATCCAAATTGCTTGCAAGTTTCTTTAAAATAGTTCTAGTGTCCTCTGATTACTTTAAAACTACTAAAAAATATCTTTATCGCCAACTACATGCCACTTAAATCCCTGCCTCCTTGAGGCACGGTACAAGTCCCTTTGAAGTTTTTGCACCATAAATTGTTAATAAATTGCTTCCTAGTATCTGACCTTCATTTTTGGGATCCTTTTTTCCCCCATTTAGTTAATCGCCCGTTTCTACGTTCCAGTTAAGGCCCTGGGACCGTTTCGGGTCCTGTAGGGCCCGGTGAAGGGCCCCTTGAACTTTTTGTGTGCCATGCATTTTTCACCCCCTAAATTTTTTACCTTCTCAGTATGTAATTTAAAAGTTGAGTCTTGGACTCATCTCCCTTGACCAACACCCACATATTTTTATTGGGGCCCTAGGGCCCTTTTTTAAGAAATTACCCAATTTTTTGTGCATTTCTTTAAAATTATATTCTAATTAGTAATTCATACCCTACGCCTAATCTTGACTAATCAAAGATCTAAAACACTAAGTACTAAAGCGTTATAACATGCTTTCATGTTAGGGCCTTGCTCTCAACTATTAGTTGGCACCTTTTGGGCCTCATTATTGCTCCCTTAAATATAGTCCAATTTATTAGCTTTTTTTCTAACAACTTCTTAGAATCAGGGTTGGACGGTATTTACCATCTGATGGTTTTTACCGTCTTTGGAAAAACATGTTTTTACCAGGGTTTTTACCACCTTTGAAAAATGTATTAGTTACTGTTTTTTATCACTTTTATGAAAATTTATCTACCAATTTTTCATTTTCTCAGGGATGAAAGTTTTCCAGGTATTTAATACCACTATTTCCATACAACAATATTCACCTAATTTGGTTTCTGATTAGGGAAGTAAAAGAATGCTATATGAAAATAGTGGTTTTTAAGGATATAAAAGGACCGGAAGACATTCATTCATGTTTACCTGCTACAAGAATTCAAAATTTTAAACATATTATTGCACATTTATCATTATTAAACCTAATGCTTATTATAACTATCATTATGAGAAATCACATTACAATATTTAGTATATTTATCTTAATGAAGACTAGTTTACTAATTTTTACTAAAAGGAAATGGAAAATTATAAGTACACATTTATCACTTTTAAGAACCTTAATCATTCTAATAGAAGCCAAACACTTACAAACATTAATTATCACCAGGGATCTGTTTAAGCAGAAATTGGGTCCTTTAAAGGACCCTTCACAAAATTTTTCATTTCAAAACATGACCCTTCACAAAAATTTTCATATCAAAACAGGACCCTTCACAAAAATTTTTACTCTAAAAAAGGACCCTTCACAAAATTCTTTGTCTTAAAAATAGGCCTTTTAGAAAATTTTTCAGCTGAAAACTAAACCTTTCACAAATTTAATCATCTAAAAGTGGTTTAGACTGTCACTTTTACATATATAAAGAAAAAATATGTATTTTACATAATTATATAATCTTAAAAACATATATAAAAAAAGCCTGAATATAACGATCATTTTTAATTCACAAAATTAGGACTAGATTTTTCACAAATGTAAAAGAGCTGTTCACAATTTCACAAAAATAGGACACTGAGAGAAAAGTCTGGACAGACCCCTGATCACATAATATAGTTTGCACAAATGCTAGTAAAGTTTATCAGTCTATGCCCTTGGAGCCTTTTAACATTTTATAACAAGCTTTTTAGCTTTCTGTATACCATAATCTCTCAATTTACTGTGGATATGTAAAAAATTTAAAAAAAAAAATTATCTCTATATATTAGAACTATAAGGTATGGAGTGAAGATTCACCATTAAATGTATGAATTCAGGATTCATTTCTTTGTTATTTAGTGCTTTCCACCAAACTTTGGCTTTTAAAGAATCTTTTGTTTTAAAGAAGCTTCTTGGAAATGGCTGTCCTTCAACTTCATATGCCAACAGGAGTGAAACAGAATTTGACATAAAATCTATGAGCTATTCCTTGCCATTTTCTTTTGTGCTTCACTTAATAGATCTTGATTTTTGTGCACTGGATCTGTCATACATGCTAAAAAGTGAAAGGGTTCCTAAAGTCAAATCAATTTGTTTTTTAACAAGAACTTTATATAATTATTTCAGGACAATGCACTAATTTCAGCCATTCAGAACAAGCATCGTTCTGATGAATATTTAAGACTTTGGCCAATGGTTGTAGCTGTTAAAATAGATCCTTCACTCGTTTAAATAAATTATTCACTAATCTTTAAATTCTAATATCAATATCTTTTCCATGATTTTTGCAAATGTTAAGCAATGCAGGACTATTCTTAATAAATGTGGAGATACATTCTATATGGCTATACATCATACTTCACTTTGCTACTCATATTCCAATTGATGATTTCTGAAATACTTTTGTATATCAACATGTTTAGTAATGGATAATGAAGCTTTATCTTCTGCCAGTAAGTTTATCCAATGTGCTGTACATCCATAAACAATTATATTAGAGTACAAGTGAAATGGAAACTCTGCTTTGTAAAACTGATACTGAACATCTGTTCTATTTATAGATGGGGAATAGAAAATATGGTAAAATCTCTATGATTAAAGTACTATATCAGCAGCTTTAGAGAATTAATTCTTTATTTCCCATCTCTTTATATATACATATACACCAGTTACAGGAAAATACAGCTTCTATTAATAGTATTTAAATACAGTTTAATGACTAGAGAGTTTATTGTATCCTTAGGTTTTTACCACTTTTTCCCCAGGTTTTTAGAGGTAAAAACCAGTTTTACCGGTAAAAAGGTAACCCTGCTTAGGGTCCCCAGGTACTACATGAACGACAAAAAAAAAGTTTCAGAGTTCAGGTAACACCAATTTTGAATATTAATCGCCTTCTTAGGGCCCTTGGTGCAGCTAATGATCCAAATTGCTTGCAATTTTCTTTAACATATTTCAAGCGTCCTCTGATTACTTTAAAAACTACTAAAAAGTATCTTTATAGCTAACTACATGCCACTCAAGTCCCTGGCCTCTTGGGGCCTTGTACAGGTTCACTTGAAGTTTTTGCACAATAAATTGTGAATTGCACCATCTTAATCCTATCTTCATTTTTGGAACCCTTTTTCCATTTAGTTATTCTCCCGTTTCTATATTCCAGTTTAAATCCTGGGGCACCTTAGGGTTCCATAGGGCCCGAACCGGGACCCCTTGAACTTTTTGTGCAGCATGCATTTTTCACCACCTAATTTTCTTGCATTCTCAATGCAAAATTTTAAAATTGAGTCTTGCACTCTTCTCTCCGGACCAATACCTTCTTATTTTTACTGGACCCTAGGGCCCTGTTTCAAGCATTTCCCCCCATTTTTGCACATTTCTTTAAAATTTATTCTAATGATTAATTCATACCCTAAGCTTAATTTAGACTAATTGAAGATCTAAAGTGCCAAGAACTTAGATCTTTTAACAAGTTTTCATTTTAGGACCCTGCTCTTTACTGTCAGTTGGCCCTCTTTGGGCCCTTTGTTATAGGTCCCTTAAAAACTCTCCGATTCACTATCTTTTTTTAACAACTTCTTAAGTCCTCCTGCTACTACATGAATGACACAAAAATTTCTCAGACTTCAGTTACCACCAATTTTTAATATTAATCTCCTTCTTGGGGCCTTTGTTGAAGCTTCTTTAAAAACTATCTAATTCCATTACAATTTTCATTAACATAGTTTAAGCGTCCTCCAGCTACTTTAAAACTATTAAAAACTTTTCTTATACCCAACTACATTCCTGTTAAGACACTGGCTCCCCCAGGGCCCGGCCTTTCTTTATATTTCAGCTACCACTTTTTTAACATTAATCTCCTTTTTCGGCATCAACTTACATTTACTCACTACAGCCGTAAATTAAAAAATGTGGTACTTTAAAGATAATTTTAGGTAAGGGATTTCATCCATTTATTAAATATCGTGTTAATGTTAAAAGTAATTCATGAAATTTACTAGGGGAGGGGGCATCTTCCATCGCTTGGGGGGCACATTCTTTCCTCTGATTCTAAGGACTCAATTTCAATGGGATTTGGTTTATTCAACTTAGATTACAATTCCGCTACTTTCTGTATTATGAAATTTTATCTTAGACTTTTCAGTTACCAACATTTTCTAACATTAATGATGCATTCTTTTTTTTTATTATTCTATGGGCTTGATTACTACTGGCTTGGCTCACCCAACTTGGTTTTCGATTGTCTCCGGCACGTGCAGAGCACTTCCGGTACATGCTTCCTTAGGTAGCGGGGAGCCAGGCTACAAGTACGTTCTGAAAGAAGTTTGTTGGGAACACGTTGCAGAAGACAATGGGTACCACCGAAATCAGGTTCATTTAAAAGAATTTCAAAAGATATAAAATCATACAAACTTCAGTTTTGTTTAGGGTTAATAGTTACGGAGCCCAGGCAATGCCAAGTGGGTCTGCTAGTATTTAAATAAATTGCTTGATAATGTAGTTTTCAAATATCTTTCTGATGCAATAAAACAAAATTTATTTCCACATGCATGAAAATTTCAGATGTTATGTAATAAACTAACAAACTTTTTAATAACTTTCTTTGTATTTTATACAAAAAATATACTATTCACATACATTAAAGTGTTTCATAATCTATGATTAACGCATGACTTTTTTTTCTTGTTTGACATTCTTCCCGAGTCATTTGCTTACTAACTGAACATTGGTATTATATCTGCAGCCCTTGGTGAGCACTATTTATGAACAATAACAAATTTCAACTCTTTTCCAGTTTAACTTATCATTCTTGGTTTAAAGTCACGTTGCTCAAGGTTCTCATGAGTTAAGTGGTGTTTCAAAACTTTGTCAAAGTGTTTGTGTAAGTTGTATTTTAAAAATTCCTGTCATTTACAATCAAAGTTACTGATTTATGATACTTTGAATTTTATAAAATTTTGGAGCTTTCGGACACTAAAGGATCCCCTGCGTGTTATTGTTTTTCAATGGTATAGGCATGAAAATACATGCTAAAATGCTTTAAAACTTATTTCTTCAAATAGCATACTTCACAATTTAAACAAAGTGATCCCCGAGAATTTTGTACTGTTTATTTTATTCCTATATACAGTAAAACTTCCCTAAAGCGACCACATTCCGTTCCAATAAAAATTGGTCACTCCAAGAGGTCGCCTTTTAATGGAGGTCATGTTTAAATCTAGATTTTAATTATTGAAAAAAGTAACAATGTTACTAAAATTTATTTTTCACATTAGGAAAAAATATAAAAATTTAAGTATCAAAACAAAAGTTAATTACATAAGTTAGTAATTACTGTAGAGTTTAAAAAATGAATACATTGACGTTTGCTTTGATTTTACGGGTTTTTTCTTTTATAACATTTATTTCCAAGTCCTTTTGAAGTGCAGTGAATAAATGTAATTTTTTTTGGACGGGAAAAAATAATGACAATTTCATTAATTTATTTATTTATTTGAGAGTTTCCTGACAGAATAGGGCAGGGGAGTTTACTGACTGTCATTCTTAATTTGTCATCAGAGTTAAAATCATTGCCTAAAAAAGTACAAAGGGGTTTAACACTTAAAAGTTACCGGAATAATAATAATAAAAAAAATCTAAACTTAGTTCAGAAGTTGGATGAATAATGTGCTCTCCGGAATTATTTTTCTAATAAAACCTTCTTCAAGCGACCAGGAAAAAACAGAATTTGTTCAATTTTCTTCAAAAAAAATGGGTCGCTCATGGAGGGAGTTCAACTGGCACTGGGATAGTCTCTGAATGGAGGAAAAATTAATATTGAACCTATGCAGGGTTCATACAGAGTTGGGAAGAAAAAATCCAAGGAGTACACAAAAAATCCAAGGAGCCCAAAAAATTTTAAGGATTTGGCATTTTTGTTGTTGTCGATGTTTTTATGTGCTGCATCATTATGTGATATGCACTCTCCAATTTTTAATGCCTGTTTGGAGAGAAAAACATTTCAAAAACAAATTTTACTCTATTAGAATCTAATTGTTAGTGCTGAAATTGCACAGTATTCACAATATACTGCTTATTGATTTCGCAAGTTTAAATACAAAATTGACAATCTACTTTTTTACGCAGAGACCAATGGTCATGTCACAGGGGTGATTCTGAGTAAAAAAAAATTCTGAAATTCACAGCAAATCTTCTGAAAAGTTACACCAGAGAGGGGGGAGGGGGAAATCCACTCCTGTCACTAGCTATGCATTTTCTCTGTGAATCTTTGACGAAATTCACGTTTTTTCGCGATCTTTTGACGAAATTTGTGGGGTTTTTTCAAAATCTTTTGACCAAATTTTTGGGTTTTTACGATCTTTCGACGAAATTTGTGGGTTTTTTCGCGATCTTTTGACGAAATTTGAGGGGTTTTCGTGATCTTTTGATGAAATTTGTGGGGGTTTTCGCGATCTTTTGACGAAATTTGAGTTTTCCGCGCAATCCTTTGACGAAATTGGTGATTTTTCTGCAAACGATTGACAAAATTAATTTTTTTTGGCGACCTTATGTCCGAATTTTTGTACTGGTGACCGATTTTTTAATATTTTCGGGAATGAATGCCTTACATTTTCGACTAGAATCACCCCTAGGTCATATAAATAGAGATTAGTCAAACCCCAAACACTTATGTATATCACATACATGATACATCTTAAAGAAAATTTTAAAAAGGCAAAAATGCTAAATGCAACATACATGAAAAAATAGAACAAATTTTGAATTTATTCTTTTAGAACAGCGGTAATCGCTTTCTTTGAAGGTGAAACTTTGACAAATTGCATTTTTTTCGCGATCTTCTAATGGAATTCTCGTTTTATTTGGATCGTTTGACGAAACTAACGTTTTTTTCGCAATCTTTTGATGGAAATCGTGTGTTTTTCGCGATCCTTTGAGGAAATTCGCGTGTTTTTCGCGATCTTTTGAGGAAATTCGCGTGTTTTTGGAGAAAATTCGCGTTTTATGCGATCTTTTGAGGAAATCTGCTTTTTTTCTTGATCTTTAACGACATTCGCGTTTTTTCGTGATCCTTTGAATAAATTCGCGGTTTTTCGCTGTCTTTTAAGAATTTCGCATCTTTTTAAGAAATCTGAGTTTCCCGCGATCTGTTGGAGAAATTCGCATTTTTTCACGATCCTTTGACAAATTTACGAATTTTTTCCGCGATCGATTGACGAAATTTGACGGTATTTTGTTGGAACATATTTGCGAAAAACGCTATTTTTCCGAGATTCTTGGCTAAATGCCAAACATCTATAAAATTTAAAATAAAGGTCGGCTAACAGTGTCGAAAAACGGACTTTACAGACCTAATAATTGAAAAACGGACCTAGTGGGAGCCCTGCTATTAAGATTACCCTACCCAATCAATCCTGTACTTCAGATGAATGACGTGTATAAAGGATTTACCGTGCGTTTTCCAATCATGATTTTTTTTTCCTCGGCAGCAATATCGCTTGCGTCCGAAGCCGCAATAGACTATAAGGAGTTTCTAAGTAGTGGTTTGCTTATCTAAGTAGTTCTAAGTACTACTTGGGAATGTTTTCATTTCTAAGGAGTTTCCAAGGAGTCTAAGGAGTCTGTGCGAACCCTGCTATGGGAATAAATTTCATTCCATGAAAAAATGGTCGTTCAGGGAGGTGGTCGCACAGGGAGGTTTCACTGTACATGTAGAGGAGAAAGAATACACTTGAGGATGTTGCAATTAAGTATAAAGTTTGTACAGGAACATTATAAAAATAAAACAAAAATAAATCCTTCACAGAATCAGTAATTTCAAATGGATTAGAGAGAATATTATACGAAAAACATCCGGCAAATATTGGATAAATAAATATTACGGAAAAGTAAATGAATCTGAGATAATGTTGTTTTGTTTATGTACTATTCTTAAAACACAAAGAAATTTTTTTAATTGAATTTCTTCTAATATTACTAGCTCTAATGTTACAGATTTCCAAGCCATATACATGTGTAAAACATGTATATTGCTTGGCTAAAACTTAGATTTAAGACTTCGAAAAATAATAAATTTTTAAGCAATAAAATATATACACATACACAAATATACAGTTATATATATATAACATGAAACTTAAGTCAATAACTAAAACAAAACATTAAAGTTCAGTTAAGGAATAGTTGCATAGTTTTATTACACATATTTTTATCAGTAACTTTACGTTAATAAATAAGCATCCACAATCCTTTTAAGACAGATTTTTTTTCTTCTTCTGAGAAAATTAAATTTTCACGTCTCGCAGCAATGATTTTTTTTTTTTTTAAATAAAAAGAACTTCAGTAAATTTTGCAAGTTGCATGATTAAACTCAAATTGTAAGATTACTAAATCGGTTCTAATGGCAATGTGAATTATGTTGCTGAAAATGTTAATTTTAATTCAGGCCGGAAGAAAATCGCAGTAATTCAAAGTTTGTTTGTTTCAAGACCAAAGCGGATGTAGACCTCATGGGTTACGCTGTTGAAGGCAGTAGGAGCTCCAACTCAGATCTTTCGATCTTTGAAATTCGATCTTGAGAAGTACATAAAAAAAAAAAAGTAATACAAAGCATTATGTGAAAGCATTGTGTGTAAGCAGTTATGTGATTAGCATCAGTAATTTATGGATATAAGAGAAACTGGTAAAAAAGCCGAACATAAGCGGATTATGCGGCGAACGGTTCCTTCTTATAGTAGCCTCAAATGACATTATACATATTATATACATGTAAGATTTAAATTTAAGCATTGTTTACTTTCTTTATGACGTGCATTATCAATAAATTAACTGACGCTCTGATATTTTTATTATCCATGGTTTCAAAGCATGAGTTATTAAAATTCACGATCACAAGATCAACGTTTGGATATATTCAAAGATTGGAAAAGAGTCAGTCTATAAAATTATGTTGTTCATCAAGCATCGACTTTTGCAGTGCCAAGGGAGGCATTATTAGGCCTAAGTGGCTTATTCGAAGGAAAATAATTCATATGTTTTGTGTCAGAAATGTAATGTATTTAAATAAGCTATCGACTAAGTGAAGTAAATTTATCTGTATAGAATTGTATTAAGTTTATGTATTATTATTCCTTAATAAATTAGCATTTTACAAACAAAAACTTCTACATAATATATATATATATATATATACTAGGGAACTCTGCCCCCCACGAGCTACACCCGCCAACCCCCGTCCAGACACTGTAGACTCTAAAAGAACGCTAATTTGATCTGCTTTAAAAAGATTTCAGAAGATTGATTTGTAATTTAAAAAACAGTGGCGATCTACCTATAAACGGGTTTCTATTAATTTCTCTTTGATTGCAGAATTTTAAGGCCAAATCAGCTGCTGTTAAAAGATACAATGACTGTTTTTGTCTTTGATTAAATAAAATCCGTTAAACATTTCAAAATAAGCTAATACAAAATTAATTAAGTAAACAGAGTCTTTGTCTCCCGGTATTTTTTAACAAAGCGGAAAGAAAGTTCATTTAAATAATACATTTTAAATGTATCGTTTTTAATCTGACATAATTTTCACCAAACTTTTCTTTCTCTTTTTAATATTCACGTGAAAATACTTTTGTTAGAAATGGAATATTATTTGCGCTGAAATAGTTGAAAAGATTATCTCAATTTTACATACATAATTGTTGCAAAATTTTGTCAAGTCATTTAAAATTTTATGACGTAATTATAAAAAAAGTCGCACCTATAGTCATCGTTTGGTCTGCCTGTCTGTCCGTTCACGTATAACAGAGAAAAACTACCTAACTGAATGGTCTGAAATTTTCAATACATAATTGTTGCAAAATTTTGTCAAGTCATTCAAATTTTTTATGAACATCGCATACATAGTTTAACTACAGGGACAGTCAAAAGTTTTGAGTTATATTACAGCCAATAGGAAAAAATTAGTTCAAGTGCATTTCAATGATGTTACAGCCTTTCGAACAGAATGAAATTGATATGCACTTATGAAGTGCACTAAAATATACATTCAGCACAATATGCAGTGCAAAAACTATTTATAAAACTAGTTATAGTACGAACTCACGACAATTGCCATGTTTGATGTGCAATTTCCAACTTGTTTTTAATCTGACCGAGATCTTCCTTGCCTTTAGTCAAAGGGTCATGCGAATTTAGTCAAAGGGCCTTTTTCAGTGGCCCTTTGACTAAATTCGCATTTATTCCGCAATCCTTTTCTGAAACTTGTGTTTTTTCCACGATGCTTTGCCAAAATTTGCGTTTTTACACGCGATCCTTTTACGAAATTCGCTAGGCAGTCACGGGAGTTGATCGTAGTTTAAAAACTAAAGTTTTGTGAAAAAGGATGAAATTTTTTGGACGGGAGCCTCCTGCCCACGCTATTCTTTTGGACACGAATCCCGCCCCAAAATTCAAGCCCTGTATATGATGTCGATTTTAATTGATTCCCGAATTTTCCAGAATCGTCCATCACTACATGAAAGATTACAAAGAAAATATCAAAATTCAGTAACATTTCTTAAAGGGACATTTTGCTAAAACATTTTATATCTGTATTTGTTATATCTCAAATATTTATACCTGTGCATTTGAAGTCACTTTTACAACACTTTACTTTTTGGTGACATTTTACAAAATCAAATGAAATTGTAGATATACTTACAGTAAGATTTGTAACTGATGATAACCTCAATGTTTGCATATTATTTGATGGAGTTCCAAAATTTCTTATGGGACTAATAAATGTAGAAACAGCTCTGCTGAGTCCCCTTTTAGTAGGAGTTCTTCTCATAGAGAAGGCCCGTCCAAGTTTATCTGTGGTTTTCCTAAAATTTTCAATAGAATCGTTAGCCAAAAATGCAACAAAATATTTCAGTACACTAACACAGTAAAATGAAATTTAAGTTGTATAGTAAAATTAGATAATTATTTGAGATTTGAGGAATGAAACTGCAACAATGTCACAGAATAACAAGAGATTTCTTGTAAAAAGAAAATTATTTGGGGAATTAAAATACATTTTTGGAGTAGGAAAAAAACCCATCAAAGAATACAAATATCCTTTCACAGACTGGTATTGATGAAAAGGCTAAAGATTCGTTTATCCTACACACACATCCTTAGAACAAATTTCTGCTAATTGCTCTTTGTCATGAAAATTTGATTGCCGTTTATTTTAATTTTGTGGGTGGAAATATAAAGAGAGCCAATATGATCGTACTGAATTGCTGGAAAAATGATAATTGTAATGTGCATTGTGAACACAATTAGACCAATGCAACATCGTTGCGGTCCTTTTTGGCCATTTTAAATTATTAATATTGAAGAGAAATAAAAAGGTAAAGATAAATCTTAATTGTGGATGAGCAGAATATTGGAGACAAAATCTGAGGAAACCATTGAGAATACTAAACTACTTTATAAAGAAAATGGTAAAGATTTACTTGGTAAAGATAAATTTTACTTGTGGATGAGCAGAATATTGGAGACAAAATCTGAGGAAACCATTGAGAATATTAAACTACTTTATTTCCACTCAATATTAGATGATTAGAAAAAAAGTTGCTTTTAGTCACCAAGTAGATATAAAAAAATGAAATCTTTTATAAAAAGAAAAACATGAAACTCATTGAGCCATTTCATCAATTTTTAAGAGGAGGCAGCACAGATTAATTGAACTAACTTTGCATGACCTTTAAAAACCCACATCACTAAAATATACAATTGATATATGATCACTTGGCTTTTTAACATACTACTTTAAGCAGCATCTCGAATGAATACTCATGTTCAGTAAAAGCAGCGCAAACTTTTACGGGGTTACATCAAACCAAATTCTAAAATTAAAAAATTAACATATTTTAGTATATAAGTAAAAAACTATGGGACACTAATTGAACTAAGTTTGGTATGACTTTAAACCTACATCATTAAAATATACAATCTTTTACAGGGTTACATCAAACCAAATTCTTAAAAATTAACAGATTTTAGTATACAAGTAAAAACTATGGGGCAGACAAAGTAATTAAGCATAAAGATTTAAATTGATTAGCTAATTAAAATAATGAGATAAATACTGATGTCTTTTATTATTTTTGTTAATTTAAGTTTTAAACAACATCAAATATACAAGAAGAAACAAATTAAAGTACAAGATAACAATGTAATCCTTCTCCCTTCATAATTTTTTTTTTTTTTTTTAATGTCCATCAGCCTTCATACAGTTGATTTTAATATTAATTTTTAGTTCATACTTTTATATTAGAATAAATAGAAAAGAAAAAAAGGAAAAATATCTTGTCCATACCTGAAGGCTTGGGTCAATTTATTTTTTGTACTTTCATTTGATTGCAGATCAAGAGACTGTGGATCAAGAGAAGTAAGTAGGTTTTCCTATGTGGGAAACAAATTTGTAAAGTTTTAAATGTTTGTATGTAGAGTGTTAAATTTTGAGAATTTTTATATAGTTTCAACAGTAAAGCAAATATTTTCTAACAGAATATAGTAAGAGAATTGGGTGGAAAAAATGTAAGTCAACTTTACAGTTATTCACAAATGTAGAATGCTAAATACTAGGTTGAGCAAAAAGTTCTGGGAAATTTGTGAAAGTTGCGTTGTTATGCACAAATTAACAACAAAAGCAACAAGGACTATTCTTCAAAGTAGAGACCATCATAGTCCACGACTTTCTGTCATTGTTCTGCCAGATTCTAGATTTGCTGGAAGTACCATGGCGGCTCCTTGGAATCAAAAAATTCTTGACATGCTTCTTCAACGTCATTAAAGGATTCAAATCGATGGTCCTTGAAAAAGTATTGTACTGATCGAAAGAGTCCATAATTGGATGGAGCCGCATCTGGACTGTACCACTAGTACACCTATATACGATAACAATTTCTGGTAACTATTACATTAAAAATTTCCCAGAACTTTTTGCTATACCTAATATTTAACACTAGGATTAATACACACAAAATATTAAATTGTTAAGTTTCATTTAACTTATATAAAAAGATATATAGTGACACCTCCTACAACGGTCATTAAGAACAACAGTAACTTCTGAATACCAGTCATGTTTAAGTGATACTGAATCTCTTTCATAGAAATAACATTACACTAAACCTTTCAACAATGGCCACACCACATTCCCCCTCCCCCTATTATGTTTCAACAACAACTGAGATTGCAAAGAATGTGGAGTAAGATATGCTTATTTGACATACTTACAATTTCTCTACCAATCTGAATTGGTTGCTTAGCAACCCCCCCCCCCCCCCCCCCACCGTTTGTAAATAGGTGTGGTGAGAGGGTTGGAGTGATGATATATTTATGATATATTATCATATTTATTATGTCTGATTTATCTTTATTTTCAGTGTTTAAATATAAGTAAATCCTTATCTTGATGTCTTGGTTTCGAAACACCCAGATTGGTTCTCTACCTCCGTTTATAGAAAACCTTCTGCTGTATCTCTGCCTTCTCATGCTCTTTCAAATCATCCTCCTCAACAAAAAGTTGCGTCCTTTTATACTTTTGTTTTTAGGGTGTTACGCATTTGTTCTCACTCTTCTGCTCTGAATAGTGAAATTAATTATCTCAAATCTCTTGCCCTTGCTTGTGGTTATAATCCCTCTTTGATTGATAAAGCTTTGTATAAATTTAATAAGCCTAAACGTCCCTTTTCTGATTCAAATAATCCTCCTAATTTTAACTCTATAATAGTTCTGCCCTTTTATTCTCTTCTCTGTTTCAAAATTGCTAAAATCCTTTCTCGTTTTAATTTTAAAGTTATCTTCAAACCTATGAATAAAATTAATTTCTCTTCTCTAAAAGATCCTATTCCTACTGAGAACCGGTAGGGGGTTTATTTTATTCCTTGCTCTTGCAACTTAGGTTTATTGGTCAAACAAAGAGAGCTTTAAAATTCAGATTAGGTAAGCATCAGAGGTATATTGCAAATCAAGAAATCTCTAAATCTTCGATTGCTTCTCACTATTGGTCTTCCAGTCATTGTTTCAATTTCTCCATGGCCAAAATTATTTCTTCCCCTGCCTCTCCCTCTCACTTGGATTTCCATGAAGCATATTTTATTTCTAAAAATTCTGCTAATTCCCATCATCTCCTTTCCTATCTCCAGCATGGAAATTACTTTTGTAATTCTTTTCCCTTTTCTCTTGTTTCTTTTCTTTATATTTTGTTAAAAATAGATCTTTTAGTTTTTCTTGTTTTATTCTTTCATATTTATTTATTTATTATTATTTATATTTTTTAATTTACTTCTTTTATTTTATTTTAATTTTGTTTATTTCCATTTTTTCCCTATCAATTTCTCTTCTATCTTTTTGGCATCACTTTTCTCTTCTGTATGTTCCCCTTTCAGTTAGCGCCATCTGTCGCATTCTTTGCAACATTCTCTCCCTTTCAGTTCATTTTTTACCTTGTCTGCTTACGGACACATGTTTACTGTAGCTGATGACGAGCTGTTATATTTATAGCTCGAAACACGTCCTATGTTTTGTTTTTATTTTATGGTGATTTTATACAAAGTTCTATTATTTTAATTATTTTAATTCTTATTTTACCTTATTTTACTTCTATATAAGTTCCTTTGGTACTTTTCGGTTAGTCGGGCACCAGTGTCATATTTACATACATATATATACATATTTATGTGTGTATGTGTACATATATATATATATATATATATATATATATATGCATATATGAATGTAAATATAACACTGGCGCCCAGCTAACTGAAAAGTACCGTTCCTTTTTGCATGTTCATTACATTCTTCCATTACTGTGTTACTCTACGGCATTCAGGTTCTTCTTTCATTTCAACTGTCGCTGTCGACAAACATCTATTCACGAACCGAGGAGTTGGGATGGCTATCAGCAGATGGCGTGACCTGTCCGTCGTGAAGTGCTCGTCTTGTGGCCAAAGATTACTGGCCCATCTTTCCCGAGATTGCTAGATGCCAGAGGTGACATTGACCAGGTGATTGGAAGTCACATGGGAGACGTTGTCGGCAGATGAGGAATACTATTTATAGCTTTGATTTATTCTCAGAAATAGCTTCGTCGGTGTCTTGTGTTTATACTTGTTGCTGCTTGATAAACAATGTTTACGTTTAAATATTTTTATCGCTGTATTTATTTTAAGATGAAGTGGAAGGCATTTCAAATATAATATATCCCGGTGTTTATTTTTAGTCATCTACTATTCAACAAATTGATTTTATTTTAAATTTACATTATTTATTTTAAAATTAATTATTTGGTTATAACTTAATTATGTTTGATGCAGCTGTGGATTACGATGTTAACACGGCTTCTTCCAAGATTGTTAATAAGGGACGGAAGTGAACAATCATCATATGTTCGGCTGTTTAGTTTTCCGAAAGGATTTGCCTGGAGATGTGCATGTCAAGTTGTCCAGTCTCATTATGTTGGGAAGTATGCCAGCTGCCTACTGCATGTTTCAGATATTTTCTTTTTATTTCTGTTAATTGAAATAGAATGGCTTTTATTTACAGTTTATATTTCTCTCTTCTTCCTAAAGATACCTTTTTAAGTTCCAGATATTATTCTGGTTTTACCTTTTATAATCTTGCCAAATTTACTTTTGAAGTGGATGAACGGGCTATAGGATTGTGAGAAGGTTTCCAAAAGACCAGGGTTTTTCTCGACTTGATATTACAGGTTCAGTCATGATAGATGTGGTCCGAGACTCATGCAACAGCGGAGATCCATGCGGTGTGCTCGGATCTGTTATGGCTGGTGGTATCAGGATATTTACAATTCCTAGGAAGTTCTATCAGCCAGAATCCGCTAGGGGGCTTCCTATTAGGCTCGCTGCAGTCTGGGAATCCAGCTTCTGGTCTTCAGTATGCTTTTGAGTGGCAGTTGAGGATATCTGGGGGATTTCAGTAATGCTAATGTTGATAATAAGTTGTGCTTGCCTTTACATGGAATCTTTTATACAGAGAAGAGAGTTTTTTGTTTTTCTGAGCGTCAATAGTTAATATAGTAATTTCAGTTGAGCTGGATTAAGTTTATAATTTTCTCAATAGTTAATTGAAATAAATTTACATCTTGTTTTTTTTTTTTGAGAAAAATGCTTTTTGAAATTAAGCTTTACTTTTTCTAATCAATTTTGATAAAGTTAATAGTTTTTGATTAAAGTTTAAAGTTAATTAAATAAATTTAGTTACAGTTATTATAGTCAAAGTAAAATATAATTTTTTTGAAATAATTTTTACTTTTTGGTGCTCCGGTTCATGTATTAAACATTTTGATATAGAGTCATGTTAACAGCTTAAAGTCAGCATTTAACTAGAGAACTTATGTCATGTGTAAGCCTTATTTTATCTTAATGATTTTAGTTTTACTTTTGCTTTATTATGTGTTAATAAAATTGTTATTTGTTTGTAACTTGGCTTGGTTTTTCTTTAAATATTCTTTTGCAGATATTTATATATTACATCATTTTATCAACTCCAATTGACAGGTCTCTTAGCAGACAATGTCAGCAAATACGCTCTATTTGTGTGTTAAGTCTTTCACCCAAATATTATCCTAATAATTAACCTTTGGTTATTACTTTCAGCCGTAACGGCTCCCGCCGTAGGCTGCTTCTTTCTATCGCCCGTTTAGCGATCCTATCAGAGAGACATTCTGAATTTTTAAAATTATGCAGCCGTTCCTGTGATGTAGTAATCACATTTATTATTTATTTTTTTAAATTGTAATGTAGCATTATTATCTCACGTTTTAAACTATTTATTTTTGACGCAAAACATCGTTCAAATCGCTTTTTTTCTTTCCTTTTTAGTGCATGTAACAGAACGTTTTGATTTCAGATTTTCCCCTTCCTCTGTTCTATTTTTAGAAACAGCGTGACGTCGACCGCGTCATATTGGAGGTGTGTCTCCCCTCTTGCCTTTTGACCATAGTTTCGTTTTTTCCGTGCTGTCATTCGTTCTACAATTTATACGCAATTTAATTTAACAAATAGATTTAAATCATTTCTGGAGGTAGTTTTGTAAACCCCTTTTATGTAGTATCATGGCTGTTTGTAACACTTGATAAAATCCCCTGGAAAAAAAAAAAAAAAAGGGCTGAACTTTCAGAGAGTCACGCAACCATGACCTTTTGACCTTTCTTCCATGACCTTTTGATGAATTTCCCATTTTATCTGCAATCTTTAGATCATATATTACCGTTTTTTCGGCGATCTTAAGATGAAATTCGCATTTTTCGGCGATCTTTAGACGAAATTCGCGTTTTTCGTCAATATTTTAACGAAATTCCTGTTTTTTCGGCACTATTTTGACGAAAATTACGTTTTTTCGGCGATCTATGACAAAATTACTGTTTTTTCGGCGATCTTTTGACGAAATTCCCGTTTTTTCAGCAATCTTTTGACAAAATTCCTGTTTTTCCCGCAATCTTTTTACAAATATCGTGCTTTTTCCGCGATTTTTTTTTTACAAAATTTGTGTTTTTTTCCGCGATTTGACGGAATTCCCGTACTTTTGAGCGATCTTTTGACGAAATGCACGTTTTTTCTGTGATCTTTTGATGCAAATCGGGTTTTTCTGCGATTTTTGATGCAAATCGGGTTTTTCCGGCGATCCTTTGACGCAAATTGGGTTTCTTCCGCGACCTTTTAACGAAATTCCAGTTTCTTTCGCAATCTTTTGACAAAATTCCCGTTGTTTCTGCGATCTCTTTTGAGGATAGACGTCTATTCCGACTTCTTTTACGAAATTCACGTTTTTTTTTGTGGTCCTTTGACAGAATTCGCGATTGTTTGACAGATTTCGCGTTTTTTCCACGATCCTTTCACAGAATTCGAGTTTTTTCCACGATCCTTTGACAAAATTCGTGTTTTTTACGCGACTCTTTGACAGAACTCGCGTGTTTTCTTGATTCTCTGACGAAATTCGTTTCTTTTTCGCGATCTTTTGACAAAATTCCGAGTTTTTTCGTGATCCTTAGACTAAATCCACGTTTCTTCGCGATATTTCGGCGAAATTCGTGTTTTTTGCGCGATCCTTTGACAAAAGTTGTCATTTTTCCGCAACCCTTTGACGAAATCAGCGTTTTTTTCGCGATTCTATAACGAAATTTGCAGGGGTTTTCCGCGATCCTTTGACAAAATTGCGTTTTTTCTGCGATATTTTGCGAAATTGGCTATTTTTTTCTGCGAACGATTGGCGGAATTGTTTTTTCGGCGATCACTTGTCGAAATTTGTGATATTTTACGTCCGAATTTTCGGACTGACGACCGATTTTTTTTAAAAATTTCGGAACAAATCCTCAATGCGAGAAACGGTAAAAAATCGGAAAATCGCAGAAGAATCTCATGCCTGCTGTAACTCCGGAATTTCCGGGTCACGTTCCGGACAATTCCGGGGATTCCCCGGAACACAAACAGGCATGTAGTATATATATCAATGCAGCCAGTTTTTTAACAGATTTTAAGATTTACGAAATTTTTAAGATGTATTTTTGACAACGTGATTTGTCTTTTTCAAATCGGGCCTTAGTGCCTGTTTGAAGGATTGCGAACACAGTTCAGTGATCATGTTATTCTAAGGTGCTCATTTAATAAGTAAAAGTTTGTCGCAGATCGCCGATGGAATTTAATTCAATGCTTTTCGAATTTGGACTTTTATCTTCAAGACATTCTCTGAGAAAGGATTTTAACCAACTTTAGCCAGTATTCTTTATAGCCATGGAATTACTTCAAGTTTTTAATAATTTTACGTGAAACGTTCTTCGAATGTGTACAGTGACCTACTTCTCCTAATTACCTTCCACCTCTCAAGTGAATCAATTAATAAAGAAGAATTTTATAACTGCTGTCTCTTCAATGTCTACTGTTGTCATTTAAGTAAGACTATTCCTTTTATTTTTACTGCAACTCAATTTATCTTATTTACGGCATTCAAGAAAATGTTTATTCTCGCCACTTATGTTTATCCTCAACAACATTTTTAAATCGTCACATTTGGTTTCCGTGACAAAAAAGAACATTTCTGCGTTGTTGCTTTTTGATTACAACATAATGCCTTAAAAAAATAACTTAATGACTTATTTTTTTGACGATTGATGCATTTTTTTTTTTAAAGAAGATTTTTGTTCTCAAATAGAAGAACTGCTCTTTTTAATGAAATTTTGAAAATGTTTCGACATCATATTTGCTGTTATTCTTTTTTGCAATATTTTCTGTTCTTATAGAAAGAAAACGTAAGTTTTTATCTTAGAAGAAATTTTGTTCCTGACTGAATTTTCTTTTGCATAAAATTTTGCAGATTTGTTACTTTTATAGAAAAATACTGACATAAATTCAAATAAATTGTTTTAAAATTATTATTTTTTAATATGGAATTTTAAGAAAATTATAATATTCTGCTGTTCTCAGATGGAACATTTTGCTGTTTTAATGGCTGAAGAGCGATCAAACATCGTAATGAAATTTTTGTTCCCAAGTTTTATTTGTGATTCCATGATTTAAATTTTTGAGCATAGTATAATTTAAAAAAAAAAAAAAAAAAAAAATCCTTTACTGGTTTTCATTTTGAGATATGTCTTGACAAAATTATTGCTGTTTTTAAATTTTTGAAGAATGAAATATTATTTTAAAAACTCAAGAAATTTATTTATTTATTCTCTAATTTATTTATTCTTATGGTGCATTAAAAGATATCTATCATAGAAAATCTTTTGAAATTTTGAAATGAATTCTAAAAATTGTTCTCTGATTTTAAGAACAAATTTATTTAACAAGAGGCTATGGTTTTTCTATTCTCATTCTCATATTGGGTTTTTTAAATTTGATTTTATGGCACTAATATATTGAAGTAAAATATTTAATGAATTTGAAGATATATTATGAAAATTAAGATATTTATTGAAGCAAATTATTTTTTTCCCCTTGGAATCTGTGATAATTATTGAAGTTTAAATTATTTTACTGAAATTGTTCTCATCTATTACTTGCAAAGGAGCTGAAGTTCTTCATGAAATTCGTAGCTGTAAAATATATCCTGCATAATTTTTTTGAAGTCTTCTCTGCTTTTAAATGTATCAATTTATAATTTTTATTCCAAAATACCTTCAATAACTTTTTATAAAAAAATATATATGTATAACGTGTTCTTGTACCACCTTCCACTTTTGTTTTCAAGATATTTTTGTCATTTAGTGCACGATTTGACTGCTAATATCGATTTTGGTGTTTGGTGAGTGCAGTGTTCTTTTACTAAGTTAAATTTCAAGAACTCTGTTTTCTACAAACTGTTCTCATCGTAATTCTCAGTGCTTCAATTTTCCAGAATTATGTAGCTTCATCAAAATTTAATGACATATTTTTTTGGCTTAAAGAAGAAATTAAAAAATTCATTCTCCTGTATCATCCTCATGACTGAAATAGTTTGATAAAATTTATTCTACATGTTCAAATATAACAATAGATTTGCTCATCTTTCTTATTCACATTTACTTACCTGCTGAAGTTGCCTTCAAGAGTGTTGTTATTAATCCATTTTTTGAAACGCTTCTCTGGTGTGTGGAAATGTTGTTCTGAAAGTACTGAAAATATTATAATACATACCTGCAGAAAAAAATTTCTGTTCCTCATTTACAGCAACCAATAAAGATTTGTGCTCCATTTTCGGCTTTGATGTTCCTGGTGAATTCTCAGTAATTTATGTAGTAAAAAATCCATTTATTTCTGATCTTCTCCAGTGTGTTTTTGAAGTTGGTTTTGAAGCTAAATCAGTATATATACATATTTTATTTTTTTATAAACAATAGTTGTTCTTGAATTGATTGTGAAGATTTGTGAGTTGTGTGTTTTCGTAAGATGCAGTTTATTCTTTATATGGTGAAAGTGCTCGACTCATCTACTGTTGCAATCTATTTTTTTAATTTCCCAGTCAACGTTACTTGTGAACGGGAAATTTTCATCCTTACGTAGGGGTAAGCGGCAAAGTTTCATCCTCGCATTGAAAGTGTTTGACTTCTACATCATACCATATTCTACAACTATTTATAAAATCTAAGGTTATTTGATCTACAGGAAATGTTTAAGCTCAAGAATGTTTATTTACTTATTTCTGAAAATTTTTATATGTCAATTATTATTATAGTGCCTTTTCCTTATTTCATAACTCAATTGCTTCAAAATTCTTTAATCTGCCATATGCCTCACTTTTTCAATTTATGCAAGAAAATTATTTTAAATTGATCATGAAGATATATTTTTTTTTAATGAAGAAAATTTTTATTTGCACCTTTTATACGAAGCAAAGCACTAGTTCTTAGTGAACATATTTACCAGCGCATCTTTTTTGAAGTATTCGTCAGTGAATCTTCAACAATTCTCCAAGAATCATAATTAAAAAGTGCTTTTTGACTACCGATTTTGACTACCTGATCTTGTCCTCTACTCATCATGGTGTATGTGTTTATATCATCCTTAAGTGCAGTGTTACTCATAAATGTACCACCATGGATTGTCTTCTTTTTGCCAGCAGTGTCTACCGATTTTTCCTTCAAAGTATATCACCATATTCTGCTAATTGTTCATAATTGGGGATAGTGCTGTTGCTAACTGTGCCTTTTTCAACCAAATATAAGTGTTTGAATAGTTAGTGCTATTCTTATCCAACCATTTGTGGTTTATACCAAGAGCTTCTTTACATCTGTAAAATACATCATTTTTTTTCTATGCTGAATTATTTAATTAAGTATTTTGCACAAGATCTCAGAGGTCTCTTATGCGCATTGGAGTCTGCTGTATTTTTGTGTTTTGTATAAATGTGTTTACAGAGTTACTGAATGTGTCCACTGGCCATGGTATCATGAAGGATTGTCTGTTTACTCTACAATATTTTTTAAATTTTTGCAGCTCTTTAATTTAATTTCAACTGTTGTTTAAAGTTAATTTAAAATATTTTTTTTACAAGCATAGAAACTTAAATTTAAATTTTACTATTAAACTATTGAAGGAATTAAACTAAATATTTTTTATGGTACACTTGTTTGGTAATTAAAAATTTTTTCATGATTATGACAATTTTTTTTAACTATCATTATGATTAATGAAATTTAAGTCCTAGGTTGTCGGAATATACAAGTAAAATATTCCCGACTTTCTCATTGCAATTTATTTTTATAAATATGCAGAAAATTGATTAGTAGAAATGATTTATTTATTCATTTTGAATGTTTCAATATTTATGAGAAAATTGATTAGTAGAAATGACTTGTTCATTTTGAATGTTTCAATATATGAGGAAATTGATTAGTAGAAATGACTTGTTCATTTTGAATGTTTCAATATTATGAGAAAATTGATTAGTAGAAAAGATTTTTCATTTCGAATGTTTCAATTTTATGATTTATTTTTCCTAGGCAGTCAGAATATTCAGAGAGGGTACTTCTGACTTTTTGTTGCTTTACTTTTGCAACTTTATAAATTTTGATTCATAAGTGTACCTTATTTTTATCTTATTGAATTCAAAAAATTTTTTGTGGTCTCTTTCGGCTAAAAATTTATTTAGCTTTTGGATTTATAAAATTTTAAAATATTAAAAGAGTAATATTTTAATTTATAGAGATCATTTTCGCATAGGAAGGTGCCTTTCTTTGCCTGTGATTGCAATGGGGCTTAATATTAGTATTGTATACAATCATGTTATGTATACTGTTGAAATTGGAATGTACTACTTGATGTATATTCTTTTACTTTCTCTTTAGGTCACTGTACATGTACGTTCCCTAAATGTGCACATGCACTTAAACAAATAATTTTTTTCTTATGGCACTTAAATTTTATTCTACATTTTTTGCTCCTTGGCTTTTAAAATTTTGTTTTCCCTTTGTTGAAAAAGCTCTTTCAAGATTTACCTTTTTCACCTTTTGGTCATCCAAAATTTTGTTCGGCAAATGGGGGTAATGTGATGTAGTAATCACATTTATTATTTATTTTTTTTAATTGTAATGTAGCATTATTATCTCACGTTTTAAACTATTTATTTTTGACGCAAAACATCATTCAAATCGCTTTTTTTCTTTCCCTTTTACCGCAAGTAGCAGATAGGTTTTGATTTCAGATTTTTCCCTTCCTCTGTTCTATTTTTAGAAACAGCGTGACGTCGACCGTGTCATATTGGAGGTGTGTCTCCCCTCTTGCCTTTTGACCATAGTTTCATTTTTTCCGTGCTGTCATTCGTTCTACAATTTATACGCAATTTAATTTAACAAATAGATTTAAATCATTTCTGGAGGTAGTTTTGTAAACCCCTTTTATGTAGTATATATATCAATGCAGCCAGCTTTTTAACAGATTTTAAGATTTACGAAATTTTTAAGATGTATTTTTGACAACGTGACTTGTCTTTTTCAAATCGGGCCTTAGTGCCTGTTTGAAGGATTGCGAACACAGTTCAGTGATCATGTTATTCTAAGGTGCTCATTTAATAAGTAAAAGTTTGTCGCAGATCGCCGATGGAATTTAATTCAATGCTTTTTCGAATTTGGATTTTGTTATCTTCAAGACATTCTCTGAGAAAGGATTTTAACCAACTTTAGCCAGTATTATTTATAGCCATGGAAATACTTCAAGTTTTTAATAATTCAACGTGGAACGTTCTTCGAATGTGTACAGTGACCTACTTCTCCTAATTACCTTCCACCTCTCAAGTGAATCAACTAATAAAGAAGAATTTTATAACTGCTGTCTCTTCAATGTCTACTGTTGTCATTTAAGTAAGACTATTCCTTTTATTTTTACTGCAACTCAATTTATCTTATTCACGGCATCTCTTTTAAATTAATTAACATCGTAACAGTTCCAGCCTGCCCCAAAGTTGCTTACTCCAGATATAACTCACAATAAAAAGCTTCCATTTAAACTGAACAGCCTCATCTTTCTTCTCTACTCTTAACAGCTGCATGTTCACGTCCAGGAGGAAGTTCCCATTGGTATCCACTACATCCCGTCTCCTGGTAAGGTTTCTATTTATTGCTTCATTTTACAAATTGTTGATGATGAAATTGTTTTTGAAAGGAGTCTAGACAACTAGTGAGTTACCTTGGATATGCCAGTTCCCAACGTAAGCACACAGACTTTTAGGGCTAACACTGTGGACATGTTTTTACCTGTACTCAAGAAATCCACTATACTGCTAATTCTGAGTAATCTACAATAGCAGACAATAAATAATAGTAGTTTTAATAATAATATGCTATGATGGATTACACTGTCATGGGGACTTAAACACTTCACCAAAAACATAATTTTTACCTTCATATTTTTATCTTTCTAGAATTTCACAGAACAGAATTCTTACTGAAAAACCCGCTGAACAGACAATATTACCTGTACATTCATGAGGGTAATTTTCAAAATAAGTACAATTTGGTGTCTTACTGATTTAAAATTTATAATATTAGAAATAGGTAAAAATTTCAAACCCATAATTGTTCTTTATTTCTTTTTTTAATAATCCAAGTGTTAAAAGTAATTTATATAAAAATAAATTAGCTAAAAAATAAAAATAAATGATTAACTTTTCAATGGGAACCATGCTTGTCTCAAATCCAAACTTTGATTTTTAACATGTTATAATTTCTAATCGATAATCACTATTTTTATTGATTTGGGCAATTTTATTTTGAAAACAATATAAATTTTGAGTACTTATAGCAATATGTCTGAAAATTGATTTTAATATGGAATAATTTTATGAAATAAGACTGTCTTACATGTTTTGTGTCACTGGTCTAACAACTAATATTTTTCTGTTTTAAATACTACTCTGATGATAAAAATTGAAGTAAATTACTTTTTTATGTTAGCAACACTGTTTGTAAACAAAATGGTGAAAAAACTAGCTGCCTCCATGTGGTCTACTGTTTAATAAGGGAAAAAATATTCCTAAATCAGCGAAGTTCTTTTATTATGTGTCATTGGTCTAACAAATATTCTATTAAACAGATAACAGTTAAATCAATTTAATAAAAAGATTATAATAATACAGTAAAGATAGTTTTATTTAACATCCTAAATCATAATATTACTATTTTTAAAAGAGGAATAAAAATGTATTTCTTAAGAAATGTCACTGGTCTAACAGTCACTGGCCTAACAATATATTTGTTAAACTAGTGACAAATCCTGTTATGCCAGTGACACAATGTTAAGCAATAAAATATTTTCATGTAAAAAATGTATTTTAAAAGTTATAATAATAATATTATGACTATTCACAACTTTTATAAAGAATGTCTTTGGGTTAAAACAAAAATGTCAACAGTCTAATGCAAAATGTCACTGGCCTAACGCATGTCATTGGTCTAACTAACACTTGATTATTAAGTAATTAATCTGTTTGTGTTAATGAGTCAATTAAGCTCAGCCACTGCATTATTTGAGTTACAATTATCTTTTATTAATCACAGTAAAATAATTTATGGAAAAAGTTATACTTTAAAATTAAAAAAAAAATTGCTGAAAATGTACCTTATTTTGAAAATGACCCATATACATGTTTTATGGACTTGATATGCCATCTACCGGCCGGAATCAAAATAACATATATATCAAATAATAACACATAATTATCACCATATCAAGAAATAAAGTAACAGAATATTAATAATTATTAAATCTACACTGAAAACAGGAAAGCTTAATAATACAAATTACACAAATATTCAAAATATATAAGAAAGATCTAAGAAATATAACTCAAAATTGAAAGAACTGCAAATGCAATCTTGCTACGTTTTAGTGCTGCCATGTTTTGGATATATTTACAAATAAGAAAGAAAACAGTCATTTCACAACAGGGCAGGACAATAAATTAGCTGAAAACACTTAAGTTTTGAAAATGTAAACCACAAATCCATAAACAAATAACAAAAAAAAACAGCTATCAAATTATTTTTTATTGATTTATTTTCAAATGGAAGAGTGAACACATTTCTAATTTCATTTAGAAAGCTAAATAAACTCAGATTAAAAATTCATAATATATATCCTTATCAAAATTAAAGCTTTTTTTGTGTGTGTGTGGTGGTAGGAAAGGTTCAAATCTCTTTAAAAATATGTTTATCATAAGCATAACAGAATGTTAGAAAACTTCATAAATAGAAGTGAAATCAAATAAATAAAAATTCACTTACAGCATCGACTTTGCACACAGAATTAGCAACCTGTCTGCAAAGCGTACGCAAAAAAATACTCTTGCAAACATCATCAAGGAGAACAAAAGCATAGAAGAGTTCTTTTACTTCCTTATTTGACCAGGCAACAACAGCAAAATAATTTTTGCATTCTATGAAAAAAATATTAAGAAAATTACTATAAAATTAACTATACTACCACAAAATATAAAAATCTGCAATTTGCATAACAGATGCACCACAAAATATTTAAATTTAGCTTAAAACCAAATTTTAATGTTAGCACAAGGGAAAAATAGACATTTTGCTGCAATCAAAGATTAATGTTTTTTCCTTGTTATTACTATCATAATTAGTACAGCTGCAGGTTAGAAATACTTCCATATTTCACTGGAACTCATGAATTGGGTATTAATTTTTAACTCTATGCATAAAAATGAATTGAAAAGAAGATCAAACTAAGACACAGGCTAAAAGTCAATATAGCAAAATACAAAGTTCATAACTATTCGGTGAAAATATCCATATACAGTGAATTCTCAATAAGTCAAATTCAAACGAAACCAGGCAAAAATATTCAAGTTACCATAAGTTTGGCTTATTGAAAATCCTTAAATACATACAGAAAATATATGGAAAATCATTCAATCATATAGATAAAAATTGCAATTATGCTGTAATAACGGAGTCTGGCAAAATGAGCACTAAAGATAAAGAGAAGCAACCACACCGTCTCTACTTTCGAGATATTGCTGTAGTGTCGTCACTGCTGCATGTGCTTCTTGATTGTTTGGAGGTAAAACACAATTTACTTCCTCATCATCTTCATGATCGTTCTCCATCCTTTTTATTGCTTCAACTATATATCACTAAGTTCTCTCCACAAACTGCAACATTTTCATCAATATTCAAAAACTCAGTATCGTCACCTTCAGAAATAACTTGACATTATAGATTTTCTTTAACAACAAATGAGTCTGCATTATTTGCAAAGAAGCCACATCTACTGAAGCAATTTTTGATAGTGATTTATTTCACATCGTTGTTCCTGGGATTAGTCTAAGTTAGTCTAACTGCTTCTAACACACACTTTTTTGATTTATTCCATTTTCATCATCCTCAATTGCCTTCCGAACTAGACATTTTCTGTAGGAATGTTAAACATTCAATTATTCTCTTGCCTGCTGGCTGTAGTTTAGAAGTTGTGTTAGAAGGGAGAAATTCTAACTTGAGAGATTTCAAGTTCAAAAGTTCACCGTGAGCTGTATACACTGATCAATGAAGATACCACTTTACGCTTTTTTGCATGAAATACTACATCCAAATATCTGATATACTCCTTGAACAATATCAGAGTCATCCAAGCTTTCTTATTTGATCTGTACGGTAAGGTAATTGACTTTTGAAACAGCAAGGATTTTTGTATTTACTGATGAAAAAGGTAGCTTTTCTGTTCCAGAAGCATTTGCTCTGACAAGCGCAGTTAAATGTTCATTACTTAACTTTCCACCAGAACATGATTCCCCCTTAAATATCACTGTCTTGTTAGGAAAACATTTATAAAAAGTCCCATTTCATCCATATTGAAAAAGTTGTCCGCATTATAGCCTGCAAGAAGTTGTATAATGAATCTGTCTTCCATTCGTCACAAGGCGTAACAAACACATCCTTTGCTTCACCTTGTAATGTCAAACACAGGGCTCCCAACACATTTTAGTCTTCCAAAAAGGAGAAAGGGGGCCATTTTTATTTTAAAAGGGGACTTTGGGGGACCATGTCTAAAAATACTGCATCAAAATTTCTTAAATATGCAAGCAAATTTTTTAAAATTACCCCAAAAATATGTTAATTGATTATCTTTATACAGATAGGCCACTGAAAAGTATACTCAGCTAAATATTCTACTGTAAGAAGATAGAAAGTATTCCAATATTCAGTACTCACATTGATAATTCTTCTTAAAGGAGCTTTTAATTTAAATTGATGCTTTATTAAGACAAGACTGGGTGCAATCGTATGGGAAATATGCGAGCTTTAAGACCTGTTTTCTCGAAAACTACCCGAACGATTTTGATGAAATTTGGAATCCTTATTTACTGGATTATGCCCAAGACTTATGGCAGACAGTTTTTTCTGTGACTAAAACTTTTTATTTTAGAACAATGGCAATTTTTCAGAAATTTCATTACATTTTTTAAAAACTGTCTGCCACATATGTATGCTGTCATCTTATATTTATACTCTACCACCAAAAAATAAATATATAACAAATCGTCATCGATTTCCAATTACTAAAATTACATTTATAAATTAGCTAATATTCATAACACTGACATTATACAGAATAAAGATGGAACATGTAACTAGTAATACAGAATCTTGCTAAATTCCACTAATTCACTAGCATATTACTGGCGATAAATCTATATAAAACGTATGAAAAAGCTACCAAATTTTGATAAAATCCTATTAAAGACAAAAGATACAATATCCAGCTAAATAATGTTGAACCAGAAAAAGCCGTATCATAAACATACAAAAGATCAAACGGATGAATGATGTGGAAGCTTATAAAGTATTTCTCTTATTCACGGGTACATTAAATATCTTGATAAGCGAAATACATAGTCTATTTCTGTAATGGAATTCGGCAATAAGCAAAAATTGAATTCAGTTATGTACCCGATCGACTAATCATCAGAAATTATTAAACCACCATGTAAAACATTAAACAATGTGATATCCGTAACAATGAAAACCTTTAAAAAATGAAACAAATTAAATTCTAGACAAACCTAGCAAAGACATATTGACCATGACACAAACATATAACAGAATTTGGCATAGTATAAAAATCCCACTTAAATAACTTGCACAGTTAAAAGCTTATGCCACGGTTGCCGCAGTAAATAATCACAAGCATAAAATATAACAATTAACATATAGTCCATATAATAATTATTATTGCATACTATAATAATGATCCTGTAAAAAATTACAAGAAATTGTTTAAAATTAAACAATTAATAATTAAGAGATAACTAATATAAGAGTAATTTCGGAGCCCATGGCAACCTTATAATATTAGAACAAAATATATAATTATTTAATGCTGCCGTCTAGCAGAACTATAAGAAATTAAATTTAAGATAGTCAATATATGATTAAGTTCAGGACTAAAATCAGATGTAATAGTGTTTAGTGCTGCCATCTATTACAGTATACCGAATATAACAGTAGAAAAATTGCATTTTTTAAAATAAAAATTGCAAATAATTTAACCTAAAATGTCACTGAGACTGCACAAATATATCATTCTAAAACAGTGCATCAGAATATTGATAATAATCAATTAACATTTTAATATAATGTGCTATAATTGGTTAAATTTATTTTTTAATATTTACATTTAAAATTAAGTAAATTAATAATTTCGAATAAGTAACTTTATTAATAATATAAAAATTTGTTTATATTAATCACTTAATAAAATTAAAGTATCATTATTAATATTGGGGGGGGGGGGGTGGGGGGGGGGGGGGGCAATATGCCAACAAAATACAACATCCCTACAAACTTTTAAATACATATATCAAAAACTGTGTAAGCGTATATCATTACAAAGCAAAATAAATGGAAATAAATCAAAAATAGTAAATTTAATTTATAGATTGTTATACATTAGTTTAAAATTAAACAATAATTAAGAGATAACTAATATAAGAGTAATTTAAGAGTCCATGGTAACCTTATAATTAATACCCTATAATATTAGAACATAATAAATAATTATTTAATGCTACCGTCTAGCAGAACTACAAGAAATTAAATTTAAGATAGTCAATATATGATTAAGTTCAGGACTAAAATCAGATATAAGTGTTTAGTGCTGCCATCTATTACAGGATACCGAATATAACAGTAGAAAAAATGCATTTTTTTTTTAAATTGCAAATAATTTAACCTAAAATGTCACTGAGTTTGCACAAATATATCATTCTAAAACAGTGCATCAGAATGTTGATAATAATCAATTAACATTTTAATATAATGTGCTTTTAAAATTAAGTGAATTAATAATAATTTCGAATAAGTAACTTTATTAATAATATAAAAGTTTATTTATATTAATCACTTAATAAAATTAATGTACCATTACTAATTTGGGGGGGGGGGGGGGGTGTAATATACCAACAAAAATACATCTCTACAAACTTATAAATACATATATCACAAACTGTGTAAGCGAATATCATTACAAAGCAAAATAAATTGAAATAAATCAATAATAGTAAATTAAACTAATGCAAATTAATTTAATTTATAGATTGTTAAACAGTACACAGGACAGCGACATCACAAGGAAAAAACAAAACATAGAACCACGAATATTCAACGTACCAATCCTACATTTTTTCTTTTTTTTTTTAAATAATAAATTTATATATAATCAACATTTGCGTATAAATTATCCGGACAACTTCGCCCTCCTCCTTAATTTAACATCTACCCACCCAGCCATCCTATTTAAATTTTTTTATATAGTTTGTATTTTTAATTTTTTTGTTTGTTTTTTGTAATTTTTTTTATATATATTTTTATATACGCAAAATGTGAATAATAACATACAATAAATCACCCAACTATACATTGTTTACATCATAAATTAATTGTAGATTAAGGAATATATGAATTTCTTAGGAAAACCATGATTTAAAGCATCAAAAATTGTTTAATGTTTTTATTTATAAGATGTGATGAACATAAACTTTTGATTCTATACAAATGATTAATTAGTATATTACGGTAAACTGAAATGTGTAGACAGGATTTAAAATGAGTAAATGTATTAACTTTGAATTGAAAGCCTTTACGTTTGTCATAAAAATCGGTAATTGTTTTGTTTTGTGCTATTATGATTTTTAGATCTAAAAAGTTAATAGTATTATTTGTTAATAGGTTTTCTTTCAATTCTAAATTAGTTGGATAATCAACTGGAAATTGAGCAAAATTTGGTTGTTTAGTATCAATTAAAATAATGTATCAATATAGCGATACATTAGTATATCATCATTATAAAAATTACATTCATATTGATATAAATATAAATCAGACATCAAACTAGATGTAGATCTGCCTTGTAGAATTCCTTCTATTTGTAGATAAATAATATTATCTTTTAAGATATAGTTATTGTATATTATAAAATTAGTTAAAGTTCGAAAATATTTTATATCCATAAATGAAGGTAGAGTTAATTTATTTTTATGTTTTAAAAAGCGTGTTAATTATATTATGCAGATCTTTAAGATTTATATTATTAAATAGATCTTTGAAATCATATGTACGTATATTTATTTTACACATTTAATGTCTTTAAGTACATTAACCAATTGATAACTGTTTTTTATACAATGTTTATTATCTGTTTCTGTTGTTAGATCATAAATTTGATTCAGAATTTTGAATAAAATATTGTTAGCAAAATTATTATATGTATTACATACAATTGTAACTGTTCTGAATTTAAGTGGTGTCTTATGAAATTTAGGAATGAACGCTAAATATGGATAGTTAAAGTAAGTAGGAATTAAACTTAGTAGTTTATAATAAGCAATAATTTTACGATTGTTAACAATAATATCATCATTAGTTTTTTGGAAAGACTTATTTGATGAGATACAATATGTATGGAGACGGTGATAATAGGATTTGCATATGATTGCATAATTATTAGGAGATTTGTCAATATATGTGATTACATAGTCTTTTTGAATATTTTTAACTTGTTGGAAAATGTGTTTGGTATTGACTTTAACAAGATTAGATACATTTGCCCTAAGAGCATCAGTAACATTTCAATTACCAAAATTTTCCATTGATTAAAATATGCAATAGGTTTATTGTAATAAATAGAAATTTTATATCTAAACAAATCAATATCAAATGCAAATTGCTTTATAATTGTAGTTATATTAAGTTTTGATGGAAGTCTATATTTAGACCCATATCCCATTAATTTTCTTAATGTAAAATCTTTAACTATATTAAGATTACCAGTGATTATATGACCATGATCTTTATTAAGGTATTGCTGTAGTGCAGGGTTGTTGCAGTTACAAGGGAAAGTACTTGTAGCAGATGTATCTTTTGAGAAAGAATTATAACTAAAAATCTTTCTAACTAATTGTTAGTTGTGAACGCACAATTTTGTCACATCTGCGAATCGGCATTTGCACGTGGCAATATCTCCCATTTTTAAACTTAATTTTAACCTTTTTCGTAATTTCCCTTTAATATTTTATAGTTTCAACATTTCCATTATTCGGCATTTATTATTCCCTGTAATTTGACACATCCCTTTTAATCCTACGGCGATTCCTTCAATTTTCGATCTACCGTTCATTAGATCGCCAATTTTATTCTATTTTCAAGTCGCTTCTACTTGCAATTCATTTCGGGCGCCATTACCGGCTGCCACGGGAGAGAAAGATCCTCCTTCTCTCATGTGCCGTTCAGAGCGTTCCGCTTTCTCTCGTTTATCGCTCTTTTGGCGTTCTGCACTGACATGCTCTTTGGCATTGTGCCTACACTGCTTATCTGCTCCGCGTGCACTGATTGGCCATGGTCGCAGGTCGACTCGCCAATCTGGTGTGCATTTGGGCTTATTGGAATTCACCAGGCAGATTTTCAGTCAGTATTGCCTGAGACAGCGAACGTGTTACATCGCGAAAATGTTTAACGAGTTTGCCCTGGCACATGGATCTGCCGTTTGCCGCTTTTCTTTACGATCTCTCGTTTGGGGATTCCGAGCGAATGGAAACTTCCGAACCATCTACCAACACTCCCAACCTTAGCTCCAAAATGCATTTTAAATAAAAGAAAGCTTCCTTTCACAAGAATGAGTTTCGTCTATTTGTGCCTCTTCCTTTTTACAGCAGCATGCGCACGTCCAGGATGAAGTTTGATAAAGCATTAAAATCAGCACCGTCCCTGGTAAGCTTTTTCAATATATTTCTTCTCTGTGCAAGACAAAAGCAGGATGATGAAATTGTATTATTTCGATGAAAACAAAAGCGAACTTCGCATGTGTTATGGACACTTCGCAAAGCACGTGGATGTCAGGGTTAGCCCTTGCACGTGTTACAGCAAAAGTATACTGATCTACAACATAAAGACTCCGAAATTTCAAAAGACTTTCATTATACTCTTTACACACACATTAAAAATCAATAGGAAACAATTGTAGAAAGGTAGAACATGATGGCATACACTTTTAAATACCTAAAACTTCTCTAAAAAAAAATTTCAAAAATACATTTGAACAGTCTTGGGATCCAAAGAAATAGATTGTGTTGTCCATCGGGATCTTGAATTAGTGATGGCTAAAAAGACTCAGGAACAATAAATGTTCAACTTTTATGTCAATAAATGTCTCAAAAGGTTCTGTATATTGATAAAAGTAAAAACATAAAAGTTTTTAAAAAAACTTGATATGGCTTCTATTCAGGCTCATTCATATAGCAAGTTAACATCCATCATCATTAGCACCGAGCATGCGACCATTGCGATACTGAGGTATACACCATTAGACACTTCTTGAAAAAGGCACAAACATTCCTCAAATACTGCAGATGACGAACTTATATGAAAAACTTGACAAATATGAAGATTCTCACAGAACATCTCAAATTGTAGAAGCACCGTTAATTGAAGCACAAAAAAATGAATCACTTTCCAGAAATTGAACTTAAGCTTAGCTTGAAAAATATGAACACGTAAAATATTTCAAGAATATGCAGATTCACAATATGTTGAACAACTTTCCAAGAAATTGGTATGCATCCAGACAACTTCTATTATAGATGACACTTATTTCACTTCTTGAACCTTTTTTAATTCAACTACTTTTACTTAATTCAAGCAGGAAAATATAGTAGATATGCCATGAGGTCAAAAAAAATTCTCAAACTATTTACTTTATCAAAAACTTTCAATTTACTTAAAAAAATTTTTCAAATATACCATATAAACTTTCTATTACTTAAAAAAAAGAAAAAAAAAATTATCAGACATATTCAATTTATAAACTTAAAACTTGATCCCCCCCCCCCCCCCCCCATTGCAAAGCATCGCTAACTAGCTAATGGGGTTAGCGTTCACCACCATAATGCCGTACCCCTAAGGGTTAACTACGGTAATTACAAAATAAAACAGAATATATATATTTAAAAAAAAATTTCAGAAAATCACACAAATTACGATTTATTTAACTACTGTAAAGAAAAACCGATTTTTTCAATTTTTAAATTAAAGTTTCTATTATATTTTAAACTATTAACACAGTTAGGGATGAGCCCATAACTGTGATGTCATTAAATTAACGACAAGGATTTAGATTAGCAGAGTTTAAAATAATACACAATGAAAGCTAAAGCTAAAAGTCCTGATTCAGTGTTAAATAGTTATGAAAAAGATAAGAAACGTATGGTGGCGAAATGAAAACAAATTAAGTTTAAAACAAACTAAACGTTTATTAAATAAAATATAAAACAATATGATTAAATATATTTCCAGCAGTAAACAAATCTTTATATTCTATTACGTGCATTATGCTATCAAATTATACATATCTAGAAAAACATATTTAACAATGATAAAAGTAAAACTGACCTCACAACACATGAAGAAATAAAAGAAATCAATGAGTGACTGTCATTCCCCAAAAAATTCCGTGTTGTCTAGATATATCCATGAACTGCCGACGAACTAAATTGAACTACTATGATTCAAATATATTCATGCTGAATAACACCGGGAAAACATTTCTTTATAGATGAAATCACATTACTGAAGAATATCAAAAGAACACTTAAAATGGATGCAGTAAAACCATCGATAAATAAATTAACTTTAAGCTTCACTTTAACAATCTCCATTGATGACTCACAACTTGGCATTTCCTTATTGACAAGATAAAACAGAGTCCATACTTTAAATTAGAGTCGAAGTTAAATACTATCGAACTCCTATAAATAAACTTGTAAATGGCTAACGCAAATTAAAGTAGAAGCAAGTAAAAGTTTAATTAATTGAACATAAACAGAATCTTAACAAGTTGGAAATTGCTCGTCAAACGTGGCAAATGAGGTGCGTTCGTACTATAACTAGTTTTATAATTATTTTTTGCACCCCATATTGTACTGAATGTATACTTTTTTGCACTTCATAAAGCGCATAGTCTGATACATCATTAAAATGCACTTCCAATAATTTTTTCCCATTCCCCGTAATGTAACGGAACACTTTTGACTGTCCCTGTAATTAAACTATACATCCGATTTTCCTAAAATTTGAAATAGCTCAACAAAACTTTGCAACAATTATATCTTTAAAATTTCAGACCATTCGGAAGGCTGTAATATCATTAAAATGCACTTGCAATAATTTTTCCCATTCCCCGTAATGTAACGGAACACTTTCGACTGTCCCTGTAATTAAACTATACATCCGATTTTCCTAAAATTTGAAATAGCTCAACAAAACTTTGCAACAATTATATCTTTAAAATTTCAGACCATTCGGAAGGCTGTAATATCATTAAAATGCACTTGCAATAATTTTTCCCATTGGCCGTAATATAAAGAAAAACTTTTGACTGTCCCTGTAATTAAACTATGCATCCGATTTTCCTAAAATTTGAAATGGCTCGACAAAATTTTGCAACAGTTATATCTTTAAAATTTCAGATCATTCGGAAGGCTCTAATATCATTAAAATGCACTTGCAATAATTTTTCCCATTGGCCGTAATGTAAAGAAAAACTTTTGACTGTCCCTGTAATTAAACTATACATCCGATTTTCCTAAAATTTGAAATGGCTCGACAAAATTTTGCAACAGTTATATCTTTAAAATTTCAGATCATTCGGAAGGCTCTAATATCATTAAAATGCACTTTCAATAATTTTTCCCATTGGCCGTAATGTAAAGAAAAACTTTTGACTGTCCCTGTAATTAAACTATACATCCGATTTTCATAAAATTTGAAATGGCTCGACAAAATTTTGCAACAACCATATATTTGAAATTTCAGACCATTCGGTTGGGTAGTTTTTGCTCTGTTACATGCGGACAGACGGACGGACGGACGGACGGACAGACGGACGGACGGACGGACTGAACGACGACTATAGGTGCTACGTATTTATATAATTACGAACGCACCTAAAAAGACATCTTCTGCCATCGTAACACACTCTCGAAAACTCCGTAGAAACACACTATTAGTAGAGAAAGAAGAGGAGGTGAGGAGAAAAGAAAATGAATCTGTATTTATATCAGCCGGGCGTTCAAATAACATCTCATTACACAATTCAAGGAGCAGCAGCAGACGAAACCATGACGAAAGATCGTACAGCCGATGTGCCGTAGACTCAAACAAACGATGCCATTTGGCGGCAGTCGTGGAACTATTTTCGTGGCAGTCATTCGAACGAAATGCGTGCTCCTGATTGCATGGAGGCTGATAGCTGAAAAACGAAAGTACGTCCGGCAAAGAAAGTAAACAGCGTAAAGGAATTTAAAGACAGGATAACAAAAGTGGATAAAAGGTAAGTAAAGAAATGATTGACTTTATATTATAAATAAAAAATATTTAAAGAGTGTTAATAAAGAAATATAGTGAAATGTAGAGGAGATATTTTAGGACAGCGTCAAGACAGGAAATAAGGTATTTACACTTATCAATAATGACACTATACGACTTTTCTTCAATTGTGACAATATGTGACATGACACTAATGGAATTGGATATTTAAATGTTCTAGATAATTGAATATTATGAATAGGAAATTTACATTTTTTCTCATTTATAATAGAATTAATATTATTGAATATTTGATTTGTATAAGTAATTAACATTTGTGTATTTGTATTTTTAAGTTAAGGTTTTTCCTTCTATATATAAAAAAAAGTAATGCTTTGGAAATAGACCAATGAAAATCTGCATAGATACCGCGAAAAGGCCAGAGATCAGAGCTTGGTCAGGGCTTTCGGACGCTATAAGGCGGGTTATCAAGGGAGTGGAACCTGCCACTGTTGCCAAAAGTTGCCAAGTTAGTCGCCAACTTGGTGATATATCGCCAAATTTGGCGACCGAAATGAGACGTCAAAAGTGATGCCAACTTGGCGCTATTTCCAGTATTTCGCCAGTTTTACATAGACTCCCATTGAAATCCAATAGGTTTTACTTACTTGCAGAAAATCAACAAATTGAGATATTTCAATGCAACAAAAACTAATACATATTAGCTTATGAATAGAGCTTAATTGAACTATTTACATTATTTTGAAGCACAAATACTAACTATTTACTATATTCGTAACACTATACATATAATTTTACACATATATGTTGGCGGAAAAAAGACGGCGAAGTGAACATTTCAGAGGAGAGGAGATTTATATGATAAGATTATTTACTGTAACTACAAATTATTGAATGCATAGAAAATAAGGGATCGCGAACCGATCCAGAATCGAAACGAGAAACAATTACGTCTGGGGTTGGCTAGAAAATAGGGATTGCTTCACGATACTGAATGTAATCGCGAAGTGATACTTGGGAATGGGGGGTTGGTGAGCGTAGCGAGCAAGGGGGCAGAGCCCCCTAGTTTTGAAAATTAATGTTGAATTGATTTACTCATGTCATAATAAGATCAAAAAATATATCTGAGAAATGTATCGAGAAATTTTTACCAAGAAATATATTTAAACATTGTGCAAGCTTTTTCTTTTTTATTGCGAAGATATATTTACGAACTAATTTCCAATTGTAATCAATTAAATATTTATTATGTAGGTTATTTAATTGTTTAATTATAGTATTTATAGAGATAATTATTGAAGAAGAACATCTACCATATTATTACGTGTTGTTTGGCGATTTAAATTATGATTTAATGTAGGATAAATTGGATTATAGTCAGTAATATTGTTAATGGATGAAAAAACTTTAATATTCCTATTGAATACTTCAGTATTAAGTCCATATGGATAAACTGTATTAAAATACTGCATGACTGAAGACTCCAGAAATAAACGTTCTGATATGTTTTTTTGAATTTGTAAGATTGATGTTGTAGTATTTTATATATATCAAAATCGCCTGAGTACTTTATGAGATAATGGGATTTTTACCTGAAAAGTACGATTTTCAGGAGATAAAAAAAACACAGATATTCACAATTCCCGCTCTTTGCGAATGACAGATTGAGTTTTCTGATTACGTTTCGACAGAACAGACATTGGTAGTGTTGATAGTCAGTCAAATGTTTGTACACCTTTTTAAAATCTTATTGTTCAATCAAATGATGCCAACTTTTTGTATTTTGTTTTGTGTTGAACTGTGACTTGTATTTTTTGAACTTGCACTTTGTGTTACAAAATGGACAAAGCCGAAAAGTGTAAACTAGGGGGCTCCGCCCCCTAGTTTTGTAAATTAATGTTGAATTGATTTACTCTTGTCGTAATAAGATCAAAAAATATATCTGAGAAATGTATCGAGAAATTTTTACCAAGAAATATATTTAAACATTGTGCAAGCTTTTTCTTTTTTATTGTGAAGATATATTTACGAACTAATTTCCAATTGTAATCAATTGAATATTTATTATGTAGGTTATTTAATTGTTTAATTATAGTATTTATAGAGATAATTATTGAAGAAGAACATCTACCACATTATTACATGTTGTTTGGCGATTTAAATTATGATTTAATGTAGGATAAATTGGATTATAGTCAGTAATATTGTTAATGGATGAAAAAACTTTAATATTCCTATTGAATACTTCAGTATTAAGTCCATATGGATAAACTGTATTAAAATCTGAATGAATGAAGACTCCAGAAATAAACGTTCTGATATGTTTTTTTGAATTTGTAAGATTGATGTTGTAGTATTTTATATATATCAAAATCGCCTGAGTACTTTATGAGATAATGGGATTTTTACCTGAAAAGTACGATTTTCAGGAGATCCAAAAAACACAGATATTCACAATTCCCGCTCTTTGCGAATGACAGATTGAGTTTTCTGATTACGTTTCGACAGAACAGACATTGGTAGTGTTGATAGTCAGTCAAATGTTTGTACACTTTTTTAAAATCTTATTGTTCAATCAAATGATGCCAACTTTTTGTATTTTGTTTTGTGTTGAACTGTGACTTGTATTTTTTGAACTTGCACTTTGTGTTACAAAATGGACAAAGCCGAAAAGTGTAAAACAAGAATGAGTGCAATCATAGAGGAAAAATACGAGCTTTAAGACCTGTTTTCTTGGAAACTACTAGACCGATTGTGATGAAATTTTGAATCCCTATTCAATGGATAATGCTCCAGACTTATGGCAGACAGATTTTTTTTCCTGCAATTAAAACTTCTTATTTAATAGCAATGGTAATTTTTCAGAATTTTTTTTTCTGAAACTAATTAAAAAATTTTTAACCTGTCTGCCACATGATGATCTTATATTTATACTCTACAAACAAAAAATTTTTGATCAAAATCGTTCAAATACTTTAGGAGTTAATGGGGTTTTTAGTTGAAAAGTACAATTTTTAGAAAAGCTACAAAACTTAGACACTTCTAACTTGTGTGTAGTACTTGCACAGTTTTATCAAACACATGAATTAAAGTATATACAAACACTTGGATAAAGTTTAGTTACATATCATAAATGAGTATAAAATGCTAGAGTAAAATTAATGTGAGTGGGCGTGGTGTCCCACTCGTGTCTTCCCTTAATGTGAGTAGGTGTGGTGTCCCAGTCTTGTCTTCCCTTGAATTTTTACAGTTATTTCTAAAGTTCAAGGGGAAAAAAAAAACTTGGCATACCGATGGATCCAGGAAAGTTCAAAGAATTTTTTAAGTCAATAAAAAAAATATCAATTTTTTCAAAGAATTTCACTCATTTCTCCCCTTAATATTTATAAACAGCAAAAATTGATTTGCAATAAAATATAAACTAAATATTAATGCATCTAAGAAAATATCAAATCAATTGTTAACAGAGTTGCACACTAGCAAGCAATTACAAAGTAAAGTGCATTTCTTCAAATCTAACAAGGTATAACAGTGATCAGTAAATAAAAAAGCACAGCATAACAGCACCTCCCGTTGAGTATTAAAATTAGATTAACTGCTGATTTGATGTAGTTAATTATTAATCTCAAACATAAATTTAGTTCCTTTGTACTACCCAATAAAAGCTGAAATAAGCTATATGTTCATCGGAAAAAGCATAGTATGGCAATATTAGGGTTAGCAGAGCTCCAGCCTAGACATCCCTGTTTCGATTCCTGGCCCAAACTCTCCCCCCCCCCCCCCCACTTGGAAATTTACAACTGATATGATTTATTTACCAATTGAATAATTGTATTAAAAATTAATATAATAAAGATAGAGGTTTGTCTATGTGTCTTTGTGCTGACGAGATTGCTACGCATAGAGCTATAAGATTTGGCAGGAAGGTAGCTGTATGTCTAAAGTTATGCACATTGAATCAAATTTTTGGACTCTTTAAAGTAGTTTTTTTTAATGTAATTTTTAGCCTTTTTCCGTGTTTTATGGCAATTTTTCTAAATTTTTAAAAAGGAATCTTATTTAAAATTTTTAGCAGAATGTAGTAAATTTTGTCCTCTTTACAATAAAGTTTATTTGGAATTTGTACACAGTGATTTTTAAATTTTTTGCAATTATTACAGTGTTTAGCATTTGTTGACATTTATAAAAATAATTAGATTTCAAACTTTTAACTCTAATGTAGTAAATTTTGTCTTTCCACCAGTGACCCGGAGCCGAACAATTTTTGATGCTCCAGCTCCGCTCTTAGAGAAAATACCATGGCTCCAGCTCCGGCTCCAACTCCGACTTCGCGCTTTTAAATTGCAGATTTTAATTTACACGTTTAATTTTTTGCTCACAAATACTTTCTATCTTCATTAAAGATCTGACAAAATGCATTTTTCTTCTCATCAAACTTGAAATGCTTGTTCAGAAAATATGACATCTTTTAGCTTTTGCTTTTAAAATAGAAAGTTTGGTAGAATTTTAAACACAAAAATCTTAAATTTCTTCTACACTTTTCAGACAGCCAAAATTGTACGACTACACATGTAAACAACAGGCGGCCATATTTGTTTTCAAATAGTGTTGTCACTTAGTTCAAGTAGAAAGTAAAGTAGTGTTGCCATTTTTTGAGTTTTCCTTCCCTAATAATAATAATAATAATAAAAACCTAAAAAATGATATAATTAAAATACTGAATAATGATGTAATTAAAATATTTTAAGCCTAGAAATTTAAAAGACTGAAAAAAAAAAAAGATTTAAAAGAATATTAAAAAAATCCCTGCTGGCCCGGCCTACAGGCAGAGGTAGATTTCGAAGTTAAGTATACTAATTTCACCAACAAAAACTAAATCATTATTAGATATAAATCCACTTTAACCACTTCACCGGCTGCCCCGAGATAAGTCGGGAGTAAAATCACTGTTTCCCCATACCTGTCGCCGGTGAAGTGGTTAACAGTTTTATCTGTCTGCTTTTGACAAGTTTTTATTTCCTTTTTATAAAATAGCTGGTTTTATCAGAATCATGTTAAGGCGATATTAAAAAAAATATTTTTCCATGCTCAACAACTCTAAATTTTCTGGCACATTTTCAGATTCCTTTTTAATAATAATAAAAAAAAATATATATATGAAACATGCTGACGTGATTTTTGAAAAGATTTATAAGCGACCTGTGTTTTTATTTTTCTTTCAATTAATTAAAACTTGATTAATAAACAATTATTTTCTCAGTAGGGCAATATTTTTCGTTTCTAACACAATCGCTTCGGGAAATTCTGTTCAAAATGCCCACTTTGACATCATTATTTGAAATATATTCTGCCTCTATCAAAAAATCTATCATTACTGTACATTATATAGTTTCTGAATAAGAGAATCTAGCAACTGGATGCGTTTGAGAGCAAAAATGAATTTAAAAATGAGTAAGAAAATAGACAGTTTGGATTTGAATGCACTCTTAATAAGATGATTTTTTTCTGCAACCGCTATGTATTTTTAATTTGTTTTTGCTGTAAGAATTTTCCCTGTCAAAACTTGTCTATATAAATGTTGAAGACAATATTAAGAAGATATATGATAAATTCATGGAGATTTTATATCTTGTGAATTGACGGAGTTATGAAAATTTTTCTTCTTCAACCCCCCTTTTTTGTTTTCATTATTAATTTTTTTTTCGGTACAAATTGGTCCTATCAAAAACTTCTGAATATAAAAGTTGTAGATAATATTAAGGAGATGTATAATAAAATTAATTGGATTTGATATCTTGAGAATTGACGAAGTAAGGAATTTTTTTCTCCCAAAAACCCTATTTTTTGGGCCCTTTGAACCTATTTTTAATTTTATCAAAAATCTGTAATGCATGAATTTTTGGCGCTATTTTTAGAAGTAATAAAAACTTTAAACTGATTTGATATGTACAAAAATTAAGAAGTTGTGGTTTTTTTTTTTTCGGTTTTCACAAAACCCCTCCCTATTTCCATCCCCTTTGTCCGCTTTTGCCCATTAACGAACTTGACAGACATTTTATGTCCCTTGATTTTATGTATCAGTTTGGAAGAGATTTGTGCAGAATTGTGGAAGTTATCGTGTCCAGAAGAAAGTGATAACACAATTGCTTCGGGAAATTCCATTCAAAATGCCCACTTTGACATCATATTTTGAAATATATTCTGCCTCTATCAAAAAATCGATCATTGCGATACATTATATAGTTTCTGAATAAGCGAACCTACCAATTAAATGCGTTTGAGAGCAAAAATGAATTTAAAAATGAGTCAGAAAATAAGCAGTTTGGATTTGAGTGCATCCTTAATTCAATGATTTTTCCAACACAATCCGCTTCGGGAAATTTGGTTCAAAATGCCCATTTTAACAGCATTTTTAAAAATATATTCTGCCTCTATCAAGAAATTGACCATTACGGTACATTATATAGTTTCTAGGTAAGAAAACGTACCAATTGGAAGCCTTTGAGAGCAAAAATGAATTGTAAATGAGTCAGAAAATAAGCAGTTTGGATTTGAATACACCCTTACTTAGATGATTTTTTTCTTCAACCGCTATGTATTTTTAATTTCTTTTTGCTGTAAGAATTGGTCCTATCCAAAACTTGTCTACATAGATGTTGTAGACAATATTAAGAAGATATATGATAAATTCATGGGGATTTTATATCTTTTGAATTGACGGAGTTATGGATTTTTTACTTCTTCAAACCCCCTTTTTGTTTTCGTTTTTAATTTATTTTGCGGTACAAATTAGTCCTATCAAAAACTTGTGAATATAAAAGTTGTAGATAATATTAAGGAGATTTATAATAAAATTAATTGGAATTGATATCTTGAGAATTGACGAAGTTATGAATTTTTTTCTCCCAAAAACCCTATTTTTTGTGCCCCTTGAGCCCATTTTTAACTTTATCAAAAATCTGTGATACATAAAATTTTGGCCCTATTTTTCGAAGTAATAAAAACTTTAAACTGATTTGATATGTACAAAAATTAAGAAGTTATGGGGGGTTTTCGGTTTTCACAAAACCCTATTTCCATCCCCTTGGTCTGATTTTGCCCATTAACGAACTTGACCGAGATTTTATGTATCAGTTTGAAAGAGATTTGTGTAGAATTACGAAAGTTATCGTGTCCAGAAGAAAGTGATATATATAGATAGACAGATAGATAGATAGATAAAGTTTTTTACTGAGGGTGGTTTTTGGGTTCTAGGGGTCATGATCGGTGTAGATCTGCAAAAATTTTTCAGAAATTCCAGCATAGGAACGATCCCAATAGGTAGTATTTCATACGAAATCTACCTAAAACTAAAGGAGCCCTGGAGCTGGGGAAAATTTAGAGCTCCAGCTCCAGGAAAAACACAGCTCCGGAGCGCTCCGGCTCCGGGCTCCAGCTCCATGCTTTCCACAATTGCATCCTCCAGTTTGAATTGTTAGCGATAAAAAATCACATCTCACAAGGATTTTTTCCCTCATTTGTGAAAAAATTCCATATACAATGGTTTTAGCCCTACTATAGTACATTTTGACCTCTCTGATTTTCTGAATTTTTAGCGATTTTTATGCAACGACTTTTCACACTAGTAAATGGGATATAGTTTCAATTTTTTAGCCAATTTAGTAAATGTTGTACTCTTTTCAATAAAGCTTATTCGGAATTTGAACAGCAATTTTTGAATCTTTTATGTGATTTTTTGACATTTGTAAAAAGATTCCAGTTTCAATCCTTTCGCAGAATTTATCAAATTTTGTCATTTTTTACATAAAATTAACTTCTTTTAGCAACTTTTGAACTATTTTTCTTTTTTACATTTTGTGGCGATTTTTTGAAATTCGGTTTCAAACTTCTAGCTTAATGTAGTAAAATTTTGTCCTCTAACTTTTGAATTTTTAGTGATTTTTAATGAGATGCGTATTTTGAGATCTTTTCACATTGTGTGGCAATTTTTTGACATCCATGAAAGAATTCCTGTTACAATGTTTTAGCTTACTATAGTAAAACGCAATATTTGAACTTTTGTGATTTCTAGAGTTTTTTTAGTTTTGCTGCGATTTTTCCACATTAGTAAGCAACAGAAAAGGGACTAAGGAGACCATTTTTCAAAAAGGGGACTTTGGGGGGGGAACCAGTTGGGAACCCTGAAAATACAATGTTGAGTCTGACTTTAAATTTTTCAAGCCATCCACTGCTTGCAGAGAATCCTTCCAGATTCAATAATTTTGTGAAATCCAAAGCTTACTCCCGTAAACATTGTGCCACTTAAAAGAATTACTCTTCTGTGTCCTGTAATATGAAAACAATTTTATGAGAATTGTTTCGATGTCCGAGAAGGCATGTGTATTCATCCTTTTGCACTGTGGGTTGACACTTGACTTATATCTTTTAAAAATGTGTTTATTTTTCAGTACGGTAGATAGGGCATAGGGAGGGGTACCACATTTTTCAATATCATTTATCAAATTTACTTTTTGTTCTAAAGTAAGAATTTGTAATTTCCGCTTTGACATTTTAAAAGACCAAACTGAAAACTTATCACAGTGTGAAAACAATAAACACTAAAATGACAAGAATCAAAATTAGAGTAAATAATCACAACAAAAGCTCAATAGGATAAAAAAAAAAAAATCTTTCAATAAAAGCGTGGGAAATTTGACCAATTAGAATACACCTAGCCAACTGCTCTGTTTTGAAAATATCCATGTCGAGAAAACGGAATAAAAGAGAAATGAATGGGAGAGAGGGAACGATTGCCGCTGAAATTGCAAACTCTCCACACTGACCATGGTGGGAAGTGAAAATAGGAACTTCAAAGACGACGAAGGATTGCAGAAAAGTTTTATCTAACAAAGTGCCAGTATTTTTGAGCTATGGCTGAAAAATCAAGAAATTAGTCCAGTTACTGTTAATTCTCTGTTGGAAAAAAATTTACTTAAAAGATGTAGACTTTGACGGAATGAGAAAGTTTAATATTGAATTGTAATAAAGAGATTGGGACTTTGTGTAAGCTACAACTTAAACGAATATTCGACTTATCAAGAATTAATTGTATATTAAAAGTTTAAAAATCATACTATCATACACAAGGTATTTCAGAAAAAGTATTAGCAAAATTTAAAAAAAAATTACAAAGATATTTCAAAAACGCTTATATGTGCTAAACTACAATAGATGTGCGAATTGCTCTCCTCCAACTTCCAGATACGAATACATATGTGTATACTTAATTCAGCAACCAAGTTAGATTACTATAAGATCACTAGAGGGCACTGGACCCCTTATAAGCTATGCACACAAACCCCAGCTTCGACCACACAGGCTCTAAAAACACACTTATTTACACTGTTTTAAAACGATTACCTGATTATGAAAAACTGAGTACAGTAAACCCTCGATTTAACGGACTAATTGGGACTAAGAAGTGTCCGTTAAATCTAAAGTCTGTTAAATCGCAAAGTACTATTTATAATATTATTTTGTTATAATTATAGTACATATATATATTATTACGTACTTGTAATTACATATATTATTACAGTGTAAATTACATATATATATAATATATATATATATATATACCATATATACAGTGTATATACATGTATATATACAATATATACATACATAAATATATATTGTATATACATATATACTACTGTATATATATATATATATATATAAATAAACACAATACATTACTTTTAATAATACAATATTGGTAATGAAATACAAACAAATTAACACATATGCAACTTTTATAAGAATGAAACACTTTTTACACAGAAATAATAATTAATAAACAAGCAATAAACAAATGGAAAAAAATTACAATGCCCCCAAAACAACAGGCTTAGAACGAAAACCACGCTGCAGTGATAATCAAAGCGCGCGCTTTCTGCGTTTCGTGTTCTTTCCCTTTTTTTAAGGTTTCGTTCATTTGATCACGAGACATTGTGTCGCCACAGATATAATAAATATCTTTTTATTTTACCGAGAAATCGCTTTTTAAAAATAGTAAAAAGAAATGCTTTGTCGTTGTTCATTGCTTGATTTTTTACATATAAAAGCTTAAAAGAGGGTTGCGTGTTGATTCTCAAGTAGGGGAGAGGGAGGGGGGCAGTAATATTTATATTTTTATTTTTATTTTTTTCGAAGTGTGTTTCATCGCTTTAGAAGCTGTTTCATCATGGAGGCTTCCAGTAAATAATAGTGATAAATAAATATTTGGCATTTGTCAAATATAAAAATTTGAAATACGGCAATTGAATTTCAGGTTAGGGAGATGGGAATAATTTTAAATTAACGATTTTGATTTGTTAATTTAAGGATAAAGTGTCCTAAAAGGGATATTAAACGAAACCCTCTGTGCGATCTGCGATCACACTTAACCACTTGTTTTACTTTAATTTTTGTTTAACTTTCATTTATTTATTTATTTTTTTTTTTAAATTAGTCCGTTGAATCCGAAGTCCGTTGAACCGAGGTCCATTAAATCGAGGGTTTACTGTATTATCATCACAACCAGTGGTGAGTTTCTATAATTAAATTGCCATTTGTTTCCCTTTGACTGGAGGATTTTCCAGATCCCAAGGCCGCATCTGAGCTCAATTGAAAACTATCCTGTATAAAGTGGTTAAGATAAAAACCTTACTCTCAGATTTTTGTAATGATGCTAAAAGAAAATATTTTTAAAAATATTTTAAATATGATGCAATTTTGATTATTGCATCATATTTTTGATTATTTTGATTTCAATTATAATCATTAAATGATTTTCGCACATAATTTATTTCAAAGGGTTTTTATCTTTTTTTGATATTCACATGTAACTATATTTTTCAAATCTTGCAATAGTACGTAAAAAAACAACTGTTTCAAACTATAAATCTACTCTGATAAAAATTAAAAAATTCATTTTCTCTCAAACACATACGTGTGTATGCGTGCATTTCTTGATATTATTCTAAACTTCATTTTCGATGCCGATTTAGCCACTAACAAAAATTTACAATGTTGCACCTGGTTTAAAAAAACTAAAGTGTCTTGCACTTGGGCTACTAACATATGGATTACTTAAATTTCCACTAGGGCATTTTTAGAGGGACACAGTATATGGAAAGGTAATACATATGACAAAACTAAACATTTCTGATATGTTAACAGATGTTAATCATCCAGGTGACTGCACTGATCAAGTCACATTTGGGACAACAAAAAAGTCCTCCTAAGGTTGCAGGCATGGGCAGGTTTAGCAGCTGTGGTGTCCTGACCTCGCTTCTAATGAAACAAATTTTAATGAAAGATTTTGTAAATTTTTTGCCCTACAGTTTTTAAAGCCTGAGGCAGTGATCATGTCTCGCTTCCCCTCTAAAGCCAGGTGACAGGCTGCATGTATCCCCATTCATGCTCACGATAGATTACAAAAATGAAAAATTATGATGAAAAAGAAATGGCAGTAAATATAATTTAATTTATAATAGAAACCTCTTAATGACATTATTAAAAATAATGATTTCAGAAATTATAAACAAGATTGACCCCCCCTACCCCGCCCCCCCCTCCAAAAGTTCCTTTAAAAAATTTACTGACTAGTTAACAGCTCTTAAATTTTAAAGAAGTATATTTTTCTTACTTTTACTTCACAAAAAAACTCAACACCTACCTTCTGTTTCAGTGATATCTACAACTCTTTTTACATGGGACAATGGAATTAAATCTATATGTTTGAATGACTTAGACTGATGCTTTAATGTGCCTGATAAACTGGTAACACTAGGGCTTTTAAGAGTGTGATTAGATGCTTTACTTCTCTTTTTGCATATCTAACAAGGAAAAAAATATATTAAGCAAACACATTAAAATATACAAAATATTGTATGATACATTAATTTGAAGAAATAACAAGTCACAAGATAATTAGTATGATAAAAATATTAAAAAAGATTTTGTGCATTAGGATTAGATTACTCATTTATTTTCTGCAAAATAGGACAGAAAGAAATATATCTGTAATAATATGACAATAAGATTTATCTACCTGTAATCTCCCTTCTCCAGTATACAAAAATAATGTAGGATATTGTTCATAAAAGGGTACCAGAATGCATAATTAATAAAATACTTAGAGTACAAAGAAAAAAGTTATGGAAAAAAAAAAAAAAACACTTACTTCTAGAACGTCTGTAAACAGAAACATGGTAAGAGTACAGCCTTTTTTTGTTAAAATATCTGTTGCTTCTAACATGTCAGCTTTTAAAACTAAATTTCTATGAGATGACAGCAATTGTGGCTAGGAAAAAAAATTTGAATAAATGTACAATTGTCAGAACGTAATGAATTTGGAAGGGGAAGGGGGGCAGCCAATTATCAGCATTGCATGAAACTACAAAGAAATTCATAATTTGAGGGGAAATATCGATCACCCGCAAGAAAAGTGACACATCTCGACAAAAGTAAATTTCACAGGTGAGGCAAAAGAAGATTTGGATGTTTTTACTGTAAGATTAAATTATTAGCATTTAGCTCTGCATGCAGCACTAAAAATGCGCATAAAACCCTTAACAATGAAAATGTAGATGACGATTGGAGGGTTGAGTCATTTTAATTCTCCACACAATCAATCTCCCTTCTGTGGTCAAGAATGGACATATAGCATAATAAAGTGATTTTCCAAATAACTATACTTATGAAACTTTTAATGTAGCAAGACAAACCTATGACACAGCTATTAGTGGAATAAAATGCAAAATGAATTTTTATGAGAAGTGTCACTTTTCTTGCAGATGAGCGATATGTAAATATTACAAAGAATTTGTTTAAAAAATACTTACTGGGCAATTTTCTATGTCATTAATCAAGTCGAACATTGCAACTTGTCCTTCAGTTTTTCTTTTATCTTCATTGATATGCCTAAAAGAATGCGTATTTCACATAAAATTTTCATTAAGGAAATATGAGTAAGCATTAGGGTACATTTAAAACTTGTCACAAAAATTTCAAAATAAACTGAAATTAACAAATACCAAATTTCTAAAGTTCTTCACAATACAATGAAAATTTTCAGAAAAGCAACATTAAAATCTTTTATTAGGAAACAACCAAATAAAAGAACTTTAAGAAAATAGCTCATTTGCTAGAATGAAAGGAAAAGTGCTTCAGTTATTCATACTAGTTAATTATAAAATATCTTGACAAATAATTGAACATTACATTTTATTAGGGAGAACTGATACTAATTTAAACAAAACTTGTTTTACTGCAAGGTCAAGGTGTAAATTAAAAGTCACTTTTTGATTCCATACCTATAATTTTAATTTTGAATACATTTTATAGTAACACTGCAAATAAAATTGAAGACAAAAGAAACTGTAGTAAAAATATGAAATATTAATACATTTTTCAAACTAAAAGTTCAAGTTTTGTCTTTTTTATTTATTATTATTAATCAAAAACTGCAATATGTATTTACAAACATTCAACAAAACAGGTTCTCCCATGTTAACCTATGGTAAAATTTAATTATGCAATTATGCACTACTTAATTACAATAATCAAAATTTAAGTTTTGTAATCAGGGAGGTTAAATCCCCTTAACAAAAGTAATTGTCAACAGAGTTTAGAGAATATTTAAATCTTTCTGAGCATGGAACTGTCCCCATAAAGTAATAATCTGTAGCAATACAAATATTTTAAGAATTCTTTGCCCTTTTATTTCGAGTTCTAATAAAAGATGTAACAATTCATTGCTATAACAAAGAACAGGGATTTCAACGAACATGTTCCAAAATGTTTCTTTGAAAATTCACTGAATGTACAAGAATTTTAAGAAACTCAGGAATTTAAGATACTGGGATTCAACTGCATACATTTCTGTTTTGTAATTAAAATAATTTTACATAGCTAACCATAACTGAATATTCTTTTAGATAAATAAAATGTGGGCTTATTTTTTAGCCCCTGGTATGCTATTTCTTTCTCCCAGCTTATTTTGTGTAGTCTCCAAAAAATAACATTATGCTGTATAAGTCAGCCATAAAACAAAGCAAATGTACAAAGTAAATGTCATTGTACGATTAAATACTCTATAGCAATTTTTTTAACTTCTAAGAATCGCACATTTTCAATTTTTATATGGTCGTATTAGGGAAAAAAAGTACTTTTAAATGCAATTTGTTTGAAAACTATCTCCATTTGCTTAATGTTGGAAACAGAAGTACTCCATTTCTGTAGAAAGTAAAGGAAAAATAGTTAAAAAAAATAGCAATTATATCTTTTTGTTGCCATTTTCCCATAAAAACTGAAAAAAATGTACTTAAAATACATGGTATTTTGAAAAAAAAAATATATAAATGAATGATTTCTAATAAAACATGGAGCTATTATAAACTAAATTTAATTTTAAGTATCTATATTAATATTACAAACAAGTGGATTTTTTTGTTGAGTTTCTTCCTGATTTCTTTTTATTGGATTTGTATATTATTCTGAGATAGTGACGTCCTATGCATGTTTTATCGTAGATGTTGTTTATGACTGGATCGTAAATGAGGAATTCTTCAGTGGATGCGGATGACGTGTTATATAAAATGAAATCGCATGTTTTAAGTCTTAAAACTGAACTACAGTAGGGTCCCGCTTAAACATGTTTCCGTTTAACAGACTTATTTTCTTCTGATGGACTGATGGCTTCTATTATTATGAAACAGCCATTATAAATGAAGTGTTAGGTGAAGATGAAAGAGCAGTCGTAAAAAGTTAGAACTCTAATTTTCTGTTCAGAATGGGGGGGGGGGAAATAACCACCCCCCCCCCCCTCAAAAAAAATTTATCGCCATTTTTTTCCCTCTGTAATAGAAGCCATCAGTCCATCAGAAGAAAATGATCCATTCCAAAGGTGTAAGTTTGATTGAAAAAAAACTATGAACTAATTAATGAATTCAGTGAAAATTTATATTTCATCTCCTTAGTTGGCGCCGATTTGTGTAAATCCAGTTTATCAGAGTCTTTTGCTTATCTGAGGTGAGCTTGGTCCATATATTAACTTGGATAATCGAGACTCTACTATATATATATACATATATTTTTTTTTCATTGGGGGCGACACTGAATTCTGAAAAAGCAGAATTCCTGTTCTATAGTTTATTTTTTTGCCCCCCACCCCTCAAATATTTTCCCAATTAAATTTTTAGTTAATCCTTAATCATGTTTACACGAAAATTGAGTGTAAGAAAAGAGAGCAAAGCATTAGCCAATCAGTTCATACAGCTAAAGAGGAGAGAAATATCTTCTAAGAATACTTTTATGTTATATTTTGGATAAAATTGGTATAAATAAAAATTTATACCACTTGATAATGTATTTTGCTTTTTCTAAAAAAATCATTTTTTTCTTTTATTGCATCACTTTTAAACAGGGTTGGAATGAGCAGTTGTATATAGTAGTAGTTGCAGAAGTATATATTCAAAAAGCAGATAAAAATATATTTATTAAAAAAAATTGCAATAGAAACTAAAATCAAATTTATTGAAAAATTCACACAATGGAAGAGCATAGAAGAAAAAAGAAATAATGAAACTTTTGATCACATGGAATTGCCTTGACTTGAACAAGCCATTTTTCATATACATAGTAGAAAATAGGTATTAAAGCTAAAATACACTGTTGCAGAATTTTCCAAGTATTGTTTTTTCCTTTTATGGAGAGAGATTATTACGAGATTTCCACAATTTAACTTTTTCCTTTTATTCAATGATTTCAATTTCATTTTTGAGATTATTTATATTGTCTGGCAGAAAATTTCACATTTTTAAGAATGAGTTATATCAAGGTCTTTATAACAAAGAAATATCGTATTGCCTCATAAAATGTGAAAAAAAGTTAAATATATTTTTTTCTATTATCAGAAGTGGAATGTTTTGCTTAATGCATTTATTCTTCTTTTAATGTTACGTGAATGACGTTATGGGTAACAGCTAGTACATATATGCATATAATCGGTTTATAATGGTTTTATATGCATATACATACATGTTTGTTAGAAACGTGTTTCTACATACATATAATTAACACATTGGCCGACACTTGCGTCTATAGCCATTGTTGCGAAATACGCAGCATTCCTTTCCCTCCCCTAAACAATTTTCTGATTGCGCAATTGAGAAACCTTTTTTTTATTACATGCCAGCGCAACACCCACGCACTGCAGAACTGAATTAGAAATAGAAGAAGAAGGTGCTTTTTAGGAGCGCCTCTGTTGTCCAAATGGGACATTAGAACTCAAATTTTAAGACTAAGAATGAGTGAATCATTTTAATGTAAATAGTAATTTTAATGTATCATATTTTAATTTGTGTGTCATTTATATAACCAAGAATATCATTTATTTATACAAGAAGGATACTTGTGGATTTAATTTGAGTGTTAGTCCTGATTACCACTAGAACAGAACCAGAAAACAGATGATCGCTCCCCGGAAATTTGGATTTAGAATACTAGTATTACAGGTAGGAGCATTTTTATTGACTGATTAAGTTAGAAGTAACAATTTAGTGGCATCCCTCGCCGTGATGCGGTCTGTGTGTCAGAATTGATGATTAATTAGAATCAATATAAGTTTATTTATCAAGACATTCTGCTTAAAGTATTAGAGTTAGAATATTTGACATAAATTAAAGAACTGTATTTGTTGTCAAGAATCATGACAAAGTTTAGTGATTGCGAAGAAAGAGAGGGCAGTCCTTCGTGAGAGTATTGATAAATTTATAAATAAAATTGAATCGATTTTGAAGGATTCCGATCCTGATCTCCTAGATTTGGAGGAAACTTTAGAGCAATTAAATATGGCAGAGATAGAACTGAATAGCGAGCAGATACAGATATTAAAAAATTAATTGAAGAAGTTCAATTGGACAATGAATTACAAAATGCTCAGGAATATCGTGAAAAAATTAATTCTTGGCGTTTTAGAGCCAATCAAAAGGTAAAAGAGTTAAATAAAAAGGAAACACGTAGCGATTCAAATTCTAAACAAGACTCCTTTTTAAAGAAAAGCATAAATATTAAATTACCGAAATTAAATATCGCGAAGTTTTCCGGAGACGTATCAGAATGGCTGACATTTTGGTGGGCATATGAAACAGCCATTCATAACAATGATACATTAGAACCAGTTGATAAATTCAACTATTTAAGATCCTTTTTGACTCCCAACCTGTTAAAAAGTATTGACGGATTTTCCGTAACATCAGATAACTATTTAAAAGCGGTACAGATTTTGAAGGGACGGTATGGAAATACGGGTTTGCTTATATCTGTACACACGAATAAACTTCTAAATATTTCTCCTCTAAGAGATTCAAACGATATCAGATCCTTTAGAAGAATTTACGATGAAATTCAAACAAATATTAGAAGTTTAGAATCCCTAAATGTTTCCTTGGAATCTTATGAAAGTCTGTTAAAACCGATATTATTTAAACTATTACCCAGAGATCTTGTGTTAGAATTTAATAAAACCCATGACGATGTTTTTAAAGTACAAGATATCATTTCATTTTTAAATAAACAATTAACATCCCGAGAAAAAATGTTTGCGTCAACGTCAAATGAAATGAATGATCGACCCACGCAAAGCAATTATATTACGCAACCACTTAAGAGAAATACTTTTCCCGCCCCTCGCGTCAATAAATTTGATTATCAGAATAGAAAATTACCAACAACGAGTGATTTATTAGTTCAGAGCGAAAATGAGACTACTTGTGGATTTTGTTTTGGTAGGCACCAGACAAATAAATGTTTTAGCACTCGTAATTTACCGTTTGAGAAAAGACTTGATTTATTGCGGAAAAGAAGTATGTGCGGACTTTGTTTAAAATTCGGTCACATACGGAAAAATTGTTTATCTAAAGAATTCTGTACTAATTGTCATGACAAGCATTAGAAAAAATTTGTAATAAATCAATAAATTTAAAACGGAAACCTCTAAATACAGAGAATAATGATGTTGATGTTACAAAACAGATGCTCTCAAATCATAATATCATTTCCAATGTTTATTTGCAGACATTGATAGTTGCAGTCCCTAATAATAATCAATCAACTGAATTTATTAGAGTAATTATAGATAGTGGGAGACATCATAGTTATATAACTCGTTATGCTGCCAATAAATTAAAATTAAGAAAGATAAAAACGGACATAATTAATCACGGACTTTTCGGAGGCATGGAAAGATAAAGTAAACATAATCGTTACGAATTTACGATTGGTAGTTTAGATAAAAATTTTCAATGCAAGATACAAGCTTTGGATGAAGAAAAAATCTGTACAGGAGTGAATTTATGTGGCGATAATAAATTGTTGAGAATCTTAGAAAAGAAAGGGGTGTTTTTGTCAGATGTACATAGAAACAATAGATTATGTTTGTATCAAAATAACCCCGAAGAAATACACATTTTACTTAGAGCTGATACAGCAGCGAAACTATTTACCGATAATATAAGATATTTCGCTGATCTGGGTTTAGCAGCTTTTGAAACGAAGTTAGGATGGACAATTATGGGGAAAATAGAGGGTAATCAAATTGGTTTCGAAAGTTCGTTATCAGTTCTATCACTGTCTTTGCTTACGACAAATGCTAATTTGTCTAATTTATGGCGATTAGACACCTTGGGTATAAGTAATGAAGATGACAAAACAAAAGAAGATTTGAGCGAAGAAACAAAAAAGCATTTTTTAGAAAATGTCAAACGCGATGAAAATGGTCGTTACGAAGTCGCATTACCGTGGACTGTGGTCAATTCCGTCTTAACAGATAATCGGTCATTAGCGGAAAAACATCTTTACAAGACCGAAAATAAACTTATCAAAACGAATAAAAGAAAGCAATATGAAGAAGTCTTTAATTTATGGGAAGATAGCCAGATTATAGAAGAAGTAGCCAATGAAAAGGAAGTTAAGATACATTATTTACCACATAGACCAGTAATTAAAGAAAACAGTGAAACAATGAAAATACGTCCCGTTTTTAATGCTTCGGCACACACTAGAGACTGTCCTTTGAATGAATGTCTCACCAAAGGTCCTAATTTAATTGAAATAATCCCTCGTACTTTAACCAGATTTCGGAAATACCGAATAGGAATTTCAGCCGATATCGAAGAGGCTTTTTTGCAAATTAAAATAAAAGAAAAAAACCGAGATTTTCTTAGATTTTTTTGGTTCGATTCCGATCGAAATTTGAAAATTTATAGATATTGTCGCGTAGTCTTCGGACTCACGTCAAGCCCTTTTTTACTAATGGCTACATTAAATCACCTTTTCAGCGAAGTCCCCGAACTTTGGCAAGATACAGTTCAAATTTTGAGAAATTCATTTTATATAGACAATTCTCTCACTAGTTTAGATTCAATTCCTGATACCGAAAAATTTATTACAGAATCTCAAATCACATTAGCTTCAGATCACTTTAATTTGAGGTGTTGGCGATCAAATTTGCCTCAGGCTATGATCGATGAATCCGAAGATAAACCCAAAGTTGCACCCGTTTTGGGATTAATCTGGAATTTAGAGCAAGACAATTTAATGTGTAAAATAGATGAAACCATTAAAATAGATGAACCAATCACAAAAAGGAAAATATTGTCTATTATGCAGAAAATTTTTGATCCCATCGGATTCACCGCTCCCGCAATTCTTGTACCAAAATTAATTCTTCAAGAGACCTGGAAAAAGAGATTAAAATGGGATGAAGAACTACCTAAAAATTTAAAGAAACAATCACTAATTGGATGAACAAAATAGGCTTTTTGAAAGAAATTTATCTCCCTCGATGAATAAACATAATTCCCGCTAATGAAAACGAAATTTCGTTACACATTTTTTGTGATGCTAGCAAACATGCCTATGCCACCTGTGTTTATCTTAGGTGTCAAACGCAAGGAAAAATTCGAGTTCAGTTAGTAAATGCTAGAAGCAGAGTATCACAAATCAAAGAATTCACGAATCGAGGTTAGAATTACTCGCATGCCTTATTGGGGCTAGGCTCGCCAAATCTGTAACGGATGACTTAAAATTAAAACCAGAAAAGACTACATTTTGGAGAGATTCATCAACAGCTTTAGGGTGGATACGAAGGGAACAAACCTGGGGTACCTTTGTACATAACAGAGTTTTAGAAATAAGAAATCTTCCCAGTAGCAGAAAGTTATGGTTGTGTCTGCGACAGCAATTTAGTGGGATGAAAATTGTCGGCGGGAGTAGTGTGTAACATTTTCTTATGTACAAACATTATGAGTGTTAAAATAAACAGTGTTCTTACTGATTAATACCAGGGATGATTCTGAGTAAAAAAAAAAAAAAATTCTGAAATTCACAGCAAATTTTCCAAAAGGTTACAACAGAAGGTGGGGGAGACAGGGAGCGAAAATCCACTACCGGCACTAATTATGTGTTTTTCTTCACGCTCTTTTTATTAAATTTGTGTTTTTTCGCGATATTTTGACGAAATCCGCTATTTTTTCGAGAACTTTTTACAAAATCTGCTGTTTTTTCGCGATCTTATGAGGAAATTTCTCGTTTTTTTGCGATCCTTTGACTAAATTTGTCGTTTTTTCGTGATCCTTTGACACAAATGAGGTTTGTTTTTTCGCGATCCTTTACGAAATTTGCGTTTTTTCGGCACCCCTGAAGGAAATTCACGTTTTTTCTGGGATCTTTAAATGAAATTCGAGTTTTTACATCGATCCTTTGCAGAAATTTGCGATCTTTTACGGGATTCCCCCAATTTAATTCCGATCTTTTGACATAAATTTTCTTTTTTTCGTGATCCTTTGACAGTAATCTGCGTTTTTTGCGATCCTTTGACAAAAATTTGCGTTTTTTCGCGATCGCTTTACAGAAATTTGCGTGTTTTCGCAATGGTTTTACAGAAATTTGCATTTTTTTCCGCGACTGTCTGAGTAAATTCGTGTTTTTTCCTCGATCCTTTGATGAAATTCAATTTTATTCCGTGATTTTGTGGCAGAAATTTGCTTTTTTCTCGCGCCCCTGGAACGAAATTTACGTTTTTTTCGGGATTTTTGGATAAAATTAAAGTTTGTACAGCGATCTATTGGCAGAAATTTACGTTTTTCGAGATCTTTTGACGAAATTCCGCGTTCTTTCCGCAATCCTTTGACATAAATTTGCGTTTTTTCGCGATCCTTTGACATAAATTTACTTTTTTTCGCGATCGTTTGACTAAATTTGCGTTTTTTCCACAATCGTTTGACTAAATTCGCGTTCTTTCCGCGATCCTTTTACTAAATTCGCATTCTTTCCGCGATCCTTTAACGAAATTTATGTTTTTTCCGCGATCCTGTGACAGAATTTTGCATTTTTCCCACAACCCTGGGAAGAAATTAATGTTTTTTTCTGGGCTCTTGTGACGAAATTCGCGTTTTTATAGCGATCCTTTGGCTATAAATTACCGATTTTTTATGCGAACGATTATCGAAATTGGTATTTTTCGGCGACCATTTGTCGAATTCGCGATATCTTTTGTCAGAATTTTCGAAAAGACAAAATAGCAAGATTGGCTAAAGTCCAAATGGAAAATGGAATTTTTCTCCGTCCTTTCCAACGCCTGTTTCCTTTAGAAATTGATGCAGCTAGCGATTCCCCATCAGATAATATAAAACAGCAGAAAGTGAATTTTAATGTCCATAATGAACAACACAAGACTACTCCAGAAATCGATCAGACTAGAACCAGTGTAGAAAAGAGCCAACCCAGTGACAAAGATATCTCTCCCGTGGTTACCAGAAGTGGGCGACTTGTGAAACCTCCTGCGAGACTCCAACTAGGACTTTTAGGCTTTTGAGTTCCTCTCCAGGATCGAGAAACTCAAGGTGGGAGGATGTTGCGAAATACACAGCATTCCTTTCCCTCCCCTAAACAATTTTCTGATTGCGCAATTGAGAAACCTTTTTTTTTTTTACATGCCAGCGCAACACCCATGCACGGCAGAACTGAATTAGAAATAGAAGAAGAAGGTGCTTTTTAGGAGTGCCTCTGTTGTCCAAATGGGACATTAGAACTCAAATTTTAAGACTAAGTATTAGTGAATCATTTTAATGTAAATCGTAATTTTAATGTATCATATTTTAATTTGTGTGTCATTTATATAACCAAGAATATCATTTATTTATACAAGAAGGATACTTGTGGATTTAATTTGAGTGTTAGTCCTGATTACCACTAGAATAGAACCAGAAAACAGACGACCGCTCCCCGGAAATTTGGATTTAGAATACCAGTATTACAGGTAGGAGCATTTTTATTGATTGATTAAGTTAGAAGTAACAGCCGTGAAAGCGAAGTTCACTTAATTTTAATTCCTAAATTGGCACCAGTATTTTAAAACTAAGTTTTGATTATTTAATGTACGTGAAGTTAAGCTTTTACTTATTTTCATATATTTTTTCATGTAAATTCTGGTGTCAATCAATCATTAGGCTACATAGTGAATTTCCCTTAGACGACTATAGACGCAAGTGCCCATCAACGTGTTAATAGCTATATTCTGTTTTGGTCGAACACTACACAGAAATGTGGATTTTCCATGTTCTTCCAGAGAAAAACTCTAGATATTTTGAAACAGTTGTCAAGCCTTGATTTATCAACTTTCTCAATTATTAGAGCAAATTCTTATTTTTATTATAAAATACGCAATTGGTCCTTTAGCAGTTGTGTTGCTACTTACAGACACAAACAATCTGCCAAAAGGAAATTTAAAAGAAGGCCATGAAAAAAGATTTAGAAAGTAACGTAAATTCAGATTCATTAAAATGATCTTATAGTTTTTACTTTAACTCTTAGCATGACACTATATGCAGGGCTGTCACAGGCGACTATTTTTATTCTGTTTTCACCATTATTTGTAAAAAATACATTTTGTACTGTATTTCTCTTGCAAATGTTGTCAAAGAGTATGTAAAAGATTTTCCTTTTTAAAAAGTGGTGCGAAACCAAATAGAATTTAAAAAAAATAGTCGCCAGTGCAGCCCTGTATATGAGGAGGAAATAAAATATTGTTTTACTGCTGCTGTAGGAAACAACATATAACAGAAGACATATACTGAAATTTAGAATATTAAATCTTTAAATGCATGAATTAAGAATGCATATGAAATAATTTAGGATGTTTAAACTTATAAATTACTAAAAATAATATTACTGTAGTGTATTAATTTTTTGCTTTAGCTTAATAACTCCGGGGTAAAAAAAGGGAAGGAATAAGGTACCTTAAACTAATGTACATATTTATTAGGCCATTCTGGATAACTTGCTTTTCTTGGAAGTTTCGTCCCTAGTCAACTGCCCCTCCAATGTCTCTTTTACCAACATCTATGATTTCGACTGTTACCAACTAGTGCTCCACAGCTGATGGCTTTGATGTATATTTTCTCGCATTAACATCGACTCATTGCATCCAAATGTTCCAGAGTACTAAGTTTCGTCTGTTTCCTACTAGCGCGACTCATCTCACAGCATAGATGTGTCCTCTCTCCCATTACCGCCGATTCCTCGCATTCAATGCTCTGTGTGCTCCAGCGTTACAGCACAGACATAACTCGTTTCCCTTCCAACCTCTCACTCCGAGAGTTAGCAAAAACCAAAACCAGGATCTTGGTGAGTGTTGTTCTTTTATCCTCTTGCTTCATCACACTGTTTGCATGCCAAGAAAGACAGCGTTAAATATTGATGTTAGTTTACAATCTTTTCCATTTTTGATTAATTGTTGCTCATTTTACATTTTGTATAACTTCTTTTTCAGCAAAACTTTGGATTTAAAATGAAGTATTAACCATCGCTAAATATGATCTGATCGTCGCGAATGAATACCATAAAATCAATGCACCGGACCACGTGCTACGTGAATATTAAAATAATATTTAAAACTTAGGCATTTTAGAACAGAATATCTCTAAAAACTTTTTAAATAGTAATATTTTTACATTTAGAAACACATTCAGGGTTCATACAGAATTGCAAAGAAAAAATCCAAGGAGTACAGAAAAAATCCAAGGAGTCCAAAATTTTTTTAAGACTAGCCATTTTTTTGTTGTTGTTCTTTTTATGTACTGCATCGTTATGTGGCATGCACATTGCACACCCCAATTTTTAATATGAAATTTGGAGAGAAAAATATTTTATACAAATTTTACTCTATTAGAATCTAATTGTTAGTGCTGAAATTGCACAGTATCCACAATATATTGCTTACTGATTTTCAAAGTTTAAATACAAAATAGACAATCAACTTTTTTATGCAGTGGTTGGTTGTATTTATGTCGGCCAATTATCTGCACGTGGGATATAGGCCCTAAGGGGGGGAGTGCCTTCCGTGGAGGTCTTTCTAAGGGAACCTAACCCGTATTAACGCTTGGAGAACCAAGGTTCGAAGAAAACCACGAAAACTCCGAACGATTAGGCCGACGGGCGCGATTGGGATCGAACCCAGCACCACCCGTCTACCAGTTTCGAGAGCAGAACCTCTCAGCCACTGGTGGGGCTGTTTTTTTATGCAGTGACCAATGGTCATATAGATAGAGATCAATCAAACCCCAAACACTTATTATGTATATCACATACATCTTAAAGAAAATTTTAAAAGGCTTAAAAAAAAAAAAAATGCTAAACTCAACATACACAAAAAGTTTAACAATTTTTGAATTTATTCTTTTAGAATAGTTGTAATCTCTTTCTTTGAAGGTGAATGTTGTTCATGCCATACATAGAAAAATGAATAAAAAATTATTAATTCTGCAATATTTTCACAATCGTTGCATTAAAAAAATCTATAAAATCAGCTTGAATATCATCATAATCCAAGATTTTCACAACTTTTAAATCCGATAGGCTATTTAAAAGACATTTCATCTTTCTCAGGCAACCTTGTTTGTCTTCTAGTAAATTTCTTGGTATCAAAGATGACAAATTTCTCACTATTCTAAAATTAATGGGTGATTTTCAAAGGATAACTGATATCGTTTTCATTGATGCACATTTTACATCTCTACGTAAGTGTAATATTTTTTGAAGCGTGTAGTTCTTTAATTTGTTTTTCTGCGACAAAACCGAGATCAACCTTTTCCATAGGAAGATGGTTCTTCAGATTTTCGTATTCAATTTTTATCAAATTGACTATTGTTGTGTTCCTCAAAAGTTTTGGTTTATAAAATCTTTGCATTAATTCTTTATGCATGAATTATATTCTTTATATCTTGAGATATGTATGGCAGCATGGGTTAGAGGTCTGCACGGGCCGACATTTCCAGGCCCAGGCCTGGCCCGACTCAGAGAAAAAAAAATTCAGCCAGGCCCATACAAAAAAAATATTAGCCCAGCCCGGTAAAAAAGTTAAAAGTTCAGCCCAGGCCCAGCCTGGCCCGAAAAAAACTTAAAATCTCTGCCCGAGCCCAGCCCGGCCCGGCCCGAGTGAATTTCTACAAAATATTGATTTTTATGTCGATTTGGTTTAAAGTTTGTCTCGTACGAGAAGTTCAAGCCAAAAATATTTATCTTAACTTTTCTTTTCGTGTTTATAATCTTCATTTTTATAGAAGTGCCACAGAGTGCGATATTTATTTTTTAATTAATCTCAATTTCTTGTATGTAAATGTTTCAGTTATCATTAATATTGTTAATCCCTATTCCATGTATTGAAATGTTAAATATCTGAAAAATGCTATACAGTAAAATCTAAGACTGAATTGCATAGAAAAGAAAAAAAAAATGTGTTATGGACAAGTTCCCTTCTTAGCAAGTGCATAGTAGTATATTAATTTTGATCCAACACGTTTAACAGTTTAAAAGAAGATTCTGTCATAGACAGGTTCTTTTTCACACGTTTTACTAAATTTTAATTTAACTATATTTTAAAAAGTGTAGAAATCTACTACCCTTTAAAAAGAATGAATTTGAATGTTTAATTGTAGAATAATGGCGATTTAAAAATGTATGCATTTTTTGACAAAAAATTTGTGCCAAGCCTAATTTTACTGACCTTTGAACGGACCAGGATGTTATTTATTTTTAACATTTTAGTTAAAATAATGATAATTATTTTAGTATAAACATAACTTCTTTAAACACACAAAACTTATTTAGACAAATACATCACAGCAACTACGAATAACATATATCCAAACCCTAATAACAACATAAAACTCATCCTCGAACATCTCACGTTTTTCATCTGAATAAAAATAAATTAAATACATGGAGTAAAGAAAAAATTGTCTATTGTCCAAGAGTTCATCTACTGAAAAAATAATTTAAATATTGTCATGTGACTTTACTTACAAATCCCTCCTTTCGCATGTCAATAATCCTCAGCAATTCCTAGACTTGTAATATGTTTTTTCATGACATCATAACTCAAGTTCTTAGTCATTATATCTGCCTCCAGTTCAGACGAGTTTACATATTTTGTTTCAATTTCTCCTTTCGTCTTTTACGAAATGATATTTTCTACCTATATGTTTGTTGCGATTATTCACTCTTGGGTTTTTAATCCAATCAATTACAGATTGACTATCAGTACTGATTTCTATTGGTCGCTTCACCATTTCTTCTTGGTTTAACTCTTCCAAGAGGCCTATTAACCATTTTCCTTCACAAACTGCATCACATAAACTTAAAAGTTCAGATTCCATTGTAGAAAGAGCAACCAGTTTCTGTTTATTACTTTTCCATTCGATCAGTGATTCTCCTATCTTTACGATATATCCACCAAATGATTTTGAATCTCATGTAGTACACCAGCAAGCATCAGAACAAAGTGTTAATTGGCCCTTTTTATTTTTATTTCGAAGTTTATAGTTTTTAGTGCCTTGAATGTACCGCAAAACTCTCTTCACTGCTTGTAAATGAATTTCTCTAGGATCTTTTGCATATTGAGACAAATTACTTAAAGTGAAAGGTAAATCTGGCCTTGTTCCTCTTACTAGATATCCTATACTTCCAAGCATTTCTAGATATAATGTTTCATCAATTTTATTTTCACTTTCATATTCATCTAATTTTATTCCAGAAACACCAGGGGTTTTCACACTTTTACAATTTTCCATATCAAATCTTTCTAAGATCTTTTCTGCATACTTAGCTTGCCCTAGCAAAAATTCTCCATTATTTTCTTCAATATCAATACCAAAGAATTTAACGTTTTTCTTCAGCTCTTTAATTTTTGCTTCTTTATTCAATTTTTGTATCAATTTATTTATTAATTCTTCAGATTTACTAACGATTATTCCATCATCAACATATATTCCAACTGCAATAAATTTATTACCATTTTTATTAAAAAACACACATGGATCTGCTTTGCATGGCTGTAACCCAATTTTATCAAATATATTAACTAATTTTTCGTACCAGCATCTTAATGCTTCTGGTAACCCATATAAATTTCCTGTTACCAATAATATTTTCTATCCTTCAATTTGTAGACCTTCAGGCGGATTCATATAAACAGCAGTTTCTAGATCTGCATTCAGATATGCTGTTTCTACGTCGAAAAATCTAGTCTTGTAACCTTTCATTGCTGCGACTGCCAAAAAAGTTCTAAATGATTCAGTTTTCATTACAGGACTATATGATTCTTGATAATTTGTTCCAAATTTAAGTCTTGATCCGTCGGCTACTTATCTTGCTTTATATTTTACATTTTCGCCGTTTTCTTTTACAGTAAAAATCCATTTGCTTCTCAGTGCCTTCACATCTTTTGGTTTGTCAACAACTTTCCACGTTTTGTGTTCTTCTAACGAGTATAATTCCTTTTTGATTACTTCTATCCATTTATCCTTATCTTTAGAATTTAATACATCTTTGTAATTCTTTGGAACTTCCTCGTGCACTAGATTTGCTAAATACTTTGGATTCGGTTTCCTAATTCGTGATGATCTTCTAGGTTCTTCAAACAGCTTATTATCATTAGTTTCTTTTTCTTTCTGTTCCTCATTTTCATTAATTATATCATTTACTTCATATTCTTCTGTCACAGAATCATTCAAATCATTTGACAATGCAATTGTTTCCTTTTTCTGATTTAATTCTTCTTCATTTACATCGGAATTATTCTCTTCTTGTTTATCTATTACATTTTTATTATTGGTAATGCTGATGTATTCAAATTCATCAGTGATTTCTTCGTTGTTAGCTATATCTTCATATCTCATTTTTTCTTCTAATACTACATCTCTACTTTCACGTATTCTCTTTTCCTTTAAATCGTACAATCTGTATGCTCGCCGATCTCTTGAATATCCGATAAGCACTGCTGGTTTTTCTCTTACATCAAATTTCTTTTTATTGATATCAACGTTGCGATAAAAAGCTTTACATCCAAATATTCTCATATGCTTTACTGTTGGTTTATTATTAGACCATAATTCTAATGACGTTTTCTTTCTCGTAGCTATTGGAGTAACATTATGTATATAAGCAGCTGTTGATACTGCTTCGGCCCAAAAGGATAAAGGTAGTTTTGCTTCTATTAGCAATGTTCTTGCAGTAGTAATAACAGTCCGATTTGCTCTTTCTGCAATCCCGTTACTTTGTGGACTATGAATCGTGGTTCTTTCATTCTTTATACCCTTCCTTTTATAATAATTCACAAGCTCTTCGCTAGTAAATTCATTACCATTATCTGATCGAACCGCTTTTACTTTCTTGCCGGTTTCATTTTCTCTTCTCTCTATTATATTTATAATTCTTTCTTTTGCTTCATCTTTACTTCTTAAATAATCTACAAAATATCTTCTACTATATTCATTTACTACCATTAGCATGTATTTACTCCCTCCCAATGAGTGTACTTTCATTGGTCCACATAAATCAACATGAAATCTTTCTAAAATGTGTGTTGTTCCTTCTATCACGTGATTAAATGGTGTTCTTGTCAATTTTCCTTGAATACATATTTCGTATATTGTTTCTTCACAATTCTTTTTTTCTAATCCCCTTACAATATTTTCTCTTGACATTCTTTGTAAGTATACATAATTTATATGCCCAAGTCTTCTATGCCCCAGTTCTTTCTTTGATTCATTTGTCTGTAAACAAGATTCATTTCTGTCTTCATCTGTTTCTCGCACAGCAAGGATTATTTTAAATGTATTATCTTCGAATGTTCCTTTAGCTATTAATTCGTTTGTATTCTTTTCATAAATGGCTGCTCCTTCATTATCAAATATCACATATTTTCCTTTTCTGACTAAACTTGGAACTGACATCAAATTTTCTCTTAAATTAGGTATGTAAAGAACCTCTGTAAGCTTTATTTTTGTTTCGCCAAATTCCTGATCATAAGCCGTAACATGAACATTTCCACGATATTTCGCTTGTATCGATCGCTCGCTGTCAGCAGTTGCAATTTCTATATCATCAGGTTTTCTTTCTACAACAATATCTTCTTTATGCGTCATATGCGAAGTGCATGCTGAATCTAACATCCAGGTTATTTCCCTATTATTTTCAGATTCTTTACACTCATTTCTATTGAATTCATTTGACTGCAATGCATGTTCATTTGTAAAACATGTATATTCTTTTGCCTTCTTGTTTGAAACATTATTATTCTTATTATAATTCTTATTATTACGTGAGTATTCTCTTACATCTTGAACTTTATTACTATAATAATTTTGAAAATTTTTCTTAGGTGAATACTCCCTATTATTTCGTGAGTGTGTCATATTCGATTTACTATAACAATTCTGTGCTATATTATTTGGCTTTCCGGAAGCAAAACATAGAACCTTTTTCTTTTCATTAGTCCTAAATGCTTTAGACTCGTTTTCGCTAAATCTATCATATTTTCTTTCATATCTCAACAAAGTTCCTCGTATTACTTCATAAGTTATATTTGGGTTTGATGATATCGCAGTTGTTACTTCGCTATATTTCTTTGGAAGCCCTTCTATAATAAATCCTATTAATTTGCATTCATCAATTTCTGTACCCAGTTCTAATATTTGATTAGCTATCCCTTGAGCTCTTATCAAATATTCTTCAATCGTTTCTCTCTCGTTTTTCTCTATTCTCACAAGATTAATTTTTTAATTGAATTCTTCTCTGATTTTCAATTACTGCATAACACTTTTTCAGTAATTGCCATAAATCCTTAGCTTTTTTAATCCCTCTAACAGCCATCATTTGTTCTGCCGACGACGTCAATATAATTATACCGTAAACTTCATCATTCTTTTCTAACCATGTTTTATGCGCTTTCAAACTATCGGGATCCCCTTCATTTTTTACCGGTTCATCATTTTCGATAACATCAAATAAATGCTTTGATTTAATTAATACTTCAACTCGCATACTCCATAATGTATAGTTTTTACTTGTTAACGGTTCTATTCTAGGAATTCCAAACATATTGGATTCACACATAGTTAAAATACTTTATCTTTCAAACAATTTTTAAATGCATATAAATTTCTTACCTTTTAATTTTTTTTCCTACTGGCGGTTAGTCCAAAGGAACAAATTCTTATCTTGTATTAGGCCTAGTTTAATTGCAATTCATATTTATTTACTCTTCTTACTTGTACACTCAAAATATAAAATTCACTTTAAAGCCACACTCTGCTACCAAATTGTTATTTATTTTTAACATTTTAGTTAAAATAATGATAATTATTTTAAAATAAACATAACTTCTTTAAACACACAAAAAATTTATTTAGAGAAACACATCACAGCAACTACGAATAACATATATCCAAACCCTAATAACAACATAAAACTCATCCTCGAACATCTCACGTTTTTCGTCTGAATAAAAATAAATTAAATACATGGAGTAAAGAAAAACTTGTATATTGTCCAAGAGTTCATCTACTGAAAAAATAATTTACATATTGTCATGCGACTTTACTTACACAGGACACGCCGAGACAATGATTTTCATACGGTGTGGGTGAAAACTAGGAATGAAAATTTTGAATGAAACCAGTACCCGGGTATGTGCAGAAAAAATATGTTAGGCAGGGCCCGGCCCGAACCTTCAGCAAAAAAGTAAGGCCCGAGACTTCAGAAAAAAGTAAGGTCCGAGTGCCGTGAACGAAAATAGGCCCGAGCCCGTGCAGATCTCTAGCATGGGTTTATCTGTCTGATATTTTTTAAGGAAAGGCTCCACAATGTTTGCAGCACTTAGAAAAATGTTGAGCTTTATAGGGAACAAATGATCCTTGAAATTATTCCAAATACCTTGAAATGTTTTTGCTAGTGGCTCAACAAGTTTCCTTTTCTCTATCTGCTTAATGTAAATTGATAGCTAAGCTAAAATTCCCAACGCCTTCTCACATAGGCATATTTTCTACCCAGCACTGAGAAAAAAATTTCAAAGGGAAATGGGCTCCAGGAATAGTAGAAAAATCTTCTCTTCTAGATGGAGAGTATCTGAACAACTGGTAAATGTTTAGCAAAAAGTTACAATGTCCCAATCTAGCATATCAAATCCTTACTTAAAGGTATTATAGATTACAAGTACAAATATTTAGTAGGTGGGTCATTCCATGTCAAATCAACCAGTGACTCAACCTGACCATTTCAGATTTCAATGAAACTCTCAGCAATCATTCTCCCTGATGATATTAATGAGAATATTTTTATTATTATTTTTTTTTTTTTATCACATTACATTTTTATACAATTAATTATTTAAAATTTGAAAAATCATCATTTTTTGGGTTGCATAAATTTTTCAATTTTGAATTTCTCAATTTCTATCAGGCATACAGAATTTTATGACCCCTCATTTTAAAGAAAAATTTATAAAGGTTTAATTCGAAACCCAAGTTGACTATGCTCAGTTAAAAAAATAAATTTAAAATTAAAAAAAAAAAAATTCAGATAGTGTTTTTTAAAAATTTTGAAAAAAATGTATGTTTGTTGTAATATTATAATCTTAAATTTCTGAAATATTTAGAGTGGGATCTGAATGGGATCAAGAGTTATGCAATAAAAACTGAAAATTACCATTCAAATAGCAATCTAATTCCAGCTATTTTGTTATTTATGTATTATTTGAATGGTAATTTTCAGTTTTTATTTCATAACTCTTGATCCCATTGCGATCCCACTCTAAAAATTTCACCTTATAATATTACAACACACATACCTTTTTTTTTTTTTCAATTTTTTTAAAAAACACTATCTGAAAAATTTTTTAATCTTAAATTTAAAAAAAAAAAAATTATTTTTTTTAACTGAGCATAATCAACTTGGGTCATTTAAATTTCTCTTTAAAATGAGGGGTCATAAAATTCTGTACGCCTGATAGAACTTGAGAAATTCAAAATTGAAAAATTTATGCAATCTAAAAAATGATAATTTTTCAAAATTTAATTAACTGTATAAAAATTTAACGTGATAAAAAATTATAAAAATGTATTTTCATTTATATCACCGGAGAGAATAATCCCTGACAGTTTCATTTAAATCTAAAATGGTCAGGTTGACAATTGAAATTTTTTGGCTGATTTGACATGGTGTTTTCTATACTCATTAAGAATGTGCTCTTCCACAAACTTGTGCAACTTTAAGTTGATGTCATTTGAGGAAATTTGCGTTTTATTTCGATTTTTTTTGACGAAATTCACAATTTTTTTTCGCGTTCTTTTGACGAAAACCGCGTGGTTTTTGGCAGTCTTTCATGAAAACAGCATGTTTTCGTTGACCTTTGACGAAATGTGCATTTTTCGCGATCCTTTGACGAAATTTCTTGTTTTTAGCAATCTTTGACGAAATTCGCATTTTTATCGCGATCTTTTGAGGAAATTGGCCTTTTTTTCGCGATCCTTTAAGTAAATCTGGGTTTTTGAAGAAATTCACGTTTTCACGCGATCTTTTGGAAAAATTCGTGTTTTTCTTTCACGATCTTTTGACAAAACTGGCGATTTTTTTTCCCGCAATCGATTAACAAAATTTGACAGTATTTTTCGGAACATGCTTGCAAAAACTGAGATTTTTCCGCAATGCTCCTCTAAATGTCGAACATCGATAAAATTAAAAATAAAGGTCGGTTAACAATGTCGAAAAACGGATTTTACGGACCTAATAATGAAAAAATGCAACCAATATCAACTTGAAGAAAAAAACTGACCTAGGGGGACCTTTTTCTTTTCTCGGCAGCAATATCACTTGCACCCAAACCCGCATTACAATTTAGGGAGAGTTTTCATTTCTAAGTAGTTTCTAAGGAGTGTGCGAACCCTGACATTTCTATAATTAAATTACGAATTACCTACTATTTAGTTATTTTTTAAGACATTTTAAAACATACTATTGAATTTTACACATATAACACTCACAAATATGCGAGGGAAAAGTTTTTACATCAGTAGGTGGCAAGCCAATATAAAAAAATCTTCCTCAAAATTAGGGTGTCAACGATTTTAATCAGTTGATTTAAATCGGCGATTAAAATCATGATTTTAATCAACAGATTTTTAAAAAAAAATCATTGATTTAAATCAAAAATTTTCTAAATGTTTAAAATGTCAGAAACTACAGTAGCGCTCAAAAGTATTTTGACAACCTTATATTCTCTTATTTTATTTAATATAAAAATGTAAAAGAAAATATATTCCCTATAATTTAGAACACTATGACTGCACATATTCAAATGTATCAAGTTCCAACTTGTTTGTTTACATTCGGCGCCACCGAAGAAATATAACTCCTCCTTAGCTCAAAAGTATTTTGACAATTAGTTTGCATTTAATTGTTGAATGTGTCAGTGGCGTTATAGCTTTGATTAGTGTTTATATTGACTTTTTGTGATTATTTTTAAATGCTGATATGTAAAAAATATTGAAGTTATTCAAGAAAAGCCGCTGTAAATGCACTTAAGAAAGGTAGATTGCAAGCAGAATTAGCTCGTTCTTTTAACGTGTTTCGGCAACTTGTTATTATATGGAATAAAATTTTTAATAAACAGATATACATCGAAAATAAGCCTCAAAGTGGCCATCCGAAAAAACTTGCAATGTTGAGTGTATTATAAAAATGAAATCTACAAGTGGTTGTCGTAAATCCACTCTAATAATAAAAAACGAATTAAAAGAAAATTACGGCATAGACATACTCGTTTTATCAGTCAAACCACGCCTAAACCTCTATCGTTTACACGGCAGAAGACCAGCAAAAACACGTTTGTTATCTACTAAGATTGGGAAGGCTACAGTTGCATTTGTGAAACGGCAAAACCCTTTCAGGGACAAAGCAATTCCATTGCCAAAGTGTTGAAATTAATGATTGACACCAGAATTTTGGTTTTTAAAAAATCGTGTATGTGTGTGAAATATAGCTTTTTCTTATTTACAAATAAATTTGTTTTCAAATTCCGGCGTCAATCATTAATTTCAACACTTTAGCAATGGAATTGCTTTGCCCCTGAAAGTGTTATGCCGTTTTACAAATGCAACTCTAGCCTTCCTATTCTTAGTAGTTAACAAACGTGTTTTTGCTGGTCTTCTGCCATGTAAACCATAGAGGTTTAGGTGTCGTTTGACTGATGAAACGTGTATGTCTATGCCGTAATTTTCTTTTAATTCGTTTTTTTATTATTACAGCGGACTTACGACAATCACTTGTAGCCCCACTTAACCCTCTGTGCGATCTGTGATCACACTTACCCACTTGTTTTCACACTCATATGACGTTATACTATATTCACCACGTCCTTTATATTTCCAATATGATGTAATATTTTCCCCTTTCACGTGGAAACCTTGAAATAGAAAAGTTATGAAGTTATATTCACTTTCATTTAAATTCGTCAAACTATTTATTTCATTTTCATTGCAAATGAACATGAAATTGTAACATGAACATTGAAAAATGCATCTCTATTTTTGAAATATTAATTTTTTTGTATTTTTAGCACCATTTGTTTAATTTTGGCAACTCAAGTACTCCATTTCTGTAAAAAGTAGGGGGAAAATAGTTGGAAAATAGTAATTATACCTTTTTGTTGCCTTTTTCTCTTAACAACTTTTAAAAATGTAATTAAAATACATGCTATTTTGAAAAAATATAAATGATTTCTTTTTCAAAATTTAATTTTAAGTATCTATATTAATATTACAAACAAATGAGGGCATATAAATCATGAGATAGCCGATTATTATTATTATTTTTTTTTTTTTGAAGAGTTTCTTGAAAGACGACATTATTTTTTTTATTTATTTTTGTATTATTCAGCGATAGTGATGTCCTATGCGTACTTTACTGTAGAAGTTGTTTAAGACTGGATCGTAAATGAAGAATTCTTTAGCGGATGCGGATGCGGATGACGTCATTCTGTAAAAAGTAAAAGCGTGTGTTTTAAGTCTTAAAACTGAAATATGTTTTGTACTATCCATATTTATACATTTTATTTTCATCGAGGGTGACACTAAATTCTGAAAAAAAAAACCAGACTCCCAGGTTTCTAGTTTTTTTTTTTCAATCTTTGTGCAGTTTCGCCTCAAAAAGTGAGATTTGTTACAAAAAGATATGAATATGAAAACAAACCTGATGAACGTTTATGCTTATTTTTACAAGTAAATATGGCACAGATGTCATATATGCACCGATGAACCTAATTGGCACCAAAGTGGCGTTAATTTGCCTGACATGGTAACAAATGGCGGCTCGTGACTATCATATTTTGGGGCACTAAATGCATGGTGGACATTATTATTCTTTTCTTACAATTATTTTTTTAAAGGAAAAGATTACCTTATTTAATGGCCGAATATTCTGCCAACAAATATGGCAAAGATCTCTTTTATAGCAATAGTGGTAAGAGAAGAATAAATTTGGCAGCTATGGATTTAGTGCCCCCAAAATGCCAGTCACGAGCCACCACTGATGTAACTTATTGATTGTTATTTCCTTTTAAAAATAATAGAAAATGTTTTGTTTATCCATTTATTATGTTTTCATATTGAAATAAAAAATAACGTACTATTATAGCAAGCTATATACAACTGGTATTTGAAAACCACGTTTTCGCCAAATTGGCATAAAAAAATCACGCCAAACACTGTGCGTTTATGACATCTGTGCCATATATATTAAACATTTTATTTCTACCCTATATATATAAAATCCTAATGAAACGAATTTATGAAACGGATGTATGAATCGACTGATTAAGCAACTGATTATGTTTCAAGCGATTTCTCCTAAAATATGGAATACTTTGCGATGAAATTAACACCAAAAATCAGCATTGATCCGCAGATCTCAAAACTGGTATTAGAATTTTAAAATTCGAATTAGTTTTCGAAATATTAATTTTTTCTAATTTTATATACATTTTTCTAATGATGGCAACTCAAATTTTAATCAAACAGATATTTTTTTTTCATATTTCAGAAAAGGTTGCCATGGTAACCCAGCTATTGTTGTTTATTTGATAATAAATGTTTATTTACTTTTATTTCTTTTTAAAAATTATATAAATTATTTTGTTCTATAATTATTAATTATTTTTTTTATATTTCCTTTAGAAAATAAAAGAAAATAATTAAAAAATATGATACTACTTAGTTATTCCGTCTACCAATTTCGCCAAATTATATAAATCGCACAAACACTCACCAAATTATACAAATTGACATAATTTTTATTTTTAATAACGGAAGAACAAATAAATTAGTATAACATTAATAAATATACAAATAAAAATCACTTGACGTAAACACGTGTAACTTGCTTAAAGTCAAGTTGGTGTGACATTTATGATCAACCATTATTGGCATCTCTTATAGTTTGGAGATAGATTTTTGGTCGACGGGATAACTAAGTAATACCAAAAATGCATATGTAACTGTATTTGAAAACAAGGTTTTCGCCAAATTTTCGTTAAAAAAAAATCATGCCAAACCTGCTGTGCATATATGACATCTGGCCAAATATTACCACTCGAAAAAAAAAAAAAAATGCTAACTGGCGAGCTGAAAAAAAGCTATTCGCGAGATTTGCATCCGGCTAGCGTAACAGTACCAAGAATTCTTTGCAACCATGGCAAATTTTATGTAGTTTTATTCGAAAAAATTGATTTTTTAATCAAAATGGAAAACTTACGGTCCCATATTGGTGCGATTTTTTTCTGACGCCAATGTCATATAAGAAACGGGCACATAACTGGCACCAAAGTATCGCTATTTTGCTTGATATGGTAAGCCAGATGTTGTTGTTTATGCTGTTGATGCGTTCCCCAAATTGGCATCGATAAAAAATCGCGACAATACGGGACGTATATGACATCTGTGCCAAACTTTCATATGAACGGCGAAGGAATCAGGCCGTATTTGTTTATGACAGTTGATGACTTGAACTATTATAATATAGATGCAATGATGGCGATAGAATAATATTTGGCGACTTATCACCTGTGCCTGGCTAACATTAAAGTACCAAAATGGAACCTAGAGTATAAAAAGCAAAGTGGTCCGCCTGGAACTGTTGATGATAGTCACATGACTTAGGCTATTATTATAGAGATTGTTTTAAAATACCGGGAGACAAAGACTCTGTATACTTAATTTATTTTATTTTAGCTTCTTTTCAAATGTTTAACTGAATCTCTTTAATCAAAAACGAAAACAACCATTGGATGTCTTTATACTGGAGTTGTAGACCGGGTTCTTAAAATTGCACTAAAAAAACTCCAACTAATAGTTTTACTGGAAACATGAAATTTTCTTTAAAGACATTTAATGACTTTAAAGACAATTTAAATGGTGAATCATACAAATAAATTGATACACAGTAAAATGGGGAAAGAAAGCCCGTAGACAGAATGCGCTTCAAGCGCAATTTTCAATTAGATGCTTCAGATATGGTGGTCAGCGGAGAAGAGAGAATTTCACTAGAAATCAGATATATTGGAGGTATACAATATCGCCAATTTAGAAACTTACTGACGCCAGAATAAATAGATACAAAGCATTGGCGAGAGATTCAGCAGAAGATAATGTGGCAGCCCCCACCACAGCACAACTTACCGGGATGTCATACAACCCTACCGTATTTATGAAAGGGCGCCATAAGAACTGGATATGTTTACTTTAACAGCAACAAATTGAGCTTAAATGATATTGTGAAATCATTAACGAATCTATGAAAATGCAGAGAAAGAGGCATGTGCTAAAAATAAATGAAATATATTTTAAACTGCAATTCCCATAAAATACATTTATTATTTATTCTTTATTACCTGTCAAATTCTAACTGCAATTAAGAAGGCAGATAAAAATACGACAAGAGGAAATGAAATGTTAAAAAGACAGCTGCACTTAGATTTTGTGTATTTGATTACATTTAAATAAAGATCGTTAAGAAAAATAATAATAATGTAAGAATGGAATTTTGAATAACTAGAAAATTAAAATATAAATCATTGTACTTAAACGTGTTACGTTCGTTGGGAAAGGAGAGAGAAACAAAAATAAATAAACATGTAGATAGATCTATGTATAGTTTTAAGAAAAAGAAATAATTTAAAGATTTCACATGTTCAAAGTAAATTTTGATTAACGGGGGGCTGGAAATTGATATGTTGCAGAGAACACTGCCACATATCTCACCGGGGCAACCGAGAAAAAGCTGTGACGGTACGTTACAGCTTTATACTTAAGTCATAACAAAAAAAAAAAAATTGCAACACATTAGCAAAGTAAAAAAAATTCTTTAAATCTGCATCACAAACTAAAAACTGTTAAGCCGTATCTCTAACATTTATATGAAAAAACTATTTCCAGTAATATTTATATAACAAAATACGAAGTAAATACATAAACACATTTGCTTGTAATCAAACTTATTATCAAAAATTTTCTTTCATGACTGAGCGCTCTTGATAATAATAACAATATATCAATTAAATATTCCAAAAAATATATATATATTTGCCACTTTTGATGAAGAATTGGAATCCCTTATTTTTGTTTGTGGCAATGATTTGTGGCACTGGTTAGCTTTCTTTTTTTTTTTTTGTCATGATTCAAAAGAGAAGTATTCATAATAAATATTTATAACTTCTCACAACATGATCTTACAGAGATCATAATTTCATACAATGCAAGCAAATAAAAATAATAAAAAAAAAAAACAACACCCCAAAGAATTTTGTAACCAGAGAAAAAGTCGATATATATAAAAAGTAAAGCTTAAATATATTATATTGGACAAAAGGGTACTGATATAGGGAAGGAAAAAAAATTTGGGCATGAGGCACAGGACTACCAAAACAAAAGAGGTGCCAAAAGCACATCCATAAAAATTGTATCCCTGATTCTTGGAAATATACAACTTTTGTCACAAGCATGGATTGGCAAACCAATTCAAGTAAAAGGTGTCTCTCATCACAGTATAGCGTGAAATGTTAGGACCACAATTTTGAATGGTTCACGACTTGAGGGTATCCAATTTTTAAAAAACTCAAAATTGTGATATATTTCATATATCAAATTGCAAAAAAAAAAAAACAGTCCACAGGTGGTGAGAGACAAATTGTCATTATCAGGTAAAGGCGACAACTGCATTCATTAAAAAAGAAACCCACAAACTTTGTCACGTACAGATAGACAGACATTTTCTAAAAAAAGTCGAATTGTGTTCAGGACATTGTAAAACGTATAAATCTGTCGAAAACCGGAAGTCGGATATTTTAACGAATTTAATGCTTTCTTTTTGAAAAGATAGACTAAAGAAAAAAAGCATGAAAATTAAACTTATGAAAGGTTCTTTACTTTATATTTCATTTATACTGCCACTACTATTATTATACTACTATTATTTAACAAATAGAGAAAATTTTCAAAGCCATCTAAGTTATATGTAGTGAATAAAAAATAAAAAAAAACTTGTGTTAAAACTACCACCTCAAATCAAATAAAGACTTTTAGAGTGATATGGATTTCTTTAAAGTTAACTCCTATCAAGTATATTAAAAAAATACTAACAAACTGTAGAATATTTCGTGTAGTGTAGTGAGAGACCTTACTTGATATGCCACTTCAAGAAAGGACTCTATAATAAAAGTGTAAAAAAAATGTGAAACGTTAAGAGTTAATTGCTGCAAAATGAATATGTCGTTTACATATGTCATGTGAAGGATAATTTCATGCAATTCTAAAATCTTTGTAATTAAACAAAGTGATGGTGTCATTATTAACTTATGACATTACACAAACTGAACAATTAAAAATGTTAAAATTTAGAGGATGAGCAAAAAAAAAAAAAAAATAGTGTAAAACGAAAACATGTTATAACATGGTTCATACACTCGAGAACAAATAAAATTCAAGCACTTTTCAAGCACTATTCCAGCACTATTCAAGGACTGTTTAGATACATGCATTAAAATTGCGTAGAATAACACATAAGGAAAATAGCCAACCATTGATTATCTATTTCAAAGAAATCTTATCAAATTTTTCATTTTTATAAAAGGCATTTTCAAGACATTATTAGAGATCTTTTAAAGAATAATGTGTTTTAACTTATTAAGGTGCCATGGGAAGAAATTTCATTATAATAAAAAGTTAAGTAAAAGGTATGGTATCACTACAAGAGCAGAAAACAGGAGTAAACCAGTTAAATTTTAAGAATTCTGAACACTCATCAGGAATCATATATTAGCATTTCTGAAGTTGTGAACAATATACTTTTTAATAAATAAACTTTACAGCATTTGTGCTTATCCATGAAAAAATAATTGAAATAAAGGTTAGATAATTTACTTTTACTTTTTAAATTTAAATACAAAAGATTTTTTTAAATGGATTTATAAAAAGGAAATAAAATTTTTTTATCAGTTACACAGTGAAAAATTTAGAATTAATATAACTCTGTGAAGTTTTAACACAAATTGACAATATTCGTGATTTTTATAAATGACCGATTTTTTTTTAAATGACTGATTGACTATGTTAGGAAGGAGCGAGTTTTTTGGTGGTGGTGGGAGGCAATATGAAATTGGCATCAAACTGACGAATTTTGTGATTTTTTCGACAAACTGACGAGATTTGCATTTGTTATCGATGACCAACGGACAAATTTTGTGGTATTTTCCCCCGGAGGATTGTTAAAATTTGCAATTTTTGTTCAATGACAGATTGAAGAAATTCGTGATTTTTTTTTTTTTTCAAACGTATAGTTGACGACATTTTCAAGGGTGATTCTCAGTCTCAAAAATTCTAAAATTCACAGCAAATTTTCTGAAAGACTACAGCAGATAGCAGAAGGGGTAATTCCCCTCCCGGCACTGGCTATGTGTTTTTTTCGAGGCCCTTTGACAAATTTAGTCTTTTTTCATAATCTTTCGATGAAATTTCCATTTTTCCCGCGATCCTTTGAAGAAATTTGTGTTATTTCTGCGATCCTAGGGGTGATTCTGAATTTTAAAAAAATTCTAAAATTTACCTCAAATTTTTTGAAAAGTTACAGCAGAGGGTGAGAGGGGGAAATGTACTCCTGAAACTAACTATGCATTTTTTCTGCAGCCCTTTGACGAAATTCTCGTTTTTTCGACAAAATATGTCGTTTTCTCGCTATATTTTGACGAAATTTTCGGTTGCTCGTGATTTTTTGACGAAATTTTCGCAATCTTTTGACGAAAATTTCCGGTTTTTTACGCGATCTTTTAACAAAATTTTCGGGTTTTTTGCGATCTTTCGACGAAATTTACAGTTTTTCTGCGTTTCTTAGACGAAATTTGCGTTTTTTCCGTTATCCTTTGATGAAATTTGTGTTTTTTCCACGATCCTTTGGCGAAATCTGCGTTTTTTCTGAAAACGATTAGCAAAATTTACTATTTTTGGCAACCGTTTGTCGAAATTCGTGATTTTTTTATGGCCGAATTTTCGGATTGGTGACCGATTTTTTTTAATTTTCGGAAAATTCGGAACAGAATCACCCCTACGCGATCCTTTGAAGAAATTCGCAATTTTTTGCGATATTTGTGTTTTTGTCATGATCCTTTGTCGAAATTTGCGTTTTTTGCGCGATTCTTTGATGAAAACACGCTTATTTTCATTATCTTTTAATGCAATTCGCGTGTTTTTCGCTATCCACTGACGAAATTTGCGCTTTATTCAAGATTTCTTGTCGAAATTCGGTTATTTCTCTAGTGTTTGATGAAATACGCATTTTTTTCCACGACCTTTCGATGAAATTCACGTTTTTTCCTGCGATCTTTAGACGAAATTCGCATTTTTAAAGCGATACTTTGGCGAAATTACAGATTTTTTAATGCCAACGATTGTTGAAATTGATTATTTTTCGGCAACAATTTGCCGAAGTTCGCGATATTTTCCAGCACTTTTCATTCCTTGAAAATGAATACTTTTTTTCCAGCACTTTTTCTATTTTTTCCAAAGCGTACGAACCATGTATAAAATGGAGAAGTATATAAAAAAAACAACAGTACGTGTATACAAACGCAAAACTCCAAACTCCTTCTTGTGAATGAGATGCATAACTAATGAATTAACATTATTAGATTATGTAATGAAGAGGTTTTGCTTAACACCAAGAACTAAGTGTGTAAACATATGAACAAAGTGTGAAAGTTTTAAATTATTGCAATGAACAAAATGTGACAAACTCATGAACAATGTATGCAAATCTCTTAATGAACTAAGTGTAATCTCACATGAACCAAAATTGTGTAAGTATACTCATGAACTAATGTGTACCAAATCACATGAACTTCTTGTAATCTCACATGAACAAAATTGTGAAAGTATTCTCATTAACTAATGTGTGATTTCGCAGGAAAAAAAATTGTAATTATACTCATGAACTGTGTGTGAACAATGTGTAAAAACTCACATGAACTACCTGTACTCCACACGAACTAATTGTGTATATATCCAAAACATAAGTGTAGCACATGAACTAATGTTGTCAAAAAGTTAAAGAAAAAGGTACCGTCAATTCTAAAATTAAATGTTAAGTAAAAAAAACAGAAAATGTTATTGAATTATATTGTGAAAATGTAAATTCCAAAACCAAAACAAAATGTAAAGAGTGAAATGTGATGTTTCCATCACTTGTATATACCAAGTTACAAAAGTAGAAAAAATATCCAAAATTGTTTAAGTGTAACTAGTGCAAAAAAAAAAAAAAAAAAAAAAAAAGAAAAGAAAAAAAAAAGAAAAACAAAACCCATACACAGTGTTTGTGTGTACACTTCTATTATCAAAACCTTTACAAGTGAGAAAAAAATATCTGATGACCCGATCAGTGTACTCTTACTCTACCATTCTATCTTTTAATCATCCGATAATTCCTGCAGTAAGTAACCAAATGAGAAAAAAAATATACCTAACAGTACACACAAAATTTCTAAAAAAAAAAAAAACATGTAAATTTACAGTTAAGTGTTAAATGTGAATTAAATTATCACCGATGCCATATGGTGAAGCATTAAGATGTACATAAATGTATAACAAAGTGCGTTTTTTTTTTTTTTTTTTTTTTTTTTTAAGAAATTTTTTTTCAAAGAATCCTTTACAATACAAAATGCAGCAAGGGAAAAAAAATACCCTGTTAAGTTTCTTTTTTTTTATATAATGAGAAAAAAAATAAGTGTTCAATGAAACAAATTGCAGTTGTCTGAGATTACTCTTTTGTCCTGCATAAACTTCTTAACAGTAGGACAACTGTGTGAAAAAGCTGTATGGAAAAAGTTAAAATTTGTGTTGTTTACCTCATTACATTTAATGCAATTAATGCATTTTGGTCTTTTTGAACAATGAGGATCTTTATGTGATAAGGCACATACAGGACACCTCATTTTATCTGTGCATGATTTTGCCTGATGAAGAAGACTTTGGCAGATAAAACATCTTTTTACTGAAACATATCTTTTTACAGGGTAACCTGTAGACTGAATTTTGATTTGCCCATGATTAATTAACATTTTAGCTATCATTGGAGGCATTAAAAATATCCAATTGAATAAATTAACATTTTCATCTTATATTTTTGTTGAAATTGAATAGAAGATGTGGATATACCAGTTAAGTCAGAAATTGCCAAAAGAATATCAGGGATATTAAAGTTTTCTGGTAACTGACAAATAATAACTGAAATAGGTTTCAAATCATGCTTAAAAGGGGAAGAGAAGTCACTATTTTTAGGAGAAGTAGTAACTTCTGTAGTATATTTATTCTGATGTGGGCATTTCAAATCAGAACCAATATTTGACTTATATTGTAAAGATTTTCCAGTCAGACTTGTGTTTTGACAAATGTCTGTCTGTGTTGTTTCATTCAGCTGAGGTGATAACATTTTGTTGCATGCTTCCGATGTGCTTTGATTTTGAGAACTAGTCTCATCAATTTCAACTTCATGTTTATCCTTTAATGTGAGTGGGGGCACTCGTTCCAAAATTTTAGGGTTTACAATTTGTAAATTTTTGTTCCTATTTTTCAACTTAACATAATCATCTTTTACTACCTGAAAAAAATCACTCACTATTCGAAATTCCCACCAAAAATTCTTACGAACTGATGATATCTTTTCAACTAAAGTTTCATTATTTTCAAGACCAATTTGTTCCTGTAGAAGAGGGAATTCTGTGTCTACATTTTCGCTAAATCTCTTAAGCGCTTCCTCAAACATGTAAGGTAAAGAACACCTTAACTCAGCCATAGACAATTCCAAGTCTGAATGGTTATTTGTTTGTGACATTTTCAAAATTGTTAAAAAAATGTAGACAATAAAATTTAAAAGTATAAAAGATGGCACAATAATTCAGAATTCACATACTGTATTTGAAGATAGAAAGAAAAAAGAGAGGAAAAAAAAATCTAACCAAATATTTTCACTGAGTAAGCAGATAAAGAAAAGAAAAAAAAAATGGACGAGTTCTTAAAATGTTAGTACTATACATTAAAAGTAAGCACAATATTAAATATTCATACAGTAAAAAAAATTTTAAACTCTCAGATAATATACAGAAGTCAACCAAAAATCATTACATCTTCCAATACTATGCTATGCGAAAATGATAATTGAAAATACTGAGTAAATAAAAAAATTATCAAATAATTGCCGTGATAAAATTTCACAAGGCACCTTTTGTAAACGGCGACAAGGACTATCTACATGCCTATTTTATCATAAACAAAATATTAACTAAATGAAATTTTATTTTATGCATGAAAAATATTAAACTCTATAAATATCAACATAAAATAAAAAAATAAGTATGCACTGAAATACTGAAATTTAAGACTTACCTTTCAACATAAAGCAAGAAAAGAGAAGACAATAATTATAAGTGCCAAATAAAAATATTGAAATATAATCTTTCAATTTAGTATATCCTCTCTGTTCATGCTTACAACTTTAATAAACAGTAAAAATAAACAGTCATTTTTTTATTTACCACACAAAAATTAAACGGGGAATATCTATAAATCATAGCATGTAAAGAGACAACAACAACAACAAAAAAATGAAAAATAATAGTAAGTAATCTACTGCAATTAAGAAGTTAAGGTTTAAAAGACAAATTAAATTTTCTCTTTTTATACTTTAAGGACTAAATTATATTTCTTCAATTTCTATACCTTTGAAAAATAATCTTGTGAGATATCGTATTACCATAACACAGAAAAGGTGCGCGTGCACACTGCTAATTTGTTGGATTTTTATCAACCATGTGCGATCAGCGTACAAAATCATCACTATCACACCTATATGATTTGTACGTAAGTTCACAAAGTACACCAGTCGTGTAAGACTATGCATGTCATGATAAACAAAGTTTTCACTTGATATTTTATCAGTAAATGGAGCTGACGATGTTTCTGTATAATTATATGTGATCGGTGCACAGGTAACGAAAAAACTACATACTTCTCTTCTTTTAAAGAATCTTGGCAGAGTTTTTATCTCGACACAGGTTTGTTATAACACTTTAAAAATACAAGAAAGGCAGATGAAGGGTAGCACACGAACATCGAGCAAGGAAAAAAAAAAATGGGTTTGGCATATTTCACACCATAAAATTTCACCCGCAGACTGTATCAGCTTAGCATTAACACTAATGCGTACCCAACTTGAAACACAGACACACACTGAGGACACTTAAAAAGCTCATGAAATTAAAAATATACACTTTTAGTAGTTAAATGAAATCACCGAAGACGGACCTCGTGAAATGCAGGAATAAGCAAGCCGACAACTGTTGCATGCAACGGCGAAATTAAGATGATTCGAATCTCCTCACACGGTGAGCGAAGAAACATCACTGTCTGTCGAACAGAAGAATCCATGAATGTATGATGTCTACAGCACAGCATCAGGAAGTCACACACATACAAGTGGCACTTTGCAGGGGTTTTTTTTTTAAGTTGAGAGGCAATTTTAGTTTTTCAAAATTCAGGGTACAAATTTTTACTACGTTGTTTCGTGAAACACAAGAGCACTCAGGTGGAGCCACAGCAACTCCGCATGCTATTCTGTAGTTTCCTGGCCGAACATGAAGAGATATGCATGTTGATAACGAATCCAATAAATTGAAGAAAGTCCACAAAAGAGCTGGGACAACTAGAATGATATCGATTTCGAAAGGGGATCTTTCTTTCCCTTGTGCATTATTTTTTTTTTTTAAATCCCAGTTGGAGAAAATAAGGGCAGATGCGCCAATTATTATATACTGGAGTTGTAGACCGGGTTCTTAAAATTGCACAAAAAAAAAACTCCAACTAATAGTTTTACTGGAAACATGAAATTTTATTTAAAGACATTTGAGTTATGGTGAATCATACAAATAAATTGATACACAGTAAAATGGGGAAAGAGAGCCCGTAGACAGAATGCGCTTGAAGTGCAATTTTCAATTACATGCTTCAGATATGGTGGTCAGCGGAGAAGAGAGAGTTTCACTAGAAATCAGATATATTGGCGGTATACAATATCGCCAATTTACAAACTTACTGATGCCAGAATAAATAGATACAAAGCATTGGCGAGAGATTCAGCAGAAAATAATATGGCAGCCCCCACCACAGCACAACTTACCGGGATGTAATGCAACCCTACCGTATTTATGAAAGGGCGCCATAAGGACGGGATATGTTTACTTTAACAGCAACAAATTGAGCTTAAATGATATTGTGAAATCATTAACGAATCTATGGAAATGCAGAGCAAGAGGCATGTGCTAAAAATAAATGAAATGTATTTCAAACTGCAATTCCCATAAAATACATTTATTATTTTTTCTTTATTATCCGTCAAATTGTAACTGCAATTAAGAAGGCAGATAAAAATTCGACAAGAGGAAATGAAATGTTAAAAAGACAACTGCACTTAGATTTTGTGTATTTGATTACATTTAAATAAAGGCCGTTAAGAAAAATAATAATAATGCAAGAATGGAATTTTCAATAACTAGAAAATTAAAATATAAATCATTGTACTTAAACGGGTTACGTTCGTTGGGAAAGGAGAGAGAGACAAAAATAAATAAGCATGTAGATAGAACTACGTATAGTTTTAAGAATTCACATGTTCAAAGTAGATTTTGATTAACGGGGGGCTGGAAATTGATATGTTGCAGAGAACACTGCCACAGTCTTAACAGCAACTGATTCGCCCTTAATTTTTTGCAATCAAAGAGAATTGAATGGAAACCTGTTCCCTGGTATATATATAATATCATTGCATTTATATACAATTTACTTTTGTTTGTATATTAAAATAGGTAAGTGGCTTGTTAACACAAAATAAATTGCATAAACCTTTAAAAAATTGCTTGAGTATAGGAAACAATGAATAAGTTGCACGAAAATACGCATAAAAAGTTTACTTGTCTCGCCAAACCCATTTTCTCTACCTCGCCAAGGTCCTTATACAGGAAAAGTACCAATTTCATTTTTAAAGACTAAAAAGAAATTAATATAAATGGAAATTGTTTTTTTAAAAATCCTGCTTTCATTAAAATTCGCAAAAATTTAGGAAAAATATATATATTTTTAAATGCACTAAATAGTAGAAAAGTCTTGAAAAAAAAAACCCTTAAATGCACGGAGTTTAAATTTAATTCGGTGAGTTCAATTATGGAAGATAAATGGATTAAAATAGGAATTTTGCCAAGTTAGCCAGCTATCTCCAAGTTGGCTTCATATATAGAATCTTTTTTGTTGCCAAATTTGGTAATATTTCGCCACGTTAGCCAAAGTTTGGCGATATCATGGTAACCCTGTCATTAGTACTTTTCAACAAATACTCATTGTTGAAGTTAATGCTGATATCTCTATAAAAAATCAAATTTAACCATTAAGAAATTCACCCCCCCCCTACCGTTGCCCCCTTAGGGATCGAATTTTAAAAAATCAGTGTCCAATTCATATATTGCCCTCAGGAATACATATATATTCCAAATTTCAAAACGCTATGCCAACAGGATGTGGGTGAAAAATGAATCACAAGATTTGAGTGCCACAGACAAATATAATTGTAAGTTAAAAGAAAGCATGTAAAAAAATATATAAAGAAAATAAGAAGAAATGATGCTATAAAGAAAAATATTTTATTACACATCCTATAATTGTTTCTAATTTTACACGCGAAATATAAAACATGCCTTTGGCGAATAAAAAATGCTATTGAGAGATTATCGCAAAGTCTCAAATCAAAGTTTTTATGCCCTTTTTTCTTTTAAATGAAAAAACAAACTGATTTATTTTCCTGTATGATTAAACTTAAATATGTTTTATGGCACTTCAATATTACTGCATGCATATTTTTTTATTTTATTTGCTCCATGTGTTCAAACCAGTTGTCTACGAAAACATCAACCGGTAAAAGTGACATACACCAAATTTCTGTGACGTATGCAGACAAATTGTGCTTTATCAGTTTTTTTCTATATAATTTTTAAACAGTTTGGAATTTATTTTTCATAGTAGGTGCATTCAGTAGGCGATCCAGATAGGTACCTTCTGGTGCAATCAGAAACGAAATCCGACAAATATTTTTTGAGTTATGGTTGACGAAAGGTTTTTATTAGGCTTTTTATTTAGTAGGACATGGCATTAATATCCATCGTAGCTATATGTGTCGTTGAGTATTAGCCTTCGCTTCGCTCAGACATTATCATTTTAATAATTAAGTCTTAAAAATGTATAATATGTTCCTAATTAGAGAGTTAATTGTTTAATAATTATTAATTTGAAGTAGTGTTAACTATTTAATATAAAATGCAGTTAATAATTTTAATAAATGTTAAATATCATTAGTAATTATAAAGTTTTACTTAATTATTACAATATTAATGTATATAGCATTATTGTATGATACTACCTAATGAAACTACTAATTTGCAGTTTTTATAATTTCTGTAATTACTAACTAATAATTATAATTTTATTAATTAAAGTGTAAAACAGTAGATTATGTTAGCAATTAGTGGTTTAATTGGTTTGGAAACCTAAAACTCTTGGTAGCTATTCCGTATTTGAACACTGGGAAAAAAATCATAAAAATCCAATTTAAATAAAAAAAATCTGATTTAAATTAAAAAAAAAAAAATCCGATTTTTTTTATTTTTAAAAAAAAAGTCATGATCTTTTTCACCCTACTCAAAATGTTAACTGAACACTACAATTATTTTATATGTAATATGGAGTAATTTGCAACTATTGCCTAATAAAAATATAGAAATATCCTAAAGTTAGAAAAACAACTATTTAACTCCTTATGCACTGACGGTACTTTTAAGTACTACTGAAGAAAATTTAACATAAAATTTATTTACAATGTCTATTAACAAAAGTTTATTTTTCTTTCAATACAAAATATTCTGCTCAATCAAATTTAGAAAGCGTAGAGAAACAGTCAAAGCTAAATATTTTCAAAAAGTGGTAATTTTCTTAATATAGGTAGAGCTTTCTTTTTTTTTTTTCCCCCCCAAGTTATATTAAAACATTTTCAACTGCAAAAAGCTTTTCTATTTACAGAGAGGATCATAATACATTTAAATACATTGCTTTTTATAAGAATTGTGATATTTCCATAAGAGCATTTTTGATTAATCTGATTATTTTTGTAAATATTTTACTAAAGAAGTTACAAGTAGCGATTTATTTAATCAGTTTTAATAAAAAAACACATCTAAATTTCACATTATTATTATTTAAAAATTCCAGTATATCTTTCAGATATTAAAGAAGATAATTATTGAGATGAAGCAATTACTTGATAAATAATTCCATAGATAAAGGGTTAAACAAAACAACCTAAAAGATAATTTAACTTTTACCTAAATTTTGAAAAAGTAAAATTAACACTATAAAAACTTAATTTAATACAGGAATAAAAAAAGACTGGACATATCAATACATCATTTAGAAAAAGGCATGTACTATGGATTATTACACTATAACTGTAATGGAGGCACATAATAATTTTAACTTTAATACTCATACATCATTTAAAGAAATATTGGCAAGACTTACATCGTGACATTTCTTAAAGTTTGAATAGCTTGCTCAAGAGCCTCATAGTCAGCACTGCTTTTTTGAGTATGCTTATGTATTTCTAAAAAAATTCCAAAGTAACAAATGTTTTACAAATTACTTTCAAATAAATAAATATATAAAGATATATAAGAATACCATCATTCAACATTCAGATATCTTATAAGGAAAAAAAAATTATCCAAATTAATGCATGCTCATGTTCACAAAGAGGGGAGGAGCTCTGTCACATCAACATAAAATAACACTCTATATAAGGAATGCTAAACAAAAAAGAGGAAATTCAGAGTGAAAGTTAAATTTATGGCATTTTTCACAACATTTGCACAATGCATTTCACAATTTTGTAATCTATATTGTATTTAATATAAAATTACATTGACAAATTTCTTATAAAACATTTCATAGTAATTTCTATAATAAATATTGTAATTTCACAGTTGATTTGAATGAAATGATTATCTGTCAACTTGTACAGTTTTATTACAACATTAACCTCTAGTGTTCGGCAAAAGTTTTTTGTTTTTAACTTCTTCGGTCCCTGGGTCCCCAATCTCCGTTTTTTTTTTTTTCCATTTTATTAATGGTACACTAACATAATTACAATTTTGATATCAGAATGATATGTTTCGAAGTCTAACATTCGAACTAATGCAAATCAAATAAAAATCTTGCTCTGAAGTCAAATGGAAGAAGAAACAATTCAGTAATAATTAATAATACTGCATTAATACTCAGTAGCGAAGAGATTAAACAAAAGCACAATAACTTAGAAGAAATTTTTCCCCCCTATTGCTAACGGGTCAAGACGAAAGCATATTTTGTCTCCCCAGAAAATGTCAACTCAGCTTTTTGAGAAAGGTTGCAGTAAAATACCAAGGTGATTTACATTTTTCACGTGAAGTGATGAATTTTCAAATGATATCGTTATTTTGGCGCATTGAGAGAGGGTATATTTTTAGTTGAATATTTCTGAATGCTAAGCTTATTTATTTAGTCATTTGAGCAAGAGTATATTTATAAAAAAATATATGTGTACTTATCTATATTATAAAGGACAAACATATCTGTGCTAATGCATACGTCATTCTGCGAATGGCAACACTTTGAAACTTGAAATGAAATTTCGGTTTTGCAATTTTCGCAACAGCAAATTTTTAAACTTCTAAACATAGCACAGTTTCAATTTTTGCACCGTCGTATAGGGAAAAAAATGTACTTTTAAATGCAATTTGTTTGAAAGTTCTATCTCAATTTATTTTTGAGATATTAATTTTTTTATAGTTTTTAGTACCAATTTTGTAATTGTGGCAACTGGAGTACTCCATTTTTATTAAAAGTAAAGGGAAAATATTCATAGGTTTATTTTTATTGATTATATCCTTATTGATGCCATTTTCACATTACAAAAATAAGTAACTTTTTTCTAATTTTTAAACAGAAAATGACGTCAGCCATTAAAAAAAACACGCATTCTTCTTCATAAATCAAAAGATTGAAGAAGATATTTCAATATTTTTACATTACGCTGATACTGAGTTTGAGACGCTAGACAAAGTGATTCAGTGCGTTAAAATGATGTCATATTTAAAACAAAACGATAATTTTCTTTGATAAAACTAAATATTTGACCAATACTATGACAACTAAAGGTAAATTTCTGAAGGGTAAATTTTCGCGGCTACTGAGATTAGAATTAAATTTTATGCAAATGTTCACATGAAAAGTTGTATCGGACAAACATGACTTTAAGTTTGGAAATACGTTCATTAATAATGTATTGCGCGTTAAAATACTTTTAAATTGTGAATTTGAGTGGTGCGTATGTAAATTTTGAGAATGTGAAAATAACGTACAGTTTAGATTTTGTGGGAGAAAATTTTATGATGTGACAAAGCTAAATCGTTTTTAATGATTTTTCATCCCTTAAAAACAAACGTAAGAGCCTCAATCGATAGCTTCAACATAATTACTCATGTTGATTACGTATTCTAATGCAGTTTAATTTTTCAATAATTTAAGCAGCTGAAGTTTTTGGAAATAATATTTTGGTAATTTTAGATTAAGACATTATTTGTTTTAAAAGTTAGATAACCAATGCAAAATGAATTTTTTATTGTAATTGTTTTTGTAGGTGTATTATAAATTCGATCTAAGTTCCATTCTAAACATTTTAATTCGTTGAATTTCGACGGGTTCCAACTCGTTTTTATAAAAACTCTTTATACAGATTGAACAGTCTTTATTTTAGCTTTTTTAGCTGCTTTTATTTTCCATTAATGCTTTGAGGGGTCAAATTGCGATCACAGGGCCAAAAATCCTTTTTAGCTTACCTAGTAGTCGTATGCTATTCATTTTTGATTTTACATTGTTCTAAATGACATTATACTGTGAATGTAGATGTAATTGTGGGTGCCAGGAAAGAAGCTGATAGAGTTAAAACATAGGGCAAGTTTTTATTAAATTTTAATTCTTTTTTCTACAACATGTTTTAAGAGGAATAAGAATTTTTCCCTTTTGATTATGATGAATATTTGGCCTTTAATTCATTAATTAGATTATTTACGAAATTTTCTGCCCCCCCCCCCCCCCCCCTACTTTTGCTTCTCATTGAGCATAATACCTTTAAAATTCCAATAGAAATGGAAGATTATTCCTTTGTTACACAATTTTTGTGGCATTACATAAATAGTTATTTATCTAAATTTCTTATGTTTCTGAAATTGTCGCTTCTTCTCCCCCCCTGGAATACAACGTCTAAAATTTAAAAAAGTTTTTAATTTTTGATAAACAAAATCTGCTCTGTTTATTTTTGTTGCTGTTGTTATAATTATTAAATAATAATAAAATGTGAATTTAGCCTTCATCCCTAAATCTCAGGATTTGTTTTTAATAATTGTTAAAAAAAATTAATAACCAGCCTCCTAGTTTATTTTTTAAATAAATGCTCTGTCTTTTACTCTGTAGTTTCGCTAAATAAATACATAACAGATTGCTGATTTTTGCTCTCTCCAATAAAATTACCCCTTTCTACACCCCCCTCCCCCAAATACAAAGTCTGCCTTCACCCGTTAATCAATAATCTTAAAAAAGATTAATTAAAATCCTCCTCTGTTTCTTACATAAAATGTACTTAAAATGAATGAAATTTTTCTCAGTCATCTAAATTTCCCCATGAAAGTTTCGCTCCACTCTTTGTTCCCTAATAAAAGGTGCAATTTCATAGCTTTTTATCAAAAAAATTCAACTTTTTCTTCTTTTTATAGATAATCCATCAGAAATGTGAATTTATACATTTGAAACCACCACAAAATTTCATCCCAAGGGTTGAATGAAAATTTCATACTTTTTTTTTTATTATTAATATATGTAGACAAATGTTTTGAAAATATGAAGTTATTGCTTACCCATATTTAAAATCAATAAATATTAGTAAGTGCAAATACTTGCTTTCACTGTTACCTACATGTGTAATTACTAAATTACATATAATTGTATGCAATACTTATACACATCATAAAACGAAAATTTTACTTGTCAAATTGTATTCGCCTCGGCTGCTAGCGGCACCGGCAGGTCGAGCAGGTGATTGTTTTCTTTGTTTTTTCTCTCGATCTGTTTTGAGAGTCAGACAGTTTGATGGGCACCGATTGAGAAGGATGTTGAAATCCGCCATGAAATAAATTTATTAATCAAGAACATGTGTTTTTTACTGGTGTCCTGTTCAGTTGGTCCGATCTCACGCAGTAAGAGTAGAGATTAGTGCCTATGGATTCATTTGTTCTTCATAAAGGGTTATATTGTGCTTCAAGGCTCAGTGAAAACTTTGAAAAAAAAAAAAATGTTCTCCTGATAAAACGTTCTTCAAAATAGTGTGATGAAATACAGCTTCGTGGCTTTCTGTGAAAGTATTGTGAAAAAAAAAAAAAAAGTTGCGATTTCAGTAGAGAAATATTTTTGTGCAATAATTATTCTTCAGTTAAACATCTATCAATTTTAATAAAAATAAGCATCTGGTGACGAGCAGTTCCCTGGTAATGGTGAGTTCGCTTTTAATTAATTTAATAGCATTGTTATAATTTGTTGTACTTCGTTTCGATTTTAAGATAACTTTGTCATGTTTGTTTCGATTTGATATTTAACGTTATGAGTTGATTCCGAGTGTAAGATTTATAGCTTAGTTGAGTTTAGTTTCGATTTTTAATTTAAATGTTTTGAGTTTGATTTTAATTTATTGTAATTACTTGGGTTCTCTTTTCAAACAAAATGTTGTTATCAAAATTAAAGAAGAATGATTTAATCGAGGTTGTAGAAGAACTTGAGCTTACGTTACCCGTGAGGCAGACCATAGTGTCGCTAAAAGAAGTAATTGAAACGAGCGAAATTTATAAAACTAATTATGACCTTGTGGAAACGGTTGTTGAATCCGTGACTCAGAGGGGAAAAGACAGCGAAAAGAAAGCTGAGAGCGAGAGATTAAAAAGAGATTCAGCGCTAGAATTGGAAAAAATTAAACTTGTGAAGTTAGAAAAACAATTGGAACTTACTAATATTCAGAAAGAAACATCGCATAATTTCAGTAACGCAGCAGTAAAAAGCGATTCTGATGTATCAAATTGTAGTTTAGAAAATTTGTTAAAAAGTGTTAAAATATTAACTACTGCAGTACCTTCGCATGCAGAATCATATAATCTCATTTTTCAATCACTGGAAAGAGCGTTTAAAACAAAGAATGTTCCGGAGGGGTTTAGAGCAGAAATTCTTTTAAATATCTTTGGCGAAAAGGCCACTAATTTAATGGTATATGTTATAAAATGCAACATCTCTAATAGTAAATAATCTCAATTTTATTATTTATTTATCTTCCTCAATCTTAAATTAATATTTATTCATTTTAAACTCAACTTCTAATCTAGAAAATTATCTTCAAAATATTTAAGTTTCCTCTTAATAAAGTTATTCTAAATTTTATTTATTTTCCTTTTCAATCATTCATTAAAATATAACAACGAAAATAAAAATAATTTATATTTTAATATTGCATGCTCGATCTATAATCAATAGATAGAATATATTTTTCTGATTAATTTGATATAAGTTGCAGCAAAATCCGTCAACAAATATTGGAGATATTTAATTTAACGTTTTCTGCATTTTCCGATTTTTAAATATTGGCGCGATGCTTTCTGTCCGCCATTGATAAAAGGATACTTTTCTGCACCATTTTTTTTGTACAATTCGGTGACATCGCGAGACACCCACGCGGATAGTTCATTGAACTCATGCGTTCCCGGATGGACGCGCGGTACTTGAATGCATCGGATTGGCTATTTTCAAAATCTTACACATTCTTGCAAGGAGAGAGCTGTTTTTCGTCAGTCAACAAGGATTAAGTCAGAGGGTGAACGTGCAGTTTTGAGAGGCTGCGGGGTTTATCCCCGTAGCGGGATGGCAGTGAGTTGAGAAATCTTCGTCGTGAAACAAGGATAATATTTTGTCCACATCAAGAAATGAAATATATTGTATTGTACAGTATATGGCTAATAAAATAGTCTCTTCAATAATTAAAATTTAAGATCTGTCGACATTCTACAGTGTGAGAACATCATGCCTTCCTAGAATCAACGATGACCACCATTTCGATCTAAAATAATCTATTGCCTGTATCGCCAAGATAAAGAGAAGTTTAACCGCCATCGATTATTTTGGTAATTCATCTCTGCTTCACCTTATTGAATTTTCTCAGCAAAATGTTTGGAAATCAAAAGTGATATATTAACGTATCCTGCATACTTTTAACTTCTGCTACTCCCTTCTACCTGTGTTATCATCATGGTTACTCCATTTAAGTATAAAGCTCTTACGAACAATTAAAGAACAGTTTGAAGTACAATCTTTTTTTTTAATAACTTTAGTAAATAGGTAATACCTATGGACATTTTCCATTTAAAACCCATAGAACATTTCTACAACAATATTTTACAATTTCGAGATTTTAATGCTTCGTGAGATAATCCTCCAATCGTCTATTAATTCCTGTTGAAGTGAACACACGCTCATTGTGTTGAGTTAATATAATTTTTGTGTGATTTGGATAGTAATATATTATTTTGACCTAAACTTTTTGAGCTGGTAATATTTAAGAAACTAAAATCATAGAATAAATAAAGTTAAATTAACATCCTAAAGGCATAAAATCCCTCTATCCAAAGACGCATACCGACCGGAAAGAAAGTGGTTAGATATTGCGTTGAAATGTAAATAGAATTAAAGCCATCCAAAAGTTATTAATCATATATAACATTTAATTGTTGAAAAATGAGAAATAAAGAAAAGATAAGTTACTCACCCAACTCTTGTGTATGTTGTAATTATACAAAATGAACTACCAATATAAATGTAACTAATATATTTATTGATGCAACATAATTTATTTAAATTCAAAATAAAAAGGGGGGGAGAAGGGTCAAAATAATATATTACTATCCAAATCACACAAAAATTATATTAACTCAACACAATGAGCGTGTGTTCACTTCAACAGGAATTAATAGACGATTGGAGGATTATCTCACGAAGCATTAAAATCTCGAAATTGTAAAATATTGTTGTAGAAATGTTCTATGGGTTTTAAATGGAAAATGTCCATAGGTATTACCTATTTACTAAAGTTATTAAAAAAAAAGATTGTACTTCAAACTGTTCTTTAATTGTTCGTAAGAGCTTTATACTTAAATGGAGTAACCATGATGATAACACAGGTAGAAGGGAGTAGCAGAAGTTAAAAGTATGCAGGATACGTTAATATATCACTTTTGATTTCCAAACATTTTGCTGAGAAAATCCAATAAGGTGAAGCAGAGATGAATTACCAAAATAATCGATGGCGGTTAAACTTCTCTTTATCTTGGCGATACAGGCAATAGATTATTTTAGATCGAAATGGTGGTCATCGTTGATTCTAGGAAGGCATGATGTTCTCACACTGTAGAATGTCGACAGATCTTAAATTTTAATTATTGAAGAGACTATTTTATTAGCCATATACTGTACAATACAATATATTTCATTTCTTGATGTGGACAAAATATTATCCTTGTTTCACGACGAAGATTTCTCAACTCACTGCCATCCCGCTACGGGGATAAACCCTGCAGCCTCTCAAAACTGCACGTTCACCCTCTGACTTAATCCTTGTTGACTGACGAAAAACAGCTCTCTCCTTGCAAGAATGTGTAAGATTTTGAAAATAGCCAATCTGATGCATTCAAGTACCGCGCGTCCATCCGGGAACGCATGAGTTCAATGAACTATCCGCGTGGGTGTCTCGCGATGTCACCGAATTGTACAAAAAAAATGGTGCAGAAAAGCATCCTTTTATCAATGGCGGACAGAAAGCATCGCGCCAATATTTAAAAATCGGAAAATGCAGAAAACGTTAAATTAAATATCTCCAATATTTGTTGACGGATTTTGCTGCAACTTATATCAAATTAATCAGAAAAATATATTCTATCTATTGATTATAGATCGAGCATGCAATATTAAAATATAAATTATTTTTATTTTCGTTGTTATATTTTAATGAATGATTGAAAAGGAAAATAAATAAAATTTAGAATAACTTTATTAAGAGGAAACTTAAATATTTTGAAGATAATTTTCTAGATTAGAAGTTGAGTTTAAAATGAATAAATATTAATTTAAGATTGAGGAAGATAAATAAATAATAAAATTGAGATTATTTACTATTAGAGATGTTGCATTTTATAACAGTATATTTGAGTGAGGATGACCTAAGTAAATATGATAAACTTAAAGAAATTGTGTTGAAGGATTTCAATCCACTCCGCAGGAAGTGTTAAATAATTTTCGAAGGGCACAAAAATTTCAAAACGAAAGTTATGTTCAATTCGCGTCGCGATTAACTGCAACATTTGATTATTACTGTCAATTAAGAAAGGTGAATGACTTTAAGGGATTGTGTGAACTAATGGTTTCTGACAAAATATTTAACTCGTTAGATCGTGAACTTCAAATTCATATAGATGTAAAGCAAGGAGAGTCTTGGTATTTACCACAAGAATTATCCAGATATTGTGACATTTATGTATCATCTAAGAATAAATGTAAAACCGAAAATAATGCGTTTTCACATCCGCAGTTTGGAAACAATTCGCAAAAATATCGCAATGTACACAGTCCACAAAACAATTCTAAAGTGTTTATGTCGGAAGTTAAAACTCCAAAATGTATTCCTTGCAAGTCTAATGGGAATCATTATCTTAATATGTGCCCTATTTTTAAAAAAATGTTAGTTAATGAAAGAATGGAGTTTGTTAAAAATAATCAACTGTGTTTTAATTGTCTTAATCATCATAAGGTTAATTGTTCTTCCAAATTCAATTGCTCCATTTGTAAGAAACCGCACCATACATATTTACATATTGATAAAAAAGTAGATGAAGGGCATACGTATGGCACTGCGAAAGATACCACTTCTTACAAGCCAATTGTAATGTCGAGTGCCGCTTTAGATCCAAAATCAAATGTTTTTGTTCCAAAAGGAGCATGTGGTGATAACTCAGCAGACGAGAGTAGAGAGTCGTTGTCTTTCACAGCCGCAAATGCTAATGTTAACAAATCTCGTATGGTTTTGCCGAGCACAGCTAAAATAATGATTGCGGATAATTTTGGAATATTCCATGAAGCGCGTGCATTATTAGACAATGGAAGTCAGTCATGCTTCATATCGAAACAGTGCACTGACAGATTTAATTTGAAAAAGGAAAAAATAAATCTTGTGGTTTCATTTTTGATTAAATCCTCGTCAGCGATAAATTCAGCAGTGAAAACAAAAATTGCAAAATCATAGCAGAACTTTCGAAAAAGGAGTAGAGCTTTTAATAGTCTTGAATATAACAGATTACACACCCGCTAAGCAATTTAACATCGATATGACACATTTAGAGAATTTAACATTAGCAGATGAGAGTTTCAATCAGGGCTGTAGTGGGTAGCTGCACGGGTACCCACCCAGCTGCCCGCCCGGGCTGGGTTTTTTAAAATATATTTCTGGAAAGAAACAAATGATGTATTTGTTGTTTGTGGTTATTTTGTTTTATTTATTCACTTCTTTAAATCTTAGAAAATATATTTGTACTAATTTACTTGCACTTTTAGATTGGGAACCCTATAATTTTAAAACGTTTTAGCTTTTAATTTAAAACGTAAATTTAAGCTTTTCAGTTAGCTTCATGAGTATTATATTTATTAAACTTATTATATTTATTAAATTATTTTATGTACTTTTTACTGCTGAATCCGAAAATGACCTTCATTTTTAAACATCACGTAAAGAAAACTAAATAAAAAAAGTTTTACATCTGTTTTATAGTATCATTTTTTACTGCTGAATCCGAAAATGACCTACATTTTTAACCATCACGTCAGGAAAATTAAATAAAAAAAGTTTTACATCTGTTTTATAGTATCAGATTTTTGCTATATTTTAACTTTGACGTTTACGATTTGCAAAAAAAATTATAATGTGATGGTTAAAAATGTAAGTCATTTTCAGATTCAGTGCTTAAAAAGCACATAAAAATCAGTTATCAAAAGTTAAAAAACTCAGCCATCTCCTCTATTTTATAGTATTTGATTTGTGTTATTTTTTTAACTTTGACAACTTATGATAGGCAAAACATCCTGAGATGATGGTTAAAAATTAAGGTAATTCTCCGATTCAATGCTAAAAAATGCATAAAAGTTAAAAAACACAACCATCGCAGTCTTGTGTTATCTAATCTAAAACTTTTTCTTAAACTTCTTGGCAGTAATCTATCCAAAATTTTTTGTGTTATCCTGTAAAATAAGTATGAATGGTAACCACCGAAAATCATAATAATGTTAGATTGTCATCGGATTTACGTCAGTAGGGTCAGGTGGGGGAAAATGGGTCTATATAAAAAAAATGGTCTTTTTCACCACATAAATTTACTTGTTTTAGAATTTTTTTTCTGTAGGAGCATTCTCTGAGATTATGCGAAGTATTTCTAATCAAAATTTAGGATCTGGAAACAAATTTATAGATACTTAAATTTTGTTGTTTACATTCGCTGAATTGTCTCATTGCAATTTGATGCGAAAAACTTTCTTACTTCTTCTTTAGATAGTGAAAATACTGTTTTATTTTGATACAGACTATTAGAGGAACCTTTTAGGAACATAATTGTATAAAAAGGCAAGAATAACTTTATAATTTTAATTTTTTATAATTTAAATTTTTTATAATTTTTTTTTTCTGGGGTGGGGTAAAATGGGTCTATAGTTAGGCTTAGCTAAAAGCTGTATGATGCAACACATTCTAACTCTATGTTTACTTCTGAAGTATTAAAAAATAAAATAAAATAACAATTATTTCGTCATTAGTTCTTGTTTTATTAACCTAGTTTACAATTTTTTACCTATAAAAACTATTTTCCATTTATTTTCATCACATTTTTGAAAAAAAAATGCAAGCAAAAGAGAAAGAAAGGTCATTCAAACAGCAAGTAAAATAAGATTTTTTTTTTAAAAAAAGGAAAAATGAAGCTGGTGAACTTGAAAGTAAAATTGGTCCTAATTTAAAAGTAGCAGCACCACTCTCAGAAATAAAGCAAGGTTCTTGGGTAGAAGTTAAATACTACAATGACTTAAGAAATAAAGTCAAACGTTCATAGGCAAAGAGAAAGAAATCAGTGAATTTTATTGCATAAAATAAAAGTTTTATTTTATGAAATTTATCGCATAGTCTAAATCTAAATTAGGGAAATGTTACATTTTTCGTGATATTGATGACGAAGATGATGTGGAGCTCAGTCAGATTTGCCACATAGTAAAGGAACCAAAATTTGACAACCGTGGACATTATTTGTTTAATTGAATATTTAAAACACTTATTTTTCAATAATATATTTCTATTATAATAAAATTAGTGTTCTGTTGATTAAACGTTGTATTAGCCTCATTTTATTCAAATATTCACTTAATTTAATACTAGGCCCATTTCCCCCCCACCATGGGTGAAAATGGGCTTATGAATACTTGCCTTATTAAATAAAGTACTGAAAAGTAACATTTAAATTATAGTGAAAAATAATGTTATATTTGTAATCTATATAAGCCAAATGTATATAATATGTATCAAAAGTTTCATTAAGAAAATTATAAAAGGTTGATATATAAGCATATTTTGAAAAATGCTTGATTTTAGACCCATTTTCCCCCATCTGACCCTATACATGTAAAATTTAATCTCGATCGGATATTTGAAAGTGAGTTAAATTTTGAGTACAAATTTTGAACTGCGAAAACATACGTACGATTGTTGAAGTTAAATAAAATAACAAAATATTTGTTAAAAGAAATCATGAAAAGAAATAGGCTCAAATCCTTACAAAATAAAACATATGTTAAAATACAATAATTTTAGCCAATCTGAAACTTAACAAAAGTTAACTCAATCGTAACACTTGTACTATTTTTTTTTCAAAGTGCAGATACACATGAAAAGTTCTTCAAATACTTTAAACACTTAGGATATGACTCCTCAAAGCATGGCCAAACTCATTTGTGTTCAGATGCAGAAAAGTGGTATAAGTCATGCATTTTTAAAGTTTCATAACTCAGTCAATTTTAGTGTTATATGAACGGACTTTTTTTGTCTGTCTTTTCAGTGTAATAGGAAAATTTTACTAAATATAACTTATAGGACTTAAACTTAAATTTCGTAATTTTTTAAGAAATGTTTTTATTGACTCAAATCGCTTTTAAAATATTTCTGTGCCTCAAATTAAAGCATTTTTATAATTGGAACTATATGTCTATGACTAACGGTTTAGGAATTAGCCATTGGACACCGTTGAGAGTGGATACCCTGTATATACATGTAAGAAAAATTTTTGTTATAAGATATTTTTTATCAACATTTGCTAATCTTATGATAATTTCAAAGGAGCAGGGTTTTTTTTTTAAGTTATATTTATATTTTATTATTAAATAATACACAATTGATAGCTTTGCAAATTAAAATTTGTTTGTTATTTAAATTAAAGGGATCATATATATATATATATATATATATATATATATATATATATATGTATTTTAAGCACATAGAAAAATATTGAGATCCTTATTAAGACTATGAAGTCATTCCCATCTATTAGACTATGAAGTGTTCACAAAGATTGTATTTCAGATCAGGATTGCCACTTATTTCGGCAATCAAATTCCTTGTGCTTTCTTAAGCAAAAAATTAAATTTTCCCTGAGTAATTCCTCTGAGAATTTTCAAAATTTCAACGGATAAATTTTGAAAAGTACCAAAATTTAGTAACATTTCTTGTTTTTAATATTCATTTTTAAATTCCCTCACTTTTTCCGGTTTTCCCAATACAGTGGCAACCCTGAAGATTATTATTTGGGAGGAAGGTGGAATCATATTCCACATTTTGGCATTTTAACCCAATTTACCCGGGAAAAATTGCCCATTTAACCCGGGTTTTTTAATAAAACCCGCCCGGGCTGGGTTTTAACAAAAAACCCGGGTTTTTTTACAACCCTTGTTTCAATAGGCCAGGTGTTGTGAATATTTTGTTGGGCACACAACTATTTTATGAACATTTAAAATCCGGTCAAATGAGGATCCCCGAGACAGATATAATTTTGCAAAATTCAGTATTTGGGTTTATTGCTACTGGGAGCGTTGCACTAGAAAATGAAGCTTCTGTTCATTGTTGGTTAATTATGTAAAATTTAGACATAACTTTGAAAAAATTTTGGGAGATTGAAAATGTTGAGGCAGAAAGAGTGCAAACGGATGAGAGTTTAATATCCGAAGATCATTTCATGAAAACTCATTTCAGAAATGACAATGGGCGTTATATCGTTAGAATGCCGTTAAAAGAAGACCCTCCGCGTTTAAGAGAGTCAAAGGATATCGCCGTTAAAAGATTGAATTCTCTTTGGCGACGTTTGAGAAGAAAACCTGGGTATCTAAAATTATATAGGGAATTCTTAACTGAGAATGAAGATTTGGGTCATATGCAGGCAACTAACGAAAGTCCAAAATACGTTATGCCTCATCATGGAGTTTATAGGCCGAACAATAGTACAACTAAATTATGTGTTGTTTTCAATGCTTCTCAAGCAACGTCATCTGGACAATCTCTTAATGATAAGTTGTATTCTGGTTTTGTTGTCCAGGATGATTTATTTTCAATTTTGTTGCGATTTAGGAAGCATACTGTAGTCTTTACTGCAGACATAAAAGAGATGTATAGGAAAATTTATATTAGCCCGATCAGTGTGATTTACAATGTATTTTATGGAAGGACCATGAGAATGAATTTATATGCATTTTTAAGTTGCTCACTGTTACCTACGGAACCAAATGTGCACCCTATCTTGCAACGAGAGTGCTTCAGCAGCTATGTCACGATGAGAAGGAGAAGTATCCATTAGGTGCCGCTGCTGGCAAAGACTTTTATGTCGACGACATACTCAGCGGTACAAATGACATAGCTACTGCCATTGAATTGCAACGTCAGTTAATATCTCTATTAAATGCTGGTTGACTAGAACTTCACAAATGAAGCTCTAACAACAAGTTGCTATTAAAGGAATACAACTTTGAGTATCATGATTCAGAAACTGTTAAAACTCTTGGACTGCAGTTCAATCCTAGCAAGGACACATTTTGCTTTAAGGTCCCACCATTTGTGAGTTCGATAACTAAAAGAACTATCTTATCTTATCAGACATTGCACGGTTATTTGACCCTTTAGGTCTTTTAGGTCCTGTGATAGTTACAGCAAAAATTTATCTGCAGAAGTTGTGGCTCCTTAAGCTTGACTGGGATGACAAAATTCCACTACAAGAAAGAAAAGCTTGGAATAAATTTCGCGTAGAACTGACAGAGTTGAGACATTTGCAGATAAAACGTCATGTTTTTTGGACAAATGCGCAACACAGATTTGATCGGATTTGGTGATGCTTCTAAAGATGCATACGGGTGTGTTATATACCTTCAATCTATTTCTGAGTCAGGCGAATCCAAGGTGTCACTCCTGTGTAGTAAATCGCGGGTGGCACCCCTCAAGAAGATTATGATACCGAGATTAGAACTCTGCGCTGCAGAGTTGCTTTCGAAACTTACTGTTAAAGTACTGTCATCCTTGGACGTTCAAATTCGTGGAGTATATCTATACTTAGATTCGACAGTAGTCCGGCCATGGATTGCTTCACCACCTCAAACGCTTAAGGTTTTTGTCTCAAATCGTGTCACCAAAATTCAAAATAGTACTAAAGACTTCTCATGGGATTATGTAAAAACTTCTGGAAATCCAGCAGAATTAATTTCACGTGGTGTTAGTCCAGTGAAAATTCTTGATCTTAAACTCTGGTGGAACGGACCAAACTTTTTACATAATCAGAAAAATTATGACGTTGAGAAAGAACATTTATCTGTAACTGAAACAGAAGAGTTCCAACAAGAAATCAGACAGAACTGTAATTTCCAAAACTATGAACTTGGGTTTTTCAATGAAATTTCAGATTTTGATTACATATTTAAGATCAATAATTTATGTAAAATTAATACAAATGATTAGTTTTATTTTCAGATTCATCTCTAATTCAAGGTGTTATACAAAAGAAAAGGGACCTTTATCTCCAGCAGAATTAAAGAAAAGTAAATTGTTTTTAATAAAATATGTACAAAGGCAGGTATTTTCTAGGGAGATAAAGACCTTGTAAGAGGAAAGAAGGATTAAGGAATTTAATGCAAGTAGTAGTTTATGCTCTTTTATTGATGATGATGGTATAATACACATGGGTGGGCAATTAGTTAATGCTAACTTACAAATTGATGTTAAACATCTATTTTACTTCCTAAGAGCCACAAATTCACAGAAATGATTTTTTTGTATTTTCATTTAAAAAATTTTCATGTTGGGCCCCAAACTTTGTTCTATGCTGTTCGGCAAGAATATTGGCCTTTGGGGGAATGTGCTATTGCTAGAAAAACTGTTCATAATCGTGTAACATGCTTTAAGGCGAACCCAAAAGAAATGAGTCAAATTATGGCACCTTTACCTAAGGAAAGAGTAACCATTAATCCTCCTTTCTCCAATTCAGGCCTAGATTGTTGTGGGCCTTTCTTAATAAGGTATAAGAACCAAAGGAAAGGTGTATATTAAATTTATGTTTGTGTACTCGTTTGTTTATGACTAAGGCAGTTCATTTTGAAATTATCACTGAGTTATCAGCAGACAACATGATTGCATGTTTAAAAAGATTCTTTGCACACAGAGGTTTGGCATCTCATCTTTTTTCTGATAATGGCATTAATTTTCAAGGTGCTGCTTCAGAAATAAAGGAATTATTTACTTCATTTAAAAATGTGTATGTAACTGATTACCTGTCTTCTGAAGGTGTGTCATGGAGCTTTAACCCTCCACAGTCGCCTAATTTTGGGGGACTGTAAGAGGCAGGGGTAAGGTCTTTCAAACACCATTTTAAAAGAGTGGTAAGTGAACATAAACTCGCAATTGAGGAGTTTTTGACTGTAAGCAATCAAATGAAGCTATTTTAAACAGCCAACCTCTGACACCACTGTCTTCCGATCCAAATTATTATAATGTTTTAACGCCAGGTCACTTTTTGATTGGTAGGCCACTTAATTCTTTACCTGAGATAGATATTTCATATGTAGAAACAAATAGACTTTCTAAATGGCAACTGCTAACAAAACTGGTTCAAACTATTTGGAAAAAATGGACCAGAGATTATTTGTGTAATATTTACAGCAGCGATCCAAGTGGCATAGTATTAAAGGTGATATTAAACCAAACCTGTTTGTATTGCTAAAGGAAGAAAACCTACCGGTATGTACCTGGGTAATTGGTAGAATAGAAAGCGTCATTCGGGAAATGATGGAAAAATCAGAGTTCTTAATGCAAAAACACCTAAGGGCACTTATAAACAAAGTATTTCGAATGTTTGTATTTTATCTATTTCAGATAATGTACGTAAACTTTTTAATTTTGCTATTGTATGATTATAATTGAATTTCTTATTTCATTAGTATATTCAGAGTGTATATATATTGTGCTAGTTATTGTACTTTTGTATCTATTGTATATTTAATGTGAAAATGTAGCAATAGTACATATTTTAATTGAAGCCTTTGGGTTTCAATGTGGAGAGTGTATTCGCCTCAGCTGATAACGGCGCCGGCAGGTCGAGCAGGTGATTGGTTTTTTTTTTGGTTTTTTTTTCTCGATCTGTTTTGACAGTCGGACAGTTTGATGGGCACCGATTGAGAAAGATGTTGAAAGCCGCCGTGAAATAAATTTATTAATCGAGAACATGTGTTTTTTACTGGTGTCCTATTCACAAATCAAAACTTTACCTAGTACAACACCCAAAGCTATATATCTGAAGCATCTGATGATTCTTCACTGCTAACTACCTCGTCAATTTATTCATCCCTTATAGTTACACTTTCCTTCAAATTTTCACTAAATTTATTTCAAAGCAGTATTTGCTTGTAAATCTTTTTTAATTTCACAGGGTTCATACAGAGTTGGGAAGAAAAAATCCAAGGAGTACCAAAAAAATCCAAGGAGCCCAAAAAATTTTAAGGATTTGCCATTTTTTTTTTTTTTTTTTGTTGCTTTTATGTGCTGCATCGTTATGTGGTATGCACACTCCAATTTTGATTAGTCAAACCTCAAACACTTATTACGTATATCACATACATGATACATTTTAAAGAAAATTTTAAAAGGTAAAAAAAAAAAAAAAAATGTTAAACGCAACATACAAGAAAAAAATATAACAAGTTATATATTTTTCTTTTAGAACAGCGGTAATCTATTTCTTTCAAGATAAAACTTTGACGAAATTCTTTTTTTTTTTTTTTTTTTTTTTTTTTTTTTTGCGCGATCATATGATGAAATTGGCGTGTTTTTCACGATCTTGGGGCAAATTCGCTTTTTTTTTTTTTGCAATTTTCTGAGGGAAATTCACGTTTTTTTCACAATCTTCTGAGGGAAATTTGCGTTTTTTTCGCCATCTTCTGAGGGTAATTCGCGTTTCATTTCGATCGTTTGACGAAACTGACGTTTTTTCTCGATCTTTTGATGGAAACCGCGTTCTTTTCGCGATCCTTTGACGAAATTTGTGTGTTTTTCGCGATCTTCTGGGGGAAATTTGTGTGTTTTTCACGATCTTCTGGGGGGCAATTCAAGTGTTTTTCGCGATCTTCTGGGAGAAATTCGCATGTTTTTTCTCGATTTTTTGGGAGAAATTTGCGGTTTTTTTTTTTTTTTTTTTTTTTCCTCCGCGATCTTCTGGGAGAAATTCGCGTTCTTTTCACGATCTTTCAATGGAATTAATGTTTTATTTCGATCGTTTGACGAAACTGACGTTTTTCTCGCGATCTTCTGATGGAAACCGCATGTTTTTCACGATCTTTTGAGGAAATTCACATGTTTTTCGCGATTTTCTGGGGGAAATTCGCGTTTTTTTTTTTTTTTTATCTTCTGGGGAGAGGGGAAATTCGTTATCTTCTGGGGGAGGGAATCCGCATTTTTTCGCCATCTTCGGGGGAAGGTTGAATTCGCGGGGGTTTTTTTCGCGATCTTCTGGCGGAAATTCGCATTTTATTTCGATCGTTTGACGAAACTGACATTTTTCTCGCGATCTTTTGATGGAAACCACGTGTTTTTCGCGATCCCTTGACGAAATTCGTGTGTTTTTCGCAATCTTTTGAGAAAATTCGCGTGTTTTTCTCAATCTTATGAGAAAAATCACATGTTTTTCGCGATGATCTTCTTGGGTGTGTGTGTGGGGGGGGGGGGGGGGGGATGATTTCCCCCTTTTTTTGCGATCTTTTAATGAATTCACGTTTTATTTCGTTTGACGAAACTGACTTTTTGGTGACATTTTTTGGTGAAAACCGCGTGTTTTTTCGCGATGCTTTTACAACATTCGCGTGTTTTTTGCGATCCTTTTACGACATTCGCATGTGTTTCGCGATATTTTACATATATATTAGAATTCGTTTTTTATTTCAATCATTTGACGAAATTGACTTTTTTTTTTTTTTTTTTTCGCGATCTTTTGATAGAAGCCGCGTACAAGCAATCCTTTGACAAAATTCGTGTGATCTTCGCGATTTTTTTTATTTATTTATTTTTTTTTTTTTTTCGCGATTTTTCAAGGAAATTCGCATTTGTTCACGATTTTTTTGAGGAAGTCAGCTTTTTTCTCGATCTTATAACGAAATTCTCGTTTTTTCGTTATTCCTTTGAGTAAAAATTTTGAAGAAATTCGAGCTTTTTCGCAATCTATTGGAGAAATTCACGTTTTTTCACGATCCTTTGACAAAATTTACGAATTTTTCCCGCAATCAATTGACGAAATTTGACTGTACTTTTTGAGTCATATTTGCGAAAAGACGCGATTTTTCCGGGATTCTTGGCTAAATGCCAAACATCGATAAAATTTAAAATAAAGATCGCTTAATAGTGTTGAAAAACAGACTTTACGGACCTAATAATTGAAAAACGGACCTAATGGGAGACCTGCTATAAGATTATCCTAACCAATCAATGCTGTGCTTCAGATAAATGACGTGCATAATGGATTTACCGTGCGTTTTACAATCGCGATTTTTTTTCCCCTCGGCAGCAATATCACTTGCGCCCGAAGCCGCAATACAATTTAAGGAGTTTCTAAGGCGTGGTTTGCTTATCTAAGTAGTTCTAAGTACTACTTGGGAAGGTTTTCATTTCTAAGGAGTTTCCAAGGAGTCTAAGGAGTCTGTGCGAACCCTGATTTCAGGAGAAAGCTTATTGCATACTTTTTGTATTCAGCATTTTAATATGCATTTTTGAAAGTTTTATTTTAAAGGATTATTTCTTTGTTTAATAAGAAAAATGTAAATAAGTATGAAATCTATAAGTAAATACTACATTAAAATAATTTAAAATATGTAAATAAATTAATACAATTAAATGTAACTCAAACAAGTAAATACTCCCTAAACCCTCAAAAAAATTGTTAACCAGAAATTTTACAGTAGACATGGCGGTATGTGAAAATTAAAACATAATATATTTAATCAAATTTATTTATAAATTAAAAATATTTTTTGAAAAAATCAGAAAATTAGAAAAAATGAATAATGTTTTGCAATTGATTAAAGTTCCCTCCTCCATAATGGTAGAATTTAGTAAAAAAATATATAAATGAATTTGTAATACAGCATACTCTCGATTATCCATGTGCGGATTATCTCTGCTCATTTCAGACTCAAAAAAAAAAAAAAAAAAAAAAAAAAAAAAAAAATATTAAAAGAAACATTTCCACACTTATCATGTATGTAAAATCAATGTTGATGTGAATTGGAATCTTGTCCGGCTTATCTGATAGTATTGTGAAGACAAGATATGAACAAACAGCAGATGCAAAGATGCATTACAGATTTTTAAGCAGTAAATATTAAAAGGAAAATTCCTAGTTTGATGTTATACAGCATGCAAATGTAAGTTATTTTTATATTTTTGCACTGATGTTGATTTTTTTCTTTAATAAAAAGGAGTTTTCAAATTATCCGTGATTTTCGATTGTCCGTGCGACCTCTCCCATTGATTAACTTGGATAATCGGGAGTGCACTGTATGTATTTTTTAATATAAGGCCAAGCTTGAATATTAGTTTTAATATAAACGAAAAAAGGCAAGAGGAAACATGAAAAAACAGTTAAATAATACCTAAATAAAAAACTCTTCAGCAGCTCTTAAGCCATCCCCACCGAATTAAAAATAGTTTAAAGTCACAGGGTTATATTAATTACAATGATGCATTAACACGTTGGTGGCTAAGCTGTATGAGGTGAAATCATTCCTTGTGGCTGAAAGTTTTTTTTTTGTTGAAATTTAATCTTAATGCAATGCTATAAAAGTTCCATAACAAATTTTGCCAATTTCTATATTTTTGCCAGGAAAAAATCCAGTGGCGGGTAGCACCGGTATCAAGCAAAACTCTTTAAGAAGGCTAGGGAAAAATTCCGATTAACTGATTATGGACTTAATACTGGCAATATCCAAAGTCCAACTCCAACCTACTGTTTCTCACAAAATTGTAGTAGACCTCTTGATACATAATTTTAGAAAGTTCATTCTACATTTTGTGCTATGATAGTCTGAAGGACAAGTGATGGACCTTTTTACGAGATTTTACAGATTACTTTTTATGAATAAAAATGCTTTAAAACTGATTTTTTTTTTTTTTAATTCCCCATTTAATTTTTGAGATATTTTGCAATTCAAAAAATTAAATTAAACATATAATTTAATATTGTTTTAGAGACACAAAAAGAAAAAAAACATGAAACTATGTGAAAAGGGCAAATTTCCCACTATAATTTAATTAGTGTGTGAATGTAGCGAATTTGCCTGAAAATCTCGCCGCAGTCAGAATCATTCGAAACTTCCAAAATAATTACAAGCAATGCAAATTTATGTGTATTTATAAAACCAAAATATTTAACCATATAAATCTTCCAATACTTCTGAATACTGTGGAATGTATTTCATTTCGAAATATGGAAGTTCGATTTTCCCATTTTTGGCCACATGATCATGATTTGGTATCACTGAGATATATTTTATTGAACATAATTTTAAGAAAGATTTGCACTAGAATTTTTAATTAAAACTTCATTGGAAAAAAGCTTTAAAATAGCATTTTCATATTTTTAAATAAAATTTTTTGAAAAGTGAATTCAACATTACATAAACACAATTACTTGATTCTGAAAGGGTTAAAGAGGAGAAAATATGCATTGTATGTCTTAATACAAATTATACTAATCATTCATGTCTGTAGAGTAAAGACATTTTAAATCATATATTTGTTCATCGAATTGATGTTCTATATTTTGAGATTTTAAATTTCTTGAAACTTAGATTAATATCTGACTCGCCATGCAAATTTATAATAGTCTAAGATTATTTCTAAGCATTAAGCTAATATACTTTTAAAGGCAATCCAATTCGTTTTCAACCTAAAGAAAATGTCTTACATACTCCAGCATCTAGAAACAATCAAAAAATTTCATCAATGGGAGGTTTTGCTATTATCTACATAGTTTTTTTTTTTTCTTTTTTTATATAAAAGGAAAACATTTGACCTTAATCATTTGTTCTTTATTTCATCAAATAACCTTTTTTATTATTTACCCACTCTAGGGCAAAAATGAAAAAAATATTTAAAGAAAAGACTAAACTAATAATAGCTATGCCGTTGTTTTTTAACATTTTTAGCAAAATTGCAAAAAATAAAGCTAATTATTTTCATATAATCAATATTCTAGTGCTAAAATAAGAACTGATAGTAAAATAAATCTGCATCTACTACTGGATAAATATTAGTAAGTTTAAATGGAAACTTATAAATTAGTTGAACTACTAGTTTATTGCTAGATTTTAATTATCAATTAGGCAAATCTTTACTTAGAAAATCTGATGCAGTTAGAATTCTGTATTCAGTTTTCTCATAAGAAGTTAAATACCATTGTACAATTTTTGACTTAGCCATAGTTTAATTAGTAAAATGCATTCTGCATCAAAATAGAAAAAAAAAATTGTAAAACAACAAAAACATTTATTATTATTACTAAAGAGTTTTAAATATTTATAATTGTCTGTTTAATATGTTCAGTTCAAATTCATATTAATATATATATATATATATATATATACACAATAGACTCCCTCAAATCCGCACAGCTTGGGAACAGAGGTTGTGTGGATTTTAGAATTTTGTGGATTTCTGGTCATTGATTTGTTTACATTTTTGAAATATTAATTTGATTGGTAGTTAAGCAAGAGAAATTATAATGAATGCTTACAATAAAGTGAAATATTAAAATAATTTATTAGTTTAAAAGTAAGTAATTATTAAAATAATTATGTAAAATAAAAATTTATAAAAATATTAACGGATGAAATCGATTCAATTCGATTCCAAAAGTCCTATGCTGCCATCTAGCGGTAAATAGATCGTAAGATCGATACGTTAATATTCGTTCTTAGTACTTTTAACTTTAGTAACTTTTTTCATTTTTATTTATAGTCTTGAATGCTTTTCTTATACTGCTTTGTATGTTTCGAAATAAATTTGTCTATAATAAAAAAAAAAAAAATTAAAAAAAAAAAAAAAAAAAAAATCTGCGAACAATAATTTTAAAATAGCATTCCGGTTCATGGATTTTTCCATTTCGAACCCTGGAATTTTTGATATAGATATGCTAATTTATATCAAAAGTAATGTAAATTTATTTAGTAATAAATCAGCTGTAATAGCCAAAAGAGAATGATTAACAAAAAATTTAGTAAAAAAAAAAACATTGCGGTAGTCGCTGATTTCAGCGCCATCTTGAATTTTGTTCCTGCAACTTAACAGTAGATTTCATTGTTTCCATCTGAAAAAATACACGGATTTTAGGGTCGCGGATTTAAGGTAGTCTACTGTATATATTAGATATAAAGAATTTCCACTAGCCAACTCAATCTCGAAAAAGATATTACATTTTCACATTTACTTTAGTATAGCATATTTTAAATAAAACTAACCAGAAAATAAATAATTTACTTAAATTATTTACATTGATATTACCATATGTAAGTTGTCAAAAGATATTTCAATACTTTTGAAAAAGATTTCCTGAGTTTTGCATGCTTAATATAAAATATTCCATACAAAGTGGTTTATTCCTATTTAGCCGAGATCTTTTTATAAGAATAAGTTTCCCCTTAAAATCATGAAAAGGGTAATTTTGTTTTAGAAAAAGTACTTTTGTAATCACATTTATTTATTATTTATTTTTTTTATTTATTTATTTATTTATTTATTTTAAGAAAACTGAAGAATATTGAACAGTAAAAAAATATAAAAAGAAAGGATAAATTTATAACCTGAAAGTAGTAGAATAACACTTGGAAGTCTCTGAACTGGTCTTATTAAAAGGTCTTGCAGAGACTGCTTGCCACATTCAGATTTGCTTTGACATCTCTAAAATGGAAAAATATAAGGAAAATAAAATACTCAAGCAAAAGAATGTTTAAAAAAAAAATTATAAGTAAAATTTAACTCTAAATGACAGTTTGCAATGGGTAAAATATTTTAAATATGTACTTAATGAATTTCAAAATATTTGATAAAACATGTATTAGAGTGATATACTTTATTTACACTATCAAAACTTGATCATCTTTCTATAGCTTTAGAATTATTCAAAAAGGAGGAAGGCTTAGATAGATAGATTTGTAAAATATAAGACTGGATTTTTAAATAATGGGTTATTTTTGTAGGTATGAAAAATTTTAACTCTTAAATTTCACTCCTAATGCAGTTCATTGTAAAATGAAAGAACATTATTACAAGTTAATTTTTTTTTTATTTTAGATATAAGCAATTACTTTTTTATTGCAAACCCCAACTTTTGCAATAGTTGGGGGGGGGGGGGGGGGGGGGGGGGGGGGGTCCAACTTCTATGCCTTTTTATTTCTCAATTTCTTTTTTTTCCTTTGTAAGTTTGGAGGTGGGAGGGGAGGCATATTTGTAATGCTTGACAGCAATCCTACAATAAACTTATCAATGAAACAATTCATAAAGCAAAATAATGATTCCCAATAAATTTTATAAAGGGAATATAGATAAGCCCAAAAAAAAAAAAAAAAAAAAGTATACTATATTTGATCATGTATAATACACAACCCTGTAAGTGATTGGAAAAAACGAAAAAGGTTGTGCTTTGTGTATAAAGCACACAATAGTATTTTAACACAAAAAAATCCAGGAATTGCAAAAAAGAAATGAGATTTCCTGAATAATAAAAATTAAACAAATATAGACATGGTCTTCAAAATTTCAAAGTAACAGGAATATCAAACATGATTGATAGATATGAAAATTCTATAATATATGAAGATACAGACTGTGCCAGTGACGATTCTAGCAACAGTAGCAAGAGTAAGAATTACAGATATGTTTGCAGCAGTTTTGGTTCATTGTGAACTATATGTAGCGAATTTTTATTACTTTTTTCTATCTTTACAAGAACAAAGTATTGGATTTATGAAAATTTTCAAATTCCGGTTTTTGACGGATTTACATGTTTTAAGGGTCAGATAATCTGAAAAACATGTTTCTACGAAATGTCTGTGTATGCGACACATATTTTGTGGGCGCTCTATATCAAAAACTAATGAACGGAATTTAATAAAAATTTATATTCAGTTAGTCCCTGATATACCCCGATTTTAGGGCCCTGATTTCCACAATAGCTCTACCTCAAGAACTAATGCATGAATTTTCATCAAACTTCAGATTCAGGTATACCTTGATATCAAATTAGGGCTGTTTATGTTTTGATGCAAATTGCTCAATAGGTGGCACTGCTATGCTACATTTTTCAGAATTTCCGCTATAGCTCTATCTCAAGAACTAATGCACGAATTTTCATCAAACTTCAAATTCATATATACTTTCATATGAATGGTGCTAAATTGATGTAATTTCTTGTATTATTTAAATGATTTAATTGACGTGATTTATATAGAAGAAAGTTTTGTTATGACCACAACATACTAGTTTTCTACTGTTTTAGTTCTACAATACTAATCTAATAAAGATATGATTAGGCCTGGGCCTTAAATTGATTTAAGTCTTAAATCAATTTAAAGCATACATCAGAAATCCAATTTAACCATTGGTCTTAAATCGATTTAAGCTAAAATCGGAAATCGCGATTTAGCCAGTGTCTTAAATCGCGATTTAGCCATTATCTTAAATCGCGATTTAGCCATTGTCTTAAATCGCGATTTAGACATTGTCTTAAATCGCAATTTAGACATTGTCTTAAATCGCAATTTAGACATTGTCTTAAATCGCAATTTAGACATTGTCTTAAATCGCAATTTAGACGTTGGCTTTAAATCGATTTAAAACAAAATACTGTTTCAGAGCTAACATCGGAAAACCGATTTATCTACTTTGATGTATCTACCACTTACATCGCAAGCTGGTGTTAAATCGATTTAGGAGGATCCAATTTAAGCAAACATCGCAAGCCTCAATGCTTTCCTATTTAAGAAAAACAAGGCAAGCTGCTGTTAAATCGATTTAGCAGGATCCGATTTAAGAAAACATTGAGCCTTAATCCCCTCCGATTTAAGAAAACGATGATTTAAGTAAAAATTGATAATTATTTATTTATTTTGTAAACAAGATGCAGAGTTTACGAGATTGGAATGTGTATTTTTCAGAAATTAAGAACTTATATGGTGGAAAGTTGAAAGGAAAAAGTAATGTTTAAATCTTAAAATCCAAATTCAGCGAATTTCAATTTATATGCTAATGCAATCTTTTGATGAAAAATTAAGTTTTCACATATTTGAGTAATATTGCAATATGTATTTTTTTTTCTAATATTCTGTAATTAATTAAAATGTTTTAAAGTAGAATCCTGCATTGTTTCAAAAGATTATTTTCCTGAAATTCATTCAGCATTTATATGATTAAAAATAATAATAAAGTTTTATATTTAAAATCCAAACTCATCGACTTTCAGTTTATACTTTTATGCATTCTTATGATGAAAAATTCATTTTTTACATGTTTTAGTAATATTTTAACATTTATTTTTTATTTTCTATTATTTTGTAATTAATGAAATTATTTTAAAGTATAGTCATGCATTGTTTTGTGTATCACTATTTGGCTGTGATCCACATGAAATATTTTTCTTTTACTAATATTTTTTTCCTGAAATTGATTGAGTATTTATGGTTGGAAAAAAAAGAAAGTTTCATATTTAAAATCCAAATTAATCGAATTTCAGTTTTTATTTTTATGCATTTTTTTTTTTAATGAAATATTCATTTTTCACATATTTGGGTAATATTTTAATACATATTCTTTAGTTTCTATTATTCTGTAATCAAAATATTTTAAAATAGTCATGCATCAGGTTTGACATCCGATTTCAATGCCAGCCACGTGGATTGAGTATTTTGCTGAAATTGATTCACTGTTTATATCCAAATTCATCCATTTTTAGTTTATATTTTTATGCATTATTTTCATGAAAAATTAATTTTCATATGTTTGGGTATTATGGGAATATTTTAGTTTTAATTTATTATTATTTTCTGTAATGAATTAAGTAACTTTATTTTTACAGCAGAATGAGGAAGGGGAGGAGAAGGCATTCATTAGATTTTATGCAGATCTGTGATTTTCTGCTTTTTTGACATTTTGTTATCATTAAAAAGAGATATCTTAAGATTATATTTTATTACTAATCTTAAAGGATTGCAACGGCAGTGAAAAAAAATCAGCAATTTCAGTAATGTGCTCTAAGGCTCACACTTTCAATCCTTCTACATCCACTATATAGATGTCAGCATTTATGTTAAACAAATTTTATTATAATCTAAAAGTTAAAAATATATAAAATTGCACCTTATTTCTCACATCCCCCCCCTTTTTTTTTGTAACTACTTTTCTCATCATGGTAAATGAATAATTAAATTCATCATTGAATTATTTTAATATGCTTCTGTTTTACCTCAATAACTTTTTAAATCTGTGCCTGTAAAAAAAAAAAAAATGTATAGGTTGTTAGCAATGAAGTGCTATTTGGGTGGACTTGGGGAAAAACATGAAGAGAATTATTAAAATAATTATCATTTTATGTTAGTGAAGGATATTAAAAAAAAGGCCGTTCTGTCGGAAAACATAAATAATTTTCGAAGAAATATTAATCATAAAAAATATTTCTGAATCCTTGATCAGTTAACTATATAGCATAAATAAACAGGGACAGCGCGCAGGGCCAAATTTTTTAAACTGGCCTGAATGTAAGAAACAATTTAGGATCTTACAACTTTTATCTCGATAAAATAATAATTCTTTAATAATGCTCTATCTGGAGCTGAAACGCTATATATGCGGAAGCTAGGTGCAAGCTTTTTCTTAAATACAAATTTTTTCTCTTTGCAAGGAGAAAATTTTTTTAGTTTTGTTTGAAACCCTTAACAGTAAACGCTTTTTTTTTTTTTTACTTTTAAAACTTTGATTCATTGAAAATTGATTCATTCTTTTTTGCTTCACTCTAAAAGATTCATTTTTAACATCGAAAACAATTGGTCCTCATTTCCTTTCAGCTGATGACTCAGAACGCTGCATATTTTTAAGTGGTGGTTTTATAATATAAACACGCCAGGAAAGAAACGCAAAATACCAAGCTCAGCATTGAAAAATAAAAGTTTACTATTTCGATCCTTTTTCTTCTTGCTAAAAAAAAAACTGCCCCGAATACAGGTCTGCACAGGCCGAAATTTCCGGGCCTGGCCCGACTCATAGGGAAAAAAAATTCGGCCCGGTCTGGCCTGATACAAAATTAAAAGCTCGGCCGAAATCCATCTTGCACAAAAAAAATATTGGCCCGGCTCGGTATAACAGCTAAAAGTTCGGCCTGGCCCGAAAAAAAAAAAAAAAAAAATTTAAATCTCGGTCCGACCCCAGCCCGAGGGAATTTCTACAAAATATTGCTTTTTACGCAGATTTGGTTAAAATTTTGTCACGTGACCCGGAGCTGAACAATTTTTGATGCTCCAGCTCCACTCCTAGATAAAATACTGTGGCTCCAGCTCCGAGCTTTTGAGTTGCAGATTTTAATTTACACATTTAATTTTATGCTCACAAATTCTTTTTTCCTTTACCTTCATTAAAGATCTGACAAAATGCATTTTTTTTCACATCAAACTTGAAATGCTTGTTCAGAAAATATGACATCTTTTAGCTTTTGCTTTTAAAATATAAAGTTTGATGGAATTTTAAACACAAAAATCTTAAATTTCTTCTACACTTTTCAAACAACCAAAATTGTACAACTACATACGTAAATAACAGGCGGTCATATTTTTCAAATAGTGTTGTCACTTAGCTCAAGTAGAAGTAAAGTAGTGTTACCATGTTTTGAGAAGTTTTCCATTTCTAATTTAAAAAAAAAAAAAAAAAAAAAAAAACCTAAAAAATGACATAATTAAAATACTGAATAATGATGTAATTAAAATATTTTAAGCCTGGAAATTTAAAAGACTCAAAAAAGGTTTAAAAGAACATTAAAAACTAAAGGAGCCCTGGAGCAGGGGAAAATTTAGAGCTCCAGCTCCATGGAAAACACAGCTCCGGAGCACTCCAGCTCCAGGTCTCTGCGTACGAGGAGTTCTGAATAAAAATATTTTTCTTAACTTTTCTTTTTCATGTTTATAATCTTCCTTTTTATAGAAGTGCTGCAGGCTGTAATTTTTTTTTTTTTTTTTTTTTTTCTTTTTTTTAAAGGAATCTCTATTTCTTGTATGTAAATGTTTCAGTTATCATTAATATTCTAATCCATATTCCATGTATTGAAGTGCTTAAAATCTAAAAAAATCTTCTAAGACGGAATTGTATAGAAAAGGGGGGAAAAAAAAAAAAAAAGAAATTATATATATATATGTATGCACTATAGACAGGTTTCTTTCTTAGCAAGTGCAAATGTATTATACATTCTTTTCTTACGTATTACCACATATACTCGCGTATAAGCAGAGAAATTTTGACCTAAAATTGTCTTATGAAGAGGGAGGGTGTCAGCTTATATGCGGGTCACATTTGAGGAGAAAAGTTGTAAGACATACCGCTTTCTGACTGACATAACAGCGCATGGGGGGGGGGGGGGGAGGGGGGGAGGGGGAAAGTCAAGACACGTGATTTAGAGCACTTGCGTGAGAGAGACAGGAGAAAGAAAATTGACCTTGACTCTGTTCATTTATTCACGCTTTTGTCTCTGACTAATTCTAATTTTCTCTACTGTAGTAAGTTATCGTTTGGTTATGTAAGAGATTTTTTTCTTTCTTGCTTTTAGCAAATTGGAAACTTTAAAAACCAAACGTGCTGCATATGATGCTTCTTTCAAGTTAAAAGTCATGAAGTATGCTGAAGAGTATAACAATTGTGCCGCAGCTAGACAGTTTGGAATAAATGAAAAACAAGTGAGAGAATGGCAGAAAAATAAACTGACTTTAAATGCTGAGCCAAAAACCAAAAACCGTTGAGAACGGGAATAGCTGCATTTCCTGAAATGGAGAAAGAATGAATTTAATGGATTATGCAATGTCACGAAAGTGGTTGCGTAATCACACAAACTGGAATACAGGTACAAACATTAAAAATGTCTAAGGATGACAAATTCAAGGATAAGAGGCCAGAAACATTTTTTGCATCAGCTGGATGGTGTTCATGATTTATGAATCGTTATGGAATTTGCCTTCACAAAAGAACTAAAATCGCCAAAAAGCTACCAAAACAGCTCGAAGAAAAAGTTGAATCTTTTCAAAGGTTTTGCATTGGTCTTCGAAAAAAGAAGAATTTTGATTTATCGCAAATAGAAAACATGGACGAAACACCTATTACTTTTGATTTACCCAGCAATAAAACTGTAGACTCAATAGGCAAAAAATCTGTGTTGATCAAAACTGCAGGTCACAAGAAAACTCGTTTCACCGTTGTTTTATCTTACTTAGCAGATGGCTCCAAACTGCCCCCAGTAATTATATTTAAGGGAAAGAAAATTCCATCTAACGTAAAATTCCCGACTGGAGTAATTATCAGGGCACAAAAAAATAGATGGATGGATGAAATAGGAACCATTGATTGGCTGGAAAATGTGTGGGGCAAAAGACGCAGAGCCGTATTTAAGAAACCATCAATGCTTGTATGGGATACATTTAGCACTCATACAAACGACAAAGTGAAAGAAAAAGTTTAAAAAACTAAATTCGTCGATGGTTGTTATACCAGGTGGACCTGCATCACTGTTGCAGCCACAGCCACTTGATATTTGCATCAAGAAACCATTTAAAGATAATAATAAATTACACCAAAGAAATTACAAAAATTCTGAATTGAGTGGATGTGTTCGCCAGATGTGCAGAGAACAAAGGGTGGCAATTTAAAAAAGGTGGGATTCAATGCCTCTTGGGTCAAAGAGGCGTGGATGTCAATTCCAAGTGATATGATTGTTAAATCATTTAAAAAGTGCTGTATTAGCAATGCGATGTATGGCACTGAGGACGATTTCATCTACAAATAGGATGATGAAAATTCATCAGATCCTGAGTCAGATTTTTATGACGAAGAAGCAACAGAACGGGACTTCATCGAACTTTTTAGTAATTAAGATATTGATTCCGGGACTTGATCTTTGATGTTTGTGTTTTTCTTTGAGAACAGTTTGATGTTTCTATACAGGCATGAGAGTGAGAAATAGGAAAAAAGGTGGAAAAGCTTTTCCATCTATAGAATGGCACTAACTTTTATAATTTAGACACATTTTAGCAGTTATTTATAGGATAAAATGAAATATAACTTGCATGGTTGTTGTTTTTTTACATAACTTATAAAATATTAAAAACAAATTTAAATTTTTAAATCAAAAGTGCTATATAAATACAGAAAAATATTCTATTCCAAAAAGAACCTTATGAAAACTTCCTTAAAGTCAAAAATTTGCACTTTGGAAAAATACTTTAAACAACCTTATTTACATGACTTTAATATGTTTATAAATATAAGCCTCCCTTTGATTTGATAGCTTTTTTGTACAGAAATTCAGAAAAAAATTCTAAGGATTTGAGTCGACAAATATCTGATTATTATTTTTTTGAGATCCACCTCCCCCCCACCTTATATGCTTCCAAAATTTTCTTTGCATTTTTGCATCAATCTAGAGAATGACCAAAATTTTTTTAAAAAAAGGTGGAATTCCTCCTTCTTTCATGCCTGTTTAGTGTTTATACAATTAATTTTACTTGTTTAGTATTTTAATAAAAATGTAATTTTTTGTCTGAAAACGAAAACATTTGGAATTTTTTTCTTCTTTGGAATTTTTTGGGGTCAGCTTATACGCAGGTCAAGAATTTTACCAATATTTTGTCCCTCAAAATAGGAGGGGTCGGCTTATACGCGAGTATATACGATAGTGTATTAATTTTGCATGGATCAACATTCTTTTCAGTTAAAAACAGGATCTCCGTTATAGACAGATTCTTTTTCACACATTTTATTTTATTTAAATAAGCATAGAATTTTACTATTCTTTAAAAAGAATAAATTTTAATTAAAATAATAAAACTTTGTAAAAAAAAAAAACAGTGGCACTCCGGGAGTGCCAATAGAAGTGAAAACTTCAACAATTACGTGTGTGTTTTTTTTAATCGTCAGGAAATGTTTTATTGTGCAGGAAATACTTTTAAATGTAGTGTTTTTTTATTCATTATTATAAACTATTACTAACAAAATTATATTACAATTTTCATAGTAATATAATTTAACTATAAATTACATATAAATAAACAATAATTTGTAATATATATTATTATATTAAATTATATTATTAAATTATACATGTACATATAAATAAACAAATTTTCGTACAAAAATTCTCGTATTGCATTTAAAGATTTATCCGGTGAAATATATATGGCAACCATTACAATTCAATACTATCCAAATATTGAAATCCATACTCCAATTGAATACTATCCAAAAGTATTTTTATTAATGAATACAATACCACAATTATATTACGCTTGGCGCGCTAGTATCTATGTGCCAAAATGCTAGCATGTCGGTTACGTAACAGTGTCTCCAAATCAGTGGTTTTTCTCCATCTCAAAAAAAGCTCAATGCGCCTAAAGAAGTTTTCGAAAACTGATAATGTGTGTGTGTGTTCCTGTATGAACGCCGGGAGAAAAAGTGAGTTTTAGCTTCATTCTTCTTTTGCGGATTGAGCTGAAGAGGGAAAAGTTCCTGTCATGCACCGCTTGGCGCGCTAGTGTCTATGTGCCAAAATGCTAGCATGCTGGTTACGTAACAGTGTCTCCAAATCAGTGGTTTTTCTCCGTCTCAAAAAAAAAGCTCAACGTGCCTAAAGAAGTTTTCACTTCAAAAATCACCACAAAATAAAAACAAAACATAGGACACGTTTCGAGCTAAAAATGTAACAGCTCGTCATCAGCTACAGTAAACACGTATCCGTGTTATTTTTTTAGCTCGAAATACGTCCTATGTTTTGTTTTTATTTTATGGTGATTTTTTACAAAGTTTTATTATTTTAATTGCTTCATATCGCCAGTTTTCGGTGCTGTTTCGCAATAAATTTTAATGTCTAATTGTAGAATAATGGTGATTTAAAAGTGTATACTTTTTTGCAGGCCTAATTTTACTGACCTTTGAACGGATCAGCCCACGCCGAGACTATGATTTTCATATGTGCTGGGTCAAAACTAGGACTGAAAATTTTGGGCTGTGTAGAATAGGAATGAAACAAATTCCGGCTCTGTACAGAAAAAATAAGTTAAGCCTGGCCCGATAATTTTGGAAAAGAGCAAGGCCCGAACCTGGCCCGTAAAAAGTAGACATCAGACCCGGCCCGACCCTTCAGAAAAAAGTATGCCCCGTGCCGGCCCGAGTGCCGTAAATGAAAAAGGACGGGCCGGCCCATGCAGATATCTGGTCCCGAATTCAATTAACTGAAACAAGTTTTTTTTTTTTTATTCAAAATAAGTTTCGTTTTCAGTTTATTAATTTTGTTCCAATTTCAAATCTTAGGAATTCATTACAACCTGCAAATTCTACATAAAATCAACCTGCAAAAACTATTTACAACTAACCTGCAACCCAACTGCAACATAGTGCTTCAAAAGTTATGATGTTTTTAAACATCTTTTTTTTTATTTTATTTCAAACTACATTTTTTAAACAGGTCTTATTTGAATCTAATAGTTGAGATTTAGCTATAATTGGTAAAAAAACTTATTTTAAAACTATTTTTGCATAAACAAGAATATTGAAGGGTAAAAAATTTTAAGATCTGCCAAGAAGTGGCAGGAAGCAAACACAAACATCTATTAAACTTAAGTTTACAAAACAAAAGCCAAATGTTAAGAAGTTGTTACACTTTTTTTTTTTTTTTTTTTTTTTTTTTTGAGAATTAAGCTATTTTAAGAAATTAACTTGTGATTTTAACTATTTAAGAGTAAATATGCGCAGATTGAAGAACAAAGTAAGAATTTAAGCACAGCCTTAAAAGAATTTAGGAGGAAATAAAACACACAAATAACACAGTTAAACAATACAAACAACAGGCAGCAAATTACACATTAAACAAAAAACTATTGTAAATGAACTTTATACAAATTCATACATCACTGTACATCACACCAAGGAACGGAAAAATTATTATGAGACTGACCATCTGCTTAAAAATTCCTGATAAAAATGTACGTCAATGATAGAAATGACTTTTCTTTAAAAAAAAATGAAAACCTTCAAAAAGGTAAGTACAAACTATAGAAACTATTGTACAACAAAAATAGCTGTCATCCGTCATCTGACAAGAGGGCCCCCACTCTCGGACGACTTGGAAAAAAAAAATAATGTTGCAATTACAATAAACTGGTATGGAATTTAAAAAAAAGGTAAGTGAAAACTTTTAAGAGTATTTTGAATCAAATACTGAAATAATGAACTGTTGAAATTTTAAACATGTGCATGCGAAAATCACACTACTGTGTACAAACTGAAAACACAAAAGTGTTGAATGACAACGAGAGATCACAACATGAAGGTTGCCCCATTTCAACCTATCACGGTGCAAGTCTAAAATGCCATTCACGGAATATACATGACATAAATAAATACACAAAAATCAATGAATGGTAATGGAAAAGGAAAAGAGCAGAATGTGAAGGATGCCCCTATTAACCTAATCACACTGCCAGACTGAATCACCATTCAGAAATATACATATATATACAAACACATAAAATAAACAACGGATGTTAGGGTGAGCAAAGGAACATGCACTGACAGAAAAATTTAAAATTGAAAGTGGAATTACCAAGGAATAAGAAAAATGAAAGTTGAATTGCTTCATATTTGTATATCAATTGAAACAAACACCCTAAAAATTTACTAAAACAGGCTGTATAAATACTTAAAGTAATTAAGGTTGATAAAAAAAAAAAATTTAAGTCTAAACAAAAATTTTAGAAACTCAGAGAATGTTTAACACTTAAAAACAAACTGAAAATTTAAGCACTTCAATACCAAAAGGTATTACATCACATATAAAAGGTTATTTATTTATTTATTTTTTTTTTTTTTTTTTTTAAACGTTAAAATGCTTAAATACTGCAAGAGTATTACATCACTTATTAGAGTATTAAGTTTTAGACACTTCTATTAAATTAGGTTACTGTGCAGAAAACCTAAGAACTTATAAACATATATTAACACTAGAAATTCTATAGTTTGATTAAGAAAGGAAAAACGCAAAACAAACTTTAAAGAATATACCCTTATTATTTTTAAGAAAAAACACATGAATGCATATTAAAAAAAAAAAAAAAACTTTAAATAAGAAAACTTTAGGAGAAAACTATAGCCTCAAGATCTGTTTTTTTTTTTTTTTTTAAACAGACTACACGTTACCAGGAAGAAAAATTTAAGCATGATCGACAACCATACTGTAAACACTAGTTAAAATTGAGGTTGCAAAGCTTAAAAAAAAAAAAAAATGAAACATTAAATCATTTAAGAAAGCAAAGCTTTACAAAGTGATTGCAATAGTACTATTAAAATGAATTGAGAGTGCAAAGTTTAACAAAAAAATTCTAAAGTCAACTGACGTTTAGAGCACTATTTAAAAAACACACTTTGATAATATTAAACTTGCTATGACTGAGCATTAAGACACTGAGAATTTTTTTTTTTTTTTTTTTTTTTTTTTTTAATGAGATTTAAGACGCTTAGAAATTTTCAGAACACTTTTGAGAATGTTAAGACTAATGAAATACTATAACTTATTTTATATGAGAGTTAACCAAATAACAACCATTACTTAGCACTAGTAACTAACAATGGCTGAAAGAACTTTTCCAAATAATTCCTCCTGGCCAGGGAACAATCAAATGAAAAAGGAAAAAAAAAAAATCGACATAAATACATTTAAGATAAAGAATTACTAAACTTAAAAACTATTATATGAATTAAAACATAAAATAAACTCTATGGAAAATACATAAACATTAAACATTAGCACTTTACTTATTACTGACAAAATACCAAAACTTGAAAACTCTTTTTAAGACCTACAGAGAAATATATCTGCACAAGAAAAACACAAAAATTACCCAATAAAAGCAGGACATATTCTCTGTAATTTAAAAACATGAACTACACTATTGAACTAGTCAGTAATTAAATGCCATGTAACTGCAAAAAAAAAAAAAAAAAAAAAAAAAAAAAAAATTACAGTGTAAAACTTATGTACTATTTTTGTTAAGGAAAGTAGCTATCTGCTGAAAAAACATAAATACACAAAAATAGAAGATAAAACGATCTTTCCTGATATAAAACAAAAATTAACTTTTGTATATAAGTAGATAATTTTAAAACAATATGAACTATTGTAACTAGAAAACATTTTGTGGTACACTTTGATATTAACAACATGAAAAGGTTTCTCTATTACTGCAAAAAAAAAAAAAAATGCATACATTTACTGATGCTATTATAAGCCTGAAAAAAAAAAAAAAAAAAAAAAAAAATACAGTAAAAACGTGGATTACATGAACGTTAACAATGTTGTTGAAGACTGGAATTTGCAAAACTCAGAGTTCAATGTTGGTAGCTGGACAAGTCCATACATTTAGGAAAAAAATCACGTCAAAATATGCAGAAAGTCTTGAGAAATACATTTTATAACTAGTGAGAAATATATATATTTTTTTTTTTATGAAAAACCATGAACTGGTCAATGAGGCACCAAATATCACATAACAAAAAGTCACCGTTGGGGAAAATGGCGTATAGTGGCAGTGGGATGACGTGTGCAATAGGGTGGAACTAAAAAACGAAGTTTCGAATTTTATATTCTAATAGTGATTATTTTTTTCCTTTTTAACTCCATAAAAAGAAAATATTTTTCTTTTAATTTTAAAATGATATTTTCCGGTTCCTCAAAGCATCTGATTTTCCATAAAAAATGAATAAAAGCCAACATTTTCATGAAAAGTTTTTTAAGCTTATTGTTAAATTTATATTTTGCAAAATTAAATTAATTAAGTGTTAATGTCCTGTAATAAAGAGAATAATTTAGTTTCAGTGCCTTAGAAAAGTTAGCACCACTTTATTTGACTTTTGTAGAAGCCAGCGTCGTGGGCATCGGCTTTCACTGTCTCTGATTTATTTGGCTGCGACCAGGGCCGTAGCAAGGTCTTCAGAGGCCCCCCCCCAAAACATATTTTTCGGGCCCCCCCTCTAAGATTTTAGAGAAATATCTATATTTAATTTTTCAACCGAGTTCCATTGTATAACAACACCAGCGAAGTTTCGCTGGTCGAATTTTCCAAAACGAACTTCAAATTGAACGAATTTGTAGTTAGACTGCACTGCTTTCGGCAGCATACACCCATAGGGGCTATGTCCGCTCCGATCTCGAATCATACGAACCTTGAATTATTGTAATTTTTTTATTTAGATCCAGATTAAATTCAAATTTTCAACATTTCGTCCACGTTGCTGCAGGAACAGATTTGATATTTTTACAATGTGAATTTAATCAAAGGACTTGCAAAATTTAACTGAGAATTCTTCCATTTAGGAAAAAAATGTCAAAAAAATCGCCGAAAAACGCAAAAGAACGCCAAAAATTGCATAAAAATTTTCAAAGTTCATAGAGATCAAACTTTACTCATATTGGGTTAAAAGCCGTTTTTTTTAAATTTTATTTTTTTATTTATTTTTTATTTATTTATTTTTTTTTTTTTACGAATATTAAAAAAACTACCAGAAAAGTGAAAAAAAGCTAAAAATCACATAAAAATTCTCGAAAATTTTAACACAGCAGAAAATTTTAATTTAAAAACAGCAGAGGACAAAATTTGGCAAAAAAGTTTGAAACTGAATTCCTTTTACAAATGTAGAATTGCTAAGTATTGTTCATAAACAAAATAAATAAATAAAAAATATGGAAGTCGTTTTCGTATTTTCAATTTTCTCTTCAGTTTGACAATGCTATCAGCGTGGCCCAGACAGATTTTCTTTAAGCAGAAAATATTCACTTATAACAATTTTTTTCCCTCTCGGATTGGTGCCTTTTATTAAATACATATATATGTACAGATTTACTAATTTAAAAAAAAAAATACTTTTGGGATGTTGTTTTCATATATTCCGTTTTTCTCCAGTTTAAAATTGTCACCCAAGTTGAAATTTAAGAAAAAAAAAAAAACCTTCGGATAGAAGGTACCTTTCTTTGGGCAACGAAGACGGGTTTCCTAGTAGCTAATAATAAAGACAGACGTTTGTCTGTCCAGAGTTTTTCTTTGTCTGACAAAATGTTTTTCTGTTTCAAAAAGATGTTCTGTTTCACAAGATGTTTTTCTGTTTCAAAATTTGACAGGAAGGTTACCTGTATGCCTGAAGTTGCTCGAAACAGGTTTTTAAATTTTTTGATTCGAATTTTTTTCATTTAATTTTTTACGATATTTTTTGTATTTTTTCGAGTTTCGTGCTTTTTCCCCCACATTCATAAAAGGAATAAATTTTCAATCCATCTTTCTATTTTAGCCGAATATAGTAAAGTAGTCTTCTTCGATTTTTAAATATTTCGCGAATTTTTTATGTGATTTTTAACTTTTTTTCGCGTATTTTTTGACATTAGTAAAAGGAATCAGGTTTCAGTCTTTTAGCCCGATGTACTAAATTTTGTCCTTTGCGATTTTTGAATTTTTCACGAACGTTTTTTTTTTTTTCCCTTTTAAAGACCCCTGTGATTAGAAGAGATTTTATCTCACATTTGAAGAAACTTTCGTCTTTAGAAAGGAAAATTACTAGAAATTTTGATGTTTTATTCGCGACTTCTTCGGGTTATGAAGAAAAAAGTCATGCGTAAAAATTCAGTTTCTAATAGGGAAAAGTACAATGCAGCAAAGTTTGCGGAACACTCCTGTGATTTGACTTGACAAAAATGCATCTTCAAATTTAGTAAGGATCTCAGGTAATTTTTATGTTAGATTGATGAGTTTTCTATATTTTCGCGTAAAATGAGAAAATCAAATCAAAGCTTTTTTTGTGTGTGTGTGTTTGAATGAAAGAAAAAGTTACGGAAAAAATCCTTCAATTTACTGATTTCTTTCTTTCTTTCTTTCTTTTTTTCTTGGAGAGACAGTGTAAAAGGAACCCAGTTTCTATCTTTTATCCCAATATAGTAAAAATTTTGCCATCTGCGGCACGGATTTTTGACATCCCTAAAAGGAATCAGGTTTCAAACTTTTAGCTCAATATAGAAAATATGTCCATAGAAATTTCTGAATTTTTTACGAACGTTTTATGTGATTTTTAACATATTTTTGTCTTTCACGGCAATTTTTTCACATTCCAGTTACAATCTTTTGGCTCGATATAATCAATTTTCTCTCAGCGATTTTTGAATTTTTGCCCAATTTTTTATAAGATTTTTACACTTTTTTTTCGCGTTTTGCGGAGTTTTTTGACATTTTTTTTTTGAAACCAAAGAATTATCCAGTAGATTTTGCTGCTCTCATAATTAAGCTGAAGTGGAAAAATAACAAATTTGTTCCTGTAGTAACGTGAGCTACGATGCTGGAAAAGTATACTTTTATCTGGACACTATCACTTTTATCGAAAAAATCATCGAAATTCGAAAAAATATCGAAAAATTCAATGATTGTTTGATTCAAGATCGGAACGGGAATATCCGGAAAAGGTTTACGCTGCGAAAGGCAGTGAAAGCCCCCAATGGAGAACTCCAAAAAATAGGTTCTTTTTTTAAAAAAAGCAATTAGCGAAGCTCTGCTAGTAGATTAAATAAATACACAATGTAATTTATGTAAGTTAACATAAGTAATTTATCGAGACAAGAGAAATGAAATGTTCAAAACGAAACAGTTCGAACATAAGTGGATAGGCGGCATATGCAATGCACATAGATGCCCGCTTATTGGGGTCCCCAACGAGATTAAGAAGCATATATTTTTTGAACATTAAAAAAAAAAAAAAAAAAGGAGGCTTAAAAGTTTTGAATCTTGAGTTCCGAATTTTGCTCACTTTTAAAAGCGGCCCCATAAAGGAAAATTTATAAAGTATTTAGAGCCTGCAAAACTTCTTTCATCAGGGCACCTTTAAAAAGAATCGTGACTGTAGAAAGAAAGCACATTTGGTTGAAGGAAGTAATAGTATTAAGAAAGTTTTGAAACTTATTGGGGTCCCCAACGAGATTAAAAAGCATATTTTTAAAACATTTGAATAATAAAAATGGGGTCTAAAAGTTTTAAATCTTGGGCTCCAACTTTTCCTCCCGTTTATAGGAGGCCTTAAAAAAGACAATTCAAAAGAATATAGAGCCTGCAAAATTTCTTTCATCTGGGAACCTTTAAAAAGAATGGTAGCTATAGAAAAAAAGGACATGTCTGTTTTGGTCAAAAGAAGTAATGTTGTTAAGAAAGTTTTTAACTTTGTTGGAGCCCCCAACGATAATAAAAAGCACATTTTTAAAACATTTGAATAATAAAAATTAGGCCTAAAAGTTTTGAATCTAGAGTTCCAACTTTTCCTCACTTTTATAGGGGGCCCCAAAAAAGTCAATTAAAAAAGTATTTAGAGCCTGCAAATTTTCTTTCATCTGGGAACTTTTAAAGAGAATGCTGGCTATAGAAAGAAAGTGCATATCTGTTTTGGTCAAAAGAAGTAATAGTATTAAGAAAGTTTTGAACCTTGTTGGGGCCCCCAATGAGATTAAAAAGCATATTTTTAAAACATTTGAATAATAAAAATGGGGTCTAAAAGTTTTGAATCTTGGGCTCCAACTTTTCCTCCCGTTTATAAGGGCCCCTAAAAAAGACAATTCAAAAAGAATTTAGAGCCTGCAAAATTCCTTTCATCTGGGCACCTTTAAAAAGTATGGTAGCTATAGAAAAAAAGGGCATGTCTGTTTTGGTCAAAAGATGTAATAGTATTAAGGGAGCTTTGAACCTTATTGGGCCCCCCAACGAGATTAAAAAGCATATTTTTAAAACATTTGAATAAAAAGATGGGACCTAAAAGTTTTGAATCTTAGGCTCCAACTTTTCTCACCTTTATAGGGGGCCCTAAAAAAGACAATCCAAAAAAATTTAGAGCCTGCAAAATTTCTTTCATCTGGGAACCTTTAAAGAAAATGCTGGTTATAGAAAAAAAGAACATTTGTTTGAAGGAACCGATAGTATTAAGGAAGTTTTGAAACTTATTGGGACTCCCAACGAGTTTGAAAAGCATGTTTTTTAAACATTTGAATAAAAAAGTGAGGCCTAAAATTTTTTAATCTTGGGTTCCAACTTTTCCTCCCGTTTATAAGGGGCCCTAAAAAAGACAATTCAAAAAGAAATTAGAACCTTCAAACTTTCTTTCATCTGGGAACCTTTAAAGAGAATACTGGCTATAGAAAGGAAGTGCATATCTGTTTTGGTCAAAAGAAGTAATAGTATTAAGAAAGTTTTGAACCTTGTTGGGGCCCCCAATGATATTAAGAAGCATATTTTTAAAACATTTGAATAATAAAAATGGGGCCTAAAAGTTTTGAATCTTGAGTTCCAACTTTTCCTCACTTTTATTGGGGCCCCCCAAAAAGACAATTTAAAAAGTATTAAGAGCGTGCAAAATTTCTTTCATCTGGGAACCTTTAAAAAGAATAATGACTATAGAAAGGAAGCACATTTGGTTGAAGGAAGTAATAGTATAACGAAGTTTTGAAACTTATTGGGTTCCTAAGTGAGTTTTAAAAGCATATTTTTAAAAAATTTGGATCAAAAAATGGGCTTAAAAGTTTTGAATCTTGGGCTCCAACTTTTTCGCATTTATATAGGGGGCCCTAAAAAAGACAATTCAAAAAGAATCTAGAGCCTGCAAAATTTCTTTCATCTGGGCCCCTTTAAAAAAAATGGTTCCTGTAGAAAAAAAGCGCATATCTGTTTCGTTTGGTGGAAGTAATAGTATTAAAGAAGTTTTGAACCTTTGGTTTCACCTTTTTCGCCCATTGATAGGTGCACCCCAAAAATACTAAAATGCCATTTTTTTTTTTTAAGTAGAACTTACAGCCTTCAAAAACTTTTATAAAAAATGGTGGATATAGAAGAAAAGCACATATCTGTTTTCTATTTCTAAATCTAATCAAGATCTTTGACAAAAAAAAAATAAATTTCGATAAAACAAAATAAAATGTTATTAAAAATTCATAAAAAAATAATTAAAAAAAAAACATTCGGCTGAAAGGTACAATAGCTCACTACTGGGCCCCTGACTTTGCTCAGGCCCCCCCCAAATGGGGGGTATGGGGGGCGGTCGCTACGGCCCTGGCTGCGACCCATAACAAGTTAGTCCGATTTAACGTGTGTTAACAGTTTCTTTAATTATTTTTCAATAAACAGTCAGTGTCAAATGTGGCAATGTCTGCTAACGTAACTAAATCTAGAAAATTGCTGAAGTGTCTTGTATTTTGCGAACCAAAATAATTATCATTAGACTGTCATCTTTGGCGAACATATGAAGACGTTATGAAACATTATTTATGGGTTCAATTTAACTTAAAATCTGCCATGTGGAATCTGGAACACACTGTGTCTGAAATATCTAAAGCTGTTGCTGATACAATTAAAAGGGTATTGCTGAGACCTCTAATTCCAACGGTTTCTGATACACAAATCATAAAAAATGCTTAGACTATCGTGAGAAACGTCAAAATTTGAAGAAAAATATTAAGATTGGAAAGAATAATCCCACATCCAATATAAAATTGCAAAATGTTAGGTAATCGTGCAAAAAACTTTTCTTTGTGTAAATGCACTAAATATTATCGTGTATCAGAACAAGAACGTCTCTTTCTAAAAGACCAAAGAGAGATGGGGTGCTGGCAATAGGATCAATAGATATAAAAACTACAAAAAAATGCGTAGCAAGACAGGAAAAAGAAATATCAAGGAAAGAAAAAGTTATTTTAAAACAAAAAAGTCATGTTTTGATTGAATGATCGTCAAGTGAAAAAAATAGTTCCGAAGGAAATGGTTCAATTTGTTGTTCTTCTAAACCTGAATTTGATAATCAACAAGGTGAAAGAACCGGAGTATTAGACAGAACTGCAAATATTATTGCAAATGGCACCCGCACCCTAAAAGATATGGGTATTTCTGATGATAATAAATAAAATGTAATTGAAAGAAGGGCTTGAAGACAACAAAGAGAAAAGAAAAGGAAGAATTTGAAAGAACAAGAAAGACAAAATGAATTAATTTTAAAAGGTTTGTATTTTGATGGCAGAAAGTATAACACTATGATAACTGAACCAAAGGGAAAAGCGTACAACTAAGAATCATTAAAGAAGAACACATGGTCTTAGTTCAAAAACCAGGATCGAAATATATTGGTCATATTTCATTGTTATCTTCTTTTTATATTAATATAGCCACTGCAAGTTTGGTGCATTTTCAAAATAATAACACAGACATTTCAAGTTTGAAATTTATTGGGTGAAACAGAAACGTCGTCAATGCAGGATGCAAATCTGGAGTTGTCAAAACATCGGAAGCTATACTCTAAAAACTTTACAATGGATAATTTGCTTATTACATGCAAATGAACATTTTTAGATACTTATTTCAAAATCTTGCTGGAAAAACTACGGGTACCAAATGATTTTCTGGACCAACAGGAAAGCAACTTAAAAAAAAATGAGAACATATTGAAATTATAGACTATAAAAACATGGATCCTTTCTTGATGGACTGATTGGATGAAGAACTTTAAAAAAAAAGTACAAACAGGGGATACACCTGAATTTTAGATTTTCCTTGTCATTCTCAAACAGTGGAAATGTTTGTCAAAATTGTCCTTAGAGCTGTGTCAACCGTCTTTAGATATTAAGCAAGAGATGGCTTTATCTTGTGAAAGTTGAATTCCCACAATGTAATGACAAAGTTTACCTAAAAAGCCAGTACGTTGAATATACAATTGAATTAATCCATAACAAAGGGAGATAACGAGGGTGGAAATCGATATTTAGCAATCTCCTCTTAGTGATTTGTAGGTAGTATCTGCTTAATATAAGAAGATATGAGCTAACAGCTACGTTGTTTACTTTAAGTTACTTTATACTGAAATTTTAAAACTTTGACGTCCTTGAGGAACCGGAAAACAAATTAATTAAAAAAAACCTTTTCAGCCAAATGTTTAGTCATCCAAAAAGGAAAAAAGTTTTCACTATTACATATTAAAACAAAAAAGTTTTTTTTTTACCCTATACTTAAGTTCCACCCTAGTGTGCAAGGGCTAACCCTAACCTCCACGTGCTTTGCGAAGTGTCAATAACACAAGCTCGACTCGCTGTTGTTTTCATCGTTAACTTGCACAATCATCTGAGTTAAAATCGGACCATAGAATATAACTAGACAGGTCTTACCATTGTTTCGACAATAGCTTGGAACACGCTGTGGCTGATGAGACAAAATAAAAAGAGCAGGCATCTCTGGAAAACATTGAGGACACCATGTAAAGACAAAATCAGGTTTTTTTTTTTTTTAATGACTCTGGAGTTCAACGTTGGGCAGGCTGGAGACGGCTGCATTCTTTATTTTAAAGTTTGGAAAATTTCTCTCTGAAAAGGATCGCAGAAGCGGCCAATAGAAAAATGTGGCCTGCGGCAGGAAGTCATGCAGCATTCCCCCGTGCCGGGGTAATCTCGTTAAAACTTATCCGCGATACGACACGCTCTGAGTCTCAGGCAATACTGACTGAAAATCTGCCTGGTGATCCTATAAGCCCAAACACACACCAGATTGGCGAGTCAACCAGCGACCGTGGCCAATCAGCGTGCACGAAGCAGAAAAACAGCATACGCACAACGCCAAAAGAGCGATAAACGAGAAAAAGCGGAATGCTCCGGGCGGCACACAAGGGAGAAAGGAATGTTTTTCTCCCGCGGTGCAGCAGCAATGGCGCCCGATATGAATTCAAGTAGAAGCGACTTGAAAAAAAAAAAAAAAAAAAAGATCGCCGATTTAGCGAACGGTAGATCGAAAAATGAAGGAATCGCCGTAGGATTAAAAGGGATGTGTCAAATTACAGGGAATAATAAATGCCGAATAATGGGAACGTTGAAACAATAAAATACTAAAGGGAAATTATGAAAAGGCAAAAATTAAGTTTAAAAATGGGAGATATTGCCACGTGCATTCGCGGATGCGACAAAATGGCGCGTTCACAACATGACATCAGCGATATTTTTTTCTATGAAAGATTTACATATTTTGCGATGTTTTTCCATTTGCCCAAAACAGGAAATAAGTAAAAAGGCAGTAACGGCCACCGGAGACTGAGCCCTATCAAATTGACCAATAGTCAGCACTAAACAAAATGAGATTACACTTGTGGTGCTTACGAAAAAAAAAAAAAACTTCCGTGAACTTAAAAAAAGAAAAAAAACATATTTAGAAACAACAAATTAGTTGATTCTCGCAATTCACTGAAATTAGGACATGACTATTTAAATCAAGTTTTTCTCGTGTAATAGAAGAAATCAATTGACTATTCCCTTTTTATCAAACTTTGGATATGGATTTAAAATTCGAATGCATAGAACATAGTTCAATTAGCGAAAATACCAGGGATTATTGTTTTGACTATAATTCCATTAAGGATTCTAATAAAACAAGTTTGTTCAGAAATGACATATAATCACCGTAGGATATTGACAATACAATCACTGATATGCATTATTCATGTAAGTAAGTTAAAACTTTATTCTGTTCCTTTGTTTTTATAAAATAAAAATTTTGGATAATTATCTTGAGTTGTTAATTTAAATTATTTCAGTGCTATTTTGTCATGTCTGTATAAATGCATTGCTTAAAGTGGCACATAAAAAATAACGAGGTTTAAAGATTTTTTTTCTTTTATAACAGTTGCACTCCCCTGCATTTACAAATGTTGGGTAGGAAACTCTCCTCCTGGGAAAACTTAAATTTCAAGCCCTGATATTCAAAGAGATGTAGTTTTTGTAAATTATATTTCAATACATTTAAAATCTTTTAATGATGTGTGAAACATGTTTGTAATTTATCGTTCTGAGATGGCATTATATAAAGAAATAATTCACCATATAACTAAAAACATACCTAGTGCCGGATATCCGAATCCGGCAGGCAAAGAAGCTTTGGATATCCGGTATCCGGCAAAATCAATATCCGGTGCATCCCTAGATTTTTCCTCATTAGTAAAAACTGTTAGGAATTTTAAGCTATTTCTTATTGCTCCTATTACCTTTATTCCCAATGTCACTTCTATCTACATTTTGCTTACTGTGTCTGGATTTAAACTACTCTTATTTCTATTTAAATACATTTAAATATCTTTCATTATACTTTATTACTTTTATATAAATAATGGACTTGCCTTTATTCAGGCATTACTTGGTTCTAATAACTATTCAACTATTTTATTTTGCCGGTAACTTCTTTATTTATATCTCTCTGCAAACTACATTCGTCTTCCCCGCAATCGTTCTGGCCGTAGTTACTTCAATTGCTAACAGATGGCGGTAGCCGTCCTTGCATATGTTTTTCCTCTTTGACGAACGGCATTGATTACGTCATCAGATAGTTCTAGAAGATCGGACGGCATGGGGGCGAGTTGCATTGTGTGTTTGTTTTTGTCTTGACCAGGGTTCGTTGATATATATCAATGGATATATATCTTGATATATATCATGATATATATCCGATATTTATTTTCAAAATATCAAGATTTTTGATATTTTCGATATTTTCATTTTCATACATTTGATATTTATTTTTTAAATGTCGTATTTCTTGATATTTTCAAAATATTTTCAGTCAAAAGAAGTGCAAATGAATTCTTCAACTGTTATTAAAGATTAGTCCATCTGTAAATAAATAACTAAAAAGTATACCTCCCAAAATACTCCCTACACTCCAAAAACTAGTTTTGGACTATACCTACAGCTTTCCCATTACCATCATAAGGAATCTGTCTTTGAACGATACCTTCTTATCCTGTCTCAATTCTTTATGTAGACTGCACATTCTAGAATGAGATAAAGGGGTTGATCGATGATTGGATTTTAGCAAAAAAATCTCTTATAAGCTTTATGTTTGAAACTGAATATTTAAATGTTGAACCAAAAATTTGGTGGGATTAATATTAAATTACAACAGCCCATGAACGATAATTTAACTTATCAGTTGTTTACAGATTCTCCTTCAATAGATGCATTAGAATCTTTTCTAATTTTGATTTACTTCAGTCTAAATTGCACAGTAGGTTAGGGAATGAAAAAGCAGACAAACTTACATTCATGTTCAAATTCTTCAACAGAAAAAATAAACTTTATTTTGTATTTCAGAATTTGTTGTGTAATTTTATTTATTTTTTAAACTGAATCCTGTATTGTGCATTCTGTGTTTTGATGAGTGAAAAAGCAACTTTTGCAGAAGATTGTTTGTTTTTTCAATTATTTGATCATAAATTTTGTAAGAAAAATACAAAAAAAGACATTTAGAATATTGTTTTATTATGTTTTCATGTTAAATGTAATATGTTTTAGATTCTAATTTATATTAAATCTAAAAATCTTTATAATCAGCAGTAAGCTGACAATTTTGAAAATATCGGATATATATCGAAAATATCGGATATATATCAAAATATCGGATATTTTTGATATTTTCGAAAATATCATGATATTTACGAACCCTGGTCTTGACAGAAACATAAAAATACTGTCTACAGTGAGTCTAGAGCAGCTTCGTTAGTTTTTAAGTTTCAGTATTGTTTTAAATTGAGTTTTTGCTCTGGTGAAATACTTTTTAACATTATTGTTTGAGTTTAAAGCATACTTACAATAATTATCATTACTATAAGTAGGATACGTTTTTACAAAATTGAAAGCTTCTATTAAAGTTCATAATATGAAATGGTCAGTTTGGAACTTTGTTGATATTCAGCTACTTCGTTATAAGCTTAGAGTATTTTGTTTCTAAATCATGGCTTCTGATACATCATTTGCTACAAAGGACCAGTGGATATATATTGATACCTGGAAACTGTGTAGTTATGTGTCGTCGTATTTTTCAGAAGTTTAAGATATAGTAATGGCCATGTTTTATATTGAAAGACGAGGAGTGCCGGGGTAATGTTTTTACTTCTTTCTATTTCATGGCAGTATAGTGAATTTATTAATGAATTAAATCTTTTCTATTTTCGTTTGATATGCTGGGATTTCTTTTTCAATACGGATTGTCTTTATTTAAAGCTGCTTGAGATATGATCAATTAACTTAAATATATTCTTGATAATTTCAAGTTAAGTTTAACTGTATATTTAACACTAGAACTACCGATGTTAAATATATACCTAGTTTTACCGCACCCGTCAAATTGACGGATTTTTGATAGTGGCTTTCATTGTAACTTTTGACTTAGTTAATATAAATAAAAGAATACAATTTAACAAAAACAACATTTAATATAATAATTCATTAATTATTAATAAAAAAACAAACAAAAACAGTTTCTATTTGCATTTATAGTGTACCACATTTGGCACGTATGAAATAACTATGAGGCACATATTTTACAAGTACATGCTATCTTAGATGAACACTTGCCACTTAGTTAATGTAAATAAAAGAATATAATTTAACAAAAACAACATTTAATATAATAATTCATTATTAATAAAAAACAAACAAAAACAGTTTCTATTTTCATTTATAGTATAGCACAATTGATACGTATGAAATAACTATGAGGCACATATTTTACAAGATCTTAGTTGAACACTTGCCACTTAGTTAATGTAAATAAAAGAATATAATTTAACAAAAACATTTATTTTAATAATTCATTAATTATTAATAAAAAACAAACAAAAACAGTTTCTGTTTGCATTTATAGTATAGCACATTTGATATGTATGAAATAACTATGAGGCACATATTTTACAAGAACATGTTATCTTAGATGAACACTTGCCACAAACTTATTTGTTTCATACATTGCAGGTATAAATCGCTCTGTTTTGTTGCACAATCGAATTTGGCAAGATTTGCGTTCATAAGGACTTTTTTTGAGTTTTCTGGAGTACAATCCATTGCTTTCCGTTCTTTTTTTTTGAGAGGAGGATTCTTTTCTGCAGCACCTATATTCACTGGAGAGTTCTTCGGATAATTGAAATAAAAATTATTTTCTAGTTATATTTTCATCACAAGTCTATTTATAGAAAATCCACGCATTGATTGCTGCCAAATCCAAAATATTATAAAATACCTGCAAAGGCCATCTACGTGACCCTGCTTTTATGCTATATTGGCGGGCCATCTGGTCAACTACATCTACTCCAAACTTAGTCTCATTGTAAAACGACGCAATTTGTACGGATTTAGATTTTGAGCTATGAAGTAGTACTTTTTTTACGAGTCTTACTTTTGTAAATTGTTAGAACAATATCAATTGATTTGTAGAGTTTTGTGGAGAAAAGAGCCATGTTATCTTTTCTAACTTCAGCTATTTTCGGATATTCTCTTTTATTTGCTCGCACAGTTCCAACAAGACTTGTTTTGTTTTGTTTTTGCCAGTAGCGTCTGTGCGAGTTGTAAACTTGTAAAAAAATTATCCTTTGTTATATTTCTCCCACAATTTACATAGATTTTTACAAGATTCAAAACTACAAATCCATTGAAAATTACTCCTGATGGTCTAAGTTCATCTTTGCCTAAATAGGGAAAGTCATTTATGAGATATTTACTTCACACGTCTGCAGCTAACCAAAACTTAATTCCGAATTTGTCCGGTTTATTGGGCGATCTGCATGGATGTTGCATTGGGCATATTGCAGAAATGTGCATGTTGCCTTTGTGGGAAACAGTTGTTCATCTACGCTTATGTTCTGATCTGGTTTCTAACAAGCTTGGCTGTTATCAATAAAGGACTTCCACATTTCGGAAGCTAATCCAAATTTGTCAGTTCGTACACTCTCCTCGCTTTTTTTTTTGTCGAAATGAATGAATCTCATAATTTCTGAAAATCTGTTCCTATTCATACTTTCGTGAAAAAAAGAAGGTCCGCATACAAAATAGCTACAAACGCATATATTTCTTCAATAGTAATTTTCCAATCGTCCTTCTGAAAACATTTCTGGCCCCAAGTAAACTGAATCGTAATCGGAGCAGAATAGACCCCGTTATAACGGCTGCCGAACACTTTGGATCATTTAACATTGAAATTGAAAAAGCCGTCATTTTGATGGGTCTTGGTATAAATAGGTATAGTTCATACAGATTACGGAAATTAAAGTGGGCCAGTGGAAATTGAATATATTTGATTGAATATATTTAAGTTCCGCTTAGGTTACGGTTAAGTTACAATTATGTTACAGATAGGTTGCCGTTACGGTTAGGATTTTATCAACAGGGTGAACATTACGCATGTTTCTCTCTATTCTAAAAAAAAGTAACTCCCGCTGTCACCACCGCCGCCGCCGCCGGTTTTGATTTTTTTGTGACCGGAGGCCTTTCTTCGTTAATATTAACAAAAATAATTCATACAAAAACATGAAAATCGGTGGTTTTATACAGAAATGTTTGATAAACACGCTGATGCAGACAGTTTTCAAATCGAAGAATTATTTTAAGAGTTATTTAATGCTAAAGTTGGACAAAATCGTTCCACTAAAAAAGTTTTATAGCAGCAAAAACTATACAGGGCAGTGTAATCATTTTTAGATCATTTTATGCGTTAGAATTTGCCGGAGTGCAGATTGCATTAATTTTTTTATTTTGACTCATTTTTTCAGGTTTTATTTCTATTTTAAATTCAAATTTTCAGCATTTCTAGAGATATTTTTTACAGATTTCAGAAAATTGTACTAATTTAAAATGTTGCCATCTGTATAAAAAGCGCAAGCAATAATGTTTGCTTCAAATTAAAAATTTATTTACACGTGACTATTATAAACAGTAAAAAAACTTTCAAATTAATATTAAATAATTACGTATAAAAAGCAGGAACTTATTAAAAATTACGTCATAAAAAGTATACACGTGAATTTTATAGGAGAAAGGATATTGTAAAATAATAAATTCATTAACATGCGTTAGAAGTCTTAGGAGAAATTACGTCATATTTACGTCACATTATAGTTATTACATAAAATGAACACAAAATAATATTGCAAAAAAGTTTAAATTTAGAAATTGCGCTAGACATTTATTTGATATTTTGAAAATTAATTTAAAATGTCTCATTTAAAAGAACTTTCTTTTCGCTTTGTTAAAAAATACCAGGAGACAAAGACTCTCTTTACTTAATTCCTTTTACATTAGCTTATTTTGAAATGTTGTTACAGGTGTATACGTCATCAAGTTATTTTTATTTCGACGTTTTATTTGTGTTTTTATTAATGTTGTACGAATTCATTTGTTCTTTCGTTATTTAAAATAAAAATTATATCAATTTGTATAATTTGGCGAGTGGTTTGGCGATTTATAAATTTGGCGAAATTGGTCGACAGGATAATCAAGTAGTACCGCAGCGGATTTGGCGTTAAAATTCCCCAATCAAAGAGAAATGAATAGAAATTCGTTTATAGGGAGATCGCCACTGTTTTTTAAATTATAATTCAATCTTTCGAAATATCTTTAAAACAGATCAAATTAGCGTGCATTTAGAGTCTGCGGTGTCTGGACGGGGGTTGGCGAGCGTAGCTCGTAGGGGGCCGAGCCCCCTAGTTGTTTAAAAATATATATACTTAATTTTGTACAATAGCTCTGAAATTAAAATATTATATACTAACCTTTTAGCTAATAATCGAATATGGATTTCATTAACGTATAATCGGATTTAAGGGCGATATCATTAGCTTAAAAATTGAAATATTTCACTCAGGATTACGATGTGGGAAAAAAAAAAAAAATGTTACGTGGCTTAATAGTGATTTTTACAGTTAAATGTTAACATCAGTCGTCAGACATATATCCCCTGTTTCCCATTGCAGTGTTTTTTTTTTTTTTTTTTTTTTTAGCCTTTTTACCGCTAAATATCAGATTTTTTTAAACCGATTTTTCACACAGTAAGCGGGCACGTACTTCAGACCAAAAACAGGTTAGCGATAAAATCATAGAAATTTCAGGGTCATTTAATATCATTATCACGGGCCCGGGCAACGCCGGGCGGGTCAGCTAGTATTTTATATAAGAAAAAAGGACTGTGTCTAATACTTTGGCCAAGGACTGTATTTACTTGTTTAGTTCTTATAATTTAATCACTTAAAAGAAAATATATATATTTTACTTTATTACTTTATTTTACCCTCTGGTCCCAAGTTGTGCAGATTTAACCTGTTCGCGACGGCGCATGCATTCAGAAGTGCGCATCTGAGGACGGAGCGGGAAAATTTGATTTCATCTTCTGGGCCGAAGGATTTTGCGAAACTAAGCCTAGCTCTTGCAAAGAGTTCTTCAAAAATTTATAAAAGATTCATTTTTCCATGTAACCTTTTGAAATGCACATACATGAAATATGTTATTATATATATTTACGCAAAAAAATGAAATATTTTCTCGGATATTTCAATGTAAAAATGACTTTTTAGACAAATATAATGCATGTTTTAATCACATTTTTCAGTTAAAAAATTATATGATTACAAAACACTTACGTTCCTTTAATATAGCAACATATGAAATGTTTTGCTCAAATAAAGGATAATTTTGTTTAAAAAATAATAGTATTGTATCTAAATATTTGTTAACATATTCCGTAAATAAGACAAGTATTTTTAAAAAGCTGATTTATTCACAAATAAAAATAATTAAATAAAACTTGCAAGCAACTTCGGCATGCAACTTTTTAATACTTATTATGCAGACAGACATAAAAAATAGTTTGAATATTTTTAATTCAATTTAACATATTTGTGAAAATTCAAAATTTACTTGTAAATATATAATCAATCATAAAATATCTATCAAATAAAAAATATTGAATAATCATAAATAATAATAAGTAAAATAGAATTATACTTTAAAATAAACCTTTCTAAAAAGTTGTTGATGTTAAAAATATTTTTGAAAATAAAAGAAATAATACATATGGTACGTATAATAAAACGAAATATCAATTAAAGAATATTTAATAAGAATGAGTAAACATGAATAACTTAAAATACATTCTTCCAAAAATTTGTTTATGTTAAAATATCTTTATAAACATCTTTTAATATATATATATTTAAACATATAAATAAATTTATGAAGTTAATAGTACTGAATGATATTTTTTAATAATAAATAAAACTTACTAATAATAATTTTAAATATACTGATAAAAAATGCCGTTAATGTTAAACGTATTTTATAAAATGGAAATATTAACGAAATCATATAAATGTATTCAATTATAAGGGGCAAACTGACTATTAATTGAAACTATTAACTTTAAAACCTGCTAACATTTCTCAAAATGTCAGAGTTCAATTGTGTTAGAATCATACCACTCTCTTAAATTTTACTTTCTGAAAATACATTAATTTCATGCATTTTCTTTTCTTTTACTAAATATTTTTCACTATCCCAGCTATTCCATTGTCAGTAAAATACATTGCGTTTTTAGACATTTTAACGAGTTTGTAAAATAATATACATAAATATAGATAATTTAAGACGAAATTATTTGAAACAGTATGAGTAACTATTGAAGGAAAAAAAAAAAGAAGAGGTGCGGAAAATATTTTTAACAAGCATCCGCAAAAATATTTAAACTGCGTAGCAGCATTTGTTGAAACAAAATAAAAAATATATATAAATAGGCCTCTCGCTTTCCTGCTCAATGAACGAAAATCCGAAACTATTAATCACCCCGACGTACAAATAAACTCTTTGCAATCGAGATAAACGTAGAAAAAAGTAATTGAAAATGAATCAACTGCAAGCGTAGCCATATGCGTTCGTAAAGCTCACGTCATATGCTTAGAGTTCATCAGCTGACTCAACCATTCCTTTTCTCAAGTGTGATAGAAAAACTTCTGATAAACAAAAAATAAAGTTTCATTTGACACATAAAAGATTTATGATAGAAAGAAAATCACGTTTCAGAAGCATAAATAGATGTATGTGAAATAAACACGCTTTCATTGCAGTCATTATTGGAAGAAAATTAAATTGACATGGATTAAAAATATATTAATTGATTCCATTTGCTTTCCTAGATAGAAGGAAATGTGTTCTTCCCAAATGTATATTCAAATTTCATTACGAAATTTTTTTTTCTGAGTTAAACTTTCTGGAATAAAACGTTCCAACTGTGTGGCACGAATACCGGTCGCTCGGGATGTGAGTGCCAAAACCGCCGGCACGTATACCCGTCGCGCGGGATGAAAGTGCAAACGAGGCCGGCACGAATACCGGTCGCTTGTCCCGAACGGGTTAAGGGAGTCTACTGTACTAGAAATTAAAGAAAATTTACTTTCATCTAATATATTGTTATCTTGTTAGGTATAAATATCACTTAATAATACTACTAAATATTTAAGACAATTTTATAAAAATTATTTATAGGCAACCAAAAGACTGATTTGACTTTGTATAAATGCAATATAAAAAGGAATAAAAGCTTACCTTTAAAAATGCATGAAACCTTGGTTTTGTAGCATCACAATTGGCTAACACTTCTTTAGTTTTTTCAAAAAAATTCACAAATGGGGGATACGCTTTCATAAATTCCTGTGCCTGAATTTAAAATTTGAGACTTTTGAGAAAATACAGCATTTAAAGTTACATAGAACATTTCTTTAATAATTTTAAAACTTACATGATCTAAAATCAATTTTCCAATGCTATGATCATCATTCCAATTGTGAACTGCATAAAGTAGTCCTTTGTGTATTTTTTGATGAATTTCATAGATAGGTGGCAAATTTCCAAAAATTATTTTTATTTCTGCAGGAGCAAGTAATGGATCACCTCTTTCTGGATTCTCAAGTGGTTCTTTAAAAACCTAAAAATTAATTCAACAAGAGAAGGTAAGATTTAATATATTTATCAGTATAACTAAATGAGAAGAGGTACTAAGTCGTGAGCAACCATATTATAGATCTATAATAATAAAAGATAGAAGTTTATGTCTATATGTTTGTTTGTGAGCTGTGTTCTGAAAAGACTGCAGCACTAAAAGCAACAAGATTTGGAAAGAAGATACAGTAAACTCTGTCTAAGGCGGAATCAATCGGCACTCAGAAAATTTTCCGTGGTAGATAATATTCCGGCTTATGCAAAAAAGCCCCCCCCCCCCCCCCCAAAAAAAAAAAATCCTTGAATTTGATGATTTTTTATTGATTTTCCTGACTCGAAAATCGGTACATGCGAATTGGAAGTTTACACACACACACAAAAAAAACCCTAACAACCCTTCCCCTCCCCCAATAAACTTCGAGAATGAGACAGAACGCTATAACTTTGAATTTGAGTACATCCTTAAAGTATATGTTGCACTTTCGAAAACATATATTCTGATAAATGCTCATTCTACTAGAAAATATTGAGTGTTAAATATAATTTTGCATATAAAAAATGGCACAAGCATAAATTCCTTAAAATTTAAACAGTTCCTGTCCTTTTGAATTAACTTTTTCAAAGTGTTAGGAAATTTAACTAACATGCTCGACTTTGAGTATTTGACTTATCCGTTTTAAAGTTTAATAAACAAAATGCCTTTCATTTTTAAATTATCCTTTTTTCCGCCTTAAGCAAAATTTTGGTTTCGGTGGGACCTTAAAATGCTTTCCGTTTCCGCATTAGACAGATTCCGCCTTATGCAGCATGAAATAATGTAATTTTCTATGGGTTCGCCGGGACTTGAAAAATTTTCCGCGGTAGACAGATTTCCGGCTTATACTGAGTCCGCCTTAGACAGAATTTACTGTAGTTGTATGTCTCTGAAGTTATGCTCCTCAAAGCTAGTCTTTGAATTTGTTGATAATTAGCTGACATATTAAAAACTATAATGAACAACATGAAATGTCGACTTTCCTTTGTTCCTCTGATTGTGCTTGCCTTGTCCTGGACTTTTCTTGGACCTCCAAGCGGGCAAAACATAGGCGTAACCAGGAGGGGGGGGGGGGCTGGCATCCCCCCACCCCCCACCCACACACACACACTTGCACAGACTCAAGCACAATTATTTTAAAAAATCGAAATCCAAAAAAGAAAAAAGAAGAAGTGAAAGCAGAGTTCAATTAGTTTAGCAAATTAGTTTAGTTCAGAAAACTAACAGCCTAGTTTTGAAATGTGATAAAAAAAGAAACTCATGTTCTTTTTTTTCCTTTCTTTTTTTATTTTTAGAAAATTAGGTTGTTTATCTTTTTTAAAACTAGAATATTTACAAGAATCTCAATTAGTCATAGTAAATCAAAATGGTGGCTTTTTAATCCCACTTTGACATCTTTTGTTTGTGCGAGATTTTTTTAAAATGCCGTTGTTTCTATTGCACGTTTCTACATTTTCATGAGAAATTAACGCAAGTTCTTGACGAGGATAGAAACTATTTGTTTCCTTGCTTTCGTAGTTTAAAGTCTAGAAATAAGCAAAAAAATAAAAATTGAAAGCGAATGCAGATGTGAAACGATAATTCCAAAATGAGATTAGCCGGGGGGAAAGGGAGGGAGGTATGCAGACCCTGCCTCCTTTGAAAATTAAAAATAATAGCACAGAAAATTCAAATTAATCTGGAGGTTGGTTGGTTGGATTTCGTGTTTCGCGGCCATTTTTCGGGTTTCGTTCATCTGACGAAACCCTATTCGTCTCGCTCTTCTGTCTGTCCGTCTGTCTGTCACAGAGCCCGTTCTCAGAAACTATACATGTTGGAGACTTGAAATTTTGCATACTTATAGATGAACACCACACATCATACGACAAATCATAAAATTTTGAAAAAGTCGTACATTTAACCCTTTGGGCTCCCACATGTGTATTTTAAACAATTCTTTCTAAGTGAGTTGCTAATTAGGTTGGAGACTTGAAATTTTGCATACTTATAGATGAACACCACACATCATACGACAAATCATAAAATTTTGAAAAAGTCGTACATTTAACCCTTTGGGCTCCCACATGTGTATCTTAAACAATTCTTTCCAAGTGACACCCTATTGAGGTTGGAGGAATGAAATTTTGCATACTTATAGCTGAACACCTCACATCAAACGGCAAATCATAAAATTTTGAAAAAGTCGTACATTTAACCCTTTGGGATCCTACATGTGTATTTTAAACAATTCTTTCTAAGTGACACCCTATTTAGGTTAGAGGCATGAAATTTTGCATACTTATAGCTGAACACCATCCTGCGACAAATCATAAAAATTTGAAAAGGTCATACATTTAACCTTTTGGGCTCCCACATACGTATTTTAAGCAATTCTTTCTAACTGAGCCCTTTATTAAATTGGAGATTTGAAATTTTGCATATTTATAGCAGAACACCTGAGACTAGGCGACAAATCATAAAATCTTGGAAAAGACTTACGTTTAACCCTTTGAGCTACCACATATGTCTTTTAAGCAATTCTTTCTAAGAGAGCCCCTAATTAAGTTGGAGACATGAATTTTTGCATATGTATAGCTGAATACCTCAGACCACACGACAAATCATAAACTTTTCAAAAAGTCTTATATTATTTACTCCTCCGTGCTCTAACTTCTATATTTTAAGCAATTTTTCTAACCTCCACCCTTTTCACCTGGGGAGCACTTTTCCAACTTTTGCCGACACCCCTTTGACCATTCTTTCATATTATGCACCATAGCCTTACATATTTTAGTTCCATTTTTTACCGCCAGGGGCACCTACTTATCTTGGGTACTATCGGTCTAATCCCCTCGACTAATATATCTATGAATAGTATGTAAAATGGAGTTTCGTTCGGATAAAGGTTTGTTTAGAATATAGTGCGCCCCTTGTTGCGAAATGTGGAACTAACAGATTTTTCAAAAGGATAAAGTGTTTTGAAAGGAATATTAAACGAAACCCTCTGTGCGATCTGTGATCACACTTACCCACTTGTTTTGACATTCGTAAAAGGAATATAGTTGCAGTCTTTCAACTCATTATAGTAATTTTTTTTCTCTGAAAATTTTTATACGATTTTTACTTTCTTCTCGTTTTGTGGCGTTCTTTTGAAATGAGGAAAAGGAATCCGGTTTCAACCTTTTAGCCAAGTGCAGTAAATTTTGACCAAATTCGCGATTTTATTCTGTGATCATTTCATGATATTTACAATTTTTTCCCAAAATCGTTGGACGAAATTCAGGTCTTTCTACGCGATTTTTTGTCGAAATCCACACTTTTCACCAGTAACCTTTGACAAAATTCATGTTTTTTACCGCGATCCTTTGACGAAATTGGCATTTCTTTAGCACAATCCTTCGATGGTTGGTTGGTTGGTTGTATTGGGTTTTATGGCGCAAAATCCCCAATGGGACATGCTGCGCCAAACAAAGGCGAAAAAAAAAATGAAGTGAGTAAACAAATGACACCGAGAAAAAAAAAATTAGAGTTGAAATAGAAAAGCCATCTGGATGGGGTAACCCATCCAGATGTAGTCGTTAAACAAGGATAGAAATCAGTGTAAAAAAGAAATCCAGTAAAACCAAGTAAACAAGTTATCTGGATGGGCCCTCCATCCAGATGTCGATAAGAAAGTCCCACACATGAAGCCCTTAAAAAAACTATATCTCAAAATAAAAACCAATGTGTTTTAAAAAAGTAAAGAGTGCCCCATGAGGTGTTTCCCCAATGAGGTTTGTCAAGATTGGTGATGATGTGCTAAAATAAAATCTATATAAGTGCCGGAGGCCCGGACAGTCAGATAAAACATGATGGACGGTCAGGTTATCAAAATGACAATGTGGACACATGGGTGCATCCTCCCGAAGTAATAGATGTTTATGAGTAATTCTTGAATGTCCAATTCTCAGACGAGTCAGAATAACATCAGATTTTCTTGGATAAATCGGAAGCCAGGTTATGATTGTTGGTTTAATACGATGCAGTTTATTATTGTTTTCTAAATCCCAACTCTCTTGCCAATTATTCTGAATAAAGTGTGTTATAAGTAGTTTAACGTCTGAGAAAGGAACTTTATGGTGTAATGGATTAAGAGCACGTTTTGCCGCCTCATCTGCTTTCTCATTACCAGGAATACCCATGTGTCCAGGTACCCAGCAAAATAAAATATTATAGCCGCGTCTTGTCAATTTATTATAAAAATCTAAGATGGATGAGACAAAAGGATGTTTTTTAAAAGATTTTATTGCGTCAATAGAACTATTTGAGTCAGTATAAATGATGAAGGATGTGTTATGGTGATGAGAAATGTGCAACATGGCTCTCTCTATCGCAATCAGTTCAGCTGTAAACACAGAAGTAGACGAATGCAGCCGGTAGCTGAGACAAGTGTTTTCACAAAAAACACCGCAACCAACAATACCTCCCATTTTGGAACCGTCTGTATAAATGTCAGTGTAACTATTGAAATTTGACCTATGTGCAGCAAATAGTTGTTGGGAAATAATTGGAGCCAAATTATTTTTATCATATCCTTTAAAAGGGTGGAGAGAAGTAATATTAAGAGGTTTCCAAAGAGGTAGCACATGTGGATGACATGAGCTCACCTCGATATTACTCAGAGGGCTATTGTCAATAACGTTTCTTATTCTTAAACCAAAAGATGGGATGCAAGATGGGCGATGCTGATAAAGCATGGCATTGTCAGTATTTAACAAGTGGGAATGAAGTGGATGACCATGATGCGAAAGGAGACGGTAATACAGAATCAATGAGAGTTTTTCACGAATCTGATAGAGTGACGGTTCATTACAATCTACATACAAGCTTAAAACTGGTGATGTACGAAATGCACCAGAGCAAACACGAAGTGCGCTATGGTGCACAGTGTCAAGTTTATTAAGAACAGAATTACGTGCTGAACCGTAGACCTGGCAGGCATAGTCAATTTTTGAACGGATTACAGAACGATAAATTTTGAGGAGAGATGTACGGTCCGCTCCCCATGAAGTATTTGAAAGCACTTTAAGTAGATTAAGCGATTTTTCACATTTTGTCCTTAGTTGTAAAACATGTGGTAAAAAAGTCAGTTTGTTATCAAAATAAACGCCTAAATAACGAACGTTGTCTACAACAGGGATTTGAGAAGAGCCAATAAAGATTTCGGGATCTGGATGCAGACCTCTACATCTACAGAAGTGCACACAGGAAGTTTTGTCGTCGGAAATAATAAAACCATTTTTATTTGTCCAGTTAAGAATATTTTTGATTGCAATTTGCAGTTGTCTCTCAATAAAACGCATGTCTTGTCCCATACACATAATTCTGAAGTCATCAACGTATAAATCTCCCTTCACAGAAGGGGGTAGTTGATTCAGGATGTTATTTATTTTTATTGCATAGAGGGTGACACTCAGGACACTGCCCTGAGGTACACCCTCTTCTTGTTCATAAAAACTAGATAAAATTCCACCAATCCGAACTTGAAAAAGTCGAATTGTGAGGAAGTTTTTGATAAAAATTGGAAGGTTCCCACGAAAGAGCAAGTTAAAAAGGTCGCGAAGGATTCCATAACGCCAGGTTCTGTCATAAGCTTTCGCCATATCAAAAAATATGGACACCAAATGGTTGCGTGTTAAAAAGGCTGTCCGGATGTGATCTTCCAAATGAATCAAATTATCGATAGTAGACCTACCACGTCGAAATCCACTTTGAAAAGCGGCAAGGCAATTGTTGGTTTCTAAAACATGTACAAGGCGGCAGTTGACCATTTTTTCAAGCAATTTGCAAAGACTGCTAGTAAGTGCGATCGGCCTGTAATTATTTGGATTGGTAGCATCTTTTCCTGGCTTAGGAAAAGGAATAACGATAGCCCTGCACCAAGCATTGGGAAAAAGCTGTTCTGTCCAAATCCTGTTATAAAAAGAGAGCAGATTGTTAAGTGAAGTATGTGAGAGATGTTTGAGCATGATGTAAGTGATGCCATCATGACCTGGAGCAGATAAGTGACTGTCTTGTAAACAATTTAAAAGCTCTGAAATAATAAATGGCTGATTGTATGAAAATGAGTTATGACTATTAAAATTAATTCTGGTCATTTCAGTCTGTCTTTTGTAAGATAAAAAAGGCTCCGGATATGCGTCTGATTTAGAAATAGATGCTAGGGTACTACCTATTGTCTCAGCAATGTTCTTAGGAGAAGTGATGGTGTGACCGTTATGTTTTAAAATAGAAACATGATTTTCAGAGTAAAGGCCCATACATTTTTTTACTTTTACCCAGAGTTCTTTGCTTGAAGTATTGGAGTTTATGCTTGATACATAATTAATCCAGGACTCCCGTTGGCTTTTGCGTCGCACTCGTCTAGCTTCTGCCTTTGCTTTTTTAAATGCTATATAGTTATTATTATTTGGGTATCTCCGAAAGAGACCCCAAGCCCTCTGTTGTTTTTTCTTTGCGCTTTGGCAATCGCTATTTCACCATGGTTTTCTGTTTTTATGGTTAGATGACGTTTTTGGAATGCTGGAATCAGCAGCATTGATAATACATTGAGTTATATTATCAAGTGCATTGTCAATATTCCCCGCAATCATGTTAGTGGTGATGTTTGCCAGTGATGTAAAAGATGGCCAGTTGGCTCTGTCATATATGTAATGTTTTGTATAGTTATTACAATCCGTAACAGGAGTAGTCAGTGTTATAAAAGTGGGAAAGTGGTCACTGCCATGTAGGTCACTTGAGACCCAGAAGTTCCAGAAAGGATAAAGATATGGTGAGCAAATTGCAAGATCTATTGCATGGAAAGTACGAGTCGGCTCGTGAAAATAAGTGTGATCACCATTATTGAGCAGACATAGGCCGTTGTCAGATATAAGTTTTTCAATAGTATCACCACGTAGATTAGAATCACGGTTGCCCCAGAGTTGGCTGTGTGCATTAAAATCTCCAACAATGACATATGGAGCAGGGAGTTGGAGAAGGAGATTATCAAGATGTGATGACTGAATAGTTTGGTTAGGAGGTAAATAAATTGTACATATTGTTATGAGTTGTTTTATATGTACACGGACTGCAACAGCTTGTAAGTTTGTGTTTAAATTAATATGAGTATGAGGTAAATTGCGAAGGATGAAAAGAGCCACTCCACCAGTGGCCCTTTCATTTCCAGTAAAATCTTTACGGTAGCTAGCAAAATTACGTAATTTTGCATTGTCATTGGGTTTTAAATGGGTTTCCTGAAGTGCTAAACATAATGGATTATGGTCAGAGAGAATATTACGGATCTCGTCATGTTTATTATGATATCCACGGCAGTTCCACGAAATAATACTAGTCATGTTTTTTCCTTATATAAAATTAACTGCGTTATATTATTCGGAGACAGTGGACATACTATCCCCATCGTTAAAGTTTTCATCCAGTTCTGGGTGAAGAGCTAAAGCATCATCCTCTTCCATTTTATCATGTTTTGTATGGGTTTGATTTTGGGAAGTTTTACTTTTTTTCTTTTTGGTAGTATTATCAGATGAGACACTGGATTTAACTATTGGTAGTTTATGTTTTTCTGCATCAGTTCTATGGCCCGGTTTTAAATGTGTTGGTTTAGTGATATTTTGAGAGCCTCTTTTATGGAGTGGAAGTTTCGAAAAATTAGGTTGTGCTGACTTAGAAGAGACAGTTTCTGGTTGCGGTGATTTAGGAGGAACACTATTCGATGGCTTAGAAGAAACTGATTTCGGTGGCTTAGGAAGAACAGATTGTGTTGAACTATTTACCTTACCAGTATTATTAGACGGGTTAATTCCCTTTTGTTTTGGTTGGCAATTATTTTCAGTAGGGAAATCTGTTTGGGTTCCAATACTTTGATAAGTTTTATTCACAGTTTTAGTTAAGGCAGCAGCATATGAAAGACCGACTTTAGGTGCCCTGGATTCAACTATTTTCCTTGCTTCAGGGTACGACATATTTTCTTTTGTGCGTATTGTCTGTATTTCTTTTTCCATTTTCCATTGTTCACAGGATTTAGAATAGGATGGGTGTTCTTTTTTACAATTTACGCAATGAGGCGGTGCCTTACAGTCAGTACTTTCATGGCCAACTGTACTGCACCGGCCACATGTGATTTTACCACGGCAATTTGTTTTGGAATGCCCAAAACGTTGACATTGAAAGCAGCGTAGAGGATTTGGGATGTACGGTCTAACAGAACATGATAGATATCCTGCTTTTATTGACTTGGGTAAGTTGGGTGAGTTAAACGTGAGTATAATGTGCTTGGTGGGTATTTGTACTTGATTTGCTGGTATTTGTTCGTCTCGGCGGAAGAATTTTATTCGTCTGGCTGCAATAACATTTTGTTCTTTTAAATTATCTACTATTTCTGATTCTGTAACATGCAAGAGGTCGGGTTCAGAAATAACTCCACGAGATGTATTGAGTGTTCTATGCGGGCTTACAGAGATGGGGATATTTGCAAAATGTGTACATTTCATTAAGTTTGTGGCTTGTTTGCTATTGATTACTTTAATAAGAAGTTCACCAGATCTTATTTTTTTTATTGTCTTAGGTTCACCCATCAGTCCTTGGATAGATTTGTGGATCAAAAAGGGAGAGGTCTTGTCAAAACTGCCGTCTTGTCTTTTGATAACAAAGAATCTTTCAGTAAATGAATTGGTATTTGAGGCAATATCATCATCTTTATCATCACACAATTTGTTTTGGTTTGCATTCTCTCCACATGGGAGAGGATTTAAAGGAAGTAAAGTTTTTCCATCCATATTGAAATAAAAAAAACAATTCAGACCCCGGTCGCACCACCCACCACCGAGCCCAACAAGGGGATGCACATTCGTGCACCAGTGCTAACCAGGGCCCATACGGTCACAAGACACTCCTATGCCAGTCTCCACCCTTAACGAGATGGCTAGTAAGTGCTCGCTCGCTTGATCCCAAGCCAGTGACAAGTCAGCTGACCAGCCGATTGATGCATACGGGACCAATATGCACCTCCCGTCTACCTGAAGCAGGGGCCAAAGCAGCGTGTTGGTTTCCCTCAACTGCCAGGATCCCCCTTTCCAGGGACACGGGTCGCCACGTACGGCAAACACGTGGGTGGTTTACAATTCTCCATGAGTCGATATACAGGATGATATCGGATCATACAGAATTGCCCTCACCTCCGAAGAGGAAACCACAATGAGAGTGAAACAAAGAGGAAAGAAAGACAAGAGAAAAGAGGAAAAGGAAAAAAGAAAGATCGCTCAGGAACCCGGGGTTGCGAAGCCCGTGAATACCTAAAGAAGGTATCCCCCTGGGGGGCAATCCTTCGATGAAATTCGCGTTTTCTTTCCACGAGCTTTTGATGAAATTTGCTATTTCTTTCTGCAATCTCTTGACGAAACTCGCGCTTTTTTCTCTGATCCTTTGATGAAATTCTCGTTTTTTCCGTGATCCTTTGACGAAAAATATTTTCTGTTGTGAATGATTGGCGAAACTGATTTTTTTACAGGGAGATCATTTGTCGAAATTCGGGATAGTTTTGCGCGACCGATCGGGAAAATTCTCGATATCTTTCCGTACTAATTATCAAAATTATCTACTCTTTTCTGCGACATTTTGACGAAATTTGCAAAATTTTTTCGTCAATCGTTTATCAAAATTCGTAATATTTTTGCGCAATCGCCTGTTACTTTCTGCACTCTTTTATTGAAATTCCCGATATTTTTCCATGATTGTTTGAAGAAATTCTCAAATTCTTTCGGGACCGATAAGAAGTTCCATAAAAGCAGGGATGAAAGTGCACTAAAGCGATTTTGGAGCAGCTTTGGAGCAGCAAAAATCTGATTTTGGAGCAGTAAAATCCATTTTTGGAGCAGCAAACATCCGATTTTGGAGCAGTAAAAATCTAATTTTCTAGCATTTACAGCTGTTTTTGGAGCAGATCTAAACTCTAATGCTAACAAACTTCTAAAAATTAAAATGATTGCTATCTTGAGAATATTTTGACATCTGAGAGAATAATTACTCGGATAAAATTTCTTCACACTTTTTGCTAACTCTGAACATTCTAAACGACAGTTGGGTACTGATTAGAATAATAATGAAAAATTAACAGCAAGAAGAAAAAAAATGTTTACTTGGGTTTAAAAAATATTATTTTAGAGCAATTTTAACTAATCAAAGAAACGTATATGAATAAAACATAACTAACCTGAATTAGAAACATACTGCAGACCAATCCTTTTTAGAATGTATTATCCACTATTATTCAGATTTCTACTTTCAAAATTAAACAAACTAACAAAAATGGAAGGACAACTTGCTCAGTAGGATTTAAATTTATTTAAAATACAATGCAGTGAATAATCGTCCTTCATACACAGAAAAGCATAATTACAAATAAGAATTTCATGACATAAGTCAATATAAAGTTCCCTCCCCTTTACAATTCTCAAATAACTTGCTACTTTTAAATGAATGAATGAATGGATGGATGGATCAATATACAAGTTGGTGACAAACTTTTTATTACATGAAAAAGTAATCATACGGATGTTTCACCCTTTTTTACCTTTCATTTATTTAGAGCCAAGTTTTTAATTCAGATATTTAAAAATACTGAGCATTAAAACCAATAAAGCAGCAATTTATATCATTAAAAAAATGAGATTTTAGCTCAGTGAAAATAATTTTGATAAATATAATTATGAAATATTAAATTTTACATTAAAATAAAAATTTGGACCAAAATATCAACTGAATATTTTTACCGAAACTATTTCATGAAGGCACAAATTTAGCACACTTAAAACCAATGTTGAATTCACAATAAAATATAGACAAAATGAGAAATTTAAAAACCAAAAAGAAAATGATGAAAGAAAAAATACCCCCCCCCCCCCCCCAATTGCTTTCCAAGTAAGTTGGAAAGCATTAAATTTTCTTCTTCTTGGAGAGAGCCCCTTGCTCCTGTCTATTTTTTTCTAAATCTTCAAGAATACATGTAATCTTGCTTGAGGATTCATTTAATAAAACTTGCCCAGATTCTATATCGGGAAAATTCTTTCTTTTCAGTCCATTTTTGATCAAATTTTCTGCATTCTCAAGCATGTTTTGGGAAGCTTCCAGTCTGCAGTTAAGCTCTTTTTCTTCTTCTTTCAGTTTAATTTCATTATTTTCTTTTTCTTTTTTCTGTTCATCTAATACTTTTTCCTGTCTCTAAACGACGATTATAATTCTTGTAAGCATTTTTAACTGATCGTAATAGATCATTCGATAAATCAACATGAGTGACACTATCATAGTCCTCAAGATGAGATTTCACATTTCTCAATCCATTGATTGTGTGAAGAGATAGATTACTTCGGTTGCTCAATAGTCGATTATTTACACTGAAACCTCTTTCGCAATCAGAGTTACCATGAGGTATAGACAATAATGCTTTTATAAGAGTTTGAATGTGCTGGAATTTAGCACTGCCATCTGGTTTTGTCACCGAAAATACTGAGTTCCAGAAACATTGAATGTCTGAGGCTTCAGTTGATGATCCTTCACTAGAAATATTTTCACTTAGGAGTATAATCCATTCACTGGCCAAAGAAGAAATTGATATCGGAATTACATTGGGCAACTCTTTAGCAATTTTTTTTATACATGAAACCCAGGAATCTTCTTTTACAAACGCAGGATGAATACATTTTAGACGTTCTAAAAATTTATTCTCAAGGGGTAAAACTGTTAAAAGATATTTCAGCGAGGAAATATAAAAGGATCGTGCACCCATAATGAATTCTTTTCTTACCTGTTCGTCTAAAAGCTTTAATTCCTTTTCAGTATCTGAACCAACTTCTGGCCTTTTCCAGTGACAACCTTTACTCACATCAAAGTTTTTAAGATCAAAACCAGTTTTGTCCATGAAACTTTTTGTTTGAAGAAATCTACCCATGATAGCTTTAAACAAATTCACCATTTTATCATAAAGCACTGGAATCAAAGGATCTTTACTCTGAAATACCCTTAAAAAGTTGGTGAAAAGTGGGCAAACATTTTGCAAAAACAAAGCTTGTGCAAATAAGCTTTTATCATTCATAACTTTCTGAATCTTCTGGTGGCGAATTGATTGTCGTCCTGGTGGTGATAATCCAAAAAATTTCTTTAGAGCTGAAAATTGCTCAATAAACCTTTCCAGCGAAGTTTCAATTGTAAGCCAACGACTTGACACATGCCTAATGAAAATGTGTTCTGGCAAATCCATTTGTTTCTGCAACTCCATGAAATCACAGCTCTGTACAGCTGAATTCTTGAAAAAGTGATAAATATCGATTAGAATACTTTCAATATCAGTGCCAAAAGCATTCAATCCTTCAGAAAAAGCATTATGGATTTTGTGCAGTGAGCACTCGCTTGCATCCACTAAATTGTTGTTCAATGCCAGCAATTTTTTCTTCAATAATTTCATTGTATTAGGTCCATCACTGTAGAAACTAACCATTTTTTGTGAAGATAATTCATGTAGTGACTTCTTAATACTGTCAAAAAGAATATCACTAGTTGCATGCCCTAAATGGAATGATTCTAGATGTTTATTTAATACTTTTTTGTGCACTTCGCTGTAAAAACGTATTAGAACATCAAATTGTTGTACTCTTTTTTCATGCACAGGGGTCTCATCTACTTTAATGGAATAAAAAGAACCACATTTATTAACTTCTTCAATCAACTTTTCTTTAAGAAATGGTCCAATCCCATCTGAAATAATATATGATAGCTTAGTCCTGGAAACTGAAAATTCACTTGCAAGTTTTGAATCTGGAAACATTTTAGGAAATATTTCACTAGCAGTGTTACTGAAGGAAAATGGAATGTTGCATTTTGCAACTGCTAAAGTAAACAGTGTCTCTGCTACAGCAACCTTATCTTGCTCAGTGAGCTGCTGGTAGTTCTTTTGCATTAAATCCAATCTTTTCTGGACAGTTTTTTTTTTTTTTATTTGCCCAGAACTATCTCTAATTTTATTACAGTTTTCCACATGTTTTTTTAATTCAGCATGGCGTTTAATAGCACTCACACCATGTTGGTTGCACTTTATTATCATGTCACATATAGTGCATAACCCTTCTTCTGGTTTGAAACCAGATGTACACCAATCAGATATTAGATCATTGTTGCAATCTCGCTGCTTTAAAATATCTGGATTAAAGCGAGTGCATCTTTCTGGAAAGAAAAAAAAAACAATAAGCATGCTGTCAGATAAATGGAAAATACTACTCTAAGCAATGATAGATGTAAGGGGCGGGGGGGGGGGGGGGGGGGGGGGTAAGCAACCAAATCTACCTTTGAAGACTCAATACATAAACTCATACATAAACAATATTCAGCAGTCCAGTGTAACCAACATGTTTGGGGTTTACAGCCTTCCCCTCCAAAGAAACTCTAAATTTAAAAGTTAAAGTTATATAAGCAATAAAGTCAGTCAAAATTTCTGGGGCAGGGTGAACCACCAAATCCCCCTTGACTATGGCCTTGTATTAAGGAGGGGGGGGGTAAGGAATTTCAGGGAGGGGTATTGCAGGATGACAGGTCAGAAATATCTTTAGAAATAAAAAAGTTTATGGTTTGATCAATGGGAGGAGAAGGTGGAAATTTCAGAAAAAATTAATATTTAATCCAAAAGTCTAAGAATCTAATAGTATTTCTTTTATTTTTCTATTAATTTGATAGATTTTGAGTTGTATTAGATTGCTACTGAATAACCAGCGATCATCATATCCCGAAAATTTGTTCAAAACAATTTTACTGCATTTTCAGATAGATTCTTTAAGAGGACAGGCATGAGATTGCAAAAAGATAAAATAAGAAAAGGCACATGAAATGGGAAAATGAGAAATTATTTAAAATAGCGCACCTATAAGACAATTGAATTAATACGATTATTTTATTTGCAATAAAATAGACACTATTTTTGGTTTAAACGCTGCTTTATTTGGGGGGGGGGGGGGGAGAGAGAGAGAGAGAGAATCAAATTAATAATTTATACAAATACTATAATTCTGAAATGAAAATTTTTATTTTTAGTTCATAATTCTGATGTGCAATGTTTTACACAGCAATCTTAGCTAGTTGTCCAATTCAAATTTTAACATGCTTTCACTCAAACCATCACTTAATAAACATGGCTAGCTAATGTTTAACCTGCTATTCAGCAAAAGAAAAGCTGGTGAAAAATAATGTTGCACCAAATTTTTTCGCGCTCCTTTGACTAAATTCGCGTTTTTTAGCTATCCTTTGACGAAATTCGCGTTTTTTTTTTTCGCGATCCTTTGACGAAATTCGCGTTTTTCTGTGACCTTTTGACGAAATTCGCACTTTACCCTCATGATCCTTTGACAGAATTCGCATTTTCCCGCAAACTTTTGACGAAATTCGTGGTTTTTCCTCGATCTTTTGAAGAAATTCGGAGTTTTTCCGCGATCCTTTGAAGAAATTCATGTTTTTCTGTGACCTTTTGACGAAATTCGCACTTCACTCTCATGATCCTTTGACAGAATTCGCGTTTTCCCGCAAACTTTTGACGAAATTCACGGTTTTTCCGCGATCTTTTGAAGAAATTCGAAGTTTTTCCGCGATCCTTTGACGAAATTCACATTTTTCATTGACCTTTTGACGAAATTCGCATTTTACCCTCATGATCCTTTGACAGAATTTGTGTTTTCCCGCAAACTTTTGATGAAATTCGCGGTTTTTTCACGATCTTTTGAAGAAATTCGGAGTTTTTCCGCGATCCTTTGACGAAATTCACGTTTTTCTGTGACCTTTTGATGAAATTCACGTTTTTCTGCGACCTTTTGATGAAATTCGCATTTTACACTCATGATCCTTTGACAGAATTCGCGTTTTCCGCAATCTTTTGACGAAATTCACATTGTTTCGCAGCCCTTTGAAGAAATTTACGTTTCTTTTGCGATACTTTAACGAAATTTGCTTTTTTTCAGCGATCCTTTTCGAAATTGACTATTTTTGCGAACGATTGACGAATCTTTTTTTCGGCGGCCGTTTTTTGAAATTAGTATTTTTTTTATGTCGAATTTTCGGACCGATTTTTAAATTTTTGGAACAAATCACCCCTGCGAGAAACAGACGACAAAAAATCGGAAAAAAGCGAAAAATAGTGGATCCTCGGAAGAAAGCGCAAGCCCCCCCTTCCGTCGCCACCAACACTACAAATGAACGTTGTTTTTGTCAAATATTTAACATTTTTACAAAATTATACTTTCATTTTAACACATTTAGAGATTAAACTGCATCAAATTTTCGAATGAAAACGGTGCAGAAAAATTGAAAAGTTGTAAAATCGCGAATACGCGTACGACCCTCATGCAGATTTTTAATATATATATATAAACGTAGCAAGGCTTTCTTTCCCCCCGAAAGATCACCATCCATATGGGCGCGAAGGGTTCAGGGTCCCGTATGTATTATGATCGCGCCGCTTTATAACAATCGCCATATTAACTATTTATGGACGCTCACAATGAACATACGCTTTGCGAACAGTAAATTATAAAATAATATAGAAAACAGTTATGTTAAATGAATAAAAAGAACATCTGAAGTATGAAAAGAATATCTCAAAAACAGAACACCAACGCATACGGCGACTAAATAATAAAAATCTGCAAGAGTTTTCATGCAGAGGAAAAGAAATCGAACGGTGTTTTCTTTTTTATTGTTAAAGTGAATTATTTTTCTGAAAATACTGTAAAATTCTTATTTTGCCATATTATTCTCAGCCTAACCAAACTCCTATTTTACATATTATATTGAATAAATTATTATATTAAGCTTGCTCTGAACATTTTTTTTTTAAGTTTTCTAATAACTCACATCATAAAACTATTAAATTTGCTGTAAAAATAATTAGACTTACCTGATTGCTTGCCATGTAGAGACATCGCAGCTTCGGTTTTGGTTTTTAAATCACAGATAGAATCTCATTGTTCGACTAAGATTAGTAGGATTCCACACATGCGCCGCCAAGAGGTGTGATGTCGGATACGTAGAGAGAATCCCATTGTTCTTTCCGGCAGAAGACAATTCCAACACGTTTCCTTTTTCACCGTCAAGAGGGTGTCGTTTTTTGGCGGCGATCGCTTAATTGGCAACTTTCAGATTTCTTTCTCTCATCCGGAGTGAAGTTCCGAGATTTTAGTGGGAGAAAAATCGGGAAGTCTGCGGGTGCGACCGACTCTCCCATACCGAGAGTACGCCAAGCAAATCCGCCGCCAACTTTTTGCCGAAGAGAGGAAGAAAAAAAATCACATAAAGGCCCGGATTTTAATGTATTTCTAGGGGGAAATTTACCACCTGGAAAAAGTTAAAAATGGAATTTGTTTTTGTTTCTCGGATCGACGAAATCGTGCTAAATTTCATTTTGGTACTTAACTACGTTTTGGCGCAGGTTTGGCGCAAATTTAAGGAAAAACGCTATTTCGGCGCAGACATGCGCAGCAATTGTATTTCTGCGCAGATATGCGCAGCACTTGCATCCCTGCATAAAAGAAATAAAAATCGGGGACTTCAAAAACATTTTAAAATACTCACTGAAGAATCACAGGTCTCTGAAAGAATTTGGAGGGGGGAAATACTGCACAGCATTTTTTTTATTATGCGGACTTTCCTTTCCTGTGCAAAAATCGTGCGATCCCGCACGTTATTTCAAACACTGTCCCTCAAAGAAAAATTCATTACTAGGAGTTTCGTTGGTTTTTTTTTTTTTTAATCGAACATAGAATTAAAGAAATCATAGATTTGTGGGGGGGAGGGAGAGAGAGAGAGAGAGAGAGAGAGAGAGAGAGACTACCTTCGGTAATGTGCTCCCGAGCAAGCTACGATCTCTTCTGCCTCGAAACAAGCGAATCTTGAATTATTGCGTTATTTTTATTTCGAGCCAAATTAAAATTTCAGCTTTCTTATAAGAACTGATTTAACATTATTCCAATTCGAATTTAATCACGGCAATTGCAAAAATTACCGGAGAGTTTTTTCTGTTTCAAAAAAGGTCAAAAAATCGCCTCAAAGCACGAAAACCCCCGCTAAAAATTGCATTAAAAATTCAGAAAATATTAAAAAACTATAGGAAAAGAAATTAACTAATTGGGTAAAAGATTTAAACTGGATTCCCTTTAAGAATGTCGATAACAAAATCACTGCGAAATGCGAAAAGTACCCTCTAAAAATAACATTAAAAGATTGTTAAAAATTGAAAAATTCGCTGTAAGAATCTCGAAAACCACTTTATTGAAAAGAAGACAAACTTTATTGGATGAAATATTGAAATCGGATTACTTTTTACTAATTTGAAAAAAAAATCGCCATAAAGTGTGAAAGAATTCGCATAAAAAATTAATTGAAAAATTGCAGAAATTCTCTTCGATATGCATGAGTTCCAGCATACAGGTCCTGTCAAATCTTACGGGCTTTGCGGGCTGCATTGTTTTTTCAGAGTTCAGTGCACGTGCGTACACACACAGAGAGACAGACAAGCACCTATCTTTATTATTATGGTTGCATCATGATAGTATTATTTTTATCATCTTGATGAAATTTAGTGCATATTATCATGACCTGCTTTATCATTCGACACATTCTGTGGTAAAAACATGAATTACCGTATTTCCGGCCTATAATCCACGGATCGAACTATTATGTTCAGACCCAGAAATCTTGTTTTATAAAACGTAACTTGTCAAATTGCAATAAATATTTAACTTCCATAATGAAATAAAATTTCTCGGTCGAAACATGATTGTTTGATCCGCGGACTATAGGCCGGAAATTACGGTATTAATGAATATTATAATAATTTATAATATAATTATTTATATATACATTCCTCCATAATTTCTTGGGTCCCTCTGGTGATCCCTAAGAAGTCATGGAGTCACATTCTGAAAAACTTTAGTGCGTAAGTACTGGTGTACTGCATGTATCATCTGAAATTTATCATCCAGCAAAATTTCATCTACAAGGCTTTGGCTGAGATAATTTTAGATCTCATGCAGTGTTCCCCTGTGCCTATAGAAGTTTCCAGCATGATTAAAGGCCTTTTTTAATCTTTATAAGAAGTTAGGCTTCCAAAAGGTTTTACACTTGTGACCACACTTAGTTTTTTTTTTTTTTTACCATTAAATTTAGTTTTAATGTTTTGAACCCCTTCTCAGTCCTCCTCAAGCAAACGAAGAGCCCTTTTTTAAAGAAATACCACACAATTATACCTTCTAAGATGAAAACCTGCCTAAAATGGAAATTCGACTGGTTTTGTGGGGTTTTAGCAGGTTTTACTATATAAAATATTGTTTGTATCCAATACGTTCAGGTTAAAAAGTCTGGGCACCCCCTCATTCAAAGGGCTGGTTACGCCTATGCAAAAGCAAAGCATTCATTTTTTTTTTTTTTTTTTTTTTTTTCTACATTTGGAAATTGCAATAGCCAAGTTTCCCTTAGAGTTCAGCTTCCAATTTTCCATTTTTTTGCATTTTGAAACTGCTGCAATTGCCTCCCGGCAGGGGGAGGGGAGGAAGGAAATTTACCCACTTATCCATGCTACTTTACCCTTTCTAATGGTGCTTTTAATATGCTCCAAGGTAAAAAAAAAAAGAAAAAAAAAATTTCCGAAGTTTGATTTTATGTTGGTTTTTGTGTTTTCCTTTTCAATTTTTCTGTTTTTTCTACATTTTAAAATTGCCACATCCACTTCTTGGACAGAAGGAAGGGGAAAAAAAAAAACTTATTCAGCGTATGTTTTTAGCAGCATCTTTTGTTTAGAGAAGTATTAATATTTACTATTTCAAAAAAATTAATTCTCAGAGGTCAATTTGTGTTTGTTTTGATTTTCCCCAATTTGTGTGGAAAAAAATCTCAATTCTTTTTTAACACGGCCTGTTTTAAATTATTCTCAGCAGCATGGCTACTAGGTTTTTTTCGCCATCTGTGACCCCGACTGGTACTGTACTTCAAGCATTCTCTGCTCACTTTCTCCCTCTCAGCTCACGCAGCCATTTGAAAAAGCATGCACCAGTTGGAACTCTGAATTGTTTTAATTTCTCCATTTCTTGGCGGGCCTATATCCCATGTGTTGATAATCGGCCGTCACAAACCAAACCAAACCATTTCTTGGCACATGTTATAATGGAAAAGTAAAATTAAGTGTACTTTTAAGGACTTTCGTCAGCAGATTTTGTATAAAAATAAGTACTTTTAAAGACCAAAAATTACTTTTGAAAATATAAGGACTTTTAATGACTTTCAAGGATCATACGAATCCTGTATTGGTATTGTTATTAATGGAAATCCTTGCTATAATTTAGATGAAATACACCAATCTTTTTAGTGAAGTGATTTTGGTGTATGTTTTCTTTTTTCTTTCATTTCAGAAATATTGATTTCAAAATTATTAGCATCAAAATTAGAGCTATGATATAATAATAAATTAAATTAAATAATAAATTAAATGGATTAAAGCGAGTGCATCTTTCTGGAAAGAAAAAAAAAAACAATAAGCATGCTGTCAGATAAATGGAAAATACTACTCTAAGCAATGATAGATGTAAGGGGCGGGGGGGGGGGGGGGGGGGGGGGGGGGTAAGCAACCAAATCTACCTTTGAAGACTCAATACATAAACTCATACATAAACAATATTCAGCAGTCCAGTGTAACCAACATGTTTGGGGTTTACAGCCTTCCCCTCCAAAGAAACTCTAAATTTAAAAGTTAAAGTTATATAAGCAATAAAGTCAGTCAAAATTTCTGGGGCAGGGTGAACCACCAAATCCCCCTTGACTATGGCCTTGTATTAAGGAGGGGGGGGGGGGTAAGGAATTTCAGGGAGGGGTATTGCAGGATGACAGGTCAGAAATATCTTTAGAAATAAAAAAGTTTATGGTTTGATCAATGGGAGGAGAAGGTGGAAATTTCAGAAAAAATTAATATTTAATCCAAAAGTCTAAGAATCTAATAGTATTTCTTTTATTTTTCTATTAATTTGATAGATTTTGAGTTGTATTAGATTGCTACTGAATAACCAGCGATCATCATATCCCGAAAATTTGTTCAAAACAATTTTACTGCATTTTCAGATAGATTCTTTAAGAGGACAGGCATGAGATTGCAAAAAGATAAAATAAGAAAAGGCACATGAAATGGGAAAATGAGAAATTATTTAAAATAGCGCACCTATAAGACAATTGAATTAATACGATTATTTTATTTGCAATAAAATAGACACTATTTTTGTTTAAACGCTGCTTTATTTTGTGGGGGGGGGGGGGGGGGGGGGAGAGAGAGAGAGAGAGAATCAAATTAATAATTTATACAAATACTATAATTCTGAAATGAAAATTTTTATTTTTAGTTCATAATTCTGATGTGCAATGTTTTACACAGCAATCTTAGCTAGTTGTCCAATTCAAATTTTAACATGCTTTCACTCAAACCATCACTTAATAAACATGGCTAGCTAATGTTTAACCTGCTATTCAGCAAAAGAAAAGCTGGTGAAAAATAATGTTGCACCAAATTTTTTCGCGCTCCTTTGACTAAATTCGCGTTTTTTAGCTATCCTTTGACGAAATTCGCGTTTTTCTGTGACCTTTTGACGAAATTCGCACTTTACCCTCATGATCCTTTGACAGAATTCGCATTTTCCCGCAAACTTTTGACGAAATTCGTGGTTTTTCCTCGATCTTTTGAAGAAATTCGGAGTTTTTCCGCGATCCTTTGAAGAAATTCATGTTTTTCTGTGACCTTTTGACGAAATTCGCACTTCACTCTCATGATCCTTTGACAGAATTCGCGTTTTCCCGCAAACTTTTGACGAAATTCACGGTTTTTCCGCGATCTTTTGAAGAAATTCGAAGTTTTTCCGCGATCCTTTGACGAAATTCACATTTTTCATTGACCTTTTGACGAAATTCGCATTTTACCCTCATGATCCTTTGACAGAATTTGTGTTTTCCCGCAAACTTTTGACGAAATTCGCGGTTTTTTCACGATCTTTTGAAGAAATTCGGAGTTTTTCCGCGATCCTTTGACGAAATTCACGTTTTTCTGTGACCTTTTGATGAAATTCACGTTTTTCTGCGACCTTTTGATGAAATTCGCATTTTACACTCATGATCCTTTGACAGAATTCGCGTTTTCCGCAATCTTTTGACGAAATTCACATTGTTTCGCAGCCCTTTGAAGAAATTTACGTTTCTTTTGCGATACTTTAACGAAATTTGCTTTTTTTCAGCGATCCTTTTCGAAATTGACTATTTTTGCGAACGATTGACGAATTTTTTTTTCGGCGGCCGTTTTTTGAAATTAGTATTTTTTTTATGTCGAATTTTCGGACCGATTTTTAAATTTTTGGAACAAATCACCCCTGCGAGAAACAGACGACAAAAAATCGGAAAAAAGCGAAAAATAGTGGATCCTCGGAAGAAAGCGCAAGCCCCCCCTTCCGTCGCCACCAACACTACAAATGAACGTTGTTTTTGTCAAATATTTAACATTTTTACAAAATTATACTTTCATTTTAACACATTTAGAGATTAAACTGCATCAAATTTTCGAATGAAAACGGTGCAGAAAAATTGAAAAGTTGTAAAATCGCGAATACGCGTACGACCCTCATGCAGATTTTTAATATATATATATAAACGTAGCAAGGCTTTTTTTTCCCCCCGAAAGATCACCATCCATATGGGCGCGAAGGGTTCAGGGTCCCGTATGTATTATGATCGCGCCGCTTTATAACAATCGCCATATTAACTATTTATGGACGCTCACAATGAACATACGCTTTGCGAACAGTAAATTATAAAATAATATAGAAAACAGTTATGTTAAATGAATAAAAAGAACATCTGAAGTATGAAAAGAATATCTCAAAAACAGAACACCAACGCATACGGCGACTAAATAATAAAAATCTGCAAGAGTTTTCATGCAGAGGAAAAGAAATCGAACGGTGTTTTCTTTTTTATTGTTAAAGTGAATTATTTTTCTGAAAATACTGTAAAATTCTTATTTTGCCATATTATTCTCAGCCTAACCAAACTCCTATTTTACATATTATATTGAATAAATTATTATATTAAGCTTGCTCTGAACATTTTTTTTTTAAGTTTTCTAATAACTCACATCATAAAACTATTAAATTTGCTGTAAAAATAATTAGACTTACCTGATTGCTTGCCATGTAGAGACATCGCAGCTTCGGTTTTGGTTTTTAAATCACAGATAGAATCTCATTGTTCGACTAAGATTAGTAGGATTCCACACATGCGCCGCCAAGAGGTGTGATGTCGGATACGTAGAGAGAATCCCATTGTTCTTTCCGGCAGAAGACAATTCCAACACGTTTCCTTTTTCACCGTCAAGAGGGTGTCGTTTTTTGGCGGCGATCGCTTAATTGGCAACTTTCAGATTTCTTTCTCTCATCCGGAGTGAAGTTCCGAGATTTTAGTGGGAGAAAAATCGGGAAGTCTGCGGGTGCGACCGACTCTCCCATACCGAGAGTACGCCAAGCAAATCCGCCGCCAACTTTTTGCCGAAGAGAGGAAGAAAAAAAATCACATAAAGGCCCGGATTTTAATGTATTTCTAGGGGGAAATTTACCACCTGGAAAAAGTTAAAAATGGAATTTGTTTTTGTTTCTCGGATCGACGAAATCGTGCTAAATTTCATTTTGGTACTTAACTACGTTTTGGCGCAGGTTTGGCGCAAATTTAAGGAAAAACGCTATTTCGGCGCAGACATGCGCAGCAATTGTATTTCTGCGCAGATATGCGCAGCACTTGCATCCCTGCATAAAAGAAATAAAAATCGGGGACTTCAAAAACATTTTAAAATACTCACTGAAGAATCACAGGTCTCTGAAAGAATTTGGAGGGGGGAAATACTGCACAGCATTTTTTTTATTATGCGGACTTTCCTTTCCTGTGCAAAAATCGTGCGATCCCGCACGTTATTTCAAACACTGTCCCTCAAAGAAAAATTCATTACTAGGAGTTTCGTTGGTTTTTTTTTTTTTTAATCGAACATAGAATTAAAGAAATCATAGATTTGTGGGGGGGAGGGAGGGAGAGAGAGAGAGAGAGAGAGAGAGAGACTACCTTCGGTAATGTGCTCCCGAGCAAGCTACGATCTCTTCTGCCTCGAAACAAGCGAATCTTGAATTATTGCGTTATTTTTATTTCGAGCCAAATTAAAATTTCAGCTTTCTTATAAGAACTGATTTAACATTATTCCAATTCGAATTTAATCACGGCAATTGCAAAAATTACCGGAGAGTTTTTTCTGTTTCAAAAAAGGTCAAAAAATCGCCTCAAAGCACGAAAACCCCCGCTAAAAATTGCATTAAAAATTCAGAAAATATTAAAAAACTATAGGAAAAGAAATTAACTAATTGGGTAAAAGATTTAAACTGGATTCCCTTTAAGAATGTCGATAACAAAATCACTGCGAAATGCGAAAAGTACCCTCTAAAAATAACATTAAAAGATTGTTAAAAATTGAAAAATTCGCTGTAAGAATCTCGAAAACCACTTTATTGAAAAGAAGACAAACTTTATTGGATGAAATATTGAAATCGGATTACTTTTTACTAATTTGAAAAAAAAATCGCCATAAAGTGTGAAAGAATTCGCATAAAAAATTAATTGAAAAATTGCAGAAATTCTCTTCGATATGCATGAGTTCCAGCATACAGGTCCTGTCAAATCTTACGGGCTTTGCGGGCTGCATTGTTTTTTCAGAGTTCAGTGCACGTGCGTACACACACAGAGAGACAGACAAGCACCTATCTTTATTATTATGGTTGCATCATGATAGTATTATTTTTATCATCTTGATGAAATTTAGTGCATATTATCATGACCTGCTTTATCATTCGACACATTCTGTGGTAAAAACATGAATTACCGTATTTCCGGCCTATAATCCACGGATCGAACTATTATGTTCAGACCCAGAAATCTTGTTTTATAAAACGTAACTTGTCAAATTGCAATAAATATTTAACTTCCATAATGAAATAAAATTTCTCGGTCGAAACATGATTGTTTGATCCGCGGACTATAGGCCGGAAATTACGGTATTAATGAATATTATAATAATTTATAATATAATTATTTATATATACATTCCTCCATAATTTCTTGGGTCCCTCTGGTGATCCCTAAGAAGTCATGGAGTCACATTCTGAAAAACTTTAGTGCGTAAGTACTGGTGTACTGCATGTATCATCTGAAATTTATCATCCAGCAAAATTTCATCTACAAGGCTTTGGCTGAGATAATTTTAGATCTCATGCAGTGTTCCCCTGTGCCTATAGAAGTTTCCAGCATGATTAAAGGCCTTTTTTAATCTTTATAAGAAGTTAGGCTTCCAAAAGGTTTTACACTTGTGACCACACTTAGTTTTTTTTTTTTTTTTACCATTAAATTTAGTTTTAATGTTTTGAACCCCTTCTCAGTCCTCCTCAAGCAAACGAAGAGCCCTTTTTTAAAGAAATACCACACAATTATACCTTCTAAGATGAAAACCTGCCTAAAATGGAAATTCGACTGGTTTTGTGGGGTTTTAGCAGGTTTTACTATATAAAATATTGTTTGTATCCAATACGTTCAGGTTAAAAAGTCTGGGCACCCCCTCATTCAAAGGGCTGGTTACGCCTATGCAAAAGCAAAGCATTCATTTTTTTTTTTTTTTTTTTTTTTTTTCTACATTTGGAAATTGCAATAGCCAAGTTTCCCTTAGAGTTCAGCTTCCAATTTTCCATTTTTTTGCATTTTGAAACTGCTGCAATTGCCTCCCGGCAGGGGGAGGGGAGGAAGGAAATTTACCCACTTATCCATGCTACTTTACCCTTTCTAATGGTGCTTTTAATATGCTCCAAGGTAAAAAAAAAAAATAAAAAAAAAATTTCCGAAGTTTGATTTTATGTTGGTTTTTGTGTTTTCCTTTTCAATTTTTCTGTTTTTTCTACATTTTAAAATTGCCACATCCACTTCTTGGACAGAAGGAAGGGGAAAAAAAAAAACTTATTCAGCGTATGTTTTTAGCAGCATCTTTTGTTTAGAGAAGTATTAATATTTACTATTTCAAAAAAATTAATTCTCAGAGGTCAATTTGTGTTTGTTTTGATTTTCCCCAATTTGTGTGGAAAAAAATCTCAATTCTTTTTTAACACGGCCTGTTTTAAATTATTCTCAGCAGCATGGCTACTAGGTTTTTTTCGCCATCTGTGACCCCGACTGGTACTGTACTTCAAGCATTCTCTGCTCACTTTCTCCCTCTCAGCTCACGCAGCCATTTGAAAAAGCATGCACCAGTTGGAACTCTGAATTGTTTTAATTTCTCCATTTCTTGGCGGGCCTATATCCCATGTGTTGATAATCGGCCGTCACAAACCAAACCAAACCATTTCTTGGCACATGTTATAATGGAAAAGTAAAATTAAGTGTACTTTTAAGGACTTTCGTCAGCAGATTTTGTATAAAAATAAGTACTTTTAAAGACCAAAAATTACTTTTGAAAATATAAGGACTTTTAATGACTTTCAAGGATCATACGAATCCTGTATTGGTATTGTTATTAATGGAAATCCTTGCTATAATTTAGATGAAATACACCAATCTTTTTAGTGAAGTGATTTTGGTGTATGTTTTCTTTTTTCTTTCATTTCAGAAATATTGATTTCAAAATTATTAGCATCAAAATTAGAGCTATGATATAATAATAAAAAAAATCCCCTTTTAAAAATCAATGTCTTAACAAAACCAAAGATAGTTAAATTAATATAATTTATGGTTGCAAAGCCAAATATAATACATACATATCGTAAATTTTATCAATTTAGCATGTATTTGTTTTTCTCTTAAATATTTTACTGTTAGCCGTGTACTTTAAAATAAAAGAAAAAAAACTGAAAAAGAAGATTTTATTATCTGGATAGAAATAAGAAAATAACTGCAAAAAAATTGGAAATATTTCATCATAAAAAGATTTAGCAGGAATGCTAAATCATTAAAAGCATAAAATCAAGCTTTTATTTTAATGATTTTAAGTATATTTCATGATCAATAGACACTCAGCTCAACAAATTATCACTGCAAAGAAATAATATTCAAAGTATCCAATAAAAATGCATACGTACAGTTATTATTGTTTTCAAAATTTCAACATAATTGCTCTCTGTTTGACAAAGCTCATAGATAACTTGCTGCCTGCGTGAAAGTATTCGCATATCTAGTGGAGGACTTTTAATTACATCTGCAGAAATATCTGAAAATCAAAATTTAATAGATTAGACTTGCTATCAACAAAAATGGATATGTTTTGTGTGTTGCAAAATAATTAAATTTGAAAATAAAGTTTATTACAACATTTACTTAGATGTAAAAAATTTAAAAGAATGAGGTATTACCAAACTTAACAAGTCAAGAGGCACAATCCCCACACCCTGATGGACAATTAAATGTATACTGGTCAGAAAAATATGATTAAATATCAAGAGGTTAAATTAAAAAAAAGGTATAGATAATTGTAACGGTAACTTAATCATATTACATCTACATGCACTCATGTTTGTGAAAATTGCAACACCATGAAGGAATGACGCAACTGAGCTGAAAACTTCAGAAAATGCAAAGTATAGTGTGTTATGCAAATGATTCCAATTTCAGTCACCATGTATGCGTGCGCTGAGCAACGCTTTCTGGACTGGTGCTGAAACTGTATAAATAGAGGGCTGTAGCAGGACGTTGAAATTTGTCTATGGTTATCAGCTAGTGGTAAACGTTAAGGGAAAAGTAACTATGCCTCTTCAATGAAAGGGGGCGACATTTCAACAACTCATGGAGTTTGAACAGGGGAGAATCATCGGTCTTCATGAAGAATCATTTTCCTATTGTGCAATAGCAACTCATATGCAGTGTAACAGCAGCAGAGTAATCTGAGTTTGCAAGCAGAGGACCGACAAGATTGGACAACTCAGAAATATGTGAGTTGACCCTGAATGGGTATGTCAACGTACGATGACATGGTTCGCATGGCACTGATGAACCATACAACTTCATCTAGACAGTTGGCAGTACATTGGTCAACTGCTACAGGTGTATCACTGTCTGCTTTGTCAATTCGCCGACGTTTGCTGCACCATGGACTGCATGCAAAAACTCCCTTTATAGAGGATCTCCCTCACGCAAAACCATTGACGCCTGCAGCTGCAATGTGCTTGAGCACATAAAGACTTGCATTCAGATTGACAACAAGTCATTTATTCTGATGAATTCTGCTTTAAATTGTGATATCATGGTGGACGCATTCGTGTTATTCACTATGCCGGTGACCGCTACCTTCCAGAGTGCATTATCGAACGTCATATTGGACGAACACACGGAGTTCTGTGATGAGGACATCGACACTGTTCTCATTGCCTCTTAACTATATTTTTATGCATTATTCCAGTTTAATTTACCGGTCTTTTGTTTACTTTATTTATACCATATTTACTACAATAACATTAATAGTTTATATTTATTTGCAGTTAATTACTTAAATTTAATAGTTACTTACCCATCCTAGACTAAGTTCAACTTTAAATATCTTTTACATAACAAACTGTCAATGTAATGCTAAATGAAACTAATGATGTACTAAGTCAATGATCTCTTCCACACTAGATGGCGGTATAGGATTGTTTAATCAAATTGAATCGATCTCATATTTGCATGTTGAAACGATATCTGCAGTTCATTGGATCCCGTAATGAAAAATTACGCATGTGTCAATCAAAATGACACAAATATTTTGCCGTCAGTTGGATACATCACTTTGTTTTCACTTTACCTCAATGGGAAGGGTGTCAAGAGAACTTAAACGTTCGAAAGCTATCGATGTTCATGGATAATTTAGTTTCTTGTTTAGTGAAAGTATTAACGTTTTTATAAGTCTAAATTTTTATTAATAATTATAATATTAATATTTGTAATACCTGTAATATTTACGTAATATGTTGTTTTCCTGTGGATCATCTGCTGTTTTTGTGCTTTTCCAATAAAGGATTACATTTAAAAAAGAACGAAAAAGAAGTTTTAATGGTAAGTAAAACTGTAAATAAAGATATACGTTTATTTTGTAAGGTATAAAAATGATATTTTTATATTATTGATATTTCATGAAGATAAAAAGTAGATTTAAATAAATGATAAAAGATGAATCAATCAGGGTGAAAGGAAAATTGCTAAGAGAAGGTCTTTCAGTCAATGAGACTCAATGCACTGAATATTCTTTATCAGTGCTCACGCTGAATCTAAAACTCTAGAAATAATTACTTTTTTTGGTCAGTGCCAAAAAAAATGTAGAGATAATTTTTTTCTTGTCCTTAACAGTGGTGTAGTCGTAAAAAACAGAAGGTATATGCTCTGGGCAAAGGGTATACGCTCAAGGCAGACGGTATACCCTAGTGTATATATACTATAGCTTTCTTGAGAAACACATGGGTAGTTCTGGTCCTAAGTGATAATTAAGGACATACTTTTATCGATATTTCAGGAGAATTTCAGGACATATTTACCCGGCATACTACTTTTTTCTGCAATCGTTTGTTGAAATTCGCGATTTTTTGCTGAAATTTGCATTTTTTCGCGATTGTTTGACGAAATTTACACCCTTTTTCCGCGATCATTTATAGAAATTTGTGTTTTTTTCTTCTATAGGTTGCTAAAATTCATGATTTTTTTTTTTTTCTGCATTCATTTTCTGAAATTCAAGATTTTTTTTCACCAGATCGTTTGACGAAATTCGCAATCTTTTGCCAAAATTTGGGATTTTTTTCCCCGCAATCGTTTACAGAAATACGAGATTTTTTTTTCGTGATACTTTGCCAAAATTCACATTGTTTTCTTCGATCATTTGCCGAGTTTGTGTATATTTCCACAATCGTTTGCCGAATTTCTGTATTTTTCCTCAATCATTTGCTGAATGTGTGTATTTTTCCTCAATCGTTTACCAAATTTCTGTATTTTTCCCTCAATCGTTTGCCGAAACTAGATTTTTTTCTGCGATCGTTTACCGAAATTCACGTTTTTTTTCTTTGATCATTTGCGAAATTAGAGTTTTTTTTCAGCGATCATTTGCTGAAATTAGTGTTTTTTTTTCCCCCGACATTGTTTGCCGAAATTAGAGATTTTTCCGTGATCGTTTGCCAAAATTCGCTATTTCTTTCCGTGATTGTTTGCCGAAATTTGTGTTCCTTTTCTCTGATCGTTTGCCAAAATTTGTGTTCCTTTTCTACAATCATTTGCCGAAATTCGTGATTTTTTTTGCCGAATGTTTGCTGGACCGTTTGACGAAATTCTCAGTCTTTTTTGCAGTACACATTAATGCAAATTTTTTGTTTTCACGATTCCGCAGGAACCACTGATCGATTCTTAAAAACGCAAATAAAAAAAAATTGGAAATCCGTCAAAAAATTGAAAAGTGGCATCTCTGCGAGTTTCAGCGAATGATTGACTACATTTCCCATTTCTTTAGAGATAGATTGAAGACTATCAATTTTTTTTGACGACCGATTAACAAAATTCGCAAGTTTCCTTCCTGTCCGATTATTGACAAATACCCGATTTTTTTTGATTCTGCAATCACTTGACGAAATTTGTGAGTTTTTCATCATCAGATAACAAAATATTGCACTATTTTCAGGTTCCTCTGTGGACCTATTAATTCCAAAATACAGATTTTGTGGATTTTTTTTCAAAAATTAATGATTCGTGGAATTGCGCCAAAAAATATATATTCATGGAAATATAATGACTGTTAGTGCTACGAGTTGGAACCCGTCGAAATTCGATGAATTAAAATGTTTAGAATGGAACTGTTAGATCGAATTTATAATAAACCTACAAAAATAATTACAATAAAAAATTCATCTTGTATTGGTTACCTAACTCTTAAAACAAATAATGTTTTTAACCTAAAATTACCAAAATATTATTTCCAAAAACTTTAACGGCTTAAATTATGGAAAAATTAAACTGTATTAGAATACGTAATCAAGATAAGTAATTTTGTTGAAGTTATTGATTTAGGCACTTACATTTGTTTTTTCGGGATGAAAAATCAGTAAAAAGGATTTTGCTTTGTCACATCATAAAATTTTACCCCATAAAATCTAAACTGTACATTATTATCACATTCTCAAAATTTACATACACACCACTCAAATTCACAATTTGAAAGAATTTTAATGTGTAATACATTATTAATGAATGTATTTCCGATACAACTTTTCATGTGAACATTCACATAAAATTTAAGTTCTAATATCAGTACCCGCGAAAATTTTCCATTCAGAAATTTGCCTTTAGTTGCCATAGTATTGGCTATTTAGTATTGGTCAAATATTTAGTTTTATCAAAGAAAATGATCGTTTTGTTTTAAATATGACATTTTTACTCATTGAATCATTTTGCCTAGCTTCTCAAACTCAGTATCAGCGTAATGTAAAAATATTGAAATATCTTCTTCAATCTTTTGATTTATGATGAAAAATGCATGTTTTTTTTTTTAATTGCTGACGTCATTTTCTGTTCAAAAATTAGAAAAAAGTTACTTTTATTTGTAACGTAAAAATGGCATCAATAAGCATATAATCAATAAAAATAAATAAACCATGGCTATTTTCCCTTTACTTTTACTAGAAATGGAGTACTTCAGTTGCCACAATTACAAAATTGGTACTAAAAACTATAAAAAAATTAATATCTGAAAAATAAATTGAGATAGAGCTTTCAAACAAATTGCATTTAAAAATAAATTTTTTTCCCTATACGACGATGTAAAAATTGAAACTGAGCGATGTTTAGAAGTTTAAAAGTTTGCATTAGCGAAAACTGCAAAACCGAAATTTCATTTCAAAGTTCAAAGTGTTGCCATTCGCAGAATGACGTATGCGTTACGCACATATATGTTTGTCCTTTATAATGTAGATAGTACAAAACTTGCGAAATTTCAAGAACTTCAGGACATGTTACCATATTTCAGGACATTTCAGGACGTTTTTTCATTTTTCAGGAATTTTAGGAATTTCAGGACAACTACTACCCCTGGAAACAGAGTGTATACGGTGTTCCCTAAAAAAAAATCCAGAGGGTATACAGTGTATCCCCAGTATAACCTTCACTACATCCCTGGCCCTTAACAACACATTGAGACATTTTAATGAAGTACCTAAAATTATCACTTAAGTTTGAAGTAACGACTCTCATACAAAATACAGAAACTGTATATGTGCTTAATAGTCATGATTTTAGTTTGAGTCTTAGAAATATTCAAAGATTGATATTGGGATAACTGTTTCTGTTTCTATTGCTTTGTTAGAGAGAAATTTTAGCAAGTTGAAATTAATAAAAAATTATTTATGATCAACTATCAGACAAGAGCGATTATCCAATCTTTGTATTATTTCAATAGAACACAATCACTAAAAATATTAGTATGATGATGTAATTAATGAATTCTCTGAAATAAGAGCCAGGAAAGACCAATTAATAATAAATCTTTTTAAAAATCTATTGTAATGTATTTGCTTTATTATTTTCCAAAACCTAATTAAGGGACCTAAATGCAAATTCTTGCTCAGGGCACAAGGGGTGGGGGACATTGTAGACTTCCGGGGGGAGAAATTGCACTTTCTGACCTTTGAAAATACAAAATCTCAAAGGGGGGGGGCATCTCATAGCTCCGGGGGGAAATATACCCCTGGGCCACCCCTTGAATTCAACACTGAATGAATTATAATACACATTTTTTAATAAAGAGTTTAATTTTTAAAAATACAACTTTTAAAGATTCAAATGGCCAGGGAGGGGGGGGGGGGATTTCAGTGTGTGGCAGTAAAAATTTAGAAGACTATCACTTACAGTTATTTCAAAATAACCACCCAGATAAAGATATTGGCCAATGTCCCGCGCAATATTGGCCAATATTTCGAAAGTCACTGACTGTTGTGCATCAGATTTACAATATTTGCTGATATTCACAGATGTAACTTAAAATTAGTTTTTAAAACAAAGCATTCAAATGAGTTTTTTGCATTACTTACGACATTATAATACAGAAATACTATTCTAAACAATAAAATTTAACAAGTTTACCATTTTTAGAAAACTTTTTTAATGCCATATTTTTAATATTTGATTCACATTGGCCAATGCTGTAAACATGATATTAGTATTCCAACATTGAGATATCTATCAATATTCGTAAAAATATTATTTTTCAGACTTTTCAAGATATCTGTCGACATTCAATATACCTGACTAAGTTTGTAATCTTGACAAAAGTGCACAGAAAGTTCAGAAAAGTATAGAAATATAGAAAATTTTCTTTCGTACAATTTATATAAAAATTTATAGATTGCAATAAAAAAATTTCTGAAGAAGCATTTCATATTAATATCTACTGATAGTGCTAAATAAAAACTTAATAAGGAAATCTACCATTATTACTACAGAATTAAAGCAGAGTTCATTCTAGGATCAAGGGCAGGCATGGGGCACTTTGCCATAAAAGGGCACTTTAGAGAAAAAAAAGGCACATTAATGTAATGGTAAATAGTCAACTAATAACTCTTCCCCCCTGACCCCACCCCACTAAAAAGTCTTTGCTACTACACCTTTATCCCATTCATGACACTTTACAGTGCAGGAGTGATTCTTTTCCAAAAATTAAAAAAGGAAAAAAAAATCTGTCATAAATCCGAAAATTTGGACAAACCATATTGCAAATTTTGAGAAACATTTGCCGAAAAAAAAACTAATTTCGTCAGAGAATCGCGAATAAACGGCAATTTCGTCAAAGGACCTTTCCGGGGTTTTTTTCTTTTCTTTTCTTTTCTTTCTTAATTTGGCTGAATTTTCATGGTAGCCGAGAGACAGGTATAGAGAGAGGGTATAGAGACAGAGAGAAATTTATGACTGCGTCGGTGCTGGAATTTTACTGAAAATAATTGGTGTCTGTATGAGGATGTTTGGGGGGGGGGAAGGAACAGATTAGGAGCAAAATGGGGCTAGGACGTTATATAATGTTCACAAATAGTTTAGAATTTGCTTGAAATAAGCGATGATATTAACTTCAAGGGCACTATTTTTCCCTCGGATGATTTTCCGAGTGATAGGGCTTGCGGGGCGGGGATTTCTGACAGTTGGGGCATCGGGGTGCCAAATTTTGTAAAAAAGGGCAGGCAGGGCGGCCCGCCCCGCGAAAAACGCCTAGAATGAACTCTGATTACAGTAAACTCTGTCTAAGGCGGAATCGGTCAAGACTGAGAAAATTTTCTGTGGTAGACAATATTCCGGCTTATGCAAAAGAACTTCCTCCCCTCCAAAAAATGCACAAATCGTATATTTTTTTTACGTTCGTAACTTTTAGTAATGTTCTATAAAACAAAATTTTTAATGAAACTAGATTATTAAATTTATCAGGCATGAGAGTGGGCAAAGAGCAAAAAGTCTGAAAATACGCGTAAGCTAAAATTTGGTAAAAAACTAAAAGACCACGAGAAGAATATTTTGCACAAAACAGGCAAAAAACACAAATTTTGTCAAAGGGCTAGAAAAAAATGTGGATTTCATCAAATGGTGTCACTGGAAAAACGCGAATTCCGTCAATAGATCACGGGAAAAACGCGAATTTTGTCAAAAAATCGCTGAAAAAACGGGAATTTCGTCAAAAGATCGCGGAAAAAACCCGAATTTCGTCAAAAGATCGCTGAAAAAACGCGAATTTCGGCAAAAGATCGCTTGAAAAACGCGAATTTCGGCAAAAGATCGCTTGAAAAACGCGACTTTGGGCAAAAGATCGCGGAAAAAACAAGAATTTTGGCAAAAGATTGCGGAAAAAACAAGAATTTTGGCAAAAGATCGCGGTAAAAATGGATATGTCGTCAAAAGATCGCGGAAAAACGCGAATTTCGTCAAAATAGCGGGAGAAGCACGAATTTCGTCAAAAGATCGCGGAAAAAACGCGCATTTCGTCAAAAGATCGCAAAAAAACCGCGAAATTCGTCAAAAGATCGTGAAGAAAAAAATGAATTTCGGCAAAATTTCGCGGAAAAACGCAAATTTCATGAAAGAGCCGCTGAAAAAACACGAATTCAGTTAAAAGATGAGGAAAAAAACGTGAATCGTCAAAAGGCTGCAAAAAAAAAAAAAAAAAAAAGCGAATTTTGTCAAAGGATCGCGGGAAAACGCGAATTTCGTCCAAGGATCATGGGAAAAAACGCGAATTTCGTTTAAAGATTGTGGAAAAAACGCGAATTTCGTCAAAAGATCGCGGAACAAATGCGAATTTTGTCAAAGATCGTGAAGGGAAAAAACTGATTTCGGCAAAGGATTGTGGAAAAACGCAAATTTCGTGAAAGAGCCGCTGAAAAAACACGAATTTAGTTAAAGGATAGAGGGGAAAAACGTGAATCGTAAAAGGCTGCAAAAAAAGCTAATTTCGTCAAAGGAAAGCAGAAAAAACGCGAATTTCGTCTAAGCGGAAAAAACACAAATTTCGTCAAAGGAAAGCGGAAAAACGAAAATTTCGTCAAACGAAAGCGGAAAAAACGAAAGTTTCGTCAAACGAAAGCGGAAAAAACGAAAGTTTCGTCAAACGAAAGCGGAAAAAACGAAAGTTTCGTCAAACGAAAGCGGAAAAAACGAAAGTTTCGTCAAACGAAAGCGGAAAAAACGAAAGCGGAAAAAACGAAAGTTTCGTCAAACGAAAGCGGAAAAAACGAAAGTTTCGTCAAACGAAAGCGGAAAAAAAGAAAGTTTCGTCAAACGAAAGCGGAAAAAAAGAAAGTTTCGTCAAACGAAAGCGGAAAAAACGAAAGTTTCGTCAAACGAAAGCGGAAAAAACGAAAGCGGAAAAAACGAAAGTTTCGTCAAACGAAAGCGGAAAAAACGAAAGTTTCGTCAAACGAAAGCGGAAAAAAAGAAAGTTTCGTCAAACGAAAGCGGAAAAAAAGAAAGTTTCGTCAAACGAAAGCGGAAAAAACGCAAATTTCGTCAAACGAAAGCGGGAAAAACGCAGACCTGCCAACTTTTGAAAATGAGAAATCGTAGCACAGAATATTGAAATTAATCTGGAGGTTGGTTGGTTGGTTTTTCGTGTTTCGGAGCCATCTTTTGACATTCGTAAAAGGAATAAGGTTTCAGTCTTTCAACTCAATATAGTAAATTTTTTCCTCTGAAAATTTTTATACGATATTTAAAGTTTCTTCTCGTTTTGCAGCATTTTTTTTTACATTTGTAAAAGAAGCCTGGTTCCAATTTTTTAGCCCAGTGCAGTAAATTTTGACGAAATTCTCGAATTTTTTTTCCCGCGACCATTTCAGGATATTTACAATTTTTTCCCCACAATCGTATTGAAATGTTTAATAATAAATAGTACAAATCGTGCGATTTTGCACACACTATTTCAAATCTTGCCCCCCAAAGATCCCCCCCCCCCACTCCTGAAATTCTTAAAATGGCATCCCTGTTTCTAAGGAAGGAAATTCCAGTATAAATATTTACAGAAACACAATTCACTTGTGGTTGATTTACATAAAGAGTTTTATGTTAAAAAGATTGTTTTGCAGCCCAGATTTTTTTTCCCATGAGCATTTTTTAAATGTCCGAATTTTCGGACTAATGACAAATTTTTTTAAACTTTCGGAAATGAATACTTTGAAATTTTGGAACAGTTTCAATCATTCCTGACCGCAATTAGAAACAAAAAATGCGTTTTGTTTTTTGCAAAAAATCGTAGTTTAAGACCGATTTTCGTAGCATCGTAGTTTATAGGTCCAAATCGTAGCAACTACGATTTTTTCGTAGCAGTTGGCAGGTCTGAAAATGCAAATTTCATCAAACGAAAGCGGAAAATACGCAAATTTCGTCAAACGAAAGCGGAAAAAATGTAAATTTCGTCAAACGAAAGCGGAAAAAACGAAAGTTTCGTCAAACGAAAGCGGGAAAAACGAAAGTTTCGTCAAACGAAAGCGGGAAAAACGAAAGTTTCGTCAAACGAAAGCGGGAAAAACGCAAATTTCGTCAAACGAAAGCGGGAAAAACGCAAATTTCGTCAAACGAAAGCGGGAAAAACGCAAATTTCGTCAAACGAAAGCGGGGAAAAACGCAAATTTCGTCAAACGAAAGCGGGGAAAAACGCAAATTTCGTCAAACGAAAGCGGGAAAAACGCAAATTTCGTCAAACGAAAGCGGGAAAAAACGCAAATTTCGTCAAACGAAAGCGGAAAAAATGCAAATTTCGTCAAACGAAAGCGGAAAAAACGCAAATTTCGTCAAAGGAAGGCTGAAAAGGCACGATTTTCGTCAAAAAACGAGGAAAAAACGCGAATTCCGTCAAAAGATCGAGGAAAATACGTGAATTTTATCAAAAAAACGCGAAATTTGTCAAAGAATCGCGGAGAAAATGCGATGCAATGCTGGCGCGATATGTCTCGTTTGGCGCATTTTTCTGCTGCCGGAAAGAAAAAAAAACGGCAAAATTTTTTTTTTTTTTTTTTTTTTTTTTTTCCCCAGACAAAAATCAAAATTTTACGAAAAGTCGGAAATTCCGATAAGTCAGAAGAATCTCATCCCTGATTTATTGTTTTTAATAATTTCGAAGCACATTATTTGAACACAAAAACAAATATTACCAATAAGAAATTGATCTAATTCTGAAATTTAGTGAAAATCATTTAAATTAATCAATACAATTACATACTTTATATTTCGCATGGTAGTTTACAAAATCAAAAAAATAATCCTTTATCGATGTTTGTTTTTCTTTCGGCTTACCATGCATTCTCTACACTAACGCGTAAGTCTGTTATTATCAGTATTATTTTTTAAAATCTCTCTGAACAAGAAAAATAATTTTGAGGTACCTAATTCTTCTCAAGCCGTCCTGTTTGAATTGCACCGCTGTCTTCAATGTTTTTAGATGTGTGTAGTCATCCTCATTTGCTTTCCTAAGTCAACGGTCAGTTTTTTCAGGTGGCATTTCTGAGCAAAGTTTGGCAATCCACTTAATAGCATCGAAAACACTTTTTTTTTTTTTTTGGTCAGGCCGGTGGCTGAAGAACAATCATCAAAAGACGCAATAATCGACTGCAACAGATATCTTTTGTAGTAGGTTTCAGCATTTTAATAACTCATTGATCCATTAGTTGTGTCAATGCAGTAATATCTGCCAGAAGAAATTGTAAATTTATATTCCACAGTTTGATGTCGGCATGACAAGGTGCATTATCGAGGAACAAATTTCATTTGTCCTTCAGCCATCCCTCCATTAAAGCAATCGACAACCAGTATTTTTTCTGAGATCTCCAGGTCACAGGCAGTTTAACAATATTTACATTCTTGAAACATAACATCGTTTTCAATTTCCAAATCGCAAACTTTTTTTTTATAAACTCCTCTACAAATTCGCAAAAAGCGAACAGTGACACGCTCGTTGGAGGTTTTACCTCAGCGGCATTAGCTTCATCTTTTTACAAGGGACTTATTTGGCACACACGATAAATAGTACAGTCTCATCGCAATGATATATGTCCTTCTCTTGATACATTTTAATCCGTAGATGAAAGTTTCCTTTACATTAACGAATTCCATGCTGTGGGAAACCTTCGGGTGTCAACAAGCATGCTTCATGGCAATGTTGTGTAGATTATGGAAACTGATTAACCATTCACTGGAAGCTGTAAAATCCATTTTACCTATTTTTTTGCAATATAGTCTAGATATCTGCAAAATTTTCACCCTAGCAATAAAAAAACATTCAAAAGTTAATGCATTAATGTCTTCATCTTTCACAGCACGTTTCCTCTTTTTATTGGATGTTTTCAACTCTTTCTTTTTAAGCATCATAAAATTGAGTTTTACTATAATTAAACCCAATACAAAGATCTCCCACAGAATAATCATTTTTCTTTTAATTTGGTAACTTCAGCTTTATCCTGCAGCGATTGAGTATTGAGTTTAAATTTTGAAGCCACTTTTACGATGCACTTACTAATATCCTTAGACAAGATAAAAAGATGAAGAACAAACACATGCAATGATCGAGTTTTCTGAACACGCGACTTCCTGGAATGAAGCATACAGCAATCAAATAATGCTTTATGTTTTCAATAAAAAGGTTGGATCTTGATTTGTAATAAACTGCTCGTCGATGATGATCTTTCATTGATTGTCTTGACTCAAAAATCGGTCGAAAACTGAAATTCTGAAAGTCTTTACAGATAAATGAGAAATGCTATTCAATTTCTTAGTATTGCTGTAATACCTGCAAATTTGAAGTTTACACTTGACGTTTACATTTGAAGTAAACATGCAGACACAGATAAAATAACTTAGGGAATGAAACAGTAAGCTATCACTTTGCATTTGAATACAACCTTAAAGCATAATATAGTATACTTAGAAAATACTCATTTTCATAAATGTGCATCCTTCCAATAATAATAATTTTCATGCAAATTTATATAGGAAAAATGATTATTTCATTTTTTAAATGCAAGAATTCGTTAAAATTTAAGCAGTTTTTAGTTATTTAAATTAACTTTTTTAAACTATTACTGTATGTAATTAAAAGAAATTTAAAAACTTATATTAAAAGAAATAAGTTGATTGTGATTGAAAGATTATAAGATAATTAAATTATAATTTTGACAGACATTTTTTATTGTAATATATCAAGAAAATTAATCCCAAAATGAAGATAAATAATAATTATTACATTAAAGCTTTTTCATGAGTCATAATAAATAGAGAAAATCAATCACATTTGACAGACGAATCAGGTAGTAAGTCCTTTGTTTATCACTCTATTTGCAATCACTGTTAATTGTTTCAAGGACATTCTAATACCCAATAGTGGCTTTTATGAACTCTAACATTTTCTTATTAATAACTTTCATATTACATATAATAAATTTCCCTAAGTTGTTTTCTACTCAATGTTTTAAATGTACGATCTTTTTATGTGTGAATTACGTAGTTAGTAGTTGTTCTGATAAATCTCAATAAGAGACATGCTGTTTCAGAGCTGCTCTTGTTTAAACATATGTTTTTTCTTCTTTTCGAGTGTTGAAGTATAAAAATGAAAGTACATACAATAAATATTTTACACAAATATATTTTTAAACACGATGCTGATTTCAAAACATGTTTAATATGAATGCTGATTGCCAAAATATAGAAGATGCTAGAAACCAGAAAGAAAATAGTTTTCTTAGAAAAAGGTAAACAATTTTAACTTACCTATATTATTATTGTTATAAATATAACAGTAGTTGGGGAAGAAAATGCTCACGCCGAAAAACATTAGTTAAGATTGCTAACTTTTTTTTTCTTTGTCACTAACAGAAAAATCTACTTCCACCACTTTTTGCTAAAACTTTCTTATTACCATTTTTTTCCCTTGCTTGTTCTCAGGGTTGGCCGGTATTTACCGTCTGATGGTTTTTACCGGTTATTACCATCTTTGGAAAAACATGTTTTTACCGTGGTTTTTACCACCTTCGAAAAACTTATGAGTTTGACTGCTTTTTGTCACTTTTATGAACATTTATCTTTCAATTTTACATTTTCCCAGGGGTGAAAATTTTCCGGGTATTTTATACCATTATTTCCATTCAGCAATATTCACCTAATTTAGTTTCTGATTAGGTAATTAAAAGAATGTTATATGAAAATAACGGTTTTAAGGAATATAAAAAGCCCGGAAGACATTCATCCATGTTTACCAGCTACAAGAATTCAAAATTTTAAAGATATTATTGCACATTTATCATTAAAACCTAATGCTTATTATAACTATCATTATGAGAACACACATTACAATACTTATTATATTTATTTTGATGGAGACTAGTTTACTAATTTTTACTGAAAGGAAATGGAAAATTATAAGTACACTTTTATCATATTTAAAAACCTTAATCATTTTAATAAAAACCAAATGTTTACTATTATTAATTATCACATAATATAGTTTGTACAATGTTAGTACAGTTTACCAGTCTATATCAGACTTGCCAACCTTTGAAAATGAGAAATCGTAGCACACAAAATTTAAATTAATCTGGAGATTGGTTGGTTGGTTTTTCGTGTTACACAGCCATCTTTTGACATTCATAAAAGGAATAAGGTTTCCGTCTTTCAACTCAATATAGTAAATTTTTTCCTCTGAAAATTTTATGCGATTTTTAGAGTTTATTTTTGTTTCGCAGCAATTTTTTTTTTTTATATACATACATTTGTAAAAGGAGCCTGGTTCCAATTTTTTAGCTCAGTGCAGTAAATTTTGACAGAATTCGCGATTTTTTTCCCGCCATCGTTTCAGGATATTCACACTTTTTTTCCCAGAATCGTAATTCACATTTTCCTATCACGATTCTTTGTTGAAATCTGCACTTTTTACCTTTTTTACGTGATCCTTTGACGAATTTTGCGTTTTTTTTTACCACGACCTTTTAACTAAATTAGTGTTTTCTTTCTGCGATCTTTCGGTGAAATTTGCGTTTTCTTACTAATCTTTCGATGAAATTTGCATTATCTTACTGATCTTTTGACGAAATTCGCGCTTTCTTTCTGCGATATTTTGACAAAATTCACGTTTTTGCCAAGATCCTTTAACGAAATTTATTTTCTTCTGCGACCAATTGACGAAATTGATTATTTTTGCACGGTCATTTGTCGAAATTCGCGAAAGTTTATCGCAAATTGTGCGATTTTGCACACTATTTCAAACCTTGCTGTTCAAGGAACCCCTCCAGAATTCTTAAAATGGCACCCTTGTTTGTAAGGAAGGGAATTCCTGTATAAATATTTACAAAAACACGATTAGAGTGTTTCATGTTAAGAAGTTTTTTTTTGCAGCCCAGATTTTTTTTTTCTCTCATGAGCAATTTTTAATGTCCGAATTTTCGGACTAATGGCCAATTTTTTAAAACTTTTGGAAATCAATACTTGGAAATTTCGGAAAAGAAACACTCCTGAAAAATATGCTGCGTGGGATAAAAATCGCAACTAGAAACAAAAAATGCTTTTGTGTTTTTTGCAAAAAATCGTAGTTTAAGACTGATTTTCGTAGCATCGTAGTTTATAGGTCCAAATCGTAACAACTACGATTTTTTCGTAGCAGTTGGCAGGTATGGTCTATACCCTTGAAGCCTTTTAGCATTTTATAAAAAGCTTTGTAGCTTTCTGTACACCCTAGCCTATTTCTTAATTTACTGTGGATATATGAAAAGTTCGAAAAAATGAACTCTATGGATGAAGAACTATAAGGGTATGGAGTAGAGATTCATCATTAAATGTATGAATTCAGGATTCATTTCTTTGTTATTTAGTGCTTTCCACCGAACTTTGGCTTTTACATCTTTTGTTTTAAAGAAGCTTCTTAGAAATGGTTGTCCTTCAACTTCATATGCCAAGAGGAGTGAAAGAGAATTTGGTATGAAATCTATGAGCCATTCCCTTTTGTGTTTCACTTAATAGATCTTGTTTTTTGTGCATTGGATCTGTCATACATGTTAAAGTCGAAAGGGCTCTAAAGCAAATGAATTTGTTTTTTAACAAGATCTTTATATGGAATTAATTCAGAACAATGCACTAATTTCAGCCATTCAGAACAAGCATCTGCTGTGACGAATATTTAAGGTTTCGGCTACTTGTAGCTGTTGAAATAGATCCTTCACTTGTTTAAATAAATTAGTCATTCACTAATCTTTGAATTTTAATATCAATATCTTTTTCATGATTTTTGCAAATGTCAAGCAATGCAAGACTATTCTTATAAATGCAGAGATACATTTTATATGGTTAATCATTATACTTCGCTTGGCAACTGATGTTTCACTTATCAGATGATGATTTCGGAAATACTTCAATATATCAACATCAACATGTTTAGTAATGGATATTGGAGCTTTATTTTCTGCCAGTAAGTTCATCCAATGTGCTGTACATTCATAAACAATCATATTAGAGTACAAGTGAAATGGAAAGCCTGCTTTACGAAACCAATACTGAACATCTGTTATTCTATTTTATAGATCAGGAATTGAAAATATGGTAAAATTTATATGACTAAAGTACTATATCAGTAGCTTTAGAGAATTAATTCTTTATTTCCCATCTCCTTATATATATATATATATATGTGCATCAGTTACATGAAAATGCAGCTTCAATCAATAGTATTTAAATACAGTTTAATGACTAGTAGAGTTTATTGTATCCTTAGGTTTTTACCACTTTTTCCCAGGTTTTTACCGGTAAAAAGCCAACCCTGCTTGTTCTTAATATACTTTAATAGAACCATCCTTGAGTATAAACTTCTAGTTCAGTGAAAGGTTTAGGTTCACCACATCTGCAAATCACACAGTTGCTTGGTGTGCAAAAACAAAATTATTTGATTAATTAAAAATGTTATTCTGGAATATTAGAAAAAATATATCGCTCAATGACAAATAATGATACTCAGCAATGAGACAGAAAAAGATATCACTTAATGTAAAAAACTGATATTCAGAGATGTTGGGAAATATTGGTTAAGGTTGCAAATTTCAAAAAATAGTATTCTTGGAATATCGTTTTAGGAGGTGTGGCGCAGTCATTTAACGTTGGCCGATATTACATTCTGATATTGGCCAATATTTCATTTTAATATTGGCTGATATTTTTGTTCTACCTGGGAAATACAGCAGAAAAAAAGGAAATTTAAAAATTGTAAACTTAGCATGCAGGAGGAAAATGAAAAAAGGTGTGGTGAGAGAGGGGGGAGATTAAGATTATTATTTAACTATATTGCCAGTGCGAAGTGTAAGAGAGGGGGTAGGGGGTAAGAGGAGAGAAGCAAAGTCAAATTCGCTCAATAGATGATTATTTATCATTACTACAGAGTTAAAAATAAGGTATAAAAATAAGTAAATATCAAAGAGCTTCAATGTATTTAGGCTAATGTCAAACGAGTGGTTTCGAAAAGTGTCTATATGGACGCTCTCTGTTGGGAGCATAGCAATCTTCTGGTCTGTTCAGACGTAAGTTGCGAAACTGTTGCAGTAAAAAATGAGAAAACCTTCACATTGACAGCTGGTGCTTCCTCCAAGCCGCTGACATCTGCTGACGTACTGGTGGCTTTTGTTTATTCTATACTGTTCAGATGAACTTTCCTTTCAATGCTGATTTTGACTTAATTTGTCAGTGATTGAGTTTTTGCTCTGTTTACTTGTCAAATTTTTTTGCTAGAACTTAAAATGGATTTTTTTAGACATGGAGCAACTAATTTTTGAAGTAAAAGAGTGTCCAATATTGTGGGATACATCATGTGAATTATATAAAGATAAAAAAAATAATAACTTGGTTTGAAGTATGTGGCATCCTTGATAAAAAAAATTTTAGAAAAATCTAAAGATTGGGAAGTTACCGGTAAATTATTTTAATTAATTTTGCTTCATATAAACAAAAAATTGATTTAAAATTATTTTAATGTTACAAGTTACGTTTTATAAGAAAAGTATTAAAATAGTAAAGTATTATTAAGGAAAAACAATGTAATCTTTATCAAATAATAATATTTTGTCCCAGTATGTTGCTTGAGAATTAAATTAAATTCAGGGGTCGATGCAAGTGCTTTTCTTTCGGGGTTGAGGACAGACATTTTGCAAAAAGGTAAAAAGTATTTTTATTAAATTTATTATATTTGTGAAATTTATTTTATGTTTGTGAAAAGTAACATTTTGTAACAAAATATGAAATCCAATTACTAAAATTCGAAATAAGCATTTTTTTTTTTTATAATAACTTCTTTAAATCCTTCTGCTAAAGTTTTTCTTTTCTGGGGAACTTGTTTTCTTTGCAAATTACAAATTTTTAAACCTAACAACATTAGAATAATTAATGAATAGTATGTTTCTATGGAATAGAATTTTGTGAAAGGACCTGTTTTATTATTATGTATTTTGAGAAGGAGCCTGTTTTATTAAATGAATGTGTGCAGGGGCCCTAAATAGATTGAAAATTTTGCCTGGATAGACTTCTGAAATTAAAATCATTAAATTAAATCTGGTTTTGAAAATTCAGTATGGGGAAGCGGGCAGCAAAACAGAGCCTCTGTGGTCATACTAGGTTACCAGTTCTATTTACTACGAACATGTATTCTGAAAAATACTGTAATTTATTATTATTATTTTGCAAAAGGATGTATACTATACCTGCAAATTTTACGCCTTTTTTTCTCGCTCCATTATTTTTTTAAATATAAATTTGCTTTACTTAATCATCGAAAACCTAAGATTAAATAAGCCAAACTTTTATGATCAAAAATAGTGTAGGAAAAAAAGCATAAAAGTTGAAATCTATGGTATATAATATTCTTTCAAAAGATTTTTAATTGTAGGAAAATGGTTAAAAAATCAACATTTTTGTAAAAATTGTCAAGTTATTTGCATAGGATTTTTGCTTGGATCGGGCCATGAACTGCATCAAAATAAACTCTATGGGTTAGACCTTGGACGAACTTTAAGCTTTTTTACACTTAAGCTGAAAATTGTGGTCCCTGTAAACCTTTAAGTGTACTATTTAACGCTAAACATACTAATATATATTTAGTAGAGATAAGAATTAATGAAACCTCGTTAAAAGGAAAGCTAGCTTTATTTATATTTTGGAAGCAAATACAGTTAAGTTTGGTAAAAGTGACCTTTTTCTCTCTTTCCTTTCTTTTTTTTTTATCTTTTTTTTTTTTGTAAAATTTTGTGCAGCAGCAAAGTTAATATTCCCTGGTAAAATATTAAAAGGATATTTGCATATGGCAACAAATTGGAAATCTTTGATTTTTCATATCAATATACAATTTTTGAAACTTTTTTCCTAAATACCATGAAAAGAAATTTCTTATTCAATTTAATTTTTAATAATGTATATTTCATCAGCCTTGATGAGGTTTCAACTATGTTAATAGCAATTATATTTATTAAATATTTAAATGCACTATAAAAATAAAGAAGAATCGAAAATATGAAACATTCTTCATTAGACTAAAGCATGCATCATTACTGGAAAAGCAGAAGCAGGGTTGACAGACTAGAAATGGGGAAAAAAAAATTGCTTTTGCTCATGGAGCGGTAGCACATGCTTCCTGACTAGTATAACGAAAATTTCACACTTTGGAAATTTGTCATTTCTATTTTTCCTTTATGTAGCTAAGATGTTTGTTTTACTATGGTGTTCTGTTGCATTTTCTTTTTTTTTTTAATTTAACGTAATGATAATAAAAAAGAAGAAATATTAACTAAATGAAAGTTGAATAACAATTATCATTAATAATATCTGCAGTCATTTGTATTTCTTAAAATAAGGTGGATTTTTGATTTAAAATCATATGTACAGTCAGACCTCTATTTAACGAACTTCTATTTTGCGAACTTTTCCTTGGAACCAAGAACATTTTGTGAATTTCTTCGTAAAATAACCTCCAAATAGCGAGGTACATCCTCTATTTAACAAACTTTTTCTTCTGATCAAAATTTTTTTTCTCCCCATTTCTCAAAATATTTCTGGACATTTCAAACTTATTCTTTCTTTAAACACATTTTATGATGTTCAATGGCCTTGAACTGGTTTTACAAGGCGCCTTCTTTGTCAGCAGTGGGAATTCGGTAAGTACGGAGGACGAATATGATAATCCCTTAACTTAAAAAAATGTGGATACAGTGAGAAAAAAAGAAGAAATTAACATTGATGTGCTGATTGATGATTATATTTCACTTAATTCTGAAACTGAGACCTCGGAAACACTATCCAAATTGGCTATTTTCGACAGAGTGAAAAATGAAAAGAATACAGCAATGAATTGCGATGAAGACGAATATGATGATGATGGAAATGTTCATTATGCAGGAATTAAGAAAACTTCGTATGATGAAATGCTAAAATCATTTGAAACAATCCAACGCGGATTGTAGTTAAAAGAAAATAGCATGAAGGGGTTTTTGGTGCATTGCAAAGATGCGAGACGTATTATGAGAGACAGCACTTTTTTAAATAAAAAACTCAGGCAAAATTAACAGAGTTTTTCAGAAATTAAATTTAAGGACGCATATGTTAATGTATGGTTAAAATTATTTGTTATAATTATAATAGATACGATAATGTCACTAAAATTCCTTAATTTTAATGTAAAACTATTTACTTTAAACAGAAAATACAGTGTATTCCCAGACAATGTTTTGTTTTCCTTGCAGATTTCAAAGATTTGAACACATAGAAAAAAGGAATTGATGATGAATATTGGCGGGTAAAATAAATAAAACAAATCAATATAATTTATTTAAAAAATGTGATTAATTACTTTTAGTAAAAATATTTAGAGTTTATGAATTTAAAATCTGTTTTATGTAGTTTAAAATATTTTAAAGGGTGAATCTCTATTTAACGAATTTTCCATATAACGAACTTTTTTCCGGGATTTAGCAACTTCGTTAAATAGAGGTTCGACTGTATTAAAAAAATAATTCCTGAAATTTTGGATGTTTTAAATAGAAATGCCTGGTTAATAATCTACCCCTTATCATAGGACAAACCAGACTTAGATAAAATGTAAAACTGTCTGCAAACTAATAATTTCTTAAAAATTTTCTGAAAAAAACTCTGTGCCCTTCAAAGTCATATATCGCCGCTAACAGCAAAAATGAAAAGTTATATGCGAGTGGAGTGCCACTAAGCAACACCACTAAAAGAAAATTTTTTAATTTACAAGCATTATTAAAACTCAGTCAAGAAATATAGTATTGAATGGTTTGCTTAATACAGACAACTAACGAATGAAAGAAAAACTAATGAAAATTTTAAAAAATATATTTATTAAAATGTGAAATATTTTAATTATTAACTTATATAAAGATATCAATTTATGATTGCTCAACAAAACTTATTTTATTAATCTATAAAATAACTGAATTATGAATAAATGAATGTTAAAATAAAAAAGTTATTAGTCAATGAATGGAAGAGATGAAATCTTACTCATCAGTTTATCTACTCTTTTTGAGACAAACCATTCCTTAATATTGTGACTCTTTCTTAAAAATTTTAAAAACTTTTTTTTCCCCCTCCAGTTGAAAAATAGGCTGCAGACCTTCTCAAGAGTCTGCGATGTGCATCGCACCGATTCTCTGCCCAGGGTCTTGATTTTTTTTTTTATAAAAAAAAATTAAAAAAAAAAAACAAACATTAAAACTGTCTGCAAACTTTGAAAATTTTCTGCGAACGGCGTTCGAGTGTTCTCTATATTATCTGACTCTGGGACGAACCCAGAACCGCTTGTGTGTGTATATATATGCGTTATTTTAAGGAAGAAACACTGCACTCCTCAAAATTAGTCTCAATTAAGCTTAAAAATATCGTAAACACTGCAGCTTTGGGAATGCTTTTTCTCAACAGCATCTCTTTGACCTAACTTTAATCAAAGTTTTCTTAAGAGTGTTAGGTGCCTCATTTTTAGTAACTTAAGTCTAAAATTTTATTTAAAATATTTAAATCGGGCTTTAAATATTTTTATGTAATTTTTAAATTAAGGATATGTCAGTTGTATTAAAACCCTCCAGAGCACGGGGCGCAGACCTCCCATCCTATACTTAGCCGCTCCACATTTTTTAAAGTGGTCCATGCAACTTAACACGTTTTTTACATGAAATCCACTTTAGGTCTTCTTTAGTTTCTATTCGAAGCCCTCAAAATATGAGTCGTCAATATATGAGTGGAAGAGTTGTAAATTTTCTTTGTCCACTTATATGGTTCGGTATCATCATCAGAAATGTCCCAGTTTTCATTATCAGCAAAGTCAAAGTTTTGCATTGTTGACAGTGCTGTGGAGTCGGGCCTATTTTCGAGCGAAAGAGTTGGAGTCGTATATGTTAAAATTTCCAGAGTCTGAGTCGTCCATTTTACAAGCAGGTCTGTGTAGTCGGAGTCTGCCCATTTTTGAGCGAAAGGGTCGGAGTTGTCCATTTTTCCCACCGGCTCTGCAGCCCGGGTTGTTGAGCAGGGAACTAGGAACAGTCTGAAGGAATTTTTATTTTATTATCAGTGGCGTTTCTTACATAAAATATGGTATTTTCTAATTTCTTCAATAAATGATACAAAATTGCAGAATCATTTATTTCTTGCAAAAGATATCTAGTTTAAATTGAAAACATCAAACAGAAATCTCTCTGTCGTGGCTAGAGACAATATCAGATGCATATTTTGACGGAAACGGGACGTTCGTCTAGCTATGGTAGCACAGATGTTTATTTTTCATTCGAAAACCACAAGTGTTCAAATAATCGGTGGTCTGGCATTAACCTTACGGTTTCGTTCATCTGACGAAACCCTATTTGTCTCACTCCTCTGTCTGTCACAGAGCCCATTTTCAGAAACTATATGTGTTGGAGACTTGAAATTTTGCATACTTATAAGCTGAACATGACATCAAAGACATCAAACGACATATAAAATTTTGAAAAAGTCATATTTACCCCTCTGGGCTCTGATTTGTGCATTTTAAGCATTTTTTTTCTAACTGAGCCCAGAATTAAATTGGAGACTTGTATTGGAATTTTGCATACTTATAGCTGAACACTAGCGATCACAAGAAAAATAAAAATTTTCAAAAAGTCTTGTATTCCTCTGGGCTCTAACTTGTGTATTTTAAGCAATTTTTCTAACTCAGCCCCTAATTAAGTTGGAGACTAGAAATTTTGCATACTTATAGCAGAATACTTGCAATCATACGAAAAATCATAAAATTTTAAAAGTCTTATATTATTTACCACATTGGTCTAAACTTTTCTAATTTTTGCCGACACCCCTTACGTGATATATCATTGCATAGCCCTTTGACCACTCTTTCATATTATGCACCCCCTGGTTGTGAAATGTGGAACTAAACCATTTTACAAAAGGATAAAGTGTTTTGAAAGGAATATTAAACGAAACCCTCTATGTGATATGCAATCACACTTACCCACTATTTTAACTTACTTTGTGTACTTTGTACAGGGGAAGGAGAAGAGGAAAAGATTTTTTTTTTTTTAGGGGAGGGGGATGATTAAAATGAGATATTATTTATAGTTGCAATAAAGAAACAGAACATTTTTTTCTTTAAAAAGTTTTAAATATTTTAAACTTTGTAAACTGGGGAGAAGGGTGCAAAATGAAAAAAGATTTTTTTTTTAAATGGGACGGGAATAGCTTTAAAGATTTTAAATTTTCTGTGCAAAGGAAAAAAAAAGGGGGGGGGGTGTTTAAGGGGGAAGCAGTAATTTTAGATTCAGGAATTATTTCAGGTGGTTAATTATTTTTGTAATAAAGTAACTAAATAGGGGTGGTTAACTATTTTTGTAATAAAGTAACAAATACAGCAGGAAAAAAGAAATGTTGTGTGCTTGGAAAGAAAGGGGGGGGGTGAGGGAAATGAAAATTTTGGATGTGGAGAGAAGAAAATTATATGACCGTTTATTTATTGTTGTAATAAAGTATCAGATAAAGCAAAAAATGAAAAAAAAAGTACTTTCAAAGACTTTTAAATTGGTGAGCTGCAAGAATGGGGGGGGGGGGGGGGAAGTAGAAATTTTTTGGGGGAGAGAATTTATTAGATGACTTACGATTTATTTACACTAAAGATTTACAAATAGAACAAAAAAATTAATTAAAGAGATTTAAAAACTTTAAATTTTGTATGCTTGGTAAGAGCAGGAGAGGGGAAACATCAATTTCGGTGGGGTGGGTGTTAGAAATACTAATCTCTTCAGAAATAGATAAAACTTATCATGTATCAAGTTAATTGCTTTTCAAAATGCTTAATGTCTGCAATAAGTAAATTGTTTACATCATACATCCATCCTGTTAGGAAAAAAGAACATTACTTCCTGTTTCATCTTTTGAACTGTCAATCAAATGTTGTAAACACTTGCATAATAGAGCAGCAGTATTTAGATTATAAAGAACTACATCTACAATTTATTGGCTTTAAATGAAGAAATGTTTTTTTATTAATGAACATAACCTTGAATTTATTTATGTATGTAATCAAGTCTATATAATGTATTTGTGTTATTATTTTCAGTATCTGTAAATGTTTTAACTGAGAAAGGAGCAAAAAGTGAATGCTCCAATGTATCTTTAGATATATAAAAATTTATTTTAAAACCATAAGTGCTGCAAAATTCCTGGGATACAAATAATAGAAAAATACACATTTTTTAATAAATAAATTTACAAGCTCTTTACAGGTGAAACCACTATTGATAATTCACATAATTAATGGATTAATCTAAGTTTACCTGGATAAGCAGAAAATTACCATGGACGATCCTGAAGTAGAAGGTAAGCTGATTTCCCTTACCTTTATTATTATATGATTTAAATGCGATTCTTTTTAAATCACATTAGTCTCCATTCAAGTAATCATCTGACAGTGGGAGGGGAGGAAGAAAAAAATTATAAGACAGATAATTTTTTGTTACAATAAAGTAACAGATAAAGTAGGAAAGTTTTTTTAAAAAGCAACGACACTTAAAGTTTTAAACTTTGCGAGCGGTGGGCAAAGGGGGGAAAACAGGTTATTTTATTTTTTGGGGAGCAGGTGGAGTTTATTTGATGGCTTATTATTTACCTTACTAAAGATTTACAAATAGGTAAAAAAATAAAAATAAAAATAAACCAACTTTAAATTTTATAGGCTTGATAGTGGGGGAGAGGAATTTTTATGTTCGATTATTTGTTGCTACAATAAAGAAAAAAAAAATAGATTTCTTTTAAACTTTGGGTGCTGTGGGGAGGAAAAAAAGGAGGAAGCAAAACTTTTTTTTTTTGAGGTGGGGGGGGGGGGAGGGATTTAGATAAAATTTTAATAAAAATGAATGTAGTGGAACGAATTGTAAATGAACTTTATGATTGATTATTTATCATTACTTTAAAGTAAGAAAAAGAGCAGAAAAGATTTAAAAAAATTAAGGCTTTAAAAATGATTAACTTTGGTACTGTGTGGAGGGAAGGGCGAAGCGTAATTTCGGAAAAAGGGAGGCAAGGTTGGATTTAGAGGAGTTTTTTAAAATCAGAAATTCAAAGAAACACAGAAGAATTTCCTCCCTGATTAAGAAATACTACAAAGCTAATTTTGAACAGATGCACAAAAATTACTTTTAAGGACCAAAAATTACTTTTGAAAATTTTAAGCACTTTTAAGGACTTTAAAGGACTGTGCAAACCCTGTACTATACTGCAGAAGTGGTATGTTAAGGAAAATATATGTACTTGCACAAGTGCAGATAAAATGTCACTAAAAATATTTAATGAATTCTTTTGCAGTTCTACTTTTTAATATGTCTAAAGTTTATTAATAGCATAAAAAAATATGATCAGCATAAGCCCAAAAGTTCAGACAATAAGTAGAAGGAGTCATAATAACATCAGAATTTCATTGAATGACATCTTTTATTTAACTAAATAATATTCACTTTTTATTTTTCAATTCAAATGTAGCATACCTTCAAAGAGAAACCTTATTATTATGTGTTAAAAAATTCACAATAAAATGACTTAAATTAGCATGCTTCTTCACATGCCAGTCACAATGCTGCACATTAATATGCAGATTTCATAAACTTTTATAAGCTACTACTACTTCTCTTATCTTGAATTTTGCATTGCAAAATTAAAATTGTAGAACACTGAAAGTTCACTTTTTCAGCTATTTACCTAACAAACAAATAATGATTTTTAACGAAAAGACTTATTTACAAACTATAAGCATTCAAATAAGTCTTATTATGAGCAACCATAATTTCTAAAAAAATAAGTTTCTGAAATATTAAATGCTCAATAAATTTTAATCTTGTACCACAAAATCTAAAATTTCCAATGTTTTTTAAAGAAATTGTTGCACATAATGTTAAATAGAATAGTAGAAAAATACAAACCTAAGGATTTTTCAGGAGATAACGTAGCATCTAAAATTGAACCACCACTACAGGATAACTTAAAATTACATTCTGGTTTAATATTATAATGTTCAATATCACCAATATTCTCCATTGCAAGCATATGTGCTACACTCTCCAGTCTTTTGCGTTTGTTACCTCTAACAGGCATGATGAATGAGGAAGATGTTATATTAGGCTATTTAAGAAATACAAAATAAATATATATATATATATATATATATATATATATTAATCATGAAAATATAAAAAATATACAAGTTACAGTTAAATTCTGAAAAGAAGAAAAATAATAACCATAATAATAACTATAGTTGTAACAAGATGGAAAGTAATGTAAATACTGACTGGAAAAACCTCAATCTTTATTAATTTGAAATATAAATTTTTAATTAAGGTTGTTCTCAAATGCTCTTCTCAACAAGCGCAAAACGTTTTGACACATTTACAAATTCATTTTTAATGGAAAGATATAAAATTGAAAAGCCTGACTATAGAAGTGATTTGGATCAAACTGTTTTCCATTTTTTGATAAATAAATTACCTATTGAATTATAAGTGATTTTGATCACATGACAAAGACTTTTTCGCCCTTCCTTGAGTGGTTATTATTCTTTCGTGCAGAAATTTTTTTTCAAAATGCCCACTTTGACAATATTTTCTGAAAGATCTATTGAGTTTCCAAAAAAGCAGAAAAAAAAAAAGTTTCATTACATAGTTTCTGAACAACAACACATGCTAGTTTCATGCATGGAGAAACAAAAATTAGAACTTGTCATAAAGTTGCCCTTTTGGATTTGAGAACAGCCTTAATAGCATTAAAGTGTAACTCATTGGGAGATTAATTTGAAATATAAATTTTTATGTAATAGCATTAAAGTGTAACTCATTGGGAAACTCATCAGTTATACTGGCTCAGATTTTCTGCCAACAATTTTTTTCCAAGGAAAAAACAAAAATTGAGCTATCAAAATGGACATAAATAGAACATTTTTTCAATATTCAATCTATAATAATAAGAAAAGAAGTTTGTGTGTCAGAGTATCGACGGTGTTCTGAAGAGACAGACTGCTGCACGTAGAGTAGGGATGCACAACCTGTGGCCCACGGATTTCCTCAATTTATAACTGAAAAAAATTGAAATTTTTGTCCATAAGTCGCAGGAAAAAATTGTAAATTCCGTCAATTTGCCGCGAGAAAATAAAAAAAATTCATCAGTCAGTTAAGAATTGCGAATTTCGTTGATCAGGTGCGGGAAAATAGCAAATTTTGTCGATGAGACACGGGAAAATAGCAAATTTTGTCGATAGAGTGCGTAAAAATTGCAAAATTCGCTGATCAGGCACTGAAAGATTGTGAATTTTGTCGATCAAGTGCAAAAAAAATCGCGAATTTCGCTTTTTTGCAATTTGTGCTGTTTTTTGACGTACCCGGGCAAGTTAGCTAGTATTAAATATAATTACGGTTCTAAAGTTTCTTGGAGTTTGTTACTTTTGATTTATTCCATGTTGCGGATTCAGATATCAGAGTAGATGTCATAATCATTAAGATTTCTGGGTGAATTATGTGTCTACCAGATTTGTACAGGATAGCTCAGTTGGCAAAGCATTGGTAGCAGGGTTTGCCCAAGTGAGCCCGTGCGGGTTTTTTCGAGCAGGCCCACTTGAAAAAACCCATTGTGAGTTTTTTAAAATTTTTTCTGTTTTCAAAACTGAGATTATTTAATTTAAGGTATGAAAATGAAAAAATAAATAAATAAAAAATGAAAAAGCAAAATATGAAATTAAACATTTTAACAGTTACTTTCATCAGAAGCGTGTGTTTAACAAATTTGCAAATATATCTATTTATATAAAATCCAAGTCTCTGTACGTCCCTCACAATTCCAGTAGGACCGCCTCATTGTAATGAGTAATTTTTGAAAAATACTAATGCAAGGTTACTACAGTAGCACCAAATGTTGACCAACTTCTTGAAGTATTGCTAAATTTGACAAAATATCGCCAAACTTGGCAACAAAAATAAGTTTTCATATGTGAAGCCAACTTGGTGATAGCTGGCTAATTTGGTGAAATTCCCCTTTTAAAGCCATTAACCTTTCGTATCGTAATCAAGGTCACTGCAATTTAATTTAAAATCCGTGCTTTTAAGAATTTTTTCGAAATCTATGGGTGAGAATTTAAAGTGTAATATACGAAAATGTACGTCTTTACATCTTTATCTCAATGCTACTAATAACATAACCGCCAATAGACAGCGCTGTGCTGTCTGAGCTCCTAACTGCCCAATTTTAATGTGTTTTAGCTACTTTTTCCCTTGGCGAGAGAGAGAAAATGAAATTTGGCAACATATTTTCTAGCAACTTATTCACAGTTTCAAACACACAAGTATTTTTTAATATTTATACAATTTTTTTAATATAAAGAAGCCATTTAACTATTTTTGTATACAAACAGAAGTAAATTGTATATAAAACAACAACAATAATAATATAGATATAAATAAAATATTTATAGATTATATGAATAAACTTAAAAGTTCATTAATTTTGTTTTGATAGCTGTTTAAAAAACTGGAAAAAAATTCTCACTTCTGAAGCCAAATTATGACAAACTTTTAAAAAGTACTCCGAGGTCCCTATACTGGAAAAGTACCACGCTTTATATAGCCAGATACAAAAGTTAAATTCTCGGTACTATTCCAATTTAGGGACCTTGGCGAAGAAGGAAATTTGGACACTTGTTTTCTGGGAATCTTTGCACTGTTCCATTTTATATACACACACATTTTTTTTAAAATATCTATACACTTCATTTAACATTTTATTAGTATAGATAAAGAAGCCATTTATCTAATTTTATACAGAAACAGAAGTATAATTTGCACATAAAAACAACAATAATATACATATAAAATACATACATAAACAAACAAAAAAGCTCATTAAGTTTGTTTTCATAGCTGTTTATATGATTTGACAACAAATCTCATTTTCTGATGCCCAAATTACACCATGCTTACGCCAAGGCCCCTATAGTGGACAAGTACCAAACTCTCTATTATTTTGCACTATCTGCGCTATAGTTTGTACTATATGTAAGGGGGATGACGAAAAGTTTAAACATTAAAGTTTCTATAAAGCACTATAAGACTAAAAAATCTATACTAATAGAAGAACACATTGCTCTGTCTGTCTGTGTGTGTGTGTTCTGCGATGGCTAGTAAAACCTGCCGCACATAGAAGTCAGAAAATTTTGTTGCGGATAGTCCAAGACAGGTCTTGATGCACCTGAGGATCACATTTTTAATTTTTTAAGGACCGACCCCTGGGCTTCTAAGTTTTTATGCACTAAATTGTTAATAACTTGCCCCTTTTTACCGAATCTTCTTTGTTTTGAGGGAACTTTATCCATTTAGTTATTTGCGCCTTTCTACTTTCCAGTTATTACACTGGACCCTTGGGGCCCGTTGCAGGGCCCCTTGAAGTTTTTGTGCAAATAAATTGTTAATAAATTGCTTTATTTTAATCCGATCTTCATTTTTGGGATCCTTTTTCCATTTAGTTATTATCCCCTTTCTACATTTCATATAAGGTACTGGGGCCTCTTAGAGCCCAGCGCAGGGCCCCTTGAATTTTTTGTGCACCAGGCATTTTTCACCCCCTAATTTTCTCACCTTCTCAGTACATAATTTTAAAGTTGAGTCTTGGACTCTTCTTCCTGGACCAACACCCTTTTTTTTTTATTATTTATTTATTTTTATTTATTTATTTATTTTTTTTTTTGGGGGGGGGGGGGGATGTATCCTAAGGTCCTTTTTAAAAACTTACCCAATCTTTAGTACATTTCTTTAAAACATTATTCTAAAAAATAATTCATACCCTATGCTTCATTTTGACAAATTGAAAATCTAAATACTAAGACTTTCATGTTAGGTTCCTGTTTTTAACTGTCAGTTGGCTCCTTTTCGACCCCCTATTATAAAATTTCAGACTTCAGCTACCACCAATTTTGAATATTAATTACCTTTTTGGAGCCCTTGGTGCAGCTTCTTTATCCGAATTGCTTGAAATTTTCTTTAACATAGTTCTAGCGTCCCCAGATTATTTTAAAAACTACTGAAAAATATCATTATACCCAACTACATGCCAGTTAAGTCCCTGGCCCCTTGGGACCCTGTACAGGGCCCCTTAAGTTTTTGCACCGTAAATTATTATTAAATTGCTCCCTCTTAATCTAATTTTTGGAACCCTTTTCCATTTAGTTTTTCTTGCGTTCTTGCATTCCAGTTAAGACCCTGGGAACTTCTATGGTCCCGTAGGGCCCGGTCCAGAGCCCTTGAACTTATTGCGCGTCATGCATATTTCAACCCCTAACTTTCTTACCTTCTGAGTGCATAATTTTAAGTTCGATTCTTGGACTCCCCCGGATCCTGATAATCTTTCGTTAAAATCAGCCATTTTACTTTAATGTTCAGAGATTGGCTAAATAGAGAAGAGTTCCTTAGATGCGATCCTTAGATGAAAATTGCATTTTTCGCGATCGTCCGAAGAAACTCGTGTTTTTGCGATTTTTTGAGAAAATACGCGTGTGTTTCGCGATTTCGAGGAAATTCGCGTTTTTCACGATCTCCTGGAAAAATTTGCGTTTTTTCGCGATCCTTTAATGGAATTCGCGTTTTCTTTCGATGGTTTGACAAAACTGACATTTTTCTCGTGATCTTTTGATGGAAACCACGTGTTTTTTCGCGATCTTTCGAGGAAATTCGTGATTTTCTCTGGGAAATTAGCGTTTTTTTTTCGCGATCCGTTTATGGAATGCGCGGTTTATTTCGATCGTTTACGAAACTAACGTTTTTTCGCGATCTTCTGGGGGAGGGGGGAGGATTCACGTTTTTTCGTGATCTTCTGTAAGAAATTCGCGTTTTTCCGCGATCTTTTAATGGATTTCGCGTTCCATTTCGATCGTTTGACGAAACTGACGTTTTTTTCGCAATCTTTTGATGGAAACCGCGTGTTTTTCGCAATCCTTTGAGAAAATTCACGTGTTTTTAGCGATCTTTCGAGGAAATTCACGATTATTTTGGAAATTCGCATTTTTTTTTTGTTTTCTTCTTGGTGGTGGTGGTGGGTGGTGGGTGTGGGGGGATTCGCTCTTTTTTTTTCTTACCGCGATCTTCTAATGGAAATCGCGTTTTATTTCTATCGTTTGACAAAATTGACGTATTTTTCGCGATCTTTTGACGGAAACCGCGTGTTTTACGCGATCCTTTGAGGAAAGTCGCGCGTTTTATGCGATCCTTTGAGGAAAGTCGCGCGTTTTACGCAATCCTTTGAGGAAAGTCGCGCGTTTTACGCGATCCTTTGAGGAAAGTCGCGCGTTTTACGCGATCCTTTGAGGAAAGTCGCGCGTTTTACGCGATCCTTTGAGGAAAGTCGCGCGTTTTACGCGATCCTTTGGGGGGGGGGGGGTTCATGAAAAATTCAATTTTTCCCGGGTATAATATATTACATTATTATATACTACAGGGTGGGCTAAAAGTCCCGCATCATAGGAAAAACATGTATTGTTAAAATATGTTCTCAATATGGTTGCCTCCATTGTCAAAACAACTGCAAGTGATAGTTCATGTTCCTCAGAATGTTAGCCACTAAGATTGGCATTATGGCATGACACTCAATAGAACTCAAGTTTAAAAAAATTAAACTCCTATGGTGTGAAACTTTTAGCCCACCCTGTATATTATTTAAATATTATACATACTGTACAGTAAAAAATATATTGTTCCTTATATACAATATAATTGTAATACAGTAGACTTAGACTCCCTAAAATCCGCACTCCATTGCAGATGTAAACAATACTTTTAGTTCAAATGTAGGACAAAATTACAGGCTTTTTTATTTTGATATTATTCTGTACATATTATAAATGTAATTCTCAGTGATATAACTGAATTCATGCTTTTTCATGAAAGAAGTATAAATTTATTTCTGAAAAAAATCAAGATATTGCTGTTATTTTGGTAATCACAATCTTTTAACCAAATATATTTATGTATTAATCAAGCTTTTTTGGTTATTAAGTCAGGCTAAACCTGAAATAAAACTTCATTATTTTATGGTTTTGATGTGAATTAGTAGGGTACCTTTATGAGGCATGTTACATTGAAAAATTCAAGAAAAATGTATCTTTATGGTGCATATTTTAATTATAGATTATTAATTACTTGCTTGGCATTAACTTATAATAATTTAACCATTTTAAAAATCATCTTAATTTTTATTATTTTACTTTATTACTGTACTTAATTATTTTAATATTCTAGTATATTGTAAGCATTCATTATAATTTTGATTGCATTATTACATTCAAATTACTTTTAAAAAATGTAAACAAATCAGTGACCAGAAATCCACAAAATTCTAAAATCCACACAACCTCTGGTCCCAAGCAGTGCGGATTTGAGGGAATCTAGTGTACTATTTTACTATAAATTATATGAATTTAAATATATTAAATGTCAGTGTTTCTCACAAATTTTTAACATAAAATGAGACAAATTATTAAATTTGTTTCACCTACAAAATTTGCTTTGAAAATAAAAATAATGAATGGAACATTAAAATTTAAAATATATAAGAAAAAAAGAAGGGGTAAACTAGTCGGATATGCTAATCCCAAAACTTTCCTCTATCTCATAAATGTTAATAATTCAAATAAATTCGGTATCAGAGTGCCAAAATTAAATGACAATCTATGCTCACTATGAAGATTATAAAGGTATATATGTTCATTGAGTTGGATGCATTTAACAAGGAGATAGAAATATGGCATTGTTTCAAATAACTTGTTGAATTTCAGAACACACCCTCTAAGAAATCCACAACCAAAGTTTCAACTCAAAGAGTATAAAATCAACACTTGTTCAATATACATCCAAGTCTAATAAGAATCTATTTACGTGTAAATGTAGCAGAAATTAAGTGCATTAATTTTTGAGATATAGATTTTGCGAAAATCATGAAAAATTCAACATACCAGCACTAGCAGTTCTGTGATTTACACCGAAACTTAATCATTAACAGTTTAATCAACATCTAACTGAGTTTGAAGTTTTAATGCTTGGATTCGCATCATTCTTGAGATGGAGTTATTACAGAAATCAGTACAAAATTCATAGCAGTGCCACCTATTGGGCGACATACACCAAAAACTAATCAACAACAGTTTATATCAAGGTCTAATTGAATCTAAATTTTTATTAAATTTTGCACATTAGTTCTTGAGATAGAGTTATTGCTGAAATCGAGAAAAATGCAGCGCATCAGTGCTACCTGTTGGGCGATATACACCAAAACCTAATAAGCAACAACTTAAATTAACTTGTAACTACTGAATCTGTAGTTTGATGAAAATCTGTGAGTTAGTTCTTGAGATAGAGCTATTGCAAAAATGGAGAAAAATGCAGCATAGCAGAGCACATATTCAGTGATATATACTAAAAACTAATCAGCACCAGATTATATCAAGGTCTAACAATCTAAAATTTTGTGAAATTCTGTGCATTAATTCTTGAGATAGAGCGCCAGCAAAATTTTTGTCACAGACATTTTATAAAAACCATCAAATTAGGTTCAGGACCTTTTAAAATGTATAAATCCATTGAAAACCGGAGGTCAAAATTTTTTTACAAATCCAATACTTTCTTCTTGTAAAGATAAAAGGAAGTAAAAATACATATCTTTTATTTTCGTGAATATAGTTGATTTGAATTTCTTATATAGAGACATTTTTATGATACGCTTTTACCTATAATTATGTACTATGTATGTTGCCTTCTACATTCTATGTTAGTATTTTTTTTTTTTTTTTGGGGGGGGGGGGGGGGGGGGGGTATTCATCTCACTCCTCTGTCTGTCTGTCACAGAGCCCGTTCTCAGAAACTATGTATGCTGGAGATTTGACATTTTGCAGACTTATAACTGAACACCTCACATCAAATGACAAATCATAAAATTTTGAAAATGTCTCATATTTACCTCTTTGGGCTATAACTAGTGTATTTTAAGCAATTTTTCTAACTCAGCCCCTAATTAAGTTGCATACTTACACTTGCAATCACACGACAAATCGTAAAAAGTTCAAAAAGTCTTATATTTGCCCCTCTGGGCTCCAAATTGTGTATTTTAAGCAATTTTTCTAATCTCCACCTTTTCACTAGGGAGGGCATTTGTCTAACTTTTGCAGACACCCCTCACGAGACATATCATTGCACAACCCTTTGACCACTCTTTCATATTATGCATAATAGCCTTATATATTTTAGTTCTAGTTTTTATCGCCAGAGGGTGCCTACCTATCTGGGGTGCTATGGGCCGATCCCCTCGACTAATATATCTGTGAATAGGTTGTAAAATAGATTTTCGTTCTGATACAGGTTTTTTTTAGAATAGAGTGCACACTCTGTGAAATGTGGAGCTAACAGATTTTACAAAAGGATAAAGTGTTTTGAAAGGAATATTAAACGAAACCCTCTGTGCAATCTGTGATCACACTTACTTTTTTTTTTTTTTTTAATTAACTGAAATGACTTAAATTCATTTGATGTGTATATGTTGTTTAATTTTTAAATATTGCTAAAAATTGAAAAAATCTACATCATGGGTTTTTTGGTGGGCTTTTTCAGCTGGGTCCAACTTTGCGAACCTTGATTGGCAGTTTCAACCAAAAGATCCCTGGTTCAAATCCTAGACACTTTTCCACCCACTTTGAAAAAATTACAACTTTAATTAATCATGTGTAATTACATATCCAGCATTTTCTGGGGTTCTATTACTTGCATGCTGCAGCACGTCCCTCGTGGAATTTTACGCCATAAAACACAATACAACCAACGATCTATATTACTTGCAGTTTATGAACAGAACATTTGTTGGTGTTTGTTAGACACTAAAGTATAATATAAATAACTTAGCTTGCTTTTTTTTTTTTTTTTTTTTTTTTTTTTTTTTTTTAAATAGGACAAAGAGTCAATCGTGGGGAAAAAAAGAAAAATAAGTTATAAAATATGTAAAATCTTAAGTAACATTATCTTATGTTATTGACATTGTTAACAAAATGTATTATTAACCAAAACTATTAAAGAATTCTGGAAAATGAAATATACTTTATTTTTTCATTTATATAAACTTTAGATAAGAAAGAATCTGATAGCTATACATACATTTTATAATGAAAATTCATACTTCAAGTACTATTATTTCTAGCTATAACAAAAATATTTACTTACATTTTCAAATGCATATATTCTTTCTTCAGCTTTCGCTTCCATCTGAATACAAGCCCAAAACCACTAGAAAATTAAATTAATAAAGAGTAACATAAAAGAAATGCAATTTGCTCATAATACCTAACATACTTCAAAATTAAGATTTTTTTTAATGCAAATAAACTATGCTTGTAAATTATGAATTATACTTCCAACGGGAATTTAATTTCATCTACTTGAGCTTAATTTCATTTCAATTCTTATGCGTATGCAATTTGGTACATCAACATTTAAAATTCGGTTTTAGACAAATAATTTTAATGAAAATCAGGGCTCCCAACACATTTTAGTGGAGAGAGAGAGAGAGAGAGAGAGAGAAGAGAGAGAGAGAGAGAGAGAGAGAGAGAGAGAGAGAGAGAGAGAGAGAGAGAGAGAGAGAGAGAGAGAGAGAGAGAGAGAGAGAGAGAGAGAGAGAGAGAGAGAGAGAGAGAGAGAGAGAGAGAGAGAGAGAGAGAGAGAGAGAGAGAGAGAGAGAGAGAGAGAGAGAAGAGAGGAGAGAGAGAGAGAGAGA